>OX387270.1:10312740-11687285 GCA_947562075.1 Orthosia gracilis
GAAGAAGGGCTTAACAATTAATTAAAATTAAAGCAGAAATAAAGATTTACTTTGTATTCATTGGTGTTTGGTTATTCTACCCCTAAGAGAATAAAATAGGAGTTGAAACTTTATGTGACATCTTTTCGTTTTGGAAGGTAAAACATCTGAAACTGTTGGTTTACGCTATTGGAAATAAAATAACAATGTTTTATTTTTTTAATTTCGGTATTTTTACCTTTAAGGGATTAAAAACGGGGGTTGAAAGTTAGCGTGAAACTTCTACGCTTTTTAAGTGTGACAAGTGATATTAAAGTTTTATGCTTTTGGTTAGTTAAAAAAATAAAATCAATAAATAAACAAATGTATTTCCTTTCTTTGATAAGTTGTAGCTTTGAAACGCTTAGAACAATTTTTGTTGATATAAAAAACCATAAGGCCTCGTCAGCCTAGCCTTTTCCCAACTATGTTGGAGTAGGTTTCTAGCCGGGTGTAGTGGAAAAATCGTACGGTTCCGCGACCTCCAGCGTAGGTGTGAGATGGAACACCGGGGTGGCTTTTCGTCACTAGGAATCTGACAGAACCCTCCGCCTACCACAGGGCGAAGGATATCCAACTTCCTTTCTAACATCCTCAACTGCTTTTCTGATCTCCACAATAAGTAATTAGCTAACGCGATATCTCTTGGCAAGACTATTCGTAACGACTGTCAAAGATTTGACAATAGAGAACAATGACAGCTGAGGCTCTAAACAAGTGTCGTGCAAGTGTCATTCGATGTCAGCGATGGCGATGGTTGAAATTCTAAAATGTAAGGGATGTGTTAATTCGATAGCGTTTGAAATTCCCATATAGATATGTTTGACATTATATCAATAGTTATCACCACGCTGTCGATGATAGCACTTGTCTAGGGTCTCAGGACCAACGTGTGGCTGTAATTATGTCGCATATGAAAGAAAAAAAAGCAGATAATGTCACGGACGCGTGGCTCAATCACAGTAATGATTTACAACTAGTTTTGATAATTAGTATCTGCTTAAATGCATTCAATCAAGCAATTTGTAGACCATGACTAATTTCTTGTCTTTTCATAGTAGTTAAGGATCAATAAACAATTAACCTAAATGTGAACATATGTGTTATAAAGACTTAAAATTGCCGCAGGAAAATAAAACAGACTAAATTTTAATAAAATGCTTGAAACATAAAAATCCAGAACAAATTGACGATAATTGTATTAATTATATAAATAATCAAAAGTATTAAATAAAAATTTACAAATCAAAGCTTAAAGAATCGTTTTTCATATTTTTGCGTCGACAATAAAAACAATTACTTCGCCCGGGGCGTCGAAGTTCTCGACAAAATGACTGAAGTGTGATTGCAAATTATTTCTCGTTATTAATGTTTCTAAATGGACTTCATTTTGTAGATGAATCAAAGTCGCCTCAGGGCAATTGTCTTATTGTTAAGTTGACAAAACGCAACATTGTTGAATTAATAGGGCTTTTGAATAGAAGTTAGGTACGTCAAATCAAATTAGAGGTTTGTTAAAACAATATTCTGCAATTGGTTGTTTTTCTTTGACCGGATTGTGTCCGAGGACTACTGCACACATAATTATTATATTATTTTTTTCAGTAAAACAAACATATTGGGCGATTGTTTCATTTTTCTTAAATATAATAATGAGTATACACCGCGATTCCACGAAATATTTACTAGCTTCAAAGAGAGCCTTGCTTCGTAGCATATCCGATATGCAGTTTTTTTTTTACAAAATTATTATTTTTAACTATTAGACCTTAGTGTCATTATAATGGGTCTGTTATTAAATAGAACGGGTCAAAAGAGATCTTTAACGAAAAGTTACATTTTCTCCTCATGAATACTAATTTATTAAAATTACTTGGTCATATTTGCTAAACGATTCCGGTTGTTCAAAATAATTGAAATCTAGAAATTGTTTTTTTTACAACATTGCTTTGCAATGAATTATTTATGCTGGAAATGATATTGGTCCATAAATATTAATGATGCGCTACCAGCTGATATTATTGAATTCCATCTTCACTTTGAACTGGAACAACTTCAAAGACAACGAAAAACTTCTTTTGTTCGAAATCCAAGCTTTCTGTTTATACAATCCGCAGAAATATTACCATGAAAGAGCAGTTGTAACTTACCACCATTTCGTAATAACACTTCGCTTATGGCAGCTTTTATTGGCAAGTTTAGCCAGTACGTGTTCTCGCATTCTTTAAGAGCCACTAACCCGTGAAGAGTTAACGTCTGAAACAGGTACCAACCCTATCTAAATCGGACGTGACTTTTAGTCCACTGAACGGAATATAAATTTTAGGTCATAAAGAAATCAAATCAGGTATCGAGTTGAAATAGTAAAATGGCGATTAAGACTTGGTTTGTTGAAAATCGATTGTTGATGCAGTCTTTTTGGTTGATTAGGTCAACCATCTTGTAAAGCCATCGATATTGCAGCAATAAACCAAAATATGTCAGTATCTATATCAACGTCACGTGATAGAACTCGTTGTTCAATATTGTAGGATAAAACAAATACAAACGGTCAATTTGATTGAGAGATACCGAAGGGATCAATTTTCAATTATTTGTGTTACAAGCACGCGGCCATATTGTTGGATATTTGGCGGGAATATTGTCTTGAAAAATGACTCCGCATTCCGGTCCCTGCCATCCTGCCTTTATTACATCAATATCCTGGGTCCTCGGCGTGGCTATTCGTTTCAGGATAACGCGAGACTGGGCAGGTATGAACGTTTTGATTAATCTGGATTTTGGTAATCCGCCCTTTGTTTCAGAACTATTTTGTCTTTTACTTTTACGTGGAAAGTTAGTTGTTATACAAAATCCCCATTGAACTGAATGAAAAAATATTTTGGGGTAAATAAGGGTTCAAAAAAACCAAATAACAACGCTCTTAACTACCACTTCAACAAGAAATTAATCAACTGCCATTTCCTCTATAAATTTGATTATCACGGTATTCATTCTCATAGAGTCTATGCTCCAGAATCCTTGGTCCAGTGCACAAAGGCTCAGAGCAAAACAGAATCCGTTAATAGATCTGCCGACGGGTCAATTTGTTACTGCCACAAGAGCGGTCTAGCTTCAACACCAGAATTCAGAGTTTTATTGGTTGGCTTATCCGTTCCGTCGCTGCAAGATAAATAATATTTTTTTTAGAATGGACAGTTTAGTTTGGTAGAACTATTTTAGTCGGCTACAACATCGTTATCGGGTTTTTAATTGACAATTTGTTACTGTCCTCGTTTGTTTTATAGGAGTTCTGTGTTTGTCTCAATTTATTGCTTGAATAAATGTAGAAGACGGCTAGTTTTTTATAATAAAATATAATAATTAGAATACAATTTAAGTAAAATTTGTTTGGAAATAGGTTGACATGGTATAGACATGTGCTGCGCAGTAATGGGGAAAACTCCGTAAGGAAAGTTTCGAGTTTGAATAGGTAAAGGTCGAAGCAATGGTAGATGGACAGACTACGAATCGAAAAGTATAGAATATGGAGGCAGAACATGTTCCACGCCGACCCAAAATAAATTGGGTCAAAGATGATAATAGTAATAAACGGTGACGACTTAATCTCTGACAAACGCAAAGACAATTTCCTCCTACAAGCATATGCGGAGCGCAAAGTTTAACGTACACGTGGCAATGAGGCATAATGATCTAACGCCTTTCTAAGTAGCTACAAAGTAAGTAACTTCGTCGAAATCGCTCGAATCAAATTATACGCGTGTTTGCAACTACAACAACCTTAACTACGTACTTAATTACACACTATTTAAACTTTGACGGCGGGGATCAAGCAGCTATGTTGGTTACGTTCTTAGCTGAAAGTTAAGGCACGTACTTACAGCAGGCAAATTAATTTGAGCATAAATTTAACTATTAATGTAAATTGTTGAAATATATTGATTCGACCGATGATCTGGTGAATGTTCTGGAAATCTACTGATTACGAGACGCACAGGACCGGTCGTTGGGAATACGCTTATGTCCACCGGTGGATATCTTTCGGCTGCGATGATTATAATAATTAATTGAATTTATGGAGCGGTACTTGTCTGTCTTTTTCTCAGGAACATGTGAAACGGACTACACTTTGAAATTCCGTCAACGAACCTTTTACAGTCAGTGTACCTTTACAAAAGCAGCTTGATTTGGTTCGCAAACTAATTGATCCATAAAAGAAAGGTATTTTCAAACCGCCCTAATATAGACCGACCCCAATAACAATTTTACTGACATTTGTCTTATTAGACTTACCATTTGCAACATCAGGCAAAAAGTGAGATTCGGTAACGACCAGCTGTTCGCAGTCCGTACTCTGGTCCTCTGTTGCGGAAACAGCAAATTGTATAAAAACAATACAAAACGGTCCAAAATTGTTTCAGCATTTATTTCCGGATACCCCAGCGTTAAGTACCGTGCATACCGACGATTTTTTAAATGCATCGTTCTGTTGTACTTCGAAAATATTTATTTAAATGAAGGAATAATTTCAGGATGGATTCGTTTATCATTGAATTTACACAGGTGAATGAGCTGAAATTGAGTGTTATTCTGTTTTGTTTATCTTATATGGGGTGACTGTTTGTCGGGCACTCAGGCCTAAACGGTCACAATGGTCTCATAATTGTATCAAATCAAATTGTGTTGCTGGAATAAACAATACAATATTATTATGATGCGAAAACATTTGCAAAATATTTGATAATGTAGATCCTTGACTATCGTTACGGGTAGGCAGAAGCCTTAATTCTGACACCAGTCTTGCCTAGGGATATTGTGTCCCAATTACGAGTAGTACAACTATTTTCTCAATGTACCTCGGCAATCATCGTATTTCCGAATACAAGCGTATGGTAATTGCCATGTCCATCAATTATTAGATTTATCGTGTATAATAATTTAAATTTAGAACTTAGTACTTTGTTGTTTAGTTTTGATTGCCGTGTGAATTATATAGAGCTGTAAAACTATTTTCCTTTAGCAGCTTTCCTCCCGTTTTTTTAAATAAATTACATTAAATTAAAAGAGTATTAACAACTTTATATACTTCAAAGTTGATTGAGAGCATCCGGTCTGTACCATGTGCAAAGGTCAACTGATAGAAAATAGAAATCCGACGATTAACGAAACATGAAGTTTGCCGAAAGACATTAAAAAAAAATGTTTTACTGTTTTGGAGGTCAGATAGGAAGTCGCTCTACGTAAAATACTCCAGCTGAATCCGGTTAGATTGAAAGCCGACCACAATTTAATTGTGAAAAGGCTAGACAGATTGATTAATTTATTGAACTTAACTTAGATATACATATTATTGAAGAGAGATTAATTACAAAGTTAAGAAATTGCGATCAGGTGATGGTTTTAATACAGTGTGACTTTTCTTCCGAGAGCTTTTAATATCAGTCTTCTTACCTAAGAAAGTTAAATTCAGTTTGTGCCAATCAAGTCGAGATTCCGGGACTACATTAATCATCTTAACGACATCGTAACTCTTGTAGAAGTTATATTTGATGGTATGTTTTAGTTCGGTCTGCTTCAGATTTTTAGACTACTTTGTTTTTCACTACTGTAGATCCTGTCAGAAAGCGTCTACCGGAATGAAGATAAAGAAACTTCATTTGATGGTAATGAAAAATATTGATTTTCTTTTCTAGTGATTATACGTAAATATAAATTTTGCTAGGTTACCTGCTTTGGAGTGGTTTTTGGAATAAAAACGCATAGTGAAAGAAAAATAGGGGGCGATCGATACAAATACCAAAACAGCTAAAACGTGAATACAGCATAAAAAAAAAACATTAAAAATAAACAAAAAAAATAAGATCAGTGTGGGTGTGCTATAAGTACACTTCTGCTTAAAACTCATCGGGAAATATGGCTTGATTATATGATGATGTTAAGTTCAGTGCCAAATGAGGACAATGGGGGCTACCACGTTTGGATTCGCCACTAGAGGCGCTGGTGTAGCGTAAGGTCTCCGATATGTCAAACTCGACTTTTTGTGTTGTGAGGGATTTTTCCTAATTATATTATTGTTGAGAATGTTTTGCGATTAGTTATGGCAAATATGAGTTATGGGTCAATGAATACCAGTGCTATAAGGTATTAAATATGATTTGAATGTAGAATGAGTTGGTTTCCACGCCCGTAATGGGTAGGGGATAGTTGCTTTTTCATTACTCTGCAAATCGTCTCGGTTTAGCTAGCGGTGAAATTCGAGCTAACGCTTACTCAGTGCAGTTGCAAACGGCGGCGACGCGCGGTATCATCTCAGCGCGTGCGACTATAAACAAAAGTTGTAAACAAAGGTATTATATCTAATATTTTGATTATTTTAATGTGGCATCATTAAGTTAAGCTATGTGCTTTCATATGCAGTTGTATTTTATAAGAAGTAATACATATTTAATTTTTTAAATGGTATTTGTGGTTGCTATGAGTGTAAACATAACCTCTATTAATTATTACAATTTCGATCATGGTACATGTGGGGTACAAGCGGACGGGATGATTTCACCCCAATTAATTTTATATGTCACCTACTTATAAAATTAATCGGGGTAGACGTTTGTTTTATTCCTCTTAAAATTACATTATTATGTTTTTATATTTACAGAGTGCGGGCGTCAACATGCCACGAACATAATTATGTAAGAAAGTCAAATAAGCAGTGGTTGGAGTCATACATGCTTTTAGCCAAAACTTCAGTGCTGGAAGGAAAATGCGATATATTTTAGCGTCACACACACTTATATGTTGTGTATCCAAAAGTTCCTTAGAAGATCGTGTAAAGAAGATCAAAGGTGAGAAATCGAAAGACGAAGTGTTTCGAATGTGCCCGATACTACGGTACTGCAAAATGCGTCTTCCTTGATGAGCAGCTGGAAGGTGTGCTAACCGAACATATCAAGATAAAGATAAGATAAAGAGATATATTTATTTGCTAAAACACGTGTATACATGCAAAAATACATAAAATGCATGCAGGATAACATTAAAAAACAAAAAGTTCGGACATGTTTGCCACCTAATATGGCATGCAAATGTTTTAAAAGTTAATATCATTAACAGTTTGAAAATGAAATCACAGAATGAACTTAAACACAATAATTAAAAATATCAACAATAAAAAAAATGTAAATTAATAATATAATGTCAAAATATCAATCAAATGTCAAATAAAAATGTATGTCAATTCTTTGTAAAATATCAACCAAATGTTTGTCTTTAGCAATTATAAAAATAAATTTAAACAATGATTACTAAATATGAATTCAAAATAATACAAAAACTATCTAAAATATCAAATAAAAATGAATGTCAAATCTATGTAAAAGATCAAATAAACGAAAATGTAAATACCCATGTCAAATTATGTAACATTCATCAAATATCAAAATAAATAAAAATCTATGTTAAAATAAATGATTCTGCCAGAAATTCGCTAACAGTATAGTAAGCCTTTTTACTTAGAAACGTTTTTAAATGTTTCTTTAATTGAACGTTAGTAAGCTTAAATGTTTCTTTAATTATAAATAGTAGGAGCCATGCAAAAAACACTTTTGCGCATAAGTGCCGTCCTACTTCTATGTAGACAGACCTGACTTGGATCACGCCTGTTTCTAGGAAATTTATCCGCCATTTGCGCAAATAAGTTACTATTAAGCCTAACAAACATTACTGTTTCCAGAATATAAAGAATGGATGGCATCAAAACTATGGAGTCTCGACTATTTGGATTGACTATAACCGATCTGCGACTTTGGAATTCCATTTGATTATTTAGTTTTATTGTTGGTATCTGTATACACTCCTTGAAAAAAAATGTCTATCCGGTTTGACCCAGTGGTATGGGGTGAATACGGATTTATATGTATTTATTCTATTTTGTAGTTATTAAGATTGATCTCAAACATTATCATGCCAAAGTAATGCCTAAGGTATACTTAATCATTTATGACAAATTGATTATCTCAATAAATAACATAGTGATTTATTTATTGTGTCTTTATCTTAAATATACGGTAGCCCCACCTTCCCCTACGTAAAAAAATTGACAGCTATACATCTGGACCTTAGTCAACGCTCCAAGTTTACTGACGTGAATTAGTTCATGCTCATTGCCCATTTATGCTATCTGAAGGATAGAGTGTAATCATTTTATTTCGCAACTGGACTATTTAGAATGTCTCTCAATAGGGTAAAAGATCTGTGATACGAGCTTTTATGTATAATTCGAGTAGAAAATGCTGTAGAATTTGTTGGACCCTGCAATATGTTTCGCGACGACACGCGACATATCCAATTTTCCGGCTCTCCTGTTACCGTACAATGGTCCGGCTGCCTTTGTTGCTGGGATACTGCACTTGTGTGGCTTCGACGCTGAAATTACGGAAGTATACATAACTAACCATATCCTTATAGACAGTAAATGGAACTAAGTATGGAATGGTATGTATGAATTCCAAGAAGAACGTTTGCAAACATAAATGACGTGTAGGACAAAAATTAATTGAATTGTATTAGAAGTGTTTTATAAGGCACCTGAGTTTTTGAGGAATAGACGAGGGAGTGTAGGATTTTTACTTCACTAACCATCCCGGTGATCACCGTCAGGGCCGGAAAGGGACCCCATGATCTCTGAAAGACTACCCCGAAATTTTTGTCTGAGGTAGGTACAACTATAGTTTTGTTTTCTGAAGTTAATTACATAAAAGGCACGTAAAAGTAGTAGTCAATCACAATATTTTCTTTAGTCGAAACTTCTCTGCTTACCCAGATACTGCTGAAAATTTTGATTATATTGAATTTGGCAATGGCAACAAGAAAATTAATTTGGACGGATGGTTGTAATTCTTCTAATTACTAAGAGCAGTCTGAAATAAACCCTAAAACGTAATTACAACTAAAATATATATTCATGTTGAAATATCTGTGATCAAGCAAAGAGGTAATGGATAGGTATTAAGTACAAATATTCACCTTTATTAAGAACCCAAAAATAGAACATTAATTATGTCAAAAGTGGCCTCGAACATAAAAGGTATTGTTGGTCCATTTATTTAGGCCATTGGCCATTATTAGGTCCATTTAATTATCATTTTGGTGCGTTACCTTGGCGTTTCAAGACAGTCAATCTATTGTAAATCTTGGAATAATAATTTAAGATAATGGCTTCATTCATAATGTTCTTTACTAATTTTGCTAAGCCACTAATTTAAGTCCGAAGTGATTGATAATAATAATACCAGCTTATTATTATTTCACTGCGGGGGTACTTCTCTTACAGTGACACAGAGAAGGCACAAGCATTGATCATCAAACTTGCTCAAGACGGGTAATCAATTGCAAAAACAAACCAACGAAAGTGATTAAGCAAACTTAATTGATTTTTTTTATTATAAAAAAAATACAGACAATTTTTTTTCAATATTACAGGCCTGAGCTTATTTCCTAAATCTTTGTTTATGTAGATGTCAATGAATTTTAAATGTAAAAGTTACAGCCTCTATCGGTAAGGCATAAACTTGTCTAGTGCGCGCTAATCAAAAGCATAACCCGCTATTTCACTGTACTCTCTAACTAAACCAAACGAATGAACGCTAGTGCTTAAATTTATTAGCATGAATACCAGTAAAACAATGACAGTGAACAAATTGTTAGCGTCCTATTTCACCAGTTGAATGTTCAGACGTCAAATATTTCGTAACAATGTTATTAACAACGCCGTCCACACTATAAATTAAACCAGCAACAATCCAGCCACTGAACTAATCCGATGCCGCAGCGAGAAAATATTTATATCCCTATCCGTGACCTTATCGTTAGAAAAAAGCAGATGTAACATCACCATTCCAATCCCCCTTTTCCAACTGCTCAAATGCTCACTATCCATTTCACTTTGAATGAAACTCTTTAATCTCAAAAGCGAGCATCCAAAATACAGAAGCTTTGCCGTTTCATCTTAAGACAAAAATCGTGAAAATTGGAGTGTAATTTTGCCAGGATCTTCCTCAGCATGAATAATTATCTTTACCACCTCTTAATGTTGAGGAAAGGCATCTATTGAAAGCAAAATACGGTGGTCGTGGAAATATTTCTGGCAAAAAAGTGACGTGAATCTGAAAATCGTTTTCGCTTTTAGATACCAACTTCGTAATTTACGACTTGATCTAAATTGAAGTGAGGTTCGGTACCTAAACTACACTCGCCATGTAGAGTAAACGGCTACTAAATTGGACGTTTTGTAGCACCTACTTATATTCCCTGAAGTTGGGAATCATTTTTGTGATTCTGATCGACCGAAAGGCTTTTTATTGAGAAAACTCTTCAACAAAGCTCAGGGTTTAGATTTGACCTAGTTACTACATTAAAACATTTTCAATAGATACATGATAGATGCTGCCAGCTTAGTAAGATCCAATCCATCTTACTAATATCGCTCGCAATTCCCGAAATGTAACAATAGCTTTGGAACAAACGTGCGGATCCATATTGCCTCGTCATACATCTGATTCAGCAGTTCGCGCTGCAGACTTAGATGTACAAAGTTAGATTGAACGTCTGGTCTAAGCCTTATTCCTTCCCTTTATATACTAAAAACTGAGCGATAGAATAGGAGAGTGGACGAAAATAATACAACAATTCTGTTAATAAATAATACTTAATAAAAGATTCTTCCCTTGGGCACCAATCGAAGGTTCTCATAACAAGCGTCTTCTTCCCCGAGAATTTGATTAACTTTCCCCCAATCATCGTATTTTTTTTTCCTGTCATTTCTAATTTGTGATTCAATAAATAGGAATATTCTATTGGGGGTTGAGGTTGGTTTTTCATGTGTGTTCATAAGCTAAATATCGTATATTTTGATATTTATTCTATCGTCACGGATTACGCGTGATATATCGCCGTATTTGTTTACCTTTGAGACGGTAATCCGGCTTGATGCGGTTATCATCTTGTATTATACGGATCGTTTAATGATTTATACAGCTTTGATTTACTATATTCTTGAGGATCTCACATGATATACTGAAATAACAAATAGTATTTTTCTGTATCTATCCAATATTTGTTTGGTCTTTTGTGTAAACATAGTTTATATGTAATTTCCGGTTGATTTGTATTCTTTCTATAACAGTAAGATTTATGTACAAATGATTTTGGCAGAATGAGATTTAAAAGATGATATGCCAAGAATTGGCGAATTCCATAAAAATATTTTTTTGATATGTTGCGTCAACCATAGGAACGTTCGCAAACAAAACGTTTTTACTGTGCAAAAACAAAAGATACCTTTTAACATTTAAAATATATCAACTTCTGGTCCTTTCAGTCGCAGCTAAACAAACCGTACCAAAAAACAACAAAACGCAAAATCAATAACAACTAAGCCTGTTTGTCGGCGCCCGGAATAATCTATTATCCGAAAATCCAAAGTAATCCTTATTTAAATGAAAAATACTGAGCTTCAGTTCGAAATCATTAGCAAGTATAATTTTGAGTTAACTTTAATACTATGACCTCATGGAGTGAGTACTTAGACACTTTCTAAATTAAATCGGTTTTTCATTGCAACCCGTTACTTGCCCACAAATTGCTGGCTTAAGTATAACAGTAATATAAAGTTTCACAGCACCAAGCCTTAGCAAAGCTAGTTAATTGCAAACTTAGTTTTATGCACTTGAAAAGCGTCAAAGTTTGGATGTAGTATAGAACTAACCTTTGAAATTGAATGGACCTCTGAGACGCGGAGTTATTAAAGTGTACGCTATATGATCAGGTGCAAGTTTGAATATAGCTAAATTACATACGTAATATCTCTTTAATTAACACTAACGTTGAGCGATACAATCTTTGGAGAATGTTGAACGAATATTAACTGTCATTTAGCATTGAGGATTGAGATAACATAGGAAAAGAAATAGAAAAGTTTTTAAAAGCTTTTCGCCAGTCAAAATGAAATTGAAACATATATATACAGATTATAAAATTAGTATGTATTTAAATCGATTACAATTAAAACGTGATTAAAATGGTAACTGATCATACTATGACAAAGAAGTTTTCATTTCTAAAAGTCGTAAAATTGATACTGATGCCCCGTCAATCTCTAACGTACCTAATATTAAAAGATAAATTCAAAAAGGTACAAAAGTTTAGTTTGCCCCAGAGAAAGGTAAAAGGGAATATAAATGTGCGGAAAGTTAAGCCAATGTCAATCAGAGGCAACCGGTGAAGGCCCGTTTGGGACATTAAATCAATAGGAACTTTTATAACAAGTGAAGGTAGGTACTGTTTGACTGTTCCTACTTTTGGGACCAAATGTGGGTGGGCCAATATTGCTTTTGTAAACGAAATTATTCGCATATTTTATATTTGTCTCATAAGTACGTAACCGTATCTATTTACGTAAAAGTTTGCTGTATTTTATTCATTTCTTTTATTTTTTTATTTATTTTACACCAAGAAGTACAACATCTTACAGTATTCCAAGACGGTGGTATACCACGGAATAAATAATGTTTTACACTTTATTTAAACGTCATAATTGAACAATAAAAATAAAATAAAAAATAGAAACAAATCAAATTTATAAGCCTCCTTCAGTGCACCTTTGTGCTTCTGACACAAATTTCAGCAGGCTATGGAACACAAGATCAGTGGTAGCCCAGTGGAGAGCAGTGGTGGCCCAGTGGTATCGGCCGCGACTTACAAGTTGTAGATCGTGGGTTCCAGCCCAGGCAGGCTCTTTACTTTGTGTAAATGATTTCATCACCACTGCTCTCAAAACGGTGAAGGAAAACATCGTGAGGAATCCGGCATGTCCTAGAACCAAAAATTTGAAGACATGTGACATCCACCAACCCGCACTGGGCCCGCGTGGTAGATTACGGCCCATTCCCTCTCACAGAGACGAGGCCTGTACCCCAGCAGTGGGGACATTAATAGGCTGATGAATGAACACATCTTCCGATGGCATATTATTTATAATACGCGCGGCCCTTGACAAACAGGCAAACTTTAATAAATTTTTCCTAGCCCTTGGCACATCTAACAAAGGTGGGCGAGTATCGTCATTTTGCTTATAAGAAAAATTATTATTACTATTCACTAAATGATATTTAATCCCAGCTTAGACAAAAAACCTGCAATAATTTGGTCAAAATTATTCTGTTTCAAATAAAATAAATTAATAAAATTAATCTTTTGAAGGGACTTGTACCATTTAATTGCGGTCTTTAAGAAAATTAAAACCATCGTCAAAGAATTCATTATAGGACTGAAACCTTTTTGTAATTTGGTCAATATGACCCCAACCTTCTCTGATATTTCATATTAAATAATTTTGGAATTTCATTAACGAGCTATTAAAATTCCCAATTTATGAAAAAAAAAATATTTTGTTGAAATAACGTTTTATGGTTGATGTCCTTTGGGTTGTTTTTTTTCCATGTAAAAACCTACGTCGCGATAAATTCTAACTAAATTATTAATTAAAGGCAAAAAGCTATGCTGGTTTGCATATCAAAATTTTAAATTAAGTACCATATTAAAAGTTTTGAAAATCTTCTGATATGAAATCTTTCTAATTTTTTATTGAGAAAGAGAATTCTTTAAGATGTTAGAGGATGAAAGAAGTTGGACGTTTATCAAGCGTCAGTGTAAACTGAATTAGGGAGTTTCATAAAAACAAAATGGTGTGTGACATGGCAAACAAAAACCGTGGACACAATAGGAGATAATTGACGCTACTTGCTCCGGTTCCGAACAATTAAACTAGTTCGTGACAGCCAGAATCAGATTTAGTGAGACGTCATGTTGCCTAGGGGCAACTAGCTTTGCACAAACGAGAAGCACGCAAAGTGCATAATTAATGAGGATCTTTTATTTGTCTGTTTTGCAGCTATATTTTGACACCTAATCAAAAGTGAATGTTGGTGTGTGATACTAAGGGTATCATATAGAACGTTTTACTAGGATAATTTCACTGTGCGTACAGCTAAGAAGTGAAATTCCCTTTGCTGGAGACTGTCTCTTGATAGCTCTATTTATAACCCAGGAACCTATTCAAGTGTGTGGGTAGTAGTAGGTTACTTCCAAGCAAGTGTGCTCTATCGTCACCGCTTACCATCAAGTAAGATTGTGGTTATATAGAAATAAAATTTACCACTTATTAAAAAAAACGCAATTTTGTGTGTGTGAGTGTGTCAAATCATGACAACTTAACGCAAGGCCTACCAAACATTCAAAGACATGATGACATTTACCAAAACGCATGGAACCCAGGTGATATATTAGACACCGGACGTCCCTTACATGAGGAGAGGGAAAGTCCCAGCAGTGCGAACTTTAACAGATTGGCGAGTATGCTTTACATATTTATATAAAAAAATATATATCAAAAGAGTTTTTCACGAGGACACCTAAGTAAATCTAATGCTAAAATAAAAAAAACTATTAAATTCGCCCTACTCTACTACACGATTAAAATTATTGTGCACCTCGCTGGATTCCAACTAGTGTTGCCAGGTCCAATTTTTTAGTGTTCCAGGTTTAATTTTTCATATCAGAAGATTTTCAAAACTTTTAATATGGTACTTAATTTAATTTTGTCAGAAGGTTAAACAAATCGAGATATAAGATTGTAGGGACAAACAAAAAACCTAGTTATTTTTTTTTTAAATAATCTTTTTTTTATTGTATTTCGCAAATAATATTACAAGTAAGTCTGAATTTAAATCTACATAATAATAGTCAGACTTGCTAGACTAGGAGAAATGACTAAATATCATAATAAAATCATAGTTTAAGTATCAATTTGTTTTTATTAAAAAGTCATGTTAAAGTTGGTTAATTTAAGGGTTAATTTGAGTTTCTGCCTTAACATGCTCGAGTATCAAGTTTCGATTCTCAGACCAAATAAAGTTAGCCTGGGATAATACCCTCTCCGATGCCGCGTTTGATACCGGTATTCAAGCCATAAAATAAAATAACTTTTGAAGATTTGCAAATAAGACTTTGCGTATCTTCATGCGTTGATTTATCGCATTCAACATCGTGTTTTTTTTTGTAATATTTTTTATTGATTTATCGTGATATTTAGTGTCCCGATCATGTGCAAATGGGTACGCATCCCCAGACCCCTGAAAATCGGAACGTCCCGCGCAAATCGGTCCCGATTTGCAACCTGGTAACGCTATATTCTGACGCCAATCCCGCCTACTCGCGAAATGCCCTGCGTTCGCCCCATGCGCCATTAGTGAGATTCAAACTTATGCGCATAGTCATTTTGATCGAGCAGTACCTAACCTTTTGACAAATGTCTTGGGATTGGGTAGGACTTGATGTAGTTGAATACCAATACTTTATATGGAGCTACTTACGCGTATAGCTGGTGTTTTTTATTGTATCTGTAAGATATATAATCTGTTGTAAAGAGCTGTCAAACGCTCTCTTCCACTGTTGACTCGATAAGCCAACACGTTTTCATGTGAGTGATAGCACAAAATAGAAAGTATACAGAAGGGCCACTCCCGCCGTTTCGAAAATTGACAGTAAACTTGACAGATTCACTAGGGTTGCTACTATATTGATTCCGATATTAAAAAAGAGTAGATTGTATAGGTTTCAAACATAAATACATCGATTCGTCTATACATACATGATGATATATGTATAAACGAATACTATGTCTACCCTCTCAGGCATGTAAGCATGATGATGCTTACATGTCTGAGAGGGCAGACAGGGCATCAAATATCCATTAAAGATCACGACTCCACATAGGACGAAGATTGGATGGTAACAAGACGTAACAATGATGTAATAATGATCCCACTAAAAACATTAAAATGTGAAAAAAAGTTAATAAAATTGAAAACCCGACTGCTTAAGAAGCAAAATAAAAAGATGTACTTAAAGAAGAAGAAAATTCTGCTGTGCAGTCGGAGAAAATATATTTGTGAGCTGGATGACTTGAACTATATTATTATGACAAGTTTCATAGCCTTTCCAATTTCGTCTATGGACTTAAAACAATCTATTATTTTCTAAGATATTGATTTTCTAACTTGTCATCACGACCTTTATAACTTAAAAATGAATGAACGAACGAATTTAAAGAATACATTTTAAGTATATTCGGTCTTTAACAATTAATAAAGGTAACCGAGCCAATGCAACCTTGTTACAGTACTTCATGAATGGCGTGCCAAACGCCCGCACAAAGCACTTATGACAGCCGCGACTGAGCTCGGTCCAATATTGTCCAATATTCTCTGTAAAATCGCAATGTAAGTGCGCAAAATGACGCTTTGTTCGTAGAGACCTCTCTGTCTGCGGCGCGCCGCCGCTTACGTACTTTGTGGTGATAGTAAATGATTAATAAAACAAGCAAATTGTCTCAATTAAGCAACCTGTATAATCTACAGTCCACTATATATACAATAATCACATAAAATTAGCGAGCAGGAATTAAGTACGGGACCACAATGTAGGTACGCGGTGCCGGACTTATAATTAGAATAGAATAGAATAGAATACTCTTTATTAATTTTCTCTTTTTTTTAATTTTTTTTTCTCTCTTTTTTTTTTTTTAATTCTCCTCACAGCTGACGTATACTGCGACAGAACCAGAGAACATTCTAAACTTTATTCTTATATTATATCTCCAGCACAGCATATCACAGAATTGTGCGTCCAGACTGACACATGCCATGAATGTTTATGCTAATAACACATTTACACTGATTCTTGTTTACCACAGCACTATGTAGGTAGTGTAAATACTTATACAATAAGTTAGTCTTCAAAATCCAAAATACGTGAATTCCTAGTAAAGTCAAACGTTTCAGTAAGGCACATGCTTTCAGCGATATTTGACTTTCAGTTGGATCAATAAATTCTAGTTCTGAACTAAAACATGGCCATGATCTTGTAGACATAAGTACTTTGACCTTTATTAATATGTTCGTAGTATTACTCATTTTTATTTCAATTAAAACAAGACTAGATAGAAAATGAATATACCTATTATATATCACCAGAGTTACATATTTATTTGTTTCTTCACATTTGATTAGAACTTACTCTTGTGGTTTCTCAATTAACTAGTTGGAAGTAAGAATGTGTCAAATCCTATTTTAAACATCAAAATATTTGCAGTTCTCTGTCATATAATATATTTTTCAGATTCTTTACATTCTTGGCTTCATTTCTGTAAGTACAATAGTTTAAATAGAAAATTAAGTATCTATAAATTAAAGTATTTAAGCAGTAATAAAATATATTCAAAAACATCTACTTAACATCTCTTACGGAGAGACAGAAGATCATCTCCTGATTATACCTAATAATAATAATTTTGCTGTGTCCTTAGTTTAAGTATAAAAATTATACCCATTGTTAATTTATTATTATTGTAAGTTTTAAGTACTTTATAATTCAGGCTATAAAGTACTTAAAACTTATAATAAACACAGGTTCAACCTAGTTCAGGTGAATAAGCAACTGTGTTCTTTTATATTTTTAAGATATTTTATTGTAAAATGTGCCTTATGTTATAAAATAAACGATATAATTATTATTATATAGTTATCCAGAGAGGAGGAACCGAAAGACATCATGTATTAAATCACGATCTGAACATGATCCCCCGATTTCTAAGTTATGCATTTAAAGTTGAGTATTTGTAAAAAGAGCAATGGAAAGGAGTTTTATGGGCCATAAACTAAGAGATAGAATCAGAAACAGCTCAATACGAAAACAAACCAAGGTAAAAGATGTAATCAAACAAACACCAATACTAAAATGGAGGTGGGCGGATCATGTACAAAGATATAAAAGATGGGCAAGAATAATAACATATTAGTGGCCCATAAACAGAAAGCGAAGACGCGGTAGACCCAACAAGAGATGGAGCGACGACATATCAGGCTGAATAGGAAAAACATAGACTAGCTAGAGATAAACCAAGATGGACACAGAAGGAGGAGGCTTTTACCGCACTAGGCGGTCTTTATAATAGATGATATAAATCTCAATAATTTTAATTTATATTTAATTTGAAAATTTGGAGTAATCTAGGAAATAACATAACAATTTGTTAAAGTTAAGTATAAATTAAATTTACTTATTATTGCAATCAAATCAATAACACTTATGCACATTTTAGTTTAAAGAAATTGATTAAATGACATTTTTTATATTTTATTTAATGGATCTATATTCTTTTAATTTATGGTGTTCATTGTGTAAAATTTTTGAGATTATAATTAATGGAAGGATACATTTTAATGAGTGATGGGCTAAAGATCTTTTTTCATTTATTCTGTAAAATAAATTTTAAATGAATTGATTACTATTTTAATTTTTGTTGTAAGAATCTCTTATTTTAACTGAATGAAAATTCTGATTTACCATATGATTTTAATAATGGTGATAAAAATACTTGTGATAATAATTTAAAATTAATACAATATGTACAAATGTCTTATGTTATAAGGAATGATTAAAAGCTTTTTTATTATTTTATTTATTTATTTTATTATTTGTCCAACTGTACTTTACCCTGAAAACCTGTCTAAATTTGGCACTAAAGTAGGGTTTGACACGTTCTTAACTCCGCCCTAAATCTACCAACTTAGATAAATTAATCTAAATAGATGTGTAGGTGGGGTACGTCAGCATACCAGTATCAGATTAAGTACCTGGGTGACCACTCGGGTGAAAATAAAGAAAAGATTTTTTTTCGACAAAACGAATTTTCCCAGACATGAGTTTTCCTAACTATCGCCGTGGAACGGAACCGAACGCGATCGCTAGATAAAAAATAATCAGTACAGTACGTCGGGACAGTTTCTTTGTATGGGATTCTGCCTGGTATTAATATAGAATAGGTAAGAACAATTACTGTTTAAGCGACAAAGTCAACGGAGCCCCGAAACGATTTTTCGACACCAAAAACGCCTTTATTGGCAATTTTATCGAACTTGTTTGAGCCGTTTTCGAGAACGTGATTACAAATATGTATTTATTTATTTAAGGATCACCAACGAGTGTATCAAAACTGTAAAACTTACAACCACAGATTATAAAATAGTATACATAGTAGGTTTATATATTTGTATATATATACAAATATTGCTCGTTTAATATGATAGGATAAGGTTTCCTACTAACGAACGTAACGACTGTTATAAATAGACTCAAACTCAGTACCTCAGAACAGAATTCAGAATTTACATATTTTCTGTTATCTCTTTTAAACCAGAAGCTGACTTAATTAATTCAATTTAACTACAATTGCTTGCAATTTAGTTAATGTTGATCATTATGGATTAATTATCTCATAAACTACGTCCGTTGACGAGCGACCAATGACTATTAAAGTCAATGACGCTGTTAGCCGTCAATTTTAATTTTATAATTGTTCATTGATGCATTATTTGTGTCATTGTTCCATACAAGTAACTTGAAACAGGATTTTGAAAAATCATGTTTCATCTGAAATTGGCATAAGTTATTATTTTTGTATATTGCGTAGAGCAAAGTTAAACTTGCCATTTATACAAATTTAACGTTCAATTCTCCGTAAATAGGGGCGACGCAACAACACGACACCGGTTCTCCTTGTATTTTATCTAATTCGTGAAAAACTGTGTATGAAAACGCGTTTTCTCATAGCTGCATAGAATAGTTTTCCTTTTTCAAATTCATTTTAAAACAAATGGAGCCTTATTTATATTTATAAAAATCTCAGAGCTATTAGTAACACTGACTAGCATTTAATAAATAAGTTTTCTATAAAATATAACACATTTGTTAAGCAGTCGGTAAACAGCGTCGAAATTTTTATGAATGAGTAAAATACTCCTTTAATTAAATGCACTTCTAAAAACAATAGAAAACCGAAACAATTGAAAGTTGAACAACATTCGGCAAACGCGAACCTGTCCCGTCTTCAATTTAGCGTAAAACAATCCACTTTACAAAGTCCTAAACTCCAATCGCTTTCACAGTACCTTGTCCTTTGTAGCACAATGATAAATGTAAATCGATTCACAAACGATGAATCATTCCGAAATTAGGCGCTTATTTGTGATCAATACAAGGGCTCGTGATATATTGCTGGGTGTAATGAATATTGTAGTGATTTCGTCTTCCTTTTGTCTGAGTAACCCTCGTTTTAACGTTATTAGTTTAGTCTCTCGTTTATTTACAGCTTCTTTTGTTTTTGTATGAAGTTTTATTTTTATTTTTTTATTATTGATAGGCTCGCGCTTTTCCACTATCTTACCTGACGGTAAGCGATGATGTGGTCGACGATGTAGCTCGCTTACCTGGAAGAAAACTATGTAATCTCGACTTAAAGACTTGTATTTGCATTGGATAAAAAAGCAAAGAAACAATAACTCAAGCAAGTTATTCATATCATCATCATTTCAGCCAAAAGACGCCCACTACAGACTATATGCCTATATATTCTGTAGTGGGCGTCCTACTAAACCTGATTTTCCTCTAAAATCTTTCCTGTTAAATATCAGGATCTTTGTTAGATCGCCGATCCTAACGCCATAAAATAACTTTTATATAGAATAAGGCATATTTAAGAGCTCTACTGAGTGCAATAAACAAAATATTTTACTTCTATTTAAAATTCCAAAGAGAATGTAAACAAATCTTCCCGGTAGAACGGCAAGAATATGCATAAAAATAAAATTTATTGTCTAAAGAAAAATAAACAAAATCTATCTTAACCAGAAGAAAGCTTGCGGCATCACGGGAAAGCTTAAAAGATTGTCTGAATTTTAAGACTCTTAAAAGCAAAAAATGTCTTGATAATTTTAAGATAACTGAGGTCACCGTTTGTTGGTTAATTACTGAAAATACCTTGGCTTTTTGTCTTCAAAGCGGCTTGGCATACCACACAATAAATTTTCATGAAAGTTATTCTTATAGTAAAAATTGTTATCGTGGTTCAAAGATTTACAGACTTGGTGTATGGGTTCAGTAAAATTTTCCGTCTTTACAATTCCATTCTGAGTGTATTGCTATATATCCAATAAGTATATTGAACGGCTAGGGCTGCGCAGGGTAGGCCGCGCAGGCCGCTAACTGCTAGGTAGGTAATTAGGTAGATCATAAGTGAAACAGTTGGTTAAGTTAATACATATATTTAAGTAGGTAAGATTCAATGTGGGAGATTTTGTCCTCCTTTCCTTATATTTGAGATGATTATTACAAAGTACCAAGGTACCACCACCCACTGTGGATCTGTTGTACTCGCTGGCAACTGAAAAAATATTTACATTAAACAACATCCTCTCTGGTTTTAACCAAGTTTCACAAAAAACATAAGATACCAATGTTGTTTTTATCTACTAACAATTCCAGGTCTAAAATCTTGCCAGAGAAGCGATTTATATTTTGTTTGATGATATAGTAAAATATTACTATTCGTCTTCTCTTTTGTCGGCTCTAATAGTTTAAGGAATCTACAGTGGTATTATCAGAAAAACTGGATAATACTGTTAAATCACTAAACCTAGTCTCAGTTAAATCATCAATAACTGCGTGTATATTAAAAGCTAACAATGTAGCTAATAAATGTCGACTAATCGGTTCTGTGCATCTCGCATCCAATAAGTTTAGGTAGACATAAATACTTATAACATAGGCACAGTAAAAATATTTTACTCCACTAGCCTTTGAGCATTTGTTTCCCACCCTCATCACCATCATCATCAGCCCTTTAATGTGCCCAGTGCTGGGACACAGGCCTCCTCTCTGTGAGAGGGCATGGGCCGTAATCCACCACGTAGGCCTATGCGGGTTGGTGGATGTCACATGTCTTCGAATGTCTGGTTTTCTCACGATGTTTTTTAACAAAGTAAAGTGCCTGCCTGTGTTCGAACCCACGACCTACAACTTTTAATTCGCAGCCGTTACCACTGGGCCACCACTACTGCCACCGTATTTTGGACATCGTTGATTGATTTTCCACCAACCCCGCTTTAATCTAAAATTTGAAACATAACACGGATGAGGCCATAGAAATTAGTTTTTGAACAATATCGTTATCTAGTTTTATTAAATATAATAGATTGTACCTAATTTTAATATGAAACCTTGTAAGTTCTAAGAGTTTGTTACCTACCGCAAGTTCAAGATATATTAAAATACCACCTCTCTAAGTTTAGATTGAGTCGTAGTGGATATAATTATTATAGTCAATATTATTCGTGGGTTTAATTTTAGAACTTTTTCGATCGTGTTGGCAAGATTCTCTGGCGGAGCTAAAAGGATTAGCTAGCCAGCAATTTGTTAGAGGTCTGACTGCCTGACCAAAGTTTAATATCGTCACTAGGGGACACTACTACACTGGCCTTCAAAACTTAGCACCACACTTTTAAAACTACAATTTCTCCTTAACTATGAAGTCAGAGAATTAAAATAAATAATGTTTTAAATCAAATTTAATTAACTTCCTTTCTGATGATAGTTTATTATACGTTTAACTTAAAAAAAGATATAAACCAAGAAATAACCATTTTTACTGGCAAAAATTCAAACAACATTTATAAGTATATTTTACGGCATTAAATTTTTATAACTAGTATTGCCTCCATGGGCTCTAATTACAGCTTCGAGCCGGCTTGGCATACTGAAGATAAGGTTTCGGAGGCAATGTTAGGGAATTTCTTTTTTAAGTTTTAAACTTTACTGCAATTTTCTATAAAAACCTATTTTATTTAAAAACTTTGACTTCTAATAGTTTAGGAAAAATTGCATTTTCAAAACTGTGTCACTGATTTAGGAAGGCCAGTGTATAATACAGTCAAAATAATATTCTTTAAATCATACCAACTCAACTAATAATAAAGGTCAGATGTTTGTATAACATAACTCTGTTGTCTCAGAAGGGTAAGGCAGAGATGCACTCATACTTCACCAGTTATATTAAAAGCCCATGTAACAAGTGGCGAATCTATTGCCAATAACCCAATGAATAAATGAATTTCCAGGCATTAAAACCTCCCGCTAACCTGCCCGTAAAGTTCCCGCTTTGTCGAGGCGGGTGGGATCAGTAACCGTTGGTCATCCACAGACCACGGTGAAGCGAAGAGAAACCCTAGAAGGGGCCGCTCGTCAGGGCTTTTGCCGTTAAGCCGACGACGTAGCAGCCACCAGGTAGGTTGCGGTGTCACAAGGGCGTCATCGCAACTGAGGCGGACCGCAATGTCGTATATTGGAGGAATCGCGGCTGAGCATTGGAGGCCGCGGCGGGAAAAGAGTGCCAGTATTATGACGGACGCGGTGGGGCGGCAGGGGAGGAAGAGTGTCTGTATAGCATTGGCCGCTCTCCCTAACCCCTGTGGCCGAAAACTTGTAGGTGGCAGGGCCACTGTCCTGACCCGTCACAGGGGGACCAAGGGTGCCATACACGGGATCATCCGGCGCCCATGTGCTGGTTTGGTCTGCATGGTTTGTGTTTTGATGCACCGGTGGGGGGTACTTCCCGGAGGAGGCTCCGGTGACGGACAGCCGCGGTGGGTTCGCGGTGAGAGCTAACGCGTGCCCGTGATCCCGCCATAAGCGGAAAAGGAGGAC
Source organism: Orthosia gracilis (assembly GCA_947562075.1). NCBI lineage: Eukaryota > Metazoa > Arthropoda > Insecta > Lepidoptera > Noctuidae > Orthosia > Orthosia gracilis. The sequence continues at coordinate 10,336,411 of OX387270.1, forward strand.
ACCGTGGAGTTTGAGTAGGTTAAAGTCCCACATAGCTGCACTATCTCCCCGTGGTAGCGCAGTATGCATGAGCATTTCTCCAAGCTAAAAATAAAAAAGGTAGTAAAACCTAATCACACTTTGCCCGTAAGGCGTAGATATACATATGTACGTTTTTCTTGGTATCATGTTCTAACGGCTGAACAGATTTGGAAAAAGTACACAGGTAGGCAATGTCCAGTAAATAAAAGACATTTCATTTGGGGTCTTGTAGTACTAAGGCTCGGCGCAAATGGGTCACCGACCACTGCCACCGGTGGCCAGCGATAGCGACTTAACACAATTTTCCATATATTTTGTATAGACGTAGACGCCTCAATGGATATCGATACTTTCATATTGCAAGTCAAATTACATCGTAACGTGTGGTACGTTACGTATTTGGGATGCACATTCTGATATATACAGCAATAGAATCGTGGCAGCTTCCGAACACCGGTGGCTGTCGTCGGTGGCCCGTTTGCGCCGAGCCTTAATTTTAATAGTACGTAGAGTTACAAGAGAAACCGTAGATAACAACTAGTTACAAGTATTCCAATAAAGTCCGAGCTGTTCATTGAACTTCAGTGGTCAACGTTCTTTAATAGCCTACATAATCCAGTTCTAGCCTTAAATACGAAACCTAAGTTTCTAAGCTTCGTTATAAGCTACCTCAATTTAACTTTATAAATTAAGCTGCAATTATGTTGTTGAGGGCTTAAGCTATGCTTCTAATTCGCGTGGTATGTTTCATTAAAACGTTCTAGAAGGCTGATGGTATTTTGGCTGTAAATTGTGGTATGAAAATAACTTCAGCAACCATGGGAGCAACTGCTTCTTGATGGCAGTTAATTAGTTAATTTTATGTCTAAAACTATTGTTATATTTTATTCCTATCAAAAGCCAATATTACCTAGAAAACAATTTGGCTGACATCTACACGCTGCGTGTCAATATATGAGTTTTTAAACATAAGACAAAAAGCTATCGTTTCTTGCTTTTCATTTCATTATTATGTTACTATGAATTGTTACATGAAACAGAAATAGAATTCAACATTTTTACCAATAAAAAATCCCTGTAAACAATGAACAGACCTGTTTTACATTTCAAATATTCATTTGACAATATTTGATCTGCGATCACTCCGAACAGGCACTAGATAAAAATTCATTGGTAAATATTTTTACAACATCCATTGATATTCATCATCATCATTTCAGTCGAAAAACGTCAACTACTGATAATGGCCTCTTCCAAGTGTGGCTACACTTGGAAGAGGCCATTATCCAGTAGTTCCACCATTAGCCATCCACCGGCCCTGTGCATTGCCATTGATATTATTTACATTTCATTTGTTAGGGGAAATGTATTTATGGAATCCAATCACGCATCAAAGTCGCGATCCAGCAACCCTGCACGGTTGAGGTCGTCATTGCGGGTTATTATTAAAAAAAATGCAATGTTTCAAAAAATATATTATTCTGTAGAAGTTGCTAAGTCTATTATTGATATTGTCGCACCTAGTTTAGCTATTATCTTTAATAAATGTATCGACTGTGGGGAGTTTCCTGACCTTATGAAAAATAGTAAAATAATACCATTGTTTAAATCAGGTAGTACATCAGACCCTAAAAATTATAGACCTATTTCAGTACTACCTACGTTTAGTAAAATATTTGAGAAATTAATTTTAAAACACATTGGGCTATGGGTTTGGGAGGTTTCATGGTTCGATTACCTGAAACTATGGAAGGGCTATTGGCCCTTACCTAGCCACTGTTGATCTACACGGCTATAAAATGGGCTTGAACACTCAATTAATCCCTCAATTAAGCCCTCCCCCCCCATAAACAGTCGCTAGCTCTTAAGTGACGTAGCGCCAAGGTAGCAACATATATGGAGGTGCTTGAGGAGTGGAGAGGTATGCCACGGTTATCAGGACAATCCCGGAAGTAGTGTAGAGTATTGAAACTTAAAGGATAACCAACAGCAACCATTTCCAGCATTTTTGGATTTTTTGTCTGTTTATCTTTTTATCTGTTTATTTGTGCACGCATCACGTAAAATGTACGAAACCAATGTAGATAACTTTCATACATAAAAAAATAAGTGTATCTTGAAGTATTACTTAGCTGTTTCATCGCAATCGGTTCACTCTATCAAAAGTTAGATGCATTTGAAGTGTTCAAGAAGTAAAATTATGACAACACACGCAATTCAAATACTCGGACAGTTGAACTCCATATTCGATAGATGGCGTTGTACATTTGAAGTCATTTTCTGAATGGTGGTGTTAAGATTCCTCGCGATGGTAGGCAGGAAGGTAAGTAGGGTAGGGTAGGCAGTTGTCGGGATTGAAGAGGCGGGCACAGCTAGTGTTATAATAATAATCATTAACCCCCTTGACCTGGTCCGAAATATATCGGGGTCAGGTACTAAAGTAACAGGATACGGTAAAGTTTGGTTATTTAACACGGGGTGACTGACAGCTGATCCCAATATCCACAATAGGTGGTCACATTTTTGTGGCTTCATGTTGCGGATATCTATACTATAAATACTCGTAGCAACGTGATACTCTATTATAAATAGTAACTATGTTAAAATATAGAGACCCTGCAAAAGATAAGATTAGTAGATTTGACGGTACAGTATTAAGCTGTGATATGACTGCTGTTTAGTTCATTTTTGTTTGCATAACTTGACAAAATGTAGGGAACAGCACAAACTGATTTTTTTTCAACTTATTGTTGACTAGATGCCGCCCACGGCACCGCCCGCGTGTTAGTAGTTCTTCGCCCAATATTTTTTATAAAATATAGCCTATGTGTTATGCTGATGTATGATCTATATTTCTGTAAAGTTTCATAAAAACCTGTTCAGTAGTTTTTGCATGAAAGAGTAATTAATAAACTTTCATTCCATACATCCTTACAAACTTTCACGTTTATAGTATTAGTAGGATTTTTGTGTAAATCGTGTCTTTGATTAATAACTAATGACTGACTATTTTTATATATCTTAGTTGTAGTTTCTACAAAGTTACAGGGAACAGCTGATTTTTATTTACATAGTTCAGAGTTCGTCCCATAGTAAAAGTTGTTCAAATTCATGTAACACTTTCGCCCAATAAAAAATTACTAAACGTTGTTCCAAACTAGGAATTTCTCCTGTAGCGTGGGTATATTTACAAACATATTAACTCACATACACAAACAACCATACCGGAAAAACTATACTGTACTGTAGGTCATACAAATATTTGTTCCGTGCGGGAATCGATCCCGCGTCACGCAGAGCAGCCGATCGCTAAACCACTACGCCAACCGCGTCATCAAAGTAATTAAAAGTCACCTGTATAACAGAGGATATATTAATCAAGCAAAAGTTTTGAATTTACACAATAGAATCTATCATTAGTCCATTCACTAATTGTAACAAAACAACAATTTGGAAAATGGAGCAAGATATGGTAGCGAACGATCTTATCGTAAAGCTATACATAAGGTTATAATGGATTTACCAAATGAAACAAATCCATTATGTCCAATTCCGAGAATGTCTTCATACTGTCAATTAAGTGAAGATCTAAACACTCTTTGTGATATAGGTACTTTAGCAAATTACTGTATCTATATTTAGAAATGTTTTCAAATAAATAGTCTAATAATCCATATGCTCATACATATATTCCAGAAGCTCATGCTCAACTCAACTCAAACTGGAAATGGACAGTTGTGATTGGCTGGCTTGTTTTTTTGACATTAACGTGCTCAAGTTCAAGATCCTAGACGCCCCAAACGTTACTGAACTCTTTTAACACAAAATCTGTGGAATTAAGTATTGTTAGCATGAACTTGTAACGTACTTGTACTTGCTAACTCGTATTTTCATTCAATACCTACAATACATTTTATGTAGAAAGAATTCAGTAATGTCTGGGCCGTCTGGGCTCTTGCTCTATTGAGTAAACATATGTTAAGCTGATGAATCATATGCCAAAGAGTTGTGATTGGTGGTCAGTTGATTGGTAGGTGTGACCAATTTTGAATTTGGGTCGAGTATGAGCATCTGGAAAACTATTTCAATCTATCGTACCAGTCTCTGACACCAGAGGTGGTCACATCCTCACACGAAAAGAAGAAGAATCTGAAGAAATGTCACCGTGAAGTGAGAGAGAGTGAGTAGTGAGCTGTCATTCCAACTAAAACTATTGAGTGACAGCTTGTCGATGTTTGTTTTTAGGGTTCCGCACCTAAAGAGTAAAAAACGGGACCCTATTGCTAAGACTCTACTGTCCGTCTGTCTGTCTGTCACCAGGCTGTATTTCATGAACTGTGATAGCTAGACAGTTGAAATTTTGCACAGATGATGTATTTCTGTTGCTGTTATAACAAAAAATATTTAAAACAGCATAAAATAAATATTGAAGTGGGGCTCCTATACAACAAACGTGATTTTCTGCCGTTTTTTGCGATAATGATACGGAAACCATCGTGCGCGAGTCCGACTCGCACTTGGCCGGTTTTTTGTTTGGTACGGAGTTCATTTAGAAACATGTAACATGTTTAAGACGAAGCTTTAGTTAGATAATTTATTGTTTCTGATCGATGACATCCAATTCCAACCTTGTTTTCAGTCTGAACTAATATTACAAAGAGATAAAATTGTGCATTTGTTAATCTAGGTATATAAATAAAAAGACAAGTCCTGACTGACTGACTGGCTGACTGACTCATCAACGCCCAGCCCAAACCCTTGGACCTAGAAAGCTGAAATTTTGCACAGAAGTTCTATTTATAATGTAGACAAGGAATAAGGAAGGATTTTACGAAATTCAACCCCTAAGGGAGTTATATAGGGGATGAAACTTTGTATGAAACTCTGTTATTTTTTAATTTAAAATGAATGAAATATGGTATTTAGCTTCTAAATATAAAATAAAAAATACGTCTCCAAGGTTTTTTTTAATTTCATCCCTTAAAGGGGTAAAAACGGGTGTTAAAGTTTGTCAGAAAAATAAATTGATTATTATCAAAATTACTTGAAATTTAGTGTTTCTACTCTTCAATACAATTTAAGAAACACGTGTCTAAGGATTTTTGAATTTCATCCCCTAAAGGGGTAAAAAAGTATGTGAAAGTTTGTAAGAAAAATAAATCGTTTATTATCAAAATTATTTGAAATTTAGTATTTCTGCTCTTCAATAAAATTAAAGAAATACGTGTTTAAGGATTTTTTGAATTTCATCCCTTAAAGGTATAAAAAGGGGTGTTAAAGTTTACAAAAAAATTGTTTGTCATAAAAATTACATGAAACTTATTATTTCTACACTTCAATATAATTAAAGAAACTCATGTATAAGGGTTTTTTGAATTTCAACCCCTAACGATGTGTTAAAGTTTGTAAGAAAAATAAATTATTTATTATCATTACATATTAATTGTTTACCTAAAATGTACTATTACTGCACTTGTAACGTTACGTTTAGCTCAGATGAGCTAAACGTAAGTCACGTTATTAAAATAAAAGATAAAATTAAGAAAAGTTAAAAATAAGAAAAAGGTTGACATGATGCGGTGGGACGGCTGATGGAGTGCGATGTGGACGCTGGAAGAGCGCTACCGCGAGTTGTGGGCGCTCCTCTTCAGCGTGCGCAACCTGCGTGTACTGCTGCCGGGCGCGCTGTAGCTGCGGCGCTTGCACCACGTCGGGTAGGTAGGTAGTAAGGCAGGCAACCAGAAGAGATGAGGGCGCTCGCGCAAAACGACGCGCCGTTAAGGACCTGTCTGCAGCAGCTCATGCCAGTTCCACATGCCAGTCTGGCACGTCCCATTGTAAAAACAGTAAAAGTTCACTTCAGAGTATAGATTGTTATTTAATAGAAGTCTCCAGAGATGTATAACACTCATTCACGAACTGAATTCAATACATTTTAAAAGTACATAGTGGATAAGTATAAACTTTGTAATTTAAGGCTTAAATATGTTTTCAATTTCGCAGTCAAAACCAAACTGAAATCCGTCGCCCGTTTTTCTTTCGTTCTGTGTCATCTGTTCCGAATTTCAAATTCAAAATATCAATTATATGACCAGAACGAATAAAAACGGTTTACAGAGGTGGCAGTCTACGCTGCCCTTATTATAATGTACAACTAGCTTAAGGAAGGTCTAGTCCATGGTATATTATGTCTATGGCTTAAGAAAAATAAATTGGAGAGACAGATGTCAATTAAGGTAAACATGTCAGAGTATAAAAAATTACAAGATTTTAGAAATTAGCGATATAAATAAGTTATGGAATATTAAAACAATCAGAGATAACTAAAAGTATGCTTTTCAGGTGTTAACAGTAACAACGAATACATAAAAATGAGACATGAGTTGATACAAAATCAAAAGATATAAAGGTATGTTTTGTAAAGTATTTATTAAAATGTAAATAGACTTAAAAACGTGTAGGTCTGCACAGCAGAACACCACACACTACAATACAATTAAAGAAAAACGTACTTAAGCCTTTTTTTAAATTCCATCCTTTAAACGGGTAAAAAGGGGTGCTAAAGTTAAAATGAATGATTACCTACTATATGTGCTCGAGGGTAACAAGTTTTCATGCCTCGAATACCACTGATACCCTCTGACTTTGTCTTTGAGTTTCAACGATTACAATGCCCCCTTAATGTCTGCTTTGCAATGATCATAAATAAATCTCAGGGTCAGTCATTATGGTTGGCAGGCATAGATTTAAGGAAAGATTGAATCTCACACGGGCAATTCTACGTTGCCTTTTACAGAGTCAGTACCAGCATCCTGGCCATTTTAGCACCAGACAGAAAAACCACCAATGTGGTATACAAAAACATTATCCAAAAGCAGAACCAAAGTATTACATTTATTAAAAACAATACAGCCAATGAACATCGGGTGATAACTTTTGCGCCAAACTGTCTTAATTTTCTATCGTGTCGGTAGTAGGATCCAGAAATTGCAAGCAAAGTGGTCTTTCACTATTTGTAACTTCCCGTGGAAATCGATCTCACAAGACCTCCATAATGAAAGTACAATGCTCTAGCTATTAGAACACGACGGCAGTTCAGTTTAGGCTTTTATATTAATTTACATGTAATTTATGTAATTCAATAAAATAATGAAGTCGAGCAAATTTTGTAGTCTACGCGAACAATGACGCGGGCGGAAAGCTATGTTTGGATATTAATTTGCAATATCCCGCCAGAACTGCAAAAAAGGAAACAGCCAAAATCGTGTAGTCCACGCAGGCGAAGCTGCGGGCAGAAAGCTAGTTTATATATGTTTATAAAAGGCAATGTCTAAAAGTACTGATCCGACTGCCAAGATTTTTCACAAGTAGAAAACACTACCGCATAACATCATACTTTACATTAGGATGCATTCACACAGAACATCCGAGTTTCCAGGATCGTTTTAACAGATCCTCCGCTACTGGAGGTGATGTTCACACCGCATACGCAACCGCAAACGGTACAGTAAGTACTGTTTTAACGGATCCGTCGCTACTGGGGGTAATGTTCACACCAACCAACTTTCTTCACTATGTTCTTCACAAGGATAGACGTCTGATAAAACGGATTAGTATTTTAATACTGTTGTGTGTGAACTCGCTCATACGTCATTGCCAAATACAAACGTATACGATAAAGCGGACCTGCAAAACGGACTACTGTATATTGTGTCAGATAGATATTTTTTACTGGATTCGGAATACTGTCATGTGTGTGAACTCGCTCATACAACTACATACGTCAGCGCCGAATAAAAACGTTTTCGATGAAATGGACCTGTAAAACGGACCTCTGTGTGAACGAGCACACATTTCGAAATCATGCACGCGAAAAGCTAGTATCATATAGAGCAATAAAGAGGTTTGATTTTAAATGCTGCTGGCAGAAAATTCAAAGTAGGTACCAAATTTTTACGATATTACGCTAACGTTATACCTAATCTTAAGTGAACAGTCCATTAACCTTAATAAACCTCTGAGGGTCTGCGGTATACGCAATTTTGCAACCCCTCAATGTATTAATAAGGCTTCACATATAAGCCGAAGATAATTAAGGAAGATCAACAATCGCTCAAAGTCCGTTATCTTTGAATCAGTTATGCACAGCACTCGTAAGGGACAGCAGACACTGAGAAGGGAAGCGACGCGACGATACTTGATGAGGCTAATAATGCTGTTATATAAAATATCACTGTAAAAACTTAGACGATTTAGTTTGAAGTTTACTGTATTTCCACTAGAAGATTTGGATTGACTTTAAGCTCACACTAACTAAGTTTTCACGCTACGCATTTCTTGTTTCGCGCTACGTAGCGTTGCGGCGCGAAATGAACCGCAGCCACGCCGAATCGTGAAACCGCGGTGCGTATTCAAATTCACAACGAAAGCACGGGCGAAGCATTGCTGCGTCACGCTGTATCAAGCTGCGCCTCGAGGTGCCACGCAACGCCATTTTTCTGTTTTCCAATTTTGATGTAGCCAGTGACACTCGCAAGAGAAAGACGATTCGATTGACGTAAGAATCATCAAAATCGGAAAACGCATTTGGTCTCTCGAACGCCACATAGAAACAAACATACATACATACAGGGACTGATAAACGCTGATAACACATGCCTCCTTCGGCAGTGGGGTAAAAAGAAGATGAAGATGAAGCTTCGCGTCGCGTCGCATTTCAGTGTGAGTGGACCCTAAAGCCTTAGAACTCCTGATAATTATTAATGGGAGCTTGGTCTTTCACGTCACCCTTATTTGCATCGTAGATCATAGTGAATATATGATAATTACACTTCCTTCCTCTAGATTTATTCGCGTCCTCACTTTGATGGAGGGCCCGAAGTTCGATCGACTGATAGTGGTTGAAGAGTTTGGGACACGGTTTGTGTCTTAATACCTGTCTGAAGATGGAGGTGATACGTGTGAGTAATGTGACGTATTGGTTTCATGTTCTTTTTTGGTAGTCGCGAAAAATATTCCTTCAGGTAGGTGTTCGACTTATAGGATGGTTAGAGTCACAACCAACATAGAAATTATCTTCTTACAAACTCGAAGTTTGATTCAAACTACCTAAAAAAATACCAGAAAGCAGACTCACATCACTGCGTAGAGAAAATAAAGAGAGATGCGAAAATCTCTAGGTTCTTTAAGAATTCTTCGTAAATAATATCGTAAAATTATCGTTTTCTTATTCAAGGTGTTGTGTGTGTGTATTTTTAGGTGCATCTCTGCCTAACCCTACGCAAAATACAGATTATGTTTTTACACGACTGCGGGAGGGTAATGTTTTCGAGCGTATGTATGTAAGTATGCATGTCCGTTTCTATAGCACGCTCTACAGCCCAAACAGCTTGACGGCGTTTAGGGGTCGTGGTCCAACTATAATGTCCAACTAGTTGGACTACGGATCTTTGGTAGGGTCATTTGTCTAACTAGAAATAATGATTGGACAACTGCCCCTATCGAAGACCCGTGGTCCAACTGATTTATTTTAATTATTTATATTTATGTTCATCATTTCACGATTTTGACAAATTCAGTAAGATGATAAGCGTGTTTAGTGAAAGACACAGGGCAATTAATGTTTTTGAAGCGTCACATGCAAAACGAGTTGTATTTTAAATACGATGTAGCGGCTTCTAAACGTGTTAGAAAAAATAACAATCCTTGCAAAAATATGAGAATTACAAAAAAGGTAGCTCTCAGAAGAAAACACCAAATTAAAAATGATGATTACATCATGGAGATTCAGTTGCAAGTGATAACTGGTGAAATAACTGTTGGGCATGCTTTAGAAAGACTAAGTAATTTTTTATTTATTTTTAGAGTTAATTAAAGTGTTAATTTGATTGATAATGATTTTATTTAAATGTATAATTTTAACTTAATAACATTAATATTGTTATGTTTTATTTAGCTGTTAATGGCCCACTGCTGGGCCAAAGCCCCCCCTTCCATTTATCTTTCCAAGTGCTCTTTTCGAGCGCCACTTAAAAGCGGCTCCCCTTAAAAAGGGGGTGATATAATTTTTTTTTTCACTATCCTAACAATATGGGTATCAAATGAAAGCTATTAAATAGGCCATTCCAAAAGTACATGGTAACACTTGTATGTTCTACATAAGAACAACTTTGACAGCAAAATAAATTACCTTTTACCACATATCTTATTTGGAGAACTCGTTCATTACTAAAACTAAAAAGTCTGAAATAAAACGAAGTTTCGGTCGGGTTGCCTATAATTTTGTTTGTCGCCGCCTGCAGCATATACACACACACACGCCTGTAGCACATAATATTTAATGTATAAATTATATCTAGTACTTGTTTTTCTCTTTTCAGTTAATAAATTTTAAGCAGTCGGGTTTTTTTATAATAATTTATTTTATTACGCTTAATGAATTTGTCTGAGAGAGTAGTCATGAAGTTCCCTATTAGACGGCGTGCATCAGCGTGCGTCGAAGCGCATTTTGCAATGAAATAAACGCTATGACGCGCTCCGCCAAGTGTGAATCGTATATTACACGCCCTAGTGAGTTTGTATTTGCTTGGTAAATTAGTCGGTTAATTTTAGCTATTAGTAGATGGTCTTCAGGGATACATACTGATAATTTAACTTTTGACCTTTTGTGTGAGCTCAAGCTGGATATTCGAGCATTTACAAAATGTTTTTTTCAGATACAATGTTATTGATACAGTATATCGATCAAACTAAAACAAATTATTATAATAATAATGTAATAATACAGCTTTTTATTCGAACAAAAGATTTACAATTATGTTTCTTAAACTAATGCGCTGCTATAAATATATATTTTACATAATTAAAATTATTCGCGTATTTGGTGCTTCTTTAATTTCTGTAAGTCCATTTGCCAGTTGGAAAAGGCCTCCTCCAACCTACTCCATTCTGATCTCTCTCTGGCCACTCTACTCCATGTTATGCCTGCAACTTGTCTGATATCATCGTCCCATCTTTTTTGTTGTCTACCTCTCTTCTTTTTACCTTTCCTTGGGTACCATTGTGTAACTACATTGCTCCACTTGTCCTTTCCTCTGATCGTGTGTCCTAACCACTTCTTTTTTAGCCTTTTATTGTTAGGGTTACGTCTTGTATCTTGGTCTTTTTCCTAATGTTGATGTTTCGTATTCTATTATATGTATATATATTAAACGTTATTCTATAGAAAACAAAGTATTGTGCTAGCTTAATAACAACTAAAACATCATGGGTCTTGGCACCCATGTTGTTTTAGAGTCCAATCCAAATACAAATTGTGGATATTTACATGTTAATAAATGTTATGAAAATTAAATAAAAAATCCTTAACAGCTGCCATGTTCAGAACTGAATTAAATGAATTTACAATCACAAATAAAAAATAACACGAATCGGAAAATTCTCTTGAACTAAACCCAACCGTTTTCCAATCTACAATAGAACTATTCAGGGCTTGAAAGCATCAGAAATACTAAGGAAAAGCAATCTCAGACACATAATACGATTACCTTACACTCGATAATCAGAAGGGTTATCCTCTAGACTACTGCTACAGACAATCCTACCACTAGTGCGCTCAAGTCATGATTTATCAATGCAATATTGTACGGGCACTGAGAACTTTTCGATACAAGAAGAACATAAGTCAAAATTCCACATGTTTTACTTCAAATCGTAACTATCTACGTTTAGAGTCGAAAATCGAAAGGTAGTGGTGATTGTTCATGACTTTTTGGAATAGTGGAGATCTTTGCTCAGACCTAAACGGAAACACATGGTATATAACTTCGCGGCAAACACTAACATATGCTGGCTAAACTATTCTGACGGTAGCTTATGATTAAATTAGTAATTAATCTTAATTAGATTAGCTGACGATCTTCTTATATACCTTTTGTGGTGGATAACAAGTCATTTAATATTTTGCTAGCTTTTGACTTGTATAATAAAAAGTTAAAGCGAGTATTTTTGACAAGGGCTCGAGCGTATATTTCACTAAGAAATCGTACTTTAAATTTATGTTAAGGCGATATATACACCCCAATGTAAACACAGTGGCCGTGCACACACTTGATGCCAAAATATCAATATTGAACCTCCTTTTGACAGTTTTGTTTGCAAAATATTATTTGATTTACATATGCCATTTCAGTTATGAATAAATTCTAGCCATAATTTTTTCTGTGTAAAAATATTTTAAATATCCAAGTTATTTTGGAGAAGTATCCTAAAGTTGCGAAAAATATCGTGTTGTTAATTATTTTTTAAACCAAAACTATTAGTTACACGTAAAAATCTTGTTTCAAGTGCAACATTTTCCTTCAATATTCAAACAACTGCATCATAAAATCCTTTAAACCCACGCTCCTGTTTTAATAACCCCTATTATATGACCATTGCATAAACTACTTTTTTCTTTTTTATACCGCTACAAAATGGCTTCGCTTTGAATCATTGCACAAAAATATCAATTTAATTATTATTATGAAACTCCAATGGATTGTTGACAAAAACAATGGCAAGAATAATAATCTCAATTTTAGTAACTACAGCGAACTTTCCATTTATAGATGTGCACAGCACTTACATCAATCTCAATACTCGTACAAATAATACACAAATTAAGACACAGAATTCATCAATAATAATTTAATCAGTAATCATTTAATAATTAAAATATATACTAAAATAATTCATATAGTTCTATTGATATTAAAAATTAAAATGAGCAGTGAAACCCCGCAGAAGTGGAAGTGGAGTGGTTTGGAGATCGGGCCTCTGACTAGAACACGCTGCACGAAAATCTTTAGTCAAGGAAATTTAATTTATTCCTGCTGCTGTTTTCAACATGGTATTCACAGTAGGACTGGCGATGGGATAACGCTGTTCTTACAAAGCAAACCTTCTGGATAATTTTATTACCATGTAAACCTGAGTATTCCACTTTTACGTCATGTGTCTCTTACAATGTCTTGCAGTAAATCAGATAGATACACATACTCTGTTTACCTAAACACAGGGACCAGGCAAGCTGTAGACTTAGGGTCTATAACGTATGGACATAGGGTCTACAATCTATAGACTTAGGGTCGATTATGTCAGTCTTTCAATTAGCCGATCAATATAGATTAGATTGCAGCATAATTTTGTACACAGACAGGTTCATTGGAGCGGTAATGAAGATATAGGCGACGGAAACGATGCCCGGACGGGATACAACAATGTAGATTACTGGTTTAAGGCCCTCACTCCGCTTTAGTGCCGTAAAACGGTTACTTTCTAAAGCGTATTCTTTAGTAACGGCTAGGTTAAAAGGTTTGAAATATATATATATATTATTGATTCATGTACATTATTTGTTAATTTGTGAAACATCTTTCGTATGACTAATACTTTTGCTTTAAACAACAAACGTCCATTTAAATTTTTGCTTAAAATAATTAACGGCACATTTTTTGTTTGTTCGTTTCATTTATACAGAAAGATTGATGGTTAGAATTTATTCTTAACCTACATAAGATATGTAAATACAAAAACATTTTGCAAACAAAGCTGTCCAAAAGGAGGTCCAATATTGATCTGGCACCGAGCGGGCGCACGGCCAGTACCGCGTTAACATTAGGGAATATATACGCCTTAAATAATTTATAGGTTACAGAGCATTACATAAAAAAGGAAAGGCTTCAACAAGCGATAGAGAAAACACTTAACTAATCTAAAAAAGAAATGAAATTGTTTAAACCTACGGTAAAAATATCAATCTAAATGAAATCCTTTAAAAGACCCACTTGATTTTTGGCCCAGTAATAATTTATTAAAATAACTTAGAAATAATATAAATTAATGAAGGATCTCTTACCTCAACGGCGTATAACTTAGGAATTGCAAACAAAATCAGATTAGATAAGAAAAATATAAAAGGAATTACTCATGAATAAATAATGAAACAAACCCAAATTCTTGTGGCTGTCCTGCTTACAATATTTTGGGATTAAACTTTTTAATTATTTACGTATGCACCTAATGCTTCGCGTACCCCAAAAGCAAAACGCGCAGCAATAAGTTACGTTCAAGCTTCATCTCGTAACATAGAACCTTACCAAAAACAGGTAGGCCTTATCTGTAACAACCACCACCATAAACAATCCCAACATAGTCACTCGCTCAGCAAGACAAGAGAGTCCAACCAACCGTAGAACGCACACAAGACAGCTCTGGTGTAACCCACAACACTATCATCTGTCACCCTAGTAGCCTACACCAGCGTACAGATTCGACAGACCATTAAACCAGGGGTACAACCATAGAATAAGAACAAACAGAAGGTGTAACTATTGTAGGTACTTTTTGCGTGGTCTCACGTGTGTTTAGAGTATGGACTATGTCCGCTCCCCAAGAGACCTCAGGGAAGACGGTGGTACAGTGATCACGTGCTGCCGTGTAAAGCGAAGCCCAAGGGAGACCTCTTTACGGTCTCCACACTCAAATGTACCTTCAATGTGCTGATGGGTAACCATCAGCACGTTGAAGGCAGATTTTCACGCATTGATCTTATCCTCAAAGACTTTTGATATTTAAAGATCATCAACCGGTTCCTTTAATTAATAATTTTGTTCGTACGTAGATGCTAACTGAAGACAAAAAATATGGTGGCGGTTTTTGTTGGAGATCGAATGCCAAGCGTGAAATGCACACCGAAAGCGATGATAGCACAATTCCGACTGTTAAACATAACTGCAGAACACCATCCGTACCATCCACATGATAAGTGCTACTGAGCGCTCCTCCGTTTTTATAATGTGTACTGCCAAAGTCCGAAACTCTGTCAGCGACTATGTTCTCTACCACATGTGTGACACAAACCCAGTGTTCAAAGTAAACAAGCATCTTCTGGGCTCATTTTTTCAGTCGTAGACCTCATCATCGCACGAGCTACTGGGCCTCAGATCCAGTTTCTCCGGAAGGCCATGTTTGAGCGCTTGAACTTGTCTTTGGAGGCAGTCTCCGACTGTTTCAATGCTGCTAAGACCCAGGCGTGTCTTTTTTCCGTAAAAGAGGCCTATTCCACCCTGCTCCATCCTTCCATGGTGTGACCGTGCCAATAACGGACCATCTCGACCTTCTTGGTTTTATGTTAACATCGACTCTAAATTTTGGCTCATTCATTGAGGCAAAGGCTCAATTGGCAGCAAAAAAGTTGAAGATCCTTGCAAAGGTGAGACGGTACTTCACTCCTGAATAGCTGCTCAATTTGTATAAAGCGCAAGTTCGGACATGTATGGAGTACTGCTCTTAACTCTGGGGCGGATCTGCCAAATACCAACTTGAATCAAAACGGGCCAAGAGGTTCATCGGCAACGATGCACTGGTCACCTAAAAGTTCCAGAGCCTTGAACATCGATGCCGAATTGCCAGCCTGGTTGTTTTTTATCGGTTACATTTCGGGGAGTGTGCGATGGAACTGCACAATTTGATGCAGCCTAGCCTTTTCCATCATCGGACAACTAGACGTACGGCATTGCGCCACCGGTACATTGTGTACATCCCACCCATACGTACAAAGCGTTTTGCGAATACTTTCATTGTGCGCACAGCTAAGGAGTGTTATTCTCTGCCAAAGTCTTTATTTCCTGATAGCTACAACCTTAGGGTCTTTAAGTCAAGTGTGAATAGGTTACTTCTAGGCAAGCGTGCTTCACCGTCGACCAAATCACCGCTTACCTGGCGAGATAGTGGTCAAACGCGAGCCTACCGATAGACCTTAAACACTAAGAACGCAGGCCGGAAGTGTCGCATCTAAGTATTCTTATTCCATGACACAACCGAACTATTTGTATCACGATTTATGTACCAGGCCGAACCTACAACCAGACTATCTATTCCTAGTGTTAGTTATTAGATATCGTGCGTACTGTGCCTACTAATCTTCTCGTGGCACTTGAATCATTAATGTGTGCCGGTAATAGGAAGATTGGATCAAGGATGTAATCAATGTGGTTTGGGAGAAATGAACTGATGATTTAAAAAGGTTTTTCTCAAAAATACAATACCATAAAAGAGTAAAATTAATTACTTTTTGAGTTTCATTAGAGGCACAAAGACGTTTTTTAATTTAAAATATCAAAACATCATGTCTGTATTCGCCAAAGGTTTAGGCAGAGGTTCACCCTAAAATTTAACCCGATTTAAAATATTTTCAAAAGAAATTTTTAGGATGCCTAATTTTATTTAAATGTATATATATAACAACCCAGTTAATTTCAAGTCTAATAAATGTAGGAATTTTATCGAATGAACTCGATTCATCAACGTCAGACGTTCCCGATATAAAATTTCGATAGTACTTTCATCTTCTGTACAATTTCCTAGGACTTTATTTAGAGTAAACTGTAAGAAAATTCAATTACTGAATGTTTAAGTAACAGGTGCGAGTGACGGTTGAAAAAATATTGCTTCTACTTAGACATTTTTAGAGGCGTTTTCTTAATCAGGCCGTCGACGTCGTGTGGGGAAATGAGTTCGCGTGAATATACGAGCGCGCTCACTCCGCTTAGCAGGGGTTCCCACTATCTTATCTTACGTGTAATTTTGCACACTTGATGCAAAACTACGTTTAGTTGAACCTCTATTAACTCTAATGGCTAGTTTAACTGTTTTCATTAAAATTGACAAGATTTATAGGGTTTTTATTTATTTGTTTTTTCTGAAACTTTCTTTTATCATAATTCTTTTATGATCCGGCTAGGTACCAAAAACATTGAACGTCTCAATGAGGCCGGAGATGGAAAAATACCGTTGGCAGTTTGAATCGGAGACCCGATCTCACCAGTAAGAGAGCGATTAGGAAGAAGAAGAAAGATAGATGGATATATATTCAACGACAAAAATTTCTCTTACTTCTCTTGGACTGCCCAACTGCAGGAGGTAACCCGCAAGTAATTTGCATCTGCTGCAACTTTGAGGAGACTGCGGAATTTTCTACCGACTGCCACCAAGATTGCGCTTGCACAATCTCTTCTTCTTCCCATCCTTGATTACTGATGCCAGCTATCTTGACCTTACTCAAGAACAACTCGATAAACTTATTATTTATTTATTATATACTTTATTGTACACCACAAAAATATGTACAGGACAAATATTCACCAAACTAGTGTACAATGGGCGGTCTTATCGCACAGGGCAATCTCTTACAGACAACCTTTGGATGGACTGTACGATAGGAGAAGAATTTAGGGCTGTCAGTGTACAAAATTACATACTTAAATAAAATAGCTTAGACATCATAACCTACAATACATACAACTTGAGCGGCTTCAAAATGTTTGTATAAGGTTCATATTCGGTTTGCGCAAATATGACCATGTTTCCGATTTCCACACCACTCCTCCGCTCAGCTGTGTACCTACAATAAAGCATATATAAACAAACAAAGATAATCCGGCTACCCAACCTTCTATTTGTTTTGATTACTTTAAACAGTTTTTCAACTTAGTCTAATGGGAGTCTACCTAACTTATAAGTAGGCATTTCTATGAATTATGAAGGTCACTGAAAAACCGCCCACACTTAACACCACGTGTCTACAAGCGGCGGAAAAGCAATCGCGAACATAAAATTTAACGACGCACCCCAAACGTATTTTACTGCTCCTATTTAACCGCAGAAAAAAACTGGGGACCTCAGTTGCTAATATTTTGGATCGCATTATCACTTAAGATAAGCCCCCTCCCCGGACCGTATTTCACAAGATTAAGTCATCCCCCACACCCCCGCTCTTTGTTTTAATCCGCAACAGATCCAGAGATAAATCGACCATAACCGGCTTGAAATCTTAGGCAACGTTTGTTCACAATGGAACGATAAATAGCACCTTGTGTTGTTTTTACACTAACTCCGTGATTATCTGCGCAATTATTGCGAGTTGTTCTAACAACTTCATTTTTGTTGTTAGCAGGAATTGTTATTAATTTGTTC
Source organism: Orthosia gracilis (assembly GCA_947562075.1). NCBI lineage: Eukaryota > Metazoa > Arthropoda > Insecta > Lepidoptera > Noctuidae > Orthosia > Orthosia gracilis. Next base: position 10,354,447 of record OX387270.1, read on the forward strand.
GTTTTAAACGCCCAAGATTATCGGAGAGCACAATTTTGGGTTTTAATTGATCATTCAACCATGAAAAACCATTTGTTTTTGTATTCATTTTCTTCAGTTTAATAAGTACTCCAAGTAATATTACCCTAAATATAATTATGACGAACTTAAATCACAAACTGTTCACCATTTCAAATTACTTCACTGGTGGTGTTGGAACTAAAATTGTATAATTATTGGGCCTAGCAGAAATATTAATAATTATTGGAAATTCTCTATAGAAAATTTAAATAAATATAAATGTAGAATGTGCTAAGCAATCGCTAAACAGCTTGCTTGCTGGTCAGACCGATTCAGTGTGGCGGTTAACCTTGCAAAATGTCAGGCTGTCATACTTGGGAGCCTCCACAGTTTGAGAAAGCTCGATAGCTTAACTGTTCCACCCATAATCTTCGACAACGTACCAATTCCGTTTAGCTCCGAGGTTAAGGATCATAGTCTGCTCGTCGAAACTTGCCCTGACTGGCGCAAACAGGTAACGAGTGTCAGCCAAAAGGTCACTGGAAAGTTGCGTTCACTGTATAGGCTAAACAATCTTCTCCCAGCTCACATAAAGGCCATGCTTGTACAGTCCCTAATCTTTCCCATAATTGACTATGGTGATGTGTGCTACTATGACCTGAATTCAGATCTACTCAATAAACTCGACCGCCTTCTAAGTAACTGCATTCGATTTGTCTTCAACCTCCGTAAGTATGATCATGTATCCACTCATCGATCACTTTTAAAATGGTTACCCATTCGTCAGCGTAGAGCGCTGAGGGCCTTGACTAGCCTGTTTTCTTTTATTGATAAACCCGTTTCTCCTTCTTATCTGACTTCTCATGTTCAATTTCTTTGCTCTGCTCACAGTAAAAATCTTCGTTCCACCAATAATCGTCTTCTACAATGATCCTCTCACCACTCTGGGTTTATCCACTCATACTTATTTGTCTAGGCTATCTCCCTTTGGAATGCGCTCCCTCAGAATATGGCAACCAGTCGGTTCTCTTTCAAATTTAAGGCACGTGAGCACATTCGCCAGAATTTTGCTGAATCATCACAGAATTGATTTGTTGGGTTCGTAATTATATATTCTTTATTATTCTAATTATAATCTAAGTATATATGTATATATATTCATTTATTTATATAAACTTTATTGTACAACAGAAAATACAGGAACAAAAGAAACTTAAAAATAAAATATATACAACAGGCGGCCTTATCGCATTCCGCAATCTCTTCCAGACAACCTGGAATGACCCTGTCATTTTTCTTAATATTTTTTTCTGTATATATCCTTTCATTTAGTTGTTTCTGCCTTATTTTATCTCTGCACCACCCTAAGGTCGCCAGGTAGAAAATGCATTAAGTCCGCCTTTGTACTTGTGCATAAAGTTTTTAATAAATAAACAGTGTCGAGATTAATAAAAGCACTAATCTATAAAGATCAACAAAATTCAATCCATATCCATCGTATCCAATAATTTATCAAAATAAACGGTATGACAAAATAAACGATCATTTTCACAAAACATACTGAACAGCGATCAAAGAGCCCACAAAAACCGCTGTGAATATTTTAAATCCACTCTAGAATCGCAAATACGAATTATCACCACAGTTCGATCGCAGTGCAATGCAAAGGTGCACCATGGGCGGTTACCGAGGAAGCATTTTGACAGAGGATTTATTGCTCTCAGGCTTTGAATACTAACGTTCTATAGAAACTGTTCGTGCATTAATACTTACCAATGCGGCATAGAGTAGGACAGAAGTGGCTCTAGATAAAGAGACATTCTATCAGAAAAGCGATTGTCGAAATGCTAAAATGTACTTTAGATTGTTCAGTGTAATTTCCGTAGCGCTTATCGATCCTTACATCATAAAAAGTTTTAGTCGTTTTGAAAATTATGTGAGAAATTCGCTTCGTCTAGAGCTCAAAATTTGCTCCAAACAAAGAGCAAAAACACATCTTTAACAAAAGGATATAATAGAATAGAAAACATTTATTCGACATAGACACAACACAAAAACAATAATCACAAAGTAACAGAGAAAAATAGTATTATAGTACAAACAAGGTTTAAGAATTGCGCCGAGCATGCCCATACCGAAAGGGTTACCAACTCACCCAGAGCTGATTTTCAGTTGGCATCCCGCTCACAACAGCATGATTGCATACGCCTGTTTTCGCTCTTTGCATGGATCCAACCTTTTGTACTGAATGTTTCAGCCACCAGGCATGGAGACACTTCGACTGCCACGATATTGTCAAAACTTTCCATACAAACCAAGCATGTCAGAGAGTCTCACCGTTTACTTAGAGAAACTGACAGCCCGGGAAAATTCTGACTATAGCTGTGACAGCTCATATGCACAACTTGCCCGGTGTCTAATATTATACCTACGAATTGGCTTGACTGTCTGATTCCGACGTGCTCTGTGGTATCGGCTCACGAACTAAACCTCCATACTAACTGAATGAATAATAAGTGACCTAGAACAAGATGATGCCTATGAGATAAGCCATTATCCGACGCTTTATTGCATACTTTATTGTTATAAGCCTTTTCGTTACCATGCGAATGAAATGTATGGCTTTATGGTCGTCGTATGTAATAAGCGCCGAAAAAAGGTTTTATTTTGCCCATATCGTTCAAATTCGTTTGTAATAGCTATGGAATCAATTCGTGAATCACTTTGGGATGGGACTATGCTGTCAGCATGCTCTCTCTCTAGCTAGCTCTTTTAAACATTTTGCTAGCATTTGGAATAAGTGTAGAGAATAGAAATCACGATCATTTTCATAATCTATCTATCAGCCTCTAACAGTCCAAATATATAATATGCAACTACTACCAATCATACGCCATTCAAATCGGCAACACTCATCCAGTTTGTAACTTCACCTAGCTTGAGGGCGCCATACTTTACGTGTGACGAGTTGGCTACTGACAAAAATCACCATACAATTATAAAATTCCTAACTACCCGCTAAACTTTTCAAGCAATTTCTAACAGTGCATAACTACATAAATAATATAACATTTTCACCCTATCAACCCCAAAACACTTCTAACCTGAATATTCCCAAATCTACTAACTTAAGTTTTAATTAACAGTGTTGTCATTTCACGCCTTTGCCGTGTATTTTCGGTCGAGACCACGAATGGGCTACCCGCTGCGCCAAAGAGAATATTATTAGGGAAATGGGACGCGGCGTGCAACCGCACTTATAGTATGGTGGAGTTCACATGATTGGTTTCTAGCCATGGCTAATAAAGGGTGACTTTTAATTAACTGGCAATCTTTCAGGAATGAAAGTAGTCATGAATATTATTATAATTTTGGAGGGCCGAGTCACGTGTTTTAAGTGTGAGAAACGTGTTTTTTTTGCCGTATATGCGATAATGGTACAGAAGCAGAACCTTTCTTGCGCGAGTTCGACTCGCACTTGGCTGGTTTCTTTCGGTTATTTTTCGGGGAGTGTGCGATGGAATAAGACGTACATGGCCATCCCACCCATACGCGCAAAACGTTTTGGGAACACTTTTTCTTCACGTCTTTAACTCAAGAGTGAATAGGTTATTTCTAGGCAAGCGTGCTTCACCGTCGACCACATCATCGTTTACCATCAGGTGATATAGTGGTCAAGCGCGACCCTATAGACAGGAAAAATTAAAAAAATTAAAAACATTTACTACCTGGAGTCAATACCAAAATCGCGAAACACAAACCAGAAACAAGAAACAAATATAAATCTGCCGAACAGCGGATCTATTTTAAGAAGCTTTTATTTTTAACAGACTTTCCAAAAAGGATGAGGTTCTATGTTCGACTTCTTGTATGTTTTTGTTTTTTTTTTTTTATGTGTGTTCACCGATTTCTCCGTCAATTGTGAACCGATTTAGAAAATTCTTTTTTTGTTTTATAGAATACGAGTATATTCCGAAATTGGACCCATTTTAATTCTGTGAAGATCTGATAAAAAACTTCGGAGATATACAAGAGAACTCTTCAATAAATAACGGCAAATCTCTCGGAATTGCTGCAATCGCATGTCTGTTTATTGTTTATACCATTTAATAACATAACATGACGCCAGTACGCTCTAAAGGGGTACGCAGATGTCTACAGTTCACCTTGATACACTCTCATTTTACCGGTTATTTCCAAGTTTTATGGTATTCGGGTAATCTATTCTGGCATTATAAGTACCTTACTAAAGGCAAGTTGCTTAATAGGTACAACTAAAAAGTGAAAAATAAAAAAACTTTTTTACAAAAAAATACTACCTTCTTCCAACTAAAAACACTAAAAAGTGAAAAATAACTTTCAGTTTCGAAGTCGGTGTCCATAACGAAAAAAATTGGTACCTACCAAAGACATAGTTTAGTATTACTAGTATTTCTTTCATGATATCTCCTCCTTCTCCTCCTCGACCTCCCATAAGATATCGCGGCTGAGGATTGGAGGCCGCGGCGGGAGAAGAGTGCCAGTATTGCGGTGCACCGCTCCCCGTGCCTTACGCGGCCTGAACGGGGCTGCCATCATCTGATGGCGGACGCGGTGGGGCCGCAGGGGCTGTCCCTATCCCCTGCAGCTGAAAAGTAGCAGATGGCAGGGCCACTGACCTGAGCCGTCACAGTGGGACCAAGGGGCATACTATACACGAGGTCGTCTGGCGCCCATGGGCTGGTTTGGTCCCTGGGATGGTCACAACGTGCAATATGTTCTAGTGCGCCGGTGATAAGGGGTTATCCCCAGAGGTGGGTCCGGTGACGGACAGCCGCGGCGGGTTCACGGACGCGTGCCTGTTTTCTCGCCATAAGCAACGTACACCGTGGAGTTTTAGTGGGTTGGAATCCCACATAACTGTACTATCTCCCCGTGGTAGCGCAGTATGCATGAGCATTATCTCCATACTATAAAAAATCTTATGTTACCAGTTATTTCCAAAATTATTGAAAAGATAATAAATAACCGGCTCACTAAATTCCTAAATAAATCTAATTCCTTAAGTAGCTTGCAATTTGAATTCAGGCAAGGCATCTCAACTGAGGATGCAGTCACTGCCCGCAGCTCACTGGAAGCTGATAATTTGGACAATGGCAGCAAATGTCTGACCGTGTTTCTGGACCTAAAAAGGCGTTTGACACCGTCTCTGTTCCCATCCTGATACACAAATTGGAAGCCTCAGGTGTGACAGGAATCCCACTCAAACTTTTTATAGACTACCTCACAAATAGGAATCAAAGGGTACAAGTGGGTCAACACGTTGCAAATGTCACTTTCGGTGTCCCTCAGGGAAGCGTGCTTGGCCCTACACTCTTTACTGCTTTATATTAATGACCTCTGCAACCTAAAAATCAATAATGCAAAAATTTTTACTTATGCAGACAGTACCGCTGTGGTCTTTAAGGGCAAGTGTTTTTTTTTTTTGGGTGGGAAATCATCCAATGAAGAAGTCATTGGATGATTTCCCGCTCTGGGTGAAGCGGGAGGGCGTGTCAGACTTTTACTGACTAAAACCCACCCGTGTTCCTTCAGTTGCTTGTGCCAGGGCCGCGGTAACTCTCTTTTAAATTTATCCGCGACCCAGGCAGGTTAAGGGTAAGTCCTGGCACGACGTTGGAATGACATTAATGGCTCATGGGTCAAAAATAACCCGCTCATAATCAACACAGCTAAAATTAATTAAATGTGCTTCAGTGTATTGTTCACAACCGAACCCAGATTTTAGCATTAAACTACATACGTTTGATGTACTACATATCGTGAACTACATATCGTGGTACCCCCATCTTGAACAGGTCACAATCAGAATTAGAAAGCTTAGTTGGATCTTTAAAACACTGAAGCATATTGTGCCCAAAAAAATACCTACAACCAGAAATTCCCAGACACCTACTCAACGAAATTTATGTAGCTTTAGTACAGTCTGTCTTAGCGTACTGCAGCCCTATTTGGGGCGGTGCGGCTAAGACTAAATTTATGGACCTTGAGCGGTCTCAACGAGCTCTGATAAAAATAATGTATTTCAAAAACCTTAGATATCCTTATCAATGTCTTTACCAAATCAGTCATTTATTCTCGGTGCGAAAACTATACATTGTTAAAACGGTCCTAAAAAAACACAAAACCCTCGTTTATGATCCTAGCTTAACCTTTAAAAGAAGAAAAGACATCATAGCGGAGGTTCCCAAAATCAAACAAAGTTCACTCAGATATAGTACAAAAATGGTTCAACTCAACAATCTATTGAACGAAGAGATTTACGTGTATAATAAGAAAAATAAAGAGTGTAAAACTATCATAACAAACTGGATTAAACCACTAACTTATAAGGACACCGAAGCCCTCTTGTAGCATACATCGTAATTCTGGCACCCACAAACGCAGTCGCACACATACACATCACACGCACTCGCACACATACACTCCACACGCACTCGCACGCATACACTCCACACGGACTCGCACACTTACATTCTACACGTACCTACCATGACACATACAAAAAACACTATCTATTTACCTTTCAACCTATCACAATGTTATTTTTAAGATTCATAATTGGTAATTTGTATATAACCCTGTAACTTTCATTTACTTTAAATTACCTACTATTCTTGAAATTTCGAGTACCACCTAATTATTGTAAAAACAAACTTCGGAAGAACGAAGTATCCTAACACAGACAATCATTTGCCTAAAGGGATACTTGAAACATTAATGTATAAAAAAATATAATGTATAGATACCAACCTAACCTAAGCTTAACAAGAGCATCCCACTTTGGAATTTGAAGGCACCTATAAATGTCTCGCATAGGTTTATGGTTATTTGCCCGTAATACTGTACTGCAGTTCCTGATTAGATTTCAGACAACCCATTTGGATTCGACCAATAAACGAACGTGCCGTGTACTAGAATTGCGAATATAGGCGATTGAAATTCAGCCCACGTTATATGGTCGTAGTTTGGAGCCCAAATCCATCGAAGTGGACCCCGGAACTGAGGGTAAAATGATTTTAAATTCGTCATCAGTGCAGATGGATATGTGGAAGCATGAAACCCGCACAACGTACGTATCTGCCCCTTACTACGACGTGTAAATGCCTTCATGATTCAGTTATGAAAAAGGAATGTATAGCTCCTCTCTCCCACTACAACAAGGAAGAGAAAGACAGTGCAATCTGAAAGGACAAGTCTTGTAATTTGTTTATCACCTTGAAAGTTACATGTAAATAAATGGCTTAAGTACTTAATCTAGATAAAAAAAAAACAACTAAGAGAATAGAAAACACGGGTAAGTTATAAAATCATCATCATCATTAGCTTTTTAATGTTCCCACTGATGGGACACAGGCCTCCACTCTGTGAGAGAGAGAATGGGCCTTAATCCACCTCGCGGACTCAGTGCGGGTTGGTGGATATCACAATGTCTTCGATAGTTTGGTTCTAGTACATGCTTAACGATGTTTTCCGCCACCGTTTTGAGAGCAAAGGTTATGAAATAATTAACACAAAGTAAAGCGCCTGCCTGGGTTCGAACTCATGAGCTACGAAACACAAGTCGTGGCCTTTACCAATGGGCCACCACTGCTCTAATCTAAGTAATACAATATTTATTGATTGGCGCCTATTATATTGATGGTATTGAGTTTTATTAGCTATAGTACATCTGTTTTCTACTATGGCAGAATATGGAGACATCCCACATAAGTTTTTCTTGTGTAAATAAAAATCTTGTTGATAATTCAAGTAAAAGTTCCTAATTGACAGTGATTTATATAAACTGTTTGACTGACAATAAAAATTGGCAAAAAATAATTCTATTTTCAAACTTATTTCTATGCGAGTTGTTTGATTTTTTTTTCATCGTTCTTAAAGGCTAAAATCATATGACCGCGCGGTGCCGTACGGAACTACCAACCGCACGGTACAAGATCAAACTAAATAGTGTTTAGGCATAGCACGCACTGCGATTTTTATTCGCGCGATTTTTTCCGCACATTCTGTTGCACATGGAATTGTATGAGTATGCACGCATTTCGGTAAAAAAATCGCGCATATGAAATCCGCGCGGCTAAAAATCGTTCTTCATTACCGCACGCTACCGCACGGCACAGCGCGGCGCGCTCCGTCCCGTGCGCTAGATCTTATACCACGCGTTTCCAAGCGGTACAAGTTCTGTAAAGCTGGGTGTCTACTCCTTATATCCATCAACGAAGTTACGGGCCCATCCGAAAGTATTCCGAAACAACGTAGTGAAAAAAAACAAGTGTTAAGTGCGGCTCGCGTACAATGCTGTCATGTGAACGCTCCCACCGCGCGGAGACGCGCGGTGCCGCGCGGTCCTGTGAGCTTAGCCTTAATCGTGTTTACGTGTTCGTGTAACAGTTTTATTTTTTTGTCAACTGTCTTTGAAGAAAATAAAATGCCCGTCTCGCACGTGCCTGTTTCATACACGTGGCAAGTTTATTAAAGTATAGATTTTTCTTGTAAGTAATTTGTTTATTCTTTTCAGATATTTGCCTGTTTGAATATAGCCTTTATTCGGGACACGGAGTTCGTAGTTGGAGGACGTATTAAAACACTGCTTCCGATCTTTACTGCCTCCAGGTAAAATTTTCACAAATTACGAACCAGTGTTCAGCTGCAAACTCCATTCGATACTTGGTCAGGGATAAGAAGGGTCGACTGAAAACTAGCAATTTTAATAGCTTTATTAAGCCTGTGATAGCCCTTTTTTAACCAAAAATGCCTAAACAGGAGGATTTTCTATGAGATATTTTTTTTTTATGTAACGGTATTCACCGATTTCTCCGTCAATTGAGTTTGAAAAGTTATACCCCCGAGATAGTTCCATTGTCGCCAAGTCAGAATCTGATTATGGGATCCCCTGGTCATCGACGTAACTCCTCAAATATTATAGGCATACATAAAGTGATTTTGGTATTTTAATCAATAATGCAATAATTTGCTCTCAGAAAGTATCATTTGGTGAAATGGAACTGATGAAGAAGACCACAGATGGCCAGTGAAACTCCTTAATGAACAGCATGTCACGGATATAAAATATCGCGTATCGTAATCGGAATCGACTATGATGGAGCAAATACTTATCAATAAATGGTACGATCGAACTGATTTGATGATGAAACCAGAAGGTTTCATCATCAAACTGGAACTCCGAAATTAAACAATGTACCCTAGTCGTATTTGGGCTTATTGGATTTTCGTGGTAATTTTAGATACTTACTGAAACTAAAAAGAGGAAAAAATTAAATTTTAGTGTTCGTTTTGGAATTCGGTTTAATTTTTATGATAAAAAGATTTTCATCTAACTTAGACATTACAGAAACTTACAAGGCGTATTTGAAATCACACTAATATTATAAAGGCGAAAGTTTGTGTGTGTGTGTGTGTGTTTGTATGTTTGTTACTTCTTCACGCTCAAACGGCTGGACAAATCTGAATGAAATTTGGTACACAGACAGATTATAGTCTGGAATAGCACATAGGATATTTTTATCCCGGGAATATGTTCCCTTGGGATAATATTTGACATTCATGCGGGCGAAGCCGCTGGCAGAAGCTAGTTGAAGAATAAAAATGGGGTTGCATGAGCAGTAAATGGGGGTTCGTACGAGGGGCAGAGTTGATTGATGGGAGTGCAAAAATGTACCTATAGAACCAGTCCCCACTAAATTGATTGACAGAAAATCACTGTTACTTATTAAGGGTCTGCTCATAAAACTTACGTCTTCCTAACACAAAATAATATGGCGAAGAAACCTCCCACAATATTTTTAAAAGGTCCACCTTTTCAAAAATTTCCGCAACCATTTTTATCGATTTTTGGATCAAAACAAAAACCGCCCCCATTCACTGTTAACAATACTTACAAGTATTGCTTAAGCAGCAAACACCAGCCGACAAAACAATAAACTTTCTAATTAAATTTTTGAAGTGTAAAATTCCCTAATAATTCTTTACCGGATAAAATTTCGATAACGACCGAAACTCCGGCCAACAAATCAACCGAGTAATTCGAATATTATCGACAATTTATAATGACTTTACAGACTTCAAAAGGTATCCCTTAACTTTCTACTTACGCAATTATTTAATCAAAGTACAAAGTTTCTTGTAAACTGTATAACTGACAAAATGTTTGTTACTGATAATTAACTCTGATGTACTTAATTCAATTTATCAAATAATTATTTACACTTGTACAATTATGCAATAACTCAAGTTTGTAAATGATTTTCTTTTACATAAATTATTTCGCATGTTATTATCGTATTATTATGTAATTTATTTTGATAAACTAGTAGCTTTATAACAACCAGGTCTAGTTTCAATTAGGTATGTTTAAAATCTCATTAGGCACAGTTTTGTTTGTCTGATTTAAAATGGGTAAACAGATTTTAAAAATGTTTGAATAAAAGGTCCAAACCTTTGAAATAGTAATTAGTGTTCAGGCAATGTTAAATACAAAATGGCGTATTGCGTAAAGCAATTTCAAATCTCATCAATACTACCAATCACCAATACCAAGAATCAATAAAACCAATTTTGTACTATAATCATACAAATTTGTTAGTATGTACCAATGTAAACTATAAACCTTTTCGCGGCATTCATACCATTTGCTATCATACAGTCATTGTAATCCGAAATCATACCTTTTTTTTGTTCAACAGAAAAATTATCTGCTAATATCCTTTTTACATATCAACCCAAAACTTATCAGACAGCAACGGGAACATTAAGGTGCCATAAACTTTTTAAATAAGGAAAAACAAATGTTATTCAAAACGCGAACACGAAGTCACGTCTCTGCGATACCATTCGGATACTTTTTATGTGTGAAAGAATTCTTGCAAGGAGTTTTTAACCTACGAGTCTACATACTGCCTTGGAAATAAAATAAGCATAGAGTTTTTGTACGTGCATACATTTCGATGTCTTAGAAAAAAATAAGAATTACACAAGATACAACGTTTAATAGTTTCAACAAAACAGGTACGAACATGGCTTTATACATAACATGAGGTGAAAGTAAGTAAAAAAACTCAGGTTTGTATCTATGCCTAAGTTTCGATATAATTAAGTATATTAAATCTGATACAGACTGTAACATAATTTCCTAAAAAAAAGGAAATTAATAAGTCTGAATCAGATATCATAAACGACCAAGTGACGCCTGCATCTTTATTCTTCACGTCTCTTTTCACCAGTTTTTCTTCACTTGACTGATATTTGAATTTACGTCTTATTTATCGTTCTCTCATTTTCCGGCGATAGTAAAAGAAATGGAGGTATGCATTACGTTTTTATGGTGACATCTAAAGTTCGTCAGGAGCGTGGTAAGTGGCTATGCATTGGATATAAATAAATATTAAAGTATTTTTCGATTTCGGTGTTTTTTCGTATATTTTATTTTAAATTAGCTTCTGCTAGCAACTTGCCCGCTGTTTGTTTCAAAATTGATTAAGAGTTTCGTGTAATTTATTTCATCACCAGTGGCATAAGAACACATAAGAACGTTGAAGGAAAACTTTTTGAGGAAATCGCCATGTACTAAAATTACAAATTCGGAGACATGTGACATATCTTATTCAAGTGTGAGACGGGCCCAGGTGCTAGATTACTGCCCAATTCCTCTCCCAAAGAGGCGGCGGTTTTCCCAGTGAGTGGTGGGAATCTGTAGAAACAGAGAGATTCACCTCTTGGAAAATCGTACCGACATTAAAGAATCAGGAGATAAGTTATGAGTAACTAGGATAATAAAGGCAGGATAATTAATTACCGAGTTCACCTTTGTTTATATATCGTTCCGATATAAGCAGACTTATTTTAAGTTCTCTCTAGGGTTGCCCGCTTTAATGAAATATGTAGATACACAAACAAAAATAAATATAAACCTCCTACATGTCGAACATTCGTTCACTTTGTTCAGACAGAATGAAACTATGAAACATTTTTTTTTCAGAATTTCGTTGTTGCGTTAATTGACCGCCGGCTTTGCACATGAACCGTCCTATTTTGTAAATATATTGCACTGCAGGGAACAATGCAAATCGGGCAAACTGAATAATTGGTTAATTTCATATATTTGTTGAGACTGGATTGTAAATTCTGTTGCCGTTAATACTAAACGTTGGGTACGTGGGATCACTTCCTAGGTTGGACAATACGTCATACACCGTTAAATTCCAATTCCAATCCCTAAAAAATAATCCGACTTCAATTTGTTTTCTTGTTCTTTTTTATTATTGTTAAATTTTATCTTTACAAATCGATAGAGTCTGGCAAACGAAACAAAAAGGACACTCGAATTATTTGCAAACTTTTTATATGGCAATGCTATAGAAATGTCAACCTGAATTTTCCAAAACAAGATGGCGTGTTGTTGGTGATTTGTTGTGATCTTGATAATAGCATTTATTTAGTGAAAAATGAATAAAACAATTAAAAGTGGAGATGTTGTTGCGCATGAATCCAAATATCAAGAAAAACAATAAGAGAAAGACGTATTCAAACAAAAACAAGATTGTTTACGTGTGGTGTTAGATTTCATAAGTTAGTAAGACGCTAATAAGTTGATACTTTGTTTCAATTCGTAATCACTATTTATCTTTTTGCAAAAACTTTTCTCTATTTTGATTCATATTAATTTTATAATAAATTATACACCTTCGTATAAATGCATTATGGTTATCTATCATCTCACTAATATTACAAAGGCGAAAGTTTGTGAGTTAGAGTGTGTGTGTGTTTTTATGTTTGTTACTTCTTCACGCTCAAACGGCTGGACGCATCTGCATGAAATTTGGCACAGAGATAGATTATAGCCTGGCAAAGCACTTTTTATCTTGGGAATATGTTCCCTTGGGATAATAAATGTTGCACTGTTATTTTAACACATTTTTTTCAATCGAACCATCAGTCATCAGGCAATCATAGAATAACTTATATTTTCCACAAAAACAGTATACACAATCGCACATTGGTCTTTCAAAGACTTGAGATGCTGTGGGCAGAAAGGCGATTGGTCTATAATTATTTGGGTCTGTTTAAGCATCTTTTTTATGGATCGGTTTAATTAAAGATTTTTTTTTGTAGATAGGAAAAAATGCCTTTTTCGAAAGATTGGTTAATTAATTTGTAACATGGTAAGGTTCGTTCGTCAGCTCACTGTCTGAAAAGAGTTGGTTGGTTTAAGTTTTTTAAGATATGTTTTACTTAATATCCACCGACTGGGCTGAGAAACATGGTATTTTCAGGGGGGTTAAGCACTGAGGCAACTGTCGGTTCGAAGCCGGGTGTTTGGCTGGTATTTTCCCCAATGGATGCGAAGACATTGTTAAATATGTTAGCTACTTGTTTAGGCTCACTCACTAGGTTTGTCGTCGTTTCTAATTTCATGTTATGTTTATCACTTTCAGTATTTTTATAAGTCCGTTCAAAATCAAAATCAAAATAGTTTATTTCAAATAAACCTTAGAGGTACTTATAAATTGTCAAAAAAAAAAAAAATATGACTGTAGTTGCAAATTCGCAAGCGTCAGTAGATCTTAATGGAGAAGAATTTGCAAGAAACTCCACGGACACTCTTTTCTATCAGTTTCAATTACAAGTTTTTGGTTACATCATTCCTCGTTCCTTTACGATATCCCACATGGTTTTGACTTTATTGGTAGGTTTGCTCATTTTATTTATGTAGTATATTTTTGTTGCCGTTATTACAGTATTTTTGAGGATTTTTTCATACGTTTTATAGTATTTCGTATGAATTGCATTGTTTATTTTAGGGTTGGAATTTTTAATTGTCTTTTATTTTTCTAGGATTGTTTTATTCCAACCCTTAGCCAATAATTATTATGTTTTCTTTTAAATTTAAGTCTGCGTGAAGGTATACAGTCGTCTAAAATATTTATCAGTGTGTTTTGGAAAGACTGGAAGTTCTCATCTACATTTTGATTCGGCAGTATTATATATTGTCCCAGTTTTGTTTATTTAGTTTGGATTTGAATATCAGTATGTTAGCGTTGTTAAATATTCGTTTGTTTACAAACCAAATAGATTGTCTAGTGTGTTGTTTTTGTAACATATGTATGATTGTTCCACTGTGGTCTGAAAAACCTAACTCTTCGACGGTCGTATACATTTTATTTTCATTAAAATTCGTGAATATAAGATCTAAACATGTTGTCGTGGTTTGTGACATACGTGTAGGTTTTTTTATGTGTTGTTCAAATTTATACTCTAACATAAGATTAATCAGCAGGTTAGTTTTTAGGCTGTTTTCTAAAATATTTATATTAAGATCTCCTCCTATTACGACGTTAAATTTTTTATATTTATTATTTATACAATGCATAATTTGTTTTAATTCGCTAACAAAAGTTTCTTCCTCTCTTCTATTCCAGTAAATTACAACTATTAATAGGTTTTGCTTTGGGAGCTTACATGCACATACTTCTATACAATATTCGATAGACATATCTCAAATATCATTCACATTATATACAGTCTAAATGATCTTCTAGCAGAATACAGACGCCGCCGCCACTGCGAGAGCGACGGCAGAACGATGCTGCAGTTTTATAACCAGTGAATTGGAGATTTTCTAATTTGTCCTGTGTTAGCCATGTCTCGCACATGCATATTGCATTGTAAATGGGTTTATCTTTGATGAAAGCCTCCAAAAGATGTTTTTTGTTAAATATAGGTACTTTGGATGTTTTGGAACATAATTTTAAAATTTTGGCCTGGAGTTTCGAAAAGTCTTCACTATTTTTATTTGTGTTGTCTTGAGTCAGGTAATTATCGGTAGATCTCGTTATGTTTACGTCGTCGTGGTTCTGTATTTGTGATGTTCTTGCGGTATAGTCAACTTCATTGAGAGATTTTGTGGTTTGATGTAGGAAAGACCTTTCTTCTCTTTGTTTCTTTCTTTTCTGTAAGATGTCTTTATCGAGGAATCCTGATACACATAAGCCTAAATTTTTCAAATATCCCGTGTTTTCTAGTATATATTTGGACATTCTTTTTCTGATCAGTTCTACCCTCAGTGTTCGTTTATGTCCGTTTCGTCCAATACGATTAATCTTTTCGATGTACCCAGTAAGTTCAACATTTAATGTATCTTGAAACGCGTATATTACACCTATCTTCTAAGTCTTTTTATGTTTCGTTGTAATATTCGTTAAGGCCGTGGATAACTATTTGTTTGCAGGTTTCGTTCATAATGATATCATTCGCGTTCATATGCTTGCTCTTTTTCTGTATCTCGGCTATATCAGTTTAAGTTTTTTGTTTTCTATGTCAAGTTTTTGTATTTTTTTCCTTTATGTGGGCAATGCTAGTATTTATCTTCGTTTCTTCCAGCGAAATCTGTTCGGTTCTGTTACTAATTTCTTGCTGAAGTTTTGATACAGCTTTATTGATTTCTAATTGGACTGTATTTCTGATTTTTGATAAGTTTGATTGCTGTTGTAATTCTAATTTTGGGTCGAGTAGTTCACTATTTTTGTAATCTTAACGTAATAGTTTCTAGAGTCAATGGGGTCGGTGATGTAATTGTAGGATTTTCCAATAAAAGTCGGGGATGAGTCATATTCTTCGGTATTGCCCAGTATGCTTTGGTCAACTTGTATTTGGTCGTCAACGGACATTATTGTGTCGTCAAGTGTCGTTGGTAATTGTCTCCTAACTGGGGTGGCGTCAGTTCTAATCTGTCTTGTTGTATTTTTTCAAGATGGGCAGCGCCAAGAATTAGTAATTTTACTCTTATTTTCTACGAAGTTGGATGAAGTCATGTTCATGCATCGGTAGTGGTACAGTAGGTGGCAAGTGGTTCATTTGAGTAATTAACAACTCACGCAATTCATTTTTGTGGTGTAGGGTAGAATTGTTTTGTGAAGCGATGTTGTGGTGACTCACCTCAGTGGGCAATGCGCAGGATATCTTAAGACAGAGACACAGTTCATATGGTAAGTTTTGAAAATATTTCACTTACTGTTCCTTGGCGGTTTCACGTCTAGTTTTACAAATAAGTCACTTGTTAGCTTTGTAACTACGCACTTTTATTCGAATGGCGGAGTACATACACTGGAAGTATCGTTTTAATGTTTATCATAGGTTATCACTTTTAGAATTATTTGCGAACACTTTCTCAGCGTTAGTGTAAAACACTTTCACGATTGCGTTACTTTTCAGCACAGTAAACACGAATAAAAGATTAATAAACAATTATCAAATACGGAGCTTATGTTGATATTTGTACTGTCCGACTACCCCCGCCACCGCCTCCGCCATTTCACCTCCGCCTATCCCTTTGGAGCAAACTATCGTGGTTTTAGATTTGATATTTGTGCCAACTTTTACTTGTTATTATAGGCAACATGGGCAAGTTTGATCCTGGCCTGTTTAATTTCAATTGAATTTTCTCATTACATAAACTTCCATGTAAGATTTGTTCTTAGAATTCGGTCAAAAGCTGGACTTCTAGGTATTCCTACTTCACAGAAACTGCCATAAACTAGAAGTTAACTGAACCTAAATTAAGACGGCAAATTAGATGTGCTTTAAAAATTAACCGCAAGTCAATTGCGCCGATTGACTTATTGATAATTTTGTTCAAGCAATCACAGCTAATAAAGCGCGTTTGGTAACTTGTCAATTTGTAAATGACTAGTTAGCATCTTTCGTTTCCCGCCCATTCCAAGGTTATAAATAGTGTGGCTCATGCCATCAATGTCAGTCTATCTTTGATCGAGTCGTGATAAATAATTATAAAGCTATTTTCTATGTACCGTGTTTTGTGTAACCGTGTATTTGATAAGAGAATACACTGGGTGGGTAAACCCTTTTAAGCATTTTTATTAACATTGCCATTCCCGCTGAAATACCCACACAAAGTTTTAGTCTTTTAAGTAAAAGACGACACAATCTAAAAGGTTTTGCTATCTCGACAAAAAAAAAATATAGAGACTAGGTTCTGCCAGCGGCTTCGCCCGCGTGTGAAGTTTTTTATTATCCCTAGAGAACATTATACCGACATAAAAGTAGTCTATTCCAGTAAAGTAGGCTATTCCAGACTTTCGCATTTACAATATTAATTGATTGTTTGTACGAGGAAGTTACTGGAAATACGAAACTGATGACGAAAATAGGGTCACATTTCCCCTGATAAGTCTCGTTAGCAAACCTGTGATATAAGGTTATTATTCAAATAGAGCTAGAACTGTACTAGAACTGTACCTTAGTTACAAAGTTATCTGTAGGTAATACTAAGAACAGACCACTCACTACATTCAAATAAATTTATATTAAGTTTGCAACACATAAGATGTCCGATAAACTTCAATATAGGTATTGCTCGTGCTCACGCTTCGAACTTAATGAAAATCTTACTTTGCTTTCAAGTAAGGTAAAACTAACTTAGTTCTAGTAAGAAGTCCAAGTGCACGGCATTACATTCACTACCCTGTATATTCGAACCAGTACTCTCTTGGGACTTCTTGCATCTACGAACTTCAAAAATGTTGCTTTTCGGTTGCAGGATGCAATCATGATGTAGGACCAGAAATAAGCGGCTTGATAACGTCGTGCACAATTCATCAAAACTTTCGATACTCATTCTAAAATAGTGAAAAAAATATTTAGGAAATGCTTTTATAAAAATTTGTATGAAATTTCCTAATATTAGTCTGTCACTCCATAATCGATGCACCCAATATTGCCTTTCTCGTCTTCGGGTTCTTAGAACAAACGTACAGACCACAACCCTGTTCGAACCCATAACCCATGTTAATTAACGCATTTTTTTTTTGAAAAAATGTGGCATTGCTGTCACTGCCCGGAGACCACGATGGAGGTAAAAAAGTTGTGCGCTCTTCCTTAAAATGGTAGCAGCAAAGGATTTACTATATAATTTTAGTGTTTGGTTTAAACCATACGTGGCTTGAGGGGCTCGTGGAAACGTTGTAATAGTCACACGGGTTGATCTTAAAGGTTAAGCAACGCTTACTGAAGGCGGTCCGTGGGTAGGTGACAATCCATTACATACAGTGACTCAACCGTGCCTCCGAAATCACATTACGCCGTTGGTCCAGGCTCATTTGAGACAGTCGTAACGGTAGTCAGAAGCTATAAAATCGGACAACAATTTTGCCAAGGAGTATCGTGTTAATGATCAGAAAGCTTATAGTCACTCAAAGGGCATTGGAGAGGACTCCGAGATCCGCAAGAAAACTAGGATCACCGACATACTCGTAGCCCGAAGAATTGCCAAACTTAAGTGGCAGTGGGTAGGGCACATTGCTCGCAGAACGGTTGGCCGATGGGGCAGAAAAGTTCTGGAGTGGCGACCGCGAACTGAAAGACGTTGCGTTTGAAGGCCTCCCACTAGGTGGACCGATAACCTGGTGAAGATTGCGGGGATCCGCTGAATGAGAGACGCACGGGAGCGGTCAATGTGGCGATGCTTGGGCGAGGCCTATGTTCAGCAGTGGACGTATTTCGGCTGATATATTGATGATGATGATCACCTTGTTAGCCAGTTACAAGGTTGTGGAGGTCAAATAGACAGTCACCTTATGTAAAATACTAATACACAGCTATATCCAGTTAGACTCGAAGCCGACACAAACATATTTGAGAAAAGGCTAGGCCAATTGATTTATATAGGCCATACGTCGACGTTGCCCCAAAATAATGCAGTCGCTAAACACAGGGTCACAGATGCTAGAGTGGTTCCGTATACGCCTATGTCTAAATTACGCTGCCTCGTAATCCAAGGAAATCTGGCCCAAGATCTTGATCAAATCACTCAATTCGCCTGGCTGAGAGCCAAATACCATAAGCCAGCTGATTTACTACTGTGTCATGAGGTTAGAGTAAATAAGTAATTTCGTCAGATTCTCGGTGTCGAAATATAAAATGGATATTATTTTTTGAATGAATGGGAAACTCGTTTATCTTGGCCGTGTTACTATTTTATGGTGCCTGTAGATTATGGCCAATGTTGGCCACGCTTCAACCTCCATTAAAAGGTTTAATAACTGCTTTTATGGAGCTACTATGTCAATGCAACGACGGTTGAAGTATCGCCAACATGGCATATGCTGAAGCCAGGAAATATCAAGTACAAAATATGTCGTGCACAATTTCAATGTGTTTTTAAGAACGTCGGAATGCGTCGTAGCAGCCTGTAGCTGCTCGTAGCAAGCGAAGCGGAATAATTTTGCTACGCGGCTACGAAGCCTACGCTACGTGATGTTAGTGTACCGTTGACTTGGTTTTGCGATGTTTTTCATGTTTTTCATTCGGGAATTTAAATAAGCAGTAGTGGAAATACGTATTCTATTCACAGGATTGTGTCGAGATTTAGTATAAATATTTGTAAGGTATTCGAGCGATTGTTACAAGTAGAGTCTGTGTTTCCCGATATCTTCAATCTAGGGGTCTTTAAGTCAAGATTGAATAGGTTACTTCTAGGCAAGCGTGCTTCATCGTCGACCACATCATCGTTTACCATCAGGTGAGATAGTGGTCAAGCGCGAGCCTATTGACAATAAAAAAGTAGTATCAATTTACGTACAAATCGAATGTCGACATAATAACTTAAGGTTACACTAGTCGATCATTCTTACATACAAACGTTCAAAATAAAAAATTATATCAATTTGTCTCATCATTATCTAGCCCTGAATGGAAACAAAAAAGTAAAAATATAAAATATTTGAAAGTTATGAGCGACGAAAGTTCCATATTTCAAGACTAATTTTAACGCATCTTTGGACGGAAATAAATACCATAAGAAGAAGGAAAATTGCAAAACGGCCTCCATACAGGGATAGATTAGTAATTCAACAATACAAATAATTTCATTTTGAAAATATACATATAGTCGTTTTTTCATGATATCTAGACTCCCAAAGGTGTGTATTAAATTTCGCGCGCTCGATTTCGTCCTAAATCATCATCCATTTCGGTACAAATTTGCAAAAGTGCTAATTCGTACACGAACTAGCTTCTTACTGCTTATCACAGCATCTATCTGTTTTGCACGTGTTGTCGGATTAGATAGCATGCATTTTAATCTCGCGCACAAAATAGTTCGTGCCGTCAACTAGGGGAACCTTAAATGGACTTTTCGGAATCTAAATACTCAAAACCAATAAAATATCGTCAATACATTATTTCACATTAAAGCGCTCATCAACTGATATTTTTCTTCATTAAAGCGTGAAAATCAATGCGACTCCATACATTTCCAAAGTTTAGACGCGTAACCACAAATGTTCGACTCCATGAGTATATTATTGGTAATATTGAATTAATTTTGTGACTCGATAACGGGTGCAATAAATATTCGTTTCCGAGCGCCCGATCGAGCCTCGCCTGCTTTATAACCGAGCATAAACTTTGCAGTCGGCAACACCGAAAATCGGCCAGTGAATTACGATATTCGATTATGTATGGCAATATTTATTTAAGGAACGCTGCGAATGGAACTTTTCCTCCTCTGTGCTTATGCAATATAATATTTACTGTAACAACAATCTGTTTGTCGGATGATGGAAAAATTGTCGCTGTGTTTTTCTTTGTATTTCTGTTTACGAGCTCATAATAATTACTACGATAAATGTAATTTAATATCTTACTGAATAAACAAAAACATCTGTTGTTATTGTTTCACTGCAAGGTGAAACTGTTTTCCGAGGAAGCTCGAGCATTGATTACGACACAAGAGTGATCTTAATATACCTAACCTTAAGTAAGTTTTAGTATTTCTTATACTTATATACTTGTGTATCAGTTGCAACATCTATCATTTTGACAATTCAACAATATTCGTTACGTTATTATTACACATACAACGGATTAGCTATTTCTCTTAAAATTCTTCGGATGTTGACAGAAAGTATGTTTTGCAAGTGCTGGATTTGAACTTTTTATTCTTCTCAGAATTCAAACAATTACGAAATCTCAAGGAAAAGTCTTGCAGTCGGAGTTATTTTGAAGCGGTTTCTACCTCAAGAAGCCAAGTGTTAGTAATAGTGCATTAGTACCAAGTACAACCATATTACTGGGGAATATCGCCATTTCGAGCTTTCCGGACTTTTCTTGTGAAAGAAAGACTTTTATTTTTAGTGTTAGCCAAGAATGCTATCCGATTTGACTATTATGTGATTATCTAATCTAAATACACTATTACATTCAATATATTCAAAATTATTTAAAAATAACAAAAAACTCGACTGCTTAAAAAGTGAACCAAAAAGACGGAAACAAAAAGAAAATCATGCTGTGCAATCGGAGGATACGTATGCGCGAGCTGGCTGACCAAAACCAGATGTATCTTCCAACTGCACAGTATGATTTTTTTCTTGTTTTCGTCTTTTTAGTTCGCTTTTTATGCAGTCGGTTTTTTTGTTACTTTTAAATAGTTTTTTTTTTACAACAGTTTAAGTTTTTTTTTTTAGCATTAGGTACATTTAAACATAAAAGTGTCATATATTTTTGTAATCACCTCTTAAAATCCTTTATTTTGATACACCATAAGACGGATTAAGAAGAAAAAAATTTTTGGGCCCCCACAATACCAAAATCCGCCATTTTTCTATTTTCCAATTTTAATGTAGCCAGTGAGACTCGCAGGTTTAAGACGAATCGATTGACGAGAATCATCAAAATCGGCAAACACGTTTGGTCTCTAGAACGCCACATAGGAACAAACATACATACTCGTACATACGAAACAAAAGACCTCGTGAAAAAGATCATACGCCCGGAGCAAATGAAACTGCATGTGCGTGGTGTCCGAAAAACAAAAAACGGAGGCGTATTTATCAGCACCGAGACCAAACATGACGCTGATAAAGTAAGTAATAAGCAAGTAGTCCAGCTCTCTATTTCATGACTTACCGCGGACGAAACCAGCAAGCGCAAACCCCGGATCTTGGTCATAAGAGTGCCGACTTCCATGGCTGAAAATTAGGTCTTCAGATGCATTTTTGAACAAAATGTATTCGACAAGTTTGAAGACAGGTCCTTGGAATCGTTCCTGGCCTTGGTAAAATTAAGCCACAGATCTGGGAAGAGAGATGCGTCGACTTGCAACTACGTCATTGAAGTACCAGCTGATTGATATACGTAAAGCCCTAATCCCTCAATCGAGACTGTTTATTAATTGGACGTCCTGTTCTGTCAGGGATTTTACACTGGTGCAAAATGTGCAACTTGCTCACGCTTTAAAAAACCCAGCAATCATAAAACAGGAGATCCTGAGTGCCCTGCAAGGAAGATAGCGGAATTCAGATATATCAACTCTGTCGATTACGAGGGCGCCTAGAGCGTCACACTCAAGGCCAGACTTCCGTGTTTTAACACGTAATGCCGACTCAACAAGAACAAGCCACTGCAATGACCTACTTCGCCTGGATTTGTTGCTTTCTTAGGAAATTTGCCACTGTGCGTACTTTGGCAAAATGGTTTGAAAACATTTTGCAATAGTGGTTAACCCAGCTCAAATATCTGCTGACGTTCAAAGTTCGTTGTCCGTGTGTGTAAATAATTAAGTGCAATCAATTTAACGTTATCTAAGCTAAGTTAGGAATCATATGTTTATCATTAATTTTAATCTGTTTTAGTGATTAAGATTATCAATAAATTAATATATCTCTATCACTATTCTAATGTTAAGAAAATGTTGTAAAAATTCCTTGTCCTTCCAATTAGATTGTTTGAGCCCCGCCGCCTGTGATACAGGATTACCTGGTACAGGCACCTAACATTGTTGTACCCACTTCATATATAGGACCTATTAGTATATTTTACCAACTTCAAGTTTGAATAAAGATTATTATTATTATGTCCTTTATTTAACTAATTACTTATTCAATACACTTTTAAATATTTTTATAAAATATACAAAAACAAAAAACAGTTAAAAATATAAAAAATAGAGGCCCACCGGTATCGGAAACAGTGTCCAAGCTACCGGCGGTCAGGGCTCCAGAGAGAAGAACCTTCTAACAATACGAGCCGATTGTTATTATTATATATACATACATCAATTCATACA
The DNA here is from genome assembly GCA_947562075.1 of Orthosia gracilis. Classification (NCBI taxonomy): domain Eukaryota; kingdom Metazoa; phylum Arthropoda; class Insecta; order Lepidoptera; family Noctuidae; genus Orthosia; species Orthosia gracilis. The sequence goes on from OX387270.1 coordinate 10,377,587, forward strand.
TACATAGACTGATAAACACATTACCATCCTTCGGCAGTCAAGTAATAATAGATTTAATATAGGTACGAAATACGAAAAGCTAGTAACTGAATTATGTAAAAAATATCATTTTTTCACCTACGAAGCTGGAAAATATATTACACAACACAAAAGGTAGACCCGAAACGGCACTTATAAACGCCTAACATTTTGTAAGGATGAGAATTTCTATCAAAAATCCAATTATTCTGAAGTCGGCTATTCAGCGTTGTGCCTATTGAAATCGTCACGACTGCGTAGATTAGAAGGTAGGCAGGTAGGCTATTTACTTAACCTGAATATTTTATAAAGGCAAAGTTCATTTGCTGCCCAGGACTTATCTGCGCACGTGTATTTATCTGTATAGGTGGAATCTTTCACTGCAACCCACGAACCTACAAATGCGTTTCTATGGCCAGCAAAAAAAATGAACTCTCGCAGCTAATCTGCACATTCATCGCAACAATGGAATCACTCCTTAAAAAAACGAAACTACTAAAAGTTCAAGGTCACTATATTTTACGACGTCATAAACCGTTGGCGAAATACTCTACAAGCTGTCGACGTAAGGATAACCTTAACGGTTGTCAATTGAGCCTTTTATTCTACATCGTAAAAGTTGACACCATCACATTATAATGGGTAATGTGAGTAGACCATGGGAAAAAAGTTGAGTTCCCTCTTTGTTTTACAATATGACAATTTCTGATTTCAGGTAATACTAAGAAATGTTTTTAACATTTAAACCGAATGAAATTTGCAACTTGGAAACAACGGATGTAAGTTACTGAACTTGACAAAGTATCCCTGCAAGTTAGTTTCCTTTGGAGTTCATGATGAGTGAGTGACGCCATTTATAACATTTTGTGCTTGTCTTCCCTCCTGTTGCTACAGAACTAGACCGCGTTTGGTAAGTAAGCTTTTTTCACGAAGATTTTTCATAATCATTAAAGGCATTTCAAAAAACGACGTCCTGAAAAATGATCGTCCTTTTTCAATTCAGTTTAGGTCAGCACAGCAATTTTTTTTCCATATATATTTATTTATCAGCCATCATTTCAGTATTCACCCTCTTCCTAAACATACATTCGGACTAATGTGATAAAACAAATGAAAAACAAAGATGGACAGCGACAGTTTGTCCCACAAAAAATACGGAAAGAGTTAGACGATTTGCTTGCAGATTACACGCGTGTGTATAATGCATGAGCAGATCTCGAGTATCAAGTATCAACGAGTGGGTTGCGTTGGCAGTTCGTGACAAACGTAACAAGTGATGTCGTTTATCACTTCCTGTGCATCTCTGTACGCCTGGTACCTACGCAAGTTATTTCAGCGATTTGTAACTTATTGAAGAATGTGTATGAGTTAATTGAGTAAAACGAGCTAGATGAAATCTGCTCCTTTTTTTGCAGTACACAGGGTGTGTCTGACAACGTCACGAAAAAAATACTAAGGATTTAGTATTTGATTCTGGTCCCTCTAGTGTTTGGACCATAGATTAGCAAAATAAGGAATCCTAATTTTCGAAAAAATCTTAATTTTTTTTACTGTTATCAGTTCAAACTCGTTATTGCTATTTAGCTCAATTAGATTTTTAATTATTCTCCAGTATCGTGTCGCCAATCTGGCAAAGAAAAAAAGTGCGCGGATGTATTAGTTGCTAACCGGCGGCGTTGGCCTCTATCGTGAACTTTACGTAATGAGCTGATAAGTAGCGCTTTTAAATTTTATTTTCATTGCTGTTTTTTGTGAAAAAAAGGGAATGAATGGTTTTTTTTATATTTTTTTTATTTTCAAATGTCAGAAATAGCCTACGACGACATCTAACGCTGGAGGTATCCAGAATCATATGCATACTGAATCCATGGTATTTTGTTTTCACGTCGATGTCAAACACACCCTGTAGATGCGATTTAGTTTAACAATAAATTACCTGCTTCTTGAAATAATAAACTTATTTCTCACTTTTAAAACCAAAGATTGCCATTTTACAAACAAACATTACATTACGAAATAAAAAAGCCCAATTTACAAAATTCAATGAAAAAGGTAGCCTAGCATACAATTATTCTTTTCAATAGGCCACAAACGGATTACAACAATACTGTTGAATTCAAATCTCTAAAACGTTCTATTAAAACTTTGCACAAACAGAAAAGTATTATTGAACGGCGGCGGAACAAATATAAAATATAGAAGCCTATACAAGTGGGAACAAAGAGGGCTTATCTGCCCTCTTTACAAAGCACAGTTTTGTTCTTAAATCGGCGCGGGCGGGGAAGAATCGAATAATAATGATTTACGCACTTAGTTAGTAAATCACGCACGTTCTCTTGTATTCTGTTTGGGTCAATATTGATTTATTATACTGAGTGCCGTCTGTCGAGGGCAAAGTTGTGGATTTGATTTCCAAACTGTGTTATCTTTTAGGAAAATCGCGGCCAATCCTTTGTCATTGTGTCAATAAAATCTTTTGGTCTAACTACAGCTGTTACGATGTAGCATGGAAAAAGCGGTCGTTGACCTGAGTATATATTAATTGAAATTCTTAATTTTAAAAACTTGAATAAAGACATAAAGCCGTGTTGAAATGACATATATAGTGTAATTTTTTAATAGGTAGGTAAGCAATAAAGAATGATTTTCGATGTGGCGATACTTGGGGGAGGCAAAGTTCAGCAGTGGACGTCTTTCAGCTGAAATCATGAAGGAAGGATCGCTGTGAAAAACTACAACCAGCTAATTGCACAGGTTCCTACGAAGAGATAAATTATTAAATCATATTTGATAGATAACTTTCTTGGAAGTCGATTTTGTAAACCGACTTTCAAATAAAAACACTACAGAGTGAAAATTAACTTCTTTTTTGGGAGTCGGTGTTCCTGTTTTCTTTGTTTTTTAACACCGACTTCCGAGAAAGAAGTTATTTTTCGCTTTGTAGTGTTTTTATTTGAAAGTAGGTAGTTTTTTTTTTGTATAAATGTAGTCAAGTTCTTTAGTAAGGTATCCGAATATCATGAAACTTGAACATATCCGGTGAAATGAGAGAGTTCCAAGGTGAACTGTACACATCTGCGTACCCCTGTAGAGCGTGACTTACTTGACTTAAGATCCTATGACCCTGAGCTGGAGCAGAGGGCTTCCACAGTAGTCCTCCATCGAGACCGGTCTTGAGCTTCGCTTCACCTCGCTCCACGTCATTCCAATGCTCATCGCTTCAGCTAATACGGTACGTCGCCAGGATTGACGGGGACGGCCTCGCTTCCTTTTTCCTTGAGGATTCCAATCTAAGGTCTGTTAAGGAATGTGGTCGGAATCCCTCCGGAGCGTGTGACCAATCCAACTCCATTTACGCCGCTTAATCTGGCGGTCGATTGGGGTCTCGTTCCATCTCTCCAACAGCTCTACATTCGAGATGATCTCGGGCCAGTAAAAGCTGAGGATGCGACGAAGACATCGGTTGCCGAAGACCTGGATTTAGCGCGAGACGTTCTTTGTCACCTTCCACGTTTTGCACCCGTAAAACTGCCCGGATTTGACATTGGATCCGAAGATTTTGAGTTTAACCCTTCGGGTCAGTTTCTGCGATTGCCGCACAGGTCTCAGCTTTGCGAAGGTAGCTCGCGCTTTGGCAATCCGTGAAGTTATATCCTCTTCAGTTCTTTTGAGCCCAGTTTTCGACGCCTCCTAGCGCAGGTCGTGGCATAGATCATCGGTATAGTCCAGGACTTCCAAAACGTTGGTCAATTCCCACTCTATCCCGCGACGCCTGCTATCGTAAATGTGCAACATGATTCCGTCGAAAACGATTATAAAAAGGAGGGCCGAAAGAAGACAGGCCTGGCGCACACCAGCGTACACTGCGATGTCCTCCGAAATGAGACCTTCGTGAGTCACCTTGCAGGAATATTTTCTGTAAATGCTTTTCAATAGGTGAACTATTTTTGGTGGCACTCCAATGTCCAACAGGCGGGACCAGATGCTGGACCACTTCAACTTATCAAAGGCCTTTTCAAAGTCGACAAAAGTAAGATAAATTTCCCTTTGCCATTCTGCTGCCTGCTCGAGAATGATACGAAAAGTGTTGATCTGGTCCGTGCATGAGCGGCTCGAATGGAAACCCGCCTGCTCCCCACGCAAAAGAGGCTCAACGGCCTTCGACAGCCTATCAAGGATTATTTTACAAAAGACCTTAGAGGGATTAAAAGTCCCTTGTTCTAGTCGTCCGGGTCCAGGCTGACAGTGGTTCCGTATCGGTGTCGAGAGGTCGATGTGGTGTAGAACCTACCTGCAGCGGGTCAGGCGTCAAAGATGCTGACGATCGGAAGACCTCCTCAAAGTGCTGGCGCCAGCGTTGCAGCCGCCCTTCTGACGTCACAATAAGCTGGATTCTGGAAGCTGGATCCTTGGATTTAAGCGGCTTCTTCTTAAGCCTTCTGTTTCTTGCCAAGGTCTTCGTGGCTTTATACAGCTCTTTCAAGTTGCCAATGAGACGATCTTGTTTTAAGGCGCAGAATATTCACCCTTCACCCTGCATCCGTTAGCTCAGCTGCAAATCGGGGTTGCGGACGCGCGGCGGCGCAATTGTAGCTGGTCCCAGGGAGAACGACGGGGACGTGGATGACTAGGACTGGCTAGGGTTGTGCTTTATACGGTACTCCGCCACGAGTACAGCAGAAGCTATTTCTGGTAATGCTGTTCTCACCAACAGCGATTCCCACCAAGCCATACCCTAGCTTCTCCCCCTTTAAAGCGTACTGCCGTGATATTATGTTATGAAATGGTATAAACAATAAACAGACATACGATTGCAGCAATCTCGAGAGATTTGCCGTCATTTATTGAAGAGTTCTGTTGTATATCTCTGAAGTTCTTTATCAGATCTTCACCAAATTAAAATGGGACCAATTTGGGCACATTCTCTTTCAAACACAAAAATAACTTTCAAAATCGGTCTAAAATAAGGATAAATCGGTAAACATAAACAAAAAAACAAACAAAGCCGAACATAGAACCTCTTCCTTTTTGGAAAGTCGGTTAAATGAAAAGGCTTTTATCATACTAATACGAAACAACTCTATAGTAGAAAATAGGTATGTAATTATTCTGTAATCTACACTATGCTTTTCTATACATAAACCACACATTTTAACGTTAACGTACACGTGCGGTTGTCAGTTCTTGGGATTTTGAAAGTAATATAAACTCTAAGAGAGATTCTTAGATTACTTAAAGCAGCTTTCCTTTCCGAGATTATCATGAGAAACCCACACATTTTCAAGAAAATGGATTCAAGGAACTAACAGGTATCTCTTGTGTGTATTTAGTAGAAATGTTAAGAAACACACTCAAAATATCCACATTTATATTAATTATCCATACATTATTATGAGAAATGCAAAAATAACTCTGTCTGTCTATCTGTCTGTTTGGAACGTTTTCATGCCTAAGCAACTGATGATTTTTTTAGAAAAACACAAGATACTAATACTTCGAGTCCCGTTCCGATGTGCACGCTGGTGAAGCCACGCTGGCAGTAGCTGGTACAAAATAAAAACATATCAAGATTAACTTTAATAGTGCGGATTATCTCGATGTTAATAAAATGGAGAACTACAAAATGTTCTGTGTTCCGACAGTTTAATAGTTATGATCGTAGGTGTATAGTTCGTTAACAGTTTTAACTACTTTAATGTTACATCGCGTTAAAGCATGCATATTACATTGTAAAAGGATTCATTCCACCACAACGGATCAGCAAAATGTGAACCGTAAAACAACTGAAACACATATTGCCATAACATAATGTGCCACTTACGCCACTAACGTATTGCCCAGATTCGTTGTAATTCGTGTTTTTGCCCACATTGCCCACAATTCCCCTACAGCGAGACTATTTGCATTTTGCCCGGATAAATCCCCACAGAAACACATAAAAACTTGTACGTAACACGTTTTGTGATAAATAAAAAATGTCTGTGCTCCTAAACGGTGGTACATGCTGGGTAGTTTGTTTGTCCTATTTTATTGTGCATGCAATGGAATGTAGTTTTTGCGTTAAAGGAATGGATTTACTAACACGAACATACTAGTAAATGTTAGTCATTTGTTTTTCGGCGCATAAAGGCTCATATCCACTCATCTCATTAGTGTCCTAGAATTCAACTATTATTCCCTTACCGTTATCGTCACCATCTCTAACTGGTGTTGTTCATTCCGGTCACAGGTTCTGACCGATATATTCAGTAAGTAAAGCTCATATTCAGTTGTTGCAAGAGCTACTATTGAGAATGAGGTCTTGGGTTCTGGGAAGGACAAAGTGTTATTGGTTTTTCCATTTAGTTTTTCTCAATAGCAGCCCGGGATCTAGAGTTGTGCCCATTTGACAGCAGTAGGCTAGCCCTCTATATTTATTTATTTATTTATTTATTTATTAGGCTCACCAACAATTGTTAATACTAAGAATATTACAGTAATCATTCACTTAAAACTAGATGAGTATCACAATTTTTTACAGGTAAGCACCACATAATGCTAAAATATTGAACAAACATTCAGAAACAACTTAATTAAATAAAATAAAAAATGGCATTAAATGATACCGAAAACATCTTACACTATAAAATTAAAATTTATAACCATCAGACTACATAACATCGTGTGTCAGTTTTCGAAACTTGGTAAGTGAGTCCGCATGTACGTCTACTAAATCGCTGCAACTATTTAGTAGTTTACACAGCCGAGGAATAGCCGAATTGTCACCGAGGACGGTTCTACGTGGTGGAGGGTAAAAAGGAGTGATAGGAGCACGGGGCTGTCTAGCTGGAGCTCGGAACCTGATCCTGCCTAACAACTGAGGACAGTCTATTTTGTTACGTAAGATTTTAATTAAGAAACTTGAATCTATTACATTCCTACGTTTCTCCAAAGAGATTATCCTAAAATGCGATAACCTAACCGCGTACGATGGCTTCTTTTTGGAAATTCCGCAGGAATATGCCAAATGCCAGAGGAACCACTTCTGAATACGCTCCAGTCTCAACTTATGTGTAGCGTAATGTGGCCTCCAAACAGTGCTACAGTACTCCAAAATACTACGAACGTAACAGTTGTACAATAAAATCTTAGTTTTATTACGTCTAAAGCCAACCACGTTTCTAATAACAAATCCCAACATTCTAGAGGCTCGCTTGATAATGCTCTCCAAGTGAGGTATAAACGTAATATTTTGATCAAATACTATACCCAGATCTCTGATTTGTTCTACTTCCTGGATGACATGGGTACCAATGTAATAAACAGAGGGCACCAAGAGCTTCTTCCTAGAAAATTTAATGTGAAAACATCTATAAGTAATAATATTAGGAAAGAAAGTAGTACTGCTGGACATGGCTCATAATGTTAGGAGGTTCCTCTCTCTGGAGCCTAGACCACCGGTAGCTTGGACCCTGTTCCCGATACCGGTTGGCCTCTATTTTTTCGTTTTTTTAAAGAAATTTAAAAAAATGTAATTTCGTAAGAAGAAAGATGAAGAAATATTATTAATAATAAAGCCTTTTTAGGGTTCCGTACCTCGAAAGGAAAAAACGGAACCCTAATAGGATCACTTTGTTGTCCGTTTGTCTGTCTGTCAAGACCCTTTTCCTCAGAGACGCGTGGAGGTATCTAGCTGAAATTTATATCAAATACTCAGGTCTACTGTCCCTTAAAGCTGTGAAAAAATTAAACTTCTAAGCCAACGCAATCAAAAGATACAGCCGTTTATACCGCAAATTTCGACACTCGCAAGGGAATGAAAACCTACCGTGTACTTCCCGTGAGCTCAGAATTTTGAAATTTGTTACGAAGCAACGTCCTATAGCACAGATAAAGGAATGATTGCGATAACCATACATTTTTAGTTACATCATATAATAAAATTATTTTTTTAAATTTTAAACTTACTACCGCTTTCCTCTTGAACGCGTAGAGGTATTAAATTGAAATTCATATCAAATACTCAGGTCTATAATACCTTCAAGCTGAGGTTTGTACAGAACACTCGGTGCGCGAGTCCGACTTGCACTTGGTCGGTTTTTATATCCTATAAACCTTTAATACCAGTTACAATATATTTTATATTTTCTTAACTATATGTTAGTAACTCTTAAGTCCAACTGATTTTAATGCTAGTTTTTAATTTATTTTGTAGGAACCCTTTGATAGGGTATAGGTCTCCTCTATTCGATGGGACTTAAATATGACTGACGAAATGTGGGTGCTATAGGTTATACTAGTTTTCTTTCTTTTTATTTTTACCCGACTGCCGAAGGAGGATAACGTATAAACTCAGTCTATGTATGTATGTATGTTTGTTCCTATGTGGCGTCCTAGAGTCCAAACGCGTTGGCCGATTCTGATGGTTCTTACGTCAATCGGTTCGTCTTAAACCTGCGAGTGTCACTGGCTACATTAAAATTGGAAAATAGGAAAATATATATATTGGGTGCCATGTCTTCCGAACCTATCGTGTGAGGTATCAAAATAAATGGTTTTAAGAGAAGATTTCAAAAATATATGACACTTATATGTTTAAATGTACCCCTAATTCGAAAAAAAAAACTAAAAAGTTATAAATAAAAAAAGTTAATTCAAAAATCAAAAAAATCCGACTGCTTGAAAAGAGAACTAAAAAGTCGTAAACAAGGAGAAACTCATGATGTGTAGTCGGTGGATACATATTCGCGAGTTGGCTGACCAAAAGCAGATGTCCTCCGACTGCACAGCATGATTTTAGTTATTCTTTCAGTAATATAGACAGTAATATAGATATTATGTTATATTCAGTGCAGAAAAGTTACAACAGCTGCCATAACGCTACTCCTAAGCGGCTTATGTGTATACAATGGAATACGGACATGGTAGACCGATTCAAAAAAGTACGAGTCGTATCTCTATATAATCTCACTCATGCTCCAAAAATTTCAAACAACGTGTGTTATTATTGCCAGTTTTAGAATTTTATTTTCGCATTCCAGGTTTAGTTTTCGTTTTTATATTATCTGGAATCCTGCTGCAGTGGTCTGGTTCGCCTTAGTTGCAACATAATCAAAAGATCAACAGGTTGAATTTGAAACAAACAAACTACTCGCCAAACTTTTATTATGCACGGCTTTGGACTGTTTAGAGAGTACTGAACAAAAAAGAGATTGAAAGGTACTCTCCTGGTTCGATGTTTTGTGTTTGCAGATGAGATGTTTTTCCTTATGAATTGAGTGGTTTACCAAGTTCTTTATACTATATACATGTCGGACAAAAAGTTAATCAATAACAGCATACCGCTACGCTTTTCATGAGTTGCAATATTTCATCTGGTCTTTTTCGTGGGATATAAAGTTGAAGTAACTGGACAATGTTCTTTTGATATGGCGTTTTGATTGTTATTTGACAGGGCCGTTTTAAGAGTAATAGGTACCCAATAAATAAACTCTGGCCAATCATAATATCACCGTAAAACAGATTTTTCAACCAGTCCCTAAGTACGTTTCCCGTTTTGATAAGCTAGGTATAAATAGGAAGGCAAAACCAATAACTATTAATAAATTAATAATTTATTCGTGGTTATTTTTTTTTGTTTTTTTTTTATGTATTTTATTAGGTAGTTTATTAATCCGACTTTAATTATTGTTCATAATTTTTATTTTGTACACCTACCACTGTTGTGTCCTTTTTTACCCAAAGGTTGACTGGTAAAGAATGCCTTGCTGCATTAAGTCCGCCTATGTATCACCAATGTACATGAAGTTTAAATAAATAATAATAAATAAATAAATTCGTAGTAGTATTCCTTCAAGCAAAAATTTCTTAATGTTAAACCGATTGCGAGTAACAGTTCCAAGTAGGTTCATCCGTCATGTTAATGATAGGCTCTTCATTATACCGCCTCACTGAGTAAGCCCACTACGTTCTTTTTAAACAAGCTGAATCGAGAAATTCTTTTTCCTTACCACTAAATCTCTTCGTTAATTTAGATCATTAGTCCCCAGCCTACATGGTCTTCGAACCATCGATGATACGCAAGAGCTTAAAGGCCTCCCACCACTTAAGTACCATAAAACGGTTACTTTTTTAAAGCATACTCCTTATTAACGGCTAGGTTATACATATATTTATAATATTTTGAAAAAATATACATATATTTATTATTGATTCATGTATCTACATTAATTTTCAAAACATTATTTTTAAAAAACATGGTTTTTCTTGTAACTATTTTTTCGCTACTTTTTGATACTCCACCAAAACGACTTGGATATTTAAAAATATTTTGACACAAACACATTCATGGCTAGAATTTCTTCATAACTGAAACAGCATACGTGAATCAAAGAATATTGTCCAAAGGGGGTTCAATATTTATATTCTGGCTCCGACCGGGCGCACGGCCAGTAAGTGCGTTAACATTGGGGAAAATATACACCTTAAATATGACTTGCGAAAGGTTTAAAATGTCTAACTTCTCAAATCAGAAATAATATTATTATTGATGCAAACTGATTATAATTTTCTAACAGCTGCTCTTTTTACATGCCAGTAGTATTGTTACTTTTGAGTTTAAAGTATATTTACGAGTATTTGTGCTAAAGGTTTTAATATACCCAAGTTTAGTTTATGAATGACGGCGTTTATTTTCTGCTCAACTTGTAGTCCCTGTTATATTACTAATAAAGAACATAAAATGATCTCAAGTCAAAGAAATCTTGAGAACTACTTAGATTCATTTTAGACGGTAACAATCCCCGTTCAAGGGTATTAGTAGCAATTGTGCAAGCCAGGACATTTCTATTTAAGATGCTTACTTAATGCTCCGGTAGTACGAGTACTTTTTTTTTTTTTGTGGCAGGAGGGGAAATCCGGTCGGACTAACACCCAAATTGACTCAAAAAAAAAAAGTGAGCCAGTCTGGATAGTGTCAGGCTCCAACTGACTAAAACCCCTCCTGCCTAACATAAACCCGCCTATTCTGTGCAAACTATAACTATTCATGGGCATCTTTTCAGTTGATTAAAAAAAAATTAGGTAAAATAATACAAAATATGCAAAAGTGCGGATTGTTCCTGAAATGTGCAAGAAGTGCTGTTTATCACAATCTGCTGTTTATCTGAATACAAAAAGAGCTATTTATCGCAGGGAAATCAAATATAAATTATGCCTTACAATGTAGGGATAAGAAGCACAACAGTGCTTTTCACCACACAGACAGTGCGCCGTTTGTCATTGCAGTTTTGTGCGTGCTATTTCTATGCTTCTTACAAAATATTCTCATAATACTAGTGAAGCATAGAGCCGCTTCAACTTCGGTTTCGTGAAATGAAGTACGAGTACTTACCTACGTATAGGTTTCGCTTGAAAGACTGAAAGATCAAAGAATTATTTTTGGCACTAGTTTAAAAGGTAACAGTACTCATGAATATTAACAACTACATACTTACGCACACATTCATCAAACAACATTACTTGCGCTGTGATTGTGCTCTCTCTCTGGATTTTGACATAACGTGCTATGATTGTTGTACGTCACTTATTTCCATTGCTTGTACATTATGTATGTATTTATGTATCTATAATAATAGATATGTATATATTTGTGTTTCTAGTAAGTATTATTGTTTCCATATATTCATTGTTGGTATTGTCGCACCACTGAAAACCCCATGTCATGTCCAGGTAATATCTGTCCATTCCAGGTTGCCTGGAAGAGATCGCGAAATGTGATAAGGCTGCCCGTTGTATGTTTTTTAGTTTTACGTTTCTTTTTTGTATATTCTGGTGTGCAATAAAGTGTATATGTTACAGTTAAATCTAGTTTTAAGATAGAAACCTTTTTCCCTAGTTAGAACTAGTATTTACTAAATGCCTTTGTTAAAAGTAGAATTAACTAATGCTCAAAATTGAATACTTATCAGTTACATGCCCAATATGTGTAGACAGTGTGATAAAAACTATTATGATGTTGTATTTTAATGCTGACATTGGTTTTAGTATACAATAGGTAAGTTCGATTAATAATTAAGCAACAAAGTCTGCAGGGTCTAAACTCTAAAGTAACCTATCGTGTCGGGATTCCATAAGCTCCCGAGCTCGCTTCGCTCGCTCGGACTAATTCATTGACCATAATTATCAAATTGTCCAACCGTTACGTAGCAATATTCATAATGACCAGACAATATAATAAATATAAAAGTTTTAGTCAGTATTCATTACATTGCCCGATTTTACTTGACTAGATACATAATGCTCGGGCATTATACTCAATGCTCTGATTAATCACTTGGTCTATGATTAGTTTCTCTAGTGCTAGTTTTAGCTAAAGCTCGGAGTGACAACTACTTTTATCTGAAAATTTTATAAGATCAGTCTTAAATTCTAGTTTTGACTAGGTATTTCTAGGTTTAACAAATGCATCTATTAAAAACTGTGTAGTTTTACCTAGGGAAAACGAGTTCTAACGAAAAACGGGTTTTAACTGTGACATTAATAAATATAAATTATGGAATCAAAACTGCAAAATAAAAAAACAACAGCGATGTTCAGTACATTTATGTAACTTTAGAAAGTTGTACCTATAAAATGTTAGGGAGAGTTGCCTCCAACAAATTTGAAAGTCACAAAATAACTTTAGAATATTATACCTATAAATTGTTAGGGCGAGTTGCCTCCAAAAATTGCTTCATTTCGCTTGAAAAACTTTCTCGTTCTACACCTTCACCCGTGAAAGACTGCAAACGATTTAAAAGTCACAGTATGGCTTTAGGATATTGTACCTTTAAAATTTTAGGGAGAATTGCCTCCAGAGGTTGCTTCATTACGCTTGAAAAACTTTCTCGTGCTACACCTTCACCCGTGAAAGACTGCAAACGATTTAAAAGTCACAGTATGGCTTTAGAAAGTTGTACCTATAAAATGTTAGGGAGAGTTGCCTCCAACAAATTTGAAAGTCACAAAATAACTTTAGAATATTATACCTATAAATTGTTAGGGAGAGTTGCCTCCAAAAATTGCTTCATTACGCTTGAAAAACTTTCTCGTGCTACACCTTCACCCGTGAAAGACTGCAAACGATTTAAAAGTCACAGTATGGCTTCAGGATGTTGTACCTATAAATTGATAAGGAGAGTTGCCTCCAGAGGTTGCTTCATTACGCTTGAAAAACTTTCTCGTGCTACACCTCCACCCGTGAAAGACTGCAAACGATTTAAAAGTCACAGTAAGACTTTAGAATGTTGTACCTATAAAATGTTAGGGAGAGTTGCCTCCAACAAATTTGAAAGTCACAAAATGACTTTAGAATATTGTACCTATAAATTGTTAGGGTTAGTTGCCTCCAAAAGTTGCTGCACCACGCTTGAAAATCTGTATCGTTCTATCCTCTTTCTATTGTACCGTAATTATGTTTTATTTTTCACAAAATTGTTTAAAAAGCGACTGTTATCTTTATAGGATTATACACTTGCTTAATATAGAAAGGAATCCCTTTGCGCCGTAACTTACTCTGGTACATACGTGCATACCTGACGAGTTGAGAAAAACGAGTGCAATAACTTTCGCCCTTTCCGTGTCACCCTTGTTCCATCGGCTTTCATAATGCTGCCTTGTACAAGCTTATGAGATTCCTGAATACATTTTCGAATAAAATGCTTCAGAATCAGGCAGTCCCTCTTAATGCTTCACTTTTTACAAGCTTTTATTTAACTTGCAGTGTATTATGTATGTATGTAAGTGTGTTCGGGTCAAATCTTGCAACTGAATTTTAAACCAGTTATCCTCCACCAATTTTGCATACACGTTTAGTTTGGATGACAATGCATGGTTAGCTAAGTGTCGTCATTTTAAATCCAAAAGGGCGGACGGCCCAAGATGGCGGTCTTATATTTTTTTGTGCACTGCCATGATATGGGTATCAAATGACAGGGTTTGCTGAGAAGAATACGAAAAAAATCAATTTAAAAAAAAAAGGTTTTTTAATGAATAACTTATTTCGTTTGAGAATGACAATAATTGTATAATTGGTGCTCTAGTTTTTCGCATCCTTTACATTTTATCTGTATTTGTATCATATTAAAATAGCACTAGCGGTAATTACCCTTTCTTTAATATACATATAATTGTAGGAACACGAACAATTAACTATGTAAAACGATCACTTACGAAATAATGGAGCAAGAGCTGTTCCTTTTTTTGATTTTATTTAAACTAATAATGTCAATAAATGTAGGTCAGTGACGGTTTTTGCTATACAACAACGCAACAACTATAGTTCAAAGCTATGGGATAGCCATTATGATCTGAGCATTTACTCATCAGTATTCATCATCATGTGTGTGTGTTGCCAGTGATTACTTACGGGACAGAGACGTGATCGCTCACAATGGGCCTCATCAGAAGGTTTAAAGTCACCCAAAGGGCAATGGAGAGAGCTATGCTCGGAGTTTCCTCGCGTGATCGAATCAGAAATGAAGACATCCGCAAGAGAACGAAGGTTACCGACATAGCCCGAAGAATTGTCAAACTTAAGTGGGGAGGGTACATTGCTTGCAGAACGGATGGCTGTTGGGGGCGAAAAGTTCTGGAGTAGCGACCGCGTACCGGAAAACGCAGCGTTGGAAGGCCTCCCTCTAGGTGGAGCGATGACCTGGACCTGAAACGCACAGAACCGATCAGTGTGGCGACGCTTGGGGGAGGTCTATATCCAACAGTGGATGTCTTTCGGCTGAAATGATGATGATGATGATTCATCATCATGATACATCACATTCTTATAAATAACTAGATTCAGTCAGCGGCTTTGCCCGCGTGGGTGTCGGGATTTATCCTACGGGAACATACTACTAGGATAAAAACCTACCCTTTGTATTATTCCAGACTATAATCTACCTCTGAGCCCAATTTCAACCAGATCCATTCAGCCGTTCTGGCGTTCTGAGTTGCAAACATCCATTCGCCCATCCAAACTTTCGCATTTATAATACTCGTATTAGTAGGATAAATATGTACAAACAAGATCCTACGACACATTGTAGTGAGGGGTCTAGGGTTACTTAAAGGCACTTAATATCTGTTTTTTTTTGTCTGCTATAACTTTTATTTTGTATGTGCTCACTGTATCTAAAGAAATTGTCGCAATTTTTTTTTTTTACCCTAATCTACCTACCCTACATACATGAATGTTGCTTAACGTTAACCCTTTACACAGCGCACGCAGCGAAAGCTCTCAAAAAGGAAAAAAATATCCCGTTTTTGCAACATTTTTCATTTATGCTCCGCTCCTATTGGCCCTAGCGTTGTTATATACCTTTCTCGATAAATGGACTATCCAACACAAAAAGAATTTTACAATTCCAACTAGTAGTTCCTGAGATTGCCACGTTCAAACAAACAAACTCTTCAGCTTTATAATATTAGTATAGATTGTACTAGTATATATTCTTACAGGAGACTAATATTTTGGCGTTAAGTTACAAGTATTTCTCTCGAATTTAAATACCTTCCTACACAAAAAGCTTTTCTCATTCAGAAACCCTTTTTTCGTCCTCCAAACTTTTCTAAAGACCCGACTAATTATTTGGCGATTTGTCTCTTCAGTCTGGAAATACGTAAGCACAGTTCTTTTACAAGGTTCGTTTAGGGAGTTAATGAATCGAATGATTGGTTACAACGTTAACTAATGTTGTATCGGTTTTAATTCCCATTTTTAGGTAACTTTATTCTTGCTTAGTTAGGAGATTCTTTAGCATTATTTAAAACTAATTTCTGCTAGCGGCTTCAGTTCTAATCAGTTTAGTTTCCTTTTTCAAGTTCTAATCCATCTCTATATCAAAACTCATTTAAACTGATTTAGTTGTTTCGACTTGGAAACGAAACAAACAGACATACAGTTAATTTCGCATTTCAATATAACACTAGTACGTATTAGTCATGAAAAGTATCAGTTAAAAAAAAACCGGGCCAGTGCGAGTCGACCTCGCGCACGAAGGGTTCCGTTCATTATCGCAAAAAACGGCAAAATAATCACGATTGTTGTATGGGAGCACTATAGTAACCTAAATATTTATTTTATTCTGTTTTTAGTATTTATTGTTAAAGCGGCAATAGAAATACATCATTTGTGAGAATTTCAACTGTCTAGCCATCACGGTTCATGAGATACAGCCTAACATTGGAGTCTCAGTAATAAAAAAGGCACATAGTAATACTAGTCAGGTCATACATAATGTATTTTCTAATTTACACTCCAAAGCCTGTGTGTATTAGCGCAAAAAACTTTTTAAATAAATTTTTCTTATACAAAAAAAACACGATTTCAATTGAAGCTGAACACAAAAAAGGTTTTTATTTGAAATCAATTGATATTACAAAATTAATTTGAAACTGTTTACCACCGAACTAATATTGGTTTTTCGATAGGTTACGTACAAAACAACGCCCTTAACTCGAACCTACAATAACGAAATAAAAGATGATAAATTAGAAGATCTGGATAGAAGCCGCAACTTTCATGAAAATTCTGTTCTAAAATTATCGGGTAATTTGGAGACAGAGACAGTTAGTTATAGGTTCATCACAATCAAATTTGGAAGTCGGTTTAAAGGTTTTGTTAAAAAAAAAAAAAAACTCTTTTTACCCTCAGTTTCCCAGCTCAAAATTATCGCAGTATTAATGTGACAAATTGTCAAGCTCGCGTTATCTGCTGTGATTTGTTGAATGAACGTTCAACAGAAAATCACATCAGATAACGCGTGCTTGACAATTTGTCACATTAATTCTGCGATCATTTTAAGCTGGGAAACTGAGGGTTACTTTTGTTACATAATATTACCATGAAAATCATTTATAGCCAGAGGGTTTCTCTAACAAATCTAACAGGCTGAAACACGACTAGGATACATTGTTTTATTACGGAGTTCCGGTGCCTATCTTCCGGCTTCATCACCAGCTCAGTTCGATACCATTTTCATTAGAACCATTTATTTAAATGTACTCCATCACAGTCGTTTAATTATTCGAGATATCTTATACCCGAAACATACTTATCATTGAGAAGTTCGATTGGCCATCTGTGATCTTCTTCATTAGTTCCACTTCACCAAATGATACTTTCTGAATGCAAATGCTTGCCATGTTGATGAAAATACCAAAATCGATATTTGTGTGCATATAAAATTTCAAGAGTTTCTTCGATTTCCATGGGATCCCATCATCAGATCCTGACCTAATAACTATGGGACGACCTGAAAAGTATACCCGTTCAAACAAAAGAAGAATTTTCCAAATCGGTCCAGGCGTCTTTGAGTAATCGGGGAACAAACATGAAAAAAAGATTCCGCCAAGTTGACAACCTCCTCCTGTTTCTGAAGTCTTTAAAAAGGAAAGATAAACCTTAGACCGAAAAGGAGTTTACTGTCACAGAAACTGATTCCAATTCATAAATTATGCGTAAACTAAACCCTGAGTTTTAGTAATAAGTACGTTTAATATATCATTCGATACAGCAATCTGCGTAAATGACCCTGCACATCGTACCTTACACAGTAATATTTAAATCTCTAGTCAATTCAGTATTCAGAAAACATTAACCTTCGGTGAGCGACCGACGCAATAATGTACTACCAACCCTAGATTGTATAAATCGGCCTAATAGCGACAAGGGTCGAGATTAAACGGTCTAAGAAGACATTTCTCTAATAGATATACAGTCTGTATATAACCTCAAAGGCACGTTTTGAAGTCGGCCCTTTATTGACGTTATAACGCAGTATCGCCGTACTCACAGAAGAGCATAGATCAATAATGTTTAGAAGCGAATGCTCGTCTGAAATGCATGCCGTAATTTTTTATGCATAATTTATTTTCAATATAATTAGAGTTGTCACTTGCGGAGCACTCTTCGATCAGTCTTTAACAAATTGACAACCAGTAATGCAGGTAATTAAAAACTTATACGGTAGTAAAGACGCTCCGCAGTCGGAGCAATTTTAGTTGAAGCAACCATCAAATGCGGTGACCGTAAACTGGTTATTTTCGTCGTCAACTGGCAAACGATAAGAGAACCTTCTAAAACGTGGGTGGTTGCGTCAACTAAAAAAGAAAGAAAAAAAGAAAGAAAGAAAAAGTATTTAACAGTCACAAAACGACATACAATATAAATATATATATGCTTATGCTAAACCCTTAACAGTAGTATTAGTAGTACTTAAAGTAAGTTAGTAAAGATGAGAAATAAGTAAAATAATACCATTTACTACCTACATTTTGAATATAACAGAAAAGAAATAGGGTGAAAAAAAAAAATGCCAGGCAGATGCATGTCGTGATTGTGGCAAAAAGGCTTCCACTCAGCATAATGCTGTGCCGTGGGGATCCACAGCACGGCGCTGATTTTCAGTGGTCGCCTAGGAAGTGACGTACGGAAACCAAATTTGTTGTGTATGTAAAAATAGATACAAAGAACATAAAATAAATACAGTAAGATATAAAAACAGCGGGGTGTTAAAATAATTTCATGCAATTATTTAAGCAGCATTTGTATGGTTTGTGTATGTGAGTTTGTATGTTTGTAAATGGACCCACGATTCAGGGAAAATCCCACGTTCCTAAGTAAATAACTGATAAAGGACTGTTGTTGCATAATTTTAGCATCTAAACAGTTTTCTTACTCTATGGTATAAACCTATGAGGTCCTAATATCACGCTTTACTCAACCCGTCGAACAATATTATGTTGAGTAATAATTAATCTGGGTACGAAGTACTCCTTTGAAGAGACTTAGCACCCTGATGTATTTAGTTGGTCATTAGTTACGTTATGTGAGGATTAAGAGGCCGAATTGAAATGTTAGATTACTAAGCTCAGTCTTCTTTAATGAGTAAATTGATGTGTGCCTGTTTATGTAGCTATTTTTGGTCTAGGTATGCGTGATTCGAGAATCATTTATTTGCTTCTGATTTTGTTGTCGGTATTAAGAATTCATTAAAAGTTCTTCAGGGGAGTATTACACTATCTTTAATCTAGGATCATTCGTAGGATCCTCTCTCTTATCTTATAATATAAAAATGAATCGCAAAATGTCTTGGTAAGCGCATAACTCAATAACGCCTGGACCAATTTTACCTTTTCTTTTTTTTAAATGTTCGTTAAAGTCCAAGGATGGGTTTTTACGGCGAGAAAAATTCGAATAATTTCCGGTAAAACCCTAAAAACAGCACTTTTCTTTTTCCCATACAAACATTTTCTAACCAAAATTGACATTTTCATTATTAGGGTATGTTGGGTAGGGTAGGTTGGGTAGGGTAGGTAGGGTAGGGTAGGGAAGGTAGGGTAGGGTATTTAGGGTAGGGTAGGTAGGGTGGGGTAGGTAGGGTAGGTAGGGTAGGTAGCAAGTTGACGGGAGCGAAGCTACGGGGGTCAGCTAGTCCTAAATATATGACCTCTAGAATCATATCTGTTTACCACATTATCATAGTTCTTTGATCCTATTTTTTGTCATATTTTGTTGCAATGGAGGACAAGTCGGTTGTGTGTGTACTTCTATTGCTTCTGCCGAAGTGTGTACAACAGTGTTCCCAACAATAATTTCAGAATTCCACATCCACTATGCATATTGTGAACTTACGCCAAAAAGTTAGATTAGGCTAGATAAACATTCAGACAGGTTCAGCTTCAACTGAAACAACATTACTCATGCAAAACCCATCGAAGCGTGTCGGTCACATTTCTGCTAAATACACACACGAGATACCTTCTAGTTCCTTGAATCCATTTTCTCGAAAAGGGTCTCTCATAATAATCTCGGAAAGGAAAGCTGCTTTAAGTAATCTAAGAATCTCTTTTAGCGTTTGTATTACTATCAAAATCCCAAGAACTGACAACCGTATATAATAAGACTTTTGTTTATGTAAAGAAAAGCATAGTGTAGATTACAGAATAATTACATACCTATTTTCTACAATAGAGTCATTTCGTTTTAGTATGATAAAAGCCTTTTCTTTTAACCGGCTTTCCAAAAAGGAAGAAGTTCTATGTTCGACTTTGTTTGTTTTTTTTGTTTATGTTTACCAATTTCTCCTTATTGTAGACCGATTTTGATAATTATTTTTGTGTTTGAAAGAGGATGTTTTCATATTGGTCCCATTTTAATTTAATGAAGAACTTCAGAAATATACAATAGAACTCGGCAATAAATGACGGCAAATCTCTCGGGTTTGCTGCAAACGCATGTCTGTTTATTCATTATACCATTTCATAACACAACATCACGCCACTACGCTCCAAAGGGGTACGCAGATGGGTAAAGTGCTCCTTGATACACTCTCATTTTACCGGCTATGTTCAAGATTCATGGTATTCGAGTAATCTATTCTGGCATTATAGTTACCTTACTAAAGCCAAGTTGCCTATTAGGTACAACTAAAAAGTGAAAAATAAAGAACTTTTTACAAAAAAATACTACCGACTACCAAATAAAAGTACTACAAAATTTAAGTTATTTCTTTTTGTAAGTCGGTGTTCATAACGAAAAACAATTGTACCTACCAAAGACACCGACTTCGAAAAAAAAAGTTTTCACTTTGTAGTGCTTTTATTTGGAAGTCAGTAGTATTTTTTTGTTAAAAAAGTTTTTTATGACATTCGTTATTACTGCTGCTATATTTTTTTCGGTACGCATCTTACACGTCTTTCATGTGGATGTGTAAATAAATAATGTACACTGAAATTAGTAGAATCAAGAAAAGTGAGCTACAATGTGTTGGTTTGTACCGAAAAAAATATAGCAGAAATAATAACGAATGTCAAAATATCCAATATCGATTGACAATGTGCTGCGTATTACTCATATCAAATAAAGTATCTATTATATTTTATTTTTATTTTGTTAACCACGTCCGTGTGTCGCTGCGGGCTGCCAACTGAAAACCAACGCTGGTTGTCTGACGCCCAGCAAATGCTGAGTTGGTAACCCTTTCAGTATGGGCACGTTCGGCGCAATTTGTCACTTCTTTACTGTCCTTTAATCGTTTGTTGCTGTTGTGTTGTGTCTCTGTCAAATTAATATAATTTTCTATTCTGTTCTATAATTTCACTTTTTCTAGAGCCCATGGTAAATCTACCATTTCCAGAACAGAAACAGAGCAACAACGGTATTATTTATTTCGGTAATAAATCTCCGTCATAATTTGACACATATGGGGTGGAATCAGGTCAAGAGGCAGGCGGAACGGGGTCACACCAACAATATTATTATAACTAATAAGGGATGTTATTAACCCACGGTTTTGCTACTAATGCGCCTACTTATGAAGTGGGGAAATTAATTTGTCTTATTAATATCCTGTTGGCTAGAGTCCAATGAAAAAATTCGTTAGTTTTTGTATAAATTGAAACTTAAATATGAATGAACACGTAAAATATTTTATTCGATACAGTTTAGTTTTGATATTACAGAATGTGAAAGAATTTAACTTACATTTTCTATATTGATAATTCAGGTATAGTTGAATTTGTTACAAAAACAACTGTATTATTTATCTTTATAATCTGTATTCTTTAGAACTATACTAATATTATAAATGTGAATGTAAGTTTGTTTGTTACGCTTTCACGCAAAACTACTGACCCGATCATCATGAAACTTTGTACATATATTCTTGGAGGTATTAGAAGTAATATCGAATATTTTTTATTAAAAAAAAAAATGGCTTCACTGCGTGCGAAGCCGCGGATAAAAGCTAGTATTACACAAAAAAAGTCAAGTCAAGTTCAAGTCTCATCTTGTTTAATTTGAGATTTTGCTTGTAATTTTTTGTTAACCGACTTACAAAGAAGGAGGAGGTTCTATGTTCGACTTCTTGTATGTTCCCCGATATCTCCGTCAATTGTGGAACGATTATGAAATATTTTTTTTGGTTTGAAAGAAAATGTTTCGAAATTGGTCCCATTTTAATTCGGTGAAGATCTGATGAAGTACTTCGAAGATAGTCGACAGAACTCTTCAATAAATAACGGAAAACCTCTCGGGATTGCTGCAATCGCATGTCTGTTTATTGATTATACCATTTCATAACATAGCATCACGCCAGTACTCTCTTAAGGAGTGCGCAGATCTCTCATCTCACCGGTTATTTTCAAGTTTCATGATACTGGGGTTATCTATTCTGTCTTTAGGGTAACTTACTAAACAACTTGCCTATTAGGTAGGTACAACTAAAAAGTGAAAAATAAGAATCCATAACGCAGTAAAATGGTACCTAGGAAAGACACCGACTTCCAAAAATAAAGTTATTTTTTACTTTGTAGTTTTCTTATTTGGAAGTCGGAAGTATTTTTTTGTATAAAAGTTTTTATTGAGATTCTGTTTTCCTTATGTACATCACTTTTACCATTTCATAATTTTCATTGAAAAGCGGGCCCTCGTGACCACAGGTATATATTGTACTTAAAAGGTTTCTGCAATAAACCTTTATTTTATATAAAAAAACGTCGGATTATTTACCTATTTATAACTCGAGAACGGCTAAACCGATTTACATAATTTTTCATTGGTTCGATCTATCTTCGTCCCGAATATCAGAATAACTATTAAAAAACAGCTCTTTTTTAAATTTCATTTCCCATACGTTTTGCGAACATACAGCCATCTCTGACACATGACAGTGAACAGGGCTGGTTTAAAAACAAAAAAGGTAGAGTAGGCAGGGTAGCGTAGGGTGGGCGGGGTAGGTAGGGTAGGATAGGATAGGGTAGGTACGGTAATGTGGGTAGAGTAGAGTAGGTAAGTATGGTAGGGTAGTATAGGGTAGGGTAGGATAGCTAGGTAGCCAGTTGACGGGCGCGAAGCCGCGGGCGCAGCTAGTTATTATTAAATAATAAAAAGTCATTATAATTCCCCATGCATTGCGCCAAACACTTACTAAAGAAAAACATCGTAGAGACCCACAAAAGATGACAGCAAACAAAAAATTCTAAGGGTGGCAAAAGCTTTATATTTACCTACGCACACCTGACTCGAGAGAGGTTTATAAATTCACCCCTTAAATATACATACGAGGGAATTGACTTTTTGTGATTTTCTCGTAAACTACTGTAGCAATATCGACGAATAAGATGACATTCAATTTTCCCCAATGGAGTTTCCGGATTTATTAGTCGGTATTTCTGAAAAATATCGTTGTATGTGCATTTTTTTTGTTAAAGGCTATTGATAGATAGAAAGGCTACCAACTACTTATTACGTACACTATGCATCATCATTGTTATTTCAGCCGAAAGATGTCCACTGCTGGATATAGGTCTCCCTCAAGCGTCACCACACTGATCATTCCTGACCAGGACTCCAGCAGCCTTACCAGGTATTCGCTCCACCTAGAGGGAGGCCTTCCAACGCTACGCGGTCGCCAATCCAGAACTTTTCTGCCCTAACGGCCATCCGATCTGCGAGTATTGTACGCTGCCCACTGCCACTTACGTTTGGCAATTCTTCTTTATGTACACTATTAATGTAGCAAAAAACTGAATCTAAAAACCATTTTAAAGGTGGCAGAATGGGCGGCCTTAAAACTAAAATCAATTGGTTAAAGACAACCATCGGATTGATTAAAGACAAGATACATTTCAAATTACAAAGTACGTGTTGATATATTTGGCTTACAAACTTAACATTTATATCATATTTTTCACAATGAGAAACACATTACACAAAAGGCACAAATTAAATTAAATAAAAAAATAAAACCTTTCAATACTTCACGACATCGGAACGACGACGTCCTTAATTTTAATAAGGGAAACATTCTCAAGTCGACCTGTCAATTACTGAGGGCTACAAAAATATCTAACGTTGTTATCCAATATCATTATCTGTATTAGTTCGGGGTCCCACTAATATTGACATGATACGTGTCTCTTATTAACAAAACATTTGCAAGGTTCAATATTATTCCTTCATCAGGCGATTGGTTAGGGGAAATTGCTTCATGAAAGTATCGTAATTAAAGGAAACAGTGAGAGTATAGGCTTCCTCCAGTTGGGTTTTAGATTAGTTCATTGAGTTCTCAGTTCAGCCCCAAAAACTTGACTAGTCTGTTAAAAACTATACCTTATCAAGCTGAAAATACAATACAACAAAGCGTAACTTGTCTCCTGCACATTCAGATAATAAAAGATTGTATCAATTTGGTTTTTTTTTTTAAGTACTTTTCAGGTGTCAGTGCAACCGAGTGTAATCCTTTGTGCCTAAGTGCGACACATAGTACCGCACGTCAGCAATCAGCAACACGGATGAGTATTTTAATACTGTTGAGTGTGTGAACTTGCTCATATAACTACCTACGCCATTGCCAAATAAAAACGTATACTATACTGTGGACCTGTAAAACGGACAGCTGTATATTTTGTCGGATCGGTATTTTTACTGGATGTGGAATACTATCATGTTTTTGATGTCACTCATACAACTACATACGCCAGCGCCGAAAAAAAACGTATACGTTATCGTATACGTCGTCCGCTTTATAGCGGACCTGTAAAACAGACCCCTGTGTGAACGAACACTAAGATAAGTAAATAAAATTAATTGAATTGAAGTCTAAAAAAATCTACGATAAATTAAATCACATTTCAATAGTAGTACAAGCGCGAGCCTACCTATAATAAAAAAATAAAATGAAATAAAACTCCAGTTTGAGATAGCTCCTCTCATCTATCACGGCCGCGCATCTAGGTGTAAGAACTTCAGCAGGAGTCGTCAATCTTATCCGACATTTAATTCCGTCCCCCAGTACCTACTCACTTACGGCAACAATATTGTATTTGTTGCCAAACATAAAAGTTTAGTTGCTTCACATTTTTTTCTTCCGACCTAGAAAACAAGGAGGTACTTAGATAAATTCGGTCTGTTTCTGTGTAAATATTATTCGGCTCAGGTCCCCGGTAGAGAATTGACGTCGTTTTTCTTGCAACTTAAACCGTCCGATGTTGTCGTCTTTTAGTAACAAACTTTAGGCTGAAAAATGTTGCCTAGTGGATTAGAATTTCATTGTTTTTCCTTTTTATTTTAAGTGTTTACTTTATGACAATGTTTATTTGGTTTGAAGCACTTTACGAATTGACGCTCTACATTTATTGTATTCACAGCCAAAGTACAAAACCCTTTTTTCCAATACCTTGGCTATTATGTACATTGCCTAATAAATTCGTTTCGAAATATGAACATTTAGACACAAGACAATAAAAAAAAAAATTAAAAAAAATACAAAATTACATAATAACAGTTATGAAATGACTTTTCTATGGAGTTTTGATATCATTATGTAACTACAACATAATTATTTTTCTTAATTGAGTAGGCTATTGTTGGTAGACACATTCTGCCGCTACGCCCGCACTTTTTCCACCGCCCCATCCGGCAGAATGATACTGAACCTGTTATCTCTCGAAACAGCGCGTGTTGATTGTGTGTTTATAGTCTGTGGTTTTTAGTCTGAACGTTTCTAATAAATTGTTGTTGGAACATATTTGCATTTAATTATGTAACCTCATTAGGTAGTGGAAAAACAATCGTTCGTGTCTCGCATAAAAAGCTTTTATTTTAACACTCGCATGCGAGTGTTAATCGCTTGTGCTACATCGCCTGTGTTAAAATCTCGACTTTTTATGCTCGCCACGAAATGTACTATTCTAGTGTTGTGTTTCCTACCACAGCAGCCTTCAAACCAAGGGTGAAGGGACTTCTCCTGGACTCGCGTTTTTCATCGCTCATATCATCCATCACTTTCAACCAGTCGTGATAGAGGTTAAGAACAGGCTCATTATAAAAGATAAACTATGTCCTGTCCTCTTTCACAATCTTCCTTTATTATTTAATTAAGTATCATTATTAAACAAGTATTAAAAAGTGACAGCTTTTCTTGTTTATTAATCACAGCTTTTCACAGTTGCATTGATTGCGATAACATTAACGCGAATGCAGCCAATCAGTGACGGACAAGTCAAAGAAGATAGTTCATTAGAAACGCTCAGTGCAATCCAAGTGCTAAGAGATTAATAGTGATCGCTTGTCACTTATACGTATTCCGAAGACCTTTCCTGTTAGAATTTACTTCCCGTCTTCCTTTTAATCAAGAATCAAACTAATTGCCACAAAATCGCAAGTTAATATTTAGAATCAATCCAAAACTTTCTTCCAAGAATAATACATAAACAAAACAGGCTAAATTAACGTTGTTCGAAATTCAAAAACTCTGTAAACATAAACATCGAAAAGAAAAGCAATCCTTTTCTTTTTAACAATTGAAAGCTGCAGTCTTATTAAAAAACAAACACCGCTAGCAAATATTGTTACAGACGGCAAAACACAGTTCAACAGTGAAATAACTCAGCTCAAACAGTAGACTTGCAACAGTAGTAGGCTTGCTTCCTAGTAACCTAGATAGTTTCTTTGCCGTTGGCTGCCACCGCTCTTGCCTCTCAAGATTTAATATTTTATTTAAAGTTAGTCTATATTTTTATGTTCTATAATAAAAAAAGTCTCCATAGAGACTAATAAATTCAAAAAGTTAGATTAAAAAGCTGAAAAATCCTTTGTATTTTTACTGAAAACTATAATAAGACGAACATACTCGCATCATAGCAATCTCATGCGATTTTCTTTTCTCTCAGCCGGCTGTGATTTTCAATTATTCTTTCTATATTCCAACGCAGTGCCTGAATGAAAAGGTCTCAGACATAAGGCTTGAAATAATTCAACAGCCTCGACTCGCAATGTTTTACCACATCCTACACTGCCATCCGACATCGCCCCTCGTCTGTCGTTCCGTTGGAATAAAGCGACGAATAAAATGGAGACGGAAAACTTCTCATTTATGTATAACTGAGACTTCTTTGGTGTGAGTTTTTCGTGAGGGTTCAGTTTCATTAAATGTTCTGTTCTAAAAATGAGTTTTTGGATATGATTGGGTAGCAAATAATTAGGAACTTTACTTCAATGACGTAAATACATAAACATTTTGTCTAGTTATTTTTTTGTTTGGGCAGAAGTAAAATTGTTGATCTGCAGCTTACCTCAGAGATAAGCTCTGGATCCGGAATGAACGGTTCCCGTGGGATTTCACGGTAGTGAAATCATGTAAAACGGCTCAAATCAATTACATAGTCGTTTGTATAATTCTCAAACAGATTATAAGTACATTTAAACAACTCGCTACTCATTGATGAATCATGTAACTTGTCGTATATCACATACGACAAGTTACATTTGAACTTGCACTATCCATGTTTGCAGCATGGAGTGATAATCAAACGGTGCCGAAGTTTCTGCAACGATCAAACTTCCACATGATCGTATCCAAACGCCTGTATCTAATATTACCGAGTACGAACTATTATTATGTATTAGTGATGCAGAAGTATCTTGCCACCTAAATTTCAACTTACATAATTTTACACTGTGTTGATGAGTCGTGTTTGCTTGTTGACGTAGACAACAAGCAAACACGACTCATCAACACATTGTTCGCCAAGGAACGAGCCCTTAAAACAGTCTTTACCTACAATGCTAGGAAGTATTAACAAGCACATATTTTAATACAAAAGGTCACTAAACTGTCTGTTCCAAATGCACTCAGTTCCAGCATATTTTGAGCTCAGGCAAATTTAATATGGCACCTACAAAGAACTTGTCATAAGAGTGGATCTGTAAAGGTTGCGGGTGAGACCCGCATAACGCACAGCTTCATGTACAACTGGTTTGTTCGTTCTATTGACATTGTCCTGCTTAAGGCACAGCCATAAACTTATTGCCGTCGTTTCCACAATAGTCTTCGTAGAGAGGAGTCGGTTTCAAGGCACAGGCCCTTCCTAAAAAGCGCATATTATAAAAAATCCGTGCTTTTTTATAAATTCGGATGGAAGTCTGCAATGGCCATTCTATAAGATATTTTCCCTATCTCTCTAGCAAAAAATAAAACTACTAAGTAAAACTTGACTTCTGCTCTCATGTCGACACTAGCTAGACGACGGTCTAGCTTGTGTCGACATGAGACAACAAGTGACGACTCGTTGAGATTATTTCAGTGCTCCCTAAAAACTTGCTAATATTGTGCAATTGAAACTCTTACGAAAATATGTCTTGACCGATACGAACATACTGGTGCAGTCCCATTGAGAGACGTGTAGTTTAATAAGAACTACTTTGCAATTAGTTCTACAAGGTTCGACAGACATGGCTAAAGAATGTTTCAATGAGTTCATCAAGGTTCGATAACTAAAGAATAGTTTAGAAGTACAGTAAACTAGCTAGTAGCTGTTGATGTGACCGTACCCTTAGGTAAGTAAAGTATGTGGGCAGGCCTTTATACCTTCCTTAATTAAAATACTCATTGGTCTTTCTGGACTTTCGAAATTATTGAGACTTCTTGAGAAAAGAGAATGATTGATGAGTTTGTATAAACTTTATTAGAACGAAAATTTAAAGGAAAATTAAGAAAATTACTAATTAATGTTCGGTTCAATGATGATGATTAATTTCTTGATTGGAAAGCTATACTAAAAAAACTGCACCTTAAAAGTTATTACTTGATTTAGTTTTCACGTTGATTTTTTAAAGAAACCATCAAAAATCTGAAGAGATCATAACCTACTAACGGAAATCTTATCTTTATATCAATTACTTTGAGAAATCGGAATCGACATGGCCTTAACAAAAAGAACTCACGATTTTATAATCGTACTAACGCAAAAGGTCCACCGGATGCCAGTTCAGTCCAGTTTCATTTATTCACAGTAACACGAATGTCAATGGACCCACAACGATATGGGAACGCTTGTTATATTCTAGTGTTTATTGTGGAAAAAACTATTGTTGCTGTTTTCACAGGTTGAATGGACGAGCGTTTTGTGCCAAAATACACGTATGTTCCTATTATGAATGGAATGTAACCAGAAATAGAGTGTAGCTTTGTATTGTGAGCGGATGAAAACGGGAACAAAAAGGTAAATAAGCTGGGGGTAAATAAGCTTAGAATTATTTTGTAACAAAACAGTCTATGAAAAATGTCTGGGCATTGCTTTATTTTTTACCTAGATAAGTTTGAAAAAGAAGTTACGTCTTTCTAAACTTTGTCTGTCCTGTTAAAATCGACGACTAGCGGATAAACCTCCGAAAAGAAATTATCGATGCATCACAAATATTGAGCAAGTCATGTGATGTGATTCGCTGTTGAATATTCATTTCACCAATTACAGCAGCTAATGCGCGCTTGACAATTTATGATATTAATTTTACGATTATATTCGTCTCAAAAACTCGCCATAGATCAATTTTTTACATTTTTCTTAATTTAGGTTCATATTTAAGGGCCGCGCGAATTAAGTAAGCGACAACGGAAGTAATTAAAAATAACTTTATTCCGACAGAGTTACAGCTAAACAGTAATTAACTTAATCTAATAAAATATTGATCTTATATACTAACTTTATTGCTAACGTAGTACATGCATGGCGCGATCAGATATGACGCTTGTCCTAGATAATCATGAACGCTGATCAAGCAATGGAATACATCTAATAAATACTTATTAGCGGACAAAGCTAATATTGGTAGTTTGGGGTTCCTTAACTCCTCCCTCCCCTAGAGAGAAATTATCCGAAGGTGTCGCAGACGGTTTCGGAGAATTTCGACAAAAGTTTATAAACTGAAATTTATACATTATAAAGATAACTATTGCTATTACAATAATCACGTACTCGAAAATAGTCCATATACTAATTTCTATTGTCACTGTTTGGGTCGTATCGTCTATTTCACTAAATTTTGCACTTTGTAACACTTCTTTCACATCACTTAAGTCCACATTTCTTAGATCCACTGTCTTTGATCTTCTCTGGATGTCCTGTTGTAGCTCTGGCATTTGGATCAATGGCAGCTGGAGACCAGAAGCTGTAGTGTTTGTGGTAGCGGCAACGATGACTTCTCCTATTTGTGTCTCGCATTGTTGACCAGGCGTCACGATGTAGGTCCCAAGAACAGTGTATTTCATAATTTCTGTATTGCAATTCTCGGTGATGATGAGTTTTTCTTCTGAGTAAACCAACCATTGGTTGTCGGTTACTTTTTGTATCTTGATTTTCTCTATTTCAATTTGGTTCTGTATGCAGCTTTTGTAGTTGTTCTTCATCAACATAATTTGTTCAATGCAGGTCTCAGTTGGGTACTGGGCTAAATTAGTTTCGGCGCAAAGAAATTTGTCTTTTTCAATCTCAGCACATGGGCTTACCACGGGCATGTATTTCAATCTATTCACCATCAGGTAAGGGTATTTGGGTATAATAGTAAAAGTGTTTGAAGAATGGAATATGGGAATGGGTATAACCTTGTAATAATTATATGTTTCGTTATCTATTAGGGGGACTTCTAAAACAAAAACTAACATATTATTATTTATATATGATTTAAGTATGATATTTCGTTCCAATTTTATTAAATTACGTTTGCTTACTGGGTATATTGTTCTTGCATGTTTAGCAATAACTTGTAACGTATTATATAATTCTGTACTATTTATAATGGATTGGTGCAATGTATTTAATTTGCTAAAAGCTATTGCCGTCTCAATCTCTTGTATGTTTTCGTAACAAGTTCGAAAGTTATTTAAAATTTGGTACATAGTATTCAATATTTGGAAAAGTTGGTTAAACCTGAACTCTTGTTCAATTAATTTTCCCATTTCATTAGTATGTAAACCCAAGTTTTTAATATTTGAATTTATTATTTCAGAGTTATTTACTAATTTATCAAAAGCCTTTTGCATTGATGATACTTTACGTTCGACTACATGCTCTTTGTTCTGAATCATCTGAATTTCTCTATCATATTTAATTGCATCATCTTCATCTAAATTTCCAGAAATAGCTTTTACAAGTGAGCCTAATGGATTGAACAAAGCTCGTTTATTTCTATAATGAAAAGGTAAGATTTGAAAAAATCTATCCTTAGTTAGTTTAATTAGGTATTCTATTTGACTTTCTATTCCTACGGTTTCGTTACTAACTCTACTTTCCTTAATTTTTATTTTTAAATTACAAAAATCCCGATTGTTATTATCTATTTGTAAGCCTAATGATTCTAAATCTACAGTTTTATATATTGTCCAATAACTATTCCTCTTCACTGCTACTCCCTGCTTTATCGCTGCTATCCCCGGATTCTGACCGAGGTTTTGGAGATCCAGCGTGAGTGTTGACACCACTAGTACCAGAAGTACTAGGCACGATCTGTGGAGGACGTTTTACATTTTTTAACGCTACTCTAGTTTTCCTTTTCTTTACTTCTACCGGTACTATATTCCTTTCAACTTCACCAATTACTTTCGCTTTTTCGTATCGCGGTTTTTCTTTAGCTTTTCTAGTCCTAGTATCTTTCATATAAATATTATCGTCTGGCTCAAGTACCGGTGTCGTTTCCCCACCTTTTTTATTTATCACTTTAATTTTGTCGGATATTACTTTTTCCGTTATGAATTCATAAAGTATTTTAAGGCGTTTTCTATGATCTAACAATAGTTTCTGAGTTAAATTCTTTTCTCTATCTATGTTAAATACATTATCTGAATAAGTGTGACCAAATACTAATTCAAAAGGCGTAAAATCTGTCGCTGAATGAATGGTGTTGTTATAAGCCATGATGGCATATGTCATAACAGATGCTGCATCTAAATCGCTTTTATCGTATTTTGCTAAACGGTAAATCTCAATAATGGTAGAATGAAACCTTTCTACTATTGCCATTGAACTGGGATTGTTTGGGGTCCCAATATGTAGTTCAATTTTGTACAAACTTAACATTTCTTTAATCAAAGCATTATTGAATTCTGTACCGGAATCACAACTAATTTTCCTAGGCAGACCATATATGCTAAAATACTTAATCAATGCCCTAACTATCTCTGGTGTACTCCTATTTGGTACCTCTATGGCTTGCGCTATCTTACTAAATGCATCTACTATAGTTAAATAATATTTCCCCTCTATATATAATAAATCCATAAAAGCTTCCTGAAAAGGGCTATCTTGCGTTTGTGTTAACTGAATGTGAGGTTTGATCGGCTTTCTGTCATATTTCATGCGTTTACATGTTTCGCAAGCGTTTATGATTGCCGTAACTGTCTCTTTCATGTTTGCCCACCAATAATGTCTTTTAAGTTTGGTTAAAGTTTCTTTAATGCCTCTATGACACGTTTTCCCCTCGTGGTATTTCAAAATAGTTTCTTTTTGATCTTCTTCAGATTCTGTTAGATTTATAACTCTTTCTGTACATTCTGTTAACTTAACTGAATCCTTTTTAAATAACTTAATTACCATGTTTGAAAAACTTTTTCTAAAAGACGGATGTTCAAAGTATATAAAGTACTTCTGTTTTGGGTCTATATACTCTTTCAAAAAGTCTTTAACTAATTTATCGTCATTTGTCGGTAAGTGAATTTCAAGAATTTTTTGTCTATTATTAGAAATATCTTTTACGACTAATTTATTTTTGAACCATGAATGAACTAAAATCTGTTTTGGTTTAGTATCGACGGCTTCGTTTAAAATTGGGATGCCTTCGTTTTCTCTATTTGAAACTGAATTGGCAGTGACCCCATCCTCAGAATCCGAAAGTTCTATCGTTTCTATTGGAGTTTCGAGGTCTTGTAATTCGTTTTCTATAATTCTTTGTATTCGTTCTTGCCTATCTCCTACATTTACAAATATTGAATCTAAATCGTCGTCAATTGCATTAATCTTAATCCTAGATAAAGCATCTGCATTCGTGTTTTGAGTTCCTTTCTTATATTTTATTTCGAAATCGTATTCCTCTAACCTTAATCGCCATCGCGTGAGTTTACTGTTGGGCTCTTTCAATGAATACAGCCATGCTAATGGTCTATGGTCTGTAAATATGGTAAACTTATTACCATACAAATACGGTCGAAAGTGTTTAACTGCCCATATTATGGCTAATAGTTCTTTCTCGATAGTGCTATATTTTACTTCTGTGTCACTTAAAGTTCTACTAGCATATGCTACAGGCTTATCCGAACCTATTGTTCCTTGTGACAATACAGCCCCGATTGCAAAATTGGATGCATCAGTGGTTAAGATAAAAGTTTTACTGAAGTCAGGAAACTGTAACAGAGATGCATTTGTTAAAAGCTTTTTGCATGTCTCAAAGCATTCTTTATATTCTTCATTAATAACAATTTTGCGACCTTTTTTTAAACAAGCTGTTAAGGGTCTAGTTATTTTAGCAAAATCTTTGATAAATTTCCTATAATATCCGATAAGTCCTAAAAAGCTTTTAATCTGTGTAACCGTTTCTGGTATGGGATACCTAAGAATAGCATCTATTTTATCATTATTTGGCTTCAAACCTTCATTCGTAATAGTATGCCCTAAGTAGAGTACTTCCTTTCTAAGAAAATGTGACTTATCTAATTGAACTTTTAAATTTGTTTGACGGAAGCGATCAAAAACTGCCCTAAGTTTTTCTGCGTGTTCAGGCAAACTTTTTGAAAAAATGATGACGTCATCGAGGTATACTAGGCAATGTAAGCCTTGAAGGCCTCGTAAGACGTTATCCATTGCTCGCTGGAAGGTGGCAGGTGCTGTCTTTAACCCAAACGGCATTCTGTTAAATTCGTAATGCCCTGAAGGTGTGCTAAATGCGGTTTTAGCCCTATCCAACTCCTGGACCTCTAATTGATGGTACCCACTAGCTAAATCGAGGGTTGTAAAGTAGGTACTTTTACCTAGCATGTCAAATAAATCGTTAATGTGGGGCAAGGGGTATTTGTCATCAATTGTAATTTCATTGAGCCGTCTATAGTCAACTACCATCCTCCATTTTTGTTGTCCTGATGAGTCTAACTTTTTTGGCACCAAATGTACGGGAGCACTCCAGGGAGAATGCGATTCCTGGATAATGTTATCCCTTAACATCTTCTCAACTTGACACTTAATTTCTTTTGTTTGAATAGGGGGTAACCTATGTGCCTTAATGTTTATTGGGTCTTCATTCTTTGTTCTTATTCTATGTTTAACCTGATTTGTGAAGGTTAATGGAATATTTTCACAATAAAATATATCTTTGTATTCTCTACAAATTCCCTCAATAACCGTACCTTCTTCTGAGTTCATATGATCTAACTGTAATTTTTCTAAGTTCTTTGTTAGCAATCTGTCCACTTCTATATTATTATCCAAGAAATTAACATTAATAGATGGGTTCTGTATGTATGGATCTACTTGAAAAGGTCCTGTAACTACTAAAGTTCTATTTTGATGACTATAATTCTGAATAACAGTTGTTGCATAACCTTTAACACACTTAACTAATGCGGCGGGCATTCGAATCCCTTCCGCAAACTGTTTAAAATCTAACACAGCTTCCCCGTCCAATAAGTTGACCGGGAGTCTTACTCTAAGTTCACTACGAGATGGTAGATTATATACCTCTCTCATAGGTGGTGAATATACGATGGGAATGTCAGTATTTTTTAAATGTAATATCTGACTTTCCATATTAATCTTTGCCTGTAATTGCTTCAGCAAATTGCTACCTATTAATCCATCATACCTATCGTCAACACTGTAGACATAAAACTTATGGAACTCCTTATTCCCAAACGTAACCGGTAATGGAATAACTGCCGTTTCACTATGAACGCTCGATGCGTGAGTGCTAACAACTTCGAAGGGTTCATACTGTAAATAATTTTTAAAATATTTATTCGCTATATAAGGGCTTATAAACGACCTAACACTCCCTGTATCTATCATAAAAACTGCTTTTAATTCTGGTATAACTATATGTGGTAAATTTAAGCGTTTATTGCAATTTATTTTTATTCGTTCTCTAGGGTAGAGGCCATTATGCAAAATTTTCCCGCCCCGGGATCTTCAGGAGGGAATTCCTGACACTCGTTATACGAATTACTTGAACTCTGTTCATTATTACTAGAATTATTTATGTAATTAACACGTCGCGAACTCGCAGTACGCATGGTGACATCAGTATTCGTACCCGACGTAGATGCTTGCGCTGCAAAATTCGACGTGCCCGGTGCATGTGCCGCGAACTGTTGGCTCTGTTGCGCAACCGGAAAAGATGACCTACTTGACTGCGGTGACGAATTATTGTTGTTTGTACGATTAAAACTATTTTGATTCTTTTGAATATTGTTATGCTGCTTATAATACCTGGACTGATACGAATTGTTCGGAGTAGATGTGCTGTTTGTAGCATTATTCGGTACATGTGTACTTGATATGCTTTGCGAATCTTTCGTTTGATTATTAGATTCAGATGCATTTTGGTAATTAGGCAAATTGGGTCTGTTAGTTCTACTAAAATTACGCCTATCGTTTGTTTTAGAATCATAGACTGTCTGGAAGTTTTGTTCTTCTAAGACTATTTTTAACGCATCCTCTAACGTTGTAATGTCGCGCAAACGAACTAATCTAACTAGGAATGGCGGTAAATTAAACAAAAAAACATTCATCGCTCTGTTACTATAGATTATTTGTTTTGCCCTACGTAGAGAGTCATCAATGACGGTTTCTGATATTTTAGCGAATAAAACACTTCTCATCCGCTGCATTCTATGGCAAAAATCTAAATAACTTTCGCCCTTATTTATTCTACAAGATTCTAACTCCATTGCTAAACAATCCTCTGTGAGTGGATCACCGAAGTGTTGGTTTAACAATTTCTTCAGCGCATCCCACGTATCTATAGAGTCCCTTTCGCCTACCAAACTGGCTGCTTCGCCTGATAACCTACTTGTTACCACATGAAATAAATATTCGTTTTGGGCTACGGTTCCTTGGAACGTAGACAAAATGTATTCACATTTTTTTATATATAACGGTAACGTTCTAGCGTCGCCACTGAATATTGGTATGATGTTAACCAATTCCTGTGGGACACGGGTCACGTTTTCCATTGTGAAAAAGTTATGAAATTAAAAAAAAAGGCAATGGGAGAAAAAAACTAATGTACTACTAAAATATCACTACTCTAAAATATTAATACAAAAATCTATGCAAATATTATTACGGCGTTGTCCAATCCCTGATAATACACACACATAGACTTATTACAAGGTTGGGATGTAAATGGAAGAGCTGAGAGGTGAAAAGATTTACTCACAATTCCGCAGCTAGCTTCATGCTCCCTGAACTACTGCTGTGGCTGGTCCTCTTCGTCCTCTTCCGTAACTCGAAGTGGCTTCTCAATTAATTTATTTGTTCGGCGATCTCTGCTAAACCGTAGACACGGAAGTCGGCTGCTCCACGTAGAATTGTATACAGGGTAGACTGACTACAGAGATCCTACCGGCTGCGCCAATTAAGTAAGCGACAACGGAAGTAATTAAAAATAACTTTATTCCGACAGAGTTACAGCTAAACAGTAATTAACTTAATCTAATAAAATATTGATCTTATATACTAACTTTATTGCTAACGTAGTACATGCATGGCGTGATCAGATATGACGCTTGTCCTAGATAATCATGAACGCTGATCAAGCAATGGAATACATCTAATAAATACTTATTAGCGGACAAAGCTAATATTGGTAGTTTGGGGTTCCTTAACTCGCGCTAATATGCCATCGAAAGATGTGTTCCATAGCCTGCCGAAATTTGTGTCAGGAGCGCAAAGGTGCATTGGAGGAGAGGAGGCATACAAATTTGAATTGTTTCTTTTTCTTAATAATAATTTTTGTTATTTTATTTTAATTGTTAATTTTTTATGTTTAAATAAAGTGTATAACATTACATATTCTGTGGTATAACATAGTTTGGAAAACTGTAAGATGTTGTACTTATTGGTGTAAATAAATAAATATAAATAAATAAATACTTGAATTGTCAAAACAACGATATTTTATCAAAAGCGTCAAAATTACAGTCAAAATATTTTTCAACGAAATAATAATAATTTAATCGTTGACTTCCTTATCTTCCAAAATATTTTGCAAGAACTGTTGAACACAAATGAGACTGCATTAAAAATTAATGAGGGAGGAGGAAGGGAGAGTGTTTTGGAAGCATAATACGTTTCCTAATCTAATGGCAACTGAAGAAATTCGAGAACAGTTGGTGTTGTCACAGCAATTAAGGATTAATCCATCATTCTCATTCCTGCGCATCACGCGATGAGATTGACCGAAATATGAGCGCGGAATCTTTTGCCAGATTTTGTTACGGATAGATTTTTTTCATGACTCGATAGTTTAGCAGTTTTGTTTGTTCTTAAGCATTGTAAAAAAGTGGCTTTTGGGATTATTTCTACGCGGTAGCTATTTTTCCCGTGTACTATTTGTTCGGGGTTGGGGTGAGATAAATATAAACTAGGATTAAAGATTATAAAGATAGGTATAATTCAGTAACTTAACTGGGATAACTATTAAAACTAATGAGGTGAATGAGATGAGGTTGAGTCGCGCCCGATATGCTGGCCGAAAGCGTACTGACTATTTTACTTAGGTAATACATAAAATATTCAGGGCATAGCGCGCGATGTCGCAATTATGCTGACATGTTTATTATTGTTCGGTGATTATCCCGAACATGCTCCCGAGGGAGAAAAGGATGAGGTTAGTAGGTAGGTATAGTTACATGGGTAATGAAATTAATACTAACAAGGTGAAAACAATGTTCAACTAATACTAAAATAGTTATGTAGGGTGAGTTATGTTAGTAGGTGAGATTAAGTTAACCTTACAAATTAAACAGAGTCGCTACAGTGTAAATCAGGAAGAGAGAACACGCGAAAGATCGGTGAAGAACCTCTATCTTCCTTTTTTTGTAAGCACTCACTAGATAGCGCTAGTCGCTTAGGATCACTTTTCACTGGTTTACTACTAGATTGCCCATTTTCCCTAATTTCACTACACTCAATCACAACACTATCAGCAACGGTGTGTGGAGATGGCACCGCAGTTGCCGCAGGGGCTGTAGACCGCTCTGCTGCAGAAGTGGAGCGATTTCCTTTACGTTGCCTTTGACGCCAACGTTTAAAACAGTAAGCTGCCACCAATAACAAGATGCCCAATATGATGAGATATATAGCGGTATACTGGTGGACGTCGTGGTAGGAGATATTAGTGCTCAAAGGTTCACTCTGCTTCATGATCTCAAGACTTCTCTTAATGGCTTCAAATTGCCTGAGGTCATCTGAGTTATTGGGATTATGCTCATATGAGATTTCTGGCATAGTGATATTTATTATGTGATTAATTGGTGATATTTCAGGTGAGATAATATTTCTCGTCGTACTAATTTTACTAGACAATCTTTTGTTTGAGTACACCATAAAATTTTCTGTTTTTACTAGACAGCCTTCCCCAACACGCAACAGACCAGCATCTGATAACCTAACTGCCTCAACTTGATTTTCACATAGAAGTTTGACGTTACATTCATTGCAGCATAAATAATAATACTTGTTTTCTGATGTTAACTCTCTCCAGTCATCCTTGCACGGGGTAGTTTTAGTTTTACAAGTTCTTGTGCCTGGGATCGTCTCGCATAGACTATGATCATCTTTCATGTGGTGAATAGGCTTTCTGATATGACACAGAATAGTCACAGGGTTTTGTATTACGCATGACTGCAGATCCGTGTCTGTGATAGTTAAATAAGAATCCTTTCTCATGTTGATGGCTGCTAATTCAGAGATAGTTTCGACCTTCATCATCCTGTTATCTTTCACAATGCGTGGAACCGGGATAAGATTAAATACCTCGTAAATATCTCTTTCAATCAGGGGTATTTTTATTTCTATTATTAGGTATTTGCCAGAGTATTTGGCTCTTACTTTGAGCAAGCTGTACAGATCTTTAAGATTAAAGTTGTCGACAGGAACTACCAAGTCTCCAGATATTTGTGCTGATATTATGTTTAGCTCAGATCTGAGTTGTTTCGGCGATATCAAGTGAAAATCTAATTTTCCACTATAAATATCAGTTACTGTATCTAAAATTGAGTCCTGGATTCGTCGAAGGGTATACAACAAGTTGTTGGCAGTGAAAGTCGAGGTTATGAAGTCAGTGACGATGGTTATGTTTTGCACTTGCTGAGCGAGATTTTTATAAGAATCTTGGAGAGAATTAAGCCTTTGATTTATTATTTTGTGATGTTTGTTTATAGTATTCTCAATCCTTTTCATTAAATTAAATTCAGCTTCTACGACCGACGTTTGGTTTTTCCAGAGGTTGTATAAGTGGTTTTCATTATGCTTTAAAAGGTCAATATCCTTCTCATATTTTTCTGCAAATCGTTGGTCCAACACTCCGAATAAACTATTTGCAACGTAGCCTACCCCGTCTAGCAAGCCGCGTCGCCGACGTTTCTTGTTAGTCATAAACGAGTCATTTATCATGACAATATTATCATAATGTTTGATTTCTTCGAACTCGTGCTCGAGTTGTAACATGACGCCGTCGCAAGGTGTTTGTGTACTAATCGTTGAGCATAAGGTTTCAAGGTACTTGATATACTTTGTTAGTGCCGCCATTCCTTCTTGATATGGATTTGTGTCATAATAGACTATTAAATGCCAATCATCTCTAATTAAGTGCATATTAGATACTTTGTCAAAGTATACACTATTGTTTGTCAGCGGGGTGAAGTTATAGGATGCTTGAGTGGTGTTTATTAGTGTCAGCATAAATAATGTCAAAGATAAAACCATTGCTGAAAATGAGATAGGACGTTTTTTCTTCGCCGCTGGCAGTTTATTATCAACCTTTGGGCCATTTGGATCTTGATCATTTTTATTTGTTGGCAGTAAGGACAGTTTTACAACTGGGCGTTTTAAGACCCCATTTTTGGTTTTAAGTGTGACGACCCTTATGTGTCCGTCACTTCCAGGATGCAGCGCTATTACGCGACCTAGACTCCATTTTCCTGGTGGAAGGTTGTCGTCCTTTATAATGACGATGTCATTAAGATTGAGATTCCTTTGTTGCTGTCGCCATTTGACTCTCGTAGAAAGCTGCGAGAGGTAGTCAGTCTTCCACTTATCCCATATATCTTGATAGATTTTTTGCGTCAAGTGCCACCGTGTTCTGAGGTCATGCTCTGTTTCGAAAATCGTTAAGTTGGGGCCACTTGCTAAGAAGTGAGCCGGGGTCAAAAAATCCAAATCCTCAGGGTCTTCTGTCAGAGGGCACAGTGGTCTGGAGTTCAAACAAGCCTCGAGTTGGGTTAGTAGGGTAATATATTCCTCGTAGGTTAATTTTTGCTCACCCACGACCCGCTTGAGATGATGTTTTAGGCTCTTCACTGCAGCTTCCCAGAGTCCGCCAGCAGATGGCCATGATGGAGCGTTAAAGTGCCACTCAATATTCATTTCAGCGATTGTCGAGGTTACTTCTTGGTCCGACAAGATATAGGAGATTTCGGCAAGCTCTTGTTTTAAAATTTTGTTGGCTCCTATGAAGTTGGTTCCTTGATCACTATAGATGTGCCCTGGAACTCCCCTTCTAGCCGACATTCGACGAAGCGCGGCAATAAATGCTGACGCTGTGAGATCTGAGACAATTTCTAAATGTATGGCTTTGGTCACCATACAAACAAAAACTGCGACATATCCTTTACTGGTTTTAATGCCACGGCCTTTGTTGGCCTTAATAAGGATGTGTCCGGTGTAATCTATTCCTGTGTGGTAAAAGGGTCTGTTAGGAATCAATCGTGCTGGAGGTAGGTCACCCATGATTTGATGTTGTAGTATTGGATTGTTTCTTTTACATTTGACACACATTCTTATTCGTTTCTTTGTGGCTCTATTTCCACCAAGAATCCAGTATTTGTGTCTTATAAATCCAGTAGTCATTTTTACTCCACCATGAAATACAAGTTCGTGGGATTCATCTATGATTAGATCTGCCAGTTTCGATTGATTCGGGATTATGATAGGATGCTTCATTTCTGGATCAAGATTCGAATGTTTAAGTCTGCCACCGACACGGAGCATTTGATTATTGTCTAGTATGGGATTGAGATTAAGAATCTGGCTTTTCTTATTTAGTGGTTCATTCCTTTTCAGCCGTGATATTTCTTCGTAGAAATATTCGTTTTGGACGTGCTTAATTACCATTTCTCTTGCTGTCTTTATATTTTGCAGAGTAAGAAAACTTGTGCGTTTTTTCTTGTAAGCAACAATGTCGATGAACTTGTTGATGTAAGCTAATACTCGGGTAACTTTCCTTAAAGTGCTATATTTTGGTAATAGTTGATTGATTATTGAATTTTCGGGGTTAAAAATGACCGTATTTACTGCCTCTTTCTTTCTGAGTTCTGCGTTTGTAATGCTCGTATAAATCGGCATATTATGAGATTCTGTAGGCTTATATTGTGGTAACCAGTCGGGCCCTTGCCACCACAGTGAATAATAGGCTAATTGAGCAGCAGGTAAACCGCGGCTTGCGCAATCTGCGGGGTTTTCTTTGGATTTTACGTAACTCCAGTTATCTTTAGGGATTATTTCAGTAATTAGCCTCACTCGATTCGCAACAAAGGGTTTCCATTTCTCCGGTTCACCACTTAACCAACCTAGAACAGCCGTTGAATCAATCCAACCATAAACATGCACCTTGTAGCTCGATAGGGATGAGATGATTTTTCTCATAAGTTTTGACAACAAGAGAGCGCCGCTGAGTTCCAGACGCGGTATCGATTGTGGTTTTTTCAGCGGTATTACTTTTGATTTCCCTGCAATAAGGGTCACATGAGTTTCATTTTCTCTCTGTATTTTGCAATACACGACGCATGCGTATGCTTTTGTGCTAGCGTCGCAAAAGCCATGGAGTTCGATGATATCCTTTGCCTGGGTTTGAATCCAACGTGGTATTTTAAATCGAGATATATGAGATAGATCGGCTTTAATAGTATTCCACTCTGACGCGATTTCTTGAGGGACAGGGTTGTCCCAACCCAGGTCAGATTTCCATAATTCTTGGAACAAGATCTTAAGTTTTATTGTGACTGGTGCTAACCAGCCCAAGGGGTCAAAAATTTTAGATATTTGAGATAGGAATTGTCTTTTTGTAAGGATGTTTCTGGAGATAAATTCTATAGGATGAAAAATGAATTGATCATTTTTGGGTTCCCACCGAAGACCTAATGTTTTGGTTGATTCCGGTTGCTTAAAGTCAAAGTCTTCCTTTTGAAGTGCATCTGAACTATCTATTAATTCCGGCAAGTTTGATCGCCATTTTCTGAGATTAAATCCGCCTGATTTGAGGAGGCTGATCATCTCTGCTTTGAGCTGTTTAGCTGCTGTCGCTGAGTGTTCACCATGCATGAGATCATCCATGTAAAACGAGTGTTCTAAGATGTCAGGAGCGCAACTTTGTGTATAGTTTGGCCTTTCATCGATGGCCAGTTGCTTCAGTGTCATCATGGCCAAAAATGGTGCGGCTTTAGTGCCATAGGTAACTGTCGCTAACTGGTATTCTTTTAAAGGTTGAGATTGATGGTTTCGCCAGATAATTTTCTGATATTTCTGGTCATCGGGATGTAGCCAGATTTTGCGAAACATTTTTTCTATATCTGCTGTAAAAGCGTATCTAAATTGTCTCCATTTTAAGATAAGGCTCTGAAGGTCTTGTTGTAAATTGGGTCCTCGGCACATGAGATCATTGAGGCTGTATCCGCTCGAGGTTTTTGCCGAGGCATTAAAGACAACACGCAATTTGGTAGTTGATGACTCAGATCGTTGGACGCAATGGTGCGACAAGTAGCAGTCCGGCTGTACGTGTGGCGCAACGGGTGTCATATGTCCGAGCTCTAAGTATTCAGAAATAAACATTTTATAGTCACATGCCAGAGCTGGTTGCTTACTTAATTTCCGCTCTATTTGGAAAAATTGAGCAATCGATTTTGTTTTCGACTCGCCTAAATTGTTCTCAAAATCTTCTTTGAAGGGTATTTTAACGACGTAGCTTCCATCTGCCCGTCTGGAGGTCGAAGTTTGGTAAAATTCGATGCAATTTTGATCTTCTTCTGATATTGCTAGAGGTTCATGTATGTCCTCCACTTCCCAAAATTGCTGCATATCTTCGATATTATTTAGGGTCACATTGCAATGGTACGTTTTGTAGTTGCCGCTTAAGATCCATCCCAACTGGGTTTGTTGGGCAATGGGCAACACACCTTCTGATCGACAGATACCGTCCATAAGGATAGTGGAATAGATATCTGCCCCAAATAAGATATCAATAGGCCTACTTTTGTAAAATTCGGGATCTGCAAGAGTTATTTGGTTCAGAGTAGGCCAGTCTGGCTTAGGCAAGGTACAGCTGGGTAAGTTATTTATGAGTCTATTCATTATATAAACGTCCGTTTCAAAGGTGAAATCGCTAACCAGCGACGAACATTTGATGGTAATCATGCCCTTGCAGTTGTTTTCCTTATTGCCTATTCCAGAGATATAGCCGTTACATTTCCGTCGCGGTAGTCTTAACAACTGAGCTGCGCTTTCCCTAATAATGGATGTCTGTGACCCTTGATCTAAAAGAACTCTCATTTTATGGTAAGATCCGTCCACTGCTTGTACGTTAATTATTGCTGTGGCAAGCAATATTTCTGAGGGTTCTCTACGAAGCGATGCAACTGTGTTAGTTTCTTGCTGCTGAGAAGGCGATTTCGTAATCGTGGCTGCATTTGACCCTGATCGATGTGACGTAAAAGATTCATGCAAAATGGTATTGTGTTCCTTATTGCATTCTTTGCACCTTATTTCGGAAAGGCATTTTTTGCCTTCGTGATAATGTAAACAATTGATGCAAAGTTTCAAGTTATCAATAGCATTTTTTCGTTCATTAGGTTGCAATTCCAATAACTTTAGACATGCATGAATTCGATGATCATTGGAGTCGCAAATAGGGCATTGCTTGCGATAGTTAATTTTGCGTTTGGACTTTGACGATTGCGAAACTTGGTTTGTTGAGTAATTCTTTATAGGATTATTATAATTTCGTTTGTAATTGAAACCCTTTGAAAATGATGGTTTATTATTGTTGTTGGATTGCGATGGGGGTGATTTCTGCGTGGAATTCTCAATCTTCTTACGTGAAGTTTCCAGCATCATAAATTTAGTTTCC
The DNA here is from genome assembly GCA_947562075.1 of Orthosia gracilis. Lineage (NCBI taxonomy): Eukaryota > Metazoa > Arthropoda > Insecta > Lepidoptera > Noctuidae > Orthosia > Orthosia gracilis. The sequence goes on from OX387270.1 coordinate 10,421,787, forward strand.
AAAAAATTAAGGAAATCTTCCAAGACGGGCAACTCTCGCGGGGCTTTTAAGGCTTGTAGGTAATCCTCGTATGTATCTGCATCCAATTTTTGAGACAATAAACATACCAGGAATGGGTCCCAGGAAGACACATCGACTCCCAGATTCCTGATAGCATTCACGCTCTCATATGTAGTGTCGTGAATGCGTTTTATATGATTTGATGATTGATGCTGGTTTGCGGGGATATTCATGAGATTGTTAAGATAAGATGTAAAGATCAGTCGTTTATTATTATAACGATGATTGAGGATATTCCAGCATACGGGATAATTGTTGGAGCTTATTTGGAGATGTTGGATCAATTTTTCGGGCTCACCTTTGATCTTACTCTTTAGAAACTGCATCTTTTGTGCATTTGACAAAGAGGGGTTGTTGTGCACTGCTTCGGTAAAAAGGTCTTTGAACGAAATCCACTTATTGTAGTTTCCATCAAAGGTGACTATCTCCATTTTGGGAGTAGATTTTTCAATATGCGCAACGGACCACATTTTCTTATTGATGTCTTTCTTTATTTGGTTATAATACTCCTCGTAATGGGTGAATTGCTCTTCGTATTTGGGGTTTGATCCGCCATACTCGTTGTCCAGCTCCCAATGAAGCGAGTCAATAGCCGCCCAACGGGATTGTATAGTCTTCAGGATATCTTCAAATTCCCATTTTTCCGTGACGAGATCAAGGTTGATATTGGAAGAAGTTCTCAAGAAAGCCTTAAAATTGGTAGCTTGCTTTTTGAAGAGAGTTTCAGCTTTACTCTCTTCAAGAGCAGGGGTTTTAGAAGCAGCGTGGGATGCGAGGTTCGAGGTTTGAGATTCCGCAGTAGGTTGGAACGAAGGAGGTTTCAATTCCGGGGTTTGCGGTCTGTTTGCGAGAGGGTTATAGCTTTGTATAATAGTCTTAATGTTGTTATATTTCTCCTTCATTTGATCGTATTGGTCAGTACTGAAATATGTATGAGATTGATCACCAAAAGATATCAAAGTCATGTGATTATTATGGAACTCTGTAAAGTATTGTTCCAATACAGCTAATCGACGACGTAAGTATTCTGCGGTCTTGCGCTCTGCACCATCCTTCTTGAAATTGGTGAAGAGCTTATCTACGGCTTCGATTAGTTGTTGTTGGGTTGCTAAAATGTCATCCATTTCCGACATTTTAAAGATATAAAAGAGACCTTACTTGTGCTGATGGCTTCTTTGGAGATCAAATGTCCTTGCGATGGCTGCAAGAACAAACCTGGAGTAGCAGCGCAATGAGATGACGCGATGCTTTCGTATAAACCAGGTTCAATCAGGATCAGCAGGATGATGAACTTTTCGGAAAGTAAATCCGATCAGTTCTGTTTACCAGGGTCTGGTAATAAATTCCAAGCGAGACACTCACACAGCACAGTTAGTAGATGCGCGCGTAATGATCCCGCTCCGACGGCTCGAAGGACCAATGTTCGGGGTTGGGGTGAGATAAATATAAACTAGGATTAAAGATTATAAAGATAGGTATAATTCAGTAACTTAACTGGGATAACTATTAAAACTAATGAGGTGAATGAGATGAGGTTGAGTCGCGCCCGATATGCTGGCCGAAAGCGTACTGACTATTTTACTTAGGTAATACATAAAATATTCAGGGCATAGCGCGCGATGTCGCAATTATGCTGACATGTTTATTATTGTTCGGTGATTATCCCGAACACTATTATTATATATATTATTAGATACTGGTAATATTCTTATGGTAGAATACCAATATAAAAGGTATTATCGCAAAATTAACGTGTCATCACTCCAAATTTACTAAAATGAAACTAATTTATTTGGTTGAATGAATTTTCAACAGCAAACCGCGTCACTTAACTTTAGTTTTCTATAATTTATTGCCAGAAACTAGGCCTATGTATCTTTTTTTTTCAGTAATACACAATTGCTATCAGGACATATGCCGAATAATATCTTCAGTTTTTATGTACATAGTTATTAAGCAAAGTTTTATTTAATCTTTTTTTTTGTTAAAGATTTATTTTCTAAATAATACCTTCTTAAATTAAATAAATTAACACGATTTCTGTAAGCCAAAGTTAAATGCCCTCTAAACATATTTTAATTTATAAAAATAATGCTGTCTGAAACACACAAACACCGCCTGTTGTAATTAAAAACAAACTAGAACTTACATTAATTTTGTTTATTTGGCCTGTTTTAGACATGTTTTTAGGCCTGTTTAAACTGCATGACTGTGCAAAAAATCAGAGATTTTTATGTAAATTGACATTAATGATCTAAAAAGATACGTATAAAGGGTAAACCAAAAAATATAATACAAATTATTTTTTACCAGTTTATTAGGTACATGATAGAGAATAATCTATGCTTTTAAATCTAACTTATAATACTTTCGAAAAGCAAAATACATGACACTATTTACGTATAAACAATAATGTTATGCACAATACAAGTCAAGAAATGATCTCTTCTAACTAACTATGCCAAAAAAATTACAAAATTTTTCAAATCGTCGTTTAGTTCTTCCGCATCGTTGTCGAATGGTAATATGGCTCACATGAGTATCGCCATGGTCACGTTGTATGGCAAAGCTGGTAGTCTTTTGGACCGTATCCTTATCTTATTATCCTCTAAGCTAGGTAAAAACAGCTCATTTAGACCTTACAAAATTAAATTCATTTTCGAAACACACTTTGATATCCCACAAAACCCTACTCACTATTGACACATTTACAACTACAAAACTGAAACCTAAACGCAAAACTAATTGAACCAGGTAGCTCGAAAACCGAGAGATTGCAGAGCCTCTAATTAAATGGCAAAGTTTTTCATCACACGCGCTTTTCAGCGCTGAACTAAAGCGCTGCGCTGCTGGTGAAACCATTCGTTATAGATTGTAAATAGGGGTCTACATGGTGGGTGGTAGAGGGTAGTTCATTATGAAAGTTGTTTCTTTTGAATGGGGGTATGTTAGTTGGCAATTATGTGTATTAGATGGGGGTTACGGATTTTTTAACAAGTCATTTCAATGTAGGGCTTACAGTAAAGACTTTTCGAGATATTTTAATCCCGTTCCTTACATTTCTGTTGTGGCTTTTCAACATTATAAACTTAGAAGACAACGGTAAAAATATCATCATATGCATCTGAGGTTTGCTGTTAAAGAACCCAACGATGGGTTAAGCTCGCCTTTGAACATAAAGTGTCCTATTGTATTTGTATGTTCTTTTTTGTTTTGTGTACAATCTATACTTAATATTATAAAGCTGAAGAGTTTGTTTGTTTGAACGCGCTAATCTCAGGAACTACTGTTTGGAATTGAACAATTATTTTTGTGTTGGATAGTCCATTTATCAAGGAAGATTATAGGCTATATAACATCACGCTACGGCTAATAGGAGCATAAATGAAAAATGTTGCAAAAACGGGAAAATTATTCCTTTTGAGAGCATTCGTTGCGTGCGCTGTATAAGTGGTTAAACTTACGCAAAATTCATGTATGTAGGGTAGGTAGAGTAGCCATTTGACGGGAACGAAGCCGCGTGAGACAGCTAGTAAAGAATAAGATAATCATCGTCGCCAAGAATCGCCACATCGAACTGTTACATGCTTCTCGCTCCAGACGCTTATTAAACTGTGTTATAACTAAATTATCATAGCCCGCGTCCGTAATCACGCCACTATTCTTCCCAGTGTAGACAGAGGAACATTGGACCTACAGTATCATTAGAATTAGCCTATTGCCAATAGCAACACAAGTCTTTCAAAGCAGCCAAGCTTAAATGGAATTGGGCCGGCCACGTTTGCCGCATATCGAACGGGTTATGGGCTAAAGCTGCCACAGTGTGGGCCCCAGAAAATGTACTGTGACATCGCGGCAGACAAAGGCGAAGATGGCGGGACGAGCTTGACACACCTATAGAAAAGACTGGTCTACAATTGCCTAAAACCGGGAGAAATGGCATGAGGAAAGGGATGTCTTTGCCCTGGAGTGGGACAATTCAGGCTGAAAATAAAAATAAATATAAGTCTAGTCAAGTCTCCAGAAACAAAAACACTTCGACATCGTATGGTAAAACCAGGATAGTTGCTACAGGGGTATAGTTGCCCCAGGGGTATAGTTGCCCCGATTGTTATTACTCTAGTTTCACGAATGAATCGCATGATATTTAATTAATCTTTTCAAAGATTCTGCAACTGCCACTAAATTGAATTTATCTCATGTCTCTGTGCGATTGCATGGGAAGGCAAAATGCGATAAAAGTTTTTGCGGGATAAATGTCCTGTTTCTCGGTGGGGCATCTATTCTAAACGACATGCATACATGGATTAGGCAACTATTCCCCATGTGGGATAGATGTGCTAAAATATAGAGGTCCGCAAGAATCACTAATTTTAACCGGCCTGATATGAGAATACAGGATCTTTAGGATAAATACTTTTATTCACTTGAAATGTACACTGTAAATAAAATGAACCTTACTCGACGAGTCTCCCAAAAACAATCCCCCTTGGCGCATTGACCGTTAAGTCCATGCGCCATCTTTCCCGCCAAATACTCACATCCGTTAGTGTATTGACCATTGATTCAATACACCATTTTTAAATTATCCGAGCGCAGACATTTGGCGGTATATTGACCACAAAATTTAAAATAACATGAACACACATCCGTTGGTGTATTGACCGTTGATTCAATACACCATCTTTTTAAATATATAATTATTCTGACTAAATAAGTACAAATAGTATTTAATTACAATAAAAATGCTAACACTAATACTCTGGAAATATTAAAGATGTTGGTTTTTATTTTTCATAAATTTGTAGATAAAAAACTAAAGTACCGGCCAGTTTTACAAATAAGATATTTTACTTTTTATACTGAGAGATATAAGAGTGATTTCAAAAAGTGTGGCTATTAACCGGCTTTTACCCTAACTAGAATAAATAATATCAAAGAGCGGAACACATTCAACGCAAGGTTCAGTTGAAAATCAGCGTCAGGCTACTATAACGTCAGTTACTAGTTGTCTTATTTTGCTGAACAGGACCTATTTGTGCAGTTGTAAGGTACACTTTCTGTCATGTTTTTTTTTTTTGCTCCATTTTATTTGTGTTTTTTTTGTCCGGAAAACTTGTTGTGGGCCTCTAAGTTTTTGCATTATATATTTTTTTCTTTCTTTCTTTAATCTCCTAAATTAAGGTTCCATGATTTAAAGAAGCAAGAACGATCACAAGGTACAACTTGATTAATAATACCAGTCAAAAACTTGGGTGAAATCTGCCAAGTACCAGCCAATTGTGACTCTGTGGCGGAAAATGTAATTTTAAATTTGTCTTGTGGTTAATTTAACGGTCTAGTTGGAGTTGTGCATAACTTAATGTCGCGGCTTTTGATTTAGTTGCTAATTTGGACGGTTTTAGATTGATTTTGCATGTTTTGGTAGCTTGCCGCTGGCATGACCGACCTGTTTTGTTTTGTATAAATTACTTCAGCCTGTAAGTAATTACAGTTCTCTAGCGTGATCGCATCACAAAAGAGGATATCCGCAGGAGGACCAAAGTTATCGATATAGCCCGAAGAATTGCCAAACTCTAGTGGCAGTAGGCAGAAAAGTTCTGAAGTGTTGACAGCGTACTGTAAGATGCTGCATTGGAAGGCCCTCCACAATGTAGGCCGATGACCTTGATGAGCTGGATGCGAGACGAACGGGACCGGTCGATATAGTGACACTTGGGAGAGGTATATATTCAGCACTGGACGGCTGAAATGATAATAAAGTAACAACAACAAGGCACAACAAGAGTACCTACCTATCGGCACTTTCGGGCTGTTACTATAAAGTTCCAAAAGATACTCCTGATAATCGACAACAGCGTAGCATTACTTCATTAACTTGATTTAGCGTTGCTGGCAAAAAAATAAGCGACATTGAATAAGTATTGTCAGCAACATACAACATGGTTGCACAGCTTTTGCTCACCAATATTCTCCATGCATAACAACATAATATATAGCGTAGGAAGAAAAATCTGTAACAATATTATATTATTTACGTGTATTTTTCAGAGACTTTGTCCATATGAATATTAAATGAGAAAGGGTCACGACATCTCTTATCGTGAGAGGGTTCTAAATCTTATATCGGGTGGATAGGCAAAAATTACTAGTGTATTAGTAAAATTATAAATATTGAATACTGTATTGTACTGTACTGTTCGGTTCAGATCTGACTTCGTAAAGTAACTTATTCTTTAGCTCCGATACTTGGCAATCGGTTTTTACGCCATTTGCCATGGTGCTCTAAAGCTGCCTGAAAAGATACGATCATCTTTGGGTCTAGATGTGTTCTCCCCAAGTACTTGTGCGAGCTGTGGTGAAAATATTACACTATCAACAAGCCAGGTAACAGAGCTGATTCCTCTGTAACTGTAGTTCCTACGGACAATGACAGAAGCCCATATATTGTTTTAGTTGAGATTAAATTCCTACGTCATTAAATGAAAAATATCTGGTTTAAATCAGGGTCATGTTCTGAAATAGTTCGTGCAAGAATTTTTGTTCGAGAACGCCGAGAATAATAGATGTTTAGTCATGAACTTTGTAGATTTGTCTGGGTAACTTTTAATAATGTGTTTAATACGTCACATCGGAAGTAAAAGGGCAATTCCCTTAACTAGTTATTTCAGCATGAAATGTAAAATATATTCTTTGGAAAGAGTATATTTATTTATACTAAGCGACTTTGACGTGCATCAAAAGGTCGTCGTCAACAACCGAGCTATATTTTTTGTTAGACTTGTTTACTAGTCTTTTTGCCTGTCTTTAATTGAAAGTAAGTCATTTTTTTTTCTACTAACCTACATTATGCTTACCTACCTGCAAGGACACCTACGCTTAGACATAAACTGTATTGTTAAATAATTTATTCCATTTTATTATAATAACAAATACAATAATATACTTACCACAGTCACTACTTGTCACTTGGCAGAATGAGTGTAAAATGGCAACACTTAATATTTTCATTCAATGTAACATATTAACATATATACAATTATTGAATATTCTAAAAAATAACAAAGCACAAAGCTCGTCGACTCTTCACGTGACCAGAGGGCTGGCCTTTTCTTCGGCCAGAGAATCAGCATTGTCATCCAATGTAACAATGCTGCCAGCGTTCTGGGCACGTTTCCCATTGACAATGATGTGGACAATTTTTTTGCTGCACGGTGAGCCCTTTTCCCTCACCTCAATACTAAGCTATTAAATATTAACGAAAAATCAAATAATTTTTATTTATAATGCTTTTTTTTTTTCAACCCTTGGTGAACCATTTAATGTTATACTTTTAAAAAAACGGCAGACAATTAATGGAATTTCTTTAATATATAACTTTCACTACTACTTTTTCACTTTCAGAGCTCAGATTTAAGTCAGCTAAGATTTCGCCACTGTTCTTATTGTGACAGATGTTTGCCTTCATCACTAATGAATATCTACTAAATGGATTTTAATGAAACCTTACAGTTATATAGCATACACTCGTACAACCGATTAACACATAGTTGTTGATCAAGTACGGCAGCAAGTAAATTATCATTCTGTTTCACAAAGAATTTCAACAAGATTTTAAGTGGTCATGAGGCTTTAAAGAAGCACATTCGAACCGTTAAGCGACGAACATAAACTAGATCAGTAAATTTCGTTCGCCGTAGCGTTTCCACACATTAAAGAGCATGCACTTACCGATGTGTCCGCCTGGGACAATATATTGTTCTTGTGGCCCGACTGCCAGAGGAAGTGCATACTGTGTGATTCAGGAGATCTAGCGCAGCACATTATCCGTCCCACAGCTAAGTCGTTAGAGACTAACACTAAAAGTATTTTAGAAACTCTAAAATAATTTACAAGTTGGTCGAAATCGATTTTTTATTTAGTGCAGGAGCTCCAAATCTATTGTTCTCCACACAATTTCTTTCCATACATTGATTCCCAAGAGCTATAATTATATTAGTTAAATAAAAAAATACTAAAATTGTTGCCAGCGGCTCCAAGCCAAATTGCGTAAGGTCAACAAAACACAAATTGCTAACATTAATGTTATAATTTCGTGGTAAATAGTTTTAGTGCATAAGCAGTCACAAATCAATCGTATGCTAAGTCTATACTAAAACTAGTTATTGTAAAATTGAAGAAAATGTATCCCACAATGCACTTTATGTCATCACAAATTGACTTTATATCACACAATATGAATATAAAAAATGGAGCCGTCACGGGACGCCTGGTAGATGTGAAACATCGACGTTATTTCGTAAAAGTAGTATGCAGAAAAGAACAGATTGTGGTAGGAACTAAAAATGTCAATAAAATATAATAAAAAATATAACGATTTTTTTTTCTAGATAACGATGATTTTTTATTAAATAAACATTCATTTTCATTAAATACAAAAATTTACATATTTATTTTAAATCGAAACTACTCAATTAGTTTAATCAGTGACTTCGGTAATAGTTACATTCGATGTTGCCTCTGAGAACGGTATTACTGTGACAATTGGTCGATGGTAACTGAAGTACGATACGAAAGTATTGGACATAACATTATTAAGATATCTAATAAATACAGCATCTATTGTTGTTCCGTATCTGGTGGTAGGTTCTCTTGGATTGTTATTAATTTCCAATTGAAATTCTTCTTGAAGAAACGTAATTAATGGCGTTGATTCATCTTTTGCAAAATTTACATTGAAATCCCCAGCTAAAATCAATGGTAGTTGGTTTTTATTGGTTTTGAAAATTATTGAACCTCGGTGACTGTACGGAAATAATCTCTCGTGTAAAAATAAAATGATATCATTTATTTTTTTATTAGGAGAAATGTACACAACAACCATCATCAATTCACTTCCATCTTCTAGTTTCACGTGTGAAGCACACATATCGCCAATAGATGTTTGGAATATAAATAATGAATGTTTCACTATAAACTCCATTATGATTAGAAAAATTAATTAATTTTTTAAAGTTTAAATTAATAACAAATAAGAAAAAGATTCGTGCGCTGCACGCCATCAGCTGATTTTAAAATAAAGTTCTGTCAGTCTTAATAAATTTATTCTCTAAGCAATTGTTTTAATGCATTAATTTCAATAAGAATGAAATTAAAATTAATAATTAATTTAAAAACATGATATGCAATGAAATTTATGTGAATTTTAATCTACCTAGAGAGTAGATTTTACATTTACTGGCGCTCAATACACACCAAATATACGCGTGCTAAATGCACAGATAAATGCATACTTTAATTATAAAAATATAATTAACTTACTGATGACTTGATAATGTGTCATAGTGTGATTTTGCTTTCTTTGCAGGAGGCTGATCACTTCCACTCTCTAAATTATCACGGTCAGACATTTTATTATCAGAACAGAAAAATGATTTATTTACCAGAAAAACACAGGTTATGAGTACTGTAATAAACAGAGTATACATTATAGGTATCCGAGCTCAGTGGAGCGAAAGAGATGGCTTAACGCCGGATCGAGTGAGAGAGAAACGCACAGTCGATTGCGCGTGGCGACGCGTCGCCACGCCAGAAATCGGTCTCACGTGCGCCTATAGATGTTTCACATCAATAATATATAATTAAAAATTACAGTCTTCTCATTTAAATTGAACTTTATCAATTTTTTTTATAATAACATAATACAATTAAAAATCGCAGCTTCTGATATCACAAATTAACCCTATACCATATTAAAATTTTAAATGCTCCTTAAGAACGCAGAAGTATTAGGAGGGCAGTTAATAAAAGGAGGTTCATAGTAAGCATACGTTTATATTGCAGAATTACCAAGTGATCAGTAAATAAAAGGATGTTCACAGTGAGCGTACGTTTAAATTGACTGATCGTGCTCGAGACGTAGCTTACGACTAGCTATCATAACACCAAAGTAGGTAGGAGATGGACGCAGAAGTACCAGGAGGTCCGTAAATAAAAGGAGGGTCATAGTAAGCATACGTTTATATTGACTGATCATGCTCGAGACAGCGTGGCTTACGACTAGCTATCATGTTATAACACCACAGTAGGTGGAAAACGAACGCAGAATTACCAGGTGATCATTAAATAAAAGGATGTTCATAGTGAGCGTACGTTTAAATTGACTGATCGTGTTCGAGACATAGCTTACGACTAGCTATCATGTTTTAACACGACAATAAGTAGGAGATGAACGCAGAAGTATCACAACTTCTTGTGCAATTTGTACTTACAATTTTTTGGAGCTCATGGGAAAGATTTTTAATTTGCCTGGAAATAAGCCATTTTCCAATGACTAATTGCTAAAAAAAAACTTAGAATAAAATTCTTCATTCGATATACGGACGGTGCATGGATATCTAGCATATATTTTACAGATATGCATGTTGACCTTCTTTTAATTAAATAACGCATTTTCACTGCCGTCTCCGGTCTCGTAGATAATTAAGGATCTTCAGAGTATGCTAAAAGCACAATCACGTCTAGCCAGCTGCTTAGTTATGTCGAACGCTGCTGCTCGCTTTAATAATAATTTCAGTCAAAAAGACTATTGGACATATAACTCCATAAGTATTGGCACAAAAGTATGCTCCCCAAGCTATCCTAACCCATTGATCGCCTTTTCTGCAGGTCTTTTTTTGTGGACAAATCGTCATGGATAGACGGATCTGGGGAGCCCAGAGGATTACGTCGGGCTCTTACTGGCTAAAAACCTACGGTTTGGACCGCTACCATGAGGGGGCAGGAAAAGAGAGATGGCGTTCTACAATCTTTGCTGCAAACAACACGGTCAGCGTTAAACAAATAAAGAGTTTCCAGCCAAAATTTGTCGCGGTCGAATAAATTAATCTCGTCAGGTCCTCGCGCCATATATCAGAATGAGTGTGTCGTAATACACCGCATTACGCGTCGTTTGTACGCGGTTGTCTGACGGGTGCCATTTTGAGCGTATGCTACATCACTTTTTGTTTTATTTATGTTTGAATTACGTATGTTTTACATCAATTCATTTGATATGAGGTAATAGTTGGCAAACAGTGTTTGTCGAACAAAAAAAAAAAATTAAAAATGTTGTGGCAAGCAGGTGACCTTTTTAATAGTAAGTATAAGCTGATCGATTTGGAAAAATCTCACCGAGAAAACTTAGTTGAAGCGCGATTCAGTCAGTAGATATTTTGGATTGACTGCTCACTTCACCTAAAATTTTGCGGTGATGTCATATCACCAATACCAGAACCATAGCAGATGCGTTGCCATTCCAGAGAGAACTTTAATTAAAAATATGCATTTACTATAGCCTCGAAAAGAACCTGAATTTTTTTAATACGCAATGATTAATTAACTCAAAGTTGTTTCTTTTAAACTGCAGTTTTTCCAAAGTAAACATATAGAACCATCTCGAGAGCATCGCCATTGGCAATAATTGAGCGACTTATGAATTGAACGTAACCTGGGTTTTATCCAAGTTAAGCTTGTAACTTGGCCAACTTACAACTTCGTTATGTAGGAACCTAATATTACTTGCTAAACTTAATTCCAAACAAAAATTTAAAGTGGCGTATTACGCGACTGCTAAGAGAGCCAATTACGTGCAAGAGATGCGAGTTGTTTAATGCACGTCGAGAAACGGCTAATCTAAATTTTCTTGTTCGAGTTTTAATGGTACACATCTTGTTTTTAAACGATCTATGTTATAGCAGAAAGCAGATAAAACTGCAAATGTTCGCCTTTTAAAGTAGAATTAAAACAGGTTCGGCAGGGTCGCAGGTCGTAAAGATGATCACTGAAGTAGGAAAAACGCTTCCAGGCTGGGAATGAGTGGGTCACGTCAGTTGCATGCACTGTGATCGCTGGGCAAAAGAAAGCAGAGGTGAGGCCTGCCCAGAAAGTGGTGGACCTAGAGACCTACTACGGCAAAAGAATATCTGGAAAGATTTGGAGAAGGCCTTTTCCCATCAGTGAAACAGCAGGTATAGGCTATCAAAAAAAATAGAAATAGTTTCGTAATGCGTTCCGGTTAGTCTCGCTATGTTCTAGTCCCGCTGTTCTCGACTCGAAAAATACCTACTAAAAAGTTCCGCTATGCTCGAAATTCTTCGATTCTACGTTAACAATGGAAGGTACAGTTGGAAAGAAAAGTGTTTGAATTCAATGAAATTGAACAGGTAGCTGAAAAATATTGAAATTAAACTAAACCATCGAAATCTTAGTTCGAAATATTATAGCACATAAGTTTCTCAAACGTTTCGTTTTTCACAGTTATGGAATGGATAGACACTTTGTTTTTTAAATGAATGTCGCGACGTGTTGAGTGGCGGCGAGGCGAGTGTGCGTTAGTATGATGAGACGAAACGCATATTAACTTTCTTTCGCGAAAGTAACGAAAGGTTTTCTTAATTTACTTTTTAAATGGTTAAATAAAATATTACAATAACACTCTTCTTCATCACTGTCCGCGAATGTCATTTCGTGCATAGCGGCACTTTTTAGTTGGTATTTATCGAGTCGAGCATAGCGTGACTAACCGATTCGTTCGATGTTCTAAAATAAAACAAAAGAACGCGGCAGATGTTACCTTCTTTTCTCAATTCTTATTGAAACCTTTCCTTTGCTGTACTCCGTGAGCTGTTTATAAGAAAACACTATTCTGAAGCGCGGATAGGTTCGACATAATATCCTTATTCTGTATCTCGCAAACCGCTGGCACGTCGTAAAAGCCGTCTCCTCGTACGTATTCGTATATTACGAGCAATCCCGCCCCCAAGAGAATATTTTTCGTATATTTGCAAATTCTCGTATCAATAATACCGAATTCCATTCAGATCTTGGGAATTGAGTGGAAGGATTTCCTTTGATATACAAATTTTTGACAAACTAAACGTTTTGGAACGTTTGTGATATCGCCTAGGGTGCCAGGTGACTTTTTCTTTGAATAAGGTTCTTAGGAACGTGACGATGTGCTAGCCTACCTAATTTGTAAAGGTGATTCTTCGTAAAAGTTTTATTCACGGCCATTTCACCTGTACATCGCATTCAACCCGAATCTCTTCAAAGTTAGAGTGAACAGGCATCTTCTGGGTAAGCTCGCTCCATCGCCGACTTTGTCTCTGTCATCTCTGACCTAGACTAGAGAGACGAGCAATGCCATTTAAAATATACACAAATATAATACACCTTTTTTATTTTTGTTTTTTCCGTCTCATGTTAACGGAAACGCTTGACAAGGTCGGTCCGTGGATGGGTGACCATTTCAACATACCGAGTTTCCTTCATGCCTCGGAAAGCATATCAAGCCGTTGGTCCCGGCTGTCATTTGAAGATCTTTGAAAGTCGTTACGGGTAGTCAGAAGCTTGAGATCTGACAACAGTCTTTCCAAGGGGTACCGTGTTACCCAGTTACTGGGTTGCGGAGGTCAGATAGGCAGTCGCTCCACGTAAAACACTAGTGCTCAGCTGAATCCGGTAAGACTCGAAGCCGAGCAATATAGTAGGGAAAAGGCCAGGCTGATTGATTGTTAACGTAAACAACTGTGAATCTTTAATTCAACTACTAAATCGAAAAAAGTGTAGCTATCTATTGTTGACTATAAATTTGTAAAAACAGAAACAAGAAGATTAGTAAATATTTAGGATAAGGGTATGAGTTTGTGTATTATGTAATTAATTAATGTGTTTGGATTTCATATTAATAAACCTCGACGCAAAGTCGAAATTCTCATTCAACTAAAATAGGTACCACATCACAACCCAGTACCTAAAACCTATCCCAAACGAATAGGTCATAAGCGACATTTACAGAATCGTAGTAATTTACGCCAATTTGTTGAGGCATTCAAACCCCAGCCGTTATTAATCGAGTCACCCTGAAATCAATGAGGCCAGCCATTTTGCTCCCGGTCCGATTAATAATAGGTAATAGTTAAATTGTTCTAATTTTGTCGATTTGCCACTTGATATTTAAAAGTTTCACCTGGGTTGTAGATGATAATATTGGTCAGTGTAGATATTGAGAATACGAAAGTTGATGACTAAGGGCGCAGTCCCATCAAGAGCTATTATAGTTTGACCTACTTCCAAACTAGTGAATTATTTTTAAATTATCATATTGCCATTTCTGTCTAACCTTGTACATCTAATAACAATGTAGATTTTCTCGAACACAAAAACTACAATTTAACATATCTCATTAGTCCCTAAGAAATGCCATATTAGGCACCCATAGAGATCCCTGAAAATTGGCATCTTTTAGTAGTTTAATAAATATTATTTGCATTGCAATCGAGTATTTATTTTTTAATAAAATTTTCCGATAAAATCTGTATCTCCCATTCCTGTTCACACTATTAAGTAGACTGTTTGCAGCCTGTTTAGTACAAGGCGATGTTCAAACTGCCCCGCGCAAAGCGATATGGTGCATGTAAAAGTGCGACAGGCGAGTCGCCTGTCACATGCCCAATCACCCAGTGAGTACGATGCTTTAACTGGTTTAAATACCCACATTTGAACGGAGACCATATTTCCAAAGCGTGAAGTAGATACAGTGGCAGCCCTAGGGCGGTGAGAGCGGTGCAACCACATCAGACGCTATCATAAGGGGGCGGCGAAATCAAGCAATAAAAAAATGCAAGCATAAAAATAGAAATATGGACATCTAGGTTTTTTTTATCACATTGGCTGTTAATTTTTAATTTTAAAGCATTAATATAATAGTTAAAATTATTTTTGTCAAACAAGATGTCTATGAACTGTAATTATGTTTTACCTGTGCAATTACAACACGTCACCTTAGACATTAAGATATTAAGTCGCCCTCTCTAACGCCGCTACTGATCAGATCATTAGCGCGCAAGGGTACACGTGAAAAATACAAACGTTGGAAGTCAAAATTGGGCGCAATTTTACGATCTCGCACCACCCAAAAATGTTGCTAAGGCCGCCACTGAGTAGACAGGTGGGTCTGGGTATCTCTTTGTGTCAATACTGAATCAAATTATTTAGATCTAATGTCAACACACTACATTTACTTGTGTAAATACGAACCTAGTTAGTACTTCAGACAAACTACAAATATACATGGTTTGTTGATTACCTGCATAATTTGTTGCAATGCAAACAAAGTTTGAAGCTATGCAGTCACGTATAACGACGCAAGTTACACCTTGCTCTTGAGTAATATTGAAACCACGTGTGTTAATTTAATTTTCTCCAGACAAACAACATTGTATCTTAAGGCGATATATGCGTATATATCGCCTTAAGATACAATGTTGTTTGTATTGTTTGTATTTTGGCTCCGAGCGGGCGCACGGCGGGTGCGTTAACATTGGGGCGTCCCAATGTTAACGCACCCGCCGTGCGCCCGCTCGGAGCCAAAATATCAATATTGAACCTCCTTTTGAACGGTTACTTTCTATAGCATACTCCTTAGTAACGGCTAGGTTAAAATGTTTGAAAACAAATGTATTTATTTTTTATTCATGTAGGTACATTATTTTTGAAACAAGGTTTTTTCCTGTAACAAAAAAAATGCTTTAAAAAAAATTAACGATACGATATTTTTCGCAACTTTTGGATACTCAACTGATATCTGGAACATCTGCATAACTGAAATAGCATATGTAAATCAAATAATATTTTGCAAACAAAACTGTTCAAATGGAGGTTCTATATTGATATTTTGGCTCCGAGCGGGCGCACGGCTAGTACTGCGTTAACATTGGGGCGTATATATCGCCTTAAATTAAGATGGGATAAATCCAATCTACCAAGTGAAAAGTACAGGATCGACCGATGTGGCGGTGCAAGATACGATACGGTCGTTTTACGAGATACGGTCGTCTTATGATTGAAATGATGTTGTAGGATAAAAGGATGATTACAAAACTGTTGAACAATCACATAATGAAATTAATTTTAAGTTTCCTAATACTTTTACACACTGGGTCTTCGTTTATCATCCAACTTTCCTGTCGCAGGTTTGGTTGAAGAAATGTCTAATGAAATAAGCAATACTATATGGCGCCCAAAATCCGCCATTTTTCTATTTTCCAATTTTAATGTAGCCAGTGACACTCGCAGGGTTAATACAAATCGATTGAAGTACGAATCATCAAAATCGGCCAACACGTTTGGTCTTTAGAAAGCCACTTAGGAACAAACATACATACACACATACATGGACTGATAAACACATTACCCTCCTTCGGCAGTCGGGTAAAAAGTATCCGATGTTCTTATCCACGACATGGTTTAGCCGTTTATTTTCATACGTTTTAAGTTTCATGCAAAACTCAAAGGTACCAGCCAAACAGAGTTCCTTTGACTTTAAAAATATTAGTAGTCTATCGAAGCTACAACCATGTTGCCAGCCAATGCCAGTATCAGTAATTCCATCTATCGAGATTAGATCCAATGATCGCATTAGCAGTGTAATAAATTATATCGATAGCATCTGCAGATCAGCAGAATCAATGTTCATTGCTCATTGGTTTGAATTTACTTAGTGCGGGCTTTTAATTTGGCATATTAAATATTTACCTATATGGTTTGATTTTTAGTGGCAATGAATTTTAAACACCTATGTTTGTATTACTTTTGGTGGCATATGATGGAATTAGAATAAAATATGTAGTTTTGATATTTTTCGGGTTTATTTTTGTAAAATGTAAAATGTTTTTTATTCTTTGAGATTTTAATAATAAAATTGCAATTCTAATTCAACATAATCCCAATGAAAATAGAACCGCAACTAGAACTTGTACTTTACCCAATGATTTCGTAACATAGATAAGAATGAGTAATTAGATCAATTTGAACGAGTAGAATATAGTGTATTAAGCGCGTACTGTAATCCCATCAATTATTCTGAATCCCTGTCAGCGTCGAATCAAATGATGCCTGTCGATACCTAGGCCTTTAGACTTGGCAATCGGTCTGTGAATACTAAATTCATACCGTGCCTAATACTAGCAAACTAATGACAGTATATTACCTGACGAAATCCTTATTAAAGTTATACCACAATTTACCTATGAGAGCAGTGGTAGTCCAGAGGTAACGGCCCTGACTTACGTATCGTAGGTCGTGAGTTCTAACCCAGGCAGGCGCTTTACTTGGTGTACGTTATTGCCTCATCACTGCTCTTAAAATGGTGAAGGAAAACATCGTGAGGAACTCGGCATGTCCTAGAACCAAAAATTCGAAGACGTGTATCATTCACCAACCCGCACTGGGCCCGCATGGTGGATTCATTCATATTGCCTCTCTCACAGAGAGGATACCTCCTGTTGATGTACCTGTATTAATAACTAGTCGGTCACGAGTATTCGTGGCTGTTTTAGAGCAATAGCATAAACAAAATGACATCTTAACAGCAACAACGATTGTGAAAAAGTACAAATAAAAATGTGTGAGATTAACATGCGCATGCGCCACTGAAATGTCACGTAGTCAATCCATTACATACATTTTAGACCCAACCAAGCACAAAACTGCAGTGCAACGTCACATCGTAAAAATCTACGAGCTTGTTGCTTGTTGTTGCTTAGCTGTTTTCTGCGTTGCGAATTTGCATCGCGTCAATTCGCAGTTTTATGTTCGGGCCCTTAGTTATCGCTGAGAACAGTAAGTCTCTTAATATTAGCTTGGGCTCTAAACCCAAGCTAATAGTGAAGAGACTCACTATTTCTGAGTTACAGGAGTTAAAGAAGAACCAAGTTAATACGCTGTGGTGTGATTGAAGTATCCCAAAGAAAAAAGTGGTATCTAGGTGCGTATTAAATTGACCTTCAAAATACTTACTATACCTATTATTTGTAACACATTTCGTTACTCCTGAATTAAACATTTACTAAAGTCATTTGAATGTAGCCAACTGGAATAAGACAGTCCAATTGTAAGTGACACTTCAAAATTACATTGTAATCCCTTATGAAACGTAAATTCATTTCGTCTTATTCAAATTCCTTATTTTGACCTTTCTCGCTTAGTCTATGTAGGAATACTAGGGCATTATTGCTGGTCTGTTGGACAAAGGTCCAAGGTATTATTGTCATCAATACGACGGCAAGATATTTAAATATCCCGACCTTGCTAACATTCATAGACCCAAGCAATAATGTGAAAAATTCCAACCATTCTTTTGTACCTGATCTTGACAGGGGGGAAATAAAAATGAGTGTGGTGAATTTAGGAAGCAAGGTACCAAAGTACCTAATACAGATAGAGATGTAGTATCAAAATGTTGACACAGTTGATCGACTTACGTAAAGTTGACTAGGATTTGAAATTCATGAACTGTATAACTAGCTCGTTTATATGGTAAATTGAGTAGGGACAATTACTACTTCTTAAGATGACGGAAAACTTCGTTAGGATATCGACATGTCCTAGAGTCAAAAATTCGAAGACATGTGACATCCATCAACCCGCACTGGACCCGCGAGGTGGATTAAGGCCCGTTCCTTCTCTTACAGAGAGGAGACCTGTGTCCCAGCAGTGGGAACAATGTAAGGCTGATGATAATAATTACGAACTTAAGAGTAAAATTAAGTAATTACGGAAAGATTACAAATTTGAAATATTTTTACAATAATACAACATTCTGTAATCAATAGAAACGGGTCCAATATAAGATACGTTGTTTTTTTACTGTATTTTGGATCACAACATTGTCAGTCTGATATCCTGCTTGTTTTAAACTTTATGAACAAGGGGATGTTGACATGTGATCCCAACTTTTTACCGTAAAATTTGTACAGGACAACACAGTACGGACGGTCACATTTTTATCGGACAACAGGAAAAAGCCTCATCTATAAAATGCAAAGAAAAAGCCCTGCTACATTAAAACCTCATGATTAAGAGGAATTAAACCAATTCCGTATAATAAAACCCTCCTCTACTAACTAAGTACGAGAATTTAAGATTCAATAAAACGTATAATTTGTTACACCAAAGGTTTTCACCCTTTTAATGTCGAGAATAAAACATTTCACCATCTGACCAAGCAGAGGACTTAACGGGGGCGCTCCGTTCCGATTTATAGTCCATAAAACGTTACAACAAGCTGCAGGGGTTGTGTCGTTGTGACATTTATAGTTAGTCACTCCTCCGAGACCTACCACTTGTAATCATCGATATTCCTAGTTTTGTTCGTGATCTGTTCGTGTTCGTGGTCGGAATAAGAATTGTGTGAAAAATTTATCTGCGAGAGTGGCGCAAGTAGTATAGTACTCACAGTCGATCTTTGTGTCTCTGATGTTGGTTGCAAAACCCTGCGCAGTTGCTATTTTTGTGTCAATGTTGAAGTAGAAGATAGCATTCTATAACTGCCTCTTTCACTCGTTTACGTTTGTCGCATCGTCCTTTCTCGCTTACTCGATGCAGTATACTCGATGACAGTTTCTTGCGCTACTGTGACTTCTATACTAGTTGCGGAAGTAGGATAGAGTTGGTTGCCAATCATTGCGTCGGGTTCGTGTTACATCATTTGTCTTTCTCGGTTATAAATTTTCGTTGAGAAAATCAATGCACTGCATAATAAAAGCACTACCTGAAACCAATTTAAAAAAATGTGTACTATACGTGTCAAATAAGTAAGACCCCGATGCCGCGCCATGTTGCTACGTCATAGCTGTCAAACCAAGTGATTTAGGTAGGGTGAGTGTTTTTTAATAGTAAAGAATACACATTATGAACTATTTACAATTTAATTCCAATAACTTCTATGTTTTAAACATTTTCATATTTGTTTTTTTTTTAATACTGAAATATTAATGAACATGTCCAAATTAACTTTAATTTAGTTTATGTGATACTTAACCATGCTTTAATTTATTCAGTTTAAAATTATTATGTGACACAACTACTTTTCTCTCTACTTTTTTTCCCAGTTACAGTGCATACGAGAAAACCCTGCCTGACTTTTATTTTCATATTTAAGTACTTCACTGAAATGTAAAGTGCCTACACACTACGCAGCCATATTTTTCAATTACGTCACCCATGCTTCAAGTACAACATGCAGGATTGCTAACCTGTACGTAGGTTTTTATTTATATTTAAGTTTTCTCTTTATTATATTCAATATTGAGCACGTTTGTCCAGAAAAACGTACGAAAAACTCGAAGTTCGTTTAAATTCGTGGTATCCCTTAGTAACTCACAAACTTAATGCGATTAAATAAATTAAAACGTAAAATTATCGTACGTATAAAAGAATCCTTAAAAGCGGAGACTCTTAAATTGACCTCCTTTTTATTGCTTCCTTATGTTGGTTTCGAAATTAAATACGTTTTTTGCTTGTGTGTATACCCGGCTGATAAACGGGCATAAAAAAATGTATTAAGAAATATTTTGATCGAAAATTCCTAACATCTGAAGGATCATGAAATTTTCAGTAATAAAAAAATATATTAAAGTCCGCATTAGTCCGTTGTAAAATTTTATCTGTCGACTGCTCCGATCTACTTGTTACCATAAAATTTATAAGACTTTCTTGACTTCCTTGTTATTGCCAGAGAATCCTGTTGAACTTTTGTGTTGAAAATGTTGGAAATCACAGTGCTATATCGTTTAAACGTAGAAAATAAAAATCTATAGTCCGTGATATCGCTTTGTTACGTACCAGGGTAGGAAAGGCTATTCCAGACGTATTATCTACGTCTAAAAAGAACGGATACGAAAACTCAGCGAAAGCTTTCAGCTGAAACATTGAAACTACCCGTCTCTGAACTCACATTCCTGAACATTGAAATGTTGTAACATTGTTGTATATACCCGATGATATTAAACAAGCCAGCCACTCCAGCTATATGATTGATGTTTACGGATGTAACCATCAATCATATAGTTGGCTGAATAACTTTTATTTTATAACAGCATAATTAGAAGAAAAGTGTATACTCTGACCATCAGAAACAAGCCACATTTAATTAACACGATATAATGTAGAATGAGAGAGCAGTGGTGACCCAGTATTAACGGCCCCGACTAACGTTTCGTAGGTCGTGGGTTTGAACACAGGCAGGTGCATTACTTTCTTTAAATTATTTCATCACCACAGTTCTAAAAATGATGAAGGAAAACATAGTGAGAAAATCATGTCCTAGAACCAAAAATTCAGAGACATGTGACATCCACTAACACGCACTGGGCCCGCGTGGTGGATTATGGGCCATTCCCTCTCTTAAGGAGAGGAGGCCTGTGCCCTAGCAGTGGGAACTTTAAAAAGGCTGATGATGATGATAATGTTGCCAGTGAAAAGGCGGCCAGGGGGTTGACCATAAGCTCTTAGAGTAAGTTTATTTTGGGATCGCGTAAGTGACAGATGTATACAAGTCATATACATCTGTCCCTTACATACACTCAAAATAACCTTACTCTAAGAGTTTATGGTCACCCCCCAGCTCTTGACGATAATATCCGAACCACGATGTAAGAACGAACCAAACGTCTCGAGATAACGTTTCGTCCTTTTGTGACGATTATTACCAGGCTACTGCCTACCGCAAGCCACGTTAAAGTAACTAGGCAGGTAGGTAGTGTAGGAACAATGATACATTTACACAAATAATTTATCATATTATGACCCTTCATTTCTCACATTATGATTTCACACCATCCACTCCCGTATTCCTTCAGAAGAGCGACACGTCTGCGATGAACCAAGTTGGCAGTTACTGCATTATTGATTGAAGTACGTCCAAGTTACTGCCTTTCGAAACAGTGTAACGTGTCACGTATCTTTGTGGATTAAGATAGTGCACGACGCCGTAACTTCTGCGAATAAGTTTTGTTAACTAAGTATAGAGTAGGGAAAAGTTCGCGGATTGTTAATGTGAAATCGATTTACTGCCTCGTTAGATTATTGGCAAGCGCTACTGCTGTCGTTGGTTCGATTTCCTGGTCAGGCAAATGTTATTGGGATTTCAATATGGAATCTCTCAGTAGCAGCCCAGAATCTGAAGTCTTTTTTTTTATCTGTAAGCTCGCGCTTGACCAATATCTCATCTGATGGTAAGCGATGTTGTGTTCGACGATGAAGCACGCTTGCCTAGTAAAAACCCATTCACTCTTGACTTAAAGATCTCTGGATTGTAGCTATCGGGAAACACAGACTCCGGCAGGGAATTCCACTCCTTAGCTGTACGCATAATAAATGCCCCAAAACGTTTTGTGCGTACCTATGAGTGGGATTTCACCATGTCTGCCCGGTTGTTGAAAATAGGGTCGCCCCCTATTACTTAGGTTTTACACATAACCGACGAAATATGGGTATTTTAATTTAGAGGCACTTCTACCTACGAAATACGGCGTGTTTGTTTAAAACTATCAAATTCCATGAAAAAAATAAAAACAACAAACACACTCAAAGAAAATTAGAAGGTGGTTAATACCTTTTTATCCAGTGTCGTTCGTGGGTTGTGCTTCGAACGGCGCTTGGCATCTAAGTTAGAGAATTTAGGGCCCACAGATTTAATTAAAGAATCGTTTGAAGATGGCAGTGATAGAATTAAGTTTTAAATGAGTACGTTTAGCGTTACATGCATTGAGGGTCTAACAAAAAGTATGAAAAATCAACCACACTTAGACGGAAATCCACATCGCGTCACACAAATTAAACAAAAATCAAGTGATACGATTTGCTGCTGAAACTTCATCAATCTATCACACGAGTTTGACAAATTTTCACATGAAATCATTTCAGAAATTAAGCCTAGATTCCTGTGAATTTGCACCAAAAAGAAAATTTTGTTAAGTACATAATTTTATTCTATTCGCTAACAGGTACAAATACCTCTAAACTACAAGATTTATCTAGTAGTAAACACGCTTCGTTCGACAATCCATCGATAAGCGTAATTATAACACAATATCTTGCGAAAATACCCCGACTCAAAGAGTCATATGCGCATTACTTTTGAACGGATGAAAAGATTTACATCAAACATATCTAAGAACACTCTTGATAAAGTCACCTTTCAAACAAAAAAAACTAAATCAAAATCGGTTCATAAGTTTAGGAGATATGATGCCACAGACAGACACACAAACACACAGCAAACTTATAATACCTCTCTTTTTCCGTCGGGGGTTAAAAATAAAATATTCAAAACCATGTAATAACAGAAACACCTGAACAAAAATAACATAAATAAACTCACATATTATTTCGTTCCACCGTTCGTATTATCACCTAATTCGCAACAATACGTTACGGCCTACAAAGATAAGTGGCAAAGGTGATAAATATGTTTTTTATTCGTCTCTCTCTGTGTAACTGTTAGGTACTTCGGGGCTTGGGGGATTGGGGATCCGGAAGTAGCTAATGAAATGGCTCGATGCTCGTGTGTTGTCGAGTGTACATAATATATCGCCCGAGTAACGATATTAACTTGATTTTCTTTGAATGTTTGTTTTTATTTTTTGTTCCGTGGAATTGGATGGTTTTAAATAGGGTCATTGTTTACCAACCTACTGCTGTAAAATTATGGGGGTTTTAAACCTGAACACCATGCTTTTTTAATGTTTTGGTGATAATAATACACATATTGCCGATTCTTATCAACTGCTTTTTTAACACACCATTGACTTATAATAGTTCATTCCATTCATTCATTCACAACGGTAAATTGATGAGCTTTCACTTACCGAATTACAGTCGTGCGTCATACAAAATCCAAATAAACAAGGACAAGAAATCGTTCTTAATGTCTACCAGTACCCTTATCAAAAACTTAAGACGTAATTCCTGTTTGTAAGATTAAACATCTATTATTACATCCATTTCAAGGAAAGGCAACTTAACAAGTTGAATACGGTACAAAGCTAAGCAAGAACCGTCCCGACTTTATTAGGCAACAATGGGACAAACAAGTCAAAATATCCTCTACCACAATAGCCATCCGGGCTCCGGTAGGCTTAGCTACCTTCCTATACCTAGAATGCCACTATCTGACAAATAGTTGATTTAGTTTTTTGATGCCATCGTAATCAGCGAAAAATTCTGTATCGATCTTAATAAGCAGTATTTTTCTACTATCAATAGATTACGGATAAAAATAAAGTTGTCCCTAACAGCTATGTTTACAAACCTTTTTTTGATAAGATTAAGTCATCAAAAATAGTTGTAATAGTAATAGTTATTGTGTCCGAGTGCTCATCGAGTATTTCAAGATGTAAGCAAACGATTAGTCGACTCTTCACGTAATCAGAGGGCTGGGCTTTTCTTCGGCCAGAAAATTAGCATTGCCATTCAACGTGGCAATACTGCCAGCATTCTGGGCACTATTCACGTTGACTGTGGATGAATTTTTTGACGCCCACTGACCCCTGCCCCTTTTTATAAGCGTTCGTCTCTCTCTCTCTGCCTAGCCTTTTCCCAACTATATTAGGGTCGGCTTCCAGTCTTACCGGATTCAGCCGAGTACCACTGTTTTACATGGAGCGACTGCCTATCTGACCTCAACAAAGCCAGTAACTGGGTAACACAGTAGATACACCTTGGCAAGACTGGTGTCAGATCTCAGAGGCTTCTGACTACCCGTAACGACTGTCAAAGATCTGCAAATGACAGCCGGGACCAACGGCTTAATGTGGTTTCCGAGGCACGGAGGAAACTCGTTATGTTGAAATGGTCACCCATTCACGGACTGACCTCGTCAAGCGTTGCTTAACCTTGATGATCGACCAGTGCGCCTGTTATTATTTAGCTACGAGCTCCTTTTTATAAGCTTTCGTAGTTTTTTTTTATTTTATTTAATTGTATACATAGGTAGTTATTGTTAATTAAGTATTTTATACTATGTAAATTTATGTATTGGTAATTAAATTTATATTTCTTACAATAAGAAATATCAAGATTAAGTTATTGATTTAAACAAAATATATGCTTATTCGAAACTGCGCAGTTAAATCTATTTTTGACACCAGCAAACAACCGCATAAATGATTTACTGTTGATAAATAGCATCGATTTTTATTATGTCGCGGTTTTTTATAAACTTTACTAGCTAACCCGGCAAGCGTTGTTATGCCATATAAATTATTACAAAGATTCCCAAAAATGTTGCACGCACTGACTATTATAGTATTTTTAATCGTTTTTTAATAATGGAATGGATTGATTATACAGGTAACACAATGGTTGTGGTTGGCAGGAGCTCGTGACACGTTTTGAATACTATTGATTTATATGAGATCACTTAATTAACTGTACGTGAGAACTATCATATCAAAATGGCACCTACCTATCCTACGCTACATACCTAGCTACCCTACCTACCCTACCCTACATACCTAGCTACCCTATCCTACCTTACCTTACATACCTACCTACCCTACTCTATCTTACCCTACCCTACATACCTACCTACCCTACCCTACCCTACATGCCTACCTACCCTACCCTACATAGGTGGTAGATGTCTACAAATATTTATATAATCTTTTTATAAACCATCTTCGTATTGCCTTTCTAATGAAACCGATTTGGGGCATATCGGTTGAATGGTTTCAATGTCTGTAACGGACTCAAACTTAAATAAAGGACAAAGGTAGAAACATATTTTGTGTTTTATATGTTAGAATTATAGGATGAATTTCGAATTTAAAAATCGACAGCGCCATCTACTGGCAATACTGGAACCAGCATACAACACCATGTTCATTTTTGTGTGTGTTTTGTTTAATTTCTTCAATGTTTTATTTCTTATTATTAGGATAAGATAAATCCAAAAGTAAAAAAATCTTAAAAATTGGTCGAGCTGTTCTTGAGTTATAAGTGGTGTAACTAACACGACTTTGTTTTATATTTTTTTTTACATATTTATTCAAAATTATGTAAATGCCACCTTTACAGCTATAACGCCAATGCGATGTTACTACCACACAGATATTATACACTAACAGCAATACAATTAAAATACCATTAAATTACAATAAAAAATACAATCAAATATTACAATTAAAATACAATCAAATAAATAACAATTAAACACAATAAAATACAATTAAAATTCAATTAAAATACCATTATAGTCCAATTAAAATACAATTAAAAACCATTACAATCCAATTAAAATTATATTAAAATACAACTAAATTCAATTAAAATTACTTTTCCACATTTTCAATGCTACTTCTGTGAACTTCATCAGCCTACATTGAAATGTATCTAACTCATTTGAAATAATATTTAGAAATCTTATGGCGTGTGACAAGGGGATATAATATATTCATAAGATATTACCTTGCTTTCGTATTTGTGTCCGACAATCAGTAATCCTGTTTTCAAGGACTTCCTGGCATCTGATTAAGCTGAAACTTGGCGTACTTAAGTAACTTTGAAATCATTGAAATAATTTATGGTACTCTGGAGCTGGTCTCGTGATGGGGCCGGCAGATGGCCATAGCAACTCGTCAACCAGACAAGACAGAACCGTCGTGTTTGTTTTCATTAAATGTGTTTCGACAAGCGATATTTCATTGAACATCTTTCAGTTCAAAAATCTTTGTTTTAAAATATATTTTTAATTAATACTTACTTTTAACTATAACTCAAAATATTTTGTTTGTCAGATAGCATCGCTCTAGCTATAGGACGGCAGTGGTTACAACAACACAAAACCAACATTAGCATTCACAAATAGGGATAATATCTACAGAGTTACTAAGACGGGTTTCTTTAATTCACTTATAAACGCCAAACGCCAGATGTACTGTTTTTGGGGAACATTTGGATAAGTAAAGTTGTATTCTTGAGCCCAATTGACGTTTTAATTTTCGGGTTCGTGTTTTGTGAGAGAGATCAGAGAAAGGGTGTGCCCATTTTTCTATCTGTTCTGTGATCATTGTCCAATGTCACTTAAGATTGACAAGTCTTTGAGCTATTTAAATCGGTTTATGCGACGCACGCTTGGAGGGGAACAGCAGACCTTTCAGCTGGAATGATTATGATGATGATTCACCCAAATTTCTCTAAACTGAAGTAGATTATAGCACTGTAACAAGTTTGCGTATAGTTTAGACTGAACGACACCAGCTGAAAGTCTCCACTCAGTGACAATCTAGAAAAAGACCCTAGCGTACCTAGTTGGTAAAGGCTGGACTAAATGGCAAACCTGTAACAAAATTTGAATAATTTCTTTCTTGGCTTCTTACTAACAGAATGAGAAAATGTGAATGGAAGGGTACTATTAATCACAAATCATAATACAAAAACCTTTTAACAAAAAAATAAACAAATAATAAAAAAAATCTTTTAGTCTAGCATTTTGAATTGGCACCAAACAAACAAACATGCAAATTAATTACCTAAAGCGTATAATGATTATAGCTAGGTTGATTTCCGTTGATAGTTAAACCACGGTAATGATATCTAACAGTATTCTATCTTCATACAAAAGGTCGGAAAAGGTTGTCCTTGCAAGTCATACCTACGCGCCTCGAGTTCAGCCAACACTCGATACACTACAGTTGCAAACAGTCACGAACGGTGTGATGGTTTTGTAAGCAGTAAGCGTGCGATTTGTGAATATTTGAATGAAATAAGTACAAGTACTTATTTACTTAATATGGTAGAGAGCATTTATATACTATATTGTGCTGTTTTTGGTTGCTTCAATTCTTCTATAACGCACCCAGAGATTATTTTTTTTTTATCAACTGGAACCTCGGAAAGGCAAGGCTATAAAAAAAGGCATATACCTAACCTACTAGAACGTAATTTGTTTCTTTTTTTAATAGGTAGGTATTTCGCTTTTTCCACCGAGTAAAGTACCTGGATTAATAAATAAATAGGGTGATAAAGTGACACACGAGTGACCTACTTTTTTTGTTTTTTTGTACGCTCGCTTTAAAAAGAATTAGTAGGTAGTTTCCTAGGATAGGCTGTCTACTTACTTAGCTACTTACATTTAATATTAAATAAGAGGAAATATCATTATGAAATGATTACCTATGAGAGTGATAAATGGTAGGTACTTACCTAGTGAGATTAAAATAAGTATAATAAAAAATATAATATTTACATCAGATTAGAGAAAATATCTGAGATATTAACAATCCCAAAACCAGAAAAAAAATCAAGTAGGTAAAGGCGGGCAGCCCTAAAGCGTGTTTACTTGTCGCGCTTGTAGGCACTTATTTCAATGACAGTGCCGAGTCACAATACTGTTAGATATCATTACCGTGGTTAAACTACGAAAATCTATAAAGCTAAAGTTAAGCTAAGCTAAGGTTAAGCTAGACATTTTGAGGCGGCGCCACACAATAGTTTTTTTTGTAGATTTTTGCTTTGTAGTTCGTTATTTCGTCGGTAATTTTTTTGTCAAAAACGTTTTTTTTCGCTTTTAAGTTTACTTAATTTCAACAGAATCAGTTCACAATTGAAAATTCAGTCGGCTAATTATCAATAAATCCTTTTTTCTACCTTTAGAGGTGGATTTTTTTTTTGAAATTTAAATGGGACCAAGTCTTCCAATAAATAAAAAAAAAAGCGGACAACTCTATAAAAAGTTATGTGTGGTCAATACATAAAAATATACATTTCGAGTTGAGAACCTAATCCTATTTTTTCGTCGGTTAAAAATGCAATTAGTCGATTCATTAAAATTCATCCGTTTTCAATAGTTTTTCAGCTTCCAGCCAGCAACGGATAAAGTCAGAAAGTTAGCTTATTTTGTGAACATTCCAGAAATTCTGTTCACCCTAATAGTCCCTAAGGGCTTAAGTAGACTTACTTTTTACCTTATTTAAATAAGTCTTAAGCCTTCTCTTTGAACATTTTCGTGAATAATTTTCCGGAAAATTTTCACGTCTCTTAGTACTAACTCTGTAATCACGTCGGGTTAGTTCTTGCTAATGAACTAATTTGAATGTAAATTTTTAATTGGTTCGTATTCATTTTGAGCAGTTTTTATATCATTTATTCGGTTTTCTACAGACATTTAGTTTTTTTTACCTTATTGATTATACATACATACATAAAGTCACGGTTTTATCCCATGGGGGCAGGCAGAAACTACAGAATGCCACCTGCTACGACCCTTACGTATTTCTTTTGCTTCACTCACATTCATACATCTAGTCATACACGCGTGCCGGTTATGAGTACTGCGCACTTGGCCTTTCTGAAGAATATTACCAATAAGGTCTATATGTCTTTTTATAGCGTCCCCTCCCGGCGTTTCCATTCAAGTTAACCTTTTGTTAGTCGCCTTTCATTAATCCTCTCTAAATCTTAACATAATTTTTTCAATTTTAGTCACTACATCTTGTTTTAAACCATAACGTTGTCTTATTACATCATTCCTCAATCTATCATTTAAAGTTACACCACACATACTTCGCAAGGAACGCATTTCTACTGCTTTAATCCTACTTTCATGTCTTTTTTGCCATATCCAACCTTCACTTCCATACATAAGTGTAGGTACCAGCACGCTGTTGTGAACGGTGAGTCGAGCCTCCTGAGACATTGAGTGGCTGGTCACAACCGCATTTATTTACTTACTTACTTTACTTACTTTATTTCCTGCATTCACTCTTCTTTCCACATCCTCTTCAACCTTTCTATCCCCTTCGAACATACTTCCCAATGTTAAATATACAAACTCTTTTACTTGCTTCAATTTATTTTCACTTCACACTCCGATACATCGTCTTCTCATTTTGTTGATTATATTTGGCTTTAATTAATGGCTAAAGTTAGATACATGTATAACTTAAGCCGTAATAATAAGAGTCTTTCTAAATTGAAAAAAAAACTTGTTTATCGTTCGTGTTCTACGGCCGCATCAATAGTTACTACTCTACGAACGATGCCATAAAAAAGTTTGCTAAACACGTAAAAGTAAATGATCCTTATCTAAGTATATCTTAAATTACCATCAAAACAGAATTGGGGCATTCGAAAACATATTTTCTGAAAGCATTTTAAGTAAACATACGAACGAACCTTATGCCTCTTTTTTAACCGACTTCCCAAAAAGGAGGTGGTTCTATGTTCGACATTATGTACGTATTTTTTTTTGTATGTTCACGGATATCTCCGTCAATTGTGGACCGATTTTTTAAATTCTTTTTTTGTTTGAAAGAGTATATATTTTTATTTGGAAATCGGTAGTATTTTTTTGTAAAAAGTTTTTTTTTAATATTTGTTACGTTTTTAAACAGTGCGAGAGTCTTCCTACCTTTTATTTTTGTTGTGGTGGGTTCAATGTGCCAGATCCATCTTTAGATATTCGCTTTGATTCTTCGCTTTGTCGGCTATTACAAATACAGTCTTATTGAGGTTCTATGCAATTGGGTTAACAAAATGTAATCTAATATGTGCCTTACATTTTGTTAATTGTTGCCAAAATATTGTTTAAAAGTTAAGTGAAGTACGTAATGCAGCATTATCTTACTAATATTATAAAAGCGAAAGTTTGCATGGATGGATGTTTGATACTGAATCACGCTGAAACGAAAGGCTGAACTGATCTGGATGAAAATTAGCATAGAGTTAGATTAAGTCTGTGTGTTAAAGAATCAAGCGCCCTTACATCCTTAAATTGGTCTGAATAACGAAGCAAGCCATACATAACCTAAGTCGATGACAATACAGTCCAAAGTCCCTTCATTTACATCTGTTAAAGGTTAAAAGGCATTTCCTTCTTAAATTATCAAAAATAGCACATAGGTTACTTTTTATCCCGGTATAATGTTCCGCTGGGATAAGAAAATACTTAACACATGGGCGAAGCCGCTGGCAGAAGCTGGTTTACCATAAAATGCGCTTCAAGATATCAAAAAATTGCAAAGATGAAAATGTTCGTTACCCACCCAAACATTTATGTTAGGTGTTCGGTTCGCTCTCAAGGTCCGTTGAGTGAAAATTATCAGTTTCAAGTCAATGCGAAAAATATATATTTATTATTGTTTCATGTACATTATTTTTTAAACAAGTTTTTTTCGTATAACAAATAATATTACTTTGAAAAAATAATTACCAACACGATATTTTTCGCGACTTTTCAAAGTCAAAGTCAAAGTCAAATATATTTATTCAACTGGGCCAAAAAGCGGCACTTTTGAACGTCAGAATTAAAAGTAACAAATCATAAAATAAAAATTGATTCTACCGTGCATTCGGAAAAGTAGCTTGTTATGGAGAAGAATGCACAAGAAACTCCATACTTACTCTTTTAAAAAAAAAGTGTTTTACAATATTTACATAAGTACATACATTAATAAATTCATATATGTGAGGACGATGCACCCAGAATAGCACTATACTACGTACAGGTATAAAGTATTAAGTATTAAAAGCATTAACAGGTAGATTAAAAAAAAAAAAAAAAAAAAATTTGGATACTCCTCCAAAACTACTTGGATGTTTAAAATATTTTTACACAGAAAAATTGATGGCTGGAATTTCTTCATAACTGGCATAGCATATGTAAATCAAATAATATTTTGCAAACAAAACTGTTCAAAAGGAGGTTCAATATTGATATTTTGGCATCAAGCGGGCGCACGGCCAGTACTGCGTTTACATTGGGGCGTATATATCGCCTTAACCCGTTCTCCTCTACCCGTTGCCTCACCAGTGCCCATAGAATGATTTTTAAAACCAAACCACAATACAGCAAAACTGTTTTGATCCGTAGCATTATTGGCGGTCCTTTAAGAGAAGCGCACCTAAACTGAATACGAATCAGAAAAAACCGGTGAAGTGAGTGTCGGACTTCGCACATTTAGGGTTCCGTATCAAAGAAAAAATCTGATTGATCAATATATAGGTATTTTTTAGTAAAGTATACGTAATAATAAACACTATCACCAAATTTGAAGTTCGTAAGTCAATGGGAAGTTAAAAAATTATTTGGAACAAATTTGTTTGACAGACGAAGTACAGATGGACAGACATACGGACTCGTTAGTGACAGCAATAGTTTGGACGTTTGGACCATTCGGGTACGGAACCTTAAAAAATATAATATTTTGCTTGTAGTTAATATATTTTTAGATAACGATATATCGCACGGACCAACCTTTATTTATATAAAAACAACAGGAAACCGGACCATTGTCATTGTCCGCCACATTTTTCACGTTCAGTGTCGATTTCCGGGCTATTTCGTACTTGGATAGTTTACAGTGGGAACACGAACGAGATTATTTTTTTTGTGAAATAATACTTATTTCATACTGATGTAAGAAACTTCTTTTTCTTAGCCATTGAAATGGATATTTTTTTATTGATTTGTGAGTCATACTACGAATAAATTAGACAGTTCTGGCCCGCGGCATCACTCGGATCATAGGGCTAACTAAGTAATTGATAAGTGATATATCTGTCAATGATTCGATATATTAAAATTATCTTTTGGGTCAATGTGCCAGATCCATTCAACAATGTGCCTTGGCCCTAAAATTATTTACAGCCGGCTATTATAAATACAGTCTTATTGAGGTTCTATGCAATTGGGTTAACAAAATGCAATCTAAAATGTGGCTTATATTTTGTTAATTATTGCCAAAATATTTTTTTAAAGTTAAGTGAAGTACGTAATGCAGCATTATCTTACAAATATTATAAAAGCGAAAGCTTGAATGGATGGATGTTTGTTACTCAATCACGCCAGAAAGGCTGAACTGATCTGGATGAAAAATTTGCATAAAGTTAGATTAAGTCTGTGTGTAAAAATAGCAAAAAGGTTGCTTTTTATTCCAGTATAATGTTCCCCTGGGATAAGAAAACATGTTAATCCAAAATGAAGTCTATCTGCTAAATCTTCGACCCGAACATAACTGTCATAATCATACTTAATCTATACTAATATTATAAATGTGAATGTAAGTTTGTTTGTTACCCTTTACGCAAAAACTACTGAACCGATCATCATGAAACTTTGTACATATATTCATGGAGGTATTAGAAGTAACATAGGATACTATATATTAAAAAAAATGGCTTCACTGCGAGCGAACCCGCGAAAAGCTAGTATAAAATAAATCAATCAACTTTGACATATTTGACGATACATCTTGTACATTCTGACCACAATATACACAGTCCTATTAGCCAGGGCAAACCGCTTCAAAACTTAATTCCGTCCAAAATAAGCGAACAGCAGATAATCTCGGTAGTGTGACTTCGCAAACCTATTGTCCCTTGGAGACGGGTCCTACAAAACTAGGGTTACCAACCGTCCGTATATATCTTTACATGTGTCCGGCTTTCTGGCCTAATCCGTGCCGCATCCGGAATTTACGGCGTTATGGAAAACGGAAAAGTTTAAACAAAACTGTAAATTAACATTGGACTCATCCGGTAATGACACAAATTAGTCGATATGATCTCCAGAATAAACAGAAGTGCCAATAGGCCACCAATATTATCCGTAGAACTGACGCCGTCGGGTAGGCAAGTTATTGAGTGAAAACTAAAAATTGCCAGATGTAAGGTAGGACAACCTTCAGGGCCACATATACGGTACGGTCCATCGTTACGATGGATCTGAAGAAAATCGTGACGATTTATCGCGTCGAATTGCCACTCAATACACGAAACGATAGATCGAAACGATTACTCGTTGCGATCGGCGCGGCGATCATTCATATTGGAGCCCGCGTATAAAAAGACGGGAGACGACTGAGAGTGGGGCAAAAATCGAATCGTCGATCGCAAAGAGCCATACACCTTTGATCTATCGTTACAATATTCATGATTGTATTGGTTTCTGTTGCGATCACGATATCGTCTTCGATCAAGTAAATCGGTTACGATTTGGACATACACCATCGATTCGTCGTTGCGATCGGTCTGATACGGCGGATCGTACTGTATATGGGGCCCTTTAAACAGCATGAAGCAACGATCCACGTAAGGTAGTAAGATGACAGTAGCCGACGATCGAGCTAAATAACGTGCATTCGGTTAATTTTAAAATGTTCAGAAAGTAAATTAATTACGTGGAGATGGCCGATTAAGTTAAGCTTTAGCCGAACGTTGAATCGGCTGGGTCAAAGGAACCAAAAGTGCGTTGATATCGTCATAGCCACGGAAAACATCTGAATTAGGCACGCACGGAACCAGGCAGAAAGGTAGAAGCAAAGGAACGCTCGTATCAAGCAGTGGGTGATTCCGAGCTGAAATGATGATATCGATGTCCCCATTTTAGTTAGAACTTCAAGGGTATGCTGTAAGAGAATTGAACATTGAGTTCAGCTAGCCTTTACTTTATTATCACATTGTATTAAATATTGTTCTTGGTGTACAATCAAGAATTAAGAATCAAAATGGTAACCCTAACTACGACGGAATTCTGATCTTGTCCGTCAAAGTGGCCTGTAATTTATAAACGAGTATATTAAGCCCGCCCGCAATTAAGTCCTGATCCTAGACAAGTAATGTTTGCCTTGGGACGAATACAAATTTGTAACGTGTCGCCTTTTCATAAATAGTGTGACAGCAAGGGTCGAATAAAGCGACAACTTTATGACTTAGATTTAATTTTGTAAGTAGAAGGAGTTCTGTAATGATGCCTGGTTTCAGTGTTTTAGACTACTGCAAGATCTTCCATTGTTTTTTTAGGTTTAGACCTTGAAACGAATCGTATTACATAACATTCGCTACTTTTTCTACGCAAAGGCGGGTAACGTGTTTATCAGTCTATGTATGAATTTATGTAAGTCTAGAGATCAATTTTGATGATATTGACGTAGGACACTGGCAACATTAAAATAGAAAAATAGCGGAGTCCCAATTTTGTTTTCTGCCAAACCCATCGTGTGGAGTATCAAAATTAAGGGTTTTAAGAGGCGATTACAAAAATATAATTATACCACTTTTATGTTTTAAAGTAATTCGAAAAAAAAAAAACTGGTCAATTGTGTGTCGGGCCACGCTCAGAAATAGGGTTCCGTAGTTGCATAATAATGCGTACAAAGAAGAGGGCGTTTTATTGTTTCATGAACATTTAAACGGTTTCAGCGGCTCACAGCGTCTAAATCGGGCTCACATAGGACGATGGTAACTGATCATGATGAAGAAGGAGTTATAAAATCCAACTTCACAAGTTAAGTAAGAAAAAATATTATCTATTTGAGTACCAGACCGGTACTGCCAAACGCCGCGCTCCAATGCATTATTCGAGCGCAGACATTATTAATTTAGAAATCATTATTGTTAAGGATATTATGATTTTATTATTGTATATTTTTACATGGTCCATAAACATATTTATTTTACTACCTATTTTACACCAACGTTATATAAGTATTTTTTCAATGGAATTAGTACTAAATTTTTACTTTTCCAGTACATTTTTTAAGTTGATCGACTATTACTCGCAAACTTCTAAAGGCTGCTTGACTGTGATTGTTTTCCTTTTAATTTCGTTATATATACTACTGCCGTGTTTTTTTTCACAAACACACAATTAGCAATTTAAAGCTTAATTTTACGAAAACCGATCCCTTAATCGAAAAATGGTTTTCACAGACCCGCAATATTCCACAGCATTTTAAAACACTTGCATTTTCTTAAAACATTGTTTGATTGACGTTGCTGTACTTCTAAGTAGCTCGAGATAAAAAAACCTGCCTTTTGGTTTCTTGCCACTATTCCGTCGTATTGCGCCTTCGCATAAAAATGTACAGCTAGAAGATGTTTTTTTTTTTTGTTATATTTTTTTTTGTAGCTTTTTTGTGGTTGTTTTTTGTTTAAGCAAATTGATTTTTTTTATAGTTTTTGCCAAAGTTGAAAGGTGTATTTTGTACTAATTTATGAACAGTTTTAGTTGATTTTCAATAAGAGCATATTTTGTGATAATTTAATTACCTTATACCTGAAAATTCCCCATTAAATAATACTTTTTCTAACCATAGCTGAAAGATTTTAATAATTCCTTTAAATATTGGAAATAATTATTTTCACACTGACTGAAACTGGAACTGTGGACTTTTAGAACTTGATTATGAAGAAACGGAAAAACTACTTACTATCTTGTCCTTGTCTAGCGTTTTTCATAAACATATACCGCCACCCTTTTACGCACACCTTCGTATCCATCTTTATACGTACATACACAGTACAACATCATCTTTCTCTCTCTCACACACACACGCAACACCACGCCACACACACAACGCCGTACACTTCTATTCACACTTCACATACTAACAAACATACACACGGGTTTTGCATTTTAATTTTTATTATTTTGTATTTTGATTTTATTTTATTAGTACCAGGGGACCAGGAGTCCATAGCACAGGGTGTCCTAGTTTGGATTCCTGAGTCCCACAAACCTTTTTACGTCCAATATTTGCAACACAATATAGACAAAAAAATTACTTTGTGGGAGAGAAAAATAAATATATTATTATTATATTAAATATATTATTACTGACCCAACCGTCCACTCGAAGTTACAATTTTTCCAGATTCCAGAAGCAATCTTACCTGTTAACGCTTCCAAAAAATAAAACAACTACAAATGTCTGAATTATGGTAATTACGTAACAATATTGTAGAAGATAAACGAGTGTGATTTAACCAATTTATTCCGGTCATAGGGCTTCTATAAGAGGAATTAATGTTGCCATTCATAATGTATTACTTATAACACAAAGCAAATGCCTTATCACGGTGCTTATGGTATCCGCCATCTCCTGCTGCCATAATCAATCCTTGCGATCATCATTATTTGTAGCGAGCGAAGAGGAAGAGCCACTCCATTTTGAACATTATCCTGCCGCGATATGTACATTCCATACAAACATCAGAATACTCGTAACACTTAATGCGGTTTCATGTGCGAATGGACTTTCCAATTAACCGCGAATTACTCTTAAATTTTCGTTCAGCAGTTTGCAAAAAGCTTCAACGACACACAGAAAACCAATATTCATTTCTGTAACATTTTCGTACAACTTTTCCTGTTACATTGTAATACTAATCTTATTATTCCACTACACAAGCCTGGTATAATCTCCACGTCAGCATCTACACAGCTGACATCCGACGTTCGCGTATGCCAACATGAATTCCGAAGCCGGTCCCAGAAGATTCGAACGAATAAATCAGTCACTTGATTTGTACAGAGATTGCAGAGGTTTTGTCTCACAAACGCGCTGGCCAAATTACCAAGTCAAGTGGAAATGCGACTTATTCGGCGAGGGACCCGCAAAAATATGATAAGTTATATTTTGATTAGGACCCCAACACTTACCATTTATATTTGCTAT
Source organism: Orthosia gracilis (assembly GCA_947562075.1). Taxonomy (NCBI): domain Eukaryota; kingdom Metazoa; phylum Arthropoda; class Insecta; order Lepidoptera; family Noctuidae; genus Orthosia; species Orthosia gracilis. The sequence goes on from OX387270.1 coordinate 10,459,127, forward strand.
TCCATTCATACAGAAATGTACGTTTCTATCGGAGTGTTAAATAGGAAATCCAGTCACAATCCGAGTGCTCATTTCTATATTTTTATACGGAACTCGGGAAATCGTTTCCGCTTGAATCTCTTTTAAATGTATGCAGGTCACGTCCTTTGTAAAGCAGGTTAGGGTCTGATAACTAAATCAAATTTATTCGCAGGAACATTCCAAGCGTTGCAGAGTTCCCCAACTTTTATAAGATGTTTCAAGTGGAATTTGACAAGTTTTAATCAGATACGAAAATTGAGTTTTATGTAAACACGTAACATTATGTATGTGTTCTGGTTGGTAGCAGACCCGCAGTAGGGTCGCACTGCGAGTGCCGATAACAACTTGTGTCGAACATACGGACGAAACATTGTAGATAACAGTTTGGTACATTTGGTAGAACAGTAACAATATCGTCTTCAACTTTCTGTATAAAGGGAACGGTTATTAGTTTCATGTTACGTGTATAATTTGCAAGCGATTGGTTTTTATTAGGCGCGTCAATTTAAGTTATTCTGCTGGAGAAATTGATGCATTTTGTAGAATAAGCTGTATTTTCAAAACCACTTAGTTAAGAATGGATTACCTGACTGAAGAATCAGAACCTAATGGTTATCTATCTTGAGTAGAAAATAATTAGAAACACATTATTTATAAGTTTTTCCGTATATTGTTGTGTTGGCTTGCTATAATGCATAGTGCCACCATTAATTATACTTTTAACTGTAATTATTTTTCAATAAAAAGGCGCTTGTAACATGCAAAAGTGCTAAGAGTTTCGCGCCAACTTGTACAAAAAAAGTGTAATAAACTCGTTAGGTATTCTGCTGTGCTATCTCGAATTAATTCCGGGCACGATGCAATTTCGAGGATCCTCATGATAGAGTAATGCAATAGTTCGTGCAACGAGAATTCCTCTAAGTATTTAAATATCAGAAACCCACATCATTGAAAAAACGCTTAAAAATAAGGAAGTCTATGCCACCGTGTTTTTAGATTTCATGCAAGCTTTTGACAAAGTTTGGTATAAGGCTCTAATATTCAGACTCAGATGCATGCTACCAAAATTTGCTGATATTTTAGAGTCGTATATAAATAACAGAATGTTTAGAATACGGCAAGAAGACGCATATTCCGAGGTAAATGCTATAAAAGCGTGGGTACCTCAAGGAAGTGTGCTAGGCCCTGTTTTGTACTTGTTATACACATGTGACATCCCAGAACTAGAAAACAATACCATTGCGATATTTGCAGATGATACTGCAATTATGGCTACCGGATCAAGCCACCGAGAAGCAGTAGAAAAAGTTCAACTGACTGTGAAAACAGTTTATGACTGGACACAGAAATGGAAGATTAAACTGAATGAGTCAAAATCAATTCACATTGACTTCACAAACAAATACTTGGATTATCACCCAATCTACATAAATGGCATGCAAGTGCCTTAAGCTAATACATACCTTGCCATAACTCTCGAATCTAAGTTGCGTTGGGAAGCTCATGTCAAAAGAAAAGACAGGAACTCGACATACATTATAAAAATATTTATTGGTTATTCGGAAGGAAATCCTGTCGAACAATACATAATAAAATAACCATATACAAGCATATACTGATGCCAATTTCGAAGTATGGTATCCAACTTTGGGGCTATACAAAACAAAGCAACGTAAAAATAATCCAACAATTGCAAAAATAAAGTTCTCAGGGATGCTGAAAATGCACCCTGGTACATAGGAAATGACGAACTTCACCGTGACCTTAAAATGGAATTCGTCACCACCATCATCCAAAAATTTGCTGAAGCCCATGAACACGGACTTCATCGACACGTGAATGTTGAGGCTATCCAGCTGCTAGACAATACAGACTTAGTGCGTAGGCTAAAAAGAACTAAACCTTTTGAATAAGTGTAGAGAATGAATAATAGTGACAACGCTGTGCTATACATATAACACATGAACATAGTGTTTTTATAAATTACTAGCTGTGCCCCTGGCTTCGCTCCCGTCAACTGCCTACCTACCCTATCTACCCTACCCTACCTACCCTACCTACCCTACCCTACCTACCCTACCCTACCTACCCTACCCTACCTACCCTACCCTACCTACCCTACCCTAAGTACCCTACCTACCCTACTAAACCTACCCTACCATACCTACCCTACCCTACCTACCCTTCCCTACCTACCCTACCCTACCTATCCTACCTACCCTACCTACCCTACCTACCCTACCTACCATACCTACCCTACCTACCCTACCTACCCTACCTACCCTACCTACCCTACCTACCCTACCTACCCTACCTACCCTACCTACCCTACCTACCCTACCTACCCTACCTACCCTACCTACCCTACCTACCCTACCTACCCTACCTACCCTACCTACCCTACCTACCCTACCTACCCTACCCTACCCTACCCTACCCTAATTAATAATGGTAAAAGTAATAAAGAGATCTGGCCGACCGTAATGACGAACATATGAAAAAAGTAAAAAAAAAAAGAAAAAAGTATCCTATATCCGTCTCCTTGTTCTAAGCTACCTCCCCACCAATTTTCAGCCAAATCGGTTCAGCCGTTCTTGAGTTATAAATAGTGTAACTAACACGACTTTCTTTTATATATATATATAGATATCAGGCTCTAAGAAAGTGCTACGGACTTGTGTAAAAGTGCAAATGGACACTGTTCTTAGTTTTAACATAACCTATCACGTAACATATCAAGTTGGAGTTAAATTGCTTATTAGTGTTTTAGGCTAGATTGTAATTAATTATAAAGATTTTTGTTCTTACTAATAAAGTATAAAAAAAAATATCAGAAAAGCACGAAGGCCACAACTTTAATGTAATAGCCACGTGGAAGTTAAATAAAAGCTGGTGTTTACTCAACGGAAAAGATAATCTCTGTCTGCTGCAGTGACACTTTAAATGATATTTTATAATGTCCAAGGCATTTTTTCACTAACCTTGTCTGTCCCACTCTTAGGCAAAGACCTCCTTTCACGAGCCCGCGCTTTCTCCTTTCATTTGGAGGCATTTTCATGGAGTTCATATATTCAGATACATTCGTTCGTGGAGGTTAGGCGATAGTAGCAAGGGGCATGCTACGCCGTAGCCAAATAAATGTGTGCCGCTCCGTAGCCAAATGCATGCTACGCCATAGCCAGATAAACGAATACGCCGTTACCATATGCGTACTACCAAATGTGTTTCTGGCCGTAGTCAAATGCGTGCTACGCCGTAGCAAAATGCGTTCTAAGTCCAGACTTTTCAAGCTTCATATTAATGTTCAATGTACCTCTTACCATGCGGTGATCGCTTCCGGTTTTCAACGAATTGATCACAGAGATATGATTGAACATTTTTGCTTCTTGGTTGACATGATGAATTCGACCTCGTTTTTAGTTGCACCATCGGGGCTTTGCCAGGTCGACTTCCTGTACTCACGCTTTCTGAAGAAAGAGTTCATCGTGTAGAAGCTCTCCTTCTCCAGTAGGTGACCCCGGTGGTTACGATGCCCAATTCCAAATCTTGCAGCACATCGTCGTCTCGTTTGCCAAGTTTGGCGTTGAAGTGCCCCTTGACAACGGTGAAGTGAGTTTTGAAACCATGCATTGCTCTAGAGATATCCTCATAGATGGTCGCTACCTCATCATCGGGATGTGCCGAGGTCGGGGCGTAGACCTGTGTGACATACAACGAATACCTTCGGATATTCTGAGCATAAGGTACGCCACCCTGGTCGACACACTCTCGATCTTCATCACGTTGTTCACAAGGGACTTTTGGACGATAAACCCGATACCGCCATGGGACAGCCGGTCACCCTCTTGGAAGTAGAGCAGGTTACCGGATTTTAGGATTATCGAGTCCTCCCCCTCTCCTTGGACTTCAGATAACCCTATAATACTCCATCGTAACACGCTCAATTCTTCCTCGAGTTCGGCTAACTTCTCGTCGGTTCGGAGTGTTCATGTATTATTTGTTGCCAGGTCCAGTCGTCGGTGATTATTGGAATAGCTGGGTCCACTCCGGAGATTCTTTGCACCCCTTGCCATGCCTCGACCGCTACCGTAGTCGAGGCCGTCTGGGCTGCCGGGCACTCGGGGCCGTTTTTTCTTTGTGCTATTCATTTTGGTTTGGGGGGATTTGCCGTAATCACCACGCTTGGCAGGCGGGTTGGCAATCGCAGTTTGTTGTTAAAGTGCACAGAGAACGCTGCTGCCCATTCTCTGCTGTGTCCCTTAGTCGCCTCTTACGACACCTACGGGAAGATATGGGATGATGAAATTCTTTACGTCCGTCACCATACGGTACAAAACTGAATGATTGCATTTACAATCTGAACCTTTTACAAAAATGTAAACAAATTATCAAATTATTTATTAAATGAGTTTATATAAACAGAACGGCTAAATAATTGTCCGCGCGAATGTAGAACCGCGACCGTTTTAGTAATTTCATAGCAATGATATGCACAATACGTCGACGGTTGCGTTCGTTCAACTTAATAGCCACTTAAATTCAGTGAGCACAGCGGCAAAATTATGAACTGGCCGCGAATTGCTAGTGCAGCAGTAAAACAGTGTTGCGTGAGACATACTCGTGTCATTACTGCCGCTAAATAGTAGCTTTAACTAAGAACTTAAAACAAGTAGTTTGTCAGCAGGAATCCGCTGGATGAAAGACGCGCAGGTCTTTTTAATTTTCTAGTAATATTATAAGTAATTGTACCTGCAAATGATTTTAGAATTATTTGTAAACTAAAATCGAACGCAATAAAATTCATGATAGTCAACGAATATATATAGGTACCTAAATTTGAAAACTGTCGAAGACTGCATAGCTAGGTGATTTAAAGATAAAAAAATTAAGACTGACTGATTATAATAAAGTTTTCTTTTTCTATCCCACAAAACGTTAAACTAACTTAAACGAGTTAAATTTAATTGGAACAAACAATAAGTTTAGTTTATGTAAATCACTTTGGAAAAGTTCTCTTGTATGTATTTTTTACTTATGTTTAAAATGTGTACTTCTTTAAGTGACAAATTCACCATACTAATAGATATATAAGTATTAAATTAATTATTATTATGAAGGATTGAGCTGCTCCAATAAATTTTGTTTATTTTTTTGTATTTAGCACCGTGAATTTTTTTTTGTCTTCTTGCAATGACAAGAACATTTACTTTTTATAGTATTTTATTATTTTATTTTAATTGTTATGAACGTGAAGACTATGTGGATTATTCTTTTTTTTTGTTTTCAGTTTTTAATCATGGTCCGGCAGTTTGAGTAGTTTATGTGGCCTACCCGAATGTCCTTTCTTTGGTATTGTTCGTCGAATCGTTGAGCTCCTTAAATCCTGAGTTGATCTGCACGGTTATTGACAAATGCGTGAACTGACTGGACAGGTCCACTTAATCTGGCTGGTGCTTTCCTCAAAAGACCATTTCAGACATCAGTCTACATGGTCTTCACATGATCTAACCAAGATTTTGTCTTTACTTTTAAAGAGATTGTGACCTCTGAGTTTGTTTAGGTCTTTCTTCTCAGAGTAGTCAGATGGGAAATGATCGACATGTAAAAGTATTTGTACAAACCAACTTACAGAAATAAAATCATTTATTTATCATTTATCATTGTCGCTTGCAATTGATTAAGATAATTTTCTCAAAATAGTTGAACATGTATGTTTTAGATTATTTGCAAACGGTAAAAAAACAATAACAAAAAGATTCCCGTAAACATCTCAGAACGTACAAAATAGTGAAATATTATGATAAGCCGAAGAAGGTTAAATGATAGTATTATTTATATAGAGGTGCATTAGGCCAGACTCCGGGTTGCTACTGAGAAATTTTATATAAATAAACCCAATAACACATTACCCGACTTGGGAATCGAACCCAGGACCTCATGCTCAGCAGTAGTGTTTGCGACCACTAGACGAACGAGGCCCACCATGACTACGATGAAAACGACTATACCTACAGAATGAGTTTTGTATGTGGGCGTGGATGTCCAAGCCCGAAACCATGAGGAATACCGAAAAACACTCAAAGAAGTCACGGGCCCGATTTTAATGAGATCTAAAACTGTAACATTGGATTTTTGAAAAATTTATTTGTTATTATTTATTTATTAAAATCTCCCTTTCAACTGTCATTACAGGCCAACGACGATATAACCTCTCTTTGTTACAGGCATACCTAATGCGATAGCGCGGACTTAAAAATAACTTATCTATACTTATAATATTATAAAGCTGAAGAGTTTGTTTGAACGCGCTAATCTCAAGAACTACTGGTTGGAATTGAAAAATTCTTTTTGTGTTGGATAGCCCATTTATCGAGGAAGGTTATAGGCTACATAACATCACGCTACGACCAATAGGAGCGGAGCATAAATCAAAAATATAGCAAAAACGGGAAAAATATATTCCTGTTTGAGAGTTTCCGTTGCGTGCGCTGCGTAAACGGTTTAGATGGGTAGGTAGGTAGCCAGTTGACGGGAGCGAAGCCGCGTGGGACAGCTAGTTTAATATAAAATTAGGAAAACTTTAAAAAAATAAATCTTATAGTATTGTATAATAACATCTAATAATAATAACTTATAAACTAAGTTTCCTAAATATAAAAACCCGATATTAATAATACAAAACAAAAACATTTATAACCTACTCTAATCCGCATTATAACATAAAATAAATAACAGTATTTTTGCGATTCACTCAAATGGCATGTAAATACATCGATCTAATAATCAATATTCCTACCCAGGAAACGACCCGTTGATTTTGAAAAAAACAACGCTGTATTAGTTATTAATCCATCCAGAAGTGTCACATATATAGAAATACACATATATCAAATTCCGAAAAGTAATGACATACGACAAACTTAAGGAAATATTTTTTATACTTAACAATTTGAACTACAAAAGCTACCTAGGTTTTACCTTTTTTACGTGTCAACCAGCGAGGTACACCTTAAAATATGAATACTGTCCCACAATTTACAAATCAACTTGAAACCAAACAAAGTCTACTAGTACTAAGTCTAGTTGTACTCTCTGAACTCTCTTTTAATTAATTCACAAGAAACCTAATTCAACTTCAGAACACAATATCTACGATAACTGGTATTCAAATAGAAAACTTAAATCATCTCGAAATATGTAAATATTACCCATCCCGGCAACACAAACAAACATCTATTGACTTAAACACCTACTTAAAGTAATAAATAGTGTCTATTATGCCGGATCCCAATAACAGATTTCGCCAAGCATAAATCGCAGACAACCCGACCGTTATTCAGCTCCCGGTATATTGCCTGTGGAATAAAGCTACGAATTTTAAAACAGTGTAAAATGATCTCTGACACGTTGAGATAAGGTACAGGTCGACTACAACGAAAAGCTGGTAGTTTTTAACGTGCAGTTTCATAAATCGCATGCCGTGAGCATCAGGACGCACACAAAACAAGTCTCGCAAATTGCCTCCTGACATTTCGACGTAAAAAGTTGTGAAAATGACTTATTGCTCGCGTTTTATAAGGTCGTGGTATGAAATGCCGTGGCTGCGCAATTGTCGCGATCAAACAGTGCAGTTGGCAGGCTGCCTGCTTCAAGCATTTGAAATTGGAATGAACGCTGATCCGCAGATTTTTGGTTGCCAGTACTTGACCTCGTTGTTCTATGATTCAGAAAATAGAAGGCAAGGAAATAATTGAGAATCTAACACAGTTTGCGGTTTTGTTGCCACTGTACTACTGCAGTAATAAAATGTAAAAAGCATTGTCTAGAATGTCTAGTCTAGCAATGTCTAAGAGTCTTAAACCTGGTTTACCTTTACTACGGCGCTATAAACTAAGCAGTCATTTTACTTACTGCGACTCCCAAGAGGCCAGAGATCACCTAATAAGTAGTATCCCATGTTTATTAAGGAGTCATCTGTATGATTATCTTTTTGGTCGAGAAAATAGTATCAGCCTTGTTGTAAAAATGTGTAGATAAATGGAACTTCTTATAGGTACCCGAATTAACATTTACTTTGATTATAAAACTTGATACCTATTAAAAACTACAGTGCCCAGAAGAGAATGTGAGACAAATAAGAAGAGTACTTCTCAATTTGGTGACAAAGGAAATAAAGAGCCTTCTGAAAAATTGAATGCAACAGACTCTCTGCTCCGTCAAAAACTAACAGACAAACAGCAAGCATATTTTTTCCACCGACAAAAAATAGAACAGCAATTTTCGTACGTTCGATACCCAATCAAAATCTTTTCTAGAACAACCATTTTTCTCCTTCCCGGTATTATAGTGTCTATAAAGATTCTTCAACTGTATTGTATCACGCGACACTTATTTACAAACTTCGAAAGTTGACTTCGCAAATGATCGCTCTGAAATATTTCAAAACATAAAATTTTTAAGATTCACTCTGAGATTCAACGAGAGTAGATAATATCGTTTTTATTTATGACCTCCTGGGAAGGTATTATGGATAAATAAATTTTAGTTTATGGAGTAGGATTAAACAATAAACATAAAATAGCGGCACGATTAAGACGAGCTGTTCTAGTCATATTGATCTATTCATAGTTTGAGCAACTGAACTTCAATTAGTCTTCTATTTAACACTGAATATGTGTGGCCGCTTTTAATTTTTATTTCATCCACCTATTGTTCTCCCACTGTTGGGCAAAGGCTGGCCTCAAGCCCTTTCAGATATTCTTCTTCCGCGCGGTCTCGAACAAGTCCTCATGGTGTGTGTCCAAATCATCACACCTTTCTGGGTGATATCAACGGCGGTGCCCGTCTTCAGAAACCCACTGCGCGGAGAACGCAAAAAATATAAAACTTTGTATTTATAGTAGCACTATAGTAGCGTAAAAGTATAGCAACAAATAACAAAAACCGATCAAGTGCGGGTCAGACTCGCGCACCAAGGGTTCGCAATGCCGCATATTTCACCACTCAAAAAACCTATAGGGTACTTACCACTGACCTTTTTTCTGTTCACGGTAGCACGTGATCATTGTGCGACCATCTTTCCTGGGGTCAGTCGATGAGTGACCCCGGACTTGCTCTGACCTACTCGTAGAATCATGAAATTTTACAAGATACAAGATCTCTCAATGCAACGAAACCCTTCGTATGCGAGTTTGTTCGCATTTGACTGGCTTTTTTACTAACATGCTTTTATAAGCTTGGTATGTTATGAATCTATGTAACGAAATATCTGAACGTGATTTTTGCCCCCTTCAAAACGTTGGTTTAATTTTAAACTTTGCACACTTATCAAGGACCGATGACAATAAAATAATTTAAATAGTTTGTCCCATTATCCTTACCAGAGATTTTCAAAATGACTGCTTTTACCAATGTCTGCCAATAAAATATTATAATAATCGGTATCAAGCACCCTACACTTTTTTACAATAAAATATATTTTTAACCGACTTACCAAAAAGGAGGGGGTTCTATGTTCGACTTTATGTTTGTTTTCTTTTTTTGTGTATGTTCACCGATTTCTCCGGCAATTGAGGACCAATTTTGGTTTTTTTTTTTGATGGAGTATGTTCCCAAAATCGATCTGATGAAGAACTTCGGAGATATACAATTCAATAAATGACGGCAGATCTTTCGGGATTGCTGCAATCGCATGTCTGTTTATTGTTTATACCATTTCATTACATAACATCATCATCATCACATAAAGGGGTACGCAGATGTGTACAGATTACCTTGTTGATGAATCTCCAGTAATCAACACCTAGTTATCGGCAGTCATTAGTTAACGACACCCAATTACCGACTATCACCCGTAATTTGCATCTGCCAGATTACAACCATGATACCATGATACCTTGGTCGGTAATCAAATAAAATTAACTATTCAATAAAAATACATTTATTGCCCACAGTATCTATAAATTTTACTAAAAACGTTCCATAGCTTTCGTGCTAAACTGTATTAATTATACAAATACACACACTTAAATATAAAATAAAGGTCAATATAATAAAAGAATTGTCAAAAACTTAAAATTGCAAAAATCAACAATATTTACTAAAAAGTTATTACTTAACTAGTTTTCAATCTTTATTCGTAATCACTCTTTTAACATGAGTAAATTAGTTTAGTTCGTAATAAAAATGACATTGGGAACAATGTTTAGAAATTGGGAATCATTATAAATAACTAAATAACAATCAGTCGAGTTCGTAACTAGGTAACTACCTTGTAATAAAATAATTCCTGTAGTCTATATCTTAACTTGTAGTAAAATCAATTAAAAACGTAACTTTTGCACATATACGAGTTCTTTATGTAGTAAATAATAGTCTTTACTGTGATATGTGATCCTTTTATAAAGTTTACCTATGTATTTGAGATCTGTTCTAAAAGCCATACATATTTGATAAATATTTATCCATTTCTGGTATTCTATAAAACCCTCTCTTGTTTAATCTTATATGTTCCTATATTACTTCAATTATTTCCTTGAGTTCGTAATCACTCCTTTCCACGCTTTCTATCTTGCCTGGCAAATACTCTCCTTAATACTTAATTATTACGAAATTTCCTATAGAAAACTCTCTGCTTTTATTTCGATTAGTTGCTTTTGAAAATGCAAGCAAATTTTCTCAGTCTGAGTCTATAGAATCAAGTTCTAGTTAATTCTTTGCTTTTGGTATTTTTCCTTTTTCTGGTTCATTTTCTTCGTCATCTTTTAAATTATGACTAATATCACATTCAGCGCATGACATCTCCACATCTGACTCTTCTGAAGTCGAATCATATTAAACGGTTTTCTTAATCTTACTTTCATTTTTCTTTTCATTGGTTAAGGGCAGGTAGCCTGACTTTTACATCTCTTTGATTCAATAATAAAAAAAAAAACAAAGTTTAAATGCAAAAAAAAAAATATTGTAGTTTACTAAATGTACTTTTCATTTCTGAGATCCAAAACACGATATCGAAAACTTCGCTCGATCAAAAAAAATCTGAAAAGGACTCTAAAACGATGTTTTTTTGATCACTTTCTTATTTTTCTTGAAGATTCACAACGTAAAACACATATCTAAAAAAAGTTAACAACCTACTCTCAGGATAGAAATTATAAAATAGTTTAATAATAAAATTATATATAACACAGCGGCCGCCGTACGGCTCTTCGCTGCAAACAGCCAGTCATTACGCTACAGTCGCGAGTACACACGCACCGAATAGCATGAACGGTGTAACTCAGTACATTGCCGCTCCCACATACATTTACGGCGCCAGAGGCGCCACTCATTACTAAACTGCAGGTTCGTCTTAGTCGACACTCCTGCCGCTGGTTACTCTCGCTGGAATTCTTATGGTGCGCCATAAGTTCCACCTGGTGGGAGTGGACCGCCAGGGTACTGTGAAGAAGCGGCGTACTGTTCATAACGGACGCCGCGGCGCGCCTACAGTCACATACAACAAGTTAAACATAGCGAACGCGAGTTTTGTAATTCGCGCTCGCAACTCGCTGGGTCCAGAGGATCACCCAAGGCCGAGCTCGTAGTAGCGAACTCCGGTGCAGCACCTGCGGGGGAACAGGGTTCCGTGACTACCACGGAGTTACGGCTCTTCAGTCGCACGCGGGGCCTTGGCAAGGAGGGACCCATGTTAATTTTATCGCGCTCGACTTCCCGCAAATCTATCGACCGATTTATTATGAGACCGCAGTGTAAAAAATTCTGTAGCTACCCTACAGATTTTAAACAGACTTCAAAAAAGACCGAAATATTCGTCATGGGTGTATTTTATTTTGTTTTGTTGGGTTATTAGTTAAAGATGGTGCCGACCGAAATTTATGTAGCTTTCGTCATGGGTGTCATTTTCAAGGTTTGTGGGGTAGCTTATTCTGATAATGGGGTCAAAATAAACCATGGACCATAAAATGACACCCATGACGAAAGTTTCAAAAATTTCTGTCGGCACCATCTTGTATTTTCATTTTAACCCCATATTCACAATAAGCTACCCCAAAAACTATGAAAATGACATCCATGACGAAAGTTTCAAAAATTTTGGTCGGCGCCATCTTGGAATTACATTTTGACCCCGAATTCGTATCTAGCGACGCCGAAAACCACAAAAATGACAGCCATGACGAACGTTCAAAAATTTCGGTCGGCGCCATCTTGGATTTACATTTTGACCACAAATTCGCATTTAGCGACCCCGAAAACCATGAAAACGACAGCCATGACGAATATTTCAAAAAATTCGGTCGGCGCCATCTTGGAATTTCATTCTGACCACAAATCGCATTTAGCGACCCAGAAAACCATGAAAATGACACCCATGACCAGAGATTCAAAAATTTCGGTCGACGCCATCTTGGAATTTCATTTTGACCCCAAATTCGCATTTAGCGACCCCGAAAACCATAAAAATGACACCCATGACGAAAGTTTCAAAAATTTCGGTCGGTTCCATCCTGGAATTTCATTTTGTTCCCCCATATTTGTAAAAAGCTACCCCAAAAACCATGAAAATGACACCCATGACGAAAACATCGGCAATTTCGATCGGTCTCTTCGGATCGATCTTGAATTTCAATTTAATTTAAAAAATAAACAAACTAAAACAATCGAATGTTTGTAATAAAATTGTAAACTGTAGTAGAAATATATTTTTTGATGAATGTGTCTATTTAGTCCTTCCGTCTATGTTTTCAAAAATATAGATAGATCATCAAATAATTGAATAAAATACGATTAAAGTCGTTACAATTTAAGAAGTCCGTTGATGTTTCTCATTGTACATACCGGGATAACGTTCTACGTAAGAAATTGAAAAATCAAATTCATAATCCTAATTAATTACTATGTTCATCATCATCATCATCATCATTTCAGCCGAAAGACGTCCACTGCTGGACATAGGCCTCCCCCAGGCGTCGCCACATTGACCGATCCCGTGCGTCTCGCATCCAGCGCCTTCCCGCAACCTTAACCAGGTCATCGGTCCACCTAGTGGGAGGCCTTCCAACGTATCGTCTTCCGGTTCGCGGTCGCCATTCCAGAACTTTTCGGCCCCATCGGCCATCCGTTCTGCGAGCAATGTGCCCTGCCCACTGCCACTTAAGTTTAGCAATTCTCCGGGCTATGTCGGTAACTTTAGTTCTCCTGCGGATATCATCATTTCTGACGTGATCACGCAAGGAAATTCCGAGCATAGCCCTCTCCATTGCCCTTTGGGTGACTTTAAGCTTTCTGATAAGGCCCATTGTGAGCGACCATGTCTCGGTCCCATAGGTGATCACTGGCAACACACACTGGTCAAAGACTTTTGTCTTGAGACACTGCGGTAAATTGGACGAGAAGATACCACGCAACTTCCCGAACGCCGCCCAGCCGAGTCGGATTCGACGGTTGACCTCTTTCTCGAAGTTGGACCTACCCAACTGGATCGTTTGTCCTAGGTAGACATAATCGTCTACAACTTCGAGTGTAGAGTCTCCGATCTTGATAGGAGTGGGTGCTACATGGGCGTTCACCATGATCTTGGTTTTGTCCATGTTCATTTTAAGACCCACTCTTTCGGAAGCTTTACTGAGGTCATCGAGCATTTTACTGAGGCTTTCCATGGTCTCAGCCATGACCACTATGTCGTCGGCCAACCGAAGGTGAGTGATGTACTCGCCATTAACGTTGATGCCTAGGCCCCTCCAGTCCAGAACCTTGAATACATCCTCCAGCGCAGCAGTGAACAGTTTCGGAGAAATGACGTCTCCCTGTCATTACACATTACTATGTTACCCATACGTTATAACAACGAGTATTATTCGCAAGTATCAAGTTTAATTATTATTAAGTATTTTATAGCTGTCAAAACGAGCCTTTTATTTTTTGACAACAATAAGGGCAATTTTTTCAAATTTACTGATTTATCTAAAACAAAACACTTAAAAATTTCGTTATTACTACGCACAACAAACAAACAGTTTGGCAACCTCTCTCCTATTTTATTAACTTTTAAAAACTATAGTAAAATTAGCCTTCTCTACACGTCTTTACTGTGACAGTTTTGTCGGCTTTACGCACACGCGAGCACGCCGCTCGCATCGCGGTAACAGTGGCGCGTTAAATACCTACTTCGCCGGGAAAAGCAAGCCTTAACTGTTCTTTGATTTTTTGTATTCTACTTCTTCTGCTTTTTCTTGCTGTTTTTTTTATTTTTCGTGGTTTCTTTTTTTCGTGATATTCTTTCCAAGCTTTACTGGGTACTATTGATGGATTTCCTGTCGATGAATTCTCTTTTATTTTACTATCCAAATCTAGCTGAAACAAACTTCTCTTGGAAGGAAATGGAACAATCACTCACTCTAGTCCCAAAACATATTTCAAAGCCTTTTTTTTGGTTCACCATTGAACTGCAGTACACAATTGTATTGCAGTTCAATGGTACTAATGATAGGTTGTTGAGTTAGGTTATTTCCTATTACTTTAGGCAAACTGGATGAAGGTTTAGTGGAAATGCTTGATCGATTAATGTATTAACTGTGGCGTTATTATTTAATTGTTTCATTTGGAGATCTCCTGTTTCTTCAGGTCAACCGATCGGTGAAATAAGTTCCGGTATTAATACAGTTCGGTTAGTAACAGTCTTGGTGATATTGTAATGTTGTTGCATTAGAGGATCTTTAGATAAATCGGCCGGTAAAGAACTTTCTAGTAGTGGATGAGGTTGGGTAACAGCATCATCCCTAAAGTTATAGTTAAGTTGTTGAGGAAGATAATCTATTATTACTCTTAGAAAATCACTCCCTCACCTCCAGAATCAGATGGAAGTGTCCTCATCAGTGGTGACTTTTTTCCCTACAGACAATCTGTGAGTCACACCATTTTCATCAGCTAGTGACTTCTTCGAGTTATGTGCAGTTTCTATCAAGTCTTTGAAATTGGCATCTTGTAATGGATTTTCATTGTACACATTGTTGAAGGGCATTTTTTCAGTTTCTTTACGCACTGCGCGGCCGGCATAACCGAGATACCTCTCCTCTTCCAATGTGTTTGATGTTGTAGGGGCATCTAACGAATTTGAATGACACAACGCGTCTTCGGATTTGTTTTCGGCCCAGATATGTCTCTAATTTTCCATTGTATTTCTGTCTTCAAAGTATAATTTATTGAATTAATGAAACTTTTAAGCTAAGAACACGTTTACGATTTCACTTTCTAAATATTTCACAAATTCTTTCTACATTGGATTGATTTTAGTCGTGGTTTCTTTTTCGATTTGTCTAATATTAGACATATCAATGTAATCAGGACCAAATGCAAAAAGGTCCCCCGCTCGGAAACCATTTTGGACGCAATCATTTGTTAAATTTGTCAGAGCTTTTTGCAACACTGCGGCAAAGTTCTCTTTCCGAAAAAAATTGCCAAGGTTCTCCGTTTCCATTGTGTCAAGGCTTTTTTTTCAATGAGCTTTGAGTGGTCTGAATACTGACAAGTCCAACGGTTGCAGAATATGCAATTTGGCTACAAAGGTACGACTTCAATACTATTTTGGGAGCAAAAATTTGATACATAAAGCATCAGGTGTGATTTGTGGCCATCCACAAAGAATAAGACCTGTTTTTCCGTATTATTTTGCTCTAACCAAGGATTGAAGGTATTAATCATATATTCATAGAACGTGGTGCACAACCACCCACTCTCTGACTTACTTATTGCCCATTCACAACACACAACACTCGCAGCGATAGATGTAGGAATTCGTTCATAATTACCTAAATATGATCAATGGAGGAGCAAAGTCACCGGCTGCATTTCCGTCGATTAGGACAGTAAGATTGTCCTTGTCATCGCCGCTACTACTGTATGAGCGTTTATCTCTTTTTTTGGCGAGTTCACGACCAGGTTTCGGCGACAAATAGAACGCGCTCTCGTCTGTATTGAATATTCTGTGTGGGTCGCTTAGAATAGATACTAGTTTCGTACAAATAACTTTCCATTTCAGTACCAAGTCCTATTATTTTCAAAAATATTATCTCGAGCTCTTGACAAGTTGTCTGGTACTCTTTGTGTCAAGTTTGACAAAAACAACTTCTTGCTGGGCCTATTGTTTGTATATGGATTTGGTCTGTTTTGATCAATAATTATTTTTGAACACTGTCTAGTAGCGAATTTTTTGGCAGTGGCATAAGTTTTTCAGATAATGCTAATATCCACTTTTCTATAATTTCTTTTTCCCTATAATTAAAACTGTGCCCGGCCTTATAGGGCAACCAACTGTCGTTTCCCCGAAATTTTATTATGGAGTTAATCCAAGGTACTTCTAAACGTTTCGCAGAAACTGAAATGTTTTCGCCATTTCTTAAAGCCTCAACGGCTCTTTCTAATTGGTCGGGAGTATATTTTTTCTCGGAGCCATCTGTAAGAACCAATCATCGAGTCATCGACACATATTATTACCCAATAATCGACTTTTGTCGACTGGTAGCCCGACTTTAATTAATCTATTTCAAATGTCTACTAAATACGCAAAGCAAAAAGAACCATATAGCTTGTCAAATGAAATATTTCTCAAAAATTATTATCGACGTGTCGATTATTGGAAAAGTCAATTTCAGAAACCAGTCATCGACACCAACAATTTACTATTATCAAAATAACCTTAAACTTTTGTTATAACAAAAATCGATCCTGTTTTTCCGTGAAAAATATCAAATTCGAGTAAGTCACATTACATTAAGATAATTAAGAAAAAAATGTCCTTGTCCTGGTTTGTGACTTCCTTAAGGATTTCTCTAAGAAACTCAGTTACTTTCACAAGATCTCTAGCCGCACTCGGTTCTCAGGCCACCATTTCCAAACAAAATGGCGGCTTTCACTCAAATGTCAATGGGTGCCAGTCAAAAGTGTGCCGTCTATGGCACAGTGTTGCCATATTAAGAAATCGGTTGAAAAATGTATCGGTTATTGGTTCTTGTTGTTACTAATTTTAAGATGTCAACACAATAACAATAGAAATACTAATTCCCTATTATTCGCATTATAAAATAAAAATAAAAAAGCCTTTTATTTCAATTTCAATAAAAATGTGCATCCAAAATTATTTAGTTTTAATTTTGTTATACTAATTTTAGTGCATTTAAGAAAATAAAACAATAAAAATAATATGGTTAAACCTTGACTATTTAGATGTTTAGTAAATACTTATATGTAGTACTCGTATAGTTCATTCTATTCTCATTTTAAGAAATAATATGATTAAAAATATAAATAAGATTCATAACACAATCATAATATAGTTAAATAATTATTATATTTGGAATGAATGTTATATTGGATAAAATAATAATATATCAATCAATCTGCCTAGCCTTTTCCAACTATATTGGGGTCGGCTTCCAGCCTTACCGGATTCAGCTGAGTACCAGTGTTTTACGTGAAGCGACTGCCTATCTGACCTCCACAACCCAGTAACTGGGTAACACGGTACCCCTTGGCAAGACTGGTGTCAGATATCAAGCATCTGACTACCCGTAACGACTGTCAAAGATCTCCAAATGACAGCCGGGACCAACGGCTTAACGTGCTTTCCGAGGCACGGAGGAAACAAAAATATAAATAATAATATATATTGATTAACTTCCTAATTACCTGTGATTACGAAACTACAGAAGATCTTCTTAAAATCTTAAGATAAAGATAAACTCATAAACACACCTAACACAAGCCACAACACTCACGCAAACACACTCAACACAAGCATACAAAACACAACACTCGCTCAACACTCACTCTGTTTGTAGTAAAACCTGATTTTGCTTAAAGTGATATAATATTATGTTAAACGAAACTACTGTTGTTCAAAATTTTCTGTGAACTGCGTCCTGAAATACAGGCTCAGCCTAGCTCAGGCGCAGTTGCTCATCTTTCATTCTTGTACATATTCTTAAAAGTTATACAAAATAATTATATTGTTCAAATTGTACAATTTTATGGAGAAATAAATAATATTTATTTTAATGATTTAATTTATTAGATATAGTCAGGGTTTGTATTTTGTTAGCAAGAACCCTCTCAATGAAAGGTAAAGGCCTCCTCCAGAGATGATCATTCGCATTACGAGAAAAAATTTAAGAATTCAGTAACTAGGCTGTTATTGCCTTGGTTCACCTTCAAGCGTATCCATAATTAGCTTCAAGCATAGCCAACTGCTTCTTATATACTCTCCCACAAAAAGGAAAACCAAACAACGTCCCATATCCATTATCTCATATTCTCATATTCTTTATTGTACACAAAATAAACATTACAAATACAAAAGGAAAAGGCGTGTACAAAGGCGAGCTTAACCCAAAATTGGGTTCTCTGACAGCAAACCTCAGTGCTAAAGAGATTTACAAAATTAGGACAGTTAACAAAAGCGCACAACAAATACTAAAAAAACATTTGAATTCTTACTAACTAAATATACTACACAAATACGTGTACAGCACATACACAACAGCAGATACATTATCATTATAATTTCAGGCGAAAGACGTTCACTGCTAAACATAGCCCCCCTCCAAGTGTCGCCACATTGACCTGGTCCCGTGCGTCATCCAGCGTCCCATACCCGTTTCCCACTAAACAAACACCACACCCAGGAACCCATAACTTAAACCATACCATTCTACGGCAATAAAGAAAGTGTTATCGCCTTTTCAAATAAAATCGCCAACATATATTTTACAAAGAACATTCGGAGCTGTAGAGCTAAATTAATAGTGATAAAAATCAGATAGTCGGGAAGCATGTCACGTAAGGGTTGAGTAGGGTATTGCCGGGACTCTGCAGTGTCCCCATGACTGGAGACACCTCTTTCGTATTATTTCACAAACCTTGGTACAAGATGATTACGCTTATTTATTGGTAGGCCTTGTTTGATGGTTTTAGAATATTTCTAAATTGCTTTGGAAATCAAGAATTATCCAGTAAAACAATAGTACAGTGGTTGACTCTTTTTTTATCTTCTCCATAAATCATGGGTCTTGAATATAAGCAAGAGTGTATTTAAAGGTCCATTAAATACTTGGGAGGCAAGTCTATGCTTAAGCGGACAAAAATCCAGTCTCCGTGCTGCTGTTAATTGTAAGTTACCCAAGATGCTATTCCTCAAAACCTTTCAGTATATTAAACTAATCCAAACCAGCCCCAAGCACTACACACATCTGTCTGCTTTGATCCAATCAAGGTATTCTGGAAGCGTTTGCCAAAATTCATTCAGTTTTTGGATCAGATAAAGCCGAGACACTGACAAATGATCAGCCGAAAGGAACGGTCGTCGCTCGCTCCCGTGCTTACGGGATCCAACCTTCCCCATAAATCTACTTCGAAAAACTCAAATTAATCTTATTACGGGATGTTTAGCTATCACTCTAAGATTCCGGGCTAAAGTCACCGTCGAGCCTTTGAAGAGAGATTTATTGAATGAAATTGAAAAGTGTCTCGATTATCTGTTAAGGTTTACCTATTTAGTTTAAATTCGTAAATAACCGCTGTTGATTATTCAGAAACCAATTACATTACTTTAGACAAGCTATTCATAAAACCACATGTTATCTTGATTAAATGTTTTGAACAGTGACAGAGTTTCAAAAGCCACGGCATAGTTCTCGAAATTAAATCACGAAAACAAAAACAGTCGGCACAAAACTTCAGCTTATTGTATTCTGAAACAATTCGTCTCAAAATTTATAAACACTTGCAAGTAATATAATGTAGACTTCACAATAACTTAAGTGTGAACATAACACAGTGATAATATCAAAGTTAAGAACTTATGACATGGGCCAAAGTTATGACACCTTGCCGACTTTGCCGGGTGGTTCGCGTAAACTTCCATAAAGTTGTAAAAGTAAATTATGTATAATTTTTAACTTCATTCCGCTTAGGTGTGCAAAATGTTGTATTAAGTTACTGCCAAACAACACTGAAGTTTTAATGTTACACTTTGTTTAAAGCTACGATTATCGTCCGGAGTGCCTAGTATGTTATGATGAATAAGTGATGCTGTATTGTTGTCAACTACGTTCTCACAAAGTTTGTTACTTTACGTCCTTCTGGCTAATTCACGAAATGCTTTACCCCATTACGTAAAATAATTTATGAAATTATGATATACTAACAGAACAAAACTTTGTAGATAAGCGGGTTAAAGTTTTGATCTATATCAAAACTTTAACCCGCTTATCTTATGGTTCCGTGCAAATAATTTATAGTGCATCAAAGCCGTATGGTCGCTTAGTGGACCTAAAACTTGTAGGCATGATACAAAATTACCTAGAAATGACCTGTGTATGTAAAGAACAAGTTCGTAGCCGACTGCAGACAGCAGCAGCGAGCGACGTGTCGCTGCGACACTACTGGTTTCTATATATTTCTTTGAAATACCTTCGCCCGACTACACGTCGTACGATCGCAGACTACATGTCGCCCGACCGCAGATCAGCAGTGACGAGTAGTGAGTGAGTGTAGTCACGACATCTTGTCTCACGGAACACTCAGAATCAATAGGAAACCGGCGCTGCCATCTGCAGTCGGGTAAGAACTCGTCCCTTAACATAACATCACGCATTCATATATTTCCCGAAGGGTTAGACAGTGGAGCAGCTATAGTACGCCCACTTTCCCCAGTTAGGTTTAAGTGCCATGTAATAGGAGGCGAGCCTTTTGCCATCAACCATCTACATGTCCAGACTCCAGGCTGCCCCTGAGATTTTCCAGATCAAAAACCCAATAACACGACCCGGGCATCGTAACCAGGTTCTCATGCTCAGCAGTAATGCTTCACTTACAAGTAAAATATAAAAAAACTCCGACACATTTTTATTTCATGCTACATAATTTATCTAGTAGTAGACACGCTTGAATAGACAATCTATTGAAGACGTAATTATGACATGATATCTTGCGAAAACATCCTGATTCAAACAGTAAAACGCCCATAACTTTAGAACCGATTTTCATCAAACATAGCTAAGAACTCCCTCTCTGATCACCATTCAAACAAAAGCAAACCAAATCAAAATTGGTTTATCCTTTCAGGAGCTATGATGCCACAGACAGGTACCTACACAAACACAAATACACACGTCAAACTTATAACACCCCTCTTTTTCCGTCGGGGCTAGAGCATAGGCAGCAACATTCTGCTGTCTCATGATAGTGACAATCTTATACAAGCGAGCACCAATGCATCAGTTAAAGGACCTTCATTATGGATTCCCTTTCCCATCATACAAGCTTTTAACTGAGCTCCTTTTTAGGATTCCGTAACCAAAGGGTAAAAACGGGACCCCATTACTAAGACTCTGCGATCCGTCTGTCACCAGGCTGTATCTGATAAACCGTGATAGCTAGACAATTGAAATTATCATAGAATTTTCTAAAATCAGAATAAAATATCGTTAATATTATCGTAAATATATAATTGGAGCTCCCATACAACAAACGTGATTTTTTTGCTTTTTGCGATAACGGTACGGAACCCCTCGTGCGCGAGTCCTATTCGCACTTGGCCTGTCTTTATTTATTTATTTGCCCAAACAAATCTATTTCACATTCATGGTATTCAACGTTCAAACATAATATTTAAGATGAGACACGACTTTTAACTAGCATGTTAGTAGCTATAATAAAAGACTCAATGTTTTATGTCCACTGGAAAAGATCCAAATGAATTATGCATTTCCATTTATACATATTTCATGAAGACTATTTTTCATTGTAGGGACGTTAAGAGCACTTTTTTGCTGAATAGAGTTGCAGATTCATTCTTTTCGGTATTTACAATGTGGTGAAATGAATTCCTTGGGTTTTTTAATTCCATTTAAGTAATGTATCACTTCCTATAAGGTAGGCAAAGTTGCACCCTTATCAGGTTATCATTTTCGACCATAACGCTAACAGATTTCCTTGAAACATTTATATCGTCAATAGTTGCTTCTTATTTATCGTCTTTACATAAGCACAATTTTATATAAAACATCCTCGGCGCGGCGCTTCTTCTGATACAGAGAAAGCACAAGCATTAAATGCCTTAATTACCGAAACAATTATAAAACCATTGTGTCTCGCGCATCCAAGTTTCGGGCATTTAAGGGATTAATCAATATCCTTGCTAAATACGGGTTGGCGCAATGTGGGTTGGGCTTATATAATTGATAGGCAAAAAAAGCATGAAGTACATTAGTTTTACATTAGCCATTAAAAGTGCAGTTACGTGAGTGTTACGAGAACATAATATTTTTTTTATTAGACACTAGCTGTCCCACGCGGCTTCGCTCCCGTCAACTGGCTACCTTCCTACCCATCTAAACCGTTTACGCAGCGCACGCAACGGAAACTCTCAAAAAGGAATATTGTTTTCCGTTTTTGCTACATTTTTCATTTATGCTCCGCTCCTTTTAGCCGTAGCGTGATGTTATATACCTATAACCTTCCTCGATAAATGGACTATCCAACACAAAAAGAATTTTTAAATTCCAACCAGTAGTTCCTAAGATTAACGCGTTCAAACAAACAAACAAATAAACTCTTCAGCTTTATAATATTATATATGTCGTAGGGTAATTTGATACTTCGAATCTTCGCGAAAATCCTAGGGGTTTTGCGAAAACGCGGATAATTAGACATAGGCGAAAAATTATCCAAGTACGATTAGTACTTTGGCAACATAGTCGACGGAGCCCCGCTGCGCGGGGCTCCTATTTCCGTCCGCAGGGTCTAAAGTAACCTAACACGAACGAGATGACGGGAGCTGAGTTCGCTCGCTTTGCTCGCTCACTTCAGCTCCCGTCATCTCGTTCGAACCTAACCTGTCCGTGTCGGGGTGCCCTAAGCTCCCGAGCTCGCTTCGCTCGCTCTTGGACTTTTTCCAGTAAGATTGAGAAACAGTTTCGCCATTGTCTAAATATCCGTGTTTTCGCAATATCCCTAGGGTTTTCACGAAAATTCGAATTATCAAAATCATCCTACGACATATATATGGCATAGATAGGCAAAAAACAGCATTAAGTACATTAGTTTTACATTAAACATTAAAAGTGCAGTATCGTAAGTGTTAGGACAACATAGTATTTTTTTTTATTAGACATAACATAACATCACCCCTGCAATCGCCGAGAGGGTTGGGCAGGTGCAGATGTACTATTATTTTTATTAGATTTGTCAAAAATATGTATAACAATAAAATACTCCTAAATTTCAGGCAATTTTAACGAAAATATATTAGCTTCAATTATGTAACAAGAAAATATTATAGCAGTGACAAGTGGTGCGATAAATTTTACTTTACCATCTTACCTATTTCACGGAGGCGAAGATTTCTGTCGTCGTTAACAGATAAGCCTAAAACACGACGGTATTACTTGAGATGACAGATTTTATTGCTATCTCCTTTTCATTTTTATGACACACCAATTTATTATTTGCACAATGCCCGGAAAGCTTGCTTAAGTGGGCATTCCATTTTTTTTTCTTAAAATGACTTGACCTTCTCGAATTTTAAATTTCATGTTCATTCAGAGCATCTGTGTAGTGAATATTGTTAGATCTCAATTAAGTACCTTCCACTTGGCAAGACTTAATTACAATCGGAGTGATTAAAGGAAAAAAGGAATCAACATTTTCGCGTCACAACGAGAAGAATATAAATCAGTCGCCTGTCATAGAGTCATAAAATATAGTTTGTGAATTTTAACAGCGTGACTACGATGCATGATCCGGCTGACAGAAATAATTTCCGAAACACTTCGGCTATTCAGCACCCTAAAACTTCTACAACGAAATCAACTACACTACTAAACATCTCAAACTCCCATCACGTCAATTTCACTACCTATCACGAAGTGTTAACACAGAAACGCAAACCAACGCTTTAGTAAGCTCCTTACCTGACTCAGGAGCCAACATCTAAGTTTAAACAACCTACACAGCTTTAAATACCTGTAGGTATTATAGTGGAGTAGTGTATACTACAACTATTTTCTTAATGTCCCTCGGCAATCATCGCATTTCAAAATACGAGTACAAACGAATGCTAGTTACCATATCCATCAATTATTAGATTTATCTTTTATACTAATTTGAATTCAGAACTAAGTACTTTATTGTCGTTTTGTTTTGATTTCCGTGTGGTCTATATGGATCTGTAAAATTATTTTCCTTTAGCAGCTTTCAACCCATTTTTTAAATAAATTACATTAAGTTAAAAGAGTATTAACAAATCTATATACTTCCAACTTGATTGAGAGCGTCTAGTCTGCACCAAGTGCAAAGGGCAACTGATAGAAAGCCGATGACTGACGAAACTAGAAGTTTGCCGAGGGACATTAAGAAAATAGGCTTACAGTACCTTAGAACGCTGCCACACTGGCAATTTGAGGGCATATTTCCTAGCTAGAAAAGAAGTCACTACGTGTCGTAGCAAAGATGGAGCGTATCATAGCAAGGTCGCTGTGTGTCGTAGCAAGTTCGCTGCCTGTCATAACAAGGTTGCTGTGTATCATAGCCAGATCACTGTATGTGCGTAGCAAGGACGCGCCGTGTAGTAACAATGTTGCTCCGTGTCGTAGCAAGATCACTCCGTGTCGTAGCAAGGCCACTCCGTGTTGTAGCAAAGTCACTGCGTATTGTAGCAAAGTGTTGCGTGTCGGAGCAAGGTGTTACGTGTCGTAGTACGGTAGTTGCGTGTCGTAGCAAGGTCGATCCGTGTCGTAGCAAGTCCGCTGCGTGTCGTAGCAAAGTCTCTGCGTGTCGTGCCAAGGTCGCTGCTTGTCGTAGCAAGGTCGCTGGTTGATGTAGCAAGGTCGCTGCGTATCAAAGTAAGTTCACTGCGTGTCGTAGCAAGATCACTATAAACTTGCTGAAAACACGCTACCAAATCGCCAGTGTGATAACGCGCGTATGTCTTAGTGCGCTCTAAAATTGTAATAATGCGTAGTAGTAACAGTTTCCTACAATTAATTTTAGTTGTAGACACAACATATTTCAAATTTGACGCGATTTGTTATAAGTTTAGAAGTTGAGGCATATGTGAGTTGACACGCAACGGAAGATTTCAAATTATAGTTTGAGTAAGACGGAGTGATGTTTAGTGGTAGAGTTATAGGATTATAGTTTTTATAATGTTGTTTTATTTGTACTACAAAACAAACTGAATATAGTTAAAGTGTGTCTTGGACATATTTACAAGAATATCCAACAATATTTATATATAACTGCTATAACTGCTTCCCTTGGTGGTCAAGATATAAAAAATATATATTAATATTTGGGTCACATTTTTTATTCCGAATGCTTATTGGTATCTTAACATAAGAAATAATAAAAAACTAATAAATAGTCATACATACACACTAAACTAATTGCTTTACCTACAAATGTCGGACACTTTAGGAGAAACTTACTTCTACTCTTCTAGTTCCGATAACATTCTGCTGTTATGGGCTATCTGAAATAAGAACCGACAATCAAATTACTTGCTATAATTTTTAAAACTCTTTTGTGCTGATTCTGTTTTGTCTTCCAGTATATGGAATTAAGTGGCAGTACGCAGGGCACATGGCTCACAGAACGGATGATCGATGGGCCAGAACGGTTTTGGAGTGGCGTCTGCGAACCGGAAGACGTCGCGTTGGAAGGCCTCCCACCAAGTGGACTGATGACCCGGCGAAGATTGCGGGGATCCGCTGGGTGCAAGACGCGCGGGACCGATCAATGTGGCGACGCTTGGGGGAGACCTATGTCCAGCAGTGGACGACTTTCGGCTGATGATGATGATGTGGAATTTTGGGGAAGATCATAGAGACAATGGATTAGATATAGCATATTGTATGACTTTAAAGGAGGACTACATATATGACAGGTAATAGTGGTATATGGAAGAACTTTTTCTTCTTTCATAGCAAGGCATAACGTACCATGTTAATACATGTTACGTTATGCTTTCCCTAAATAAATTAGGATAAAGTAAGGATGACAAGTCACCTGGATGTTCAGAAACCTGTTAGTAAATGGATGGAGGACGAGGTGGTACACAGAGTTCCAGTCTAAAACTCTTGAGTTCCATATACGTTGGCATGTCACGGCTAAACGGTGCGCTTTCCAATTTGCTCGCTATTAAACGTCCTATTTTCAGTACTGCCTGCAATTAGTTTTTTTTTTGGCATGTTGAAGTTTGTTGGTTTTTGCCCACACACATCTGAAAGGCTGGTAAACATGGCTGCTGTACTCAAAATACTTACAGAACGAGTAGGTAACGGTAATGCTGGTCGGGCGTAAATTGCCGTCAAACCTAATAATACTGATAACGGTATGGCCATCTTCATGAGCGTGAAAGGCATAGTGGACAGTAGTAAATCTGAAGTAAACAATAATACATAAAACATTGTGTCAAGAAACTGTTTTTGTAAAAATAACCACTCATTCGTTTCGTCATTTTCACTTACCAGGGTACAATCGGCAACTGTACTTAGCAGAAGTCGAGAAAATAGGTTTCACAATAGGATAAAAGTCTTCTGTATTTCCCCAAAAGCGCAGAATCCGCCCCTTCCTTGGACCTTCTACATATAACATCAGTGTGTCTCCTGTATCCAATGCGAATCCAGTCAACAAATTCGTTTTGCTCTCTGTTTCTATTATTGACTCGTTAATTTGACTTATTTTATGTAAAAGTGTCATTATAGCGTCACGATCACTAACAAGGCAATACAATCTAGAATATCTTACAGCGTTTGTCACAGGATTACAGCCAACGAGACCCAATGATACTTCTATCGTCATTTGTGCCTCTAAGATGACGCCTGGTTGAATAATCAAGTCAGGTTTAACTTTTGCTCTCACTGCATTTAAGTCGTTTGTACAAATTTGTTCACGTTCCAAAGGTACCACGTATTTTTCTGGGGGATATAATGGAAACTCTCCTTTGACAGATTCATTAATTTTTGTTAATGCTGTGGCGTCAATCCTTGTCTGTGCGATCAAAACATCTACGTTCTGCTCAGGTAATGGAGGCGGAACACGAATGCCATAATCATGATCAGCTTTGTCGTAACCAAAAAATTTCGACTTCGTGATTACTGGTGCAGGTATCCTGATTCCACGGAGCTAAAATCACACATATTGTGATGCTACATGTGCTTTATAGAGCTTCTTAATGGGACTGAAGTGTCACAAGGGTTATCGCAAAGATTGAACGCGTTGTAATCTAGTATACCATTATATTGAAAACTTTTATCAAAGTCTGCGCAAAATTCATCTTCCGTATATAAGAAGCTTGGCACTTGCTTGACTGAACATCAGAAAGCGTTGTTACACATACTGTCGCCTAATCGGATTAAAGCGCGCCCGTTTTAGCATCGTCCTTGTGCTCGTATCGCATCGTACTTTTATATCCAACGTATAAAATTCAAAACCCAAAACTAACTTTACAGAAATAGACACATAAAGACTCTTACACGACTGAATTTTTTGTTAATGTAGACTAATCGAGGCCAGTGCCGACCTCTCTGCCAAGAAATACCGAAACGAATGCAGAGGTCAAATTTGTAAAGGCAATTAAAGTCAACCAAGTCAGTCCAATATTTTAAATGCAAAAGTAAATCTGCCTGTTACTTTATCACTGAACAGATCTTAGAAAGAGGTAGTCTGGAACCTGGAGAAGGATGTAATAAATAAGCTACCTCCAGTTGAAAAGGCTCATCCAAAAATCTAGCCATTACATCCGATGCCACAGCACTTGGTAGTGGTATCGAGTGATGATCATTAAAATTAACTTCAGTTCTGGCTTCTTTTGCTTGTATGGATTGACGCTCCGAATTATGTTCTTCTTCACTGATCGTCCATCTTGTGTAAATGTGTGTGAATCTGTAACAGACGATCTCTAACAGGTTGATGTTTAACAGAAGCCATGCGTTAAAAATTAACTTTTCTCAATGTTAATTTCATTTCAATTATAAGACCGATGGATAGCGGAAAAACCAATCAATTTGATAGCCAATTAATTAACTTACGTTACTTACAGTCAGAAGACAAATTTTGACAGCCCAACTATAAACTGGAAGTGGACAAATATTGGAGTTACATGTCATCGGCCCGCGAAATATTTAATTGGTAATGATAGTTTAAAAAAAACTCAATTTGAAATTTATAGGACCCGAATGTTACGTGCCGACCTACAAAAAGGCTACTGGGGACACGGGCCACCCTATGAACTGAGTGTATTGATTGAGACCTTTACCCGTTTTGCTTGAAATGTTCTATTGGAACGTCAGTTAGATTACAAACATTTACAAAGAAAATTGGGTAGTCATCTTGCGCTGGCAGATTCATGCTGCTTATCAATGCTATTACTGCTCCTTGCTCTTTAGGGTGGTCTCCTGTTATCACAAATGGTGTGACCCTTCCAATGCCTGAAATTAAAATATGATTTTATTTACCTATTCACAGATAATATAATACTAGCATACAGATGCCGCATCCCATACAAAGAAACCTTGCCAACGTAACTAGTGTTTTTTATCTGATTAAACCTCAGTTTCCCAGCTCAAAATTATCGCAGAATTAATATGAATAAATGTCAAGCACGCGAAAATTCATCTACAACTACGATTTGTTTTATACTATTTTTTGCACGTTTTTACAGATTAATTGTACCAAAATGTGTAACAAAACAAATTAAAAAAATCGAGTGGATGCCTCAGAAACTTAAAACCGCGCCACCTATTGGAATCAATTTTAAGTGATCCATTCAAATAATCTTTGAAATGTAAATTAAGAGCCCAATATTCCTGAATTTTGTGCTTAGGAGAGTTAATTTTAAACAGGAACATATTTTTTTTATGCTCGTCTCTATATTGCCACAAATCAATAAAAAAGCGAAGCTTATCACGCCATCTAGTGCAATTTATTTGAACCAAATTTTCTTTCTTCGCGTTGGGTGCCCGTGACCTAGTACATATTTTACGCTTTATGCAACCTTGCTGGTGAAATGATGTTCATATATCTGTGATATTATGCTGCGAAACTTAAACAAAATAATACGAGTAACTTGAACTTTGCCTATCTTGTGCCTTCTTTGTATTAGAAGAGGCCTTTGCTCTGCAGATACAGGCTGGTAATTATTATTATCTATACATACATATAAATAAAATTGGAGTGTCTGTTTTTAATACTGAAATAATCGTTTTTTATTACATGTATATGAATATATATACGGTACATACACCAAAATATTTTTTTTTAGAATTTTTGTCTGTCTGTCTGTCTGTTTGTTCCGGCTAATCTCTGAAATGGCTGGACCGATTTTGACGGGACTTTTATTGGCAGGTAGCTGATGTAATAAGGAGTAACTTAGGCTATGTTTCTTTTAGAAAAAAAAAATATTTTAGGTAAAAATAGGCGGAACGAAGTTCGCCGGGTCAGCTAGTTATTAATAAGTTTTAAGCCTGCTCACACGCCACAAGTGTTGTGCTGTTGGCATATTTTTTAAATATTGTCAGGTACTAATTTTCGGTGGTGTTCCAATTCACACAATACTACATATTGTATACCAGGTGGGCAAAAACTCATGTAACAAACGAAACAGGGCGATAGTTGGGGTTATTTGCACAAGATCCAAATGTTTTTTTTTGTACTTCTAACCCTATCTTCCTGTTTCGTTTGATCCATGATTTTTTGCCCAGCCTGTATAAAAATTTACCTGCTAAGATCCAATCACCCGACAACTTGATTTCGTAATTTTTTTTTTCAACAGTGTTCAGATCTGATCTTTTACCGGAAATTGCTGTTTTGAGAAGTTTCGAACTGTTTCGTACATTGGATATCTCTTCTAAGTTTTCTTTATCGTCTTCCTTTTTATCTGTGTGATTTTGTATCACATTTCGAACTTGATACATTGCAGCATCTTGGTGCCTTACATCTGTAATATACCAATTCCATGTAGCCCTTAGGACAACATGGGCTCTAACAACTTAATAGTAATACCTCTCACTCATTCTTTGCAATCTTATTCATTCTCAATCAATGTTTAGACTAATGTCAGTGACAGCATGACAGTGGGCAGGACGGTGTGGATGAAGAAAACATGTTGCGCCGACCCCAAGTAATATAGAACAAGGGCGGGAAGATGATGATCTGATGTCTGGACTAGCCTGTCGCCTAGCCCGGTTTAAATTCTGCATTCTCAAAAACCGATCCTCAAGCTTCTCGGTAGGCTCCAGATCAAGGGACATGAACAAGGGCTCATCAGACATCACGAAAAAAATACAACTACTTTATAGTATTTACTTTTTACTGATAAGTACAGTATCATTAAGTGTCAAACTTAAATAAAAATATACATAAATTTTTACAAGGTAATGTACAAGTTTCCTGTGAGACAGTTCTCGTGACCCAAGTTACGGACAAAAGTTAGTTTACAGTATAGCTGTTGAACATTAGTAGTATTTATTAATTAAAAAAAATATTGATATCGATTCAAATGTTACTAAGTTAGGTTTAAGCTCAAACCTCAAGCTTCCCTGTCCTTCGGGCTTCAGCTATATTGTCAAAAATTAATGAATAATTAATTAAACAACACGAAAACTCATTCATTAGTCCAGAATGATGCAGTATTTCAATCATTAACCTTGAACCGGATATGGCGTATCGAACAGTCCATCCATAATCGAGCTCGGCATATAAATATCAACGAGAGACCAAATCATGTTTTTGATATATTTCGCTATGGTAGTGGTTGCCTCCACAACTTCGGCAAACTGTCGACGTTCGCCGAATCGCAAAGGTGGCAGGTATACTTCGTCACCGTGCAAGTTTTGGGAACTGCAAAATAGTGAAAAATTATTAACAGTAGTTTTGACCTATGCGTATGTGTTTTCAGGTTCTTTCCAGTACATTTATTGGAAATTTAAAAGTTTTACGTACAATATGTTTGCTTTATCTCTCTCAAATCAAATTAATCATCATCATCAGTCTTTTTTATGTTCCCACTGCTGGGACACAGGCCTCTTCTCTATGAGAGAGGGAATGGGCCTAGTGCGCGGGCCACCACGCGGGCCTAGTGCGATTTGTTGGACGTCACATCTCTTCGAATTTCTGGTTCTAGGACATGCCGGTGGAAAAGACAAAAAAAATATAAAAAATGTGTATTGACGAATCTCAAAATAAACTGATCTCATACCTGACATGTGAGCTATGGGATACTGTGCTGGGAATTGGAGTCACTGTCACCTCGAAGTTCCGCAATTCCGTCACTCTTACAGGAAACATGTGACGTATCGAGAACGTCAGCCATCTTCTTTCCAGAAACTGCCAAGTTCGAACCCAACCGTAGTTGTTTTGACCGCAGATCATCTGAATTCTCATAGCAAAATATTCAGACATTGCAATGTTAGGGTGAAAGCCATAAAGAAACTTTTTTTCACAAAATGGTAAAAAGTAACCCTTATGGGGGCTCAATCTGTCTGTTCGTCTGTCACAGCTGGATATCTCAAGAACTACTAATGGTATATAGAATAGTTTTAGATAACGTTTGCCCAACTATTTTGCAAATAAGAAAGATAAAAATTCGAAGTGCGAAGTGTTAAAGAGCGCTATTTGCACATTATCAAAAAAATACCGTTACCTTATAATAATAAAAATAAATAAATTTGCATAGAGAAAAGTTTTAAATGATTTATGTGATAGAAGTTTATGTAAAGATTACAGGAAAAATAAAACGATGTCTAAATAGCACACTTTTTCAGAAATCATCAACAAAAATTATATTAGTTCCACTAGCGGTCAAGAGATGGCGCTAACCTAAAACTGCAATATTCTACACCGCAGTGTTAAAATTATATGACGAATATAGGCCTCACCGATGAAAATTTAAAAACATTTCACGTTTCACAACCTGTCCTTCTACCTACCTCGCAGGTTGCTATGGGTGAAGCACAGTTGAAGTTTTTTCTTTGCACTATTTATCATATATGTATTATATAAATATATATTTTATGTATTAGTAACAGTAAGGTGAAGTCGAAATATGGTCGTAAGAAAATTCAGTATACATAATACTTTGACTAAATAGGTGAACAAAGATTGTCAGCGCTGCAGGTGAAAGTTGCTGGGTTAGGATATTTTTAGATTTCTTTCTACCAGTTGATGGCAAAGAAAAGTTTGCCGCGGTATCTGGAACTAAAACATACTTAACTGGTAAAAGACAGATATAATAAGTAGCCTAACATAATATGTACAGCCTCTGTTTTCCTTCCCTGTTTTTCGTTTTTTTTCAAACAACACAAGCGTAGCAAACACTACTTTGAGTACCGACCTACCTAACGCATTATTTTAAACTATTTAGAGTAACATTTGCCGTCACCTTCGCAACGTGTGGCCATATCACCACATCCACATCAAAGGTTCGGCCTGGATACAACTTGTATGACAACTTGACTCCTTGAATTGGTCGCCCAAGGAATAACAATCCCGCACTACAATCATGCCAGACATCGGTGTCCACCACTTCTATTACAAAAGTGAGCGTGAAGACACTTGGGCTACATTTAGATCCGTATGTGACTAGATCTGTGTTGAGTTTGACCGTCGACTTCGTCTTTTTATTCATTGTAACTATTATATGTATTGACTTTAAAATACCTATTCTTATTTGCTTTTATTGTAAATTATTTAGTTACTTTTTTGACATCGGACGTCTAGTCATTCCACTGCAAATTCGTTTGACGCAGTTTGACGAATCTGGACGGATCGTAAATTATTGTCTTTGCTGTCTTGAAGTTTAAACTATAAAAATATTTGATATATTTTAAGTTTCTCTGTGATTCGTAGGTTCGTACCAAATAAATCGCGTGGTTTATAGCAAGGTCGGCGCTACAGACATACCTTTAAATAGATAACGCAAGTCCCTCCATCTGTATGAAAACCAAGCGTGCCACTTTTTCACAAACAATGTAAAAACAAATTTACTTCTCAATGAAATAAAACATTTCCAATGCCTCTGCCAACTTTTTCTATACATTCTTTACAGCTCAATATGGCATAAAAAGATATTTTTCCAGATTTCGGTGGATTTCCGGTGCCGATAATGCTAAATGAAAAGCTCAGATTACGATCATTTGTCGTAACTTTAGTCCGTTTTTTGGCACGCGAAGTACATACAATCGCGTCATCTAGTGTGGTAGGCGCGTATTTCGTAGAAAGGTTGTCGCGTAATTCATTGCAAGTTCGCCGCGTGGTTCATATTTAATTCACAGTGTGGTGCTTCGCGAATCATAGCTTGCAGCGTACATTAAGGTACAGGTAAGGTAAAGTAACAGGTAAAGAACATTAGTAGAAGAGTAGTTTCATGCCCTGATAACTTAGAACATGTTTTTTATTGTAAAATGTGCCATCTATCCGCCATACATGGAACTTTTTAAAGCAGTGTTACCACTTTTTAACCGACTTACCAAAAAGGAGGAGGTTCTATGTTCGACTTCGTGTTTTTTTTTTTACGTATGTTCACCGATATCTCCGTAAATTGTTGACCAATTTTGAAAATTCTTTTTTCTTTTGAACGAGTATGTTTCGAAATTGGTCCCATTTTAATTTGGTGAAGATCTGATGAAGTACTTCGAAGATATACAACAGAACTCTTCAATAAATAACGGGAAATCTCTCGGGATTGCTGCAATCGTATGTCTGTTTATTATTTATACCACTTCATAA
This sequence comes from Orthosia gracilis, assembly GCA_947562075.1. Classification (NCBI taxonomy): domain Eukaryota; kingdom Metazoa; phylum Arthropoda; class Insecta; order Lepidoptera; family Noctuidae; genus Orthosia; species Orthosia gracilis. The sequence continues at coordinate 10,492,928 of OX387270.1, forward strand.
CATAACATCACGCCAGTATGCTCTTCAGAGGTAAGCAGATCTCTCATTTCACCCTTTATGTTCAAGTTTCATGATATTCGGCTAATCTATTCTGGCGTTAAGGTAACTTACTAAGCAATTTGCCAACAGACTTTTATTTTTGACTTTTTAGTTGTACCTACCTAGGTACTACTAAAAAGTGAAAAATAAAAATCTTTTTTACAAAAAAATACTACCGACTTCCAAATAAGAAAACTACAAAGTGAAAAATAACTTTATTTTTGGAAGTCGGTGTCCGTCACAAAAAAAAATGGTACCTACGAAAAACACCGACTTCCAAAAATAAAGTTATTTTTCACTTTGTAGTTTTCTTATTTGGAAGTCGGTAGTATTTTTTTGTAAAAAAGATTTTTATTTCCTTTAAATACTTTACATTAATTTGTAATTTTGAAAATTGTCTTTAATTAGTCCAGTTGCACAAAAAATTACGATTTCATAACATCATTATCATTATCATATCAGCTGAAACATGTCCACTGCTGGACATAGGCCTCCCCCAAGCGTTGCAACACTGATCGGTCTTGTGTGTTTCGCATCCACCGCCTTGAGCTGCGGGCGTCACTCCACCTAGAGGGAGGCCTTCCAACGCTGCGTCTTTCGGTACGCGGTCGCCACTCTTGACCTTTCCGGCCCCAACGGCTATCCGTTCTGCGAGCAATGTGCCCTGCCCACTGCCACTTAAACTTGGCAATACTTCGGGCTATGTCGGTAACCTTGATTCTCTTGCGGATGTCTTTATTTCTGATTTAATCACGCAAGGAAACTCCCAGCACAGCCCTCTCCATTGCCCTTTGAGTGGCTTTAAGCCTTCTGATGAGACTCATTGTGAGCGATCACGTCTCTGTACCGTAAGTAATCACTGGCAACACACACTGGTCATAGACTTTCGTCTTCAGACACTGTGGTAAGTTGGAAGAGAAGATACTGCGCAACATCCCGTACGCTGCCCAGCCGAGTCGGATTCGATGGTTGACCTCTTTCTCGAAGTTGGACCTACCTAACTGGATTGTTTGTCCCATGTAGACATAATCGTCCACAACTTCAAGTGTAGAGTCTCCGACTTTTATAGGAGTGGGTGCAACATGGGCAATAAACAATATTTCATAACATAGTATAAATTATTCTTAAAATTTTAATTAAAAGATTTGTATTGTTCGAGATACTTTTAAAATGGTAGAATCTTAAAATTAGATTACTGACGGTGGGTTGAACATTTATCTTGTAATTTTTGGTGTTTTTGTGTTATTAAGTTGACTTGAGCTTCAGTTTGCGTTATTAAGTTGAGTTGAGCTTCCGTGCCTCCGTACATTTCAGAAACACCTAAATTACAGCATAGTGCGTAGTGGTATAGCGACATACAGTCTGTCAAGAAAGTCATGAAAATAATGTTAGAGGAACTAACATTATTCAGAAGTAGGGCAACACTAAATCATAGTACATTGAATGTCATCGGCTGTCATCGACTTGTTTTGAAATTAGTTATCTACTGCATTTTTTATTGCTTTTCAAATCTACATAGATAAAACTTCGAAGAAACGTGATAATTATGAAGAAAACAATTAGGAGTGGAGCTAGGGAAATTATTTTTAAAGTGTATCAGCAATGTTTGTTAGAACACCAAGCTGGACAAATTTTATCAAGTTTGGATGATGTTTATGCTCGAACAGCATCTATGACCGGTATGTAATCGTGTTACTGTTTGTTTTTTATCTTCCAGAAGTTCCAAATTTACTAAACATACGATTGTAAGACCGAAATAAGGATTGTTTACATTGTGCAATAATAGGTTAGATTGCAAATATAAGTAAGCCATATTGTAGTGCGACCAGAACTTTTGATACTTTTGGGAGATGAAATTTACCGCTGATTTTAAATATGAATAAATTACTTATACCATGTTTGAAATTAAAATAGAGTAATCTATTTTCTGTTAGATTTACATAATTATTATTTTTTAAATCTTTCTTTCAGGAAAATCTGAGAGTACAGTGATGCGTATTGTAGATGAAGGCTTTAAAAATGATGGCAAATTTGGAACACCTGGCAAACACAGATCAGGCCGTCCTAAAAAAGAAATGGATGACTTCAACATATGTGCACTTGACAGACTCTGATTATTTGGATTCCGATTAATAAAAAAGAAATACTTAATAAACTCTTTTATTTTTGCAATTGAGCTCATACCTATCTATATTCTATCAGCGCCATGCTGACGGCAGTGCAGAGAGGCCAAACATCGTGATTTGCACTTTGTGGTAAGTACATAAATGTTAGTAACTGAAAACAAGGGTTAATCAAACCAGACATTCTTATTAATATAAAACCAGATATTCATAAGAATGTCTGGTTTGATCAACTCTTGCTTGTAGGTACGTAGGATACACATAATTATCCTAATAAACAAATTTGAAAGAAGTCTGGTTTCGTCGCAATATTTATAAAACAAAATACAGACTGGTAGAGAATGCCTAATGCATTAAGTCCGCCTTTATACTTTTATGTTGGATGAAGTTTTAATAAATAAATAAATAAGAATACATAACTAATAAGTATCAGTTAAAATTAAATGCCACTTGAATGAAAATTAGTTCTAACAGGAATGTTGTTCGCCACTACCACGGAGTACTTTTATTGGAGCCACTACCAATGAAAGTCAAAGCTCGTTTTTGCAAGTGTCAGTGTCACATAGATCGGTAACATAATGTACACGCCAGTAAAGAGAAAATCTGTAATTATTATTTTATAAATAAAAGTATCAATATCTTTTAGTCGAAATTTATTGGGATACCATGTTAATGATGGTGGCGCCCTCCCTTCGTTTTCATGACTTTCTTGACAGACTGTAGACTGTTCTTTGTGAAAGAGTTTGTGAATTGGTGCAAAGAAGTCAGCAATATCCTTGTGGCGTTTCCGAGCAGAGCCGCGCGCTGTCAGGTAGACGGACCAAAAAAATATTTTGACAGAATGATATTCACTCTTTAAAAAAAACGGTTGCAAAGACCCACCGCAAACATTGGAGATTGCAGCTCGCTACTCCATGCTAGAGCCTATCGATAACTTGCTAGTGTTATTCCGATAATATGTGTTGATATTTCATACCTAGTATGTTTCATGTTCAAATAAATATAAAAACATAAGCTGGAGTGAACCGCGTTTTGTGTGACTTTACCCTACTCGTCGGTTCCCTAAATCTTCACTGGCAAGAGCTATCTTTATTTTGTTGAAAGTATTGAAACTGTTCTAACCGATCAGTGTGGGGATACTTGGGGGAGGCCTATATCCAGCAGTGGACGTCCTTTGGTTGAAATGATGATGATGATGTTGAAACTGAACCCATCTTCCTACAGGCTCGAGAATATTTATAAACAAAACTAAGGGTGCGAAACGAGAGAGGCAACAGCTTAATGTGTAATAAATTCATTAAATAATTCTATTTTTGTAGATATTACTTTTCTCATTCTCTCTACCCCATTACCCAATATACTTACAATTGTGTGTCTTAAAACATTCGTAAAAATATGCTTACGTAAAAATACAGTTTAATTATTATAATCGAGATAAAACAGTATTCATACGTAAGTATCTACGAATACCTGCACATTTAGTTCATTGCTTGGCGTTCAGAGGGCGCTGATCGTTAACTAAAACCGAAAACGTCAGTTGCTAATCTATCTCATTCTATAAATAGTATATAATATGATTAGTTTCACAAAACGACACATTGTAAAAATGCATTACAAACAATTAGTTACAATTTCCTACAATAATTTTAAATCTACATTTTCTGGTAAATCGTGATACAAGAATAAAAACAAATGTGGCAGATTATTTATATTTATAATAATTTATAAGTTCCATTAGATTAGTAAAATTTAATATTATAAACTGTAACTACACTCCGTCCAGCCTATTACTTTACTTTTGACTGATCAAAAATTGATGATTTAGTGATGAACTAATGCGATACCGATTCGATTTCTTATAACAATCGACTTTATTAATAAATTAATTTGAATCGATTTAACTTATGATAACACATGATTTTATTCAAGTGAAGATTCCAGCTTATATGGAGAAGAATCCAACGATTAATCATAATAACATCGCATGTATTTTACTTGCTATTCTTCTATATTTTTATATCCAATATTACTTTTTCACAATGTAACCTTCATTGGAAGGGTGAACCTTAATGGCAAGTATTATTTATAATTACATTATTATTATGCAACAAATATTCAATTTACAATGCGATATTTACTACGACGTATATTCGATTTAACTGTGAATTTTAAATAATCAGAATAACGGAGCGAAAAAGCACGTCACTTCATTACTGTAAGCGTCGATGTGCATTTTATTGTCTTTGGTTGACTGTAACTACAGTCCGTCAAATCTAAGAAGTCCGATGACGTTTCTCATTTAACTTGCCGTGATAACTTTGTGTGAAAGTTTACGAATAATCAAATTCATAATCCTAATTAATTACTATGCTGCCTATACACTATAACAACGAGTATCATTCGTAAGCATCAACTTAAGTTTATACAACGTATTTTTATAGCTGTCAAACGGTACTTCTTAGATTTGACGGACTTTAATTATGAAATTTTACTGGCGTGCATCTGTCAAAAGTAAATTATTAGGCTGGAAGCAATATAGGTACAATAATTATTATTATTGCTATACTAACGTCAAATATTGTAGATAGCTTTACTACGGGTCCTATTAATGTTTCCAATTGATCTTCGACGTGCTTTGTACGGAATATCTCTCGGTGGCTCTTTGATCCCAGGAATCTTCTGCAAATAAGAATTTAACTATAGAAAATCAATTGATCTATCACAGTTAGCCGCAATCTATGAGTTGTCAATTTATCTGTTTCCACCTGGCATAAATTGCGACTAACTGAGAGCTGGCTGATGTTGCATACGCAACCCCGATACACGAGAAATTCCTAGTGTGGGGCAAAGTTCACAAAAAGTAAAAAAGAAATATCTAATTGCGGCTAAAAATTGCCAGCTATTGTCAGACCGAATGTTCGGTTTCGGTCGAGTTCGGTCGAGTAAAATAAAATAAAACATGATTCTTGTAAGGAAGTTTCGGTTTCGGTTTCGTCCGAAACTGTGACTGTTGCCGAAATTAGCTTTCGCTTTCGGTTGTAAAAACCAGTTTCGGTCGGACACTATTGCCAGCCAACGATGGGTGTCATCTTTTCATCTATCAAGTATCTTTCATTAAAAAAATAAGTTTATCTTAAACAAATGACTACAGATCTTTGTAGTGGGTTCTAGTAATACTTGTATGGATATTTGTCAATATTTTTTTTGCACTAATAAGCCTTTCAGAAACCTTGTTGGTGTTCCATTCTGGGTGTTTCTGCAGCGTAAATAGGAGGACTAAAGGTCGGGGGCCGTGGTGCTACGCAGAGCTCTAGTTTAAAACTCTTAAGCTCCATAGCGGTTGGCATCGCACGGCAACAAGAAGCGGTTTCGAAGTTGCTTGCTATCAAGCGTCCTATTTTCAGTAATGCCTGTAAAAAGTTACGAATATTAAACACTATAACGTATCTTTATCAGACTCATCTGCCAGACAAATAAGCAGGGCTACCGTGCCGATACATAACTTAAAATACTTACTGAACGTGTAGGTAGCGGTATTGCTGGTCGGACGTAAATTGGAGTCAAACCTAACAACACCGATAACGGTACGAACATCTTCATGATATTGAAAGGCATAACTGCCAGTAGCAATTCTGAGGATAAAAAATAATTAAAAATATTTGAAGACGCTCTTCTTGTAATAAAAAAACAAGAGCCCTTTATACTTACCAGGGTACAATCGGCAACTGTACTTAGCAGAAGTGGAGAAAATGGGTTTCACAATAGGATAAAAGTCTTCTGTGTTTTCCCAAACGCGCAAAATCTCTCCCTCCCATGGACCTTCTACATATAACACGACTGTGTCCCCTGTATCCAATCCGAATCCTGTCAACAAGTCCTCTGTACCCCCTGTTTGCTTCAATGCCTCGTTAATTTCAGTTATTTTACGTAACAGTGTCATTATAGCGTCACGATCACTAACAAGACAGTACAATCTAGAATATCTTACAGCGTTTGATTTAGGCTTACAACCAACGACACCCAAAGACACTTCTAATGTCATTTGTGCCTCTAAGATGACGCCTGGTTGAATAATTAGGACTGGTTTAACTTTTGCTCTCACTGCATTTATATCGTTTGTACAAACTTCTTCACGTTCCAATGGCATCACAGATGTTTCAGGGGGGTATAACGGAAACTCTCCTTTGACATATCCATTAATTTTTGTTAATGCTTTTGCATCAATCTTGGTCTGTGCGATCAGTATGTCTACATCTTGATTAGGTATAAGAGGTGGCACACCGACGCCGTAATTATGATCAGCTTTTTCGTAACCAAAAAATTTCGGCTTCGTAGTTATCGGTGGAGGTATCCTGATTCCACGGAGCTACAATTACAATAATAGAAAAATATTTAAAGTTACAAAATTATATTATCATCGAGAACGTAAAAATTATATTCAATAAACAGTGACGAATTGTAGATGGGGCCGAAAAGTTCTGGAGTGGTGACCGCGGAGGACCTCTAGGTGGACCGATGACCTAGTTAAAGGAATCCGGTGGATGCGAAACGCACAGGACCGATCAGTGCGATGACACTTTGGGGAGGCCTATGTCCTGCAGTAGAAGTCTTTCGGCTGAAATGATAATGATGAAACAGTGACTATGTAACTGTGAATGTCCGGAGCGTGGTAAGTCTTAAGATACACTGGTTTATGTCAACAAACACCTAGCTAGCTGTTGAAGGTCCGTTCGTCATTTCCTTTCATCACGATGTCGGTCACCTACTGATGAAGACTCCTAGATACTACTACTTATTATAGTCCAAGCCAATTTGATCCAGACAACTGCTTCGTTGTCGACATAGCTTAGAGAATAAGCAAGCTTAAGTGGCAAGGGGCCGGCCATATTAGCTGTAGAACCGATGACCATTCGCGTAGACTTGTTCTTGAGTGGTGACCACGAATATATAAACGTAACGTGTGACGCCCCCAGGCTTGGTGGAGCTACAAAGGTTGGGTACTTTTACAATGCAGATAGAAACCTATTTCTAAAATTGTCGTGGCTCCTAAGCCACGACAATTTTAGATTAAAACCATCGAAATTGATGACTGTTGATCCACCGGTGGATCTTAACAATCATCATCTGCCGAGCCTTTTTCCCAACTATATTGGGGTCGGCTTCCAGTCTTACCGGATTCAGCTGAGTACCAGTGTTTTACATTGAGCGACTGCCAATCTGACCTCCACAACCCAGTAACTGGGTAACACGGTACCTCTTGGCAAGACTGGTGTCAGATCTCAAGCTTCTGACTGCCCGTAACGACTGTCAAAGATCTTTTAAATTACAGCCGGGAACAACGGCTTAACGTGCTTTCCGAAGCACGGAGGAAACTCGGTATGTTGAAATGGTCACCCATCCACGATCGACCGACCGACCGAAAATAAATGCAAATTTTTGCAGTGGAATTTCATTCTATAACTTTTTAAGAGGCAATAGGTTCGAGAAGGATGGTGAGCGATTGGAGAACCTATATAATCAGCGTATTTGTTACATGAGATAACATCACGCCAGTAACCAACCATCGAACGGTTCAAGAGACTAGTTTATTAAAAGAAAAAAATAATACCTCTACTCGAAAAGGTATATCCGAAAACCTAGCCATTACATCCGAAGCCACAGCACTTTGCAGAGGTACCGCGTGATGATCATTGAAATTAACCTCAGTTTTGGGTGTTTTTATTTTTAGGGACTGCTGTTCTGAATTATGTTCTTCTTCGCTGATCGTCCATCTTGTATAAATGTGTGTAAATCTGTAACAAAATTCTTTTTCAGGTACACCAAGGAGACTATACACACTGTGTAATTCTCGATATTAAACGGCACGAGGCACGGATTCAAAACTTCACGAACATTTTATAAGATTCGGTTTATGCTATGCCGTGCACAGGGCACTGCCCGCCTCGGTCTAGCATAATTCATCTTACACACGAATAACAGTTTAGTCCTACAGGAAAAAAGATTTAAATCCCATCCCTAAATTGCTGCTTAAAACCAGTGGTTCATCGCATTCGTGATATTAGTTAATTACAGAACTGAAATTACGTACCCTTCATTTTAAAATAAAGGTCCAGAGCCATATTCTTAGTTCATAAACGCTTATTTAACTGAATTGCCTTAAAATTATGCCGCGATCTTTTTAACCCCCATGTGTTATAATGCCCTCTTCATAATAAAAGATTAACTAGTCATCACAAGCATGAGCTACCTGCTATATAGCATAAATTACGTATACATATCGCATCAAATTGAGTCCAGAAAATTACCTATTACGCTCCAAACTCTGTATTGGGATATCAGTGAGACTGCAAACATTTACAAAGAAAATTGGGAAGTCGTCTAGCGCTGGCAGATTCATGCTGCTTATCAATGCTATCATTTCTCCTTGCTCTGTAGGGCCGTCCCCTGTTTTGACAAATGGAGTGACCCTTCCAATTCCTAAAAACACACCAAAAGTGTTTTAGTAGAAATTTAAATCGGGTATAATTTTAAAGGTCAGCTCATTTTAGAGGTTTTGGTCATTTCCATGTATTTTGTAAGCAAACAAAGTAAATTGAGCTGCTTTAAGTGGTCTGCAAAATTCACTAAATAGGTCAGCAAATAATGTGATGTTGGGTAATCTTAAAATTTATGTCATTGGGAATTAGCAATAAAAATAATTGAGCAGCAAACCACCATAAAACATGATTCGAATTTTATCCAGTTTGGATTAAATTACAGTCATAAGTAAAGTATCGACTTAATTGTTGATCGTCGTACCTAAAGTCGGAACCACATTTACGTGTCGTGGCGTGGCGAGGCGTGGGATCCACCAATCAAACGACTCTGTTCCAGCCTACGTCATAACGCAACGAGTTTTGATGCCAATCAACTGCGTCAGAAGGCGCTACGACACGCCATGTAAGTGTGGTTCCGTCTTAACCTAACCGTGTCAGGGTGCCCTGTATTCCCGAGCTCGTTTCGCTCGCTCTCAGACTAATAACTTTTAGACAGAGTAAATATTTTTATACAAAACGGATAATAATACAGCATTAGGACTACATATTTTCCAAACATATACCTACATTAACAAGTTGACCAATCTACTTATTTTTTGATTAACCTTGAATTGTTGGTGGTTTGTTTTGACGGCCGACAAAAGCATGTTTTGCTGTAAAAATAACTTTTATAATACTTTTAATATAAAAAATAAACATTAAATTTATCTACGCAACCTTGGTGATGACGGTGAGACGATCTTCAGAATCTAAAGTTACAATTTTCTGAAGACATACAAACATAAGCGTACGCCTTTTTTCCATACAGGGGTAGGCAGAGACTACAGAACGCCACATGCTACGATCAAATTTTTGAAGAGTCTACAAGAAATCTACGATATCTAATCTACTATATCAAACGTCACCAGCTAAGATCCAATCACCGGACAACATGATTTCATATTTATTTGGTTGTCTTATTTCTGGTTTAATTGGATTTTTCACACTTGGGCTTGATTTGCGAGAATCTACTGTCTTATCTTCTTTTTGTTTCCCTTCTTCATTTGCCTCTTTCTTTCCGCCATTAAGTATCACATCTTCTACTTGGTAAAGTGCTGCATCTTGATGCCTTACGTCTGAAAAGTAGGATCAGTTCCATGAATCTTTCTTACCACTCTCTTTAATAATTAAACAGTACTAATTGATGTCTACATTGTAGTGTTTGTTCGTACAAAAAATGATTGCAATCGATTTAAATTTTACTTAGTCCGGTTAAAGTTCTTCAAGTGGACAGCAGGCAGAATCTCTAGATTCCCTATAGACTTCAGATTCAGCTTTATAGTTGAAAATTAAGGATAATGAAATAACATGAAAACTCATTCAACATCGTTGACAACGGTGAAGGAAAAACATCGTGAGGAAACTTATAGTGTGTTTATTATAATATTGTGCTCCATTAGTGTAATTGCTGCGAAGTGTTCCAGTGCGAGGATAAACTAATAATAAATAAATAAAATTCATCCTCAATGACGCAGACCTTGAACTGGATATGGCGTATCGAACAGTCCATCCATAACTGATATCGGAATATGATTCACAATGAGAGACCATATCATATCTGTGATATACTTGTTTAAAGGACTCTCGGCCTCAATAATTTTGGCGAACTGTCGACGTTCACCGAATGTTAACGGAGGCAGGTATACTTCGGCAGCATTCACGATTTTGGAACTGAAACGCGAAAAATAAAGATAAGTAGATTTTGAACGATTGTAATAAATATATTAAAAGGCGTGTGTATATGTTTGTATGTAATTATGTATATAATTACATACAAACATATATACATATTATATATATTGGATATTGTAACTTTCTTTGAGAAATCTTTGATGTATCTCGGTTTTATCTTCAGTTTAATCTTGTGGCTATACAACATTGTTTCTTATATCACCTATTCGATTGGTTTTGTTATCCAAGGGGACACTCTGCATGTTCTACTCTATACAAGGAAAGATACTACTTTCATACTTGGCGCTAAGCGTTTGTATTCCGAAATTTGGAGTCACTATAGCCACAAATTTGCGCAGCTCCGTCACTCTTACAGGAAACACGTGACGTATTGAGAACGTCAGCCATCTTCTTTGTAGAAACAGCCAAGTTCGAACCCAACAGTAGTTGGTTCCGGAGCACACCTGAAGAACCACAAAAAATATTCAGATATTAAGTCTTATTATCATATCAGTAGCACCTACTAATATAGTCTTGTTTGACAAGCAGAAAAGAAGAGGATTTCTTTATATTTTTTTCGTCTATCCTTCATCATTTGGTGATTAATGGGTCGAAAGATTAAAAAAAAACAGACCTAAACTAGATGTCAAAAAGTAAGGACAAGAAGATGATAATATATAAGAATTAAAATATTAAGCAATGATAGTAGTTCCCCTAATTTATCGGCATTTTCAAACCTTGATTTTTGGAAGCTCTGCTTGTGGAATATATGTATTATTATTTAAGTATTTATGATATTAGTTAGTATTTATTATTGTATTTTGTGTTATTAATATGCATGTATCTGAGAGTGTATATTAATTATTTATACTGTATTCTTCTTTATTGTGAATTGTTTAATATATTTTCTTTTTATATCCCCTCTACACTCGGTGTCTACATATGATTGTCACTTACTTTACTCATCATCAGCATCAACATTTCAGCAGAAAGACGTCCACTGCTGGACATAGGCCTCCCCTTTAACTCTACTCGATAAGCTCTGAGTAATAATAACTCCATGCTGAGGGAGGACAATTTTTTTGTCTTTTACTTGAGAGACCCTTTACCAAAATTTTTAATATATTTTTGTTTATATATTTGACTTCGGATAGTAAGATACATAAGTAATGTAATGCGAACTGTTCCAAACGTTTTCTTCTAAATTATCAATGCAATATCAACTTTAACATTTGCTGTCACCTTCGCAATGTGAGGCCATATCACGACTTCAACATCAAAGTTCTGTCCTGGATACAATTGGTATGATAGCTTGACCCCTTCAACTGGCGGTCCAAGTTCAAGCCATCCCTCATTACAATCGTGCCAGACATCGATCCCCACCACTTCTATTACAAAGGTGAGCGTGAAGGCACTTGGGCTGTATTTAAAACTGCTGGCGTTTTCATTGGCAACTGATGCTCTCCTTCCTCCATTTGTAGGCATCTTCTTATTACTCATCATGTGATTGTTCCTTTAAAATATCCTTGTTTTGATCCAAAAAATACGTTTATAACCAGATTCATTAATATTTTGACATGATATCGTTTGATTGACTGATCCATAAATCTATTGTATACCTATGCTGAGGTACTAATAAAATATTTATACTCTATGACTATTTTTCATAGTGTGTCTCCTTGCTTAAATCTCTGATTATGTTACAAACATACCTTCCTATTGTAATCTACATATTTTGTATTACCTACAATTTCATGTTATCTATACATCTATATACCAATATTATAAAGAGGAAATATTTTTTGTTTGTTGGTTTGTGTGGTTGTTTGTTTGTGCCGAATAGGCTCCGTAACTACTGGACCGATTTTAAAAATTCTTTCACTTATGGCAAGCTACATTATTCCCGAGTGACATAGGATATAAATTATTTTCAAAAAGTTAGAGATCCTTAATGAGAATGATGTAACCCAAAGCAGCAAAATTTTATTTGGTAGTGGCAAGGTTGGTGGGTAGGTAGGTAAGATAGGGTAGATAGGTGGTGATAGGTAGGTATATAGCCAGTTGACGGGAGCGAAGCCGCGGGGGTCAGCTAGTGAGATATAAGGGGGAATATCAGAATCTCATGGCACAAAAAAATATAATTGCACGTCACCGAAGTTACTTATTCGTATGCATGGAAATAATTTCCTAAACTAAGAAAGGTTTCCAATTTGAGGTACAGCGACATCTATGACGCCGCATACTAACTGAATCACAAAATCCTATGTCGTGCAAGCCAATTTTTCGGCGCGATTTGAACATATATACGTACACAACCGTTGGGCAGTTACCTGAACCAGACACAACACAACACCCGTGTGGTCGGAAGATCCTCCTTTTGGAGGATGGAACTTTACACCCTGTTATGTATACCTCCATAACAGGAACTAATTACAAAATATACTGCGATGTTTCTCAACATAAGCCACGACCATTCTTCCCGGAGGGTTGAGAAAGCTCTTTTTCGGTGGTGTACAGCATGGTTTAAGACTCAAGTTACAGAACTTCTAAAGCAACAAATAATTTAGTAACCGACAGATTTGTTTGGCCTTTAGTTAAAATAATGAAAATTTAGATTAAAATTTTATATATGGTTTGGTCATGTTGAAAGGTGTCTTATAAAAGGTATCTATAATACACACAACGGATCTTTGTGTCTCTGAAATTGGCTGCACCCTGCGCACTAACTATTTTTGTGTCAATGTTGAAGATGAAGACAGCATTGTATAACTGCCTCTTTCACTCGCTTGCGTTTGTCGCATCGTCCTATCTTGCTTACTCTATGCAATATACTCGTTGACAAACGGTATCTTGCGCAATGGTTCGCAGAGCCAACTTCAAAGATACAAAGATCCGCTGCGACTACTATCCGAGGCAAGACGTTTGTCAAGGCCGGGAGGGGACGCCCTAGAAGGATATTATTGGTGATGTTCTTCAGAAAGGACAGGTGCATAGTGCTCATAACCGGCGTGCCTATATGACCTGATGTATGAACGTAAACGAAGCAACAAGATTATGTAAGGATCTTAGCAGGTGGCGTTCTGATGTTTCTACCTACCCCATTGGAAAAAAGGCATTAGTTTATGTATGTGAGTGGATGTATGTGTGAGTGTGAAGACCTTAATGACCTTTAATTTCAACTTTTAAGTTTATATAGACCTTATCCTTGGCCTTCAACTTATTTTGTGACTAAATATAATCTCTTGAAGTCAGTGTTTAAACATATCAAAGTGGTCAGTTAACCCGAACTTGATCGACATTTGAAATCGAGTCCGGTCTTTCACATTTTATTTTTTATCTTTGACATTATCTTTTATTATTCATAGAAAATTAGATGTAATTGCAATTGATCTTTTTATAATAATTACATTATTTTTATTGTTTATCCTTTTTTGGCCTTTTGTTCTTATTATTGTATTATTAATTATTTTAAATGATATGTGGATTAATATTGTTTTGAATTTGCAATTTTATAACAGGTGTGTGTGTTAATCTCTTTTATATTATCTTTGACATGTTTTTTTTAATGTTTTGATCAATTTTAATGTTTAATGGTACTTACATTATGTTTTATTTTACAAAATTTCTACACAATTTATGTTGCTCCGAATTAAATTACTTATGATTTATAAGTTAATACATTGCCTTTCTGTCATACAAAAATATGACATTATAAGTAGTTTATTGTATAAATAAGACACATAATTTGTTAAAATTAGATTTATTATACAAAGTTGATATGTTATTAGTCCTTTTAACTGTGCTTACATTTCTTATTGCTTACTTAAAATGTATTAAAAAAAAGTTATACAATTTTTCATTAATTTTCTGGTCCACGGGGTTCAACTGTAAATAAAGAAAAATTAACATCAAATTATATTTTTAAATTATATTGGTGGTGGTTCAGTAGGAAACGCCCATATGATCTTGAAAATAGATTGTCCACATTTTTTTAACACACAAATATGAGCTTTAAAAGCTTGTAAAAATTGCAATTTACGAATATTTTCTGCTATAGTGAAATGACGCAATATTAATTTGAGTCTTTGTGGGCTCTCTTTTGTCTTAGTAAGAAATTGAATAAGATACCCTTATTTAAACAGATCTTCGAGATACTTACTGGTAGGATCAACGAAGTGAACTGAAAAATAAAAACACCACATTAGTTTAAAAACAAAGAACGGATTGTACCTACAATAATTCATGTTCCCGATGAGCTTATGTATGGGCAACTTTTCAGGATCAGATAGTTTTGGTTAGTAACCAAAATCTAAACACCGGATTTTAAATCTAACTTCTAAAAAATTCTTCTTTTTCATCCCCTTTCAAAGTGATTAATTTTTAAAAATACCTTCCTTAGCATTTGCTTTAGCAAAATTTCATGCATCTCTAGACACGGCGGTTGAAGCTAAGATTTTAGCTAAGTACATTCTATTAGTAGATAAGTAACATATACATTACATAATCAAGAGAAGACATTTAATTAAAATAAACATAATTACCTTGCTCGCCACCATCAACAACGTTCACTGCAAAAATAATAAAAATAAATTAACATAGAATTACGTAGTATAAAACAAACAGATTTAACAGTGTTAGAGTATGAACAAGACCCCAGTCTTGTCATCCCCTTTCAAAGTGATTAATTTTTAAAATATCTTACTTAGTATTTGCTTTAGCAAAATTTCATGCATCTCTAGACACGGCGGTTGAAGCTAAGATTTTAGCTAAGTACATTCTCTGAGTAGATCAGTAACATATACATTACATAATCAAGAGAAGACATTTAATTAAAATAAACATAATTACCTTGCTCGCCACCATCAACAACGTTCACTGCAAAAATAATAAAAATAAATTAACATAGAATTACGTAGATAGTATAAAACAAACAGATTTAACAGTGTTAGAGTATGAACAAGACTGGGGCCTTACAATGCCGTGTCCAAACAAGGGACAGTAGTATTTGTCCTGTGTAGCTCCGTCTCTCTCTCATAGTGGAACCATGATAGTATTTACACGTCATGGTAAGGCCCCGTTATTCCCTTTATCTGATAATTGTCACAGATTTTTTTTAAATTACTCAATTGTTATTCAGATAATAAGAAGGTTTTGTTAGGGTCGATTTTTTAATAATGTAATAACTTATATTTGAGGAATAGAATGGCTATTTGACAATTTTGGAAAGACTATCTATTTACCTACCTACCCTACTTACCTATCCACCTACCTTACCTACCTACCAACCTACTCATCTGCCCTACCGATCAACCTTTCTACCCACCCACCTAACCTACCTACCTACCCTACCCTACTTACCAATTTGTAAAACTATTTAATTGAATAATAATTAATACTACAATATGAATGTAACCAATTGACGGAAGCGAAGCCGCGAGAGTCAGTTAGTTCATTATATAATAAAGAATAGACATTGAAATAAAATGAACAAAATTACCTTGCTCACCACCATCAATGACGTTCACTGTAAATAAATAAAATAATTAAAATACAAGACTAAACTAAGGTTTCAAGAAATGCTATGCTATGCAAGAAATTAAGCTTTTAAAAAATTAAGATTTAAATTTGCTTTATTTAAAAAGACAATACGGCGCTTAATATAAGGTATTAATAAATTAATTAATTGCATTTATCAACATCATCATATATTTTGATAAATTGGTTAAATAAAACAATTTTACATATCTAAAAATATAGTTGAAAAGATAAAATAAGATGAAATCGGTGTTCCATTCATGTTACAAGAAGAGACGCCGAAACAATCTCAAAGGTCAAAACTAAAAAGTGCAGACATAATCTTGGTCACGTCATTATGATGGCCATGTAGATAAGTGTCTGAGATTTTGTTTACAAAACCACACCTCATAATCATAGCGAAAATTAAAATCAAATCTGTACGAATTTTAATTCATTGACAATCTGTCAAGCGGTGAGAGTACTCATGAATGTGAACAACTTATACATATAGTTCCATAGAAGGTATCGGGAAAAATAAATAGCAGTGTCCCCTATATTTTGTCGAATTATGCAAACATAAATGTATTGAACAATAATGAAAGATGTCCATATAAGTGATTACTTTGACACCCTGTGGAATTGCCAATTAATTAGAAGTCACTTAAACAAATAAAGGGCCACCCATTTTTTTATAAATAACCTAAGCTTGTTTAATAAATGAAATAATTGTTCCGCGTTTCCACACTTATAATTATTAATAAACAAACAAAACAAATACAAAATATTATTCATAACTTTTAATGCGTCTGTAAAACTGACAGCAAGTATTTGTTGTTCTTTTTTTCATTTATGTGTAAATTGATAGGATTCCTACAAAAACTTATTTCCTAGATATTGTTTAAACTCTTATAGCGGTCATAATTCATAAATTGTTATAATTACCTTGATGTTCACCATCAACTACTTGAACTCCTATTAGATATTAAAAAAAAACAAATTAGTTTTATTTGTCGAAATAATGGTAGATAGCTTTCAAACTTGATTCTTCCACTCTTCACCTACTCATTCCTCTATGTTCAACAGGCTTTTGGGAAAGATTTGTGTGAGATATAAAGGCTCCCTCAGACAGGTGTGTCACGACAATGCGACTCGCTTTCGTAGAAGTTATTATAAAATACACTGCTACAAAAAATACTATAAAATTGTGTCGTTGCCTTGTTGCGCATTGCCATGTCCCACCCGTATTGCGAGCCTTCATAATCTAAATAAAAACTGCAAAATAAATAAGATCGTGACAAGAGCTGACCCCAATATGTAGTTGAGAAAAGGCTTGGCTCTATAAGAAAGAAAGAAAAACATTTATTTTACTAACGAATTAAAAATCCCTATAGTTGTGTAGAAAATGAAGATTGACTCACCTTGAGGTTTCGCGATGGTCATGGCGACCAAAGCTACCACCAGCAGAACAATCTGAAATACAAGAATAGTACATTAAAACCAAGAGTTTAAAATTATGGTTTTTGAATATCTAGATACTCAAAAAGAGAGTAGAGTATGGCTAGCCATACTCTACAATAATGCAACATACAGTACGAGTAATAGTTGCACACTACTTCCTAGCTAAACTCCATTTGAAATAACATTAGACATGTTACCAAATCTTTTTACAGTCCTTTCAACCGATTTTGAGTTCTATCTCCTAAACGCAAGGATGACATAAAAAGCATAAACCTGTTACCAAAACCAACTGTTTGCTACAGCTGCCATTTGTCGTATTACCAACACAATAGAAGTCAAAATCGGCTGAAAGGGCTTTAAAATGGGCTAATTTAAACGTCTAATTTTATCGCAAACGGAGTATAGAAGTAGTGTGAAATTATAGCTAGAAGTAATGTGCCTTTCCTTAAATAAAAAAGCTTTTTTATTCAAATAAAGGCCAACTTCTACCAATTCGACATCGGCACAGATTCCACAAAAAAAAACTTTGGAACACAGATAATCTAAATGCTATTGATCTCCATATAAAAAACCATGATAATCTCATTAAAAAAAAGTAAATCTGAATTACTATTTGTAACACAATGCTATATTAAAAAAAATATTAAAACCACGTACCGTGAATTTGCTCATGATTAATATTTTCCTCTTAACTCTTGACTAATTAAGACAAAAGTGTTTGCCTAATTATATTTAAGATCTTTTTATACGCGGACATAACAAATATTGATGTTTATATAAGTAGAACACACGGTGATAACCTCTAACCTAGGTCTTGGAACATTGGAAACCGAAATACCTTATTTAAATTGTAAAGAACAAAGGAGTTGAATTACGAAAACATATATAAACTATTGTTTTCCTTGTCTGCGTTTATCAAAAATACCAAAAAACTCTGTGAGTTGGACTCGCATACAAAGGGTTCCCTACCATTCCGCAAAATATTCTTATGGTATGATTCTTGCAATGCTATTTGTGATGTGATGTGATTCTATCAATGTGATCTAGGATACCAGGCTGATTAATAACATCCTTGGTGTAAATTGATTAGGCGTTGAAATCTTCAAGACGATGTTCAACGTTAAGTACCCCTATAAGTTTTGCGAGTGTCGAAATAAACAGCATTGCGAAACCTTGGTACACGAGTGAGACTCGCACTTGTTCGGATCGTATTATTTGTTGTTATAAATGCATAAGTGTTAGACGTCACTATAAACATACAATTAACAAAGTTCAATGCTTTTATGTAATTCCTTTTTGCTACAGTACGAAATAAAAAAATAACTTAACTATGCAACCTACTTGTATATATGAGTTTTTACCATAATTATTATTTGTTTTTATAGGGACTCGTAACATATCATACAGGCAAAAACAAAAAACACATAACAAAACACACACACACATAAAAAAGGCTGACCAACGATATTGGCCATCAGCCTTTTTAATGTTCCCACAGCTGGGATGCAGGTTTTCTCTCTGTGGGAGGGAATGGGCCGTAATCCACCACGCGGGCCCAGTGCGGACTGGTGGATGTCACATATCTTCGAAATTTTGCTTTTAGGACATGTCGGTTTCCTCGCGATGTTTTAATTCGCCAGTTTGAGAGCAGTGCTGATGAAATAATTTACACAAAGTTAAGCGCGTGCCTGGGTTCGAACCTTGTGTAGAAGCTAGTCGTAATGACCTACAACTTGTAAGTCGCGGCAGTTCCACTGAGCCACCACAGCTCTGTACCCCTCCACCTTTCTGTACCATCACTGCACTGCCACTGGCTGTCTTATATTGGCCATAGTAACATATATTGTATAAAAATTTCAAGTGCCAAGCTATTACGGTTCCGAAGATACTTCCCCATGAGAGACAGAAAGACGGTCTGTTAGCGGAGACTTAGTATGTAATAGGGTTCCGGTTTTCACCCAACGTGTCTGGAACCCTAAACTTACTGATAAAAGCAAGTTTGTTGACTTAGTAGAAGTAGTGATGATTGATTATTAAACAATATTTCTGAGTATCCATTAGGTAAATATGTCTGACCATGAACTCACTTAGGGTTGCCACTAGAAGTCCAAACAAAGCCGGACATGGTTAGGCTTTTTCATGTGTGACCGGCCAAATTGGCTCCTAGGTTCAATGCCTCGGTCGGGAAAATTGTTGTTGAGTTTTCAACCGACTTACAGGAGGAGGTTCTCAATTCGAATGTGTGTTTTTTTGAAAATTTATTACGCGATTACGCCGCCAATTGTGGATCCATTTTGAAAATGATTTTTGTGTTTGAAAAGTTATACTCCCGAGGTGTTCGTATTGTCTCCAAGTCAGTGATCTGATGATGGCCTTCCATGGAAATCGAGGGAATTCCTCAAATATTACCATACCATACATATAGCATATACCATACATATAGCTTATACAGCCATATTTATACAGCCATACTTACACAGCCATACTTATAGCAATTTTGGTATTTTTATCAACAATGTAATCATTTGCACTCAGAATGTTACATTTGCTGAAATGGAACCGATGAAGAAGGCCACTGGAACTGCTTAATGATTAGTATGTCAAAGGTTTAAGACATCTCGGATAGTTAACCGACTATGATGAAGCAAATACTTATAAATAAATGGTACTGATGAAAATGGTATCGATCTGATCGGATGATGGAGCTGGAAGGTAGACACTGGAGCTCCAAAATTAAACAATATATCCTAGTCGAAGTTGGGCTTATTGGTCAATCGTCATGAGATCTACTTTGGTTATAAATGATTTTCATTGTAAAGAGAAAAAAAATATTTTAACACAAAAATTCAACCGGTTTCCAATACAAAACAATACAATGCGAAAAATAACTGGCTTTTCCGAAGTCGGGGTCGAAAACGAAAAACAATAGGTATCAAAAACTTTGTAGTGTTTTTTTTTTGGGAGTCGGTAATTTTCGGGACTTTGTCGGTTTTTTCTCCGATTTGCTACAAGTTTGCTACTGATAAATCCTATATATCAATAGCAACCCGAAGTCTGGATATGTGCCCGGTTGATGGCAATAGGCTCGTCGCCTTTTACATGGGATTTAAAAATAACTTGCGAAATAAGTATATGTCGCAACAAGGGTAGCCGAGAGATCAAACCATCGGGAAGTCCAGATTCCCTTAGTTAAGACATCGTGTGCGGGCAGGTCAGTGAATACAATCGTGAAAATGAAATCAAACAAATTATTCGATACACTGAGTTTATTCAAATAGGCACAACTCACAATTACAATCTTGCTTACTAATATTACGGCACTGATTCTACGACGTCTTAGCTCTAAGGCGGTCAGTACTCAACTGCCATATTCTGCTGTCCCCACCACGCAAGCAGTTAGGAAAAGCTCGCCATAGCATAGTTGTTCTTGATTTTCCGCCAAGCGGCGTGCTTGTGATTTGTTTTGACGTCCGTACTATTGACTAAACCCGACATGTATACTATAGGTGCACTTCTACCCAACCCTTCGGTGAAAACATGCGTGATGTTTTGTTATGTGTTAGTGAGAATAGTAAAATAAAGAAAACTTATGTTACAAGCAACATTGTGTCTCGTTTTAAAACGACTTATGTAAGGCAAAATCCTGAATATCTAAGTTAAACGTAACCTTCAAACGGTCTAAGGCCCAGTTTTTTGATCCGTAGTTAACTCAACCAATGTTTAAATATTTTGTATTGTTATGGTAAAACGAGTTCATTCATGAGATTTAAATATAACAAATGGTCAAATAATTAACTCTCCAACTTATTTGACCATTTGTTTGTTTAATGCCAACAATTTATTTTTTTCAACTTATTTGACCTATTTATTAATTTATTGTTTAGCAATATTTTCAAATTTCGGTAAATTGCCCTTTTCAACCGACTTCTGTTATCAAAGCTTCACAAATTTTCAAATAAGTAAGAGAGTTAATTATTCGATTATTTGTTATTGTTAGACTAACAACTGATGAAGAAACGCGTTTTACCGTAATTTCAAACCTTTGGCTTGCATATTTACCCAATGGTTGAGATAACTACGGACCAAAAACTGGGCCTTAGACTCTTTTCGGCTTTCCGGTTTTAGCACCTGACAACCCTACCCACTAGTTTACGCAATGTCTTATAAAATTGGAGAAATAAACGAACATTATCAGTTGTCTCGTACCGTCTACTAAGAACTGATTGTGTATGGTATGCACAACCGTACAATCACTAGCGGTCAGTGTTGGGTCAAATGTATCACAGCTCCGGTGTGTGATCGCTATTAATAAAATACATAATATTGTTAACAACGATAATGATGATAAAATTGTCATCGAACGTCTTCATACGAATGGTTTAAAAAAACGACGTTTTTTTTTGTGGGCTTTTATAAATCAGATCTACGATTGCACAAGCGTGCCCAGAACGTTCACTCTTTCGTTGACGATGGAAGGGTTATTGGTGGAAGGAAATACACTCGGCCGCAAGAAAGAAAGAAAAAGTACTTTTTGAGAGTAAAAGTACTTTTTGTGGCATATCTATAAATTTTCAATGGCTGGTAGAGAGTTACGACCTTTGGCTATAAGCATACCTAATAAATGTGGAGGAGAAGCGCTAAGTGTGTTCGGTTATCAACTAAGTGTGATTGGAACCCTGAAGCACATTCTAGTAGTCCGGCAATGATAGGGAGCTGGTGGGATCAGTATAATATCATTTCATCCCAAAACTATAGTTACAGTTTTGCACCTTGCCCACCAGCGCCTCAGAGCGTTTCACCGTGTCAAGGCGAAAACACAGAGCATTAAAAGGTGAACGACAGATTTTGTACCGCATACTTTTTTTGCTGTCCGATTATAGAATTTGTACCATTTATTAAGGCAACTAAGCAATTGCTTTTTTATGTAAGTTTACTATTTGTAGAACTTCGGATTAATTAAAATATCAATAAAAAGATTTTAATATATAAACGTAATAAAATCTGACACTTAATGCAGTTAAGTTTTTAGAAGTTGCCTTATGTTAAAAAACACAAATATTAAATGATATTTAATTATTTAGAAATAGAAATAATAATAAATATAATAAAAGTCATCATTATCAAACTGTTGCAGTCCGCTGCTGAACAAAGGTATCTCCTAATGCACTGAGTAGGTACGATCCTCATCTCAATCTACCTACTTAATGGTAAGTAAATCACTACAAAGATAGCAACAAACAATTTACTTTACACATTATGTAACAATATGCAAAATTTACCTATATGTAACAATCTACATTGGTAGGTACACTAGAACATAACCTTCATAATAATAATGATTGATAATTAATTTATTCATTTGTTAAAATAGGTACAAAAAAATAGTTGTTATAAAAATTGCAAGCGCGCTATGTTATGCCAGAAGGCGTACAAATATTCATGGATTACATTGATATAAAAATTGATATACTCGTAATAATTACATTAAGAGATTGCAATAGATTCTTGAAAAATAACAATAAACATAAACATAAAAAATAATAGTATATTATGCAACTACTGAATAAAGGACGGATTTAAAGCGAGGGCCATTGCTGAATCACGAACAAGTGAAGGATTCTAAAAACGAATCACGACCGTAGGGAGTGATTCATGATGACTGAATCACGAGCATAGCGAGTGATTCAAGTGTAAGAATCCTGAGCGACGCGAGTGATTCATGGTCCTCGATATAAATCCGTTTTATTCAAGAGTTGCATACTATATTTTATACCATGACTACGAGAAAAAGAAAGATTTAAGCAAAAAGCACAAGGGTTAACAATAAATAAATAAATGGTTAATTACCTTCAAAATTGACAAAAAATGAGAAACCTCAGGGTTCCACATTTTTTGTAAATTTAAGATGAGCTAGGTGTGTTTCAGACGCCAGTGACCACCTCTGTTACGTTACATAATTAAAATTAATTAAGCACCAATGCAATTTATATTATACTAGCTTTACCACGCGGCTTCGCTCCCGTCAACTGGCTACCTACCTACCCATCTAAACCGTTTACGCAGCGCACGCAACGGAAACTCTCAAAAAGCAATATATTTGCCCGTTTTTGCTACATTTTTTATTTATGCTCCGCTCCTATTGGTCGTAGCGTGATGTTATATAGCCTATAACCTTCCTCAATAAATGGGCTATCCAACACAAGTTGTTTTCAATTCCAACCAGTAGTTCCTGAGATTAGCGCGTTCAAACAAACAAACAAACAAACTCTTCAGCTTTATAATATTAGTATAGATAATAGACCAAAATCAACATCATTATTAAACTCCTAAATATAAACAAACTCACTGTTTTCAGTGAATAAAATAAGCTTTTTAGAGGGGGAATGGTATAAAATATATTACAAAATGTCAAAAGGAAAAAAAAAAAGTCAATTACGAAAAAACCTTAAAAAATAAAACTGGTGATAACTTTTACGTCTCAAGTTCTATAAATCTAAGAATTTAAAAAAGGGATTATCTATCATATTAACCAACAATTAAAAGAAAAAATTTCCCAAAACACGAAATTTTATTAGCGGTACGAAATTCCCATACAATCCTGCCGTTCGCCTTTGCAGTTTGGGTCGCAGCGCGACGGTAGCAGCCGCGCATTCGCGGCAGTAAGTACTTGTAAGCCATTCCATAAGTGGTGGCCATACTACATAGACTCCAGGAACCATAGATATAATAAACAATTATTACTTACTGTATTTTATATTTCTATGCCAGGAACGATCTGTGATTATGAAACTGTCCAGGTTCCATTTCAATAGTTTCTTAAGGATTCCATTTTGGCTGCAGTTGTTATTTTGACCTAATGGTTAATGAGAATGAAATATCTGAATCATTTTATAAGAGGCGTATAATATCTAACATTATTATTCTGCCAGCGACTTCGCCCGCGTAAAAAGTGTTT
This sequence comes from Orthosia gracilis, assembly GCA_947562075.1. NCBI lineage: Eukaryota > Metazoa > Arthropoda > Insecta > Lepidoptera > Noctuidae > Orthosia > Orthosia gracilis. Next base: position 10,517,266 of record OX387270.1, read on the forward strand.
TGTTATTCCAAGGGTTTACCGAGATAAAAAGAAATCTTTGTGCTATTCCAGACTATAATCTATCTCTATGCTAAATTTCATCATAATCCGTTCAGCCGTTCCGCTGGCGTGATTGAGTAACAAACAATTTTATCCATCAAAAAATTGACATTTATAATATTAGTAAGTTAAGATAACAGATATGATACAATGCTGTTAGAATAAGAAAAGCCGAGGCCGGCCCAGAAAGATGTGGCGAGAGGCCACCTAGACAGACACCTACTGCAGAGCTGGGGGGTGACCATAAGCTCTTAGAGTAAAGTTATGTTGAGTGTGTATAAGGGACATATTTATATGACTTATATACATCTGTCACTTACGCGATATCAAAATAATCTTACTCTAAGAGCATATGGTTACCCCCCTGGTTCGAGATGGCTCAGGCAAAGATTACCTTAAGTCCTAGACAAGTGGCATTCTATCATCGAAAGCTTGGCGGTAGCGATTGGCAAAATTGTATGGAATTGACAAGCGATATCGAAAAATCACCTGATCTATCCCTTATATTTTGACATTTCGCTAATATCGAATGCAACTTGTCCAGAGCCTCTGGAATGATTTGGGAGCGGCCTAGGCCCAGCATTGGAACACTGTAGACTAATATAAAAAAGCTGTTGACTAGACATATAATACGATTTACGGGCGACATTTCGACAGAATTATGTCTTAGCTAGTTGCCACCCGCGGCACCACCCGAGTTCTTCTCCCAATATCTTTGTAAATTCTAGCCTATGTGTTACTCTGATGTATAAGCTTTATTTCTACACAGTTTCATCAAAATCCGCTCAGTGGTCTTTGCGTGAAAGAGTAACGAACATCCATCCATCCATCCTCACCTCACGGCTTCGTCCGCATGAACGTCGGAAATTATTCCGAGGGAACATATCCCCGGGATCAAAAGTATTCCATATGCTATTCATTACTATAATCTATCTCTGTGCTCTGTGCAAACGAGGAAAGATGTTGGATAGTATACAAGTTATAGAAGAAGTAACTAAATTAAGGCGTCCCACCAAACAGGAATATCAAGAACTTTTTGGGCTTCAATTTCACCTAGTAAGTTTTGTCATCACATTAAATAGTTTTATTTTCAAGAACGTTTACTTATTTTAAGTAAATTAAATTATGTTACAAATTTAAATCTAAATTGTTAATTTGATTATTCCTCAAACTTTCGATAAGGAGCTATTTTTGTTTTTACCAACAAATTTCAGCTCCGGAACATCAAGACTCACAGACGTCTACAGCAAAACTAGTACCGCTCAAGATAACCACACACCGTTCTGAACACAGGATCTGTTTCAGCATTGACATGACTGATCAACCAGGCCTTAGCCGTAATTAACACATCGCCGCCAAGTACATGACTGATCAGCCTTCAGGCCTTAGTCATCCGGAGCACACCATCTGCTTCAGCAACAGCATGACTGATCAGTCAGACAATATCTACTTCGCCAATGATAACACTGATCAGCCTTGCCTATACCCTACTGAGCGAATCATCCGCTTTATGAGATGACTAATCAGCCAGGACTTAGCCATCATGAGCACAACATCTTTTCTACTGGAGACACATCTAGTCTACTAGACAACTGTCAGTTCCGTCGCATCATTAGAGATCTTGGTCACTTTCTGATTTAAATCATGACTCTGAAAACTTCAATCACTGCAAAAGTATACTGTCTCCGACTCATAACTGAAGTGTTTCTAGGACCCTCTTTCATCGATAGATCATCAATATTATTAGGTTTTCATAGAGCTGGCGATCCTCCCTATCGTGAAATCGACTATAGCACTGCAAAATCTATTGCTATATTGCAAAACGATTTTGATCCTAGTACTGATTTTGACCTAGAGTCTGTTGAAGATTATGGTATTATAAACGAAGGTAGAATACGGCGCCATATTGCTGAACCTGTGTTTTGGAAGAGAAATCAAGCAAAAAGGCTTAGAATGCAAGGTGAAGAGTTTTTGTGATACTCGAGACCGGCTAATAGGAAATTGATTTAATTGCAAGATACCATAAGAGGTAAGAAAGAACTAGGAGAAAGATGCACATAAGAGTTATGTAATAAAAGTAAACTAACGTAATAAAAGTAAAGTAACTAACTATGAGAATTTAGCAAAATAACAGAAGAGACTCGAAAGAAAATCCCTACCTATTTCTGGAAGAAATGACCATACGTAACTGTTCTTACATTACCCAAGGCTGATAAAATTGTAATAAATTGTTCGTTTTTCCTGAAATGACCTACTTTTTGGTTTAAAAGGTCGTCCCATTGAGATCAGCGTAAAGTTAAACAGATGCACCGCTCGAAAGACCACAACAAACGATCGATCTAGGCGATCAGAAACTACAAAATTTTTATATGTGTAGGTGTAAGTTTTGTCGAACTTGCTAATAATGCAGGTATTTTGTTAAATTTAATAAATACGATGTGTAAATTTAATTCAAACTGTTTTTATTTATAAATGCAATACCTTGTATTTACGCGATAAATACCCCACGTTCATAGTAAAATTTGAAACAATAACTTCTATCTATATTTATATCCCTAACCTCAAATATTTGATCGAAATGGTTATTACCATCACAAGCGTTTCCTGCTATTTTTATTAAATTGCAATGTATTTCAGTATTGAGGTATTATTATTATTGTTTTTCTGTATTTCTATTTCTGTTTTTTATTATTTTTTAGGATGGGTGTTCGGGTCAAAGCCTGCAACTGAATTATAAAGCAGTTATAAAAACTCAACCGGTTAATATGAAATTTTGCATATACGTTTGGTTTGGATGACAATGCACGGTAATCTAAAAATCTTGTTTAAAAAAACTTTTTTTCATTGGAAAAACTTTTTTTTAAATATAAGTAACTTTTTGATTCAAATATTAAAAACTATAGTAATGAAACATTTTTTCGCGCCCTGTAAAATCATGGTTTTGTAGTGATTAGATATTGATACTTAACCGTCGATATATAGTAAGAAGTAAGATTATTAAATCCAAGAATGGCTTTTAGTCATAACTCAATCATATTTAGGCAGAAACAAACTTGAACATGATTCACACAAATAAAAAATTGCTAAAGATACGTGCAAATGTTATTTAGTTACAAATTGTTTGACGATAAAGTTTGGCTAGCTAACAGATGCATTAACCTTCGAAAAGAAGGTCAGGAGTGTTGCATTATACTATAACCTAAATAACATAGCTGCAGCGTTGGTCTATATGTCACGGCCGCGACTTACAAGTTGTAGATCGTGGGTTCTAACCCCGGCAGGCGCTTTGATCATCCACAGCCCGACTTAGCCCACTGCTGAGCATAGGCCTCTCTCTTCTTGTACCAATCACCACGTTCCCATGTCAACCTCATCCAGGTTCTACCCGCAATGGCAACAATGTCATCTGCCTATCATATATATATTTTCACTTTTTAGCTATGGTAGGCACATAATAAGCAAGTTGTAAAGTACCTATAACGAACAAAGTTATGCCAGTATAGATGACATTTTTAACCGACTTACCAAAAAGGAGAAGGTTCTATGTTCGACTTCTTGTATTCTGTCTATATCTATCTATTCTGTCGTTAAGGTAACTTACTAAACAACTTGCCTATTAGGTAGGTACAACTAAAAAGTGAAAAATAAAAACTTTTTTACAGTCGGTAGTATTTTTTTGTAAAAAAGTTTTTATTTATTACAAAACTTGAACATAACCGGTGAAATGAGAGTGTACCAGAGTGAACTGTACATCTGCGTACCCATTTAGAGCTTACCAGTCGTATAGATTATAAAACATGCTGGTCCTGCTCAATAGGGCAATCTAGATAGTCTGTAGCAACCATTTTAATTTTGCCTAGACTCTAGATAAAATCGAACTGGGTACTAATCTAATTGTTTAGTAACCCCCAACGGAATAAGAGGGGTGTTATAAGTTTGACGTGTGTACCTGTGTGTTTGTGTATCTGTCTGTGGCATCACAGCTCCTAAACGGATAAGCCGATTATAATTCCTTTTTTTTTTTGTAATCTTGCTTTGTCGAAAGTGTTCTTAGCGCATGAAAATCGGTTCAGCCATTCAATAGTTATGGGCGTTTTACTGTTTGTATCGGAGTGTTTTCGCAAATAAACAATAACACATAATAAACCTCAAAAAAAGTAGTTTTTCTACATCGAAAATATTTCCAAAAAAAATGGGTGATAAAGGATAACCAACAGAACCCATTTCCAGCATTTTTGGAATTGTTATCTGTTTGTTTGTTTATTTGTGCATGCATCACGTAAAATGTAATAAACCAATATAAATAACTTTTATTAATAATTGTGCATAGCTTGGAGTATTACTTAGTTTTTGTTTCATCGCAATCGGTTTACTCTATCAAAAGTTAGATGAATTTAAAATGTTCAAGAAGTGAAATATCGCAAGACACGCAATTCTATCTGAATTCCATATTTTAGATAGAGATGGCGTTGTGCATTTGACGTAATTTTCTGAATGGCGGTCTTAAAATTCGCCGCGAAAGAATAACCCTAGAAAAATAATTGACAGGTAGGTAGAGTAGGTAGGACGGTAAGTAGTATTAGTATTATATACTTTATTGTACACCACTTTATTATATACTTTATTGTAAATAATTACAGGACAAAACATTATAAAGATCAGTGTACAATGGGCAGTAGTATAAGCAGGGTAGGTAGTTGACAGGAGCGAAGTCGCGGGGACAGCTAATCGTGACATTACGTGTTCAATAGATTGTCAATCGAAGCGTGTCTGTACTAGATAAATTATGGTACGAGGATTTTTTAAATTTCACTTGTTCTTTGAGTTCCGTACCCAAAGGGTAAAGACGGGACCCTATTACTAAGACTCCACGATCCGTCTGTCTGTCCGTCTGTCACCAGGCTATATCTCATGAACCGTGATAGCTAGACAGTTGAAATTTTCACTTATGATGTATTTCTGTTGTCACTATAACAACAAATACTAAAATCAGAAAAAAAAAATGTGATTTTTTTGCCGTTTTTTGCGATAATGGTACGGAACCCTTCGTGCGAGAGTCCGACTCGCACTTGGTTGGTTTTTTAATATGAAATTAACTGCCATAACGTGATTATTTCAACTCACAAACTGTTCATAATTCACTGTTTTTTAAACTGTGTGTGAGAATAATGAATTTGCAATATTTATTTGTTAATAATGAGCAATGAAGCAGCTATCTATCACCATAATTAATTAATGAACCTATTGTTGCTTGTTATGCTTTGTACCTAGTACAGTACGCAGTTTTATTTTACACTAGCTTCTACCCACGGCTTCGCGCGCATAAAAATTGTTTTATCCCAAAGGAACACACCTATCTTATGACCTTCCTTCATTTCTAATAATAATTTCTTCTTAATCGGTTCAGCCGTTTAGCCATTAAAAGGTAACAAACATACAGAGTCACTTTCGTATTTATATTACTAAGGATGTATACATTGTCTTTACATATCATCATCTTCCTGCCCTTGGCTGATGTCGCTTGATGGCTGAGGCCGGTGCAACACATTTCGTCTTCAAATATCTATGTACCATATATGAAATATATGTGTATTTAATTTATGTATTTCAGAATATTACGAAACACTTTTATTTGAAAAGTACTCTTTTCAAATAAAAGTAGTTCAAAAAGTTCCATACTTACTAGTATGGAATTTTTGATCTATTCTTTCCCCTAAAAAACTATGAAGCTACCTTTCGAATAGCAAGAGTAGGCAGGTACCCAGAACCAATTAATATTTTTGTAAAAGAAATTCATAAGTGTATTTAAATAGTCTTCCTAAGTTAAAACAAAAATTTGTCTTGACTTAAAAACTATACACCGATTGTATGCAGTAGACAAAAATATAAAAAATCGTGTTTTTACTACATAAAATAAATATAAAATCCTCTTGTCTCAACGGAACACTGGGTAATAGAGGTATGCGAACACGGATGGAAAGCTCCGCAAGCTCCATTGAAATGGGAGGATCCTCTGATTGGTGTTTTGTGTGTTTGTCTCGCCAAACTTCTGGGCCGCCCTGAAATTGGCTTTCCGATGCGCAAGGCACGAAACGGTGCTGTTATTGTTTGAGATTTACTACTGCGCAGTCATTGTAGCCAACTTCATGCCGGCCAAGAAGTTTGGCGAGGACTATACCGATGGTTGTTGTCGGATTATGGTAGAAGTTCAAATCGTGCGGAGAAATTTGACTGCGCGATAAAGGATTTGTATGACGGTAGATCGATTTTGCCGCTACAGACAAATGAGAATGTACAGTTAAGGGTCAAAATTGCAGTCGCACTCTATCAAAATAGCAGCGGCAATTTTTTTTTAGGCATAACAATTTCAACTTTTTGTGGTTAGTAGGTATAATCTATACTTAAATTTCTATACAACTTTATGAACCAGTTATGGAAAATTTAACTTCTTCTACAAAACCTAGACATTTGAATTTAAGGAGAGTAAGACTGCACTTTTGACCTTTGACTGTACATACCCAGTGCTTACCCAGTTACCCAGTGCTGCAGTATGAGACAGTCTAACCCTCAGTTTCCCAGGTCAAAATTATCGCCGAATTAATGTGAAAAATTGTGAAGCACGCCTTATCTGCTGTGATTGGTTGAAGGAATTTTCAAAAGCCAATCACAGCAGATAACGCGTGCTTGATAATTTGACACATTAATTCTGTTTGTTCGTGTGTTGTGTTTTATTCACTTGGTGGAAACTAAATGTGGATAGATAACTTCTTTAACAATAATAACTGCCACTAAAATATGTCGATCTTGCTCAGGAGATTACCAGCATGTGGATTATAATAACTCAATTGTAGGTACCGATATTCGTGTCAATAAATGGTCTGATAGCTAAGAGTTCTGAACAAGTCCTAGAGGAACTATAGCCAGGCCGGCCCTGAGGTAGAGTGAGAGGAGCGGTCGCTCTAGGCGCTTTATGAAAAGGGGCGCCAAAAAGCCAAATGCGAAATTCAAATTACAGAGTAAAAAAAATGGCACCTTTTTAGAAGCATGGGAGCAGTGTAAAAGATTTAAAAAAAGAACCATAGGGTGACGCTAAATCATCCGTAGATTGCCTCAAGATAAATCCGTAGATTTACAGACTTTTTAGTGAAAGCGTCGACCAAAGGGCGCTGAAAGACATTCTCGCTCTCTCTACCTTGATCAAGGACAAGAGCTGACTGTTGCTAAAATGCTGGATCAAGAGTCGGATGGAAATAATTAAGCGTGGCACGCATTCTGAGTGCCTAGTCTGAGAAAGTAGCTCTTTCTGGATCCATAATCGCGGTCAGCGTGCCTTAATCAACTGTGTAGGTACGGGCGGAGCACTGTCTTTTATATAATGTTTTTAACCGCTTCTGTGGTTTAATTTTTCAACCGACTTCAAAAAGGAGGAGATTCGCAATTAGACTGTGTGTTTTGGTATTACGCGATTACTCTGCTAATTATGAACAGATTTTCATGATTCTTTTTTTTTTCATTTGAAAGCTGGTGCAATTTGATTGGTAGAATTTGATTTCTGACGAGCTTTTAAGTTATCATGGTAATACGAGATACCAAAACTAAAAATAGAAAAATAAATACTTTTTACCGACTTCCAAAACAAAACACTACAAAGCGAAAACAAACTTTCTTTTCGGAAGTCGGTGTCAAAAACGAAAAAATATAGGTAACAAAGACACCGACTACCGAAAAGAAAATTATTTTTCGCTTTGTTGTGTTTTATTTTGGAAGTCGATTTAATTTTTTTGTTATTTATTTTTTAAATATTTATTGGAAGAATGAGGGGAAGTTCTGAGTATGAATTTAGATGGTTATAGAGGTAGAGGTAGATTGGATAGTGTTAAGGATAATAATAATATGAATAGAAAGCAGGTCACTATTGAGATGACAGCAAATGGAGATGTAGGTATGGAACAAGACCCCCTCGGTGGGTTCCCGAATTGTCGAGGCGGGGGGCTCAGTAGCCGTGGCTTGGTCACCCACGGTGAAGCGAAGTGGAACCTAAGGGCCGCTCGTCAGGGCTTTTGCCGATTAAGCCGGCGACGTAGCGGCCAACTAGTCGGTTGCGGTGCCGCTTGGTAACAGGCCACATCGCAACTGAGGCGGGCCGCGATGTCTTGTGGAGCGTCCCAGGTCCCATACGATGTCACGACTGAGGGTTGGAGGCCGCGGCGGGAGAGGAGTGCCGGTATTGCGGTGCGCCGCTCTTCCTACCTTCCGCGGCCAGGACGGGGTCGCCACCGTCTGATGGCGGACGCGGTGGGGCCGCAGGGGAAAAGGAGTGTCGGTTTTGCGTTAGCCGCTCTCCCTATCCCTTGCGGCCGAAAAATGGTAGGTGGCGGGGCCATTGACCTTGACCCGTCACGGGAGATCAAGGGTGCCATACACGAGGTCGTCTGGCGCCCATGTGCTGGTTTGGTCCCTGGGATGGTCACGGCGTACAGTGTGTTCTGCTGCGCCGGTGTAGGGGGTACTCCCCCGAGGAGGGTCCGGTGACGGACAGCCGCGGCGGGTTCGCAGTGAATGCTAACGCGTGCCCGTGTTCCCGCCATAAGCGGCACAGGAGGACACCGTGGAGTTTTAGTAGGTTAAAGTCCCACATAACTGCACTATCTCCCTGTGGTAGTGGAGCATGCATGAGCATTTCTCCAAGCAAAAAAAAAGGAAATGTATGGAACAAGAAGACATGCTTCACCGACTCCAAATGAATTGAGGAAGAAGAATGATGATCTTTGATTTTCATACTAAAAAATATGTCGAAATCATTGATATATTAAATATACAAATTTTCATACGTTTGATAAATGCTGTAACGTTATCGGAAGATATATTTTGCCAAAACCTGCCGAGATTCGTCAAAGTAGCGCAAAATCTAATTGAAAAAGGTCTGACTATTTATATAATGTCTAATTGTAACAATTGATATATTGTATTTTAATGTTTTATATGTATGGTATAACATCGCCATGGATGTTTCTGTAAAGGCATTATAATAATTAATGAATTAAATAAATAATAATAAAAATAATAATAATATATCAATGGTCAACATAAGAAATGCGGACGAACAACAGCAAGTCACATAGTTTCTGGTAACTACCTCATTTATAAATAGTTTATGTCGTTACAAATTAATTGGATTTAAATGGTCTAATTACCTAATATCTTATTATGTCACGTAGAGACAATGTTGGTGATTAAGTTCCGCAATTTTTTGATGAACCATATCTAAAGTTGATTTTTACATGTTCTTGCTAAAGTGGTTCGTTCTGTCTTCTCCGAAGTGATATGTTATTGATGAAGACCGATTCTATTGACAGATACTTGGAACAAGGACATGCCAATTGTTATACTATATAATTATCACGTATGCTCGAATGATGCATAGGTGACAAATTGTACTAAAATGGATGTTTGCACGTACCATTGTTGTCTTCGGTCACTGCGTTTACATTTAACAACGTCAGCGAAGATGATATAATTGCCAATGCTGACTGGCTGTTTACATTCAGTTAGGAGTTCCTCACTTAAAATCCTGAGGTATATAAAGAGACTCGGAATCAGAAATAGCACAGTGTTGTCGGAACCAGGGAACTTGAAATATCGAATGTAAGTTGTTTTTTTTTTTGGATATATCGAACGATTTCATAGATTCGAAATATGAAATGTAGTTTAAATTTGCATAAGTTTTTCTTTTACCTTATACTAATTCTTTTTTTATAAGATTCTTTTTTTCATAAATAGGTTTATTTTATTGTTTAGGTGTTATTTCGATCCAAATACAGAAACATTTTTGCACAGAATTGAATACTAAGTCAGTAGATATTTGCATTATTAAGATTTTGTTTATACACATGCTTGCTTGGACGCTAAATATAAAAAATAATTGATGGACAGTTACCAAAATGAAAGTAATTATAGTTATTGCCAAACTTGACCTTGGCCGCCCTGAAGTTGACTTTCCGATGCGCAAGGCTCGGCTCGGATCCGTGCTGATTTTAAACCCTGACTGAAAAAGAGGGATATTATAAGTTTGACGTGTATACCTGTGTATATTTGAGTATCTGTTTGTGGCATCATAGCTCCTAAACGGATGAACCGATTCTGACTTCGTTTTTTTTTGTTTGAAAGTTGACTTTATCGAGAGTGTTCTTAGCTATGTTTGAAATCGGTTCAGCCGTTCAAAAGTTATGGGCTTTTTACTGTTAGAATCGGGCAGTTTTCTCAAGATATCGTGTCATAATTACGTGTTCTAATTGTTACGTGTTCGTGTCGTAATAGATTGTCGATGAAAGCGTGCCTATTACTAAATAAATTAAATAGCATGAAATAAAAATGTGTCGAAGGTTTTTTTTTTAAATTTTACTTGTTGTATAACATTTACTTCTGCGCAGCCATTGTAGCCAACTTCAGGGCGGCCAAGAAGTTTGGCAAGAACTGTACCGTTGCACATGACAACGTAACAAACAATAAATGAGCAAGGTTGGCGATACGATTGAATCAAAGATGAGGTCTTTTTCCATCGGCCAGTCATCTTGAATTGTGCTGTCTTCGGTAGAAATATTTATTGCTAAATTTGCCCGTTTCAGAAAACCATGAAGACCATTCTAGTCCTATGCTTGTTGATCGCGGCGGTGTGCGCCAGACCCGATGCTACATATGACACCCGCTACGACAACTTTGATGTTGAATCCCTGGTGGAAAACGTTCGTCTGCTGAAGTCCTACGGACACTGCTTCCTCGGCACCGGACCTTGCACCGCTGAGGGAAATGCTTTCAAGAGTGAGTAGACGATTAGATTATTTGTATACAATTCAACGTTTGGTTCTACGACCTTATTAGATACTTACCTAAGCTATTTTTGATTATACAGATAAAAGTTTTTAGATATTAAAAATAGAATAGAATAGAATAGAATAGAATGGAATACTCTTTATTATGTACACCATAAAAGTTACAGAAAGTATAGAAGAAGTAAACATTACACTGGGTGACACAATGGGCGGCCTTATCGCTAAAAGCGATCTTTTCAAGACAACCTTTGGATGGATTTTAAAAATGAAAGGAAAAACAGTACTGTAGGTAGTCTTTGGTGTACTATTTATATATAAATAAATACATATACATATATATTATATAGACAAATATATACAGTAATAAGTATGGAACAAAAACAGAGAAATCAAGAAAAACAACTATTAAAGAGAGAGGTAGTGATTCTTTACCATTGTTTTAAAAATGGGCAGAGATTGAGCACGCCTTATTGACACGGGCAAAGCATTCCACAACCGCACCGCTTGAACCGTAAAAGATTTGTCATAAAAGCTGGTGGAATGCATCGGCATCTCTAGTCTCAAGTAGAGTGTAGTATAGAGTAGGTATACTTCAAATAAATCGGCATAAAGCGAGTGGTACTAGCCCGCTGAGGATTCCGTACCCTCAGTGCTGAAAAATAATGTTCCATTTTCAAAGTATATTCATACTTAATCTATACTCATATTATATAGAGGTAAATTTTGTGAGTTTGTGAGTAATATTTGGAACTATTGAACAGATTTAGATGAGATTTGGCATGGAGTTAGTTTGAGACCCTGGGAAGGACATAGTATAGTTTGTATTCCCTTGGGATGATAAAACACTTTTAAGTCGCGGGCACTAGCCTAGTTTCTTGCTATGTAAATGGAGAAGCATTGTTTTAACTATCCCAATAAATTAAGTCGATAGCATAAGGCAGTTGCTGTGATAGAAAGACGAAATTTTGTCGCAAGGGTTTCTTACCGATGGGTGCAGAACCTTAAAAAAGGTCAATCGGGACTAAATAGTGCTACCGAGCACCACCTACATTTCAACATATCAGTTTATTAAAAAAAAATCCTGCTTTTTCTGCATTCGGTACCTAATATTACAATAATTTACAGAAACCATCCCTGATGCTCTTCAAACTGGCTGTAAAAAATGCTCGCTGAAGCAGCGCCAACTGATCCGCCGTGTAGTCAAGGCTTTCCAGACGGAGACCCCCGATATCTGGCAGCAGCTGGTCAAGAAAGAGGACCCCAATGGCGAGTTCAAGGAGACCTTCACTAAGTTCATTAACGGCTCGGACTAAAGATCCTTACCAAAGATTTCAAGACCAAGGAGGTTTCAACCAAGATCAGCAAGGGGACTAAGATATTTAAAAAATAATATAAATTATAATCTAAATTTTTATTTATATTATTTTCTTATCGTGTAGTTGAGGTATTCAATGTATTCTGCGATTTGTTTTAACGTATCTATGAGAATTAACAACTTAAACGATGCCCATGAAGTGTCTTCGAGTCATAATGTTTTCGAATAAATATTATTGCTATCCTTGGCTTGTCAATGTCTAAGCAAATAGGTAATTCTAAGATTTTTGTTTATAGGACTATTGTTTTATGCTGAATCATCACATTAATTGTTAACTATTTACCTACTTAGTTTATTTTCTATTGTATTTATTTAATTAAATGATTAATTTCGATCTGCCGTGTAATATTTTTGGAAAACACCTTTTTTCCTTCATTATCATCATCATATCAGCCGAAAGACGTCCACTGCTGGACATTGATCGGTCCCGTGATCCAAACCTGCTTTTTGCCTTCGCATGTATCTAGAAACGGATATCTAGCATCTTTTATATTATTGCATATAAAATGGCTAAGAAACATCCACAGGGACGGACAAATATGTACCACTTTCGTTTTTGCCGTTTAGCTATGAAACTTAAAAACATCGTTACCTGCGCATATTTAACAGTAGATACCATCCCTTTAATGATTTCATGGCATAAAATCAATCATTCAACCATTTTGAAACTACGTACGAGATTTGTAGTGTTGATTGCAATGCTTATACATCGCTAAATATTTTTTTAATAACTTTCAATAACAAACAACTTACTTGTTACTAAGCTGTAAATTGCAAAAACTTAAGAATTTTTAAATTGCGGGCTCGTGAAGTCTGCTACTCGCTGCACAGTGTAACCCACACTTGGGCCCCACTATCATACTGGCATTTGTTACTACTGCGCTTGTCACCCTGTGTTCAGAGCCGCCATTAAGTTTGCATCGAACTGTAAGGATCTTTGACGCTTTAATATATGACATTGTGAAGCCCCCCAGTCAATGTCACTAAACATTTGTATTTTTTTCTGTGTTGAAAAAACCGGCCAAGTGTGAGTCGGACTCGCGCACGAAGGGTTCCGAAAAATTATCGCAAAAAATGACAAAAAAAACACGTTTGTTGTATGGGAGCCCCACTTAAATATTTATATCATTCTGTTTTTAGTATTTTTTGTTATAGTGGCATAAGAAATACGTCATCTGTGAAAATTTTTACTGTCTAGCTATAACGGTTCATGAGATAAATAAAGCCTGGTGACAGACAGACAGACGGACCGCGTAGTCTTAGTAATACCTTTTTTTTTTATTGTGGAGAAATGCTCATGCATACTGCGCTACCACGGGGAGATAGTGCAGTTATGTGGGACTCTAACCCACTAAAACTCCACGGTGTCCTCCTGTGCCGCTTATGGCGGGAACATGGGAACGCGTTAGCATACAACCGCGAACCCGCCGCGGCTGTCCGTCTCCGGACCCTCCTCTGGGGTTTAACCCCCATCACCGGCGCACCAGAACACACTGTACGCCGTGACCACCCCAGGGACCAAACCAGCACATGGGCGCCAGACGACCCCGTGTATGGCACCCTTGGTCCCCCTGTGACGGGTCAGGACAGTGGCCCCGCCACCTACCACTTTTCGGCCGCAGGGGATAGGGAGAGCGGCCAACGCTATACCGACACTACTCCTCCCCTGCGGCCCCACCGCGTCCGCCATCAGACGGTGGCGACCCCGCGCAGGCCGCGGTGGTTAGGGCGAGCGGCGCTCCGTAATACCGGCACTCCTCTCCCACCGCGGCCTCCAACCCTCAGCCGCGATGCCTACTATACCACATCGTGGCCCGCCTCAGTTGCGATGGCGCCCATACGCCACCGCAACCTACTCATTGGCCGCTACGTCGTCGGCTTGTCGGCAAAAGCCCTGACGAGCGGCCCTTCCTCGGGTTCCTCTTCGCTTCACCGTGGTTGTCAAAACCACGGTTACTGAGCCCCCCCGCCTCGACAATGCGGGAACCCACCGGAGGGGAAGGGGTCTTAGTAATACCTAGGGTCCCGTTTTTACCCTTTGGGTACAGTAAAATAAAGTAAACGTTTATTTGCATAGATTGTAGGTACAGTAAATAAGATGTGACAGTTAAAACATGGGTGATCCTTGTACAATCTACCATAAATTAGGCATGCAAACATTATTTAATGAGATGCAATGATATTATGAGGTGCATTCACATAACAATATATTAATTTAAATGTCTTAGTACAATATAATAGGAATAGAATTAATAAATTGGAACAAAGTCATAAGTAGGTAAGAATGTCAATTATATAATAGCAAGTTATTGAGTACAAAATAATATGTCAGTACGGAACCCTAAAAACAAGATAGTGGCATTCGTTTCGATTTATGCCACGCCTGTGTAGGTATGTTTTCTACTTCAAAGGTTCTATACCTACTAAGCTTCATTTTATTATAGGTAGAATTTAGACCAAAAGTCAAATGTGCAGGGAAATAACTGTGATTGATTTTGTTTTTGTTTATCTAGAGATTATCAATTCATTACACTTGTTACACATGTCGTGGTGGCCCATTGGCTATGACCTCACCTCTCGTGCTTTCAAATCCGAGCAAGTATAAATGTAAATTTTTAGGGTTCCGTACCCGAAGAGTCCAAACGGAGTCCTATTGTTGTCATTCACGTGTATGTCTGTCCGTCGTATGTCACACAGGTTTTACAGGCTAACCGTTGGAACTTCAGTCTTCAAATTTTCACAGTATAAGCATCTTGTTGACCCAAAGCCATACAAATTGTCAAATAATATTTTTAAATGTTTTTAGGGGGGCTCCCGTAAAGATAAAGGGCGGGCAAAAATTTTACCTTCCATTGAGTACGTTGTATAATGCTCGTAGAGTAGATAAATACTATATTCTTAAAGCTTTTATTTAACTTGCAATGTATGTATGTTTGAATGTGTGTTCGGGTCAAATATTGCAACTGAATTTTAAAGCAGTTGTCCTCCACCAATTAAGATGAAATTTTGCATACACGTTTAGTTTGGATGACAATGCATGGTTAGCTAAGTGACGTCATTCTAAATTCAATATGGTAGACGGGCCAAGATGGCGGACTAGTTAGTTTTAGTGCACTACCATGATATGGGCACAGATAATATACTACTAGCATACAGATGCCTCATCCCCTACCCCTTACTACTCCGCCTGATAACTTTTTCGCACGATAAGCTTAGTTTTCTGCCTATTTATTGCAAGCCCCACCTTGCCACTCTCCACCTTCAATCTATGCAATATCTCCTTCATGTCGTCATATGTTGTAGCAAGGAGAACTATATCATCAGCGTAGCGTAAATTGGAAATGCGCTTCCCACCAACAGGAAACCCCTTTTCCCAGCCCTCAAGAGTTTTCCGTATTAAATACTCTCCGTATACATTGAAGAGTAAAAAAATAATACATTATTTTAAGTCCATAGACGAATAAACTGTATATTTTAGCTTTTTTAAGGAAAGGCTATGAAACTTGTCACCCTTCTAGATCTAAATTCTTCTTCTTCGTCGAACTTGGCGCCTTTCGCACATTTATGTTTTTATCGAGTTTGGTGCCTTTTCACATTTTTATGTTTTTGGATGGAACATTATTACACCATTGTTACGTCTTGTTACCCGCCAATCTTCGGTTTTGTAGAGTGGAGTAGAGAGCTTTAATGGATATTTGATGCTCTGTCTACCCTCTAAGGCATGTAAGCATGATGTGATGTATGTTTAGACGAATCGATGCAACTGTTTTTTTAAACTTATACTACCTAATCATTTTTTAAATTCAGAATCAATATAGTAGCAACCCTAGTGATTTTGTCAAGTTTAGGTGTCGAAACGGCGGGAATGGCCCTTCTGTATACTTTCTATTTTGTGCCACCACCCATGGTGTACTTAGGACGTAATAAATAATACAAAAACTGTGACAAAATTAGGTGGGGATGGTACTATGGGGTAGCCCGCCTACACACCCTTTGCCTCCCTCCCCGCCCTTTAAAACGATGGACATTTACGGAAATTTTTATTTCTACCTGAAAACTTTAACCATAGATATCTCCATAACCATGGGGCTCCGAGTAGTTGGGCTGGTACAGAGGGGTAGCCAAACCTCCAAACCCCGCGCCAAAAATAAACGGCCCATAATGGAAATTTGAATCTTGTTTTCTTATAGAAAGAAGAACAGGACAATATTTGCATACATACATAAACTCTCGCCTTTTTTTCCTGGGGATAGGCAGGAACTACAGAACGCCACCTGCTGCGATCCTTACATACGTCTTTTCCTTCACTCACATTCATACATCCAGTCATACACACACGCTGGTTATGAGTACTGCGCACCTGGCCTTTCTGAAGAACATCACCAATAAGGTCTATGTAAAAAACATATACAAACTATTTCGGTTACAGAAGCTTATTTTTAAATTAAAAAAAAAATGCCAAATATCAAAACTTCGAATAGATACAAAATTTGTTTATTGTGGGTTTTAATATTGTCGACCGTACAGTCCTACCAACCTTTCTGTGAAATGGCGAAAATTGGAACCACGGCCGTCATGTTGAAATCTCATTCGATTGTCAGTGTCTACTACATTCGGGTTCTCTGGTTGTTTTGTCGTGATATTGCTGAATTTATAAAGTTAAATATGCTGAAAGGTATTAAAAGTGATGCTCGAAACATTATTAAAGGTTAAAACCTTTTTTGAAGAAGAAGCAAAGATTATATTATTGTTCATGCGGGAGGAGACACTGGATTTGTTACTAATGCACTGCTTGTGTTTAAATCAAACTCAAAAAGTGGTGATTATCATGACGAGTGAATAGTACCAACTTTAAAAAGAGGGTTATTGAAAAACTTGTACCTACCTAATTTACGAGAGCCATCCATAATAATACTGGATAATGCTCCTTATCACCGTATTTGTGTGAATAAAGTCCCAAATACGAATTCCTTAAAAAAAGATATGCAATTATGGTTGACCCAAAATAAAATTGACTACGGAGAGAATACACTAAACCTTAGCTTTTAGAAATAATTAAGAGAAATAAGCCTGAACCTGTATATGAGATTGAAAAAAAATTAGAAGACAATAGACACAAATGTTTATATTTACCACCTTATCACTGTGATCATAATCCCATTGAACTCATGGAGCACAATGAAAAGAAAAGTTGCTGATGTAAATATTGAGCACAAAAATGCTGAAATTTCCCGCCTAGTTAGAGAAGCTTTTGACGCTATTACAGTTGATGAGTGGGCACAGCATTTTAAACACGTTCGCAGGTTAGAAGGAGAATACTTAAAACATGATTTGTATTTAGATAAACCTTTTATTATAGAAGTGGTAAGTGACACTGAAACCGAAACCGATAGTGATAGTGGTACGGAAATAAGCGGAGTATGGCCTCACAACCAGGATGAAGTTGTGTATGCAGGTTCATCTAAAGATCACAATTACTGTAAACCTGGTTTTCAATAAATCATTGTAAAGCAATTTGTTTTTTTTTTTTATTACACTACACTACCATTAGGTACCACTGCTAATTATAATTAGTCAAATCTGATGTTAGGGGTTAGGTACGGTCATAACTAAATGCTAGACATCCAGGTTCCTCTTGCAGGGTAGGTACCCACTTAACTTCGCATTAAATGAAAATTGTATCCCCCTCGTGGAACATTTTATCTGCTGAATTTCCACTTCATTGGATTACTTTTTAGATAAAGCCATTGTTTATTGCTGAGAGACTAAACTGTTAGCGTACCTAAGTAACTGTAAATTGTCACATTCTTTTTATTTATTTTATTATTTTTATATAGGTGTCATTGTTTTTAATTTGTAAAAACCGTTATTCTTATTAAACGATATGTCTAATGTGAAATTTCCTTCTTGAAAAGTTACTCAATTTTGGGCACCTTATATTAATTAGCAACACTGAATCGACGGTGCCGTCATCTTTCAGTTCACAGATAAGTTGGTAGGACTGTACATGTTAACGTAGGGCGCTGGTGTAAACTGAGGTCTTCAAAATGTCAGATTTCATAGTTTTTTGGCTTTTAGGGCGAGTTGTATTTACAATTTTTTTATTGTTGTGATGTGAGCCTATGTGAGGTACGGGATTTACCAACCACTGCTTTAATAGGGTTTGCTTCCGTGCAAGTTATAACAACGTTTAACAGCCATTTAACCAGAACTATATTTAATGGTATGGACCTTAGTGACGCCATCTGGTGAGCAATAAAGGCCAGTGGGAGGGAACCCCCTCCCTCTGGCCTTTGAGGTGCGTGGTTCGTGGTGCCTGAGAGAGAAATACTAGTTACTAAGGCTTTATTATACTGCATAGCAGCATCACGGTCTTAGACGTCGTATATACTTCATAGTCGCAACACCGGCTGCAAGAATAATATCCACGATATTAGTCGAGTGGACATTGATTGTAGATACTATTTAGAACAACTCTACGTCCAAAAAGTATTTAGGTTATGGTGCTTATGGTTATGTCATTAACGTCAAAGAATTAAAATTAAAGCCGGTGTTTATTTACAAATAATTTCTCATTTAAAAATCTGAAAATGAAGATGTGGTCTTGGAAATTAAGCAGGTGTGTATTAGATAAGACTGTGTATGTATAATTTCTGTGGTTTCAATTAAAATGAAGTGATGATATAAAAAATTGTGTTGATTGCGTTTCACTAAAAAAATTGCAGAAATACTACATCAAAATTACCCCAATGTGGTGTCCTGATGTCCTCGCGATCCATAAAAAGCAATGAAGTCACTAAACAGAGTCACTCAAATAGCCTGGTTACTAAAGAGTCTCCCTCGACGATTGATGCCGCCGATGTGGAGTTTTTTTCAAAGCAATTGCATGACTGGTGGGATCCTGAGGGGAAAATGCGCCTGCTACACAGAATGAATATGATAAGGTAAGACGTTGTTAAATCTGCTCTAGGAATAATGGGTTAGTGTCTTTAATATCATTCAGGAGTACAGGATAAACTAAGTATATCAAGAAATAATCATTATAACACAGTTCAGATAACCTATCAATCTGAATTTTTGGTTCCAATATACATCCCACACAATGCTATTCATGTGACAAGCACACAGCATGTATTCACATCACCATGATTTCAAAGAAATAAAGCCCCATACACAAGCAGTAAGTGTGGGGTTAGATCCCAGACAGGCACTATATAAATTGTTTCATAACCACTTGAGTTCAAAACTGTGAAGGACAATAGTCACATCTACCAATCCCTGACTGGGCCAGCATGGTGGATTACAACACTCTTTCTATCAGCGTGATAAGACCTATGACCCATCTGAGGGAACATTATTATGTTGATTGTGCTTATTTAATTATATTTAGCTTACCTACAGTACAATTCCTTCAAACATCCAAAAATGAATACATTTTCAAAAGGCAAGTTACGAGGCAATTCCACAGATTAAAGGTATACATGAAATATCATGTCATGTATACCAATTCAATACTAAAGACTACTACTAAACATTTTTCAAAATACTATAGTAAAATATGAAGAGAGAGAGGAGATGCTAATTTCTATAAATAGCGTAAGAAACTAACAAACTTGAAATAACTGTAGCTGTACAATCCTAACACATTTTATTCTCTTCTCATTAATTTATAATACTATTAAAAAAAAAAAGAGGATGTGTGTTTGCTTGCTAGTTACGCTTTCACCCCTTAACAGCTGAATGGATTTGAAGCAAACTTAGCATATGGATAGACCAGAATGTGAATGTTTCCTTAGAATAATATAATTGGGTACAATATCTTTTAACTCTTGTTGTGTATTTACAGAGTCCCTTTTATCAGAGACGGTCTCATATCTACTGCTCAAAAAGAATTGTACCCACTCAAGGGTAAAAAGATTTTGGATGTTGGCTGCGGTGGAGGAATACTTTCAGAGGTAAGAACCACAAATTATGTTATTATATAAAACTTAAATATTCTTCTGTAGTTCTGTATCTATCTATTATCTATAATATTATAAATGTGAAAGTTTGGATGGATGGAGGGATGTTTGTTACTCAATCAGACTAGAACGGCTTAACGGATCTGGATGATATTTGGCATAGAGATAAATTATAGTCTGGAATAGCAACTTAGGCTACTTTTTATCCCGATAAACTACATATTACGGGTTAATAAAACACTTAATGCGGTTGAAGCTGCGGGTGGAAACTAGTAGAATTTCGTTTATAATATACTCAGCTACATTAAGCATCATCAAAATCTAGACAAAATTATGTGATAAACTATTTCCAGTACTCAAAATAATAACATTATTATTAAATCAGTAATCTTTACTGAATATTGTGACTAGTTATTGCCATGGCCGTTTCCCTTGAGGCATATGGCGCTAGTTTAGCTTTATTCAGTGAAATTATTTTCGTAAACGGATAACTACTTCCCTTTAGAGATTACCTTTTCCAAACAAACAATTTTATCTCTTTGTATGTTAGTTAAAATTAAGATGTTGACTCTCATACACTTGTAACAATCCCTTTCAGTGCAACCCGGTAATAATATTTAAACATGTCCACATAAAAGCAGTGGTGGCCCAGTGGTAATGAACCCAACTTACGTGTCGTAGGTCTGAACCCAAGCAGGTGCTTTTCTTTGTGTACATTATTTCATAGCCACTGCTCTTAAAACGGTAAAGGAAAACATCGTGAGGAAACCAGCCTGTCCTACAACCAAAAACTCGAAGTCATGTGACATCCACCAATCCGCACAGGGCCCGCGTGGTGTAATAAGTTCCATTCCCTCTCTCACAGAGAGGAGGCCTATGTTCCAGCAGTGGGAACATTAAAAGGATAGTGATGATGACATAAAAGTTTGTGAGGGAAGTGTAACATAAACTTAAACATACCATCTTATTAATATGTAGAGTAAAATCATCAACGCCTCTCCCAAGCTGCGTCATAGCACTAGGTCCTCTGAATTCCACATCCAGTCTATAGCCATCTTGTTTCTCTATTTCAAACTTTAACCTTGAAAAAATTGTGACATTGCCCCGCGTTTCATAATAATGACTATTTCTGTAAACAATAATGGGAACCACCATACAATAAAATAGCTCTTTCGATTGTATTAAAATTTAATGGAGATATAATCTTACCAAAACAATGAACAATAGCTTTAATTAGGTATTTCTTTTATTTCTTAAAAACAGTTCTCTATTTCTAGCTCTATGTATATTAAAAACATCAAGAAAAATGTAATAATAAAATTAATTAGAAAAATAAAAAAATCCGTCTGCTTAAGAAGCGAACTAACAAGACGAAAACAAGAAGGAAATCATTCTGTGCAGCCGGAGGATATAATATTTGCGAGCTGGCTGACCAAAATGCATGCATCTTGATTTTCTTCTTGTTCACGTCTTTTTAGTTCGCCTCGTAAGCAGTCAGGTTTTTTAATTTTTTTAAATAACTTTTTTTATTTATAACTTTTCAGTTACATTTGAAAATATAAGTATTATATATTTTTGAAATGGCCTCTTAAAATCCTTTATTTTAATCCTTTATCCCCACGACGGGACCGGAAGAAAAAAACCTTGGGTCCCCACAATATGGCACCCAATATCCGTCATTTTTCTATTGCCCAATTGTAATGTAGCCAGTGACACTCGCAAGGTTAAGACGAATCCACTGATGTAAGAATCTTCAAAACCGGCCAACACGTTAGGTCTCTAGAACGCTACATAGGAACAAACATACATACATACATAGACTGATAAACATATTACCCTCCTTCGGCAGTCAAGTAAAAATTATTGTTATTTTAACCTTCAATTCTTCTAACTTCTTACTAATATTATAAATGCCAAAGTTTGGATGTATGTTTGTTACTCAATCACGCCAGTAGGACCGAAAGGACCTTTTTTTTTAAAAATAGGGCCGAACGGGTATAAATTTGGCACAGAGATAGATTTTAGTCTGGAATAGCACATAGGCTACTTTTTATCCCAATATTATGTTTCCTGGGGATAAGAAAACACTTTTCACGCGAGCGAAGCTGCTGGCAAAAGCTAGTAATATTTCTGTTATTTATTCTGTGGTAATATATTATATATGCGAACGTAAGTAACTCTTCACCACTAAACGGCTGAACCGTTTTAGATGAAATTTGGTATGGAAATAGTTTGTGAACCTGTGGCATTAGTTAGTTTTTATCCCGGTTGTCGTTTTACCGTGGGGTGATAAAAAACTTTTTTCGCGGGTTAAGCCACGGACAGAACTAGTTCTTTTTCTTTTATAACGGTTTAAGACTAAATCAGTGTGCCAGTATTGGCCAGAATGATAATGTACTTACATAAAAATAAAACTGCCTCGTTGATCCAGTGTTTGCAAGCTCAACTGTTGTGTTGCCTATTTTAAAAATTAAATTAATATTTCAGGGATTAGCAAGGCTTGGAGCATCTGTCACGGGCATAGATGCTAGCAAAGACCTCATCCGTGTTGCCGAAAAACACAGAGTTGTGGACCCTAAGATAGGCCATAACAGACCTGAATACATTAATTGTACCATAGAGGTAAGTTCATACATCCTATAGGTACTTTACTATTAAACGAGCAATATTTGTATATTATTATAATATATGTATAATTGTTCATTTTTTTCATTCAATCATTTATAATGTAAGAAACCAACGTAGATAACTTTTATACATAAAAATATTGTGCTTAACTTGAAGTATTACTTAGTTTTTGTTTTATCACAACCGGTTCACACTATCAAAAGTTAGATGAATTAAATGTGTTCAAGAAGTAAAATATGACAACAGCCGCAATTCAGATACTCGGACAATTGAACTCCATACTTGTTGCGGTGGCAGTATGGTGTCTGGGTGGTGTAAGTACCCTCGTGCCCCCGGGGACAGTACCCCACTTATGTATTGTACATAAGGTACTTGAAGAGTAGGTATTGTATAAACTTCGTTGTTTTACCTAATCAGCTTGTAGATGGGGTTTCGTCGCCGACAATATTCAACAGATGGCGATTTGCATTTGACGTCATTTTGTGAATGGCGGTGTTAAGATTCTCCGCGAAAGAAAAACAATTGGTACGTAGGTAGGGTAGGGTAAGCATAGGCAGTTGAAGGGAGCGATGCCGCGGGCACAGCTCAAAAAATCATAATTTATTATGGCAGACAGGGAAATAGCCATGAGTACAAATCCTTGTAGCAGGGAAATTTTTACTCTTAAATAACGCTGTTCACTGTTGGTAAACATTTGCAAAATCAACAGCTGTAGTGCAAAAATAGTTCCCATAATAATTCCGATTTTCCATTCCTCCTCACAGAGTCCTCTCTGATTTTAGCATGAAAACGATTTTAGCATTTTTTTTTATAAAAATTTGCCCCACACTAGGAATTTCTTCCTGTATCACAAACATTTAAACTCACATACACAAGACACCCAGATCCGGAACAATTATCTGTAGGCCATACAAATATTTGTTCCGTGCGGGAATCGAACCAGCGACACGCAGCGCAGCAGCCGATCGCTCAACCACTACGCCAACCGTGTCGTCAAAAAAACAAGATATTAGATATTTCCGATTTTGGTCACGCACCAACAGTTCCAATTAGGTACAGCTTTATGATTTTCTTCACTTGATTTAGGATATTTTCGTAGCTCAAAATGTATAAATATTTAATTTCTATTTCAGGAACACGCAAAAACGGTTGAAAACCACTACGATGGAGTAGTGGCTTCTGAAGTCATAGAACATGTAAATAACCAGGAATTATTTGTCAAATCTTGCATAAAGGCGGTCAAGCCACAAGGAAAGTTATTCTTCACGACTCCTAACAGGACAAGACTATCTCAGTTTATAGTCATATTCCTTGGTGAAGATGTGATAAAAGCCGTACCTCAAGGTGCGCACCAGTACGAGAAATTTATTACGCCTAATGAACTGACATTTTTATTAGAAAGAAGTAAGTATTTGCAGTCTTGCTATTTCATAATTATTTATTTTATTAAATGGTAGGCCTTGCCTACTTGGGGCTTGAAATATACTATGATTGAAGCATCTTCCGTCGCGTTCATTAGTTTGAAAAAATAAGAAAGCGCCCTCTATCGGCGTTCTGGTTTGCCGAAAAAATAATCACGATACCTTTCTATTAGGACGACTCCTTATGCGTTAATGCCATGTGTGTGGGGGAGAGAGTAATTGATATAAGGTCTATCAATTACTCTCTCCCCCACACACACGGTCAGCATGGATCGCAGTGCTCGATCGCGCTTAGTTTGTGCACTCGAACTTTGAGGGCAGACGATTCCGTGTAAATCGCGAATTTTTACTAACTCCAACGTGCATACGATACTTCGCGTGATTGTTTTGGCGGGCTACAGTTACCTCCAGTTAATTTTGTTGACTACTGTTAAGAACTAGAAAACCATTTTAGACATAATTAAAAGAAAAAAGTTTCTAACAAAAAAATCAAACCGAATTCCAAAAAAGCCGAAGTCTTTCTTTTTGTCTTTGGTACCTATTGTTTTCCGTTTTTCGACACCGACTTCGGAAAAGAAAGTTATTTTTCGCTTTATATTGTTTTGTTTTGGAAGTCGGATTGATTTTTTGTTAAAAAGTTTTTTATTTATCCCTTTTTGAAAATTTATAGCCAAAGTAAATCTCATGACGATTCCAATAAGCCCAAACACGACTAAGATCCATTGTTTTATTTCGGCGTTCCAGTGCCTACCTTCCGGCTTCATCATCAGATCAGTTCGATGTTACCATTTTCATCAGTACCATTTATTTATAAGTATTTGCTTCATCATAGTCGGTTAGCTATTCGATATATCTTATGCCCGTGACATACTTAGAATTAAGGAGTTACAGTGGACATCTGTGGTCTTCTTCATCAGTTACACCGGTCGTTTCACCAAATGACACTTTCTGGGTGTAAATGATTGCTTTTTTGATAAAAATACCAAAATCGCTATACGTATGCCTATAATATTTGAGGAGTTCCCTCGATATCTCTGGGACGCCATCATCAGATCCAGTTTCCTTATCATGGTACCACCCTTGGGATATCTCATTTCTAACAAAAAAAGAATAATCAAAATCGGTTCACAAACGACGAAGTTATCCGCGAACACACTTAAAAAAAAGAAATGTAAAATATAAATATACATACGGTCGAATTGAGAAACCTCCTCCTTTTTGGGAAGTCGGTTAATTAATAATGTTCATATGTTTTTGACAACCCTTGCATATTTGCTACTGATAGCGTAAGTACCTACACGGGCGGCGGTGTCGTCCGACATCAAAGGCGTTTCCTAACTGTATGATTGTTATACTGTGCCGATACTCACTAGCTGTATCTTACGAGTTATTGGTCCTGGGAAATGCCAGTTGCCTTTCCATATTGGTCCGAAGTTTAGGCCCATTTCCTGACCCTGGTCACCTTTAGTTTGTAATGCCTGATGACTATGATGCTATGACACCTGTCCTACTGCTTACAAGAAAGCTTCTAACTATTTGCAAACATACAGTTGAAAAAACTGGCTCTACTCGCTTTTGGCTATCTAAGAGAACAAATAATAAAATTTTCCTCGTTAAGTTTTGATTATTTTATTTTCGTATTTTATAATCTGATATTTAACTTGCAATGTATGTAAGTGTGTTTGGGTCAAATCTGAATGAATTTTAAAGCAGTTATCCTCATCCGATTAAGATGAAATTTTGCATACACTTTTAGTTTGGATGACAATGCATGGTTAGCTAAGTAACGTCATTCTAAATACAATATGACGGCCGGCGCAAGATGGCGGACTAGTTATTTTTTGTGCACTGCCATGATATGGGTATCAAATGAGTCAAGAGACTTCTAAGAAGAATACAATAAAAAGCTTGTTTTAACAAAGATTTTTTTAATGAATATTTTTTTTACAGATAATTGCCATGTGGAATTGACCTACGGAGTGACTTACAACCCAATTACTGGCAAATGGGACTTCTCGAAATACCAAAATATAATGTATGCCATACAGGCTTCGAAATTAAGTTAATTTTTGTGTACCTACAGAAAAAAGCTTAAACTAAGATTTTTTTTTAAATATTGGTGACTGTCAGTATTAAGTTTGCTTAATGCGTTAAAAATTTTGTTATGTGTTCAATAGAGTTTTTTGTTATAATTTGTTGTTTGTTTTTTGTCTTTTAAATATGCAATATTATCGATTTGATGATAAATACTAACCAAATTAGACAACTTTCTGTCTAAAAATTTATCCGCAAACTAACGGAATTCAATTGCACTTACATAAAAAAAGTTAATGCAAAATATCAAAAAAGCCGACTGCTTAAAAAGCGAACTAAAAAGACGTAAACAAGAAGAAAATCATGCTGTGCAGTCGGAGAATACACACTTATTCGCGAGCTGGCTGCCCAAAACCAGATGTATCCTCCGACTTTTATGCAGTCAGGTTTTTTGATTTTTTGAATTAACTTTTTTATTTATAACTTTTTAGTCAACCTTTTTTCGAATTAGGTACATTTAAACATATTAGTATTATATATTTTTGAAATCAACTTTTCAACCCCGTTATTTTGATACCGCACGGCGCACACGATGGGTTTGGAAGAAAGCAAAAAATTAGGACCCCACAATATCGCGCCATTTTTCTATTATCCAATTTTAATGCAGCCAGTGCAGTCGCAGGGTTAAGACGAATCGATTGACGTAAGAATCATCAAAATCGGCCAACGTGTTTGGTCTCTAGAACGCCACAAAAGAACAAACATACATAGACTGATAAACACATTACCCACCTTCGGCAGTCGGGTAAAAATGAAGAGAAAATGGATCCAGAGGCCGGCTCCGTGTCCCTCCGTGAGTCTGTCCAGACAGGCTGGCAAACCGGCCCACCGAGAAATTTCCCCCAACCTTATTGCGTAATGAATTCAGTCAGGCAAAGGGCAAAGAGTATGAAAAATTGACCAATCACATAGACGGAAATGGGAAATACGCGTCATTCGTCTGATTGATCGATTGTTCATACTCTTTTCCCATTGCATTGCCGAATTGACGTACGCAACGATGCTTAGTATTCCCTGGGATCAGACCGACCCTGGTTGCAAACCCGTTTCGTACTTTTTATTCAAATAAATATAGAGTTTTATCATAGACTCGCAAAAAAACAATCTGCTGAAATCAAAATCTGTCAGTAAAATGGACATTTGACATAAAGAAATCAAAGAATACCACTGAAGAATACATACAAAATTGCAAAAGCGCTTCTACTATGAGATATACCTAATTTAATTGCTTTTAAGGGCTTTAGTGAAACATTATAACCATGTCACTAACTAAGCTCTTAAAAGCATCGATGAAACTGTTTTGGAAAGATGTAATTACATTTGTGATCATTCGACGATATGATCTGGGCGGTAAGTAGGTACCTACTTGATCAAGTTGTACAAATATTATTATAATATTCCCCCGTAGGGTAAGGCCTAGTTGTAGGTTCCAAAGTACACCCACGTTGCGCGTTGCGCCAGTTAAGTTTAAGGGGGCAAACCTAATGCCATCAACCGGGCCCAAAGCCAGACTGAGTCGATTGGACGCCATCGCATTGGAGTCGCGGATTCTATTAGCAAGGAGCATGTACATTATTTGTAGGTACCTATGGCTGCCTACAGAAAGCTTTGCCCGGTTTAGGTAGGTGATATTACGAAATTCTTCAAAGGTGACGTCTGACAGCACTTAAGGATTAAGAGACAACGCCTGACAAAATATTCGTTTTCACATTTACGTATTTGAGTTTATATAGCCTCGCGTTTGACCGATCTCACCTGATGGTAAGCGATGATGTGGTCGACTGTGAAGCAGAAGAAGAAACGACGCTTGCCTAGATGTAACCTAATCACTCTTTGACTTAAAGACCCCTAGATTGTAGCTAACGAGGAATACAGACTGCGACAGGGAATTCCACTCCTTAGCTGAACTACAGTATAAATATGGACGAACAGTACGGAAACTGCAATGGATAAAGGGACACAGTGGATCGTTGGGCAACGACGCGGCTGACGAGCTTGCGAGATGCGGATCCAATATGGTGGTCTATTGACCCGAACCTGTTGTGCCCATCCCCTTCAACCAAATACACAGGTGGATACAGGAATTCACCCAGGCACAGGCGGAAAACTGGTGGACCTCGGCACCGGGCTGTAGGCAGTCCAAAGAAGCTCTGCCATCTTTGGACAGTATGCTTATCAGATTATGGTACGCCTGGACAGGAATGGCCTGCGCCTGGTGACGGGGACCATCACGGGACACAATAGGCATAACGGACAGTCCTCTGTGCAGGGCATGCATGGAGATAGAGGAAACCATTGCGCACGTTCTCTTTGAATGCACAGGGTTCACACAGATAAGAACACAAACCCTCGAGTCAGCCAGATCTTTAACAGATGTTCTAAGAAAACCAGGAGCCCTAATTAGCTTCTGGAGGGAGATGGGCTGGTTGGAATAACCACCAAATGGCCGCCATGGCCCACGCGCAATGGTCCACCTGAAGGACTAAGAGCGGAAATCAAACCCCCTAACATAGAACTGCTTAGAGGTCTCGTCGATGCGCATATACGTTTGTGTGAGTGTGCCGTTTCGAGCGTTTGTAGGTAGTTTCCGTACTCTTTGTCCATCTTTATAGATATTGTGGCTGGCCGTACGCATAATTAAAGTATTGCCAAAAAGAAAGAAACAAAAATATTTATTTGTGACCCGCACAGGAGACACAAAACGCCTTAGTGCGTAGGTACGGCTATGGATGTCCACCATGAACCGCTGGCGCGACTTACAGCAGGACCGTTATGGGTTCCTTAACCAGCCTTTTTTACTTGAATTTCGCTTGTTTACTTTAACACTTACTCTCTATAGTCATTGAAGAAAAACTCCGATACATAGCAGTGAAGCCCAATGCCTCGATATCAGTGCTGCGTCAAAAAGTGTGGCATTTGCTGGATTTGCCCGATTTTTGTGAAGAAATGATAGTGCTCAAGTCAAACCAAGATGCTGTGGTACCTCTGGCCGAATTGCGGAAGGGCAATGACCCTCAACATCCGTACATTCTTGAAGTATATCCGCCGGCCAATCGGATGCAAGGTGAGTAAAGAACATTTTTTTCTACAGACTTACGGGTCTCACAGCTGGCTTTTTCTAAAATCAATTTAATGTGTATTACCTAATTACTCAATGTTACTTACCTAACATAATATAATATGTTATGTATGGCTAATCTATGTATTGTCGTTGCGGAATTCCTCAGTTAAGTACATGCCAAAAGTTTATACCTTCGAGCTTTATAAAATATAGTTTGGTACCCGAATCAGTAAAAAACTTTCTACTAATCTCGGTGGAAGCAAAACCCTCGTAGGCATGAACTTTGACCGCCAAACACCATCGTTTCTGTTGAAGTAATAACTTAATAAAAAATGTGCGAAACTACTCGTACCTAACTCATACCACATTGCATGTGACGCACATTGTTTGATGAACAAATTATCATACCTACTGATCACACACATATAAGTACCTTGAATATTAACAATGAGTACCTACCCATTACCAAATATTGTATGTACTTACAGCCTCGTCTACGGTTCATAACAATATGCTAACCATCGGCAATGGTGATCACCAGTCGGAATATGCAAATCGTATCAAGAACACCGAAATTGTGTATGACAACATCCACCCAGATAATAAAGACAACAATGTCGGTGGTTGTACCTGTTTTTGTAAGTAAAAATCATTTATTACGGGTTCTGTATTTGGAGGTAAGAACGTGTTGAACCATGATTAAACCCTGATTTATTGCCTATGTTTGACAGGATTTGAGATTAATGTAGAGTTTGACAAATACTCAACTACAATTTTTTTATTCAGGAATCGGGGTAAACTGGTTACCGAAGTACCTACTTCATAACGATTGCTGATTGGCTAATATTTTACCATGGCATAAGTTAGTATAGTTCGTATAAAACATTTATCAACCAGTCCCCATATTCCTTCAAACCGATGCACTGTCCCTTGCTGTCTCCTCAACGACGCCCTAAACTAAGGTCCGTACCCTACAGGGGGTAGATACCTTTAGCGTGATCGCTTTGTTTTTAAGTTTTGTCCTGGTTTGGATTCTTCTACAGGCAAGTCCGGTTAAGCAGTTGACAGCTTATGGTATTGGTTCGAACTGCGAGAGGCCACTCACAACAAAAAAAGTAATAAGTATCAATAGCAAACATTCGTTCTTGGGTGAACCAGTTATGAGTTCTTATCAATACCTTGACCCCAAAATCTTCATAAGTTAGAAAGTGAAAACTTAACACGTTGACTGTCTAACTGAAAATTAAACATTGACCTCTAAGTGTTTCAAGTTTTTGGTATAAAATTTCCCACATGTGTAAGGCTCATACTACACATACGTGCGAGATTTGACAAGACTAAAACTTTGTACGGAGGAGTGACCAACATGTGGTGCTCTCACGCCACATCTAAACCACGATATGCCTCACATGTGGGTCACGCACAGTGAAACGTGTTAAAATACACGCTTTCCAACAAACCGTTATGTGCACATACTAAAAAGGGCATCTATATTCAAAGTCACGCTTGTCATTATAATCTGCTCGACTATGTATACATGGTCGTAGTTTAATTCACAATTAAATGCTTAACTGGTTGCTGATCAAGAGAATTTCTATTGGAAAATTCCATGTCTGAAGTGTAAAATAATGTTTGAAGAACTGTCAACAGGCTCTCCTCTCTCCCTAACTTATATAGATCATGCCGTCATTAGAAATAAGTAAGTGGCCAACTTAGCAGAACTTACCCCATTTCTGAGTTGAGAACTAATGAACCCGACCGCTCTTTATATAGCACGGAAGATGTTTCTCGAACGTGCCATACGGTTCTAGATAATTCGAGAATCTTCCAGGACAATCGACATTCGAACTCACTGTTCCCGAAGCGACTAGAAACTTCGATAAGATTAGTTGCGCTATTTGATACTAGATGGCGCCACTAGTAACAACTTAGTTCTTCCTCTCGTCAATAGATGAGGTTGCCTTATCTTATAACAGTACGTACTACTGCAGCGGCTAAAGAATATCACTAAGGCTAAGAACTCACGGAGCGATTTTCGCCCGCAACCGCCGCGGTCGTGGATCTGCGGTTTTATTTCAAAACTCACGAGACCGGTTATTCGCGTGGTTACGCGGCCGCCGCGGTTGCGATCATCGCCCGCAAACGTGGCGGGCGATGATCGCAAGATTGCAAGACGGGCGGTTAACGATCAGTTGAAGTCCAGACCGCCATGGACACACACCAGAAACGAGCCGTTGCGCTATACTTACTTCACAGAAGAATTAAAAAAAGAAGGCCCAAAAGGTTCTGGGTGCATCCACTGATTAAGGACAGAGATCGTTATGGATTATTTGTTACTCTTATTAGTGAATTAAAGAAGGACGAAGAAAAATTCTTTAATTATTTTCGAACAACCGATCGCAAAGCGCGCGGGCGCCACCCGCCGAGGCTGCGGGTAACCGCGGCCCGCGCGATTCTACTAGTTGCCCGCCGGTACAGCGGGAGCCGCATACAACCGCGTAAAACGCGTCGTGAAATGTGCTTTAATTTTTTATATAAATATTTGCATTCTACAGAAGCTGCGGGCCCGCAACCGCAGCGGACGCGGGCGAAAATCGCTCCGTGAGTTCTTAGCCTAACTCATCGAATAATTTTCGTTGTTTTAAACTTTTCCCTTCTCAAGTTCCCAGGCGAGATAATTATAAATCTAGTACCTAATATCGTTATAATTTTCAGCTCAATCCACACTATCGAATGAAACAATGGCATTGAATAAACTCCAGATTCCAGAAAACCAAATACCACCCCAGTATCCGATGCTTTCAAGCTTCAGAAAGTCCGACTTATCTTGCCGTATTTCCAGTACTTCTATGTTCAAACTAGGAGGCAGGAAAAGTCGCGACAACTTTGCTAATGTTCTGTTAAAATTACAAGGCGACCTGTCTTCGTTGAGCACTAAACTCTCGGTCTTAGAAAAGAAGTTACCGTCGTGATATCGTTTGAATGAATGTAAAATACAAAATTGTTATTTTTTTGTCTAGAAAAAGATTACCATGTGTGTGTCCTGCATAATATTTTTAACTATTATCGGTCGATTCAATCTGAATGACGGCTGTGAAATGTGCTATTCAAAGCGCAGTACCTACTACACTCCCTCACTTCCGCTGTCATGAATTTGCTACTACGCATCAACTAGGCGAGTGTTCGAAGCTGTCATTTGGTTTGATTCTACGTGTACCTGTTGTTGTTTGGATTCAAATTATTTTCACGATTTGTAAAGATCAGTAGTTAAACAACATGTTAAATAAATACATCTATATTTCAAAAAGAAAATTGTACAATGTAATAGTATTATACAAGGTATAAAATTGCGCTAACTGATTTATTATTTACATTATTTTCACTTTCATACTGGTTATGTACAAAAATAATACACTGCCTTCGGAGGTATTATTTGGACTAGTATAACTAAATGTATTTTAAATTAGTTACTAGTTTCAGTGAATGACATCACCTTTGTCATCATCATCATTTCAGCCGAAGGACGTCCGCTGCTGGACATAGGCCTCCCCCAGGCGTCGCTACATTTACCGATCCCGTGCGTCTCGCATCCAGCGCCTTCCCGGAACCTTAACCAGGTCATCAGTCCACCTAGTGGGAGGCCTTCCAACGTATGATTTGAGGTCGCCATTCCAGAACTTTTCGGCCCCATCAACCATCCGTTCTGCGTGCAATGTGCCCTGCCCACTGCCACTTAAGTTTGGCAATTCTTCGGGTTATGTCTATTGGTTCTCCTGCGGATATCCTCATTTCTGACATGATCACGCAAGGAAACTCCGAGCATAGCCCTTTCCATTGCCCTTTGGGTGACTTTAAGCTTTCTGATAAGGCCCATTGTGAGCGACCACGTCTCGGTCCCATGGGTGATCATTGGCAACACACACTGGTCATAGACTTTTGTCTTGAGACACTGCGGTAAATTGGACGAGAACATACAACGCAACTTCCCGAACGCCGCCCAGCCGAGTCGGATTCGACGGTTGACCTCTTTCTCGAAGTTGAACCTACCCAACAACTGGACTACCGTTTGTCCCAGGTAGACATAATAACAACTTACAATCAGTAGAAATTTCATACAAACTTTCAAATCCCTTTTTACCCCCTTACGGGTGGAATTTCCAAAAACCAATAATTACGTGAACTCTTTTTATCAACCAACAGCGTGAATCTAGAATTTCTCGTGACTAACTTACAAACTGTACTTATTAACTTTACTGTGCCTCAGCGGTTCTCGCGGTACTGTCAGTAGTGCGAGCCGTTAGAGGTCTCGTCGATGCATCTTTGTGTGAGTGTGCCGTTTCGAGCGTTTGTAGGTAGTTTCCATACTGTTATTGTTTGTCCACATACCAAAGTTACCGACATAGCCCGGCGAATTGCCAAACTTAAGTGGCAGTGGGCAGGGCACATTGCTCGCAGAACGGATGGCTGATGGGCATTTACTGGCGTGAATTTTTTATAAGGCGCGTGATGCGAGACGCACGGGATCGGTCAATGTGGCGACGCCTGGGGGAGGCCTATGTCCAGCAGTGCACGTCTTTCGGCTGAAATGATAATGATGGTGTAAGTTGGAAACGTGAAATTTTAGATTTACGCTTTTGGTTGATAAAAAAGAATGTATGTAGGTATTCATTGGTTTTTGGAAATTCTCTCCGTAAAGGGGTGAAATTCTTTTTATTAATAAGAGTTCGTGTATTTTTTGGTTTTTGAAAATTGTACCCCTAAGGAGGTGAAAAGGCGAAAATTTGTTGGGCTTATATATTTGAAACTTGACATAAACACTAACCTAAGTAAAGGTTTTCATTATTAGTTTTTCAAAACTAATCCTAAAAGACAATTTAGGGGGAGTTATAATTTTTGAAGAATTTTACTGTTCAGGTGCTCCTTTACATCATAAAAAGTATGATGTAAGGGAGCACTAAGAAGGGATTTTTGGAAATTCAACCTTTAAGGGGTTGAAACTAAAAAGCCATTTGTAGGATGAAATACGGATCACGCGAGAGAAGTTGCGGGCGAAGTGCTAGTATATCTATATTTATAATCTGAATCTCGGAAACGGCACCAACGATTTTCATGAATTTTACTATACAGCGGCTTTCGGGGGCGATAAATAGATCTAGCTAGGTTTCATTTTTAGAAAACGTCTTTTTCTCTTGTTTCACCCGAGCAGAGCCCAGTCGCCCAGGTACTTATGTTGATAGCCAACATCGCGCATGTATTTTCTAAGAAAATTTCAAGTGCCACTCGGTCGAATTGCGTCCAAGTGAACGTACTAGCAATTTCGCTTAGTATAAATCGCTTATTAGTGATGTGATATAAATCGAATTGCGTCGAGCCATCAGGAAGGTCGCTTAGACTTCGAAAAGAATGGCGGTTCCGTGCTGCATTGAATCCGAATTTGAGTTCCATCCGATTTGGAAATGTACTGAATCAGATCAGAGAAAGTGCGTAAAGACTATAACGATAATGTGACGTAGGTACGGTAAAGCGAATAAGCACGCGCAAATTCGCGGTACAAGTCTAGATCTAAGGGCATTTACATTCAGTTTAAAGTAACAAGGTCAGCGAGTGTTAACAATCTAAATTTTATCTCTGAGTCATATAAGGCCGTAACCTTGAACTTTTAAATTCAGGGCACGTAATTTGCGATATTTTCATGGTCAGGTCAGTCACGACGGCTGCCCTAGCCCTACAAACTATCAGATATTTTTTCTAAAATGTGATTGATTGCACTATAGGTAGTTTTACCTCCCAAGAAACATTAACACATATTAAAAAAAAAACTTCGTAATCCACATTTTCTGAGATTCAATTTTAACAAATAAATTAACTATATAATAAAGTAAATAAAGTAACGGATCTACTGTTTTTTACTTAATCGACTAGAGATGATCGTTTTAAAAAAACGTTGCTCACCAACGATGAACGATGATAGTTCTATGATGTTGGATGTTAGTCCTATATGCTAGTAACCTAGAACAAAAACAAAGTACCGTTTTTTATTTAAAACAGCGCCATCTATCAAAACCTTAAGGGATAAAAATTGCGGTGTTGTTACAGCGATATTATTCTGCTGTTGGGAGTTTCCTTTAATTTAAAAAAAAAACCTAAATCAAGAAACAAAATTTTAATCACTTTTTATTCTTGAAGTAAATATAGAAAAATTATGGAATATATAAATTAGAATAAGGTTAATAATAAGACTCTATTATTAGCACACCAATGCAGAAGTAAATTTTTGGTTTAAAAAAATGTTTTTTTTTTGTTTGTACAAGCACACCTAAATTACAAATGGCCGCTGCGTGTGAATTTATGTTCTTTTTTACCATAAAGTTCATTCGGTCTGGCCGGTGGTCTGTTTTGTGGTGTATTGGATGGCAGACTTCCTGATGGATTGGCCCATTCGAGTAGTTATCGTTGGCTGCTCGTCGGACCAATTGGATATTAATACCAGGGTCCCTCAGGGTTCGGTACTCACAGCGACATTATTCTTGCTGCACATAAACTAACTACATCCTTTGGATATGCAGACGACAGCACAGTTGCTGAGAGATACTTGTACGACGCACGGGCCTCAGGTCCGAATGGGGCGATGTTAATCTGATCAAGTTCAATACCACTTAAACACAGGGGGTGTCTTTTCCCCGCTAAAAAAAGCCAATTTCACCCAGCTCCGTCTTTCAGAGGTGTAACCGTGCCGAAAGCGGACATCTTGAGCTTCTTGACGTAACGTTGACATCGACAGTCAATTTTGGTTGCCAAAGAGTTGGGATCCTTGCGAAGGTGAGACAGTACTCCACGCCGGAACAGTTGCCTGAGTTGTATCAAGCGCAAGTTCGATCTTGCATGGAGTACTGTTCTCATCTCTGGGACGTAACTGCCGAATACCAGCTTGATGCACTAGAGTCGATCGAAAAGCGGGCCAAGAGAATCATCGGCAGTGAGGCACTGGTCGAGCCAAAGCTCCAGAGACTTGATCCTTGAACATCGTCGCCGAGTTGCCAGCTTGCCGTTTTTATAAGTTGCATTTCGACGAGTCTTGAATGAATGAAAATTCAAAAATCTTAATGACGGCTGTACAGTGCGGCTTTTCACTGCGCAGTATGAATTTGCTACCGTGCAGCGACTTGATTTGGTTCAAAGTTGCCATTAGGTTCGATTCTACGTATACCTGTTGTTGTTTGAACTCAAATTATTTCCGCGACTTGTATAGATCAGTGATCTAATAAAACAACAAAATCATAAATACATACATCTATATTTCAAAAATAAAATTTAACAATGTAACAGTATTATACATGGTATAAAATTGCGCTAACTGATTTATTATTTACATTATTTTCAGTTTTACACTGGATATAAGTACACAAAAATAATAACTGCCGTCGGAGGTATTATTTGGACTAGTGTAACTATTTTCAATTAGTTACTAATTTCTATGAATGACGTCACCATACCGAGTATTATATAATTCTCGCTAAACTTCTTGGCCGCACTGAAATTGGTTATAATGGCTGCACAGCAGGGGCGTAGCTACCGCAGTATCAGCCGTATCAATGATATGGAGGCCCCGACGTGTCGAAACAAAAGTTCGTAAAATGTTATTCACAATTGCGAAGTCTTTTTAAAAAGTCATGAAAATGACAATTTAATCAATTCGATTAAGGATGCTTAAATTTTCTAAATCGCTATGGTCACTCTAACATTCTCTCACAGTGAAAACTCAACCTATCCCAGGATTCTCACATTTGTAAGTTCGTATTGCTCGTTTTTCGTCCTTGTTCGTCATGATCGTTTAACCGCTCAGGCCCGGCTGGTACCAATTGGTACCATTTATTGGTAAACACTGCAAAATGCCGGTCCTGAGAGGTTAAGTTATCAAAGTCAAGAAACCAGGCTCTTATTTTAGTCATTTTGTAACAATCTTTATCTTCCTTTTGATCTTGCAGTCGAG
Source organism: Orthosia gracilis (assembly GCA_947562075.1). NCBI lineage: Eukaryota > Metazoa > Arthropoda > Insecta > Lepidoptera > Noctuidae > Orthosia > Orthosia gracilis. Next base: position 10,554,664 of record OX387270.1, read on the forward strand.
TAAAAAGGGCCCCAATAAATTTTGAAACGGGGCCCCTTTATGTCTTGCTACGCCACTGCTGCACAGAAATAAATCTCATCCAAAAACAGCACCGATCCGGCCCAGAAGTTTGGCGAGTACTGTACCTTGCTCTTCCTTGCCATGCCCTTAATTATATTACACTAAACACAACCCAAGCTCTACAGTTACTCTATGCCAGTTTAAATAGCAACATCGATCGAGAAAATTATTATTGTTGTGCATAATTTATGTATGTAACTTAACAATATGTACAGGACGCATAAAATTTAACAAATGTATTTATCGCTGTGCGAATTTAAAGCTCATCTTTAAACTTTTTGCTTAGTAAATGGTTCTATTGGATCTTTTCGTCTTTTACATTATGCCTATTTCTCGTACATACCTAAGCTTTACATTCTTAAGTAAATACTATTCAAAGCGTCTAGTGACTCAGTTCAGACTTACAAATCCCTTTCACCGTTCCTAAACTAATGTACGCTATTTAAATGAAAGTTTAAAATGTATATTTTGGTATAAACTGTAGAAATATAACAACACTAATGACCAGCCAAACTTGAGGTTTAAAAATGATCGCTTAAAGATGTTTGGTTGATTCTGAAACAAACGTAAAAAAATAATTACTTCCAAGTGTTACCTCGTAAAAGAAAATATAATTAATGTAATGCCGCATCATTATTATCGTTCTGTAAACAAAAAGCGCCTTCAAAACAGTTTATTACGAATTCCCTAATACGACGTAAGTACTGGGTCAGTACTGGGCATTACGATGGAATGTTATGGTCCTGTTACAAAGACCTATGTGCAATTATATTAATAATGACTATCGGAAAAACGACAGCATTAGCAACAGTCGTTGTAAACGGTTTTGAGTCAAAACCGTTTACCAGTAGCTTTGCACAATACAGTCAAAAGTCAAAGCTACTGGTATTGTGTCATTGCAACCTTCATAGTGCGCAAACAACTACGAAAAAAATCCACACACAGCCATTTGACAGTTACACAATCTGTTTAAAAAAAGAACTCACCTGGTACTCGAGGTTATACACACTTTGTACACAACACTGGCTCATGATAACAAACCCGCACATGCGATCTTGCATGCCGAGCGCGTACTCTATGCTACGAATAAGATCATTCGTTTTCAGTACTAGAAGCGCCTGTCTGTCGACGTGCTCTAGACATTGTGTAACATAGTGCAAAATGTTTGGTAACTCATTTTGGAATGTTGATTTCTGGAAATATAAAATATACAACTAAGTTGAAAATTTTATTATACAAGGTGTACACTTTTATGGAGGTTTACTTTGAAGGGCAAAGAATAAATTATTGTTGGTTTTTTCAGCTTTATGAATGACTAATGATAATGAATAACAAATGCGCTTTTTGCAACATGCTCAAGAACTCCGCTTTATCATTCAAAATTACAAAAAAAAAATGGAAGGCAAATAAATTTTGCAATTCTTATCTACTCGCCTCATCTGACGTTGGTCTAGTCCGACCAATGCCTTTCATAATAGAGTCCCATGGTCTCCCCGTGACCATACAAGCAAACAATCCATACAGCTCCTTGCGTATTCCCAATTCTTCTGCGTGGATTCTCATCTCATCTCGGTTACGATCAATTATTGATAACCATAGTTTTGAATAATGATACCTAAATCTATCTGACAATTGCTGGAAAAAAAGCATACATTGAGGATGAATACGGCGCCACAAAACATACGAACTTCCATGATGGCGCAACGCAATTTGAAACGCGGCGAAATACGATTTCGCGCAAGTATTTTCTTAGAATATTTCAAGTGCATATCGGTCGAATTGCACCGCATTGCGTTCATGTGAATTTACTTGCAATTTTGCTTAATAACAAGTAAAATTAAAAATTACCAAAACGCCGACATTTTTTTTATTTCATGCTTTTCAAACTACATAATTAATCTAGCAGTAGGTATACACGCTTCGATGGATTATCAAACACGCATTATGAGACGGTATCTTGCGAAAATACCCTGATTCAAAAAGTAAAACACGCATAACTTTAGAACGGCTGCACTGATTTTCATCAAACTTAGCTAAGAACACTCCTGATAATGTCACCTTTCAAACCAAAAATAAACTAAATCAAAATCCTTCATCCGTTTAGAAGCTATGATGCTACACTTCAAACTTATAACACCCCTCTTTTTCCGTCAGGGTTTAAAAATCGCTTATCAGTGCGATGTGTGTTAATCGACTCGTGTAGAGCCGCAAAGGCTTCGTAAAGAAGGGCGGTTCCATACTGCATCCGAATTGCAAATCTTCTGAATTCGGACGGATGGAGCTCCTACAAGTAGGACGACTACTATACTTGAATTCGAATCGGAGGAAGTGCGTAAACGCTGTAAAAATAATTATGACGTAGGTATGACAAAGTGGAAACGCACGCGCAAGGTTTTGCTGCAAATTCGCGGTAAAAGTCTAAAGCTGAGGGCATTTACTTTTAGTTTTAAGCAACTATGGGCCGCGCGTTTTAACATTCAACATTTTGTCTCCGAGTCATATCAGGCCGTAACCTTGTTTTTAACTTTTAAATTCAGGGCACATAATTCGCGATATTATTCACGATCACGACCACGAGGTCCAGACTATTTAATATTAATTATTCATAGGTATAACGCCATAACATACGTCAATTGGCACTCTGCCAACAACACCAAAAAAATGTTTCCTCCATGCCCATTAACATGGTTTTTTACCACCAACGGAAAAAGAGGGGAGTTATAAATTTGACATGTGTACCTATGTGTTTGTGTACCTGTCTGTGGCATCATAGCTCCAAAACGGATGAACCGATTAAGATTTAGTTTTTTTATTTATTTGTAAGGTGACATTATCAGGCGTGTTCTTAGCTATGTTTAATGAAAATCGGTTCAGCCGTTCAAAGATATTGATATGCGTTTTACTGTTTGAATCGGGGTACTTGCGCAAGATAGCGTGTTGGGAGTTTTTAAATTTAACTTGTTATTGGGGTTTTTAAATTTTAAAGTTTCACTTCTTATCGGGATATTATATTAGAGATATCATTTTATATACTGAAAATGGCAGAGTTTAACTTGACATAATTTTATAGCAGACCTTAATGAAAAATCATGGAAAGCTACTGCTAACATGTGAAACTAAAGACTAACTTGATAAAAGCACTACTACTTGCTCTACTGGAAAAGGAATGCAAGGTATCATCAATCCATGAATACCTGTACATAACACTTAGCTACAACTTACAGCATACAAACCGTGGTCCAGTAAGTAAACAGTTACATCCTTGTCTTTCGGATCCTTCTTTACAAGTATGTTCCCTGGGTGCGGATCACTGTGCACGAAGCCACTGATGAAGATCATGTGTGAGTACAGGTCACCCAGCTTCTTACATAGATCAAATCTGTTGATTTTGTGCTCCTAAAAAGGATAGAAAAACATTACTTATTGTACAGAAAAACAGCAAGAGAAAAAACCTGTTCTGTGCTTTTTTAAAACTTTAGTCCTTTTCAAAAACCACATCATACATGTGCCCAGTATGCAAATCTTTGTCAAGCTTCATCAATGTTTTAAATTTAAAATTTAAATTTTGATTTAAGGCTTTACCTAGAAGGTCCAACAATGTTAATATCAAGGGTAATAAAAAAATAAATAAAAAAAAATTATCTTTTGTTGCCAAGGAAAGATTATTTGCATAATTTTACTATAAGAAAACATAGGTACATCATAATGTACCTATGCAATTTCATCATCCAACTTCTCTATTGAGAATAATGTAATATATAATATTCTTATGTGCAATATGATTTTTTTGTGCTTTTAAAAACTATTTGGGTCAAGGACTCAATAAGGCAAAACAGAAATAGTAGGTCTTTTGAATTACATCTTAGTAATATACACAGTTCCGAAAAGTAGATCAAACAAATACAGGGTGTACGTAATTATGTGTTGATCGTTTCATAAGACACTCTAACCACAAATTAGAGAAGTTACTACATAACAGTTAGTTGACTCTCCGAGATCAAGTACACGATTTTAAGCTATGAAATATCTGTGACAGCTCATTTATAGTGAGGCTGCCGAACTAAGTCACCCACGACCACCCACCCACCAACCAGGCACTCCCCTCATCTGAGCAAGTGGCGACAACGGACTGGTGGAGCGGTGCCGGGACGGCGTGAAGATGTAGGCATTAATTGCTGTGAGTACAGTTGAGTGAAAGAGGCTTGCTAAAACCTCCTATATACAAACAAGCAATATAAAAATATACTAACATGCCGCATTCATACTTACATCAATATACTTTACATCATTTACTTGACCACCACTCACATACTCCATTACAAGGACTCTCTCTGTACTGTAGTCCCAGAAAATCTTTGGCACCTTCAACCATTTATAATTTTCAAATAACTTGGCTACTCTTTCAGCATTATGACCTTCTTGAACAAAATCCAATTCCTTTGCTATATTCTTTTTAGTTTCATCAATTAGCCATTGCATTTCAAAATCAGGGAATACTTTTGACATTGTTGTAATTATGAACTCCATCCATTTAAGATCTATCTTAACATTGTCTCTTACAAAGTAATGTTGAACTTTGACTGCTACCTCTGTGCCATCTTTCAGTTTAGCTCTGTGAACTTGGGCCAATGATGCAGTCCCTAGAGGTTCTGGATCAAATTCATCAAATAAATCTTTGGGCTAAAATGTGAAAACATTGTGTAATAATTAGATAACATTCAGAGATGGAAAAGTAAAATAATTTTAAGGATAAGGCCTTTTAGTTAACTTTTTCTACTTACATCCTGTTTTAAGTCTTCTCTCATAACTTTATACAGCTCCTCTACTGTATTTTGTGGTGCATCTTTATGCAATATTCTCATTGTCTTCACATATTCATTGGGAAGTAAGTAGTCCAACGCACCGACATGCTGTCCAACTTTTATGTACACACCTTTATTGGCTTTACATAGCTGCAGCAATTTCTCTGCCCCAATTTGGTGAGCTTGACTCTTGACCTCCAAATATTCCTTTGAGCTTCTATCCCAATCCTTGCTGTACAGCAAGGATTTATACGTTCTACCAATCTCCACAGCAGTGTATGCTGTCCTAGAGAGCCTGACGATCGCCAAGGAGTCGTAATCACCATCGTTAAGTTTCACAGCAGCCGTAACTGAGCCGCCGATAGCAACACTACCATACAGTCCATACTTAACAACCCGTGTTAGTTTCCTCGAGAACATGTTTATTGTTTAATAAATACTATTTGATACGTAATAGTCACATATTACTGTCTCAGCCACTATTTATTTTCTACGTTATAGGCACTCGACTGACTCGACAGCAACAGCAAGCAAATAGAAACGTGAACAGACAGACAGCCAATGTCATTATGGCACAGTCATTGTCAATTTCATGCGTGATGTCAAGTTGACGGTTTTTGAGATGAGGTTGGTGAATTCTGTTCTGAAGTTGTAGTACTATACTATGGTGTAGCCAGCAATTTAGGTTGCAATTTGCCATCTACCATAGTCCATATTAGCAGTTTTGAGTTTCTGAGAACCTTTTTCAATGTAAATCTCTTGTCAACGAGCCTAATTTATAATTGTTGGATATTGATCGATTATTCGCAAATTGATATTAATATTATGATTTTAAATGCTTATACTACGATAAAAAAGTAATAGGAGTCGGCAAAATCTTTGATATCGGTTCAGTTAGTGTGTCTTTAGTGGTCACCCATCCAAATACTGACCGTATTTGGATGGGTGACCACTTTTTTTTATGGTCCGCTTGTTTTTGGATAGGTGACCCCATCAGGGTAAGCAACACTTACCAATGTCGGTCTTGGGGTCAAACATGACTGACCTTGGTAAGTGTCGCTTACCATGGTGGGGTCACCTATCCAAAAACAAGCAAGCCAATAAAAAAAACCATCACAAAAATTTTGGTCACCCATCTTTAAGTCACCCCGCTAGGTTAAATGACATCTATCAAGTTCAACCTCCAAAAAAAATTGATCCAAAAAAAACTGGTCATCCATCCCAAGATTGACCTTAGTAATTTTTGCCTATTCTGGTGGGGTCACCTATCCAAAAACAAGCAAGCCAATAAAAAAACCATCACAAAAATTTTGGTCACCCATCTTTAAGTCACCCGCTAGGTTAAATGACATCTATCAAGTTCACCCTCCAAAAAAAATTGATAAAAAAAAAACTTGTCATCCATCTCAAGATTGACCTTAGTATTTTTGGCTTATCCTGGTGGGGTCACCTATCCAAAAACAAGCAAGCCAATAAAAAAACCATCACAAAAATTTTAGTCACCCATCTTTAAGTCACCCCCCAATAAAAAAAACCCATCCATAAACAAGCGATCCAGAAAAAAGTGGTCACCCATCTCAAGAATGACCTTGGTAAGTGTTGCTTACCACAGCGGGTCAGCCATCCAAAAAAAAACAAAAAAAAAGTGGTCACTCATCCAAAGACTAACCTTGGTAACTGTTACTTAATCTATATTGGATCACCTAACTAAAAACAAGCAAATAAAAAAAGTGGTTACCCATGCAAAAACCGTCCTTGGTAAGGATTGCTTAACTTGGCAGCTTCACCAACCCAGCCGCTCAAGATAAATACTATTTATAGTTACTGATTACGTTATAGTAGTGAATGAATATCAGCTAGGGTAGTCAACCGAAATAAATTGATGCCGATTATTCAATGTAACAAGCGATTATATAATTTCTCGATGATTCAGTTTTGAGAAACCCAAAACAAACGGTTGACTACTGACGGTTGGATAATTTATGACAAATTGTCAGCTAATTCGAAATGTAACAAGCAGCTGGGAAACTGGGCCTTAGTCTCGTGTTTTTTTTTTAAATATATCAAAAACATTTTGAGACACCCGTTATACTTAATATTATTAAATCTTGTATTATATGAATGATGATTGAGATGAATGAGAGAATCAAATTTCAATAATTGTTTGCTTGAAACAGAGACATTGTATTGTCTAGATGGAACATATTTAAGACGCAAAAAGAGATAGATATACTTTTGTCTATGCCATCTTTTGTGCCAATGTGGCTGAGTATGCTATAGATACTTATCTATAGACATTTATCAGTACTAGATCTGTGCCACTGTCATATCGATATTATCGAGTTTAGTTTTGGAGCGATCTATTAATTTGGTCAAATGTCTGTAAGAATCGTCCCTGACTGCGGCTAATTTTTATATTTTATCTTTAGGGATTCTTTATAATTATTTAAAGAGTGCATGTGTACTCGTACAAAGCAGTCATTACAAGAGTAAAATTCCAATTCTTTCTTAACTTTTCTGCGATTTATAAGCGTTTTATAATAATTTTTATTTATAACTTGCGCAAAAATTAGGTACATCATGAGATCAAAGTGACAGTTTTTGGTATACTCGTGCGACTGTACAAAAGTACTGATCAATATACTGATATATAGTTTGCTAGTTCTTGTGCAAGACTGAAAATAAAGTATACAGACTAGTATGTTTATAAAAATAGTAAAATAATAACAAAATGGTTTAAATGTAATAATTTAATTTTTAAAAGTAAAATGTGAAAATAAACATGATTTATCAACTATATCTATCTGTATCTATAGAGTGTGGCTCCGACTTAATGAAGAAAACTTTTGAACATTTTTACCCGACTGTCGAAGGAGGGTAATGTGTTTATCAGTCGTATGTATGTATGTTAATTCCTATGTGGCGTTCTAGAGACCAAACGCGTTGGTCGATTTTGATGATTCTTACGTCAATCGATACGTCTTAACCTTGCGAGTATATAAAAATGGCGGCTTTTGGGCGCCATATTGTGGAGGCCCAATTTTTTTCTTCCAAAGCCATCGAATGGGGTATCAAAATAAAGAGTTTTATGAGGTAATTTCAGAAATATATGTATAACACTTATATGTTTAAATGTAAAAAATGTTAGCTAAAAAGTTATAATTAAAAAAAGTTAATTTAAAAAATCAAAAAACCCGACTGCTTATGAAGCGAACTAAAAAGAAGTAAACGCGACATGGCTGACCAAAACCAGATTTATCCTCAGCCTGCACAGCATGGTTTTCTTTTTGCTTACGTATTTTTAGTTCACTTCTTCGGCAGTCGGGTTTTTTGATTTTTGTTTACATAGTTTTCGACGACCTTCCAATGAAGTTATTTAATATATTTTTTTTTCAGAAATACATAGTTAATAGTATCATAAATAATATGTACACAATCTGACATATCCTTGGCAAGGAATATTCTATACCAAGAAATAACGAAAATCAAACAAAGGCAACAACAACAGGACAATATTTTTACTGTGTGATTTAACAACAAAACATTGCTTGACATCATCATTTTTCATAATTTATTTCGAAAGTAGAATAAAAATATTGAATTCTTTTTTCGTTTGAAAGAAAATGTTTCGAAATTGCTTCCATTTTAATTTAAGATCTGATGAAGAACTTCGAAGATATACGACAGAACTCTTCAATTAATAACGGCAAACCTCTCAGGATTGCTGCAATCGCATGTCTGTTTTTTGATTGATATACCATTTCATAACATAGCACACCAGTACGCTCTTAAGGGCTACGCAGATCTCTCATTTCACCGGTTATGTTCAAGTTTCATGATATTGGGGCTAACTACTCTGTTGTTACTTACAAAACAACTTTGCTAAGTATTAGGTAGGTACAACTAAAAAGTGAAAAATAAAAAAACATTTTTACAAAAAAATACTACCGACTTCCAAATAAGAAAACTACAAAGTGAAAAATAACTTTATTTTTGGAAGTCGGTGTCTATAACGCAGTAGTAGTATTATTTTATTTATTTCTCGTCATTACTAACATATTTTAAGTACTACTAATACTACTGTTAAGGGTTTAGCATAAGCATATATTTATATTGTATGTCGTTTTGTGACAAATAAACACTTTTCTTTCTTTCTTTCTTCTTTCTAAAATGGTACCTACTTATTTCTTTCGTAGGTACCATTTTTTAATTTATCCAGTTATGGTATGTACTTTGAACATAGAGCATATTTGCTAGTTTGGGCCCACGGACGGCTAATTAATTTTGCTTAAGGTTTTAATATTGGAGATTAACAAGCGGAGACCTCAATTAATTTATGGTCTCATCCTGCCTGGTATATTTTAAGGTTTTACTTTTTTACAAATGGCAACTGTAGTAAATTGACGCCATCTTTCTTTCGCGTCAGTGTTCCGCTTCCGTTGACAGATTCTTTTCAGATTTGAACCTCCGAAAATGAAGGCTAAAGGAGAGGTAAGTCTCGTAAATTTGAGAAAAATAAGTGATAAATTGATGCAAAAACAACTCAATTAAATTCAGGGATTCTAATCAACACCCGAAACGTGGATACCAGTGGTTAAAATGTGATAATTCCGGTATGAGTGATGCGTACACGTTGTCGGTGCATTCAGTCAATTAAATGTACAGAATACTTTTTCGTTTAATTAATAAGTTTGTGATTGAATTCTTATTCTTAGTGCAGAATAATACTATATTTAATATAATTTACATAAAACACTTGCAGAATGTTATTTTATTGAAACATAAATAGGGGTGCTTTTAGGTTATGTCATGTTGTGAATGTGATGCTGAGCGTTGTGTTCTGAATCTCGTTTTTGAATAAGTTCTTCATACGAATTGTTAAAAACTGATACGAATTTAAAATGAGTTCGTGCGTTACTGCTACTATAGTACAACAAAGCTTCACAAAACATTTTATTTATCAAAGATTCATATTAATATGGTAAGCATGCGCTGATGTGTAAATAAATATATTTTTCAGTTGAAGGAGTATGAGGTCATCGGCCGCAAGCTCCCTTCGGAGAGCGAGCCCAAGCCTCCTCTATACAAGATGAGAATATTCTCGCCGGACCAGATTGTGGCTAAGTCCCGTTTCTGGTACTTCTTACGTCAACTGAAGAAGTTCAAGAAGACCACTGGTGAAATCGTCTCCATCAGGGTTAGTATAAATGTCATACCCTAAAAATTGCAGTGTGTGTATTCCTATTCTTTAATGGAAGATGCATCTGGTCATCTGGTGCATAAACAGCTGCAACGCTGCTGACATAAACTTCTCTTCTAATAAAATTATTGTTTCTATCATATATATCATCAATAATAAGATTCAACGGGGAAATCTACCTTGAATAGGCTGTTAATTTAAAAGTATAAACAACAATACTGGGACTAGAATACAAGAGTCATGGAAATTTATACCGATTTGTAAGCAGCCAAAGATCTGTTTTTAAAAGTTGAAGTTTTAATTTTTTCTTATAAATTGTGTTGCAAGTAATGGAAATTTACACATTTGGGTATTAGGAGTATTTTGAACGGCTGCTGAACATCATTTGCCTGATATAATATAAATTTATCTGGAGTTGTGTACAATATTGTTAATATATGTTCAACTTGCTCTGCTGTGAAGATGCCACACAGTCCATGCATCTTTTCTGATAGTTTATGTTTCCGCAAGGCTGAACCAGAAGTAAAGTCGTAATAAGTGAGAAGGCAGAGCAGTGGTGGCCCAGTGGTATTGGTTTCAACTAACATGTTGTAGGTTGTGGGTTTGACCCAGGTAGGTTCTTTACTTTGTGTAAATTATCTCATCACCACTGCTCTAAAAATGGAACCAAAAATTTGAAGACATGTGATGTCCACCAACTAACACTGGGCCGTCATGGTGAATTTAGGCCCATTATCTCTCTCCAAAAGGCTGGTGGTTGTGATGAAGTGAGAGGGGGCCAATCTGTTAATATATTGAAATTAATATCTACAGATATACTAGTCTTTGACACTCAGAGATTACAAAATAAAACTTGCTTTTATTGTTCAACTTTTTTTTTTATCTTGCTCCACACTAGAAATTTCTCCTTTATTGTGGGTTCATTTATTCTAAACCAAACATTACAAATTTCAGGAAATCCCCGAAAGGAGCCCAGTCAAAATTAAGAACTTCGGTATCTGGCTGCGTTATGAGTCCCGCTCCGGAGTACACAACATGTACCGCGAGTACCGCGACCTCAGTGTTGGTGGTGCCGTCACTCAGTGCTACCGTGACATGGGAGCCAGGCACAGAGCTCGTGCTCACTCTATCCAGGTAACTTATTACTGTTACTAATCAAGTCAACAATTTGAAAGCTGATCTGGGTGATGCTAGCTGCACACTTAAGGAGTGCATTTCATCTGGTGATGTCATTCTTGAGTGCTTAAAAATCTTATCAAATGATAATTTACAGATGTTTAAATCATTTGACAACAACATTAATGGCATAATTTGGTCACAAAAACACGATTGGGAGACCAATAATATAGGTGTTTTTAAATTATAGCTAAGATCTTTTTTTATTTTCCATTGTTTTTTGCGTAGTCCTTAAAATAATCTAGGCATACACCATGTTCCCTTCATTACCATAAAATTATCAAACTTGATTTTAATGTAGCCTGCTGAAAGCACTAGATTTTTGTTGCAAAGGACATACTGCCTGTGTTTTTGACAAAAGACTTGTAGTGATCTGATTTGACTGAGACTGAAGAAATTCAATTCAGAAAGAAAGAAAAAGTATTTCAACACAGCAATACACATTTACAATTCAGCAGTTTACCTACTTTGTATCAAGTCTAGTGAAAACCTTTCAAGTCTAGTCTGCTGTGGTTGTGAACTTTTTTATATTATTCTAGTATCATTGATAAAGCAAGTGGTTGAAGTTGTAGTTGTTGTGTTGTGGTGGTTGTTGAAGTGGTATCCTCCCACTCAAGTTGTATAACCTCATGTCTGATGGTTGTGATTCCCCTGTGAGATCACTTTGGCACAAACAATGTCCCACCAGTTGTCTATAAAAACTATTATAGTCCATCACTAAACATTGACTACAACAATCTAACTTGCACATTTGAATAAAAAAATACTGGCCTATTATTAAAACCAAATTATAGTATAAATGATAGAGTAAAATCTTACACTATATTTTCCCTTGGCACAGATCATCAAGGTGGAAGTTATCAAGGCGTCTGCATGCCGCCGGCCGCAGGTGAAGCAGTTCCACAACAGCCACATCAGATTCCCGCTGCCCAAGCGTGTGCACCACCACAAACGCCTCAACACCTTTGCATACAAGAGGCCCAGCACCTACTTCCTCTAATTTTATTATGTATGCAATAATAACATTAAAATCCACATCCTGATGTGGGAACAAACTTCTATGTTTTATTTAAAAGTGTAGAATTAGTGTCTAGCCCATTTAAAAGTATAGAATTAGTGTCTAGCCCAGTAGACATCGACATTAATATTTCAAAGTTTGATATAGTTCTGGATTTTTAACCAACTTCCCAAAAAAGAGGAGGTTCACAACTCTTTTGTTTGTGTGTAAGGGCATTACTCCATCATAAATAAACGGATTGGCAAAATTATTTTTTGTTTGAAAAAAGTTTATGCCGAAATGGTCCTACCTATTTAAATTTGGTAAAGATCTGATGAAGAACTTTGGAGATATACAACAGAACTCGTCAAAAAATTATGGCAAATCTCTCGGGATTGCTGCAATCGCATGTCTGTTTTTTGTTCACACCACTATTTCATAACATACCATCACGCCAGTATGCTCTAAACGGGTACGCAGATGTGTACAGTTCAGCCTGGTACACTCTCATTCAACTGGTTATGTTCAAGTTACATGTTATTCAGGTACCTAATCTATTCTGGCATCACTGGGTATCATAGGTACCTTACTATAGAACTAGTCCATTATGTACCATTAAAAAGTGAAAAATAAAAAAACATACAAAAAAAACAAGTGAAAAATCGGTGTCAAAAACTTTTACAAAAAAATACTACAGACTTCCAAATAACACTACAAAGTAAAAAATAACTTCCTCTTTGGAAGTCGGTGTCTCTGGTAAGTAACATTTTTTTTTCATTTTTGACGACTGCCAAAAATAAAGTTATTTTGTAAGTAGTGTTATTCGGAAGTCAGTAGTATTTTTTTGTAATTTTTATTTTTCACTTTTTGTTGTACCTATGCAACTTCTTTAGTTAGGTACCTATAATGCCAGAATAGATTACCCGAATGTCGTGAAACTTGAACATAACCGGTGAAATGTGGGAGTACCAAGTTGAACTGTACACATCTGCGTACCCCTTTAGAGCGTACTGGCGTGATGCTATGTTATGAAATGGTATAAACAATAAACAGACATGCGATTGCAGCAATCCCGAGAGATTTGCCGACATTTATTGAAGAGTTCTTTTGTATATCGCCGAAGTTCTTCATCAAATCTTCACCAAATTAAATTGGGAACATACCTACACTTTCAAATACTATCAAACAAAAAAATAATTTTTAAAATCAATCCACAATTGACGAAGATATCGGTGAAAAAACTAAAGAAAAATAAATTCGAACATGGAATCTCCTCCTTTATGGAAAGTCGTTTAAAAAACGAAAACACAAACAGGAACTGGACTTCCGAAATTGAAGTCATTGTTCACTTTGTAGTGATTTAATTATGAAGTCGGTTGTTTTTTTATGTAAAAAATTTGTATGGGCCAGTTGAAATAGCATCAAATGGGGAGAATAGAAACAACACTGGAGGGAATTTTAATACCTACTAAAATGTTGCAAACAATTTTTAAATAACTTGAAAATTCCGTTCCTATTCACCCCGTTTGACTGTAGTCTGCTAAAGGGAGCATGCAATAAAATACCAATTTTTTTGTTCGAGTACTGGTACCAATTCAGTAGTAATTATCTACCAAATATGGAAGTTATTGGCGTTGGTGACCGGCGGTAGGTCACGGACTTGCGCCTTTCGGCCTTGTAGAAGAAACGGAATTATCCGAGGGGTGTTAAAATGCTTAGGCGTGAAAGCTTAGGTACTATTTTAGTATCGCTGTTAAGCGTTGCCATAGCGAGATGATTTTCCCTTTCTGATAATTATGTACTGTGCCCGGGCGCTAATAATAAATGCTCATGACTACCGCCATACCCCGACGCCAATCGCTTCCATATTTGGAAAATAATTACTACTTACTCAATTGGTAGTACCAATTTGGTACCAATTAATACTCGAACAAAAAAAATCGTAACTTAGTAATTTTCGAGTTTAGAGTCGAACTCCATTCAGCAGGACCATCATGAGCACCGAAAAAGGGACATGCTACAGCTATTCTAAGTATATAAATAATTACTACCCATATATTTGATTCATTTCGTAAAAAAAACAGAACTGAAACATTTGTATTTACCGAGAAATCAACGATGATAATTTTCGCTCACTCGTTCAGCAGGACCACGACTTTGAATGTTGATTTCAAGTTTGAGGAGCCTCTCGCTTTCCTCAAACCTACATAGAAAATTAGTACCCTGCAAGATAAAATTAGAACCCATAATTCACAACTAGTACTCCAGTAGATTACGATTTAGAAAAAAAAGGTCGTGGTCGTTATGGAATTAACATTCCAAGTCGTGGTCCTGCTGAACAAGTGAGCGAAAGTTATCATCATTGATTTCTCGCTAAATACAAATGTTTCAGTTCAGTTTTTTTTTACGAAATGAAACACATATGGTTAGTAATTATTTTTATACTTAGAATAGCTGTAGCAAGTCCCCTTTTTCGGCGCTCATGGTGGTCCTGCTGAATGGAGTGTGTCTACCGCAGGACAACCTTCTAAATTGATTTTCTCGAAACTACTAAGGTACCAATTTTGTTATTCGAGTAGTAATTGTTTACCATATATGAAAGCGATTGGCGTCGGGGTCCGGCGGTAGTCACGAACATTAATAATAATAAGCCACTGCACTGAATCCATCCACATACATCTAAATTGTTCATGGAAATGTGAAAAGGAAAATTTGTCAAGGTTTAATACTAACAACTACGTACTAAAACAAACAACGCAAAGCTTTGCTTATTTTTTTTATTTCCAATAATAATAAATACACATCTAGTAAAGGTACACAAGATCTGAAAATAATATAATTTACCTATCCAATCATTTTCTTTATATAAGTGTAACTAAATGGAAATACACTGAGTTCAAATGCATCGAGAATATTAGGCACAATTATTAATGTGCTATATGTACATGCTTAAGTGGAAACACTAGTGGCGTTTAGCTCATACAGAAGTATTTCCCTGTTTCTGAAAACTAGAGCAAACATTGTTTTAACTTTATAAGTAACTAGCTTTTGCCTGCGGCTTTGCCTACGTTAATGTAAAAAAATAGCCCAGGGGAAAATTTTCTTGGGTTAAAAATTATCCTATGTGCTATTCCAGACTATTATCTATCTCTGTGCCAAATTTCATCCAGATCCGTCCAGCCGTTTGTGCGTTAAGAAGTAAGAAATATATATATATATATACATCACATTAATATTATAAAGGCGAAATTTTGTGAGTGTGTGTTTCTTACTATATATTATATTATATAAATAGTGTTATCTACACTCAGCCCTACCATGTCTTTCTTTCGATTCTTAATAAAAAAAAGGAAATCATAGCAACATGGCTAAGGGTCTTCTTATATAATAGTTGTGACAATCGATTCAGTTTGTAGGAGAAAACAGAGAAATTCGGAACGTTGATTTCGCCTATTTAAGCGCCATAATCAGTTCGAGCTGCAACTGATCCTCTCGCACTCTTCGGGAGGCCTTTTGGGAGCGCGAGAGCGATACTTAGTTCCGAGGAATAAGCGCCTTTTCGTAAAAATGTGAGGCTAGCGTATCCACTTAAAACGTATCTTAACGTACACCTATCAATGTTTATAAAGTCACGCCTTTTTCCCATGAGGGTAGGCAGAAATTACAGAACGCCACTTGCTACGTAATTCTTCCGTGTCCTTACATACTCCTTAAATCATCAATCTGTATGTTTATAAAAATAATTTCTATAGACTAAAATTTTCACTATGAAAAACCCAAAACAAGCGTCGGACCATCGCCGGACATTCCACAATAATCCCATTTTTACCCGACTACCGCGAAGCTAAAAGGAAGATTTATGATCTTAGCAATCTATGTATGTTTGTTCCTCCGTAGCGCCTAAACTATTCATCCGATTTTGATGAATAAGGTGTCAATCGATTTGTTATTATGGCCCGGGTAAAATAGGCTAAAAAATTCGTAGTCGGGTTACACTTATGATTAAACTTTTTTCTTTTTCTAATTTCATTGTGATAGTTTTACGAATTGAATGATAATATTAAAACACAAAACCCAACTACAATTTTAAATAAAGAGGTTTTCGGGACAAAAATATATGAACAGTAGGTAATTGAAAAATGTGTGGTCGTGTGCATAGGTATTACCCATACCAATGCAAACGCCCACACAATATTCAATTTAAACTATTATTTACTTGTTTGATTGCCCGCCGTAAAACTTTCCCTGTATGATTGTTTATACAAACTTTCCTCTCCTAGCTATACAGTAGAATCCGTTTATTATGACTCCGCCTATATTGACCAACCGGTTATTATGACGTAACTATACTACGAAGTTTGGTTTTCATATGAAATTCTTTATAAATAGTCGGATATAATGACTTCCCTTACAGTGACATGTCGCTTATTATGACCCATTTTTAATAAATTATGTCCGGTTATAATGACCGACATGATTCTGTACACCTTCGGTAATGTTCGTTAATTCCCGACGACGTTCGGCACATGGCTCGTTTTTGTTTTGAATCTCAGTGGGTAATTGACGCTTGAAGGTCACACGTTGTTTTTCGTTTGTTACTGTGAAAAAAATGTCAAAAATGTCTCAACGACGGAAAGCATTTACAATTGAGGAGAAAGGTGCAATAATATGCAGATTAGAAAATGGAGAATCTAACTCATGTCTCGCAAAGGAATTTGGCGTGGGTCATTCGACAATTTCAATGATTTTTAAAAACAAGAACCGCATTGAGCAGTCGTTCAATTCAAATGTTTTGAAACCGAAGAGGCTTCGAAAATCACGACAAGAAAATGTTGATCAAGCATTAATTCAGTGGTTTAAAAACATGAGAAACAAAGGAATACCTGTCAGCGGCCCTATGCTACAGGAAAAGGCAAATGGTTTTGCCGCGCGTTTTGGTATTCTCGACTTCAATTCAATTCATTTCACAAAACGCTTTGTATGACGTCCGCTTATTATGACTTGTTTGTCAATCCCTTTCGATGTCATTACAAACGGACTTTACTGTACTTACAAAACTTATTAACGATGATATTTTAAAATGCCAGTATACATGAAAAACAAAAACTACTATGAAAATTTCTTACAAATGAAAAACTCACACTGCAACGACACGACATCAACTCGACTGTTTAGCTTAGGAATGCGAGTTTTACACTCATAAACACAGTAGAATTTAAAAAAAATAAAAGAGTGCCGAGTGGATATGGTGTGCGAAGGGTTTAATCTACTGTCATATTCTAAATAAGTCTAACATACATGGAAGATTTCCTTACTAACACAAATTTATCCTATTAGAGATTTATGCCCTAATTTCGCCAGCGGCTTCGCCCGAGTTGTTGTCGGATTAATACAGGAATATACCGGGATAAAAAGAAGCCTATGTGCTATTCCCGACAAATTCCATCCAGATCCGTTCAGCCGTTCTGTCGCGATTGAGTAACAAACATCCATCTAAACATTCGCATTTATAATATTTGTAAGATAACGATAAACATAAACAGTCTCTATGGTTGACATTGTTTAGTTATAAAATAAAAAAAAATATTAAGGCTTTTTCATAATTTCAGCCAAAAGATATCCACAGCTGGACAAAGGTCTTCCCCAAGCGTTGTTGTTGTTCTAATTAAATTATGGGGGAACCCTTCTCAGGTAAACCCTCCAAGAGCATGCGCGAGCATCTATTGTGCGCGAGATTTAAAATAAATTAAATAAAACGAAAAGTCGATAGTAATTTTCCTGCTTAACAGGACTTTGACAATAGGACTTTTTGTTACTAGGTAATTTCGCTAATAGGTCGTTTTGCCAATAGCACGTTTTGATACGCAACAATGAACTTAACTTTCTTACTTGCAACTTATCTTCAAAAGACAGCGTCATGTATGCAGCAAAGTTAAATTTTGCGAATAGATTATAGAATACTCCGATAACATAATTTTAGAAAATTTGACAGCTTTTTACTCAAACTTACTAAACTGCTCTTAGCCAAAGAAGTACATGTTTAAAAACTAACATTGTATAGTCCTGCCAAATGCACGTCAGCAGAAACATTTGTACAACAAAAACCGCCTTACTGTTACAAAGTCATGGAACTGCGTATGCCAAAATGTTACCACGTGCAATTGCCTGTACTATACTCCTTAATGATAATAATATAGATTAATTATCAATACTTATTGTATGAATTAACAGACAATCATAATAAAAAATATTATATTTGGTATTTATCAATACCAAATCAAATATAATAAAAAAAAAGGTGGATAGTGTAATAAAAATGTCTTCGAGCGACTATGAATTACTTATTCAATTATAATCTATACAAGGGTATTTCAATTCATTAGATTTTTTTGGAGGACGATGGTAAAATATTCCGAATAACGCCATATAAATTATCTTAAAATTGCCAAGAGCAACAAAATAGTATTTAATATCAGACGTACAAAATATCTCTTAAAACAGATAAAGTTAAAATAACATTGATACATTCAAACATAAACTGAAATAAAAATAACTAACCAACCAACCAATAACTTAATTAAACAAATTAGAGTCAAAATTAAAATCCAACACTGTGCTTACGAAAATTTTCAAAACTATTCGCATGATGGTTTAATGGGTCGCTCATAAAATAGGGCCGAAAATACAAAATAAAACAATATCCATGGTTTTCGAGACCAAAAATACGGAAGAAGAAAAGTGCGTGGCCCGACCAGATTTTTTTTTCAGGGTTTGTGCGAAAGAAAAAGTTGTCAATTCTCATAAGTTCTTTCAACTACCCAAAAATAGCTAAGAAATTAAATAAACCCTATATATTAAGATATTCTACAGGCTCAAGACTTTGAGTGCCATCTTCGCGGCAGCCCTCTTCGCTTGCGACTTGTTGCGGCCAATACCAAACACCGTGTGTTGCCGGTCGTTCTTCGATACTGTCACACCCACTCTTATCTTTGGTATATCAGGATTGATGACTTCCGCTTTCCTGCAAATATCAAATGAAATTATATCTATTTGCTTGAATACTGGTTTGAATGTGGAAGCGTGTGCAAGAAGTGATCGATATATTTTTATTCTAGAAATATATAAATGTTGCAGGACTCAAATGGCCAAAGCTGCGTTTAGTAAGCTGACACGTATTTTACAGGACGGAAGGTCTCCAATGTCACCAAGATGAGACAAGTTCGAAAACTGCAAGCTGTGAACTGTGACTCACTGCCTGCGTCTTTGTTTCCGAACGCATACAATCCGAATCTCTTCAAAGTTAGAGTTAACAGTCTTCTTCTGGGTAAGCTCACTCCATCATCGACTATGTCTCTGTCACCTCTGACCTAGACTAGATTCAAGAGCAAACCCATCATAAATAATTAAAAAAAAGAACTGGTTTTCTCGATATCGATCGATATATTGATCCGAAGATAGGAGTCGTGGACGCTTCGGGCAATAGAACGGAAAAATAGAAGCTTTTGGCGTAGAATGCTCCGAATACCATGAACCGCCAAGAGTACGAACAAATCTATCCTTGATCAACTAGGCATAAAATTCAGACTAGCCACGCTCTGCTACCGAAGGATTCTCAGCTACTTTGGCCACATTGCCCGTTGGGAACCAGACAATCTAGAGAAGTTGGTGGTAATGGGCAAGGTGGATGGGAAAAGACCTCGCGGCCGGTCACCTAAGCGCTGGTCGGACCAGGTAACCTCCTCACTGGACTCTGTTACAACCGCCCTAAGAGAAGCTGAGAACCGAATGAAGTGGAAGAATATCGTGCATAAAGCCACGAGTGCATTTCAGGGACACGACCTTCAGTAATGAAGAACGCGACCAAGCAGAGAAATGTAGCATATTCATAGATTTTAGACATAAAGTCATCGGTGTGGATTTAATCGCTAAGGAGCACATCGGTAATAAATAATGGTGACGATTAACTAGGCCTTTTTTACGATTTCGTAAAAAAATAAAGGCCTAGTTCATCGTCAGTATGTACAGTATTCTGTAGAATGCTTGCTTGCCAGTCTTACCAAGGCGTGTCGTGTTACCCAGTTACTGGGTTGTGGAAGTCAATTATGCGTCATCCACGTAAAATACTAGTATCAATATGATACGGTTATACTGGAAGCCGACCCCAATAATGTTGAAAAAGGCTAGGCAGATTGATTAATTTACTGTAAAATTATTATTTACCGACTTAAACAAAGGAGATAATCAATTCGATACGTATGTATGTAATATTGTTGGAACTGCACAATATACACATATGTTATTCTATGTGGGCTTCTAAACACTTGTGCCAAAGTTCATAAGTGTATGTATTTTTATATGTATGTTTGTCCACGAATTTCTCCGAAACTACTTATCGGATCGTGATCATTCTTTTTTTTTCGCCTATTTTCAAGATATGGAACATACAACCTAACTCCTTAGCGACAAACAGCACGAATAAAAAAAATGTGTAAATTAAGTAATAATGGGTATTTTGTTAATCCTTTAGGTACCTTACTATAGACTTTGTTCACTTTTTAGTGATAGTGTACTAAAACTAAAAAGAGAAAAATAAAAACTTTTTCAAAACAAAATGAAACCGACTTCGAGCTTACCGTCAAGTGAGAAAGTGCAAAAATAACTTTCGTTTCGGTAGTCGGTGTCTTTGGTACATCCTGTTTTTATCGTTTTTCAACACCGACTTTCGAAACGAAAGTTATCTTTGCACTTTTTAGTGTTGCTTTAGAAATCGGTGTATTTTTTGTGAAAAAGATTTTAACGTGTTTGGACACTATCTCACTTGACGGTAAGTAATGATGTGGTCGACGGTGAAGCACGATTGCCTAGAATAACCTATTTCCTCTTGACTTAAAGACCCCTGGATTATAGCTATCCGGACACAGACTCCGGCAGGGAATTTCACTCCTTAACTGTACGCACAATGAAAGTGTTCCCAAAACGCCGCTGTAAATTAACCGAAAAAAATAAAATAAAGCAGTAATGTAGCAAACTTACCCAAACACGGGACACGCATGAATCTTCTCGTACAGTATCTTGACGGGCTGCTGCGGTATGCGACTTGAGAAGGCGTGTATCTCCTTATGCATGATGCCGTACACCACCTTCCATACTGCTTGCAGATCGCCACCGCTGTCCAAGAATATGGCGCCGACCAACGCCTCGTATATGTCACTGAGGACCTGTGACGTAAAAATTAAAAAAAGATTAGAGGTATACGGAACACGGCGGCATATCCTCCCCATCTTCCATTGAAAACGGAGGATCCAAACCACCCTAGACGAGGATTTTGTTCTGTGTCTTTTGGCTTAGTAAGTATTTGAAGGATAATTTTATAAAAAAAATTGGTAGTTGCATTGTCAAATCCCATCTAAACATATTAAATCTCAACTCTATGACACCCTCAGAATAACTGTAAACAACAATATAAATTATATAGGATTCCTAAACAGGTGTTGTGTCTGAGGGACAACTTTGGGAAGTTGTATGAAATCCTTCAGCCTTATTTCGTTATGAATTCGGCAAGGCAAAGGACAAAGATTATGAAAAATCGACCAATCACATATACGGAAATCCACATCGCGTCTTTTATCTTGCATGTGATTGGTCGATTTTTCATACTCTTTGCCCTTTGCCTTGCCGAATTCATTACGTAATAATGCTGCAGGTCACAAAAAATGTGCATCGCGGTACCAACCTTAGGAACTTCAACATATTCAGCAATGTGACATTCCTCTTCGTCTATCAGGTAAAGAACGTCTTCTACGATCTCGTGGTCCCTTTGTTCTTGGTGTTCCACAAACATTATGATGGCATTGTCAAGAGAAGGATTCAGCTCAGAGCAAAGGAATCTGAAAGAAAGCGTAAGTTTTAAAGTTACAATTCGATTTTCTACTAAAAGAAAAAAACACACAAAATGACGTCTCACTACTGGCTATAGAAACTAATCTAAACTGCAGAATTATGTGTGAGTTTAAAAAATAGCTTATCCATCAATTTCGGATCATAAAAATTAAAAGACAATTTCTAAAAGTATTCAAAATTAATCCATGCCAAACCATAAATCCATACTAGTATTATAAATTCGAAAGTAACTCTGTCTGTCTGTTGGTACCTTTTTACGCCTTAACCACTGAATGGAATTCAATGAAATTTGGCAAGGAGATAGATGGAATCCTGAGGAAGGACATAGGCTACTATACGTATAAAAAAAAATTGTATGGTAGGGTAGGGTAGGTAGGTTGGTAGGTAGGTAGAGTAGGGTAGGTAGGTAGGTAGATAGAGTAGGGTAGGGTAGGTAGGTAAGTAGGGTAGAAAGGTAGATAGGGTAGGTTAGGATATAGTCATACATATTGAAACTTCGAGTATAACAAAGTATACTATTTTTCCCCAGGAGTATTTTCTCTACGGATAATTTCCAATTTTCACGAGGGCGAGGTCGCTGGCAGAAACTAGTGTTTAATAAATTTCTTGAGCAATTAATTTTTAGTTTTGTTACTTACTTGTGCAGTCCAATTTTCACAACGTATGACGCAAATGTGACGTTGTTGACCAGTGCAGATCTAAGATCCGTCATTTCACCAGGCTTCAGTTCTCCACAGTTCTCAAATATATGCGACGTTATTAAGAAATCTAAGATGGCATCGCCTAGGAACTCCAAACGTTCATATGAGCGCGTCAGTCGGTTGCGAATGTACGACGGATGGGAGAGAGCCTAAAAAGAAAATAAAAAGCAATGGCATCATGGCAGATAAACAGATTAGAGTCTCCATAAATTTAGTACTACTAAAATCTACAAGGGTTGCGTCTTGATTTAAACTTACAGCCAGCATCCGGACTTCCTTCAAACAGAAATAATTCCAGGCCTTTTTTTGCCGTGACAAAATACTGTATAGTAAGTTTTTTTTTTCAATTAAGAAAACTTTTTCTAAATAAGCTTTTAAGCTAACCGTGTATTGTCATCCAAAATGTCATCATAGTCGGTTGCGGATAACTGCTTTAAAATTCAGTTGCAAGATTTGACCCGAACATACATACATACATATAGTCACCGGCATGTAACTTGGCAAGGTTTTGGAACTGACCAACCATCATACAGAGCGAACGGAACGTGGACTCGACGCGATTGGTCAGTCGATCCTTGTGTCAACTGACCAACCAATCGCGCGTTAGGAACGGTGCTAAACTTTCCCCGGGTCGCGCTTGGTAACCAAAGTGACCTAAAAACGACTCGTGCGCATCTAACAATTCTTGCCAAGTTACGTGCCGACAACTATACATTGCAAGTTAATAAAAAGCTTGTAAAAAGTGGAAGAAAACGTGATGTTCTGACTCCTATAGTGTTTCTAAGTATATTTAAGACCTTTTAAAATTTTCATATGCGCAAGGAACTAATTTGTTGTTACCACAAAACTGAACAGAAACTACAGAAAGCCAAGTACTACGAACTTGACATAATACTGACCATTCTTATGATGACGTATATACTTCTAGTGAGGGTGCTAGTCATCAATACTATTATAAATAAGAGGGAAAAGACATAGAGGGAGGCCCTGACAAAAAATGGAGCGACGATTTGGAAAACACCGCAGGATTACTGTGGTGTATTGTGTCACGATCGTGATCATGTGAAGAGCCCGGGAGGCCTATGCGAAAGCAAAACAATCTGTGCCGATATCATAGAATGATGTGATTTTTCACCCGACTACCGAAGGAGGGTAATGTGTTTATCAGTCTATGTATGTTTGTTCCTATGTGGCGTTCTAGAGACCAAACGCGTTGGCCGATTTTGATGATTCTTACGTCAATCTATTCGTTTTAACCCTGCGAGTGTCACTAGCTACATTAAAATTGGAAAATAGAAAAATGGCGGTTTTTGGGCGCCATATTGTGGGGACCCAAATTTTTTTTTATCTTCCAAACCCATCGTGTGGTGTATCAAAATAAAGAGTTTTAAGACGCGATTTCAAAAATATATAACACTTATAAGTTTAAATGTACCTAATTCTTAAAAAAAAATAAACTAAAAAGTTATATATAAAAAAAAATAGTTGATACAAAAAAACAAAAAACCCGACTGCTTAAATAGCGAACTAAAAAGACGTAAACAAGAAGAAAATCATGCTGTGCAGTCGGTGGATATATCTGGTTTCGCCCAGCCAGCTCGCGCATATGTATCCTACGAATACACGGCATGATTTTCTTCTTGTTTACGTATTTTTAGTTCGCTATTTAAGCAGTCGGGTTTTTCGTTATTTTTTTTTTCCTAAATTTAAAACATGTAAGAGTTATAATACTTACAGCGGATCTTGACTGTCTCTGAAGTTGGCTGCAAGACCCTGCGCAGTGGCTATTTTTATGTCAATGTTAACGGTGAAGATAGCATTGTATAACTGCCTCTTTCACTCGCTTACGTTTGTCGCAATCCTATCTCGCTTACTCTGTGCAGTATACTCGATGACAAACTGTTTCTTGTTCGTAGAGCCAACTTCAGAGACACAAAAATCCGCTGTGACTACTATATTCTATTCTAAACAATAATAAGTATCTACTAACCTCTAGCAGGAAAGACGGATCCTTAAACTTATACTTAATAATTTGCTCCACATCAGTTGTGCAATACGTTAGCAAGAAGTCGACGTCTGCAACGGTCGCCTTTCTTTGAGATATCACCGTCGGCACCTGCCTTTGCAAATATTCCTGAAAGTCGTCCTGCAACAAGGTGATTTCAGTTAGAATAACCACCCCACACTTATCATTTCTCCTGTATCATTATATATATTTATAGTTCTCGCCAAACTTGTTGGCCGCCCTGAAGTTGGCTACAATGGCTGCCCAGTAGTAAATATCATACAATAACAGCACCATTTCGTGCCTCGCGCATGCGGAAAGCCAACTTCAGGGAGGCCCAGAAGTTTGGCGAGAGCTAAACAAATATACAAACTCACAAAAACAAACAATCAGACGGAAAAAACTATATGTAGGCCATACAAATATTTGTTCCGTGCACGATTCGAATTTCGAACCCGCGACACGCAGCGCAGCAGCCGATCTCTCAACCACTGTGCCAACTGTCTCGTCAATATTTATTATCTACATACGACACAATCATTATAACTTACCAATTGTATTTTTATTTTGAATAATGAATATGTTATGGACCAAGTGATTACTTAGGACACTATTTATAATGCCCGGGCAGTATGAATCAAGTCAAGTCTAATCGGATGACTTAATAATACTGATTTAAACATCATTATTTATCACATTGTCTGGTCATTATGAATACAATAACATTTACGTAAGTGCTGGGCAATTTAATAATTTTATTATGTTACATTAGGCAGAGTAGTAGTTGTACGTACTTGTTACGTGCACAAACACACGACGTCCTATCAAATTACCTACCTATTTCAAATTGTCTGGGCATTATTAATAATGCCGTATAAATGACTTAGTCCATGACAAATATAATCATTAATCTGTCGGTCTGTATTTATTACATTATGCAAATAAAGGTTTTAATTTATAGTTTAATTACTAAATTCTAACTCACGTACCGTAGTTAAGTTTTGCCTGTGTACCTAATAATAACATACTATAAATTACATACTTAGTTCACATAGTTATAAATAACATTAAGATAAATATAATCTTTACCTATCGAATAAAATCTATTAAATGTAGATGTTTCGCATTTATTTACTTTTTTGTTAACATTTGAGATATCGTTTACTAAATTTTTATACTTACATACTTAATACATTTTTAAATACACATAAAAAAAACATTTCAAAATATAAAAAATAGTAGCCCACTGGTATCGGTCACAGGGTCCAAATAATCGAGAGAGAACATAACAACATAATATTCCTAACAGTGCGAGCCGTTTCCAGTATCGCTTTCTGAATCAAGCCCTTCAGATCAGAAAGCTTCCTTAAGAGATCCTCTTTAAGAGCTCAAGAGGAGTTGGTCGAGGCTAGTAAGCTGTTGGCTATCACGACTAGGGTAAATGTGGACTCGCTGAGTCCACATCCCACAGGTCGACCACCAACATTAAGAGTTATTAAGGCGATATATACGCCCCGATGTTAACGCAGTACTGGCCGTGCGCCCGCTCGGAGCCAAAATATCAATATTGAACCTCCTTTTGAACAGTTTTGTTTGTAAAATATTATTTGATTTACATATGCTATTTCAGTTATGAAGCCATCAATTTTTCTGTGTAAAAATATTTTTAAACATCCAAGTCGTTTCGGAGGAGTATCCAAAAAAAAAATAATCGAAAAATATCGTGATGCTAATTATTTTTTTAAAGCAAACTATTTGTTATACGAAAAAAACCATGTTTAAAAAATAATGTAGATGAATATATATTTTTTTCAAACCTTTCAAGCTAGCCATTACTAAGGAGTATGCTTTAGAAACGGCACCAAAGCGGATGTAGGCCCTTAACCGGTTGAATTCCGTAATTAGCGAAACAATTTATAACCCATTGTTTCTCGCGTGGTTCCACGTTTCGGGTTCTCAAGGGGTTGATTGTTTTTCACGTACCTCTGGAGGTATGATCTTCATCCACTCGATGACTTTGACGGCACCCGTAATTCCACCACTTAATAGGTAGGTACCAATGAGCGCCTCCACGCAATCGGCAACCGACTGAAAAAGTGAAAAACATTTTTTTTTCTAAAGATTTTTTATTTTCACTATAGAATATTTCTATAGTTTCTGGCTAAATATGGAACCTCTGAGGCTGTAAACCTCTGCCTACCCGAATAATGCAGGCGTGGACTCACGTTAGTATTTCTACAAAAAATAATATTCGGGGAACCGCCAACATTTACAGCAGTTTATTTTATTTACTAAGCGGTTCCCCGACGAGAGTATAAACGAAAACAGAAGCAGTTTGTATGTCTCTCGTTTGTCGAGTATAAACGAAGCTTATTTTTTGCTTTTTAGAGATTTTTGTATCAGAGCTTTTTTAAATTTAAAATCACATTTTCATTTCGTGCTTTTTAAAATACATATAATGTACAATTAAGGGTCCAAAGTGCAGTCACACTCTACCAAAACGGCAGCGGCAAAATTTTTTTAGGTAGTAGAATTTCAACTTTTCGATGTTAGTAGGTATAATCTATACCTCAATTTCTATACAACATATTATATCAGTTATGGATAATTTCACTTCTTCTACAAAAACTAGCCATTTGAGTTTTGGTAGAGTAAGACTGCACTTTTGACCCTTGACTGTACCTAGTAGTAGACACGCTTTAAGCGACAATCTATCGAAACGCGTAATTATGACACGATATCTTGCGAAAAAGCCAGTTTCAAAAGGTAAAACGCGGGTAAAACACTCGACAAAGTCACACACACAAATGGTTTAGGTTTAGGAGCTATGATGCCACAAACAGACACAGAGATACACGGACACACAGCAACACACGACAGACTAAAAGAAACCCTCTTTTTCCGTCGCGGATTAAAAATTGTAAAAAGATGCAATTGAAATCTATCTCATTATCTCCGATTTTAGGGCTCCAGAGCGCTGAACCTTCTATCAATATTTCAAACTATGGAGTTATACCGCTCTCTGTATTAAGTCCTTGACCTAACTGCTTATCGAAATCTTTAGATTAGCTAGTCGAGTTTCTTAACTATAACTATACCTAATTTCATTGGAAGTAACGATTATTATCAACGAAATGCCTGCATTAATCTACATTTCACATGTCAATAACCTAGTCAGGCAAATGAAGATACTATTCGAGTATTTTTTTCACAAGATTCCTACTACACTACTAGCTGCCGTCCACGTGGAATTTGTATTTCTAAATTTTTTATAAATGCTAGTCTATAGGTACAAATAAATTAAAAAAAAATACAATTTCAGTTTCAGAAAAAACATACAATTTCTAAAATTTTTTAGTATTACGCCAATCCCGTACAGCCATTGGTTAAGTTGTTACAGAATGTACAACAAAATAAAATAATGCCTCATCCCATATAAAGAAACCGTGCCGACGTAATTAGCCTTTTTAGTCTGATTAAGATGATTATTTTTATAAGTATTTCGATCGCGTTCGTTTCTGTTCCACGGCTATAGATGGTGTTAACAGTGACTTACAAGTAAAAGGATTTAATCGGTTCGTGAATATTTATTTCTTTAAATACAGTGACGATTTCTTTGTAGTATTTTTGCGAGTTTTTACAGTTTCATTGTACCAAAATGTGTTACAATACAATTTATAAAAATCGAGTGGCATGCCTCAGAAATTTAAAACCGCGCCATCTATTGCATTCAATTTTAAATGACTCGTGATCTTTGAAATGTGAATTAAGAGCACAATATTCCATAATTTTGTGCTTAGGAGAGTTGATTGAAAAAGAACATACTAATTTTATGATCAATTCTAGAAAATGTTTATTTTCACACAATTCAATAGCAAATCATATCGCGCCATCTAGTATTATTTTCGACAACGACGACGACGAAGATTTTTGTGATTATTTTTTTTGTGACAAAAACACTTTTTCTTTCTTTTATTTAATTGAACTAGATTTTCTTTGTTAGCGCTAGGACCCCGTGATATAACTATTAGCAATGGAAAAACTACTGGCGCAAGAGTTTCGTCTTCATAGTAAAAAAAATGTCAGGGATTGTATATGCAACCCACATAAGACATGTTTTTTTAATGGCCGGTTTTAGTTTTTGGACCAAAAATGTGGGAATCGTGAATGATCTACTTTGGTATGGAGATAGTTTGAGACCCTGGAAAGAACATAGGATATAGTTTTTGTCCCGGAAATCACCATAAGGTATTTAGTTTTTAGTTTGTCCGTTACGCAATTGGCATAAAGTTCATTATGCTGTGTATAATTTCGTTGCAAAAATTCACTTTCATTCCATGTCCAATTTAAATTGAGCCATACTTTCTTTTGCAGCTACAAATGTGGTCAAGCGCAAGCCTATCAAGAATAATATAAAAAGGAATCTATATTTAGCTGAAAACGATCCCACGATCCTAATCCAGGCAATGGTTTACTAATTGAGTAATTGTGTTCAAATTTCACCCAAATCCATTCAGCTGATGAGGCAACAAACATCCAAACAAACATACTTTCACAATAATATGAGTATACAATATAGGTTTTCTTATCTATACTCTATATCATTATAAAGAGGAAAGATTTGTATTTTTATACCATTCCCGCTCTAAAAAGCTTATTTTATTCACAGAAAACAGTGATTAAAAAGCACTTTTAATCACTATTTTTGTGTTTGAATTTAGAACACACCAATATATTCAACCTCCATCTCAGTGCTATACAAACCCCCTTGCGCAAAAAACACTCGATACAGACTCCTTGTGCAAAGAACACTCGACATACAAACTCGTTGTGCTTTTCGCTTTAATCTTTTTTTTCTCGTAGTCATGGTATAAAGTATAGTATGCAACTCTTAAATGAGGCCATGCAATAAGGGCTATGAATTACTCGCGTCACTCAGGATTCTAACACTTGAATCACTCGCTATGCTCGTGATTCAGTTGTTAGAATCCTTCGCTTGCTTGTGATTCATCTAAGGCCCTCTTTAAATCCGTCCTTTATTCACTAGTTGCATAATATACTATTAAATTTTTGTACGTAACGAATAAAATTAAAAACTATTGGACCGATTTCAAAAATTCTTTCACCGTTCGGAAGCTACACTGTCCCCGGGTGATATAGGCTTTTTATCCATGTATTGCCACGGGGACGGGCACTACGCGGGTGAAACCGCGAGGCATCCGCAAGTATATAATAATTATCAAAGTAGGTAATAAATGAGTTTATCAGATAGCAACAAGTCCGTAGCATCATTTAATAAATGTCGTAGACGTACAAACAACTCTTGGCACGTGGAAAACGTATATTATCTTATAAGGCAAAGACGAGTAAGTCGGGCAATCGAAATGTCAGCGGCCTGTAAAGACACGTGTAAGCGCTATGGTTCCGCACCAATTCCCGAAATATACAGATTATTAGCATTTATATAATTTTGTTACACATTTAAACAGGAAATTGACAATATCTACAATTCTATTTCCGAAATAGAATAATTCGTTGAAAAATAAGTTTAATTTGTTAGTAAAATGTATTGAAGCAACTTTAAAATTATGACTTATGGGTACATCAAACATTTTTCGGACTCGTAAGGTTAGCGGTTTTAACTTAACATACGGATATACAAAAAACTGTTTTGAATACTTTAATAAATCAATATCTAATGTTTGTATTTACAAGGCAAAACTATCCACGAAATAAAGACTTGAATTTTACCGAAATTAAAAATAAATTATAAAAAAAAAAGTTTTATTATATTTTTCTTGCATTAATATCGGCTACGGAACCAATGGCCTGAAGAGCGTATGACTAAGTATGAATCAGAGGCCGGTACATAATCTGCTTTTAATATTGAAAAACATTGTTTTAACGAGAGTTCTGTGAACTCGGAAATCATGCCAAGTTGACGTAGGTATGACATAATCTTGTTTCTTCGCAATCACTACATATCTATACGAATATTATAAAGCTGAAGAATGTTTATTTGAACGCGCTAATCTCAGGAACTACTGGTTGGAATTGAAAAATTATTTTTGTGTTGGATAGTCCATTTATCGAGGAAGGTTATAGGCTATATAACATCACGCTACGGCCAATAGGAGCGGAGCATAAATGAAAAATGTTGCAAAAACGGGTAAAAAATTGCGATGCGTAAGCGGTTAAAGTTACGCAACAATCATGTATGTAGTGTAGGTAGGGTAGGGTAGGTAGGGTAAATGGGTAGGTAGGTAGCCAGTTGACGGGAGCGAAGCCGCGTGGGACAGCTGGTTATAAAATAAAGTCCAGGCCGCGTCTGTACACGATAAACTCTAAAACTACTGAACGGATTTTCATGCGGCTTTCACCAATATAAAGAATGAGAAACGAGGAAGGTTGTTGTGTATAATTTGTCACGAGCGAAGCCCGAGGCGGGACGCTGGTGGATGTCTTATTGACATAAGTAAAAATTTAACGATTCAATGTTGCAAAAGAACTTATAATTAAAAGTTAGATTTAATGTCTTGAATTGAACTTGACTAATAACTGTGTCATTATAAACAATTGACTTATACATATAATAAGGACAGACGGAACGCGCGATTTTCTGTTACCACAATTTGGTCATACTAGCTTCGCCACTCGATCGGGTATCTTCGGGAGCGGTCGTATGCGCGAGATATTAAAAATGCCGTGTTACTTGTATGATAAACGCGTGCTAGGCGTAGACCCACGGTGGGGCAGATGGGGCAGTTTGCCCCACCCTTTATCCTGACTCAAAACATAAAAAAATACTGATCAAGAGGAAAATCTTTCAGATGGGTGCTAAAATTGCTTCGCTCGCCCATTCATTTAACATTCTCGTGCTATCTTGCATAAAGATTCGAGGGACCCTAGTTGGTTTTGCCACCCTGGGTCCCGACAGACTTAGTCCGCCTCTGAACTTTCTAAAATTTTTCGAGTTTCCTTACATTTGCTCCACCCCTAATCAAATGCTGGGTACGCCCATGGAACGTGTATAAGCAAACGTTAGGATGGCCGTATCTTTACTATTTAAATCAATGTTATGAACCTTACCTTATCAGACACTGCCTGTGAATGGGTGTACATTTGCATACTGTTCTGCGCGCGGCCCGGCACATCGATGTCTGCGGCAGTAATTTCCAAAAAGCGTTGCCGCACCTTATCCATGCTGTCCTTCGACAGCTTGCCTTCTAGGATTTCTGACTTCGGGAACGTAACACCTATCAGGAATATCGGCCGGATCTGGGAATAAATATAGCGCTGTTAAAATCATCGGCACGGTTCTTGAGCGCTGAGCTTCACGTGCGCAAAAGTGAATTATTGGGTCCCTCTGGTGGTATGAAGTGTGGCGCGGGGGCGGGGAAAGTGCAGTGATTGGCCCGTAGCGTATCGCGTCATAGCCGTCAGTCGTGATTCGTTCTTTACTCTTGTTGCACGTACCTCACGACGACGAGTACAATTCCGGCCAATTTAATTGCTACAAATTTTTAAACTGCATCATTTTAAATTATCTGGTAAGTTAGAACTCAAATATGTTATGTGATTTTTTTATTAATTAGACCTTTGTTATAATAATAAAAGGTGATATTTATCGAAAATATAGCAGGAAAAAAATTAATGTCGGTTTGTAATTATAGCAAAACTATTATTTTTCATTACTAACTATATTAATATACTTACAAACTATATTGTTTTTCATTTCATTAATGAACAAATGAAATTAGAGGTCAAAAATGTTAACAAAAAAAAGTATGTAGGTACGTTGTAGATTTTTTAGTAATTTTTGACAAACTATAAGAACTAAGTTATAATTTTAAATTAGAAATACTTTTGTTAGTTACCTTTTTTTTTGATCTCAATTTCCATTTCTCAATTTAGTAAATCATTATTTAATCTTATAAGTAAGAAATTACGTAGACCGTAACTTAGAAAAAATAAATAATAAACGGGTGTGCGTTTTATTTGTCATAAATGTACGATGCGCAAAGCGATCCCCACTCTTCCGCCGAGCGCTCAAGAACCGTGCCGGTATCTGTAATATTAGATTATCCCAAAAATAAACGAACTGAATGTGGCTTACACGGTTAGCGAACTGAAGTGGTATTTGGCCGGCTATGTTGGTTGAAGGTCGGATAGCCGAAGGAGGATAGGATAGTTGGACTCCGTTTTCCGCACTTAAACTCTTATTTGGTCCATCGTGCGAGTGGGTTCCTGGCTAACATAGCCAGCCTAGCTCCGCCCAAAAGTACAGAAGCTTCCTGGTGGATCCACAGGCTTTGCGGAGCGACCTCACTGTTCCGAGGATATCTGCACGTTGGAAAACCACGGCCTCGCCTTCCAGAATGACATGGGCGGCTATTATATATGGCGATTTTTAGGCGTTAACAGGTTCACAGTCCCATGAGTCACAATGGGCTGCTGTATTGTTTTAACTATTGTTTTCGTTAATGGGACAGTGAACCTGTTAAATAAATTTAGCCGGAGGAGCAGTAGCGGCAACCGTAGCGTGGGACGCGGCCAAGCTGGATGGACCAGCGTCTTTAAAATGTGCCAGGGACCTGTTGGACTCGAAAGGCGGGTGTTGTGACGCAGCTTGGAAGAAGACTAAGTCCAGAAGTAAACTGCGATAGACAGAGTTGATGGCATATTTATGTTTAGTTTTGATCACAAGATCTACAGGCATTTGATGATAATGGTAAAGCGATTGGACGGTAACTTAATTATACTTAACAAAGGTCACGATATTAGCACACGAAGTGGGTAGCCCATAAACGGATTACTGAAAAGTATAAAGTCAAGCAATTTTCAGAAACAGCTGGGAATTCTGCCTTTTACACAAATCAATTGTACAGTATAGCCACCGCTTGCTGCATTGGTGATTGCCCAGATAGATGGTTGAACCAAATTTAGGTATAGGAGTCACCAAAACTGTCCCATATTCAATAGTTTCAAAAATAAATGCCGGGTGGGTGGTGTCTACGAAAATAAGGTACAATAAAATTAAAGTTATTTCGAGGTATCATTGTTTGTGTATTGTTACATTTGGGAGGCAGCCAACTTTGCCAAAACCGGCTGCAAAATGCAGTTGGATTCTCTTTAACATTTTCTTAGTATGGACACGGGGTGCCAAAGCTAATAAAGAAAATTTGGTTCGTCAATGTCTTTAAAGAAAAAATAAACACAAACCCAGAAAACCCTTTTACTTTCAAGTCGCTGCTAACACTATCAATAGCCGTGGAACTAAACCGAATGCGTTCGAAGTACTTATAAAAATAATCATCTCAATTAGACGAAAAACGCTAGTTACGTCTGCATGGTTTCTTTGTATGGTATGAGGTATCTGTATGTATTATTATATTATTTGCGGTATGGATAACGAGCAGCATCTGATTGTTATTTGATATCATATAGTGGTAATACCTGGTAACTGCTGCAATTACTTCAATATTAAGAAATTGCCACATACGTACTTACATACACACGTACCTAAGTAGCCTTTGTACTGCGCCCAATTTACTCTCAGAGCTGGAATACGTTTGCAATTAATTGCTGTGGGATAGATGCACAAACCTCAAGAAAGTATGGATATTTGTAGGTGTGCGCATAGGTACTTGCGATAGTTGCATAGGAGTCATTTTCTATACGAAATTTATAGTAACAGTCTTTATTTTTTTACACAAAAACACTGCTCTGACCCGTGCAAAAGCAAAAATCAAGAAACAATGTGAAGTAAAACATGTTCCGACAAGCACGCAGGCGGCGGCGTTTGCGACTTATGCTCGGCGCTAACGGGCCACCGACCACTGCCACCGGTGGCCAGCGACAGCGACTTAACAAACTTTTCCATATATTTTGTATAGACGCACCCGCACAGGTTTAGTCGGTGGCGGCCACTCGCTACAGCAATGTCCGCGACTCGCCACTTGAGGTCGCTGGGAGCCACACAAGACGCCGAAACCCGCCACTGTCGCACTGCTCCACCCCCGCGCAAATAAAGAACCGCACGCGTCACCATGGAGCACGTCGACGCCTCAATGCATAACACTACTTTCATATCGAAAATCCAATTACGTCCCGCTGTTTGGGATTCACATTCTGATCTATACAGCAATAGAAACGCGGCGGCTTCCAAACACCGGTGGATGTGGTCGGTGGCCCGTTTGCGCCAAAACTTACGCGCAAATCAGCTGCAAACGAAGCGTCACGGAAATTGCCCCTAAAAAGTGATCAGTTGGCCGACTAATTGGCCTCTTTACAACCAACTAATCGGCTAGTCGGCCAAAGTCATATTTGGCACATCTCTAGAAATTTATCATAACGCGTTCATTGAGCGATAGTTGCATACAAAGTGGAATAGTAAAATATTTGGTAAATTAATTTCTAACATTATTAGCAGACATCAAATTACTATTTTGTTGAGTCATCATCACACTAATTTCATACAACTTTTATTTTATGAGTTTTTAAACTGTCATGGTCACTAACATTAACATTATAACCGGGATATTTACCATGTTTACTGTTCGTTTCGAGTTTCCGATATTTCGGTGCTGTTGCACTTGAGATCACTGCAATAATAAAATAAACTGCAGTTTATCCGTGACCATGGTGCTTGCAACAGCACCGAAATATCGGAAACTTGAAACGAAAAGTAAACATGGTAAATATCCCGGTTATAATGTTAATGTTAACTTTTATTTTCTTCCGTTTCATTAAAATCACACAAGCAGCGCAGCTACCACAACGAAATCCATGTCGAGAGTACAAAATAATTGCAATTGCAATCGGGCACATTCATGTGCAATAATGAATGGATCACATTAGTTGCACAATAGTTGCACGATGACGCAATAATCACATATCGATTAGTTGCAAGTGTGTTCTGGCTCTCAACGCAATGCAGCTTCACTTACACATACAATTTTGTACATTATGTTTCTATCATCTTTTTTATAATGAAAGGTATTTACTTATTTAGTGTTTATAAAAGTTTTGGTCAAACAATAATGTTTAGATACTTAAGTGACTTCTGTGAACAAACAAAAGTATTATATTTCCCGTAGTTATGTGGGTAACTCGAGCAAGATCAGTTAAGAATTGTTGCCATACATACGAAGCTTATTTCTTATATCTGAATATGCTAAATAATTCATTTGATATCTTGACATGCAGGCGTATGTGTACATCGCTACACAAAACCATTTAAATGTAGGAATGTAATTTGAGCTCGACTACAATCAAAATTTCTACTAAGGGATTTCACCAATGATACTAATCGCGATTAGTTCAACTAAACTCAGTTTACGCAAATACAGCGTTCTGATTGGTAGTTTCTCAACGGTCTCAACCATTTAGATCGCTGTATTTGCATAAACTGAGTATAGTTGAGCTAATCTCGATTAGTTTCATTGGTGAAATCGGCCCTAAGTCAACAAATAGGTAAAGAATATTTCAAACAATACCTAACAGTAATCGCAATATGTGTAAAAGCAAGCGTTAGTTATAATTGCTGATTGAATATGTCAATTTTTTATAGCTCTCCCTAATTAATAAGAAAATGCGGAAACATTTGACTATAATCAGAAGAAATCGGTAAAGCACTTGCTTTCTCTAGTTATTTTTCAAACCTTATAAATTCAACAGTTTTAAAGAATAATCCTTTGCATATGAGTTAATAGTGAGCAAGAAACGCACGACTATTTTCAATATTTACCCTCATTTTAACCGATTTAAAAATAAATGTAAAAAAGTATCATTGACATTGATTTTTAACCATTGGTAGGGATGCTTTAAAGAATTGAATGGATTCAAATGTCACTCACTCTCTATCCTACATGCAAACGTGGTGGTTCTGAACTGCTAAAAGTTGAAGCCTGTGATTCGCAACCAACCAAGATGTGAGTTTGTTCTAAATTTCTTTCGGTTCCTAATGGGTTACTTAATTTATTCAATTGCCAGTACTTACGTTAATGCTAACACTCAAAGGGCTTAATAATTAACAAGGTCAAGGCCGGGGGTATGCCGTCGCGGGTCGCCGGTCGGTGCGCCGAACTCGACGCGTGTACATAGTACATTATCACAGATTCACAATATGATTTCGGTGATCACCGGCATCGCACGCCCCATGTGCGAATAAATAAAATACGTATTTTATTAAGTTTTGCGATCGATTGGTTATAAGTTTTGAATTTTTATTAGTTTTTTTTTTATGTAGGTGGTGGGTGAAAAGTCTAAAAAGTGCTCAAGTTTTAACCTGGAATGCCCTGTGTGCACCGAACTTTAAAGTGAGTCGTATTTTAATAAATAAGTGCGTACTGTTATGTATTTTTTTGATGAGTGAAAGTGTTTTATTGTTTCGATAAGGAATCGACCCACATTTTCAATCGAGACTGAAAAAAAAACGAAAAAACCTACAGAGTTTATAAATCACCAAAAAATATGGTAAAGTAACGTCTATGATATTTCTATTGGACCCATATTTTACCTTCAATTGATAATATTTAAAAATTAAGTATAATTATAGTGTATAATAGTTGCCGGTACTACTCTGTCTAATATTTAATATCATAAATAATTACTCAACCTTGACCTTGAACCTACATGGTAGTTGCATAAAACATAGTAATAACAAAACATGACTCCCGTATCTCGAAGGGGGACATTTTTTATTTAAAATGTAAGTACCTGACATTTTGCAAATATAAACAGGTAACAAGAGTTGTAGGTAAATTTAAAAAAATGTTATAGACAGATCCACTTCTATTTATATTTTAACAGTAAAACCGGTTATTATGTATATTTTGTTAGATTACTTCAAATGTTTGTGATATATTTAGACACACATACAAGTAGTATACGGTGTGATAACAAATATTGTATTTTCCTTTTGAGTCTTTATGTAATATCGATTTATTCACGCAACTACAAATCCATCTCTCAATGTTTTAATCTGTTAGTGTGAAATCTTATCACAACGTAATCGATAACTAATGTACTAAAACATATTTTTTTCTATATGAAGGTAATCAATAAATAATCATGCGCAACATTATTGACAAGTAAAATTTCAAAATTAAAAAAAACCCCCGAAACATTTTTATTTTATGCTACATAATTTATGTAGTACATAGTAGATATGCTTCGATCGGCAATCTATTGAACACGTAATATTGACACGATATCTTGCGAAAACACCCCGATTCAAACAGTAAAACGCCCATAACTTTTGAACGGCTGAACCGATTTTATTCAAACATAGCTAAGAACACTCTCGACAAAATCACCTTTCAAACAAAAAAAAAACTAAATTAAAATCGGTTCATCCGTTTAGGAACTATGATGCCACAGACAGACACACAGATACACAGCACCACACGTCAAACTTATAACACCCCTCTTTTTCCGTCGGGGGTTGAAAAAAGGAGAAAGACTAAACCTATTTAAGAAATCGTTAATTTGCTAAACAAACAAATTGTAGTTACATGTAGTTACATGCTTAACATTAGATCGTAGCAGATCCGACTGCACAGCATGATTTTCATCTTGTTTACGTCTTTTTAGTAATTTTTTTTTAGAAGTAGGTACATTTAAACATATAACTGTTCTATATTTTTGTAAACACTTCTTAAAACCCTTTATTTTGATACCCCACACGATGGGTTTGGAAGAAAAAAATAGTTTGGGCCCCCACAATATAGCCCAAATAACCGCCATTTTTCTATTTTCCAATTTTAATGTAGCCAGTGACACTCGCACGGTTAAGACGAATAGATTGACGTAAGAATAATCAAAATCAGCCAACGCGTTTGGTCTCTAGAACGTCACATAGGAACAAACATACATACATGGACTGATAAACACATAACCCTCCTTCGGCAGTCGGGTAAAAAGGCGTGAGTCTATGTATGCTTGATATGTACCTACTGCCACTTAATAGTTGTTTGCCGACTACTATATATAAAGGCAACTTTACAATATCTAAAAGTGAATGAATAAACTCGGGAAAAGAGGAGTGTTGTATCTGTGTGTCTGTCTGTGGCATTATAGCTCCTAAACGGATGATTTTGATTATTTTTTTTTGTTTGATAGATGACTTTGTCGAGCGTTCTTAGTTATGTTTGATTAAAATCGGTTCGGCAGTTCAAAAGTTACCCGCATTTTACTCTTTGAATCTGGGTTTTTTCGCAAGATATCGTGTCATAATTACGTGTTCCGATAGATTGTCGATTGAAGCGTGTCTACTACTAGGTATATTATTGGTAATTTGAAAAGCATGAAATAAAAATTAAAATATACCCCGACACGAAAACTTCTGAAAAGCAAAATATAAGCCCCGTACCTACTCGCATCGGGGAACTCCACTACCTAAATATAATAAACTGCTGTAAATGATGGCGGTTCCCAGACGCGAGCTTTTTAGAGGTTTTTATGTCGAGGGTTTTAAAATTTTTAATTTAAGTTTTACATTTACCGACGATTGAAATACATACACACACATTTACACAATACAGAGATGCAGACAGGTGTCTAAATAACAAAAACATCACGCCTGCATTTGGCAAAGCTTTAGGCAGAAGTACACCCATAGCAAAGCACATCTACTTTTCGCAAGTTATGTAAAAGGAGACGAGCCTATTGCGATCAACCGAGCACAAGTCCAGACTGCGGGCTTCCGGATTGTACATCTATACCAATATTATAAAGAGGAAAGATTTTTTTGTTTGTTTGTTCGTTTGTACCAAATAGGCTCCGAAACTACTGGACCGATTTTAAAAATTCTTTCACCTATGGAAAGCTACATTATGCCCGAGTAACATAGGCTATAATTTTGATGGGAGCGAAGCCGCGGGGGTCAGCTTGTAACAATATAATTATAGAACCCGGAATATCGCATAAAAAAAATTAAAACGCATGTTGTCCTTTTTACGCGACTGCCGAAGGAGGATAATGAATTTATCAATCTATATCTGTGGTATATAATATTTGTAACGTGTTGGCCGATTTTGATGATTCTTACGTTAATCGATTCGTCTTAACCTTGTGAGTGTTACTGGCTGCATTAAAATTTGAAAATTGAAAAATGACGGATATTGTGCTCCATATTGTGGGGGGCCCAATTATTTTTCTTCCTAACCCATTGTGTGGGGTATCAAAATATAGGGTTTTAAGAGGTGATTTAAAAATTCAAAACACTTTAATATTTAAATAAAAAAGTTAATACAAAAAATCAATAAACCCGACTCCTTAAGAAGCGAACTAAAAATACGTAAACAAGAAGAAAATCATGCTGTGCAGTCGGCGGATACATCTGTTTTTGGTCAGCCAGCTCGCGAATATTTATCCTCCAACCGCACAGCATGATTTTCTTCTTCTTTACATAGTTTTAGTTCGCTTCTTGAGCAGTTGAGTTCTTAGATTTTTTGAATTAACATTTTTTTTTAATTTTACGAGTTTGATGCGGACGAACTTGAGAGCAACAATGAGTGAACACTAATATTTGTTTTTATTTATTTTCAGATGAAGATATTCCTCGCATCAACGGGTGTAGTAATAGTGGCCGTTTTTGTAGGAGTTAAGCTCATTACTCAAGTACCAGACCTGCCAAAGCTGGATCTTCAAAAATGGTGGGGAAAGGACCAGAGGCCAGAAAAGGAAGACGAGTCTATAAGGCCTTTCAAGATCGACTTCAATGATTCGGTAAATATAGTAACTATATTAACACTGGACACAGCAAAGCAAATAAGAAAAAAAATACAACAAAAAATGTCTGACATTTTTGCTGACTCAGCTAAAAGTAGAGCTTATTTTATACCTATTTCTATAAATAGGACATGTATCTAATAATCCTGCGTATATGTTTAATGCTGTAGTGTTATAATGGCTTGGATTGTTTTGTTTGACACACATGTGACGCATCTTATAAGCCGAATACTGAGATTCTTGATCTGCCAATTTGTTTATGTTTTATAAAAGTAATTACTCCTAATCGTTATAATGCTACTATTACAGATGATCTCAGACTTGATACAAAAAATAAAAACCAGGCGGAGGTTGACAAAACCCTTAGAAGGCATGAAATCAGAATACGGAATAAACACAGAATATTTAGAGAAAGTTCTGGATTACTGGGTTCATGAATATGATTTTAAAAAGAGGGCAGATCTTTTGAATAAATTTCCTCATTACAAGACCAGAATACAGGGGTTGGATCTACATTACATTCACGTAAAGCCTAAAGTAAATAATGGGATTGAAGTACTACCGCTGCTCATGTTACATGGATGGCCGAGCTCGTCCAAGGAGTTTGATAAAGTTATTCCAATGTTGACAACAGAGAAAAAAGGATATAAATTTGTCTTCGAAGTCATAGCTGCGGACCTACCCGGTTATGGGTTTTCCGAGGTAAGAACAGTATAATTTTGAATCACAAACCGAGTCGAGTAAATAACACTGTATTTATATGCGTACAGTGTAAATCTGACTATCTCGACCGACATCTTCTATACAAAGGAAAAGTTACGAAAACAAGTTTTCATTTATATTTATACTTTTACGTAAGTACTTTGGCAACACAACTAAATGTACAGTAAAGAACATAATGGGCCTCCTGCTTATAGAATGGTCAATATGTGCACAAATTATAATACCTATAGACATTTCCATATTTTGAGACGGGAACCGTTACAACGGTCTCTGATGGCCTTAATAAGAAAACGGTATTGCATAAATCATTGAATTATACATTATATTGCTGGTCATCTCTTCATTGAGCGCTACACGTGCCGTTTTTAACCGACTTTCCAAAAAGGAGGCGGTTCTTTGTTCGACTTATGCATTTTTTTTTGTTTTGGTTTATTTATTTTCACTTTGTAGTTTTCTTATTTGAAAGTCAATAGTACTTTGTTTTTGTTTTTTTTTCATAGTACAGACGTTGTTACCTTCCCCAAATTGTCGGTTGCCCACATTTTTTGAATAATGCTTAGTTATAATAGCCAAACTCTATATCTTGCTTCATTGGGACCTACAGCATTATTTTTTTGTTAATAGTTAAATAAACTACTTAATATTATCACAAATATTGCGATAATCTTAAGAATATTACATTAAAAATTATCAATATGACTTTCAATTTGATTTTTACCATTTTTTTGTGTTTCTAATTCGTATTCTTTTATGTTTAAAGTTGTATAATAATATTTATTTGGCGCTTCAGTTACCAGATGTGGTAGACGCCTATGAAAGATAAATAAAATATTTGTATTATCCTTCACAGAGAAGTTGACCCATTCAATCAGATAAAATGAGGAATTTACAACTCATAATTGTTGTTTGCTTTTTTTGCAGGGAACCAACAAACCAGCATTAAACCCATTGCAAATTGGAATAATAATGCGTAACTTAATGTTCCGACTCGGACACAAACAGTTCTACATTCAAGCAGGAGACTGGGGTTCGCAGTGCGCTACACATATGACAACTCTTTTCCCTGAAAATATTTTGGGGTGAAGTATCTATTTTATTTGATAGTCACACTTTCCTGTATATAGATTAATTGATTACCGAAAGAGCTGTGTAATTATTTAGTATCTTATCTTACCGTAGTAACATCAATCTTATCTTTTACGTTTGACAATAAGTTAAATCCAAATGATTATGATTACAAGATTATTATGCGGTACCTACAGAAGCGATTCCAAAGTGTAGAAATTACGATAACTACTTTTAGACCCTGTGTCATTTTTAGAAAATGGAAGCATGCCATCATGTCTGTATTTCCTTGTGACCATAAAATCATGGAGAGTTTTTTACTTTACTTTGTTAGGGTTCCGTACCCAAAGGGTAAAACCGGGACTCTATTACTAAGACTCCGCGGTCCGTCTGTCTGTCTGTCTGTCACCAGGCTGTATCTCATGATCCGTGATAGCTAGACAGTTGAATTTTTTTATTTCTGTTGCAGCTATAACAACAAATACTAAAAACA
This sequence comes from Orthosia gracilis, assembly GCA_947562075.1. Classification (NCBI taxonomy): domain Eukaryota; kingdom Metazoa; phylum Arthropoda; class Insecta; order Lepidoptera; family Noctuidae; genus Orthosia; species Orthosia gracilis. The sequence continues at coordinate 10,597,521 of OX387270.1, forward strand.
GAATAAAATAAATATTTAAGGGATACAACAAACGTGACTCTTTTTGCGTTTTTTTGCGATAATGGTACGGAACCCTTCGTGCGCGAGTCCGACTCGCACTTGGCCGTTTTTTTATTTATTAAGCACACCAACAGTACAACTGCTTAAAATCCTTACGTAAAGTATTCGAATTCTTTTTCAGATACCACACTAACATGCCACTGTCTTCAAGACATATTAGTCACTTTAAGTTGTTGGTTGGATCCCTGTTCCCAAGGTTAATTGACTCGGATCGCCCTGAAAGAGTTTACCCCCTGCGTGATCATTTCGCATACCTACTGAGAGAAAGTGGATATTACCACCTGCAATCTACGAAACCTGATACTGTTGGTAAGTTAAATGTGTTTTGATACAAAAACATTTCCACTTTAAGGATAACTCTTTTGTATAATAATAGGTGCTCTTATAAAAGGAAAACTGTGCTTATGGATATACATTCAGACCCAGAATCTGAAGGTCATGCAAACATATGTTTCATGCCCAATGCTGCTGTAACGTGTGCATGTGGATACGAATTAAAAAAAAAATATTTTCTCTCATAAAGGTTGACATTGTTACATAATCAAGAAATAGTTACACAATTTAGCCTTACGTTCTAACTTTTGTGAGAGCTGGAGTCTGAACTAGGTTCGGGAGCTGTATGACAGATCTCCAGGCTCAAACCCTTTTAAACATTTGACGGCAACATAGTTTTACAGTTTATAAGTCGACCAATGTTAATTTCATCAGACTTGTAGTAGGTCTGATGAAAATAACTTTGGTCGACTTATCAACTTTACATTCCTAACCACAAATTACAACAGCCAGCCTGAAATAACATCAGTTTGTTTAAAAATAAACGTTTCACGTTTACTATTTCTATATTAAACTTGCAGTGCGAAGCAGCAGAGTTCATTAAATGTATGTGTTTACAGGAGTTGCCCTGTCAGACTCGCCATCGGGCCTAGCAGCGTACATAATGGAAAAAATGGCCATTTGCAGTAACAGGGACCAACTGCACACAAAACATGGAGGGTTGGCAAATCTAGAAATAGACGACGTATTGGACACAATAACTATTATGTGGATGAACGAGTGCGTTGTCACTTCAATGAGACTTTACGCGGAAGGATTCTCTCATCGCGAAGTTATTACTGTTCACAAGTGAGTTTTTTTGAAAACTTTTTCAATGTAGAAAAATATATACACTTAGATGATTCAAATCTTCAGCTTTCATAAGTTAACTTAAGGTTTTTTTTCATGTAAGATGTCTTTGTCAATTATGTCTTAAGTTTGTTCTGGTCATTTCTATAACATTGTTCAATTGTCGATGCTTCAGTTTGGAAATGGAGGCCTAAAAATGTTAGTTCTCTATCTAACGCCTATTCAGAAAAATCCCCTTCAATTTTTATAAACAATTTTTTACATTCTATTGCAGTATACCCACTGAAGTGCCAGTGGCAGCAATTAAGTTCCTATACGAGGTCACCTACCAACCAGACTGGATACTCAGAGACAAGTTCGTTAATCTAGTAAGGTCTACCTCTTTCGACTTCGGGGGGCATTTCGCCGGATTACAAACGCCTAAAGTGTTGGCGGACGATATCTTTGCTTCTACACAAGAGTTTATTAAGTTTAATAGTAAAAAGAAATAACTTTGTAACCGTGAGTAAGCACTATTGCGGCACATCTTAAATGTACGTAAATTAGCACTAAACTATTAGTGTCATACAGTCAACAAAAGAGGTATAAATGACGACTCTATAGTACGCTGTCAATACACATTGTTTTATTTTTGAGTATTAAAAAAGATACCCAAAAGAGCGATGTCATACACTTTGAAACTGAGCATATACACTGAAACCTGCTTGCGCTGCACATCAGTAATAACCAAATATCTGAATAGGTAGAAAGTCTTTACTTAAACAGAGCGATGAGGTTGTGACATAGCGTGGATAATACCTACACTAAAATCTCGGCAAACAAAATGAAAACATGACTTTTTGGAACCGGGACTTGAGTCATTATTTTTTCTCATGAAATTATTGTTTAGAATTATCCTATTACATTTTTCTAGAGAGCTTAGTTTTATTTTCTTGTACATAAAACCTAACATTAATTTAATTTGGCACATTTTTTGATAATATGATACTTCGAAACAATAATTTGTTACCAATGTATTCTAAGTCCAGTAATAAAATCGTGATTCTAAATCCGGTAATTAAAAGGTCGTTCATCCTTCCGAAATTTTAGAGGAGGTATTATCCCCCTATGTTAGTTCCTCGCTCCAAATTTAAGTAAATGTGCTCTAACTATTCAGATTTCTGCTAATAACATTTAACGCAATTTAAAACACAGTTCAATTACTCTCAATCGTTTGAAGATAACAAAGGAAATGTTTCACAGTTTGTTAAGCGATAAATTTATTTACTGGTTTGTTGTGCATGTAGGCCATTACACTGTTGTACATATATTATGTAGACACATATCTTTTTTGTTGACTATATACCAACAAGTTTGTCTAGCCAGTATTTATCATTTTTATTGCTGACAAATAAATGAGCGCTCCAAACAAAAAAGAGTTATCAATCGTCTGACAGATCCTAACACCATGTTTATAAATATTATGTTTGTGAACTTTGTGCTATTGTATGGTAAAAATATAGCGTTATATAATTTAAAAAAAAACTAGAGAAGTGCGTCAGAAGCATATTTTGAGTCGTATCGAAACAAATAATGACGTCAATATTTTTAATTTAGTTTTTTGTATAATTATCAGAGGTTAGAACAGGTAGAGTATATTTACCTAAACTTGGAGCGAAGAAGTAGCATAGAGTGGTTAAGTCCTCCTCTCAATGCCCGTAATAATGAATATTTTTTTTTTCCGGAATTTAAGACCCATGCCTTTTCCCATGAAGTTATTGTATCGAAGTAAAATATTACATTTTTCCATACAGCGTTTTATCAACTTGTACGTAAACATGTTTTTTTTTTATAATATGATACTTCTTGCTAATAATTTTATACCAATGTGTTCAAACTCTATTTAACAAATTGTGATTCTTAAATCCGAAATTCAAATGTTTTGTATGCAAAATACGCGCTTGGTCGTGGAGTTACGGAAACCAGCCCGTTTTAACCTAACCCAACCTAAAATGTTATGTTTATTATTCCGAGATTTCATAGCAGATATTATCCACTCTATGTTACAGACTCGCTCCAAGTTAAGGCAAATATATGAAATATATTCTACCTTTTACGATCTTTGACAAACAAAATTATGCAATTTTCATGGGATTGCGCATTACATGAACTCTACGGTTACTGAAAGCCGGAAAGACTGTTCGTTAAAACTGCATTAAAATCTCTGTTGTGATTGGCTGGCTACCATAACAGTAGCCAATGAAATGCGAATTAACTGCAACAATGGCTTTAAGGAACCAGGGGTTTAAAACCTTTCGCTATCCTAAGATTCCTTGAGTAATTATGGAGTAAAAAATAATGTTTTGTAAATTTGTATTACGACCGCTATAAAGATTTTTCTAAACATGTTTTAGGGATTCAACTTCACTGTGCGATTTTAAATTTGTGTACTTTTAATAAATAAAATAAAATACTATGTACATACTAGACATAAGTAGCAAATCAATTCCAATATGTTTTAAAATACCAAAAAAGCTGAATAGATCATTTTTAAACTCTCAACAGATTAATAAAAATGTTCTTTTTGCAAAACTAGCCGTATAATGTATGTTCATAAGAATGGATCAAAGAAAATAGTCGCAATGGGGAAAAAAATATTCTTAATACAGTAATTAAATAGTAACCAAATACTTGTTTTATTGAGAGAACCTGTAATATGCATTGAAGTGCATAGTGAATAACTTACAACTCAATAGGGATGATAACGGGGTACGAAACAGCAAATTCTATTGAGTCCGCCGGTTTAATTTATCTAAAAATATTGGACACGTATTTTTTGCTTTTTCAAATCAATAAAAAATCACCAAGATAAAATGCATCAAAGTTCTGGAGTAAGGGCTTGTGACGTAACTTCTATGTAAAAAGTGTACCACAAGACATGACGTCAAACGATATTATAAAAAAAAAATTAAAAATTTTAATTTTAAGACAAAATATTTTTTTGTTAACGTGGCAAAACAAAAAATACGTGTCCAATATTTTTTGGAAATTAACTGACGGACTAAAAATATTTTTTTAGTTATCATCCATATTGCAAGTTGTTTTTAAGTTCTCCTTTGAAAACTATCAAGATTACACCGTGAATAATATTTTTTGTAACATTAAATACTCTAATTAATCAATCACAAGTTTCTACCAGGGGCTTCCCCCGCAAGAAACTCAGAGGTCACAGTCTCTTTTAAAGTCCAGACAAAATCTTGGTTAGACTCAGAGGTCACACTCTCTTTCTTTTCGTGTGAGGATCTCGCCACCCCTGGTGTAAGAGTTAATTATGCCGCCTCTGAGAACCCCACAGGCCTTTGACTTGGCTATTTCAGACTTACATAAACTTTTTATAAGTCCAGGCACAGATAATACAATACAGGCATAGAGATGCCACATCCCATACAAAGAAACTGTGCCGACGTGACTAGTTTTTTTCTACGTATTATCCTATTTGGTAAAAGTTCATCGATCGCGTTCGGTTTCGTTCCACGTCTATAGATGGTGTTAGCACCGACTTGCGAGTAAAAGGGTTTTCTGGAATCAATTTTAAATTATCAATTCAAATAATCCTTGAAATGCGAATTAAGAGCCCGATATTCCAAAGTTTTACGCTTAGGAGAGTTGAATAAACAAGGACATATAATTTTATGATCAACTCTAGAAAATTTTAATCATACAAACAATTCAATAACAAATCGATGCATATCGCGCCATCTAGTTATATTTATTTCAACCAAATATTATTTTTTAGCGCTGGGTTCCCGTGGTCCAGAGGCCTTAGTGCGTGTTTTTACCCACGCACAATCGCGTTAACGTAAACGTCAATTTGTATTGAAATAGGATAAGCGCCGTCTGGGGACGGTAAGGAGAAACCACTTTTTGCAAACATTGTGACATAAGAGATTGTTTACGTTATCACGACTGAGTAAAACGCGGAATAAGCACGCAGATTTCTTCACGATGTTTCCCTTCACCGTTGCTTGTGATGTCCAAGATAAACTTAGACATGTGAATTTCAAAAGTCACATTGGTACTTGCCCGGATTTGAACCCACGACAAGCACGAGCCTGCCTCATTTTAACTCCCTAAGGTCGAATTGTAGAAAATATCTAAGGCATCAAGCCGCCTTTGTACTTGTGCATAGTTTTAATAAATAAAAAATATTTAGCCAAATAACACCAGTTAACACCACGTATGCAGCCGAGATTTTATTTAATGGATAATTTGTTTTACAGTGAAAGTGTTTTACCTTTTTTTCCACAAGGAACTCCTCACACTCGGGCGGAGCAAAAAATCCTGGCAACATAAAATCCTTTCTTGGTGCAAAATTTTCTATCTTCATCCTGCCGGCTAGATTGAAGCGCTCCGCCGCGTAGTAAAGGTTTCTAAAATAAAATATATAGGTTTTAAACATACGAAAGAAAGAAAAAGAGGCTTTTGAGCTAAGTATACCACAAATAATAGAAAAACCTCCTTCTGAGCATCGCTCGAATCAGGTAAAACAATGAAAAATATGCGTCACATCCGCGAAAGACGGTCATCGCTGAGCATAATGCTGGGACTCGTGTGTGAGACAGAGGCGAAGCGCAAAAAAAAAGAATCTCCTTCATTATCGAGTAAAAAAGTAGTGAAAGTTAAGAAACAAAACGGACTCGTTTGTGGTGGGGATACAAATAAACGTGTATGACTGGAGGGCTTCAACGCTGGTTGGTCTACAAAGTACGGACTTTCAACCGTCTCCTGTGTCCGCCTGTGTCACACTGTTGCGTGCGCCGCTCGCTCTTATTAATCTTTGCCATGAAAATTTTAACTTTATAACAAAAGAATTAGGGTCTTATTTAAATTGTTAACTTCTCAGTATCTTCGCCTTGCCTCTCCAGGTGTGCGCTGGGCCTCACGCTCGTCAGGTTAATGGACAGATGAACTTAAAAACGGAGCTGGGACAGGATGCATGTGGAAGGCACAACCTGCTATTGTTAATAGTCTTAAAAGTGCTTTTTGCCTAGCAGTTTCAAATACTTGTACCAATAATAGCTAAAAATTTTTAGTTTTGTTAATACTTAAAAAATATTACCTGTTGCTAATAAGTCTGCATTTAATGTTTGTAAGTTGCCCTTCGTTAAGAGTTGGGAACTTATGATAGAGATACAGGCTCGCTGCAAACTTCAGGAACGAGTCTCCCAAACACTCCACGCGTTCCAGATTAAAGGTATCATGGGACTTAATAGTGGTTAACGCAGCTAGAATGTCTCGTAATTCTGGACCTTGTCTCGTATCTCTCGTTCTAAGAATTTCTATATAGTCGATGTACCTGTAGAGATAAAATTCAATTAAAAACTGAAATGCTTGATTTTTTTTTGGTCAAATGGTAGCGGCATTGTTTTTAAGCGATGGTAAAAACTGGGTTTAACTGTTAAGAAGGACTTAGGCTACTGCAAGGCGGCTTGCTTTACACCATCAGGAATCACCCTAGCATGTATTATTGCGGCCGGTTACAAATATTTTGGAACGTTCGTTTCCATGCAAGTAGTAAGCTGTACCACTGGAAGGTTGTTCCGTGACTGTAACCAAAACGCGAGCCGAAAGAGAGGCTCTAAAACATCACGTGTCCTTTTCTAATAATAGTTGATTGGTTCAATGTCGTTTGGAGTGGCAGTCAGCCTAACCAAACCAACCAATAGCAAATTATACTTCAATGGTGTGAAAGGGATACACGAAGATCTAGTAAGTTTTTCGTTTTTTACAAGCTTTTTATTAACTTTTAATGTATGTATGCATATATGTGTGCTCGGGTCAAACCTTGCAACTGAATTTTCAAGCAGTTATCCTCAACCGACTATGATGAAATTTTGCATACACGTTAAGTTTGGATGACAATGTACGGTAAGATGAAACCTTTGTTTAAAAAAAAATCCTTAACTATGAGTAACTCTTACGGCTTTTAGCATTGGGTTTGACACGAAATTCCAACATAATGTTCCAGTTGTGCAGCTTGCCACTTTTATAGCCGTTTCACTTCGCTACGCCCTAGACTCTAAAGACGCTGAGCAAGTCAGTGCGTACTTAATCTAAGAGAAAACCACACACGAAATAGAATTTTTCCACTACCTTTTCTATTATTTAACACATGGCCTAAGAAATTCGTTTCTAATATGAACATTTTGACACAAGATTATAAAAAAAAAAAAAAAACAAAATTAGATAATGACAGTTACAAAATGACTTTTGATATCATTATGTAATTAAAAAATAATTCTTTTTCTTAACTTCTGTTGATAGACGCATTCTGCCGCTACGCCCGCGCTTTTTCCGCCACCCCATCCGGCAGAATGATACTGAACCTGTTACCTCTAGAAAAAGCGCGCGTTGAATGTATGTATATAGTCTTCGGTTTGTAGTCTGAACGTTTCTAATAAATTGTTGTTGGCACTTATTTGCATTTAATTAAGTAAGCTCATCAGGTAGTAGAAAAATAATCGTTTGTGTCTCGTATAAAAAGGCTTTATTTTAACACTCGCATGTAGCTTTCGATTTTTACTTTTGTTACATCACTCGTGTTAAAATCTCGACTCTTTATTCTAGACACGAAATGCACTATTAATATATGCGGTACATACTTGGCGGGTGGCGCAGATATAGCGGCGGCGTGGCCGAAGAGGCTTTGCGGCGACCTGATGTTAAACGACGTAGTTGGCTGGGGGTTAACCGGTGCAGACACGAACTCATCGTAACACTCCACGTCCATCACTGTCACTGTAGACAGGTTGCGGTCTATGTCGATTGGTTCCATTTTCGACTGTTGAAAATATTATTTATTTATTATATTACTTTATTGTACACCAGATTATACAAGAAAAAAAAAACACGAAACATACAACTACATTATAATCATGTAGAGTTCATTTGACTTATCATAAAATAACCCTTCTTTTTGGTTTCGCCGTAGTCGGGTGAAAAAAAAGAACCCGTACTGACTAATAGGTTAAGAAAATATACTAGGTACTCAAAACAAAATAAGAGCCACTAGGTAACATTGTAACATTTATTTATTATTAAAGAAGGTATAAGGGAAGGTTTAAGGTATACCATGAAAATAATAAGATTATCACATTGTTTAATTTACGTAAACATAAAACAATGTTATTGTTTACCGTTTAGGCTAGAGTGTTGAAATTAATTAATTAATTAACATGTTTATTCAACTTTTGGTAAAAAAGACAATTTGGGATAAAAAAATAAAACTACAAAAAGTTACTGAAAACTAAAAATATCTACACTTTTTATTTATTACTTTCTATACTCTTTTTTTAACGGCTCTGGATGCAGGTATTCCGTCACAGATTACGTCCAAATAGATACCGCTTGCCTACTGTTTTTTTTTTATTCCGAGTTCACCAAATTTGGCAGAAGGCACGGGTTGCGCGGGGAGTGATGGGACAAGCGCGTGAAATGTCGATAAACATATCGATATTTTTCAAACAGAGGTATTTTATGTAAAATTTCTTTGGCGGCTATTTAATAATTACTTTAATAATAATAAAGAAAAAACATCGATCGAGAAAAGATTTTGATTTTGGCCAAAATTTAATTGTAATCCTATGTAAACAGGGCCACGCTGAGCCCTTGTGAGTAGAGCACAACTACTTCAAAATAAACTAAATTTTTAAACAATCAATTTTAACAAAATTATTTTATTCTCCTAAATACCTAATTAAATATCGATCATCGATACTTTTGATAAGCAAAAAAACGTATTTTTCTTAACATTTTTACTTCTGTGGGAAAAAGATAGCAATATAGTAATTCCTTATGAGTGAAAGGGACTTTTACAAAAGACATCAACGTGCGCTACTGTAAAGTGTGCAATTTTGATTTGCTAACCATTGTAACTTGCCTTTTTTAGATTGGTCAATATTTATGACTTTACCTACCGGTGGAATGTTATCCCATCTTTTTTAATCTTGAAGGGCTGGTTGATTTTCCACACCATTTTACTGCATAATTTATCTTTTTTTTAAGGCAAACCGTTGATAACTATTTTTTAAACAGAATTAAAACTAAAAATCGCTTGCGTCCCTACAGCTCCAATGTCTGGTCGACAATAAAAAGATCATACCGTGCACTGAGTTATATCAGCCTAAATTGGCTGATGTGTGGTGAGCATAAGTTGTTTTCTATGCGGAATCTATTGGGAGGTAATCTGTGCATTGCGTCCATATGCCTTCGTACCTATGGCATATTTACATAAGATGTTATTTAAAAATTATCAAAACAAAATTGCGATTATTTCAGATTACCATGAAGATAATCGAAAAGAAACTCAAAGGAAAATCGAAACAAAATAACAAGAAAATTTCAAATTCAATATAATTTTTAACAAAATCAAAGAGGTTAAATATCGAAGAGTTTGTTACATCAATATGTTGCTACTTAATCTTCACTAAATTACATTGAAATGTGAAAATAACGAGTGGCTCTTATTTTGTTTTGAGTGGTATATACTTAGGGCTCATTTTACTGGAACATCAAACCCAGATATTACGTTTTTAACAGTTTGCTAAATGAGGAATGAGGATGGATTAAGAGATTGCATAAATAATAAGAAAAACACTGGCAAACGTGTTGTGTGCCCCAATTAAATATTTATTTTATTCTGTTTTTAGTATTTGCTGTTATAACGGCAACAGAAATACATCATCTGTGAAAATATCAATTGTCTAGCTATCCCGGTTCATTAGATACAGCCTGGTGACAGACGGACAGACAAACACACAGACAGACGGATCGTGGAGTCTTAGTAATAGGGTCCCGTTTTTACCCTTTGAGTACGGGATCCTAAAAACGGTCAAGTGCAAAATATTAAAACAAATAATTTCATGATTCTAGATTAAAGGTCCTTCTATTTTCATGGTGTAAAAATCCTGATGGATGACATTGCAAAACCTTGATGCGCGAGACAGACTCGCTCTGGACCGATTTTCATTTTTGTTGTTAAACATTATACACAATACAATAAAACAATAGAAATATACAATATACACATAGAAAGTTTAATGCTACGAATCCTTTAAAAAAAAAAGTTAATTCGAATTTAGAATTTTTTATCAGTTGCAGTTGCAGAGATTTTTATAAATAAAGCTATTGTACAAGCTACGAGTATGAAGCCAAAGAAGCAAGATGAGTGGTTATAGAGTCAAACCCATTCACTAAACGAGTGTGCGTATTGTGGTGTAACGGAACGGGGTTGAGAGCCAGTGGCAACGCCGCCGGTGCGCTGTCTTCACAAAATAGTTATTTTAACCTTCAAGCGGTCGCGTGGCGTCGAATCGACTGCACTCGATACATTTTCGTTTCTTAATATCAAGATTGTGCCTGTAAAACGTTCACTACGCTCGAAATCCACTCCTTTCAATTCTTCTTCGCGTACCGAGAGGCAAAAAAGCTTTTTTATCACATCTATTCAAAAAAGCTTTTTTATCAAATCTATTTAAAAAAAAAGCTAGTTTATTCTTCTTTAAAAGGGACTAAAGTAGCTCATTAATCCCTAGGGTCTTAACGTGATTTGAATTTGAAATGTGGATATTGTTAGTAAATGTTCCAATCAGCAAAGAGATGAGTCACAAACCATGTGGTCCAAAATAGGATTACATCGCTAAAATCGATTACAACGAATATGATGTGAATGGCTAATGAGCGATTGTAATTCAATTTCGGACCGCATGGGAAAATTGTATTGAACAAGTAACTGGCTGAAATACCGCACGCGAGCCAAATTAAAAAATAAATCTACAACTGTAACGGATGATACTAATAAAATTGTTACGATGCACTTCCATAATTGTTCAAATGTAAACATTAGGCTCTAATTATTTCTATGTCTTTCCTATGCGGAAATAGTAGTTTGTTTAAATAAATAAACGTAACGTTCTTGTTCATAAGTTGCACTTATTTTCTCATAGAAATGATAAAAGTAGAGTGTCCACCTCGGGAGCAACACTATTTTAAGCTCGAGCGAGGGATTATAAAAAACACTCTCGCCTTTTTATAATAAAAAAAAATGTTGTTTGCTCCCTAGATAAAAAATCTACTATTTTCTCAGTCTCGACGCAGGAAAAGATTACGAGACTGATTTTGAAGAAAACTGGACCTATCTTCATGATACACAGTTTGGTGTCTTTTGATTTCAACAATTAATTGAAAAAAAGCAATCTATATAACAATAAAAAAATAAAAGCAAATCTGAAATTATCTTTTTAGAAGTGCAAAATTGGTTCCTGATCCAGAGAAAGTTGTTTAATTCTAAGTTTGTGTTTTTAATTAAAAAAAAAACTATTGTTAGCGCAAAAATAGATAATATGTAATATAAACAGTAAATCTCGACCTGAGACGCATAAGGTCGATTGTCGAGATTGGATCAATAGTAATTTACTATTGCTCCAATTCCCACATTCCACCTTATGCGTCTCAGGTCGAGAAATATTTTTGCTTAATCGATGGTCGAACTTCCATAGGTCCTTTAGGGTACGCACTACTGCTGCCGTTACAAAGGAGCGCGCGCCCGCTTGAAGTTTAAACAAGTTTGAGATGACATATCTCTGATAGCTCAATTTGTAGTGGAGCTGAGCTGTAATCCATGCTCTACTTTCTATCATGCCCTCTAGTCAAACCGACCTATGCGCTGCCACCGACGATGCCGTGGAAGTAGCAAAGTTTTGGACCAAAAACATCTGAATTAATAATGAGCGACCTTTACCTCCTGTGTCCTATCTATTTGTGTACCTTTTTTCTGTTAAAACGGATGAGTGCAATTTTTAAAAAAAAAAAACATTTTTTATTTTTATTAATGACTGAAGGTCGCACCTTACTCGGATCTTAAACTATGAGTGACTTTTAAAACATAAATAATTTTGTTACTTGCATCAAGGATCTGAAACAGAATTTTGGATGGTGAGAAAAAATCAAACTGTATGTTTTGCGCAGAAGTGGGACAATAACAGCTAGAAAAAAAGAAGGCTTAATCTGTTGTGACGTCATATTGCACAATCAACGCTTGCAATGTGACCTCATGTTTGTTTTTATAAATTATGGTTCTGGAATTATTATGAGGTGTATGTTATGATGTAATCAATCTGCCTAGCATTTTCCCAGATATTTTGGGTTCGACTCCTAGTCTGGCTGGATGTAGCTGAGTACCAGTATATTTAATCCCCAACGGAAAAAGAAGGGTGCTATCTGTTTGAAATGTGTTTTGTATTTGTGTATCTGTCTGTGGCATCATAGATCCTAAACGGATGAACCGATTTTGGTTTAGTTTTTTTTTTTGTTTGAAAATTGACATTTTTCAATGTTTGATTAAAATTTGTTCAGCCGTTCGAAAGTTATGCTCATTTTACTCTTTGAATCATGGTATTTTCGCATGATTGTTTCGATGTATTTTCGATCGAAGCGTGTTTATTCCTAGATAAATTATGTAAAGTTTAAAGAGGTATTTATGTCGGGGGTTTTTTAATTTTTTCTTGTACATAGAGCGACTATATGGGTATGTATATACTTAATAAATAAATAAGTTTTTTTTTATGTACGAATTGAAATACAAAATACTTACGTCCCATGGAAACTCCTTGTTCAGTTTTTTCTGCTGTAATTTGTAAAGATTTTCCTTCATGGAGAGTATTACGTTAGGCCGTTTGCCGCCATCATCGTCAATTGGGTTATTAATCCTAATAAAGAAAATAAAGAATGATTGAATCTTCTAATATATATAATTGTTTGTTTTTATTCTAACCTGACCTAAGCCTGGCAAACTGTAATGATCACATATGAGAACCATGTAGGTTAATGTCTGAGGTGGTGTTTTGAGAAAAGCTCTACACATATTTTAGTGCTCTGGCCCACTTATATCCGTGTTTTGAATGTAATAAATATATTATATTGTCACCTGTCCACAGATAGTATCTGGTTTGGCTCCTCGACTTGTGCCAGGAGTGAGTTTGTAGCTATTTGGAGATTTCCTTGAACTGGCTTCCAGTCTTGTGCTGTAAAATTATTTAATTTTTAAAAACATTTTTTTCTTACAACACTACCTACTTTGGGTTCCAGTTCTATTCATTTAGTTAATTGGTTACATTAGCAAGATAATTTAATCTTTTAAAATATCTAATATTGTTGTTACACATTTGAATTAGTTTAGCTAGCTTCAAAGTATTTGCATAGTTTATATCTATTGTAAAGAAATCGGCCAAGGAATGTATACAAACTTTATAAAAGTTTTTGAGGTTATTTTTCCTTGTTAGTATAGATACGGTGTGCTGTTTCTTTTATACCAAGCATTTTATTTGTTTGTATACGTTGCTCAAAGAAAAGACGTCTAAATGTCTAATAACTTCAAGGGTGCAGCTTAGGTACATAATGAAAAGTTAGTAAAAAGTTAGCACAATCCTATTATATAAGTACTATACTACTTTAATGAAAGTTTGTGTGGCTGGATGAATAGATGCATGCTTGGATGGTAGGATGGATGTTTGTTACTCTTTCACGCAAAAGCTTTACAGTAATATAACGAATACATCAGAATAACACATAGGCACATTTATTTATTAATTGTGCAATTCTGCCTAGCGGTAGATATGCGGGCGGCAGATAGTGAAGAATATAATTATGAAACATTCTAGGACCATTGCAAAGAGAAACGTTATTGGCAATTTATAAAGACCGTACTAGCCACTATCAAACTAAGCTATTATTTATTAAGATTAAAAATATGATCTGCCAAACTGTGGTTAAAAGCATATTGATATAAGAGTCGAAGAGAAAATCTTGTTTTTTTATTTTGTACTCAATGTTTATTGACCCTAACATTTTTTATACCATTCCCCCTCTAAAAAGCTGTTTGAATTTAGAACACACCAATATATATTCGACCTCCATCTCAATGCTATACAAACTCCTTGCGCATAAAACACTCGATACAAACTTCTTGTGCAAAGAATATTCGACTTTCAAACTCCTTCATCGACTTAATTTTAAGTTTGTTTATATTTAGGATTTTAATAATGATTTTGGTCTAGGTTGTTTAGTGAATACTTATTTGGATTGTAATTCAAATATTAATTGCATTTGTGTTTAATTAATTATAATAATGTAAAGTAACGGAGGTACACCCTTTTCTTTTTTTTTTCTTTTTCCAGGGAAATTCCTACGAATACGCAGCGGTCCGGGAGGGCCGCTGCGTTATGTGGGGCTCGCACCCACTTAAACCCTGGAGTGTTCCTCCTCTCGCCTACGGAGCTGCGGGACCCCTAAGGCTTACAACCGCGTGCCACGCTGGCGTTGCTCCACGACGGAGCCCTCCTCTGGGGGCGGAGCTAAGTCAACGGAGGTACACCCTAGCTCAGCTTCAATTTACAAAAACTGTGAATCCCTGAGGTTTCTTATTTTTTGTAAATTTAGAAGGTAATAAACCATTTTTTTATTATTATTATTACTTGTGCTTTTTGCTTAAATCTTTCTTTTTCTCGTAGTTATGGTATACAATGTATGCAACTCTTGAATTAAACGTTTATATTGAGGGCCATGAATCACTCGCGTCACTCAGAATTCTAACACTTGAATCAATCATCAAGAATCACTCCCTACGGTCGTGATTCAGTAGTTAGAATCCTTCACTTGTTCGTGATTCATCTATGGCCCTCGCTTTAAATCCGTCCTTTATTCACTAGTTGCATAACTTACTATTTTTATAGTTTATTTACCCAGATAAAAAACCGATAGCATTCCAAATAAAATTCGAAGGTAGGTTCGGGTGTATTTTATCTCGACAGAAATGTCTATTTTTGCCGTGGTGATGGTGATCAAAATGCTGCGTTAATTTTTAAACTATTGCTTTGACTCTGCGTCAGTTGATTTGTTTCAGAAAAGATGAAAGGAAACCGTTTGTCCAGGTATGGTCATGTGATGAGAAGGGAAGAAACGCGTGTTACTAAAAGAGCTATGAATATAAATGTGGATGGATGGAGAGGGAAGGGAAGACCAAAGAAATGATGGATAAACTGTGTGAGGAGTGATATGAAAGAAAAGAGAGTCAGTGATAGCGTGACGGGGGACAGGACGGTATGGAAGAAGAAAATGTGTTGCGCCGACCCCAAGTAACGTGGGACAATGACTTTAAGATCTTAGAGTAAGGTTATTCTCAGTGTGAAAGGGACAGATGTATATGACTTGTATACATCTGTCTCTTACGCACACTCAAAAAAACCTTCATCTAAGAGCTTATGGTCACCCCCCCTGAACACAGTTCGAATGAAGTTGTTAACCAATCAGCGTATCCGTCAGTGCATAACGTTCATAACAGGTAATCGTCATCGTCGATGCTCGCGAATTTCTTTCGAAAAGTTTTATTTCTTTTAAATGCCGATAGTAGTACGATTCCGAACATCTTTTATATTTCCCAATAACATAAGGGATAGGATAGATGGACCCCTTTTACACTTAAGACTTCCTCCTCTCTGCGAGAGAGAATGGGCCGTAATCTTACCACGCGGGCCCAGTGCGGGTTGGTGGATGTCACATGTCTTAGAATTTTTGGTTTTAGGTCATGCCGGTTTCCTCACGTTGTTTTTCTTTTTTTTTTATTGATTATAGGCTTGCGCTTGACCACTATCTCACCTGACAGTAAGCGATGATGTGGTCGACGATGAATCACGCTTAACTGAAAGAAACCCATTCATCCTTCCCAGTTTTAAGAGCAGTAGTTATGTATTAATTTACACAAAGTAAAGCGCCCGCCTAGGTTCGAACCAACGACCCACAACTTGAAAGTCGCAGCCGTTACCACTGGGCCACTACTGCTTTCAAAATGAGGGTTAGTAGTGTTAAAATAATATAATTTTCGTGCCTTTATTCAAAAATTACTTGGAGTCTGTATAGCGTGTCTTCTTCTTTGATTACACCCTTTCTTTCAAAGTCAAATAGTTTATTTCAATTAGGCCGTTAAAAGGCACTTTTGAATGTCACAATCAAAAGTAAGAATATAAAAAAAAAACTACATTTTCACACATTCTTATTGTTATAAAGAAGAACGGACAAGAAATTCTCCCTTTTTCTTTTCATCTTTAAGTCAATAATTTTTATTTGGTGTTACACAAAAACATTATGAACGTTGATGAGCTAGCTAGAACCTGGAATTAGCAATCATGCACCAATATACTACCAAAACAGTTTTAAAGACTCACTTGCAATATCGGGTTGGTTTATGTACTTGCCTTTTTTTCTTGTTGATGAGCCGTATTGGGTTTCTTCTGAAATTTCGGTAAGCAATTCTTGCGCCACCAGCAACATAAACACTCTGAAAAATATATATATCTTTATTGTAAAAGATCGCTTTCGACGTGCTACTCAGCGTACTGGTCGAAGAACATTTAAATTAAGAACAGGGCATCGTCGACACAAAAAAGATTGAATGCAGGCTTCTCACGGCGCGTGATATCACGAGTCGTGCCGAGTCGATTTGTACGCGCAAGTACGCGCCACTGGCGAACCCGCGTCACCCGTTATCACGGACGCGGCGCGGCGCGCGTTGGAGCTTCTGCGACGCATATACTAGACAGATCGAGGCACGCATCATAGTACACGGACGAACGAGTCGAGATGAAATGTACGTGTTCAATAGCGCGAGCCCGCGCCGATCCGCTCGCGCCCACGCCTCTACGCTCCTCGTTCGCGCCGCGCCTTTGAAGTTACCGAAATTTCGCGGATCGGAGGCGCCATAACGCGCCAACCCGAGTGAAGTTGAGCCACTGCCTTCACACGGCGCGAAGCAAGAACGGGCGCGGCGCGACTCGTGATAACACGCGCCGTGAAAAGCCAGCATACGCAACAAAAACAATACGTTATTAATTACAATATCCATTCATATGTAGTAGTAAAATTTTGGTAGTAGCTCTCTCGCAATGAGCACTATAAGAAAGTCGGAAGTTTAGTTACTGCGTACATTAACGTATTTATAACTTTAAAATTAACATCGAAAATACAAACACAGTTTTTATTTATGCTCGTGATATAATGAAATTTTAGCCGACAGACGTCCACCGTTTGGCATACGCCTCCCCAAAGATTGTTACAACGACCTGTCCAGGCGAGTGACCATAAGCTCTTAGAGCAAGGTTATTTTAAGTGTGCGTAAGGGACAGATAAATATAAATAACTTGAAATGTATATGACTTGTATACATCAGTCCCTTTTTCACAGTTGAACTATGATAGTTTTACTTTTTCTAGAAATGGCGAAATGGGCGAATGGGCTAGGAAAAAAATACGATTATCACCATTCTAAAATCAACCTAATATAAGTTCATTTAAAGTTCACATTTGAAAATTATTCATCGATTTTTGAAGTGATAACTTCTTATGGGAGTGTAAACCGCTTCGTAACGGCGCCAATCTGTCTGGCTTCCCTTTCTCTCACCCATACGGCAGCGGTAGGCAGGCTCAACCTCTCTCACTCTGTGTTTAGAGTTATCACTTCTGTCGGGCGTCCCGAGACGCAAACGTTTTTTATTTAACTAAATCTAAAACTTACCTGTGAATTATGCTTGGCAACATTATGCCCTTGTACCATAGTACGCCAGGGTAGTCATATTTCACACAAAACTCGGCCACGAAAATCTCGGCAAACCCTCTGTTGGTTTTGTCGTCTCCTTGCGAAGCCGACACCTGCTTCTTTTGTTTCTCCGTAAATGATTTAATGGTCGTCGCTCTGGGCAGCAGACAGTTCATCCTGGAGCTAATGTTGCGTACCTACGATCATAGGGATTGTTAAAAAAAACCTTTTTTCCTTAGACATGTTATTATTTCTTAGGGTTCCGTTCCCGAAGAGTCCAAACAGAACCTTATTGCTGTCACTAACGTGTCTGTCTGTCCGTCATCTGTCACACAGGTTTTACAGCAAAAGCCATATAAATTAGTCGGAGGAGCTATAGCCATACAAATTGTCAAATAATATTTTTAAATATTTTTTAGAGACCTACTCTATAGAGTGGCTCGTCGAGTAGATAAATACTGTACTTTTTGTTTTGAAAAAATAATATTGGCAAACAAAGGAATGAGAAGCCAACAAAGTCAGCCTTTTTTTTACAAAATTTTGTTCCGAAGAACTTTTTAACTGCCCTATGAACTTCAAATTTGGTGATAATGTTTATTATTACGTATATTTTACTAACAAATACCAATATATTTATAAATTAGATTTTTCTATGAAATTCCCTCATTTTTCCTATTACAACCAACTTGATTTTGCGGTTTGGTACGGAAGTGCGAAGTCCGACACGCTCTTGGCCCGTTTTTTTCTAATATACCAATGAATATTAAAACATCCAGCCAGGTGCGTGTATCCGTCCGTGTGTGTGTGTGTGCGTGGAATAGCTTATTAATAGCACCAAACTATTCTTCGATAAAGCAATAGGCAGGCATTTCCTGAACATCTATGGAGTTTTAGCATCACAATTGCGGTCATTGTTCCACCTACACTTATTACGACATTCTTCATTTCTAAACGGAATAAAGACAAAGATGTTCTGAATCGAGAATTGTGCCATTGTATCCTGTAGATCTTATTTTTTCACTAAATGAAAAAGTCTTATGTTTAGAATTCATACGAAGAGATATCAAAGGACTCACCTCCAATAACGGTTGAGTTTTCTCGCCAATAACCTCCAATTTATATTTGTCCGCATAATAATCAGCAAATGTCACATACGACTCTGAATCGAATGTCGACTGTGGTGTCATATATTCTAGAACATTCGACACTATGTACCTGTAAAAACAAAGATGACATAATTTTCAAAATACGAGTTTCATATTGTCCTTAATTATATTAATGAGATTTTCATATACGATTTAGAGGGCATTAAAGACAAGTTTTGCAGGAACCTCTCCGCAAAATACTTATGTTATTTTTTACATACATACATAAACTCACGCCTTTTCCCATGGGGACAGGCAGAAACTACAGAACGCCACGTGCTACGATTCTTACATATTTCTTGTTGTTCATGTTTTTTTAACACCCCATAATACGCCTCTATTTATTATTAGTCAGAAATCTGGTATACTATATGTGTTAGTAGTACTTAAATATTATGGTAAAATTAATAGAATATGTCTTATAACAAGACCAGTGTACTGATAGAAACTCACCTGTCCGGTAAAACTCTGTACCAGGGTGTGACAACACAATTCTTATAGTTTTCTGGAGTTACGTCTATGAAGAGCCTCTCCTGCAGAACAACAAAGTTTAATTAAGCATTAAAGTAACATTAAGCTTTGGAAAAACTGAGGCGAATCCAGCAGGACAAAATCGGATCGGTCGCACCTATTCGAACAAAATTTAGTTGAGGGTTTAAAACTGGCGCAAATGGTTCCAATATTTCTTAATTGTTAAAACAATCGAAGCGCGTAGTCGCGTTCCGCATAAGTTTCGCCTCAGTTTAAGGCGATATATACGCCCCGATGTTAAGGGCCTTCCACCGCGTAAAATGGTTACTTTCTAAAGCATACTCCTACCATAGTTACGGCTGGGTTAAAAGGTTAGAAAAAAAAAAATATGATTGATTCATGTACATTATTTTTGAAACAAGGTTTTTTTCGTGTAACTAATAGTTTTGCTGTAAAAAAATAATTAACATCACGACATTTTTTCGCAATTTTTGGTTACTCCTCGCACGCAGTACTGGCCGTGGGCCCGCTCGATGCCAAAATATCGATATTGAACCTCCTTTTGAACAGTTTTCTTTGCAAAATATTAGTTTACATATGCTATTTCAGTTATGAAGAAATTGCAGCCATCATTATTTCTGTGTAAAAATATTTTTAAATATCCAAGTCGTTTTGGAGGAGTATACATTTTACGTGATGCGTGCTCAACTAAACGTACGTCCAAACTAGGGCTCAGTGGTACACTCGACATCGAAACAGTTAATCACTTTATTTACCTGGGCTCTAGTATAAGTAACAATGGATCGTGTGAAGATGAGATTCGCAGGCGCATTGGAATGGCAAAGAGTGCCATGTCGCAACTCGAGAGAGTATGGAAGGACCGCAGCATTTCGAACAAGACAAAACTGTCACTTGTCAGCTCCCTTGTTTTCTCCATATTCTTATACGGAGCAGAGACGTGGACTCTAAAGACCGCTGATCGCAAACGCATCGAGGCTTTTGAGATGTGCTGTTACAGGAAGATGCTGCGTATCTCGTGGATGGCACACAGGACGAACATCTCCATATTGCAGGACCTCAAAATTGAAAAAAGGCCTAGATTGTCGAATGTGTGCCTCCGCAAGATATTTGACTTCTATGGCCATATTGCCCGTAAACCTGGTGACAACTTACTAAAGGTAATTGTCACTGGCAAAGTAGAGGGCAAACGACCTAGAGGCAGAAGTCCTTTACGCTGGTCAGACCAAATCCGAACCACGCTGAACATCAAAGCCTCCAAAGCCGTGCATGTTGCTGAGAGTAGGAGCGGGTGGAGAAACATCATCAAAGAGAAAGTTTTGAAACCATGATGTGGTCACGACCCCCAGCATTGGGGAATCGACGCGAGGAGAGGCTCAACTAAACAGACAAAATTTTCAAGAATGTTGGCATTGTGTCCTGTTAGTTACCCTTTAACACCCTTGCTATTTTTTTTTAAGGAAATACGTACGTTCCATGTACAAAAACGATTTTGCCACAAATTTTATATTATGATGATGGTGATTGATAAGTCCAGATTGCCTCACTAATTGAATAGCTGACGATTATGTGACTACTGTGTATACTGTATATGCGCCTTAAAATGAGTTTCGTATCGGTGTAATAATAATCTTACCTCATAAGAAGTAGGTAGAACTGGCTTTATGGTATCATGCTTGGTGATAATATCCCAGTCTATATCATACCCGTTGTCTTCCTTGACGGGTACGACATACATGCAGTTGACTTTGCCCTCGAACACTACGCACTTCTTGGCGATAGCCAGTACTTGATCGAATAGGAAGTAGTGGAATCTGGAATAACAAGTTTTTTTTATTAAAATATTTTTATATAAATAAATTGTTTTGTCACGAAAAACCAACGTGGGTGCAAATTTTCAGCTCGATCGGACACTGGGAAGTGCGTCCAGTTTAACTTACAAGATTTGATTACAAACACCGGGTGTGACTGGACAGGTGAAAGTAAATACAATCTTGTAACAAGTAAAATTTTAAAAAAAACTCGAAACGTTTTTATTTTATGCTTTTTAAACTACATAAATTATGTAGTAGTAGACATGCTTCGATCGACAACCTATAGAACACGTAATTATGACACGACATCTTGCGAAAACACCCTGATTCAAACAGTAAAACGCCCATAACTTTTGAACGGTTTAACGGATTTTCATCAAACGTACAGATACCGGCACGGTTCTTGAGCGCTCGGCGGAAGAGTGGGGATCGCTTTGCGCATCGTACACTTATGACAAATAAAACGCACACCCGTTTATTATTTATTTTTTCTAAGTTACGGTCTACATAATTTCTTATTTATAAGATTAAATAATGATTTATTAAATTAAGAAATGGAAATTGAGATAAAAAAAAATGGTAACTAACAAAAGTATTTCTAATTTAAAATTATAACTTAGTTCTTATAGTTCGTACCTAAATACTTTTTTTTGTTAACATTTTTGACCTCTAATTTCATTTACCATTAATGAAATGAAAAACAATATAGTTTGTAAGTATAGTAATATAGTTAGTAATGAAAAATAATAGTATTGCTATAATTACAAACTGACATTAATTTTTTTCCTGCTATATTTTCGATAAATATCACCTTTTATTATTATAACAAAGGTCTAATTAATAAAAAAATCACATAACATATTTGAGTTCTAACTTACCAGATAATTTAAAATGATGCAGTTTAAAAATTTGTAGCAATTAAATTGGCCGAAATTGTACTCGTCGTCGTGAGGTACGTGCAGCAAGAGTAAAGAACGAATCACGACTGACGGCTATGACGCGATACGCTACGGGCCAATCACTGCACTTTCCCCGCCCCCGCGCCTCACTTCATACCACCAGAGAGACCCAATAATTCACTTTTGCGCACGTGAAGCTCAGCGCTCAAGAACCGTGCCGATGATTATAGCTAAGAACACTCTCGATAAAGTCACCTTTCAAACAAAAACGAACTAAATCAAGATCGGTTCATTCGTTCAGGAGCTATGATGCCACATACAAATACACAAACAAAACAGGTACGTGCACGCGTCGGGGGTTATAAAGAGTTAACGTACATAAGTAAGGGAAAGTTTATTGATGAAAAAAGGTTCATAAAAATATGTATCAGCTTAGCTTTGTCTCAACATATTTGGAGTCGGCTTCATGTCCAACCGAGTGCAGTATTTTACATGAAGCGACGGTTTATCTGACTTCTACAACCCAGTATAGTTCTCTCTAAACTTCTTGGCCACCCTGAAGCTGGCTACAATGGCTGTGCAATAGTAAATCTCATACAAAAACAGCACCGATCCGTGCCCAGCGCATCAGAAAGCCAAATTCAGGGCGGCCAAGAAGTTTAGCGAGCACTATAGCTGAGTAATACGATATCTCTTGCACTCCAAACAAGGTTCCTATTAAATGGAAATACATGTTCCCAAAAACCAAAAAGAAATATCGCATTCTGATAAAAAAAATAAAAATGGCTTAATTATAAAAACTAACTTTTTCATCAACTGGAACAAATGGTCATTGAGCCTAATAACGGCATGGTTTTCCTCGATAGAAGTAGATACTTCCCCAACTGTCATGAACATAGGAAACTCGCAGAGTCTTGGTAAAGGATGCTGGGTCAGGAAACCATAGCCTTGGCCCTGTTGAAGAAGATTATACAACGCCTTCTCGCGAGAATCTTTGGGTTCTTCGAACGCAGTCTTCAACTTTATTATGTGTAAGTAGAATACTTCTTGGTCTGGTATGCTGTCGAGGACCGCTGGGAACTGAAAAGTAGATTCATTTTTATGATATTTTAATTCATAATCTCTGATTCAACTTCAGCATAATTAATACTAAGTAGATTTTTGAGTGACCACAAATAATATAAGGTCCTTAAAAATTTGGTTTGACATTCATTTTGAAACTATATTGCAACCATTTTGAAGATACAATGTTTACTAACAAAGGAAAACAGCTGATTTTTAGGTCTATCACCATGAAATTGTTATGGGCTTACAAAATTATAATGATTTTACCTATAAGTCCCCTCAGATTGTCATAATTTTAATTTGTAATTGTCATTTTTCTGAGAAATCTATACTATAAAATGTACAAGTCGTCAATAAAAAGTCAAAAACAAAGTTTAGAATCACCAGAGAATATTTAACTTTCTATTACTGCCAACCCTAACGAATTTCAGACTTGACGTCCTGGATGGCCAACAATTGGTTGTTTTTTGACAATGACTCGAAATTTATAAGGTATCATCATTATACAGAGTATTTGAGCATCATTTTTATATATAACTAGCTTTTACCCGCGGCTTCGCTCCCAGTGAAGCCATTTTTTTTTATTATTAAAAAGTATCCTATGTTACTTCTAGTGAGGAGCCAGCCCTGCAGGACTGGCCCGAGCGCGTCCAGCGTCCGGCGTCCAAAGGCGGGGGTGCGAGGTCCTCTGCCCAATGGAGGACGATGGCGTCCCTCGCCTCCCGCCGCACGGCCTCCCGCTCCTCCATGGCGGGGCGCTCACCCAGCGCCCTACGCCGCACCGTCCAATCGTACACTCTGGCGAGCACCCATGCCTCCAACTCCCAGGGAGGGGTGCCGGCCAGAGCGCACGCCGCCGAAAAGCCCACTGAGCGGTAGGCCCTCGCCACCCGTTGTGCAATGGCCCTTTGCGGCCTGCGGATGGCGGTTGCATTCTCCCTCCTCTGGAGGGAGTCCGCCCAGATGGGCGCCCCATACAGGGCCATGCTGCGCAGGATGCCGGCATACAGTCGCCGGCACCGTCCGCTCGGCCCCCCGAGGTTGGGGAGGAGCCATGAGAGGGCGTCCGCGGCTTTCAGCAGGCGCGTCGACAGCCCGCTAAAGTGCGGGCCGAAGCGCCACCTGCTGTCCAGCACTAGGCCCAGATATTTCATCTGGGCCTTCACCGCTATTCGGACGCCCTCCACGACTATGTGGGCATCTGGAGGGCAGCGCTGCCGAGGCCCGTGGAAGAACACGGCCTCGGTCTTGTTCAGCGCCACCCTCAATCCCAGGCGGCGGATCCTCTCTGCGACCAAGGATCCGCCCGCCGAGGCCAAACAGGCCGCCTCCCCAAAGCTCCTCCCCCGGGCAGTGAGGAGAGTGTCATCTGCGTAACAGATGACACTCGTGCCCTGGAGGAGGGCTCCTCCCAGGAGCCAGTCAAAACCGATGTTCCACAGGGGAGGGCCTAGAACCGACCCCTGCGGAACACCGGACTCCGCGCCGTAGCGCCTGATCCTGGCCGTCTTGTCCACGAGGAGGACCTCTCGGTCCTCCAGGTAGCTGGCCAGGATCGCCCGCAGATATTGGGGCACTCCGTGGTACCGGAGTGCCTCCAATATGGTCGAGTGGGGCACGGAGTTGAAGGCATTGGCAATGTCAAACGACACCGCCAACACTCCGTCCCCCGCCTCGAACGCCTCCTGCACCTGGCCCCTGAGTAGGGCCAACGCGTCGACCGTCGAACGCCCCCTTCGAAAACCGAACTGGGCGTCCGACAGGTCTGGCCCTACCTCCCGCAAAAGGCTGTTTAGCCGGGTGGCGATGATCCCCTCGAACAATTTACCGACCTCATCGAGCAGAACGATGGGTCGGTAAGCCGAGGGGGAGTCCACCGGGCGTCCCTCCTTCCGGAGGAGGCATAACTGCCCCTCCTTCCACTGTTTCGGGAACCTCCCAGCCGTCAGGCACGCGCTGAAGAGGTCCCGAAACCTGTCCTCCATGAGGGACGCCGCGATGGCCACCACCCGTGCGGGGACGCCATCTGGCCCAGGGGCCGTCTTCTTCGCGCGGAGGGACAGAACCCCCGCGCGAAGTTCCTCCGCCGATACTGGAGGGACCTCCTCCTCCGGCGAAGCTACCACCCCCCGTGGGGGGTTCATGGTTGGTGGGGTGAAGTCGGCCCTGCGCGGAAACAGGGACCGGACCACCCCATCCAGCAACGCCGGCTCCAGGGTCTCCGTTAGTGGGGGGCCAAAGGGGCGCAGTTGGTTGGGTATCAGTAACCTTTTTTTTTTTTTTTTTTTGATCTCGCTGGGAAAAAATGCATTACGCATACCCACCCATTGGGGGAATGGGGGGGGGTATGTGGGACTCCCCGGAATCAATCCGGCGGTATACCCACTAAAATAACCCAGCGGCACTCCCGCATCGTCTTGAATTGGAGGAGGACTGGGAAACTGGCAGAGCCTTTACGTCCAGTCCACCGCCGACGACCGCCCGCCTTTACAGCGGGGCCTTCACGCCCCTCCCTCAGTGGAGGGGCCCGGGAACGACCGCGAGTGCTCGGCCGTTCCCGCCCGACGAGGGTGGTGACTCGTGCAATGCGAGCGAAGGCGCCCCCGCGCCTGTCGCCCGCTAGTCACCACCAGGAGGTGGGAGGAGACGATCGTACAACCGCCTTCTCCCACCCCTTCTTCGCCTGCGGTGCGGCGGCGCGAGAGGATCGTCCTCCCGCGCCCGCTCCGCCGCCTCCTTTTGCGACATCACGACCTCGCAAAAGGAGGCAACCGCCGCCCAGGCCTCCTCACTCCCCAGCATGGAGTAGACCACGCTGGGAAGTGAGAGGTCCTGCCCGATCACATCGGTCAGGGCACGGCGCAGCCCAGCCCAAGCCGGGCACACCTCCAAGGTGTGCTGCGCCGTGTCCTCCACCGCACCGCAGTGGTGGCACGCTGGGGTTTCCTCCCTCCGGATCCGGTGCAGGTGCGTTCCGAAACAACCATGTCCGGACAACACCTGCACCAGACGGAACGAGAGGAAACCATGTGGCCGCTCGAGCCAGCCCCGCAGGACTGGCCCGAGCGCGTCCAGCGTCCGGCGTCCAAAGGCGGCGGTGGCGAGGTCCTCCGCCCAATGGAGGACGATGGCGTCCCTCGCCTCCCGCCGCACGGCCTCCCGCTCCTCCATGGCGGGGCGCTCACCCAGCGCCCTACGCCGCACCGTCCAATCGTACACTCTGGCGAGCACCCATGCCTCCAACTCCCAGGGAGGGGTGCCGGCCAGAGCGCACGCCGCAGAAAAGCCCACTGAGCGGTAGGCCCTCGCCACCCGCTGTGCAATGGCCCTTTGCGGCCTGAGGATGGCGGTTGCATTCTCCCTCCTCTGGAGGGAGTCCGCCCAGATGGGCGCCCCATACAGGGCCATGCTCTTAAGAATGCCGGCATAGAGGCGCCGGCATCGCTCCTGGGGTCCCCCCAGGTTGGGGAGGAGCCATGAGAGGGCGTCCGCGGCTCTCAGCAGGCGCGTCGACAGCCCGCTAAAGTGCGGGCCGAAGCGCCACCTGCTGTCCAGCACTAGGCCCAGATATTTCATCTGGGCCTTCACCGCTGTTCGGACGCCCTCCACGACTATGTGGGCATCTGGAGGGCAGCGCTGCCGAGGCCCGTGGAAGAACACGGCCTCGGTCTTGTTCAGCGCCACCCTCAATCCCAGGCGGCGGATCCTCTCTGCGACCAAGGATCCGCCCGCCGAGGCCAAACAGGCCGCCTCCCCAAAGCTCCTCCCCCGGGCAGTGAGGAGAGTGTCATCCGCGTAGCAGATGACACTCGTGCCCTGGAGGAGGGCTCCCCGCAGGAGCCAATCGAACCCAATGTTCCACAGGGGAGGGCCTAGAACCGACCCCTGTGGAACTCCGCACTCCGCGCCGTAGCGCCTGATCCTGGCCGTCTTGTCCACGAGGAGGACCTCTCGGTCCTCCAGGTAGCTGGCCAGGATCGCCCGCAGATATTGGGGCACTCCGTGGTACCGGAGTGCCTCCAATATGGTCGAGTGGGGCACGGAGTTGAAGGCATTGGCAATGTCAAACGACACCGCCAACACTCCGTCCCCCGCCTCGAACGCCTCCTGCACCTGGCCCCTGAGTAGGGCCAACGCGTCGACCGTCGAACGCCCCCTTCGAAAACCGAACTGGGCGTCCGACAGGTCTGGCCCTACCTCCCGCAAAAGGCTGTTTAGCCGGGTGGCGATGATCCCCTCGAACAATTTACCGACCTCATCGAGCAGAACGATGGGTCGGTAAGCCGAGGGGGAGTCCACCGGGCGTCCCTCCTTCCGGAGGAGGCATAACTGCCCCTCCTTCCACTGTTTCGGGAACCTCCCAGCCGTCAGGCACGCGCTGAAGAGGTCCCGAAACCTGTCCTCCATGAGGGACGCCGCGATGGCCACCACCCGTGCGGGGACGCCATCTGGCCCAGGGGCCGTCTTCTTCGCGCGGAGGGACAGAACCCCCGCGCGAAGTTCCTCCGCCGATACTGGAGGGACCTCCTCCTCCGGCGAAGCTACCACCCCCCGTGGGGGGTTCATGGTTGGTGGGGTGAAGTCGGCCCTGCGCGGAAACAGGGACCGGACCACCCCATCCAGCAACGCCGGCTCCAGGGTCTCCGTTAGTGGGGGGCCAAAGGGGCGCAGTTGGTTGGGTATCAGTAACCTAGACTAACTAGAGCGAACCCATCAAAAATAGATTATAGCCAATCTACAAATAAAAATGTTTATCTACACTCACAATGTAATGTTCCAAATATGAATTCAAAAAATATTGTATAAACACGTACTTTATATTCGTCAAAATCCGGTCAGGTAGCATCATAGAGAAAATTAAAAAAAAATAACCATTACAGTGCAACATTTACCTTCGATTTTCAAACAACTGCATCATAAAATAACTTTTTAATTTTAATAGCACACTTTTACTTTTTAATTTATTGGCGCGTATGGGCTCATTGACTTAATGTAGAAAAGTAGTGTTATTGTCTATGGATGCGCGCGCTGCGCAGTCATGCGCAATGAGAATCTAAATTGCCCGCCATACCGCATATTTTTTCCGTTTCCTCTTTTGTTTTATTTCAACTGTATAAGTGTAACAGTGTTTGCAACGGCATAAAATTAGGTATTAAAACACTCGCGTGTTATTACTAACCCACGCTCGTGTTTTAATAACCCCTATTATATGATCATTGCATAAACTACTATTTTCACCCCTGCTGTCAGCTGATTGACCTGTCAGTGCTTTGTTAATAAATATTGTACATTCATCTTTGCCAGAATATAGATACTTTTATTCAAACATACCTGTATTTTATGCTTCCGGACACGTTTTTTAGTGCCTGGGTGAGGCAGATCGGAATCTTCGTCCCCTACGTCATCGTTACGCCAGTTTGGGAAGCAACTCCTTACATCTGTGTCGTCAAAGTCTACAGCACTGTAATGTAAAGTATAATGGAGTTGAAAGTGTAGTTTAAATTATAATGTCGTGGTGGCACTGTTGGTATACATTTTGTATAATAATATACTTCATATATTATACGTTACATCAGTAGTACGAAGCTTGAATTTTTACAGCTCCAAGCGACCATAGACTCACGTATTTAATTCTAATATCAACTTCATATTCCTACATATTCTTGAGAAAAGGGCAGAACCCTACAAACAAGAGGGTGCCGTAGTAATTCGTATGTACTTTCCAAGTTTATCTTGGACATTGCTGACAACGGTGAAGGAAAATATCGTGAGGAAACCTAGACTTATAGTGAGTTTATTATAAGATTGTGCTCCATTGGTGTAATTGCTGCAAGGCGTTCCAGTGCGAGGATAAACTAATAAATAGTTTCGATTTTGCCCACACGACAAAAGTTCCTTCACCTTGTATAGCTACAGGACGTGCTTTGAGCTCTTTATCAATAAACGCGGAGTAACGTTATGCCTAACTTAAAGCTTGACAAATGTATGGTTAGAATGAATATTGGCAATACCAACACTGTTAGTTGGGAATAGTGGGGCGGGCTTGACTTAAAATTTTTAGTAACTTTACTACACTCTTGAGAGATTAGAGGACCTAATATCTCGGACGGACGTTTCAGTTATCGTGACAATCTACTGGGTCCAAAATGTGGCCAGCTAATCGCGTCGCCACTGCACCCACACCTGCCTTTGTCACCACATGTTCACTCTAGACGAGGCCTTTTGGTTTTAAGGTACGTACGTGTAACGGACGGGTAGCATTGTAAACGCATCCAATTCTCCAGCTTCGTACAATTTGATACAAGCATTTAGCGCCGCCGATCGTTTGGCGGCCTTCAAACTGAATTTAGGAGACCCCTGCAGGTAAAGTAGAAACAATATTATTTAGCATTGGTAATTTGGTAGTGCATTATTGAGTTCTTGTGACTTTTTATGCCAGCAACAAGTTGTATTGTTTCTACAAGATTTATATGTGTTTCGGACTTGACATGGAGTCTAGAAATTGGTAAATGGAATCACGCAGTGTTATTGCCTTATTGGCAACATGTTAATGTAAATAATTCAAACAGGATTCATGGATAAAGCACATCTTGCAAAAACATCGAATGTTGTGGAAACAACTTTGTGAGATTGTTGGTGAACATTGTTTCTGATGTATATGGAACTTAAGAAACGAATGAATCATAAAATTTCGTTTAGTTTCATTGATGGTGGAATAATTTTAATAGACTTCAAAAAAGGAGGAAGTTCTCAATTCGGTTGTATGTTTTTATGTTTGTTACCTTAAAACTCCTGTCATTTATAAACTGAATTGATTTTTTTTTCTTTGAGCAGAGATGTATTTTTGAGATTGGCGACATCCGACTGAATATCCTAAATAAAAAGTCATTATTAGAGTTTTGGCTCTCGCCTATTTCCTCCTCCAATATAGGACCAATTTAAAAGATATTCCGTAAGTTGAATAATAAAGATTCATGTTGTGCTTCTATGTTTCCCTTTTTTCAATTATAGTTGTGAAATTTGTACACTTGGTCTCTGTAGACATCCCAATTTTGAGCAAAGCTTGAGGGTTCTAGTGCTTCTAAAGATAGGGATCACAGTATATATCTTTATTTTATAGTTTATAGAATATCTTTTAAATTGGTCCAATATTGGTGGAGGAAATAGGCGAGAGCCAAACCTCGAATTATGAATTTTTACTTAAGATATTCAGTCGGATGTCTACGTTGGCATTTCCTCATAATAAATGTATAATTTAAAAAAAATGTGTGGTTTTATGTTATAACTTACCTTTATCTCTTCTTTATAAGGACATGCCAGAGGCATAATAATGGTTACAAGTACGCGCTGAATACCATTTTGGTCCATTTGCGTTTCCTGAATCCACATCGGTGTTATTACTGTAAACTGATCGTGTGGCAGCACGGAACAGTAGCGGTTTAGCAGACTTATGGCTGATACTGATGCTAAACGACCTGAAAACGTGTTATTTATATAAGAATTTATGGACGACACCGTAACTGTGCACTTCACTGGAATGCGAACCCACACCCGCATACCCGCGCGGCGCCCCGCATTCGCCAATAGCGAGAGTCAAGCGTCAGGCAAGGCAAAGGGTTTGTCCCATTGCAACTTGCAACCCCTATTGCCAAAAATAAAAGGACGCTTTCATTGGTGAAGATACTCGTAATAAAAAGAGTCAAACATTTTTTGGTAATACCAAATTATTTAAAGAGTATTTGTCATACTATTTCATCTGGTCAAACCCTTTGCCTTGTCGAATTCACTTACGCAGTTAGATTGCAGGTGCTTGGTTAAGTTGCCCGAGTATTAAGACTCAGTTTCTAACACAAAAATTATCGGAAAATTAAAGTACCAAATTTGAGAACGCGCGTTAGCCGCGTTATTGGTTGAATGAAGATTCAACAGCCAATAGCATCGTCTTGCGTTTAATTTGTCGTTCCAAAAATGTACCTCCAAAAATTTTTGAGTTATATTCGAAAGAGATGATGAAAAACTTTCGTGACAGAGGGAGAGGAAAACCAAAGAAAAGGGAGTCAATGATAGCATGACGGTGGACAGCACGGTATGGAAGAAGAAAGCGTGTTGCCATGGGACAAGGGAAGGCAGATGAATAGATTCAATTTACAGATTTTTAAATTAATTTTTATTAGACTACATTATCTCACTGCTGGGCAAATGCCCCCCCCATAGTCTTCTAACGATCTTTAAATTTTGCCATCTTCGGCCAATCCGTCAAAAACGAGTACAAATCGTCACGCCAGCATTTCTTAAGCCTGCCTCGGTTACGACGCCCGTCGTCAGGCATCCACTATGTGACAATCCTGGCCCATCGGCCCTGATGCATCCTACTAGTGTGACTCACCCAATCCCACTCCAGCCTCGCTGACTTATCGCCAACATCGGCGATGCCTTTCTTGGAGCGTATTATGGAGTTGCAAATTCGATCGGTGAGTTTGATTTTGAATATGTTACGCTCCATCGCTCGTTTTTTTAAATGTTTTTAAAGTAATGGTCTTATTTTAGTAACATACCTCCATGTGCTGTAATGTATGGGGGTGAATCTTCATCTTGGTAGAGCTGTCTGTTGATTTCGGACAGAGCTGGTTCATTGCGATCATCGCTATTACCGATCAGTATCTAAAAAATATTGTATCTATTTGTAGATAGTGATGTCCTAATCTTCATTTACGAACAAATTTTAATTGATTCAACTAACGAGTTATACG
This sequence comes from Orthosia gracilis, assembly GCA_947562075.1. NCBI lineage: Eukaryota > Metazoa > Arthropoda > Insecta > Lepidoptera > Noctuidae > Orthosia > Orthosia gracilis. Next base: position 10,629,485 of record OX387270.1, read on the forward strand.
AGTATACTCGTTACTACAACTCGTTACTGTAACACGTTAATATTGAGCAAAAAGTATTTTATTTTTGCTTAATATTTTGTATAGTTTTATAAATATACCTAGGCGTTTAAATAACTATGCTTTATGTATTAAAATGAACTGTTACATTTTGTATTATTTATATCTATCTAAATATATACTCCATAACCAATATTACGTTTTTTTTTTAAATATTTAACCTTACTTACATACCTTATTGATATTTAGATTATAATGTTTTATGATTATAAAATGAAAATATTTATTTTTTACTGCTTTATTTACTGATACATAATTCGATTCATTTGTGAATTTTAATTCATCGGAAGATTGGGACTAAAGAGCACGTCGCTTCACTATTGTAAGCGTCCATGAAGTATTACATTATATTGTCTATGGTTGCCTATTAATAATTATGGAACTTCATAGGTGTGCTTATGTTTAATTAATGGCTGGACGGAATATAAGAGTAATCAATCAGGCCACTCCGGTTCAGGGCCTTTCCAGCTCCAGACCACCGAAGCTAGTGTGCCTTTATGGACGTTACGTCCGACCATGTTTACAAATATTAGAGAAATGTCACCAAAGTTTTACCATATTTCATTTTTCTTCTTCATTTTGGAAGTGACGTCCGAAATCGGACAGCACTGACGGAACATGTGTTCCTCAGAGTATGCTCTGAGACACTGACGGACTAGATTCGTCCGATACGACGATGGAAACAAGTCAAATATGTATGAAGGAATTTTTCCGTCCGCGTTTCTGACGGAACACTGAGAGTACCCTAATTCGAAAATGTATGTATAGCCCTTTAAATCACAGTTACTTACCCTCTGAATAAGGCTTTCAGTACGCTGGAACTCTTCATAATTTTTCATGAATTTCTTTTCTTCTGATCTGTCTATTAATATTACATAGCTCGATTCGGAACTCCTCGCTCGGCCTAAAATAAAAATAAATAAGTATTATAGAAATTTCAAGCCATCACACTATCCATATCACTGTTATTATGACAAACGCGAATGCGCATCGGTCTTAAAATGTGCGAGGAGGGCGGTCAACATTTAGTACGCGATTCCTTGTCTCGTGTCATCTCATTCCCTCATTTTATGACTGTGATATATTCAAATTCATTTATTTGCCAGAATGTAGGTTTACAAATTATGATCCAAAATCTATGACGGTCCTTTTACATTCTATCATTAAATATGGTGTGCAAATATTAAATTGTAGCTTGTACTAGCATCTTAAATTATCTTTATTAAATTAAGAAAATATTTATATATAAATTAACCTCTGACCACGACCATGACCTATGGAGTTTTGTGCAGAGCAGTACCATAGCTGTCACAAATGAGAATGGCACTTAAAGTAAAAGTTTCAAAAATACATGTTTTTATTAATTTAACTACTTTTAAGTAGACACAATAGATAATTTTGTAGAAACGAAGCTCAGTAATACAAAACTCAGATGCTTTGCCTCTTTGCGGGTTATTGTCGCACGAAGTACGAAATTCGGAAATACGAAGATAACCGAAAGTTTTACTTTCTCTGGTTATTAACCCCCGACGGAAAAAGAGGGGTATTATAAGTTTGACGTCTGTACCTGTGTGTTTGTGTATCTGTCTTTGGAATCATAGCTCCTAAACGGACGAAACGATTTTGATTTAGTTACATTATCGGGAGTGTTCTTAGCTATGTTTGATGAAAATCGGTTCAAAGGACATGTGCATTTTACTGTTTGAATCGGGGTATTTGCGCAAGACATCGTGTCGGCGGTTGTTGAATTTTACTTGTACTGTATATGTATATTATGAATAGATTGTACTAACCTTTACTCTGAATGTAAGACCGGTACTCCAAAGGCGGGTCGTAACGCAGCACAAGTAAACATTGCGGTATGTCTATTCCTTCTTCAATTACACTCGTCGATATTAGGCAGTTGAGGTCACTGCAAACATGTAATTTATTGGTTAGTTTAAATTGCCGTATTATGATATAATTAAAGCGCGATTATTTTTAATATTTTAGGGTTTTAATAATTATTCCAGCATAATGAAATATCAGTGTTTTTTTTCTAAGTGTTCTATCAGACAGAGAGCGGTCTCGCGGACAAGCGTGCAAAGGTCAGTTTTGCGTTCGTAGTGTTGAATTACGTTATATCTATTACTACACAGGAGGCATTCTGACCGCTTCGGTCACCCTGAACGCACGCATTCGCACCTATTTCGGTGACCAAATGTGAAGGCAGATTGAGACTGAACAGCTCATTAATGTTAGTACGTGAAAAGCGTTTTTTTTACAATGTGAAGGATAAAGATTATAAAAACCGAAGAAAAGTAGCAGAAGCATTATTGGAAATTGCCAGTTAAATGGAAAAAGGTAAGTCATAAAGTAGTTATTTGTGGAACATGTATTTTGTTAGCATTCGTTCAGTGACTGCCAAATTCAATTATTTTAGAAAATAGAAATATACAATCAATAAATTCAATAATTCGTCTTTCGATTACGAACTCACGTCAAAAAATGGTGTCAATAGTGGTACCGCGTAGACCGTCCAACAGCGGGGTTCGTGAGCAATTGCAAGCACAAACGCAAAACTGACCTCAAGAACGCTTGACCGCGTGACCGCTCTCTGTCTGAACTCTAAAACCTTTCTCGAAATGATAATATCATATGCCTATGCGAGATTGTTCCGATACAAAATACAGATAACCAATACTAATATTATAAATGCGAAAGTGTATCTGTCTGTTACGTTTTTACGTCTAAACAGCTGAACGGGTTTTGATGAAACTTGACACAGGGATAGACTATGAATGACCTGGATTAAGACATAGGATACTTTTCATCCCGGTAATAAATATGAACGACATCAATGACGCCACATTCAAATTAAAAAAGAGTTTTCGGAGCTATTTGAGTATATACAACAGTCGTTGGGCCGTTGCCCGGGCCAGACTACACCCGTCTGGTCGAATGAACTTCCCCTTTCAATGGAGGTTACGCATACTCCCAAAAATATCACTGGGATAATATACCAGTTTTCACGCGGGCTGAAGCTTTTATCGTATAGATAGCACTTACTTGTTCCTGAACTTCAGTAAAGCTTGTTGGCTTGACTTCTTGACGTAATATTCCTCCCTTGTGTTCTTCATCGGGTTAACGTTGAATCCGACGACAAAATCGTGTTTTAGGAAGCCGAATTCCCTTGGATTAGCGTCCTTCACATCTTTAAGCAGGTTGAATAAAACTTTCGCTGCGAATCTTTGTTTAGTGAATATGATCGCCGAAAGAGGTTTCCTTGCTTTGTTCACTTTTAGTGCAACTGTAAAAAATATGTATTTTTAGCTAGGCTTTAAGGTCCTTCCACCGCTAAAGTGCGGTAATACGGTTACTTTCTAAAGCATACTCCTTATAAAACGGCTGAATAAAAGGTTTGAAAAAAAAATATATTTATTATTGATTGATGTACATTATTTGGGAAACATGGTTGTTTCGTGTAACTAATACCACGGGCACCCAACGCGAATAAAGAAAATTTGGTTCAAATAAATTGCACTAGATGGCGCGATAAGCTTCGCTTTGTTACTGAGTTTTGTGAAATCTTAAGCTTTGCTAGAAACGATCATAAAAAAATATGTTCTTGTTTAAGTAACTCTCCTAAGGAATATTGGGTTCTAAATTCACATTTCAAAGATTATTTGAATGGATCACTTAAAATTGATCCCAAAAGGAATTGAATTAGAATCACCAAAAGATGGCACGGTTTTAAATTTCTGAGGCATCAACTCGATTTTTAATTGTGTTTTATAACACATTTCGGTACAATGAAACTGTAAAAAGGTGGCACAAATGGTCGCTGTATAAAATAAAAGTATTCACGAACCGAGTAAACCCTTTTACGTGCAAGTAGCTGCTAACACCATGTATATCCGTGGAACGGGACCGAACGCGATCGATGTTCTTAGAAAAAGAATCAGTCTAAACAGACGAAAAACGCTAGTTACGTCGGCACGGTTTCTTTGTATAGGTTGAGGCATCTGTATGCTAGTATTATATTACCTGTGGTTTTGCTTAAAAAAATAATAATAACACAGTATTTTTTCGCTACGATTGGAAACTCCTCCAAAACGAGGATGTTTAAAAATATTTTTACACAGAAAAATTGATGGCTAGAATTTCTTCATAACTGAAATAGCATAATATGTAAATCAAAGAATAGTTTGCAAACAAATCTTTCCAAAAGATCGGAGCCCGAATATTGCTATTCGGGCTCCGAGCGGGCGCACGGCCAGTACTGCGTTAACATTGGGAAAAATAAATACGCCTTAAGAATTTTGTTGTACTATACTGAGGTGATTGTTGCGGCTTTTTATCTTTCTAGCGAAAACACTGGAAAGTGGTGAAGGGTGGGCGTTTCGGACGGTATTTATATATGGCTACAGGATAAGTCGACATAAATCCTTTAAGAGGTTATAGTTTTCATCATTCCTAAATGATTTGGCTACGGAACACCATACCCCAAACTTAACCGTTTTCAAGATATTGGACAATGTTTTTTTCTTTAATTGCTGATTTTTGTCTGTTGGCTGAAAAAAACTTCAAAATCTTGAAAATGGTTATGTTTGAGTTACAGTGTTTCGATTTAAAGATATTTATTTTCTCAAAGAACTATAGGATTTATTTACATAGGTACAAAATATACAGCGTATATAATTCTTAATTAACTATAGACAACAAACATATACACTTAAACCAAAAACTACTCACTAACTAAACCTCAAAAAATATACTAAACTAAAATATGGCGTCGAAAAACTCCTCCACATCGTTGTCCACTGGTAATGTACCCAAAAGACTGGCAGCATCGCCACGTTGTATGGCAATGCTTATTCTCTGACCAAGGTAAAAGCAAGCCCTTGGGTCACGCGAAGGGTCAACTAGGTGTTTGGATAGATCTTTAAACAAAGCGTGAGCACTCGGACCCCACGGACTAAGAGTTTCAACCCCAAACGGCTCGAAAATATAACTACCGATGAGGTTATTATATTTTCGCCGCTTGAGGGTCTCTGCAAAAAGAACCAGTTAAAGTTCACTTAAAGAGAAATTGACAGTAGGTCACAGTAGGACAGTAGTTAATATTACGATAGTCATATATCGAAGGAACTTGACATCATAGTATAATTTATTAAAACAAGGGTAGATTAACAAACAATGTTTCATAGTCAAATCAGTCAGGAATGATGGAAACTAAATCCTCTTAAAGTATCTTGGTCGACTTAACCTGTAGCCCTGTATAGAACTTAGACGTACCAAAAGTGCTGGCTCCCAGTCTAATTTTAATAAATGACTTTATTTACTATTTTAGGTACAGGTACACTGCAGTCGCGATCAACAAGTTAAAATGCCTTAACTTTTTTTTAGAAGAAGATCAATGATCCTCAACTGGTTCAATCTTCATGTTGTACTAGTCAAATCAGTTGTGCATATAGGCACTTTAACTTTGGTTGATTGCGACTGCACTTTCGACACTCGACTGTACGTACACATTAAGTCATATTCACGTCGCGGCGCCTTTCAGACACGTTAAAATATATATACCCAATAAGTTCTTAGGACATAGGTGACATACTACGACCGGCGGCGCTGCGTCTTATTCATTCTCATACTGTTAGTATCAGTCACGGCGACGTGATTAAACCCTTGAGTGCCAGAAACGATCCACGAGAGGACAGTGGTTTTTTTAATTGTTTCGGTAATTACGGCATTCGACTGGTTAATTTACTTGTATGAACCTTTACATTAACCAAATAACTTAATATTGAGATGTGATTAAAAGTGGCTTTTATGGACAGCTTGTATTTGTTTTAATATAAGAAACAGTTATGAGAAACAGGCTTACCTCCAGGCGTATCCAATGCAGCTGGACTATATTCTTTCAATATGTTTAACATTAGAAGTACTTTTTCTGATGAATGTTTAATAATCTTTTCATATCCCTTCTCGTTTTCCATTGCTCGTAACAAAACGGCGCGTGCGCTGCGGTCGTAAAAAAGATTTAATTAGTAACAGATTGTTTCAAAATATACTTAAGATTTTTCGCTGCTTTTCAAATGTTGTAAATATAAAATATTGGTATATTCAAGACTTTTCTCAATCTTTAAAAGAAATTATTGCAAAAATAATGCATGCAGCGTTGTAACGAATCTTATCAGTCTGATGATGTCTTTTTAATATTTGAATCTGAAACATGACAGTGATATAAGGTCCAATTTGAATTTTATTACGCTACACCGTTTAGAAAACTTAACTATTATACTTACTCTACGGAATGTCCGATAGCAATTTTATAAAGAGCTTCCTCTTCTTTCGTGACAGCTTTACGTTTCAAGCGTTCCAACAATATTATATAGGCCAGTATACCCAAAGCACCACCGTAGATGCCTAATTCTTCTAAGAACATTATCATGGAAGCTATCATGTTTTTAACAGCTTTCACGATCTGTAAAATAAAAGTTTATTATTATTGAACAGTTTAGTCAAAGTAAAAACTTCTAAAAAGTAAAAATAAGCCTCGTACTCGCGTCGGGGAACCGCCAACGTTTACAGCAGTTTATTTTATTTACTTAGGGCTTTTAAAATTTAAATTTAATTTGTATTTCATGGTTTTTAATATATATATATAATATACCTAGTAGTAGACACGCATCAATAATCTATTGAAACACGTAATTAGGACATGATATCTTGCGAAAAAACCCAGATTCAAAGAGCAAAATGCGAATTACTTTTGGACGGTTGAACCGATTTCAATTTAACAAAGCTAAGAACACTCTCGACAAAGTCACCTTTCAAACAAAAAAAAAAAGCTAAATCAAAATCGGTTCATCCTTTTAGGAGCTATGATGCCACAGACAGGCACACGGGTATCCGTACCACAACACACGTTAAACTTATAACGTCCCTCTTTTTCCGTCGAGGGTTAAAAATAGTTTCCATGCCGTCAGGTCTAGGAAGGGATGTATGGACCCGCTTAACCACTCTTTGAGACTCCCATTAGGACCGTTGTGTGTGCAGTTCACCTTTATGTGAGAGAGAGTGGGCCGTTATCCACCACGCGGGCTCAGTACAGGTTGTTGGATGTCACATGACTTTGAATTTTTGGTATTAAGACAGGCCTGTTTCCTCACGATGTTTTCTTTCAGCGTTTTGAAAGCAGTGGTAAAATGCCTGCCTGGGTTCGAAACCACGACCGTTACCACTGGGCCATCACTGCTCTAAAGTCAGTAGTCTAGTTCTATTTGTAAAAAATGTTACAATATAGCAATTTCATCGCACACTTCCTGAAATGTAACCAAAAGTCTATTTGTAAAAAAAAGCGACAGGCTGGCAACACGGCGTTGATTTTCAAGGAGCTTTGACTCGACCAGTATATCACTGCCGATGAGCCTCTTGCCAGGCTTCCGTCACTCCGCCCGAAGGCATGAGATAAGTGCATATCGCATCAAGGAGCTATGCTAAGATCAGTCGATTGTCGCATGCTGTGGCTCGCGCACGTACACTACGCGGTAAAGTTTCTTTCAAAGTATTTTTCTTGTAATTAATCTTAGTGATAATTCTGAGTATTTACTAAAAAATAATTAACGAAGACGCCTAGTTACTGTGCCGTAGACGGGTGGTTTTCCATTAAGATAGGATTTTTTTAAGAATATTAAAATTTGTTATAACTGTTTATACATTATTAACTTTAAAACTTTCGCGTTTCATAATTAAAAAAAAATATATATCACGGGAATTTAACGCGATGATTTCGATTATTGATTTACCTATTTAACGACGTTTCGGCCGTGTTGCAACGGCCGTTGTCCCGGGATATTGTAGTTTATACAATTAATTACCGCGAATTCAGGGAGGGCAGTAATAGGTATGGTGGCTCCATCGACCACACAGCCCCTAGACGCCTAATAACAGGCGAGCGATGTCTATCAACACATATGACTTAAAGATCTTATACAGGTCGCCACTCGACAATTTAGAATTAGTAGCGACTACTTCTGTGAACCGTAAACACTTCCGCGTCAGGCAATTACAAATTGGTAAAATTAATATTATATTGCCCCTAATACAATATGTTGGTGTGATAACAACAACCAGAACAGGAGTTTCACAAAAAATACATAACATTTCATCGGTAAGTTAATAGTTACATAATCATATTTATTTTCTGATTTTATTTATCGGAGTTCATTTTATAATGGTCATATTTGTAGGTGAAATCTGCAACAAACTTTGTCTGCTCAAATTTTGTCGCGCTCGTTGATGTCTTTAGTGTATCGTCTCTTTCTTTTTAAAATAATTTTTTCTCCATTTCTTTTCCTCTATAATTTGGTAAACATGTAAATTGTATTGTTACCTACTCATCACAGATGTAAACTATTCCTAAGTTGCCATTCTACTTTGTAACAGACTGTTCCCCTTTTTTATGAAATAAATAAATTATTATTATCTCTCTCTGTCGGCTGTCACTCGTGTGCATTCATGCGATGGGCCACCTACTGCAGTCATGATCTGGTAGCTCCATCTTATGGGCGACCTGCCGCGCGCTTCCGTTCCTTCTACTCAATCCTGGACCAAAAGCCACTCAATAGATTCCTTGCCTCATCGGGACACGTGACCAAAGCACTGTAGTATTCGAGCCCAAACTGTCACCTATAGACGCTGCTTGTCTTAGTGTAAATGGGGCCTATATAATAGTATATTATGCAACTAGTGAATAAAGGACGCATTTAAAGCGAGGGCCATTGATGAATCACGAACATGTGAAGGATTCTAAAAACTGAATCACGACCGGAGGGAGTGATTCATGATGCGTAAATATGCAAGTGTTAGAATCCTGAGCGACGTGAGTGATTCATGGTCCTCGATATAAATCCGTTTTATTCAAGAGTTGCATACTATATTTTATACCATGACTACGAGAAAAAGAAAGATTTAAGCAAAAAGCACAAGGGATAATAGTTAAATTATCTTCAAAATTTACAAAAAATGAGAAACCTGCTTAGAATTACAATCCAAATAAGTATACACTAAATATCCTAGACCAAAATCAACATCATTATTAAACTCCTAAATATAAACAAACTCAAAGTTAAATCGACGAAGGAGTTTGAAAATCGAATATTCTTTGCACAAGAAGTTGGCATCGAGTATTTTATGCGCAAGGAGGTTGTATAGCATTGAGATGGAGGTAGAATATGTATTGGTGTGTTCTAAATTCAAACACCAAAACAGTGATTAAAAGTGCCTTTTATTCACTGTTTTCAGTGAATAAAATAAGCTTTTTAGAGGGCGATGGTATAAAATACTTTTCGAACACGTTACGGAACTGAACGTGAACGGTGACACTGGAAATTTGAGAGAAAAAGATCACAAGCTCCGTGTAATATGCGTCACTTACGCATTTAAGTCAAAACACTTCAATCGCAGTGGTGTGTGACATTACATGTCCTTTCCGCAGTTAATACAAAAAGCGGCAGATATTAAAACAAAAGAATTCTATTACCTTCTTTGGATCCGTACTAATATCTTTTTGCCACTTCTTCAGTTGAATATTGTGCTTCGGAGATGGGTTAGGTAGTTCTACGTCCACGACCAGTTTATGGGCCTCCATTAACATCGCCACAACTCTTTTGGAGACATCAGACGGAGTCAATGTCCTGTAGAATTGAACCATCTCGTTTGGATTCGTTGAATAACTGAAAAATAATTTAAATGTTTTTTTATGGAACAATCAGCTGAGTACAGTACAACTATTTTCTTAATGTCCCTCGGCAATCATCTACTTAAGCAGATTTCCTCCCATTTTTTTTAAATAAACTAGCTGTGCCTGCGGTTTCGCTCCTGTCAACTGTCTATCTACCTGCCCTGCCCTACATTTTTTTTAGTTTTTATACCTTCCCTGTATTCTATCATTTATCAGAGATGGCACCGTGTTCGCAAAATGTATAAGAAAATAAATATTAGAAAAAAGTAATTATTTATTTTTTCCATTGAGATAGGAGAAACATGGAGGCGCCGCGATGTTCTATATATACATAAGCTTATACAAATATGAGTGAAATACGATACAGTATATGAAACATCGTGTTGTTTCATTCTTTACAATGTAGTAATCGTATTTGATAAAAGAGACAACAATATTTCAGTTGTTGCTCAGTTGTAGGTAAGTGCCATATCCGCCGTATTATGTGACGATTTTTGTGCTTGTGTTCGTGGTAGGCCTGCTGTCAAATGGTTGTTTATTTATTGTATTACTGAAATTTGTGAGTGTGTGTGTGTTCCTTAATTCACACAACCATCGGCACTAGCATCGGCAGCCATTTTAAGGTTTAGGTAGGCACCTTTTTTTGTACGTATTTCCAGTCCATACTATTTAATATGTCAATAATTTTTTCCGATGTTAGAATAGAATATACTTTATTGTACACCATCAAAGTTACACATATCTTTTATATGAAAAACTTAATTATACGGGTGGGGTGATATTTTAATAGTTATTCTGTTATTCAGGACGGAGATAAATGGAACCAATTATGAAAATCGGTCCAGCCGTTCTCGAGTTACAAATGGCGTAATTAACCCGACTTTGTATTTAATATAAAAATATAACATTAAGTTAAAAGAGTATTAACAAGTCTATATACTTCCAAGTTGATTGAGAACTCGTCCAGTCTGCACCAAGTGCAAAGGGCAATTGATGGAAATCCGACGACTGACGAAACACGAACTTTGCCGAGGGACATTAAGAAAAAAGTTGTACTGTACCAATATTTATATTATATTAATATTATTTATGGAACACTGTTGAAAGTTGTCAGTGCAGATAAGACAGGAACATATTGGTAGATTTGCAAATTTTACTCATTCCGATTAGATTATTTTTAATAGAACATTATCACAAACATTATTGCTATTGAGAGATTATATGAGCTTCCTCAGAAACCGTATATTACTGTGGAAAATATACATACTGCAATACATGGCACAACTCATCAACAGTTGCAATAGTTGCATGGAATGTGATCTCCAACTCATGTAGCGTCTCCTCCACTCTACAGGTCTTCACGTTCGCATTGAGGAGAGTTGCCGTTAAACCTTAAAATAAAGACAACAATTATTCAAGTTTATAGTTAAAGTGTCATGGTGGCCCAAGATCTCGCGTCTTGTTCTTAAGGTTCTGGACCCAGATCTAGGAAGTATCAATGTGGCTTTTTAGGGTTCCGTACCCAAAGGGTAAAAACGGGACCCTATAACTAAGACTCCGCGGTCTGTCTTTCTGCCACCAGGTTGTATCTCATGGACCGTGATAGCTAGACAGTTGAAATTTTCACAGATGTTGTACTTCTGTTGCCGCTATAATAACAAATACTAAATACAGAATAAAATAAATATTTAATGGTACGGAACCGGCCGGTTTTCAATTCATATGTAGTTTCTAAGTTTAACTTGGACATTGCTGACATCGGTGAACGAAAACATCGTGAGTTACCTCACATGTTGTTGATGATGTTCTTGGGCAGCTATAATAACCAGCATTGGGCAAGCGTGGCGATTAATTCTCATGCCTTATCTGTATGAGAAGAGAAGATGCCTATGTCCTGCAGTGCGACAGTGCCAGGCTGGTATTTGTAAAGGTAGATTTTAAGCAGCGGTGATGAAATAAATTGCAAACAATAAAGCGCAAGTCTGGCTGGGCTCGAACCCACGACCTTCAATTCGTTAGTCCTGCTACCAGCTATCTCTGGAACACTCACTCCTCATTGTTTTAATGATCGAAACAAGGCTGGAAAACGGGAAAAAAACGAACCGGTTAACGCCTAAGTACATTAAAAAATGTTCTTTCGGTTTTTGTTCTACCTTTAACCGCAATTAAACGGTTTTAGGCAACAAACGTATTTAAAAAGGTTTTGTGGTATTAAACGGTTATGAACAGTTTTTGTCGCTTACCTTAAATGCGCAACCGTGCTGAATTACAAAAACGATTCAGTTTTAGGCGTACGCATTGACTAAACCGGTTAATTAGGGCTTTCAATAACGCCCTTATAACGTTTAGACTCCGAACAAAATAAACGATTCGACCGATTATAACATTTAATAACGAGTTATTTTTAAACCGGTTCCAAGACTTGGATTGTAATGAAACCTTATACTTATACCTTTACACATAACATAGGAAACAGAAACGCCTTGCTGTACAAAAGCTCTTTAAATAAACATAGAATGTGCCTGAATGCACTAGAGTCGATCGAAAAGCGGGCCATGAGACTTATCGGCAATGAGGCACTGGTCAAATCAAAGCTCCAGAGCCTTGAACATCGTCGCCGAGTTGCCAGCTTGTCGGTTTTTATCGGTTACATTTCGGGGAGTGTGCGATGGTATTGCATGATTTAATTCCGCCCAGCCCGTCTCATCATCGGACAACAAGACACACGGCGATGCGACATCGGTACATGGTGGACATCCCATCCATACGCACAAAACGTTTTGGGGACACTTTTATTATGCGTACAGCTAAGGAGTGGCATTCCTTGCCGGAGTCTGTGTTTCCCGATAGCTACAAACTAGGGGTCTTTAAGTCAAGAGTAATTAGGTTACTTCTAGGCAAGCGTGCTTCACCGTCGACCACATCATCGCTTACCATCAGGTGAGATAGTGGTCAAGCGCGAGCCTATTGAAAATAAAAAAATCAAGAAACAATATGTTCATATTACCGAGTACCCGCGGCTGTTTAGATTTGGGGCAATTCTCGAAATGCTTCATGATGATTCGCATGGGATGATCAACGACAGCGTGGTGGCACTCGTCGAATATCAACAGGTTAATGTCTTCAATTTTGATGTACTGGTGGGTCAACATGTCACTTAGTATCTGACTTGTCATTACGATAACCTGAAAAAGTAAAGAATATAAAATAAGTATCGTCCGTTCCCCAACAACAATATTACTGTATAAAAATAAAGATCACTTTGATGCAAAATTAGAAGTAAACACAAACATGAAAGAAATGTAATGCCCGTTAACAAACATAACAGAAAAGTAACCATAACAGAAAAGTAATACCTAATAGACATTATAGCACTGTTGCATAGTGCAAAAACATTGCGTTTTTAAAAGGAACCAAAAAAGAATGAGATGACGGGAGCCATCATTCCTTTCGAACGTAATATATTCGTGTCGGGTCCCTGAAGTTCCCGAATTCGCTTCGCTCAGTCTCGAATTAACCAGTTGAAGATATTATAAGCAAATATTATCTAATACCTTTAAACGAGCAATTCTTGTATTGTATTTATATCAATAATCTGAATGAACGATTTTCATGAAATTTTGTATGCAGGGGGTTTCGGGGGCGATAAATCGATCTACCTTGTTTTCATTTTTAGAAAACTTCGTTTTCTCTAATTTCACCCGAGCAGAGCTCGGTCGCCCAGGTAATTATACTACGAGTAATAAGCTGATTTTCTTGCCAACCGATTTTTTTTAATTACCTTTTATTTCCGTATGTCTTATTTAGAAATTACAATAACTGTTCCCTTTAGAAATTACATTATACCTAAATGTAATTTCTAAAGGGAACGCCCTTTAGAAATTACATTTAGGTGACGCCTAATTTTAGTGAAACCGAGCATGAACCCTTTTAGCGGCAGATAACTTTGATGCAACCACGGATGTAACATCAAAATAAAACAAAATAGTTTATTACCTGATTGTTTTCCAGTTCAGTGTCCCATTTGACCTTGTCCCAGTAATCCACTCCATCCTCACTGCTGTAAGCGCCGACCCCAGTTACTGCACACAGCTTTTCTATTACTTTTTTCTACAAAAAATAAATGAAACGTTTTCTATAAAATATTCACTTGCAGAAGGCTCTTCGAGTTAGTTGATTTTGAAAATAGATCTTCAGAAAAAAAAACTGAAGCTATTACCTAGTACATACTACATGGTAGGTAAAGTGGTCAAAAAAGAGGCAAAGGGAAGAGTTCCCGTTGACTCTTTTTTGACCACTCTTTTCTGATGATGCGACGCGATTTCGTAGAAGTATTTTTTAACAAAATTTCAAGTGCAAATCGGTCGGATTGCATTTTATAGCGTCTATGTGAACGTACTTGCAATTTCGCTTAATGAAAATCGCTTATCGGTTTGACCCCGTATAAATCGAATCGCTTCGGTCAATCGGGCAGGTCGCAAATAATAAATCAATTGTGATTACGAAAAAAAAAGTAACTAGGAGGTTACTAATTTTGCTTATCTATACTTGTATACTTATATTATAAAGAGGAAAGATTTGTATGTCACGACCAGACTTAAAAACTACTGGACCGATTTCAAAAGAGTTCTTTCACCGTTGTGAAGCTACACTATCCCTGGGTGACATAGACTACTTTTTATCCCTGTATTCCCACGGGAACGGGAACTACGCGGGTAAAATCGCGAGGCGTCCGCTAGTTCCACATACATTAATTGTTCTGATCGAACTACGGACAGGCATAAAGTTTTCATGATTTGAAAAACCATAAAGCCGATAAAACCATGAACAATATCCATTTGGTGATTGCGAAAGAAATTATTAATATACTTTATGATTTTGTTAAAGCAATAACTTATTGGTCCGTAACCGGGATTTGAGCTTACACTGAAAATAAATAAAATTGAAAAAGTTACGAAATGTAATATCGCTTGTCCTAATACGTATCCAATGGTCGGTGGGCTCAAACACAATGGCGACCTTACTGGTTGATCTTAGTTGGTATGTCCTCCTTCGGCTCCATCATAACACCAGCTCCATAGTACGATATTATTATAATGTTTCCAAACTAAATAAATAATTTTATTCTTCAAAAAGTACAACAGCGTTACAAGAAACAACATTTTTGTCTATTTTAGTGAGGTACAGACTTATTTTAAATTGAGACAACGACTCCCAAACTGAGACATGGTCGTATCTTGGGTAGTCGGCGGTCGGCCGGAAAGTTACTTACTAAGTACGCCAATTTTAGCATAATCGGATGCCAGATAGTGCTTGAAGAGGCCATTACTAATTTCCGGACATACATACGTAGCAAGGTAATAAGCTTGTCATAATTGGGACTGCCAAACTTTGTTCTAAACAGCATTAAAACTAATTAACAAATCGAAAAACTCTGTTTTGTCGCTAGTAAAAAAGAAGTTTTCAGTGTGAGTACATAAAATGTAAGTACTAATAATACTACCGTCTTAGGGAGATACTACACTATCATAATATAAACATAAATGAATTATGAGTCATAGAAATAATTATAATTCAACCGTGAACTTCGGTTTCTATAAATACTAGAATAGTAGTAGTCACAGCGGTATTTTCAAGGGATCTGGCTATTGGGCAGAGCCAGCTCGAGAAACTGAAGACCGACAATGGCAAGATCGCATCCGCCAAACCGGAGCTTCTAAGGGAGATGGAGACATTCTATGAGCAGTTGTACACATCAATCAGCAAGCCCGTTGCGAATATAGCAAACGACCCAAGAGCTAGATTGACCCGACACTATACCGAAGATATCCCGGACGTCAGCCTGTACGAGTTTAAGATGGCTCTGAAATAGCTTAAAAACAACAAGGCGCCGGGTGACAACGGAATCACGGCCGCACTCCTGAAGGCGGGTGGAAAACCGGTCCTTAAGGCTCTTCAGAATCTGTTTGATTCCGTCATGCTCGAGGGCAAAACGCCACAGGCATGGTGCAGAGGTGTGGTGGTACTCTTCTTAAAGAAGGGCGACAATGCCCAGCTGAAGAACTATCACCATATGGCCCATCTCACTTCTTAGCCATGTCTATCACGAATCGTCTCGCGCGCAGGTTTGACGATTTCTGAGAACCGGATTCAACGTTAACGGCGAGTACATCACTCACCTTCGGTTTGCCGACGACATAGTGGTCATGGCTGAGGCCATGGAGAGCCTCACTACAATGCTCGATATCCTCAGTAGAGCTTCCGAAAGAGTGGGTCTTAAAATGAACATGGACAAAACCAAGGTCAAGGTAAATGACCATGTAACACCCACTCCTATCGAGATCGGAAACTCTACACTCGAAGTTGTGGGCGACTATGTGTACCTGGGACAAACGATCCAGTTGGGTAGGGCCAACTATCGAGAAAGAGGTCAACCGTCGAATCCGACTCGGTTGGGCCGCGTTTCGGGAAGTTGCGCGGTATCTTCTCGTCCCACTTACCACAGTGTCTCAAGACGAAAGTCTATGACCAGTGTGTGTTGCCAGTGATGACATATGGCTCTGAGACGTGGTCGCTTACAATGGGCCTCATCAGAAAGCTTACAGTCACTCAAAGGGCAATGGAGAGGGCTATGCTCGGGTTTTCCTTGCGTGATCGAATCAGAAATTTAGAGATCCATAAGAGAACTAGGGTTACCGACATAGCCCGAAGAATTGCCAAACATATATGGCAGTGGGCAGGGCAAATTGCTCGCAGAACGGACGGCCGATGGGGCAGAAAGGTTCTGGGGTGGCGACCGCGAACCGAAAGACGTTGCGTTCAAGGCCTCCGACCAGGTGAACCGTCGACCTGGGCCTGCAGTCTCTACATAGTTAGCGATCGCTAACTCCTACCGATCGGTCGGTAAGTCCTAACGATCGGAAGATAACGATTTTTGGTAGTCTCGACTGTCAAAGCTATCGATTGTCATCGCAAACTTAACGAATATTGTCGCTAAGTTAACGATTTATCGGTATGTTATCGACTTTCCTAGCGAGCATTTTTGACAGCCCGCTAAGATTTCGTTACGATCGTTATCATTGGTTTTAGAGGTTACAAAAACAATAAATAAATAATAATTAGAGTAATATGGCTGTATAGTATTTAGTGTGGGCTTTGGTCGTGCTCGAACACAGACGGGATATGATAATGCGGCGGAAAAATGTACGAAACCGGCGTGAAGGTGAAAATCCTTTGGATTTAGGGGATGGCCAATTTCTCTATATTTACCGAATAAACAAGGACATATTTCATGAGCTCGTTGGTGAACTTCGCCTATCTAATCAAAGACGAGGGCCTTACGGACTTTCTGTGGAGTCACAAGTGAGTGTCTTTGCTTTGGGTAACTACCGTGCCTAAATAATAATTATATTTTTTTTTCTTATATCCAAGATGTACTTACAATTTTCTTCTTAATAGTCAAGTGGGTGCTACCAACTACCTACCTATTGGCTTGCAGTGGGGCTGCAGCATAAGCCAAAAGTCAGTAAGCTGAGTAATACATGCTGTAACTTTGGCTATCAATGAAAACCTTTTAAGAAGATACGTCAAGTTTCCCATGAACCAAGAAGAACGGTTTGCGGTTAAAGAGAAAGTTATAAATGCTCCACAGCCATTCCCTGATGTGATTGGAGCCATAGACTGAACACATAAAAATTTTATCAATGGGGACCACCTGTACGGTGGTCCCCTGCGGCTACGGCTGCCTGGTAACTAATAATAAATGTTAATTATAATCTGTCTGGAACAGGTTGCCCATTAGACTGCTGAAAGTACATTCTATGTTTTATCTTTTAGGTGATGATGGATATCCTTTGGAACCATGGTTGATGACTCCTTTAAAAAATCAACGCCCAGGGACACCGGAGTATCAATACACAAATTTTCATTGTTCAGCCAGGAATGTTGTTGAAAGATGCTTTGGTGTGCTGAAGTCTGTTTTTCGGTGTCTTTCCCACCAATACATGAAAACACATTTATATAAAATATAAATTACATGAACCAGACCCACACAATGATGGTAGAGGTCATGAAGATGGCCTAGAAGTTACAGGTAGCTAATAAAATGATTTATTTTAAGGTATTCATTTAATGTTTTATTATATTATATTTATTAATTAGGTATACCTATATTTGCAGAAGATATAATTTTCCCCTGATCTTTATACCTATTTCATTGGCATCTCCATTTATTTGACCCAAAGATGATACACAAGGGCTTATAGCATCAAGTCCGACTTACTTATGTAACACCATTGTATGAATAATGCTAAAATCTTGTTTTTGTTATACAGGACTTGTATTGTGCACTGGGCTAGCTGTTGCAGACCACATAAGAAGACTCATTAATACTAGTTTTACATAATTTTATTTTATTGACCCTCTGTGATTTAAATAAAAAACATATAATATCAGTTATTATTTTTATTTATAAAAGCATCAGCTATTTTATTTGCAGCCTACGCAGATAGCACCCATGCCTAGGCTTGTACCATGGTTGCCTCAGCCTGCATCTTGGCAGCGTCTGCTTGCACTTGAGTTGCAGCTGCCAGCATCTGTAAAAAAAAGTTAGATGTACTAAAAATGCCTTTTAATGCTCTAGCGTGTTAGTGATTCTAGTAATAAAAAAGGAAATGGCATAGCGTCTGGGCAGTCAGTGTCAAATGTGTAATCTACACTAATTAAGGATGTTATTGCGTCTCACCGCCTCAGTCAAAAGAGCAGTGAAGCCGCCTAGGTTGCCAGTTTGAATGATTTCTTTTGTATTTTTCCACCTTTGTGCAGGCGTGGCTTTTTAAGTATCTCCAAACCTGTAATTAGGATACCTAATGTATTCCACTAAATATAAAGAAAACTGACGAGGCTTGTACTTACATTTCAAAATCAACTTGAGATTTAACATCATGCACTGATCGGGCAACTTGATGGATCTGTTTGGGAGTTTGTTAGCTCCTCGGCAACCTTCTTCCAGCCTGTTTCAAAATTTGTCCGTGTGTAGATATGGTTGGGCTTCTAAAGTCGCCAAAAGCGCATCAATCTGCCCCGAAGTACGCCTGAAACATTTAAGATATTCATTAAGTAAACACAAACTACTTCGGACATACGCAAAATATTCAATTTAGTATCAAAAATAGTAATCGAAAATTGTTGTAGGTTGTAATTACCTGACACTCACGCTGCTGGCACTCGGACTAGGGCTTGCGCCTATGTCACTGTCCTCCACCAAAGAAATACGGTTCTTTTCCAGTTTTTTCAATTCCAATTCTATCTTGTGTACAAACAATAACAAACTTGACATTGACAGTTTGTTTCCCATGTTCAACGTCTGTGTTGCAAGGAAGTGAACTATTTTCTTCTTTGTTAAGCGTATTCTTAAAAACAGTATAAGCTACTTACACGTTTCAATGTAAAAAAATGTTAATATGATAAGGTTTACCTATCTTTAAAGAAAAATAGTTATTTGATTATATCTTGTCCAACAATTTTCCCTTTAATACAAGGATTTTTTTCAACTGCCATTATTTTACAATAAAATCACCGCACTATGAATACGAACTTCGTTAGCGTACCGACATCGCAAAGTCAAGATTGTGACCGATTTTGCTCGCTATCTCGGCTGTCGAGACTTGCATTTATCGATAGCGTCGTTACGGCAAGCGAATTTTTTCGTTAATATTTAACGATCGTTACTTTGCGACGGTGTCGCTAACTATGTAGAGACTGCAGGCCCTGGTGAAGGTTGCGGGGAGCCGCTGGTTGCGAGACGCACGGGACCGGTCAAAGTGGCGACGCTTGGGGGAGGCCTATGTCCAGCTGTGGACGTCTTTCGGCTGATATGATGATGAAATAAAGTTCTAAATTAAGTTAGGAAGGGCCCTATTTTTAACAGACTTCAAAAAAAGCAGGAGGTTCTCAATTCGTCGGAATCCTTTTTTTAATGTATGTTACCCTACTCAAAGACGCCTGTGCCTGCAGTCTCGACATAGTTAGCGATCGCTAACTCCTACCGATCGGTCGGTAAGTCCTAACGATCGGCAGATAACGATTTTTGGTAGTCTCGACTGTCAAAGCTATCGATTGTCATCGCAAACTTAACGAATATTGTCGCTAAGTTAACGATTTATCGGTATGCTATCGACTTTCCTAGCGAGCATTTTTGACAGCCCGCTAAGTTTTCGTTACGATCGTTATCATTGGTTTTAGAGGTTACAAAAACAATAAATATATAATAATTAGATTAATTTGGCTGTATAGTATTTAGCGTGGGCTTTGGTCGTGCTCGAACACAGACTCGATATGATAATGCGGCGGAAAAATGCACGAAACCGGCGTGAAGGTGAAAATCTTTTGGACTTGAAGATGGCCAATTTCTCTATCTTTACCGAAATAAATAAGGACATGTTTCATGAGGTCGTTGGTGAACTTCGCCCATCTATGCAAAGACGAGGGCCTTACGGACTTTCTGTGGAGTCTCAAGTGCCAATAACATTTCTATTTATTTTTCCTAATATCCAAGATGTTTATGATTATAATTTTCTTCTTAATAGTCAAGTGGGTGCTACCAACTACTGATTGGCATGCAGTGATACTGCAGCATAAGCCAAAAGTCAGTAAGCCGAGTAATACATACTGTAACTTTGGCTATCAATGAAAACCTTTTAAGAAGATATGTCAAATTTCCCATGACCCAAGAAGAACAGTGTGCAGTTAAAGAGAAGTTTAGAAATGCTCCACAGCCATTCCCTGATGTGATTGGAGCCATAGAATGAACACATGTAAATATTTTGTCAATGGGGACCACCGTACATGGCTGCTTGGTAACTAATAATAAATGTTCATTATAATCTGTCTGGAACAGGTTGCCCATTAGACTGCTGAAAGTACATTCTATGTTTTATCTTTAAGGTGATGATGGATATCCTCTGGAACCATGGTTGATGACTCCTTTAAAAAATCAACGCTTAGGGACACCGGAGTATCAATACACAAATGTTCATTGTTCAGCCAGGAAAGTTGTTGAAAGATGCGTTGGTGTGCTGAAGTCTGTTTTTCGGTGTCTTTCCCACCAATGCATGAAAACACATATATAAAATATAAATTACATGAACCAGAGGCCACCAAGTTACAGGTACCTAATCAAATGATTTATTTTAAGGTATTTTTATTATATTATATTTGCAGTAGATATAATTTTCCCCAGATCTTTATACCTATTTCATTAGCATCTCCATTTATTTGACCCACAGATGATACACAATGGCTTATAGCATCAAATCCGACTTATGTAACACCATTGTATGAATAATCCTAAAATCTTGTTTTTGTTATACAGGACTTGTATCGTGCACTGGTCTAGCTGTTGCAGAGCGCATAAGAAGACTCATTAATACTAGTTTTGCATAATTTTATTTTATTGACCCTCTGTGATTTAAATAAAAAACATATTATATCATTTATTATTTTTATTTATAAAAGCATCAGCTATTTTATTTGCAGTCTACGCAAATAGCACCCATGCCTCGGCTTGTACCTTGGATACCTCAGCCTGCATCTTGGCAGTGTCTGCTTGCACTTGAGTTGCAGCTGCCAGCAACTGTAAAAAAAGTTAGATTTACTAAAAATGCCTCTTAATGCTCTAGCGTGCTAGTGATTCTAATAATAAAAAAGGAAATGGCATAGCGTCCGGGCAGTCAGTGTCAAATGTGTAATCTACACTAATTAAGGATGTTATTGCGTCTCACCGCCTCAGTCAAAAGAGCAGTGAAGCCGCCTAGGTTGCCAGATTGAATGATTTCTTTTTATATTTTTCCACCTTTATGCAGGCGTGGCTTTTTAAGTATCTCCAAACCTGTAATTAGGATACCGAATGTATTCCACTAAATATAAACAAAACTGACGAGGCTTGTACTTACATTTCAAAACCAACTTGAGATTTGACATCATGCACTGATCGGGCAACTTGATGGATCCGTTTGGGAGTTTGTTAGCTCCTCGGCAACCTTCTTCCAGCCTGTTTCAAAATTTGTCCGTGTGTAGATATGGTTGGGCTTCTAAAGTCGCCAAAAGCGCATCAATCTGCCCCGAAGTACGCCTAAAACATTTAAGATATTCATTGAGTAAACACAAACTACTTCGGACATACGCAAAGTATTCAATTTAGTATCAAAAATAGTAATCGAAAATTGTTGTAGGTTGTATTTACCTGACACTCACGCTGCTGGCACTCGGGCTAGGGCATGCGCCTGTGTCACTGTTTTCCACCATAGAAATACGGTTCTTTTCCAGTTTTTTCAATTCCAATTCTATCTTATTGTCGCATCTTGTTTACAAACAAACTTGACGACGTTGAACATGGGAAACAAACTGTCCATTCGTCTGTGTTGCAAGGAAGCGAACTATTTTCTTCTTTGTTAAGCGTATTCTTAAAAACAGTATAAGCTACTTACACGTTTCAATGCAAATAAGTGTTAACATGGTAAGATTTACCTATCTTCTGTACAATTTTCAAAGAATAATAGTTATTTGATCATATCTTGTTCAACAATTTTCCCTATAATACAAGGATTTTTTTCAACTGCCATCATTTTACAATAAAATCACCGCACTATGAATACGAACTTCGTTTGCGTACCGACATCGCAAAGTCAAGATTGTGACCGATTTTGCTCGCTATCTCGGCTGTCGAGACTTGCATTTATCGATAGCGTCGTTACGGCAAGCGAATTTTTTCGTTAATATTTAACGATCGTTACTTTGCGACGGTGTCGCTATCTAAGTCGAGACTGCAGGCCCTGGACCGATTTGAAAAATTGTTCTTTTGTTTGAAAGGGTATAGATGATGGGATCCTGGAGAAATCGAGGGAACTCCTCAAATATTATAGGCATACATATAGGGATTTTGGTATTTTCATCAACAATGCAATCATTTGCACTCAGAAAGTATTATTTGCTGAATTGGAACTGATGAAAAAGACCATAGATGGCCACTGGAACTCCTAAACTCTAAGTATGCTATGATGAAGCAAACACTTATAAATAAGTGGTACTGATGAAAATGGTATCATCTTACAGATCTGATAATAAAGCCGGAAGGTAGGAACTGGAACGCCGAAATAAAACAATGTATCTTAGTCGTGTTTGGGCTTATTGGAATCGTCATGAGGTGTACTTTAGCCATAAATGATTTTCATGGTAATTGGCTGTACCTACCAAAACTAAAAAGAGATTAATAAAAAAACTTTTTAACATGAAATCAAACCGACTTCTATTTCTTTAGTCCCAGTATTGGACCTCAGGCGGTATACAAACACATTGTACTGGGACAGGGAAGTAATGAAGTTGTTGGTCTCGGCTGTTATTTGAAGATATTTCACAGTGATTCATTACGGATACTCAGATAGGCAGTCGTCCATGTACAATACTGGTACTCAGCTGCATTCGGATGGACTGGAATGCGACCCCAACATAGTTGAGTAAAGGCTAAGCAGGTTGATTAGGTATGTTGGAACTTAGTATGTAAAATAAATCTGTTTGGACTTTCCAAAAACATTGATAAGAAAACCACGTCGTGATCAAGTGAAGGAGCATTTATGGGTTTTTCGATCGATGTGTGTTTGTAGTTGTACCTACAACCCATAACTTTATTGTTTTAACAGAATTCTGTTTTCGCAAATCTGCTTTGCTAAAATAGCCTCTAAATGCATTCAGATAAGATTTAAAAGTGAATGAAACGAGGTAAGCATATCCTAGTGGGTTATCGCAGCGCAGCATAATACATTTCAAAACAAAACAAAAGAGCCTTGTTATTACTATACGAGTTCTTGTTTAGGTAGTACAATGAATCGTACTATTTGTGTTCCGGAGGAAGTTTTTATTTTGAAGTTATCTATACATACAATAAATCTGTAGAAAAATCGTATTTGTACATCGAAAATATTTCCAAAAAATAGCCAGGGTGTTAAAGGATAACCAACAGAAAGCGTTTTCAGCATTTTTGGAAATTTTGTCTGTTTATCTGTGCACGCATCACATAAAATGAACGAAACCAATGTAGATAACTTTTATACATAATCTAATAAATAAAAAGTGCGTTAACTTGAAATATTACTTAGTTTTTGTTTCATCGCAATCGGTTCACTCTATCAAAAGTTAGATGAATTAAAAATGTTCAAGAAGTAAAATTATCGCAACACACGCAATTCAGTTACTCGGACTGCGTTAATAGATGGCGTTGTGCATTTAAAGTCATTTTCTGAAAGGCGAAAGAATGATCCTTGAAAAAATTTGTTATGTAGGTAGGTTAGGCAGGAAGGTAAGTAGGGAAGGGTAGGCAGTGCCGCAAGCACAGCTAGTTTATGAATATTTTTCTAAATAATAATATTCTACTTTACAGAAGTATACCTTAGTTCTGTTTTTCAATGCAACGTTTAGTGACGTATAGTCCCCTATGTAAGTACCTTTTCATAAGCCGCCGGCGCGCCGGGTACCAGCAAGCTTATTACGCATCTTGCAAGAGCAAAACGAAAGCGATTTTTGCGCAATAATTGCTCTTCAGTACAGAAGTTTTAGAGTTTTTGGCGTTTTTTTCAGAAATTAGTGCATTTGACAAACAGTGAACGATTAGCAAACGATTGTGTAGGACCTATCATACCTACACTATAGGTAATTCCGACTTTTATGACATAAAGCGTTTGATCGCGCGATGATTGCTGATTGCTGTTTCTTACGTAATAAGCCTACCGATTGTTTGAAAAGGCACTCGGTTTTCGTCAATCTGACACGACCGAGCCAGATCAGGCGCACGGGCACTTAGTGCCTATTCATACGCCCGGCAGCCGTATTTCGTAAGTGAATACGGCAATGCAAAGTGTTTGACCGCTATCCAATCGCCCAAATCGACCAATCACATGCGAGATTAATGACGCGATGTGGATTTCTGTCTGTGTGATTGGTCGATTGGATAGCGGTCAATCTCTTTGCGTTGCCGTATTCACTTACGCAATACGGCTGCCGGTTGCTGACACGACCGAGCCAAATCAGGCGCAGGACCAAGTACCTAATTAATGTACCGCTATGTATGTGGCCTTCTTTGTTTCATATTTACTTCTTTTTGATTACGTCATCATCATTTGGACACTGTCAATTCCATAATAAAATGAATGTAATTTTTACATAAGATACATAATATTCGCGAAGATAGAGGCAGAACTGGCGCGACTTACTCACCTGCGCGCAAATAACACGGCCAGCTTACAAATTTCGAACATACACTGGAACACTTACAAAATCCTTCGGATTACGAAGTAAGTTCACGTCAGACAAGTTTTACAAATTACGAACAAAAATTTGAAAAACAACAAAACGAAATCGAATTGCAAACACGTGAGGTGGAAGCAGAAATTGAGTAGCGGCATTCTACAGAAGAGCACATATTACAATTAAAGCTAAAGCTGCATGGCTTGCGCCCTACACCACCGACAGCACCGTCGACTCACGTCACAGCTTCACGTGAAAGCACACCGGAAACTACACCAAGAATTAAATTTCAACCGTTTCAGGAACTAGAAAGTTTCAATAACTTTGTTCACAGATTAAAAACCTATATGAAGCTAAATAATTGCCACAATCCACAAATACAGACCTTCACGCTGCATAGTTCATTACCACCGGAATTACACCAGGAAGCTTAAGACTTGTGCGAACCGAGCGATCCTTGTGAACTAGAATTCAGCAGCTTGGTTCAAATATTACAACACTATATAATATCCAAAACCGAGCATTTGGGCTCGACAACATAAATTTATTTCGCGATTTCAAGGCTCTGACGAAACAGTCATGTCAGAGTTGAATATTCTTTCTCAAGATTGCGTGTTCACGTGCAATAATTGTACGAAGTCGATCTGTGATAATTTTCTTACATTACAATTTATAAAAGGATTAAATGACACCGATATTCGAACTAAAATACTACAGGAAACATTGGTGACTGATTTTTTTTACTTAATTAATAAAGCAACCACGATTGAACTAGCGAAACCTGACAGCACCAAACCAAGGTTCAGCACATAATATTAAAACTGTTCAAGCTAACCTCAAAAACCACAGTTTTTGACTGTGGTTTTTGAGGTTAGCTTGAACAATTTTAGCAAGAGTATAAATCTCTCACCATTAGGGACTTACGAGGCAAGTGTTTTTGTTGTGGCAGCAAAGATCATCAAGCAGGTGGTCGGGGGTGGTGGTGTCGCAACATTAAGGATACGTGCAGCAAATGCAAAAGAGTTGGTCACCTTGCTAGCGTCTGCTTACAACCAACTGGGGCCTGTACACGTGGAGCTGCAGGAAACGCACATTACGGCCAACTCCTTAAGGCGATATAAACGCCCCAATGTTAACGCAGTGCTGGCCGTACGCCCGCTCGAAGCCAAAATATCAATATTGAACCTCCTTTTGAACAGTTTTGTTTGCAAAATATTATTTGATTTACATATGCTATTTCTGTTATGAAGAAATTCCAGCCATCAATTGAATGAAAAGCCATCATGAATCAAAAATAAATATATATTCTTTCAAACCTAGCCGTTACTAAGGAGTATGCTTTAGAAAGTAACCGTATTACGGCACTAAAGCGCTGGAAGGCCCTTAAATATAGTTGATGACACCACCCCCAGGGATATGAATTTAATACGACCCAACAGACAAATATATGATAAATGTACGCATCAATGACTCGAAACTGAAAATGGAAGTAGATACAAGAGCTGCTCTGTCACCTATCTCTCACAAAGATTTAAAAAAAATTAACTTTGGATGCAAGATTTATTAAACTAACATCACGATGAGAACATATACAGGAGAAATCTTCGCACCACTAGGAGTGGCATTCGTTATGTGTAAATACAATGACCAAACACTTGAGAGAAAAATTATACATTATCAAACAAGACGTTGACCCTATCTTCGGTTGGGCATGGCTACGAGCAACCAACTTGGATCTGGCAAATATAAACTTTGTTAATGCTAAAGAACATCCAAAACTGGATAAGCTATTCTCTGAATACTCTATGGTATTTGATGGCTCCCTTGGCTGCATTCCTAATTACAAAGCTCATTTGACAAGAAAGAGAGATCACCAATTTTTGTTAAGCCTAAACGTATACCATATGCTCTTAAAAATAAAGTTGATGATGAAATAGTACGACTCTGCGAACAAGGGCTAATTACAAAAGTTGATATCTTTGAGTGGGGAACACCAGTAGTTCCTATTGTCAAACCAAATGGCAGTATACGCTTATGTGCGAATTATAAAGTCACTTTAAATAAAGTGATACGGGATGAAAAATACTCTATTCCAATCATATAGGACTTTCCGGTAGAGATGAACGGAGGTCAAATACTTTGCACACTTGATATCAGTCAAACATGGTGATGGACGAGGAGAGCGCTATGATGCAAACATGAAGCACACACAGAGGAACATTTAAAGTAAATAGACTTATGTTTGGCGTCAAGGTTGCTTCGAATCTATGGCAAAAGTTTATGCTATCGTTTGCTTCGAGGAGTAGCTGGAGCAAAATGTTTTTTCGATGATCAAGGACATTTAGAAGAACAACTTCTTACTAGACTACGCTTGGTATTACAAAAATTATAAGATTTTTTTTTATACTCAATAAGGATAAATGTATTTTTTTTTAAGAGAGAATCGAATATTTTGGTCACACCATCGATAAAAATGGACTTAACAAAAATAGAAACAGGGTAAACGCTTTTCTGGATACGAAACGCAACAACGCAGCAACATTAACCAACTTTCAACTTTTTTTTTGCGTCACGTTCATTGAAGAGAAGTGAAAACAAATACAGTCAGACAAAGAAGCGACGTCCTTATTCTAGGGATTGAAGAATTTTTTTCACTTCTGCTATGGAAGAAAATTCATACTTATTACCATTACTACGATCTTCAATCCACACAAAAGTTTACCGGCGATGAGCACAATGAGGCTCTTTCACTATGCATATTTCCTAACTTGTTTTGACTACACTATTGAATACAGAACATCGGATGATCATAGCAATGCAGATTATCTATCTAGATATCTGGTAGAAACAGTAGGAAATAACCTAATTGACGTACATTGAGCATTTCAATTAAATCAGATGAACACAATTGTCTTTGTCCGTATAAAAATCGCCGAAAAGACCTTGATGAATATAAAACTCGTTGATGAATATAACCAGTTATTGGAAGCTTTAAAAAATGGTACCTCAGTGAGAAGATAGTGCTACAATGACAACGAATTGACCATACAAGACGATTGCATTATAAAAGGAAGCACGAATGATGATTCCGGCAAGCCTGAGGCAACAGGTTTTAGAAGAACTACACACAGGACATTTTGGGATGGTAAGAATGAAATCACTGGCGCGTGGATACGTATTCTGGGGCTTACCATCAAGCCCATGGCAAAGGATCCATGTGGATTTTGCTGGGCCGATTAAGGGTTATTCCTTATTTATAATAGTGGATGCTTTTACAAAATGGGTGGATATAATAGAAACGAAAACAACCACAAGCTCATGGTGTATCCGCCAACTTAAAGAATTTTTCGTGACATTTGGATTCCCGCTTACTTTAGTATCTGACAACGGTCGACAATTGGTTTCAAATGAATTTGAATCATCCTTAGAGAAAGCGCGGTTGTTCACAAAACCACAGCCCCATACCATCCGGCCAAGAACGGACAGGCGGAGCGATACCTTCAAACAATTAAATTAAAAATTAATTGAATTGAGTCACTCGACGAATACAGACGTGCTCAGTAAAGCAACGTAACAATTGCATAAATTAACAGTTTTTAATTGTGACCTAGTTTTAGAGACATAGACGTTTTTGTTGTGTTATACAGTTTTTATTGCGAATATGGTCAAAAGTAAGTGATTATTTACAAATATGGATAGCAGCCCCCTCAATCGTGGCGGCCAGCCGCATCGCTCTCCACCACCAGCAACAACACCTAGAAGTCAAGCACAGGATGAAACGGTTGAGGTTTTTTCTACTCCTGAAATTCAATCGTGGATGTCCAGCATTGAGCAGTGCCTAAGTGAGGTGTCGACCATAGCTTCGGAAGGAAAAATGAATTCCGAACAAAAGCTTAGAATTAGTAGCCTATGTCGTAAAGTCGGACACGGAGTCTCCCAAATGGCTGTGCAATATCAGTCACTGAAACATAAAGCCCTCCAAAACTACGCCACCCTGCAAAGTTTAAAGGAAAATGAAGACCTCGCCATTAGTTTGACTGATATCAAGCATAAATTAGAAGAAACTCTGACCAAGCAAAAACAGGAAAGCACTTCTTTTGCAGACATGGTGAAGGGGTCAAAAAGCCTTATTCGGCCTCAAGCAACTAGCTCAGTCGCTATTTATCCTAGCGACAATACCAAGACCAGTGAAGAGACCAAAAATCTTGTACAAAAAATTGTATGCCCTGAAGAAATGAAGCTGAAGGTTCGAGGACTTCGGAAAATAAGAAACGGAGGTGTAATCATTAGCACGGAGACCAAGGACGACATCCAAAAGTTGAAGCAGACTGTCGAGCGTTCCACATCAGGACTTACTGTAGATGAGCCTCAAAAGCGGAAGCCCCGTATTTTAATAATTGGGGTCCCCACTGATATGGCAGAGAAAGAGGTATTTAAATGTATTTATGAGCAAAATATCGTCGATAAACTACCAACACTGACCAAAGATACATTTTTGACCTCAATCAAATTAAGCCATAAGTCGGGAAAACGAGATGCCGACAGCTGCAACTACATTGTTGAAGTTCCAGCCAGCGTCCGGAAAGCCCTAGTGAACCAGAACAGGCTTTATATAAACTGGACGTCGTGCCCGGTACGAGATTTCACCCTTGTGACTCGGTGCTTCAAGTGTCAGCAATACGGTCATGCATCCAAGACTTGCAAATCCGCCATCTCAACTTGCGGCCACTGCGGAGTAGAAGGCCACGCGACTCAAGAGTGTTCTTCGAAGGATGAACTACCGAAATGTGCAACCTGCAAGCGCTACAAAAAACCCCACAACCACAAGACAGGAGATTCTGATTGCCCAGCTAGAAAAGCCGCTGAATACAGGTATATCAACTCTGTAGATTATGAAGGCGCCTAAGAGCGCCAAACTCTAGATTATATTTAGATCTAACGTATTTTTACAGAGTACATACTTTTACATTTTTTACTTATGGATAGTTTGATTACTGATATAGATAACGCTTTTTTGTCAGAATCAAAAACTTGTGAGGTGGAAGACTGCAAACAATATCTTTCCGAATACCAAAATCCTTTTACAGTACTAACACAAAATATTCGTAGCATCTGCAGGAACTTTGACAGTTTTAACATTTTTCTTCATAGACTAAACATAGCTTGCGATATCATAATACTAACCGAATGCTGGTTATCAAAACGCCAAGAAAACATCCCTACTATGACGGGATACAACATGTTCCATAGCACTACTAACCAGAATCAAAATGATGGTGTCGTGATTTACGCTAAACAATCGCTTATAGCCACAGTTGAAGAACAGAATCAACAAGACTGTAACTGCCTTATAATTAAAATAGGTACAACTATAGCAATACTAGCTATCTACAGATCCCCATCGTTTAGAAATCTGGACTCATTTCAATATTTCTTAAACCAGGCCTGTCGTAATCTTTCCGCTTTTAAGCACATCATACTAACAGGTGACATTAACATAAACATCACTGCTGAAAACTGCGATGCTGGAATTCAAAATTACCTCAATTTATGTTCATACCATGGGCTTCTCATCGGTCATACGCTACCAACACATCAGAGTGGCTCGTGTCTCGATCACATGATGATAAAAACCAGCCTACCATATATTACCCTAGTTACTAATTCAACAATTACTGATCATAATGCTGTCCTACTAACAATGAACTTAACGCTACCTAAGCAAAATCGTCCACTGACAAAGTCCAAACTAAACATGCACAAACTAGAACATGACCTGCATAACATTGATTTTAGCCCTGTTTACGATTCACCTGACGCTAATTTGTCTTTATCGTATTTAATTAAAAACGTCCAGCAAGCAATATTACATAATACGACCGTAATAACATTAAATCGGAAGCATTATAATATTAAACCGTGGATTACTCCGGGCCTTGTTCGATGTATAAGGCACAGAGACAAATTACATCAGAAAACCAAACGCTACCCTGATAATATAATGCTTCTTGTAATATACAAGAGGTACAGGAACTTTTGTAATAATCTCTTGAAAAAACTTAAAATTGAATACGATAAAAACGAATTGCAGAAATCAGGCAAAAATAGTAAACAGATATGGAAACATATTAAAAACTTGACTTACAGATCTAAACAACGGGAACCCGTTTCAAGTTTACTGCTCACTAACTCTTCACCCCTATCATCAGCTAATAATGTAAATAACTATTTCGTGAATGTAGGGAAATCCCTCGCGGAACCACTCCTGAAGCAATCGTCTTATCGGTCTGCCGCGCACTTTCAGACTTCTCTCAAGAGCTGTGCTAAATCTTTTGCACTTTTGGATACGGACGAAAGTGAAGTAGAACTAATCATCTCAGCTCTGAAAGATGACTGTGCAGTCGGCTGGGATAATATTGATAATAAAATACTTAAGCGTTTTAAACACATTTTACTCCGACCGTTAACATGTATATTTCAGGCGTGCCTCCGAGAAGGAATTTTCCCTAAAAGTCTAAAAAAAGCGGTGGTCATCCCTATCTTTAAATCTGGATATAGAGATGTTGTGAATAATTATAGACCAATATCTATACTGCCTTCTTTATCCAAAATTTTAGAAAAAATCATTAACAAAAGACTCGTCAATTACTTGGAAACGAACAACTTATTATCTTCTTCACAATTCGGGTTTAGAAGCAGATTGTCCACAGCAGATGCGGTTCAAAAGCTGACAGACCTCGTTGCACAAGAACTCGGCGATGGAAACCAGGTCCTGACTATCTTCCTAGACTTAGCAAAAGCTTTTGACACCGTATCTGTTCCTTTGCTTTTAAATAAACTGGAAACGTTAGGTATAAGAGGTACACAGCTGAAACTATTCGAAGATTATTTAAACGATAGATCGCAATGTGTTCGAATAGAGAATATAACTAGTAACGATGAAAAATCACTAGGATTTGGAGTTCCACAAGGCAGTATCCTTGGTCCATCATTGTTCCTCATTTACATTAATGATCTTTGTAATTTAAATGTAGGAAATTGCAAAATAATATCGTACGCTGATGACACTGCGCTTATTTTCACCGCAAAAACTAACTCCGAGCTGTATAATGTTGCACAGGCAGGTTTTAACATCGTTCTAAACTGGCTTCGTTGTAATTTACTAACACTAAATGCAGATAAAACAAAATATATTCAGTTCAACATGCGCAATCTTAATAACAAAACTAATCCCCATTTATATGCACACCAATGTAACAATCAGTCAGCCACTTCTTGTACCTGCCCTATGATCCTGGAAACAAAGTGCCTCAAGTATCTTGGAGTTTTTGTTGATAACACGCTCTCGTTTAAGCAACATATTGACAGTTTGGTTACTAGAGTACGTAAACTGATGTTTGCTTTCAAACAACTGCGCTCCATTGCCGACACTAACTTAGTCAAACAAGTTTATTTTGCTCTATGTCAATCAATACTTCAATATTGTATAACCTCATGGGGCGGAGCATCAAAAACTATCATTCTCTCTCTTGAAAGAGCACAAAGAGCTGTTCTAAAAGTAGCAAATTCTCTACCTTTCCTTTTCCCTACCCACCAGTTATTTAAATCCTGCAAAGTCTTGACTGTTCGGCAAATTTATTTACTGCACATAACACTAAAACAGCATGCAATGCTTAAATATAACCTAGATATAACTAACAAAAGGCGAAACGATATAGTATGCAGCTCAACCTCTACCTCTAAATTTGCATTTACATATAGATTCTTTACATTTTTAGGGCCCTTTTTATATAATAGATTAAATAGAATACTAAGTTTATATAATTTAAATTATTTTAGCTGTAAAAGCATTGTTTTAAACTATTTGCAAGGCTTGTCATATGACCAGACTGAAGAGCTGCTTCTAGTATTAAAATAAAATTAGATTAAAACTATGTAAGCATGTTTAAAAATAACACTACTATGTATATTTCCGCAGTGTCCTAGTTTTACTTAAAATTGTTAATTTATTGCAATACCTACATTATTAAATATAAATAAGCACTTTTACGCCTGAAGCACAGGTTCTACCTAGTTCAGGCAAATTATACATCAGCACTTTTTAGAACATAAGCTAATTATTGTAAATTTTGTACTTTAAGAAATAAATAAACGATTTTATTTTATTATTATTTATTTATTTTATTTTTTTAATTAAAAAAGCTATTTATAGCATTAGTGCAGAGCCAGGCTCTTTAAAGGACAAACTGCTGGGTAGTAAGGAACGCCTACGGAGGACGCCGAGCAGCAGCACAAATAAAAGTCTATATGAGCTCATGTTTGACAGGGAGATAAGAAAGGGAAAAAGATACAATCATTTCAATTTTCAAGGCGAGGACGAGGCATGAAACACGTCCGCCGACTGATGACGCAACGGTACGCTCATTTATTGTTGGGCAGAGAGTGCAAATACGCAGTAACACAAACGACCAAATTAAATGGGAATTCGGAACTGTTTTGAGGATATTAGGCCGATTGCATTATCAAATTTAAACTGATCCTGATCAGATTTGCAAAAGACATGTTGATCAGATGCTGGGTACCTTAATACCAAGACAACTAGACGATTTGGGACGGAGGTTATGTATGTGGCTTTTTTGTTTTATATTTACTTCTTTTTGATTATGTCATGTCATCTTTTTAACACTTTCAATTTCAATAAACCTATTGCATATATGTAATTTTTACATAAGATACATATTATGTAATTTCTGAGGCGCGGGATATTCACACCGCAAACTACCAAACTTAGTTGTTGCCTCTTGAGTGATTACTAAAAGCCTAATAAATAATACTGGGTCAAACGAGCACCCTCAGCAATAGCACTGGCAACCGCATGATCATTGGGGCAGTAATTGGACTCACTGTAGGTACCAACGCACCGGAACCTATCAATATGTTTTTTTTTAATATTTTTATTTTTAGGGACATAAGTTTGTCAGCACCTTAGTCTCGGAACAATAGATAATTAACTCATTAGTTGACGCTTGATAAGTTAGAAAGAACTTTGACACAGTATTTACTTAGTGGAACATCATTACTAACGATAGTAATTAAATAAAATAATATTTACTTTTTAAAGTATTGCATTATTTTATTTTAATTGTTGTAAATGTGAAGACTATGTGGATCATACTTTTTTTTGTTTTTAATTTATCTAAGTTAGTTTTTAATCATGGTCTGGCAGTTTGAGTAGTTTATGCGGCCTACCCGAATGTTCTTTCTTTTGTATAGTTCGTCGAATCGTTGAGCTCCTTAAATTCTGTGTAGAGCTGCACGGTTATTGACAAATGCGTGCACTGACTGGACAGGTCCACTCAATCTGGCTGGTTCTTTCCTCAAAAGACCATTTCAGACATCAGTCTACATGGTCTTCACATGATCTAACCAAGATTTTGTCTGGACTTTAAAAGCGACTGTGACCGCTGAGTTCGTTTCGGCCTTTCTTCTTAAAGTAGTCAGATAGGAAACACCGACATTATCTAGTTTTAAAAAATATGATCGACATGTAAAAGTGTTTGTACTAACCAACTTACAGAAATAAATCATTTATCATTAAACCGTTTTACGGCACTAAAGCGGAGTAAGCGCCTTAATAGAAAACTAACATCGCGCGAACGCGATAGGCGATCGTCGCGTTCATTTGTTCATTGCGTATTAGCGCGGTGGTTACTTTCAAAACATATTTTTTTTTAGTTAGATTACGTTGTCGAGTTGACATAATTTAAATACAAATGCAGCAATTGATTTCCTTCGAGTTTTGGTAAAAATCTACATTGGTTGCGGGTTGCTAGGCGAGTTGGAACGATTCAATAGCGATAGGTGAACATTTGAGCAAAAAATTCTAAGTAAAAGATATTTCTGGATCACCACCATATATGATGACGCAATATAGAGTGCAACATTGTGCAATGAGACGCCGAGCGAGCAGCGAGCCGTATAGTGACGGTTGTGACCTGTCAGAACAAGACACGTCACGTCTTGCGGGTAACGACATTAACCAACACGTCGGGACGGACGTGTCCCTGACTAACTCACATGAAACCGCATGAAATTCAAAGAGAAGATCTTTCAATCTATGTATTATTTTGCGACAGTTCCTTTAAATAATAGGCCGATAATATTCTCCTTTTTCCTTGAGCTAGAATAGTTATAGGGCTTGTACTATTCATTGTTCTGTGGTTAGGGCACTTAGGGCGTTTTTGCACTTAGTTCATTTGTGCAGATGTTTGAGCTTTACAAAAAGGTATCCCTAAAAATAATTACGAGTACGAGTGCACAAACGCCTTCATGGTCGGCTTCCCTCGGAAGGGGCTCGCTCCCCTAGACACACGGCCACGTTTTCAGACTAGTTTTGGTAGTTTTTGACTTTCACGTGGACCAAGCCGCTGGCAGAAGCTAGTTACCAGCTATAAATACTAAAGTAACTCTGTTTGTCTGTTACCTTTTAACGCTTAAACCGTTGAAGCGATTTAGATGAAATTTAGTATGGAGATAGTTTGAAACCCAGGGAAGGACATAGGATAGTAGTAGATTTAATCCCAGTAGTGCGGGCAGAAGCTAGTTATTCTATAAAAGACTAGCGGTCGCCTCGCGCTTTCACCCGCGTAGTTCCCGTTTCCGTAGGGATACAGGGATAAAAAATCAATTTCGGAATTGAAGAAAGGTTAGGTAAGTAGGATAGGAAGCATTATTGCCTACAAAAAAAGTCTGCGAGAGAATAGATCTAACTATCATACTTAACTATCACACAATAGCAGCTTTTATGTTCTAAATTATAATTATATCGCCGTTAATGGCAACACAAATATATTGATTATTGAAGTTTGATTTGACTACATAATGATTTCACGTACATAAATTCGACATTTTTTATTTTTTTTTATTTGACATTACTATTTTTTTATTTAACTCAATTTAAAATTTATTCAATTCAATGTATTCAATGTTATCTAATATATAATTACCTGTCTACCGAATATACAGGGTGAAATTTGCCTAAAATTTAAAATTTCTCCCTGAAATTGGTTTGCAGGTCCTAATTTCAATAATTTGTAAGATATCCGCGTAAATGATACCTCAAAGAAAGAGCGATAGTCAAGCATGTTTTCAAAAAGGTTTGAACAAAAAAATTACGCTATGAAACAACTTACAACACAATCGTCTCATCATCGTAGGTTAAGATTGATTGTTATAGAAGGAAGATTAATTTTATTAAGGAATCATTGTATGCGAATAAAACCCCGACGGAAAAAGAGGAGTGTTCTTGTTTAAATAAGTTTTACAAAAAGTACTTATGAATTTTTAAAATTTTTATGAACTTTAACTGTCTGTAAAAAAAAATGTCTAACGACACAGAGGCCTAAAACATGTTTTGCTAGATTGCTTAAACATTATTTTAATAAAATAAAAT
The DNA here is from genome assembly GCA_947562075.1 of Orthosia gracilis. Taxonomy (NCBI): domain Eukaryota; kingdom Metazoa; phylum Arthropoda; class Insecta; order Lepidoptera; family Noctuidae; genus Orthosia; species Orthosia gracilis. Next base: position 10,666,015 of record OX387270.1, read on the forward strand.
AAAATAAAAACGAATTCATGTTTCATTCAATTTGACCATAAATAAGCTATTTAGTTCAAATTTTGGGAATTTTCGAAAAAAATGGTAATACTTCGTCTAAGACAACCATCCATGGCTTAAAAGGTTTCTTAATTGTCTGTACTATCTTCGCCTTAAAACTTTGCACCCAAATTTCAATCACCCTGAATAATTTGCACACCTCATTAGGTTATAATACAATGTATCTTTTCTACCTGTAACAGCTTTTTAACATGTTTTATGCAAATAAATTATTTGATTTTGATTTTCGTTATTGGAAAAAAAAAAAATTGAATTATTTAAATATTAAATAATTATTAGGCCGCCTGCATGAATCACCGCAATTTCTGTTTAATTGATATTATTTTATTGAAGAAAAGATTAATAAGCGAAATCAAAACTGACATACCTGCTGGATGACCAGTGGCACAGTGTTGACAAGAAAGAAAGTTCGTTTCCCTCCTTGTCCCCATGGCTTTTGCAGTGCTTTTCGGAATCTCTTGATAAGACAGATTGCAATAAATGTCTTCCCGGAGCCTGCAAAAGAATTCCAAACTAAAATTTTTGTTCTATTTTGAATGTATGTAATTACAGTTTTGAATGAATGTACTACCATTTAAAGAAGAAATCACAATTATTTTCACATTATAATTGAATAAGCAAAGTAGGTGTATAGTCAGGGCTCTCAAATAATGGTTGTAGTATGAAAGTATACAAAAAAAGTAAACAAAAAATTGAAAGTTAATTAAAAATAAGGATAATAGTAGGAAAATGGTCAATAAATACAAAACATTGTTGATTAAATAATCATTAGGGTAATAGCTAATTAGTGGTCTGTGGTATAGCTCTTAAAAAATCTATTAATTAATTTAATTATCATACAATTGCTTTTTATTTAGTTAAAGTAATACACAAACCTGTTGGTAAGTATATGATGGTGTTGTTTTCTGTAGCGATTTCTTCTAGCTGAGCCTGATAAGGCCTTGCCTTTAGCTGGTCCCGTGCCAGTGCGTCAGGCACCTGATCTTCCTCCATCTTCCTATAGTTATATAGACAAATAAAATATTTAGAAGGGCATCTAGCTATCAATATAGCTCAAGAAACACACTTTTCTTGCTAGAAATAAGTTGTAATTCTAGCAATAGTATTATTTCAAGACATAGGTTGATGTTGGTCACAGGGTGAGTAAAAGAATACCTGCAAGGTTTTGGGGAGGTCTTTGCCCCGCAGTGGACAGTGTAGTGCGGGTTATATAAAAAAAAAAAATTGATTGCTCTTTAAATCCTTTTAAAATAATACTTAAACATCAAAACTGAAGCATTTTTTATTTGGTCAGCGTACAAGAACAGACAACACTATATTTGCAATATTTTTAAATAGTCAAAAGATTGTTTTAAATTGCATAAGTTGAAGGAATAATAATTAATAATGTATCAATAAAACTTTCAATACTTCAGTAATGCTACTAAAAATGGAATGTGAACTTCTAGAAACAACTACTACTAGAAATCATTGTGAAATAGTATTTGAAGAAAAATATAAAAGAAGGAAAGTACCTTAGATAATTTCGCAATTGGTAAACGAAAACATAGTAAGTATAACTTTTAGAGTGTCTTACCTGCAAAATTACAACACCATAGAATTGTCCAAATATAAAAGCTAAGTATATAAATAAACAAACAAACACGTAATCATAAAATTTACTGCTATTTATTCTCCATAAAGTAGTCCCTTTAAAGAACTGTTAATCTATTTTGATAAAAAGAAAAAAAAATGTTTTTAATGCAATTCAATAACAATATAAATATTATTAATGCCGGTAAAGTACAGCTTCTAGACTGAAATTATGAAACAGTTGTTATACCTGTAATGGGTGATTGCAACAGGTACAGGTTCAATTCAAAATGCACAATAACTCGAATGTCTACAGTGCAAGTGCAGTCATGTCTTTGTCTTAATGTCTACAACGAGAAAATAATAATAATTTCTCTTCTCAAAACTCTTCTACTGTTTTATTGACTTGACTTTGACATTTGACAGCCCAAAAGAGGGCTACCATAATTGCGAGTGACGTTCCCCGGCATTTACTTTTGTCAGCTTTTCCCTGTGAGAATTTGCCTCTAAAAAGTTTTTGTATACTTTGCGTACATAAAAAGCAAAGTTTATTTAATTAGAATACTCATTACTGTATAATTTATATATATATAGGATGAAAGATGTAATTTAACAAATATAAAGCAAAAATATTTTAACTAAATCAGTTAATCTAAACAAGTTCACTGATACTAGTTTCCCCGAAGTTAGGACACTTGTAACTTATGGCAACTCTAACTGTTGGAATTTTACGTTTCGTCTAACGTGTTGTATTTGGCAAGCCGAAATTTCAGAATTAATTATTTTTATTATTGACATTTGTAGTGAATTATAGGAATTTTGTCATGATATCAATATGTATTATTTCAGCATCTGTAAGCTCAAATATTATTAATTTTTATCTGAAAGTTTCGAACGGAACGTTCTGATATTTTAATGGGGCGGGTAATCACAAGTCATAGAGTTTGTAAGAACACGTCATCATGAAAACGTGTTTCAACCGTAGACAGAGAGTTTCTCTGTCTACGGTTTAAATTGATGAACTGGCGCAAAGTAAAACATAAATTATCTTCATTCTGAAACCAACCCAAGTATTTAAGACCCTTAAAAGCCTCACCTCGTTCTTCCTCAAGACACTAGAGAGGTTACTTGGTCTCATATCTTCTTGTCCCCAAGCAGACCATGACCAAATAATTAGGTATTGCTAAAAAATATTGGATGCTTTCATTTGTGAAGATACTCTTTTCGAAAGAGTCCAAAAATTTTGGCAATATCTACTTATAAAAGAGATTTCAAGGATTTTTCTTTCAAGGGATCAAACTCTTTGCTTTGTCGAATTTACTTATACAATTCGGCTAGCAAATATTTGTTCCGTGTGAGAATCAAACCCGCAACGCTCAGCGCAGCAGTTAATCGCTCAACCACTGCACCAACTGTGTCATCATCGTCATCTAAACTCCATTTGAAATAAGGTCTTTTTACAGTCCGTTCAACCGATTTTGAGCTCTATCCCGTAAACATAAGAATGACATGCATAAACCTGTTACCAAAACCAACTGTTTACTACAGCTACCATTTGTCGTATAGAAGATTAATCGCATTAATCGCAATAGAAGTCAGAATCGGTTGAACGGGCTGTAAAATGGGCTAATTTAAACGTCTAATGTTATCGCAAATGGAGTATAAATAGATAAAAGAAACTTCACTAGTATCGGGCCGGCACTTGATAAGCAAAGCGTTACTCTAACGCCTATAGAGTGGAATAACTTATGTATTATTTTGATTTATGTAAAATCCGTTGGATTGTTTGTGTATTATAATGGTAACATATAACCATTCATCCTCAGTCCTCATAAACTTTCGTGTTTTGTAATATATAAGTCGAATATCTAGCTTGCTTAAGATTATTACTTACACCTTATATAATAATGTATACCGCTGAGAATGCACCCACAATGCAGCTTTGTAAAAAATGTGGGTTTTCCCTAACGCATCGACAAACTTTATAAAAATTGAGTCTATGGATTTTTTTAAATTAGGTTTTCACCAACAATTGTTTACACTTAATTGTAACAAAAATCACAGCCTAAATTAATCTTGCAGTGCAACAATTACTTATAGGCAACCAACACATTCAAAAAGAAAAGAATAAAAAGCTAACTTACATAATAATTGCTAATTTTTAATACAAGTGGATTAGTAATAGAAAGAAGATCTAGTAACATAGGTAAAAAATTAAATTGGTTGAAATGATGCAAATGCAAATGTATATCTGTACTAACTTCTATACTTATATATATATACTAGCACTTCGCCCTTCCGCGACTTCGTTCGCGTGATTTCGTTTATCCTATACATTATTCTTATGTGCAGTTAGTGAAGGCGACTAAAAATAAGCTATTCAATCAGTAATAAATGTCGTAGATATACAGGGTTTATTGGTTTGGGAGGATTCGTTTTTTGACTTAAATAATAATAAATTTTAGGTTACCGCCACAAAGTAAAATCCTCCCCTAAAACTTAATAACCAGAGTTCGCCCCGTTGAAGGTAGAGTTTTAAACAACCCAAATATGTTATTCACTCTTTTCTTCTCTTTTTTATTTTTCGTAGTTCGTTCTTATTAGGATTCCTCATTAAGATTCATCAAAAAAACTTTAACACCCCTTAACCCTATCTGGGGAGTAAGTTTCAGGTCTCTACGATCAGCGGTTTAGGCTGTGCGTTGATCCGTCAGTCAGTCATTCAGGACAAAGCATTTTTTATGTATAGAATAATATTATAAAGAGGAAAGATTTGATTGTTTGGTTGTTTGTTTGTTTGCATTGAATAGGTTCCGAAACTAGTCAACCGTTTTGAAAAATTCTTTCACTGTTGAGAAGCTAAACTATCTCCGGGTGACATAGGCTATATTATATTTTCAAAAAAATTAGGGATCCTTACTAAAACTCCAATAATGTAACCCAAGGTGTAAAAAAAATACCTAAAATATTCTTAAAAAATCGCGTGTTGCAGCGAAAACTATTGATGATAGAATAAAATAATGTACTATGACTTTGCAGAACACATCATTATTTACAAAAAGTGTCGCGACAGCATATGTCTAACTAATATAGTTATGCCACAATAAGTGTCCATATATTTTAAAATTTTAATTGAAATGTCGAAAAAATTACTTCATATTATTCAAGACTGCTTCGATACCTTTATAATTTATTATTGGTTTTTGGAAATTCTAACTCTAAAGGGGTAAAAAAAGGGTTCAAAGTTTGTAAGAAATTTTTATAGTTTGTAAATAGGACACATGCAATTTTTGATTTACGCTCTTGGTTGATAAAAAGAATTCATGTATTTACTGGGTTTTGGAAATTCTAACCCTAAGGGGATACCCTTAGGGTTAGGATTTCCAAAACCCAATAACTATATCATATAAAGTTTGAAACTTTATGTGTTATTTCTTCGATTTGGAAGGTTAAACAGCAGAAATTGTTGTTTTACGCTCTTGATTAGTAAAACAACAATGATTATATATTTTTTATGTAAAAAATCGTTTGAAAGTTTATGTGAAACTTCTACGCTTTAAAGTGTGACACGTGAAATTAAAGAATTACGTCTTTGGTTGATAAAAAGAATTCATGTATTTATTGGTTTTTGGCAATACTACCACTAAGGAGGTGAAAAGGTGAAAATTTGTTGGGCTTATATATTTGAAACTTGGCATAAATACTAACCTAAGTCAAAAAAAAAGGTTTTCATTATTAGTTTTCAAAACGACTCCGGAAAGACGATTTAGGACGAAAGACGATTTAAAGGGGTGTTAAAGATTTTTGATGAATTTTACTGTACAGGGCTTCTTTTTATAATGTAGGAGAGCACTAAGAAGGGATTTACACATTTTAACAATATATTAACCTACCTAAATGGAATCTTTCAATACAATTTTGTGGCGAATATGATCCTATTCACACTTTTCTTCTATTTAATTTATATTTTCAAGTAAAAACTTAAAAGACTAGGCTTTGAGCAATTTAAAAATATCCTGTCAACCGGTAGAAATTTGGAAATCTGACATTCTGGCCAAATTTGACAGTCAATAAGTCAGTGTCAAATTCGACAATTAAGAATCGGGTATACGCAATTAAAATAATAATTTGTTTGCTTTACTGAAAATGAAACTTAATTCTAAAAAACGGCTCCTGCCTTTATACTCTAGTTTATTACTTATTATATTTATAAGTGCTGTGTCGCCCGGTGGTAAATTCATCATTCTATTCTTGTAGGTTATGTATGTATTATCAAGCTACCAATAGGCGTTTATTATTGTTTATTACACTGTTTCAGCTAATGATTTACATTTCTATGATGGCGTTTCTTCAGCGGACGTGGTATTTGGTGACGTGTTTTTCGAAATATTGGATCCACCGGAACTGAGGTATTCCTATAGAATCAGACCAGCAAAAGATTTTGGTACACCTTTCGTAAGTATCATAAACTCATTGAAAACGTTATGTACTGTAATTTAAATGATAAAGGAATAAGTAAAGTATATTAATGAATCATGTAATTATTTTTCAGAATGAGAGTATGCAATTTCAGGATACTCGGTTGGTACCAACTGTCCCAATACATAGTTGCTCTGATATAGTTAATCATGATGATATTGTGGGACAGATCGCCTTGTCTGAAAGAGGGTAAGCATTATGTTAAAATTTTAATACCAACATTTCAAAATTAAAACTAAATTACTTAGGAATCTATTCACTATCATGTTGTGTCATTATCATTCAAGGATATTTTCAAATTTCTAGTATAATACTCTCATCTCCATAAAAATCTCTTAATATTTTGTTTTTATTTATTCTGTATCTAGTTATCAATCTTGGGTTTGTAGTCAATTCCAAAGTTCTTATGGATTCAATAATATGTTTCAGAGAATGTTCCTTTGTGTTCAAGACGGCCAAAGCTCAGCAGGCTGGAGCAAGGGCCATTATTATAACAGAGTCCGTTGACAAATGGGAAGATTCCCTTGATCATCTAATAGAGATGGTTGATGATAAGTAAGTTCTTTTATTAGCCTAAGATCCCACTGCAAGCCTAATCTGCAGGTATTTTTATTTGCGATGAAACTCTATTTTTATATATCCGACTGTCGAAGGAGTGTAATGTGTTTATCAGTCTATGCATGTATGTAATTATGTAGGTATGTATGTTTGTTCCTATGTGGCGTTCTAGAGACCAAATGCATTAGGCAATTTAGATGATTCTTACGTCAATCGATTTGTCTTAACCTTGCGAGTGTCACAGGCTACATTAAAATTGGAAAATAGAAAAATGGTGGCCATATTGTGTGGGCTCAATTATTTTTTATCTTTCAAAGCCATCATGGGGGGTATCAAAATAAAGGCTTTTAAGATGTGAATTCAAAAATGTATAACATTTATATGTTTAAATGTACCTAATTAGAAAAAAATAGATAACTAAAACATCTATACTAATATTATAAAGAGGAAAGATTTCTTTGATTTTGTTGTGTTTGTTTGTTTGCATTGAATAGGCTCCGAAACTACTGAACCGATTTGAAAATTTCTTTCACTGTTGGGAAGCTACACTATCTCCCGGTGACATAGGCTATATTATATTTTCAAAAAAATTAGGGATCCTTACTAAAACTCTAATAATGTAACCCAAGGTGTAAAAAAATTACCTAAAATATTCTTAAAATCGCGTGTGCTGCGAAAACTATTGCTGATAGAATAAAATAATGTACTATGACTTTGCAGAACACATCATTATTTACAAAAAGTGTCGCGACAGCATATGTCTAACTAATATAGTTATGCCACAATAAGTGTTCTTATATTTAATTTTTTTTATTGAAATGTCGTCGCTAGAAAAGGCTCTTTATTTGTATCTTGGTATAAATCCTTTAAAAAATTAATCCTTATCAAAATAAATTACTTCATATTCAAGACTGCTTCAATACCTTTATAATTTATGCATTTATTGTTTTTTGGAAATTCTACCTCTACAGGGGTAAAAAAAGGGTTCAAAGTTTGTAAGAAATTTTTATAGTTTGTAAATAGGACACATGAATTTTTTTATTTACGCTCTTGGTTGATAAAAAGAATTCATGTATTTATTGGGTTTTGGAAATTCTACCCCTAAGGGGATAAAATAGGGGTTGAAACTTTATGTAAAATTTCTTCGGTTTGGAAGGTAAAACAGCTGAAATTGTTGTTTTACGCTCTTGGTAAATAAAACAACAATGAGTTTTTTGATGAATTTTACTGCACAGGTCTTCTTTTTATAATGTAGGGGAGCACTAAGAAGGGATTTTTGGAAATTCAACCTTTAAGAGGGTGAAACTAAAAAGTCATCTATAGGATAAAACATGGATCACGCGAACGAAGTCGCGGGCGAAGTGCTAGTTATAAATAAAAGAGTTAATTAAAAAAATCAGTATACTCAACTGCTGAAGAAGCGAATATGTATCCTCCGACTGCACAGCATGATTTTCTTCTTGTGTACGTCTTTTTAGTTAGCTTCTTAGGCAGTCAAGTTTATTTATTTTTTAATTAACTGATTATATGAATGATTTTTGATAGTAGAATAGATTGCTGTAGGGTTGCCGGGCCGCAAACAGTTTTGATTTTTGCAGCAGTATCTCATACCATTAATTAAATATTGTGTTTCTAAATTCCTTTTTCCTGCAATTTTATGTACAGTTATTATACTGTAGCAGTAAAATTTTAATTGCCTTGTTACTTGGCAACAGTATGTTGTTAAATGTTTAATATCATCATTATGATTATTTTAGGGACACTCAATTACAGTGACACAGAAAAACTTCTAGAAATTGTGATTATGATATACCCTCATTTCTACTTGTATATACTTTAATAATTTACTTTTATTTCTTGTTTTTCATTTATGCTCCGCTTCAATTGGTCGTAGCGTGATATTATATAGCCTATAACCTTCCTCGATAAATGGTCTATCCAACACAAAAAGAATTTTTCAATTCCAACCAGTAGTTTCTGAGATTAGCGCAAACTCTTCAGCTTTATATTATTAGTATAGATTTAACTGACCCAATTATTGCTTTATGTAAAGTGATTGCCTGAAACACAGGTTTGAAAGAACCTAATCGGGCAGGTCCCTACTAAAATTAAAATTCTTGTTTATAATCTTGCAGTTATAATAAAACATTTGAGTTATAGTTTACATAGAAGTTCTATTCATACCATTGTTTTAGAAATAATACTACCGCACCTGATGTACATTTTTGTGAAAGTACTAACTTTTTAATAAATTTTCTTATTCTTATTAATGCTCATTTCACGCACTTATTGAATTCTGGGTTTCTTACCAGGTAATAATTTTTTTCTGAATCTGTGTATTCTGTTACCAGGTATTACCACTATATGATATCAAATAACAATCAGATGCTGCTCGTTATCCATACCAAAAATAATATAATACTGGGATACAGATACCTCATACCATAAAAAGAAACCATGCAGACGTAACTAGAGTTTTTCGTCTACAAACAAATGCATATTGTGAAAACAAATGCAGACCCTTGACCCTTTTTCTTCTAGTATTCCTGGAGACAAAAACGGTGATGTTATTTTGTGTGCATTTAGTATTTCTGAATCTATATTGATATTTTTCAGAATGGACCTAGATGTGAATATACCGGCAGCTTTCCTTCTCGGCCGAAGTGGTGCTACAATACTTCGCACATTAAGAAAATTAAAAAAAAGTTATGCAGTGGTTAATCTGCCTATTAACATGACACATGTGCCTCTTGGTAAGATGAACCAACCACCTTGGATTTCATGGTAATTTTGCACTTTCTTAATTAGTTTTACATAATTAGCATATCACATTGTTATGTCACATGTACTTTGATTACTCGTTAAATTAATGTTTTGTAGATAGAATCTGTGTATGAAAGTAAAATGGATACTAAACTAAAACCTGTTGAATTAGAAACTGCCACGCTCAGAGATTCTCAACATTACTTAAGTACAGATACTAAAAGCACTTGTTAACATTACTTAAAACGCTTTTAGTATCTATACTAAAGAGCACCTTAAGTAATGTTAACAAGTAAAATTTGAAAATTTAAAAACTCCCCAACACATTTTTATTTCATGCTTTTTTGGATTTTAATTTTAACTTTTGTAAAATGTATGGACTATGTCTGAAATAAATGAATTATTATTATTGTTTATCTAGTAGTAGACACGCTTTGATCGACAATCTGTCGAACACGTGATTATGACACGATATCTTGCAAAAAAATATGCCTATTCGAACAGTAAAACGCCCATAACTTTTGATCTGCTGAGGCAATTTTCTAAAACTAAACTAAATTATAATTGGCTCATCCGTTTTGGAGCTATGATGCCACAGACAGATACACAAATATACAAGGGTACAATCACACAGAAGAACTTATAATACACCTTTTTTCCGTCGGGGTTTAAAGATCACTGAGTGGGGCAGTAAGCTTTGTTATATCTGTAAGAGCAAATTCTTTCTTTTTCAAGATTACTCACTTATGTAGTTAAAAAAAAGAAAGAATTGTTTATGGCTAAACGCAAGTAGTCCATTCTTCTTTCACCTTATATTTTGGATTTGAAGTAAAGGAATGTTGTCAGCTTAAAATTACCTGCCATTATTTATTTATTTTTTATAATTTGCTTATCTTTTCCATCTCTATTGTTGATAGAAAAATTAATAAAACGAGATTCAAAAAAACAGTGGACACACAATTTAGACATTAATTTTAATTCCATGATGAAAAATAATTATTTTTAAATTTGATATAACTGATAGTGATATGCTCTGAGTAAAGATTTGCAACCAAAATAAAAGTACAAATTAATTATTTATGACCCTGTTATCTAGTTATTGTTGGTGCTTTTGTACAATGAGCCTTATTGTTCTGTTTTGTGATTTACAAAGACCAGCGCGCGTTAGGCCGCACTGATGTTCATTCTGCAATGTTTCCAAGGAAATTGAAACAATGGTGAAGGAATTAAATGTCATATTTGTATAGTTGCCGATCTGCTACCGCGGCGGGCGTGTGTGTAGAACCGAGCGTGTTCATTTGTTATTTAAATTCCATACAAAAACGATATTTACCCACCACACAATTATAATACTCACAGTGGATCTTTTTGTCTCTGAATTGGCTGCAAGTCCCTGCGCAGTAGCTATTTTGTGTCACTGTCTCTTTCACTCGCTTACGTTTGTCTCATCGTCCTATCTCGCTTACTCTATGCTGTATACTCGATGACAAACTGTTTCTTGCGCAATGGTTGGCAGAGCCAACTTCAGAGATACAAAGATCCGCAGTGAATATTATACTTCAATTTCCTTCTTCAATGTGCTCTCGCGCTGCCTAGTCGGTGAAAATCGCACATTATTACATGAAATAGTACTGTAAAGTTTGTAATAGAAATCATATAATTCTGAGAGGTCAAGCTATATGTTAAGTATTCTGTTATTATTTATTACGTTATGAAAATTAATTACTTATTTAAGGGACAATTTCACGAATTAAACTTATCGCGATTAGTTCAACTTAACTCAGTTTATGCAAATACAGCTTTCTGACTGGTTGAGACCGCTGAGAAACTAAAAATCAGAACACTGTATTTACATAAACTGAGTTTAGTTGAACTAATCGCGATTAGTTTCATTGGTGAAATCGACTCTAAGTTACTAAAGGTTCTTACTATGCAGGTAGCAAGGCCGTTTATTGTTTTCGCAAATGAAGTTATGCTCTGTGACGTCAAGGCCTTTTCAATGTGACCAACTACTATCATAGCATAGAACCTTTATGACATTTTGAGTAGATATTATTATTTTTGTATAGTTGTGATAACATACAGAAGGCAGATTAGTTTTAATATTCTGATAGTTAATTACACAAGGGAATGAGAATGTTAGCCAGGAAATTAAAAAAATAAATAATAGGAACACAATTTTATCCAACCTGAATCATTTTAAACTTTATTTTGGTCTGTCTGACAATAATTGTAATTTATTGAGTATCTTAACTAATATATAGTCTCCTTTTACGTGTCAATGGCAAATATAGTATTATGTATGTCATGGACCAAGTGATAAATCAGGGCACTATGTATAATGCCCGGGCATTATGAATCTAGTCAAGTGAAATCGTATGGCAATGTAATAAATACTGATTTGAACTTCTATATTTATCACATTGTCTGTTCATTATGAATATTGCTACGTAACGGTTGAGCAATTGCATAAATAGTAATCATACTTACCTATTCTATATTTAAACCAATGTCAACATTAAAACAATTTAAAAAAATCATCTTTTTATTACCCGGCCCAATAAGTGATGGGCATTATTCAGAAAGCCTGGTCAATTTAATTGTTTAAACAGTTTTTATCATATTGCCTACTCATATTGGGCATTTTTCAAATTGCTCGGGCATTATGAATAATGCCGTATTAATCACTTGGTCACATACATACATGTATACATGTATATAAGTTAAATTATTTGCTTAATCTAGTCGCCCAGTATTCACCAACGCTAACACCTTTTACTGATCCAGTTATTTTTACATGGTGATATAGAAAAATGTAAATAATTTTATAGTCTTAGAATTAATCGTCATGTAATGAAACTTTCGATGTACATAAATATAAATAAATTTTGAAAGGACATTGAGTCATTGTTGATGTCGATTTTATAAATTACAAGCTTTTCCAAGAGTTCCCTATCTCGCAGCTACTGTGCATTTCCGAGGTAAAAAGTAGCCTAAGACATGCAGCAACTTTTTAGGTGGTGAAAGAATTTTCGTAATTTCGTAAAAAATTTCACCTTTATATCATTGGTTTGGGTTTGGATTTGGATTTCTTTCAAGAATAGAGTTATTTTTCATAATTATGTCCCCTGAAGAGAACATAAATTAAAACTTCTATACTTTTGATGAGTTTTTTGTAGTGACTTGCAAAACAATTTTTTATTCAGGTGAAGAATAAATAATAATCATTTCATATTTCAAGAAATTGTTACAAAGTGATTTGGAATGGTGTTTAACGGCAATAAATGTATACCACAGTTTTTTTTTAACCAAACAAGGGAATTGAGTATCGGATTTAAAACTCAAAAGTAAAAAATGGGATATCATCGAATGCTAGTTTTATTATTACTACTTACTTTCTAGTCTACATAAATGTAGAAATTTCAATAAGCAGTGGAGTTGAATTATTATATTCAGAAGTCGATGTATTGATTAATAGAATTAAAACTATATCAATATAATACAATATGTAAAATAAAATTATTCGTCCTAAAAACTTTTTTTACAACACGCTTTTTTCGTATTCTTCTCAGCAAACCCTTTCATTTGATACCCATATCATGGCAGTGTACAAAAAATAACTAGTCCGCCATCTTGGGTCGTCCGCCATATTGGATTTAAAATTACGTCACTTACCAAACCATGCATTGTCATCCAAACTAAACGTGATAAAAACTGAATTGCAAGGCCTTGTATTTATTAATAATTATGTTGTGTTGCAACTGAGATTTCATCTGGAAGCGTGCTAGGAATAAAAACCCTGTGATAAATAATGTTAGAAGACCAGCTTCCACATCTAGTGTTCGCGTTTGTCTAACGTATACGCTGCGATAATGACGCGATAGCGCGACGCTAGCGTAGCGTGAACGTGACAACAAACATTGGCGTATATAGGGCTATTTTCGTGGGGGGGCTGGCCCCTAAGATGCGATGGCCAATGATACCGAGACGGCGCCCAATATCATCATCATCATATCAGCCAAATGACGTCCGCTGCTGGACAAAGGCCTTCCCCAAGCGTCGCCACATTGATCGGTCCCGTGCGTCTCGCATCCAGCGGATCTCCTTAACCTTCACCACGTCATCGGTCTACCTGGTGGGAGACCTTCCAACGCAACAGCCATCCGTTCTACGAGCAATGTGCCCTGCCCACTGCCACTTAAGTTTGGCAATTCTTCGGGTTATGTCGGTAACCCTGGTTCTCTTGCGGATCCTTGCGTGATCGAATCAGAAATGTAGAATTTCTGATTCGATCACGCAAGGGAATTCTGAGCCAATGCCGTGGCAGTGTGATAACCGCCTAAGACCCAATCTTTCGGAAGCTCTACTAAAGTCACCGAGCATTGTACTGAGGTTCTCCATGGTCTCAGCCATGACCACTATATCGTCAGCAAACCGAAGGTGGCAAACGTCAATGGCGAATACATCACGTATTCGCCATTGACGTTGATGCCCAGCCGCCTCCAGTCCAGAACCTTGAAGACATCCTCCAGTGCAGCGGTGAATAGTTTCGGAGATATGACGTCTCACACCTCGCTGCAGGACGGGTTCCGAGGTCTGATCCTGAAGTCAAACTGACATGGTGGCGTTTTTGTACAAGCAATTCAACACTTCGATGTACCGGTAGTAAATTTGGCACCGTTGGAGAGACTGCAGTACAGCCCAAGTCTCGATCGAATCGAAGGCTTTCTCGTAGTCCACAAACTCTAAACAGAGAGGTAGGTTGTATTCTTCAGTCTTCTGTATAACCTGCCGCAGCGTATGTATGTGGTCTACGGTGCTGAAGCCTTTACGGAAATCTGGCTGGAAATCGCCAAACCTGCGCGCGAGACGATTCGTGATGACTCTTGAAAACAGCTTGTAGACATGGCTAAGAAGTGAGATGGGCCTATAGTTTTTCAATGTGGCATTGTCACCCTTCTTGAAGAAGAGTACCACCACACCCCTGCACCATGCCTGTGGCGTTTTCCCCTCAAGTATGACGGAATCAAACATCTTATATGGCACACATACTGGAGTGTCCCAAGTGCCCATACACCTGCACTTTGGAAGACATTATGCTCGCCACTGACGCCGCAATCGGGGTAGCCACCTACTGGGCCCAATATTTATAATGAGTTTCCTATCGACTCGAAAAGTAGAAGAATAACAGCTTCTGAAGGGCTTTAAGTAATGGTTTTCCAGCTGCCTTTAGGAGTTCGAACGTAATTCCGTCATCACCGGTGCCTTGTTGTTCTTAAGCTTCCGGAATGTCTTCAGTATAGTGTGCGTATGCGCCCAATGTACTTAGAAGACAAAAAACATATTTGATGCTGATCGTACGCACTAAAAGTAATTTCAACTACTTAAATTTTTGAGCTAGGTGTATTTCGATCATAAATTTTCGGAATGTAGTTTACTTAAATATTTGTTTTTTAGTTTAGTGAATCGTCTTTATTTTGATTGATTACTGTACTTCAATTTAGGTTACTTTTTTGCTAAAATTACACCTCCCCCCCCTATATATGCCTTTGACAAGAATCAGCACCAGTTAAAAGCGGGTTCTTTACTCATCTCTGGATACACTTACGAGTATCATTGTTATGGTTGATTGACCGTTTTGTTAGGTATTCTTTTTTCGCATTTTTATAGATTTGCTAGTCTGCTTATAAATGTTCATGTTTCATTAAGTTTTTTTTCCTTTTTATCGTTGTTTATAGTCAATTAATTTGTTTATGAATTTTTAATTTATCCTAGATCCTTTTTATTTAGATGATACAAATTGAATATGTCACATACTCGGATCAACAAGGGTTTCATGTAAAAAATATCTAACGTGTCTTTTTTATGTTCCTACTTTTGTACTTTACACTCTTTGTTGTTCAGTAGTTTATATATTCTGATATAATAAGCTATTCTTGTACCTAATCATGTATTAATATCTGTGTAACAATTAATAGTCACCTTTTGCTTCAGGATTTTGTAAATAATTAAGTTGATTTAACGCCAAGCAGAGGTGGCGTGAAAAAGTTGTCCGCTTCGACCATAACTATCGAAGCACTCGGTCAATGACCTATTATAATGAGGATCTCATTGTACATAACTACATCTAATATATTATGAAATATTACATTAAATTATTTATGGTTTTTGTAATGCATTGTGTGAAGTATTAAAACAAGAATGTTCCAAATGATATCTTGTTATTATTAATTTTGTTAAATTTTATGTAGGTACTTTCTAAGTTTATCTTGGACATCGCTGACAATGGTGAAGGAAAACAGCGTGAGGAAACCTGGACTTATAGTTAACTAGCTTCTACCAGCGGCTTCGCCAGCGTGAATGTAGAAAAATTTCCAGGGATAAAAAGTATCCTATGTCACGGGGTCTCATTGCTAAGAAAAAAAATTTGGTTCAAATAAATCTCACTAGATTGCGTGATATGCACCTATCTGTTATTAAATGTGTGTAAAATTAACATTTTCTGGAATTGAACATGATGAATTGTATGTTCTTGTTTAATCAACTCTCCTAAGTCAAATTTATGGAATATTGGGTTATTAATTTACATTTCAAAGATTATTTGAACGGATTATTTAAAATTGATGCCAATAGATGGCGAATTTTAAAATTTCTGAGGCATTCTACTCGGTAGTTAAATTTGCATTGTAACATTGGTGCAAAAAAAAAAACTGTAAAAACGTACAAAAAGATACTTTATAACGAACCATCACTGTATTTAAAGAAAATATTGTTCACGAACCTAGTAAAGCCTTTTACTTGCAAGTCGCTGCTAACACCACTATTACCGTGAAACAGAACCGAAGGCGTTCGATTTACAAAAAATATATCAGATTAATTAGACGAAAAACGCTAGTTACGTCGGCACGGTTTCTTTGATGGGATGAGGCATCTGTATGCTAGTATTATATTATCTAAGCCTATGTGCTATTTCTGACTAGAATTTCATCCGGAACCGTTCAGCCCTTCTGGAGTGATTAAGTAACAAACACACTCACACACTTTCGCCTTTAAAATATTAGTGTGATATGATATAAGTTTTAAATCAATGCGATCATGTGGTGATCAATGCTCGTACCTTCACTGTAAGTTTCTTCTTTCTCCATACACGCTAAATGTTTTAGAAATGCTTTCATTATGCATACATCTAAGGATTGGAATTCCCTGCCGGTGTCTGTGTTTCCCGATAGCCTCAAAGAACCCTTGTCTTTAAGTCAAGCAAGAGTGAATAGGTTACTTCTAGGCAAGCGTGCTACAGCGTCGACCACATCATCGCTTACCATCAGGTGAGATAGTGGTCAAGCGCGAGCCTAACCAAAATATTAAAAAAATAGAAGAGGCTTTTGACATGCAGTGGGACAGTTACTGGTATAATATTATAATTTTATGTGTCGTATGATAATAGGTCACAGGAAATAAGAGAGACTGAGCCAGGGGTTTCCTTATCCCCGTCAACGAAGTAACGGGCCCCGTCCGAAAACACTCTGAAACTTCGGAGTGAAAAAACCAGTGGCCAGTTAAATTTTTCAGACAGTTAAAAACACATCGGAAGTAGATACAACTGTCAAATTGTGTTATCATTCATTCTTAATACGGGCCCCGAACGAATCATCCGTCCGTAGGTGTTAGGGAGTAGGAAACTCCCATAACTAAGGCCGAAACTACGGACTTCGTGCTTAGGTAATAGGCCCCCAGGTTCCAGCTACTCAGTCGCCATTGCCTCACTTCTACGACAGTGTGTGTCAAAAATCACCATGAAGTGTATTTTTAAAGCTTCAGTCTTTCTTTCCAAACAACTGCGTGTATTTGTTCATGAAACAAGCTCACTGAGGCCATTCTGAACTTCTTAAAATAATCTCCTATACTTGTTCCATGTTACTCGGCTTCGGCGCAAAACGTTTTCTGGTTCAGTTCTGTCCTGTTAACTGTCATGCCATTGCTGACTCCATTTTATTTCTTAATATCACTTCTCACACAATCTGTCCATTTTTTCTTTGGCTTCCTCTTCCTCTCCATCGATGCGCATTTTTATTCATATTTCTTTTAGTAAAATGCTTTTGATTCTCCAATATTCCAAAAATTATAAAAACTTAAAAATCCAAAGAGGCGAAACCAATAAAATTCCAATTTACTGACCCGATAATGCTATTAGCTCCATGTACGATCCCGCTCTATACTATTGACTAAACTAATACGGATTGATCGCTCATGGACGATTAGTTATAATCCGTCGAAATAATGGCGAGAGACTCAATTTAAACAACAGACGAATGTAGAATAGTTCGTAATATTGCCGCTCTTTAATAGTGGCGCTAGTGGTTCATAGCTAATAATTAAAAAAAAAACTAGAAATATTCTTAGTCTTGAATAAGGAGCTCGTGGGTAAAGGGAAATTATTAACCGGGCAAAAAATATACTGAATGCCCATTTAGTACATTTTTTGCCCGGTTGAACGGGCGACAGTTACACTAATTATAAGTATATAACATAATAATATGTAAACTATTCAATTCAAGTACCATAATTCCTATACCTAATCATTATGTAAACTATCCGGTTTGAGAAGGTAATATCTTTCAAGACGTTTTTGTGAGCTGCGGTAATTAATATTGTTAGGTACACACTTTAATTGTATTTGGGGTTCTATTTTTTATTTTTGCATATTATTCTTTTGAAAATAGCAGAACAACCGACGAGGCGACATCGCTGTGCAGCACGGGAGTACGGCAGTCTAATTGCGTAAGTGAATTAGGTAAGGCAAAGGGTTTTGATCTCATTAATCGACCAATCTCATGCGTGTTGAAAGACGCGATGTGGTTTGCCATCTATGTGATTATGTTGAATCGATTGATGGGGCCAAAACCATGTGCTTTTCCGAATTTTCACTTTATTCAAATTCACTTACTTAAATACACAGTGTATTCGTGTTTTCAATGAATTAGCTCGGGATCTTAGGCCACCACGAAACGGATAGATTAGATTCGAAGGGTATGACGAGAGCTGAAGTGAGCGAACTCAGCTCCCGCCATCACCTTCATTTTAGGTAACTTTAGACCCTGCAGACAGAAATAGGAGCCTCGCGTCGACAAATTTTTATTTTCAAGTTGCTGTCTTAAACAGTTTTATTCGCCCACTGTTTGTAACCCACTTAGTTTTCCAGTAAGACAAGTTCAGTATTTTTGACACCTTTAATTTGAATTTATTTTCGCTTGTTTAAATACGATTCCTGGGTAAATAATAACAGCTGCACGGGTTAATCTCCAAGTTAAGCAAAGCTTGCCGAGGTTGGTCTGTAGATGAACTAAAAATTTATGACTCCACCGGGTTCCGTGCCTAGTAAAGCATGTTAAGCTTAAGACAGTCGTTATAGGTACCTAGTCAGAAGCAGACACCAATCTTGCCAAAGGATATCTTGTAGTTGTGGAGGTCTGATAGAAAAGCAATAGCTCCATCTAAAATTCTGGTACATATATTTAGTAATTTCAGAAATAAACCCTGTGGTTATTGCCTCTGAAAATTAAACAGCCTTACAACACTGTGATTAACGTTAAATAATAAGTTTAAAACTTGTTTCACTGTCTCATTAGGTGGCGTAATACCACAATGGCAAAAAAAAAACATTGATATTAAAAGTAACTGCAAAGCAAAAACCAAAAATGACACATTCGCGTGTCTCGTGCAGCATGCGATCTGAGTATTACAGGTGTTTCAATATTGAACAAACCCAGATATCTCGTGCGATGAAACATGAGGCTTTTATTTATTTTAATGGCATGGGCAGCTGAATTATTTAATTATAGGTCAGATAAACTGCCTGGGCAAGCAGGTGACATAAGTATATAGCCTGGTTTGAACCTTTGTGTTTTTTTATTTCCTTACAGAAGTCGATTGTCGCGTTGAAAATTGATTGTGTTGACCTTACCGTTGTAACTGCAGTCTCGAAGAATTTGTATGGTCTGAAAAGTCGTTTGTTGATTCAAATGAATTGCCAGACCCTATCAAAACAGCAAGCGCTTCCCCATGCCTCTCGATGGCCTCACTCCAGATGTAAATGGCATACGCTAGAAGATTCCCAGTAGACCGATATCGGCGGAAGCCGTATTGGCTGTCACTGAGGATGTCGTTAAAAGTACCTTCATTGTTTTGTGCGTACAGCTAAGGAGTTTAATTCCCTGCCGGAATCTGTATTTTCTGATAGCTAAAACCTGGGAGTCAAGTCAAGAGTGAATAACTTACTTATAGGCAAACGTGTTTCACTGTCGTTCCAGCTGGGTACCCGTATTTTAAAAATAACGTACGACTGTCTTTCTGATCTCCACAACCCAGTAACTGGGTAAAACGATACCCCTTTAGCAAGACTGGTGTTAGATTTCCTGGCTTCTGACTATCCGTCACGACTGTTAAAAATCAGCTTAACGTGCTTTCTGAGGTACGGAAGAATGACGCTAAATAAAGGTACTTGCAATGCAATGCTTGCAAAGTATTATCCACGGATAAAACTTTGCAAGCATTGCTTTGCTTGACCCAATGTTCTGATGCGGTTAAATACAAGGCGTACCTAGCATGGGTCGACGTTCGAATGCGCAAGTCAAATGACGTGAGTCAGAAGTCATGCAAAAAGGTGTTGCGAAGGGCTCGGTCTAACCACATCATCAGAATCCGGAACAAACGTGCGTCGTACCCAGCAGGTAGCAAAGCATTTTGGTCCCTAGCTAAGTCGATCAAATCGAACTACTACCGCCCCTCACTACCACTACTGCTGCAATCCGATGGGGGCTAGCCCACTCCGCTGAGGCGAAGGCAAATTTGTTCCTAGTGGTCTGTCAATGTGTTTAGATTGCAGTGTTCCTGAGGTATCGCTCCATCCGAGTGGTTATCGATGGCTGCTAGTCCGGACGGTGAGATATATTAAAGCCAGAGTCCCTCGGGGGTCGGTGCTCTCTGCAAAATTGTTCTTGCTGCACATAAAGGATCTGATTAGGTAAACCCGAAACTTTGGGTAAGCAGACGACAGCACTGTTGCTGAGAGATAAGTGTCCAGCGCACGGGCTACTGAGTCTCTCCGTGAGACCATGGTTGAGCGCTTGAAGGCTTTCTCCGAATGGGGCGAGGCCAATCCCGTCAATTTCAATGCCATGTTGCACGCCTGGGTCTTAGCACAAAGGCTTGTCTTTTTCCGCTAAAAAGAGCCTATCTCACCGGGTCCATCTTTCCGAGATGTAACCATGCCGATAACGGACCATCTAGAGCTTTTTAGTATTACATTGACCTCAACCCCCAACTTTGGTCCTTTCATTGTGGCAAAGGCTCAGCTGGCTGCTAAAAAGTTGGGGGTCCGCGCAAAGATGAGACGGTATTTTACACAAGAAGAGCTGCTCAACTAATATAGAACGTGGAGTACTGCTCTTACGGACTCTGAGACAAATCTGCTAAATACCAGATTGATGCATTTGAGTCGAGTCGACGGGCCAAGAGGCTCTTTGGCAACGATGCACTAGTCGAGTCAAGGTTCCAGAGCCTGGATCATCGGCGCCAAATTGCCAGCCTGTCGATTTTTTGTCGGTTATATTTCGGGGAATGTGCGATGGAACTGCACAATTTGATTCCGCCTAGCCTTTGCCATATTTGAACAACGACACGTAAGGCAATGCTCAATCGGCACATGGTGGACAATCCTACCCATCTTGTATTACCTTATCTTGTGGAGGGGCAGAGAAATAACTCGGCCACTTCGAGCCATTGGGATCTTTCGTGGTAAAAGATCGCTACGTCCAACCAACATCCCACCCAAATGCACAAAGTGTATTGGAAATACTTTCATTGTGCGTACAGCTAAGGAGTGAAATTTCATGCTGGATTCTGTGTTTTTTGATTTCTATAACCTAGGGATGTTTAAGTCAAGAGTGAATAGGTTACTTCTAGGCAAACTTGCTTCATCGTCGGTCACATCATCGCTTACCGTCTGGCCCACCGAGAAAAGTTCCGGTACTCCATGGTGCCGGTCCGACCCTGGTATCATAGCTAAACAGATTTTTTAAAGATCGTTCTTATGCCTATCATTATGATATTTCCTCAATCTCAAAACTGTAACATTTTTTGTTTTTAAAGTTTTTCTATAGATTGTTTATGACCGCATGACAGTAGGTTAAATAATATTTTTTTGTTAATTATATAAATTCAAACGGTTTATATGACCAAATACAATTTTTTTTGTTCGCCCTGAACGGCAAAACATGTAGATCTTACCAAATGTTATTTTAAGACCATGCATATGTATTGTATATCAACAGTATACTCATGTTTTACAAAAATGAATATGTTATCGTAACTAATCCTATGAAGCTGTGAAAAAAACATCTTAATGCAATCAAAAGATACGGCCGTGAAAAAAAGCGATTTGAGTTTAGTTGACTAACCGCAACCTATGAGGCGATGATTGGGGACAAAAATTTCCCAACGTTGTTTTCCGGGAATCCAGTTAACCTTTTTGTTAGAGCAATGTTCGATGCTTCATTGTTTTGAGCTTAAGTAATGTTACCTAATTATTTTGGTGAATGTAGCCGTTTGTACGGAACCCTCAGTTCGCGAATCCGACTCGACCTTGACTGGTCTTTTTCTGTTTTGGGTGGACCTATCTAAATTGACTGACTATTACTTATTCGACTAAGCAATTAGTCTCGAATTGGTATTTGCGTACTAATTGAAGATCAATCAATTCCTATTCGTATGTGATAAAAAGGCAACTTCCACTTGGTTACTGACAAATGATAATATATTTGTTACTTAGGGCTAGGGCAGGTACCACAAACAGGTGCAGGTTCCTATTGATATTCATTAATGATTATGTATGCGTTATGGTATTCATTATCATTCCTAACGACGCAATGAGTTCGTTATAAGATGGTACCTACTTAAACTAGGTACAAATAAATACCTGCTCTTGATTCAATACTGCGATACGCAGGTACCTTAATCAATTCAATAGAAACCCTGTTTTATTTCTAGATTTTGTTATGGTAGGTACTTATGATCGTTTCCATACTTAATGAAGTAAATGGTAGTTATGTAGCTCGTAAGTCTCCATGTTTTTTATCATTTCAATGCTCAGCATATTACCTACCCTAAGTATTGTAAATAGAAAGAAGCTTGTAAAATACCCCTTCAAGCATAAATATGCCTCCCTCGGGGACGACTAACATCAAGCAAACAAAGTTTTATGAAAAGTATTTGAATATTACATAGGTACGACAACGTTGACGATGTTAAATTATCTGTCACGAAAAGTCACTTTGTTTATTTGGCAAAAGTAGATAGACCCGTAGCTACATTTAGGTACCATGACGTAATAGGTAAGTGGTGCGGCAGTAAGGTAGCTTATCAAGTTGTGTTTCATTCAAGAAGATGCACCCTGAAAAGTCCTGTTAATTTAGCTGTGTGCAAATTCATATTCCAAATTTAAATTCAATTTCAAACGCACATTCCAAAATATATTTTCATTTTCGTTTTAAATGTTGCACTCTCTTCTACAGATTTTGCGAAGCAAAAGAACTAAATGTACGTACCTACCGACCTATTTCAGATTTTTGATAGATTTCTAGTAATTAGCAAAAATATTTACAGACAAACAAACATGGAATTGCAGTCGCATAAAGAATGTTAGTTTGATTGATAAATTATTATTCCGTTCAAGGTAGCCTACTAACCTAACTAACCCGGAGGGTGTGTCAGCCTTGCACTTTACCGTTTTTTTTTCAAAATTGGTGATTAATTTTAACCTTTCAAAAACTCCAAATATAGTAGTTACTTACTAAATAAGTACTTGAGTATTTATAATGAAAAGGCAGTAGACGACATTCGTGTCAGAAATATTGTTGCGTGTTCGAAGCAGTAAAAAGTTAAAACAAGCGGGTGAGAACTATTGTTAAAAGCGTTATCAAACTAGAACAAATGTGAGTAAACTTAACTTACCCAGTGTTAGTACCTACAATCACATTTTACTGTTTTACTTAATGTACAGTCAAGGGCCAAAAGTGCAGTCTTACTGTTCCAAAATTGAAATAACAAGTTTTTGTAGAAGAAGTTAAATTATCCACAACTGGTTTAATACGTTGTATAGAAATTAAAGTCTAGATTGTTCCTCTAACCCTGAAAAGTTAAAATTCTACTGTCTAAAAAAATAATTACCGCTGCTATTTTGATAGAGTGTGACTGCACTTTTGACCCTTAACTGTACCTAGTTACAATAAATCTCCAGTCAGAAGAAGATGGAGGATCGGTTTCTGAATTAAGTATTTGGAGCTAAGAACGTCTAAATCCTTTTTTTATGCCAAAGTTTGAAACTTTTTCAGGCTAAAGTAGAGTTAGACAAATACTCAACTTCAAATTGTTAATTCAGAAATCCAAGTGTATTGAGACTTTAATTAAGTACTTAGACTTAACATTATTTAATACGAATAAAATAAGACATAGCCTAGATGTTGTTTTTTTTTATTTATTTTTTTTTGTTTTTTTGTCTAGGTAGGTAACCATAATTATAATACCTGCTAAAGTGTATGTTATTAATAAAGATTTTTTTATGAAGGCTATATCTACTTACCTACCGTAAAAAATCACCTGAATATTTTCATAATTTTGCGTCGCAGGTAAAGGTACCAATTTCAACGTCATTAAAAATATGACATCCTTATAAATACTTAATACGATAAGCACTAGATATCCAGCACTAAATTATAGCGTCAATCGGAGTGGAAACGTCATTTCAATCGATGTGCCTTTGTCTATGGGTCGCAGTTTGTGGGAATAGACACACATGGTCTAGTCGAACGTGAATTATTCACCGGTGGCTCGTTAATAGGTATAATTGTCTTTGAACGTCTGTAATTGTAATTGTGTATCAATATTTTAGTAGCTAGTGCTACCTCACTCCTTGGTCATCGATTTTTGCTATAGCTCGAGGATATTATGTACGACTACAAGTTTCAAAACTTCTACCCCTACTAACCGAAAAAATCCATCCATCCATTTTTTCATGAACGATAAGCAAATGATAAGCATAACGAAAAAAGGGCGGCAAGCCATGCTATTACGCGGCAGCCCATCTACCCTCGACTACGGTAGAGGTCGAGGTTATGGCGTGCCAAGGGGCGCGAAGAATCTCCGAACGAGAGCCGGCTACCAAAATGCACACCGACCATTGCCCCTGGCAACATTTACCACACGTGCAATCCGGACCAACGAGAAGATCATCGAACTCGAGGAAGAATTAAGCAGGTTACGATGGAGTATCATAACCAAGGTCATGGGTAACCTGAAGTCCGAAGAGAGGGGGAGGACTTAATAATCCTTAAATCCGGTAAACTGCTTTACTCCGAGAGAAGGACCGCCAGTTCCAGGGTCGGGTCGGGTTTAACGTCCACAAGTCCTTTGTGACCAACGTAGTGATGATCGATAGCGTGTCGACCAGGGTGCCGTACCTTATAGAATATCCTGACCTGGTTGACTGGTAGAGAATGCCTCAGGCATTAAGTCCGCCTATGTACCTGTATGTTGCATGAAGTTTTAGATATCATGAAAAAATTACTAAATGTATATCTTCATAAAATTATTTGCATTGTTGAATTACTAATGTATCCTTGTATGGAGGCCGTCTTGCAATATTCTTTCTTCTTATGGTATTTATTTCCGCCCAAAGATGCGTTAAAATTAGTGTTGAAATATGGAACTTTCGACACTCATAACTTTCAAATACCTATATTTTTTTTCTTTTTGTTCCCATACAGGGCTAGTTAATGATGAGACAAAATGAAACATTTTTTTATTTTGAACGTACTGCGTCAAACAGTGGAGTAATCGCCAGACTACGTTTGCATGGAAGAATGATCGACTAGTGTAACCTTAGGCCCTTCAGAAGCTATTTCATTCCGTCATACTCGAAGGAAAAATCCACAGGCATGGTGCAGGGAAGTGTCGGTACTCTTCTTCAAGAAGTGTGACAATGTCCGGTTGAAGAATTATACGCCCATTTCACTTCTTAGCCATGTCTACAAGTTGTTTTCAAGAGTCATCACGAATCGTCTTGCGCGCAGATTTGACGATTTCCAGCCTCCCGAACAAGCCGGTTTCCGAAAAGGCTTTAGCGCCGTAGACTACTGCGGCAGGTTATACAGAAGACCGCCTCGCTATAACCTGCCTCTTTGCTTAGCGTTTGTGGACTACGAGAAAGCCTTCGATTCGATCGAGACTTGGACTGTACAGCAGTTTCTCCAACGGTGCCAAATCGACTACTGGTACATCGAGGTGTTTGTACAAAAACGCCACCATGTAAGTCCAGCTTCAGAATCAGACCTCGGTACCTATCCTTCTGCTGCGAGATGTGAGACAGGGAGACGTCATATCTCCGAAACTATTCACCGCTGCACTGGAGGATGTCTTCAAGGTTCCGGGCTGGTGAGGGCTAGGTATCAACGTCAATGGCGAATACATTACTCACCTACGGTTTGCCGACGATATAGTGGTCATGGCTTAGACCATGGAGTTCCTCAGTACAATGCTCGATGACCTTAGCAGAGTTTCCGAAAGCCTGGGGCTAAAAATGAAAATGGACAAAACCAAGGTGATAATGAATGCCCATGCTGCGCCCACTCTTATCAAGGTCGGTGACTCTACATTCGAAGTTGTGGACGATTATGTCTACCTGTGAAAACCGTCCAGTTAGGTAGGTCCAAATTCGAGAAACAGGTCAACCGTCGAATCCGACTCGGCTGGGCAGTGTTTGGGAAGTTGCGCGATACGAAATTTTGTAAACAATGAGAGTTGCCAGCGATTACTTACGGGACAGAGACGTGATCGCTCACAATGGGCCTTATCAGGAGTATCCACTCCTAGCCGAAAAAAAATGGCTAAAATCATGATGATGATAAGTTTAAGAGTGAATAGAATTATTTCTTGTGGGACAGATTTAAATCTCCTCCAAATGCTATGCTGTTCGCGTCTGGGACTTGATGGAAAAGCAGGTTGTAACGTATTCCTAGTTCTTACATACCATGAGAAAGTAGTTCCTACGGAAACGAAAGTTGTGTCTAGAAAAATTAATGATTTTCAACCGGTCTCGGTCCCTAATAGACCTAGGGGTCACACATTTTCTTATTTGTTGATAGGTCAACAAATAAGAAAATGTGTATTTGCTCTGTAAAGCACAATATAAATAAAAATGGAATTTATCGTTTACTTATAAAATTGTTGTTTGAGAAAAAGAGCGACTTCTGTAACAAGACGAAGTAGTGGAAAAGCTATGGCCATATATGGGTATATGGCCATAGCTTTTCCACTACTTCGTCTTCGAACCTGTGATTAGACGATGCAATTTTATCAACTCTGAAGCTAACATAATTGTGGTGAAATGACAGACAGATTGCAGTTGTGCTATTGCCATTAATATTATCGTGAAAGCATTGTTTCGTAATCTAGAAAGAAATTGGTCGTACCTAATAATTATTGCCTCATAGGTATCTAAGTAGGATAGATGAAGAATTGAAGCGTTTTAGTTTTCATTACCTAAATGTCATATGGTCCGTATTCCAGATGCTCATACTCGACTCAAACACAAAATTGGCCACACCTACCAATCAACTGCCAACCATTAACGACTTTTGAGTTTGGCATATGATTCTTCAGCTTGACATATATGCACTCAATAGAGCAAGAGCCGACGCCCCAGATGTTACTGAATTCTTTCTACACAAAATGTGTGGTAGGTATTGAATGAAAATGAAAGTCCAAGTTAGCAAGTACGAGTACGTTCCAAGTACATGCTAATATTCCTCAATTCTACTGATTTTGTGTTAAAAGAGTTCGGTAACGTTTGGGGCGTCTAGGATCTTGAACTTGAGCACGGTAATGTAAAAAACACAAGCCAACCAATTACAACTGTCCATTTCCAGTTTGAATTGAGTTGAGCATGAGTATCTGGAATACTGGCCTAAAAACTTCGGTACGCTCTATTAACAAGTATCTTCTTGCTGCTTGTAACTGAGGTCCTAAAGTTTATAGTTAAATCCAAAGCATCTTTCTGCAGCTCATAAATTATAATGAGAGACGGATTTTCTCATAAGGACTTTGTGGCCTGTCTGAGACAGTCTGACGGTCACACACGAAAGAGATAAGACTGACTAACTGAGAGGATCTTCTGTCAAATGTTCTTTCTCCATCTGTTTCTGTCTTTGGCGGTGTGGAGGACGTTGTAAACTGTAGAGTCAAGAGCGGTGCGGATCTGGTCAGACCAACATATTGGGCTGCGTCGACGAGGCCTTTTCCCATCTATTTTGCCGGTCACGATGAGCCTCTCGAGGTTGCCACCGTCTTTCCTTGCAAATGGAACCTATATGAACTCAACAATAACTTCTCCAACTATCAGGGGTCATCAATCGTTCGATAAAACCTAACTCCAGTATCGAAGTACCCAAGTTTAAATTAGTAGGATCGATAATGACTCCTACCGTCCTACAGTGCATGCGGGCTCATCGCGTATGCGCATTAGTATCGTGTAATTTGAATAGATGCGCCTGAACAGGCTCGAACAAAGGATAATCAACCGGAAGCGATAAACAAACGGGTTTCGTACACAACGTTGTTCAAAAGAAGTTATGAGTGGTTTTACTGGTTGTATTGTAATTGTGACATTATGTTGTCTGCAGGTAGGTTAAACCCAGAACCCAATTGGTGGTAGCTAAATGCTGAGCATATCACAAAATACCCCGTAGTCCCGAATATCTGTGATAGTGGTCAACCTCAAGGGAGTTTAGTCAAATATTTAAGTAAGTTATAGTGCACAAAATCTATTCTGTGGTACAAGTGTGTGCGCAAACACAAGGGCATTCTCAGTTTTAGTATTCTCATAGTCCGGTGGGACCGGGGAGGGATCAGGCGTAGGACTTTGCGTACCTATTTCCCGAGACAAGGGAGTGTCATGCCACCAACATTCAAATTCAGGATCACTGTTATTAGCCCTTTCAGTGGGTATCCGCATTACCGAGGCGACGGGGCTCAGTAGCCGGGGCTTGGTCACCCACGGCAAAGCGAAGAGGAAACCGAGGATTGCTCGCTTTTGCCGACTAAGCCGACGGCGTAGTGGCCAACAAGTAGGTTGCGGTGCCTCTTGGTAACAGGGGCGACATTGCATCTGAGGCGGGCCGCGATGTTGTGTGGGGCTTTCCAGGGCCTCGCATACGATATCGCGGCTGAGGGTTGGAGACCGGATGAGGCTGAAAAGTAGTAGGTGGCGGGGCCACAGACCTGACCCGTCACAGGGCCATACACGGGCTCGTCTCACGCCCATGTGCTGGTTTGGTCTCTGAGGTGGTCACGGCATGCAATGTTTTCTGGTGCGGATCCGGTGAATGATAGCCGCGGCGGGTTCGCGGTGAGTGCTAACGCGTGCCCGTGTTCCCGCCATAAGCGCCACAGGAGGACACCGTGGAGTTTTAGTGGGTTGGAGTCCCATATAACTGCGGATCGCCCCGTTGTGGCGCTGTACGTACGAGCATATTCCCACGCAAAAAAAGGACGGTTACTGAGAAATTCCTAAATGAAAAAGCCCAAAAAACTGTAAGTCGTAATACTACACGACAGTGATACTCTCACGATACTTCCCACATGGTAAACCTTCCGCAACATCATCAGAGAGATCACATACACACAATCCATAATTTTTATTTACCAATGCTGTCTCTATAGAGCAAAGAACTCCTCCAATTCCATTGTTTACTAGACACTTATGAATTATATCTTCAATCATAATGTCTGAATTACCTCAATGATTTTGCTGTCGCTCACCCTTTACAATTACGAATGATAATACTCATGTTACGTCCGGCGCACCCTAGAACATCAGTTCCGCTACCAACCTTGCTGCCTGACAAATCTTTATACCATGACACATTATCTATCCTTGTATATGGCACGAGCCATCACAGCATAAGTGAAGAAGTTAAGTGTGTTTTTCTTTCCAACATTTCATTCATGGCTAAGCATGATAATCGGTTGGAATATTACCATTTCCATATATGGAGAACCTAAGTTACCATGGACAGCGCTCATGCGTTGTTACCCCAAGGCTTCCGTAAATACTTCCTTAGGATCATCAGAAAACACTCAAGGGAAATATTGAAATGGTCTCCGAGGCGACGTATTGGTTAGTGATCTAATATGAAAGCATTACAAGTGCTCTTTATGTGTCGGATGTTATGAACTTCAGTGTTCTATAAAACCGTTCTTCATTCTCTTGCCCTTATACAATTTATTTGGATTTGGCTCACCATATCTTCTTCCGTACTACCTATGATGATGCTATCTAGCCTATTTCTGTCACAGCGACCGCAGTCATTGGCTCCTCAATATGGTTGAGAACTCAGATTTGCTTCTCTGTTATTGCTCTCATGTGACTTGCATATCCAACCTTGGCCGAAAAACTCCGACCACAAAACGGACACGTCAGAACACCGTTGACCACGTGATAAATAGTTAGTTAGGCATAGTTAATCGTTATCTCGGTAGTCCCCCCCTTCCTAGACATATCCGTGTTTTCATCATGAATTACTGTTTAAAAAAAATAACAATGTAGGTACTTCATCACAAAATGTCACCTCATCCCGTACAGCCATAACATATGCACGGATTGTATATTTATACGTTATTTTACCGTATCACGCTCTAATATTCTCTGCGTTTAGCTTCGTACAACAATGGCCGCAGTCACGCCCGTCGATTTCTCTACTGCGAACAATGTTTATGTAGAAAAAAACTGTTCGCGCTTCAGTGGTCAAGCGTAACGGACATGGCGTGTGCGCAGTGCTCTATGCCCGCCATCTTGGATGCGCGGATTGGATTGCGCGGCGCGCGGCGCATACCGCGAACACTTGGAGTTTCATTGATGTAGTTATATCTACTGTTTAGAGAGGTTTGTGTTGTAGATGCTGTTTCCCCCTGATAATTAAAAAGGTATCTGCAGACTTTGGTAAATGGATTTTGATTTCAGGCACTGAAATTGTAGCTCATGCCGTTTGGGCTACCAACTTTAAAATGCTGCCTGTTCATTCTTCAACAACCTTCTAAATAGCCTTTTGTTTGCAAACTTTGTTTAAAAGAAAACTTTGAGGTTGTGTTTCCTCAGCATAAGTTAATTAGCCCAAGGAACTGCCAAAAGTCAGCATTATCACCAGACAATATTTATTTCATAAAGTACATGATTTCAGTAACATAATACCGTATTATTGTTTCCTATTAAGGATTCATAACTTATCAACAGTAACACTGTTTGATAACTTTATCAAACAGTGCAATATAGGTTATACAGGTGGATTTCGATCGCAATTAGATGTAACATAGATACTTTAACGCGAGAGCCGAGCTCAAATTAATCCACTTAACCAATTAGTTGAAGTCAGTTAAAAGAGTACACATTATAATATATAATTTTAGAATTTGTCTGCATATTTTGTAGTAGAGTAAATTATGTTTTTTTTTTTTGTGGCACGTGTATTGTACCGTTACTGGAGAATAGTTTGTTAGAGGTCAATGGCTTGCTGTAAATCCATACTATAGAAGTTAGACTTTTAAGGCTTATTGTTGGTAAATTTCCATTCATATTGTTGGGCTGGGGTTGCTGACTGCAAAAATTCACTGTTCGTTCACGGATACCACTGATTACTATATGTGAATAGTCCGCAATATTTGAATAGTCATTTGTTATTTTCATCAGGGTAGCACCAGTGAATTGGCATGTCGGGTCAATAAACAGACGTGTATGTATGTATAGTATGGGAGCCGAAGGCATGCTGCGCCGATCCCAAAAAAATATGAATAAATAATTATATTATGGCAGGAGGATGATGATGATGAACAATGTAGCATCAGTTCTTGTTAAGTTCTTTCATGTCAATTAAACGAAGGTTTCAAAAGTAACCTGAACAATAAAAACTTTACACTGATATTGTGTCGTTTGGCAATTGCTTAGCACATTCTGTATTCAAATATTTTAAAAAGATTTTTTTTTTCTCTTTATTTATTAGGGACTTGTAACCGACAACAGGTTATGTTTTTAATACTATTTAGGATAAACTTATAAATAAACTTAGATTTAATACTAGCAGGCACAGCTAACACAGATTGAAATTTGAATCTGAATTTTAATAATAAATCTGGTAAATGTTGATAAATAGCTCACAGGTTTATAGGGATTTCACAAGAAAATTTTTAAAATTTAAAAGTCCTCGACACATTTTTATTTCATGCTACATAATTGATCTAGTAGTAAACTCGTTTCGACCGACAATCTATTGAACACTTAATTATGACACGATATCTTGCGAAAACACCCCGATTCTAACAGTAAAAAGCTGATAACTTTAGAACGGCAGTACCGATTTTCATCAAAAATAGCTAAACCAAAAAAAAACGAAATCAGAATCATCCGTTTAGGAGCTATGATGTCACAGACGGATAATCACACACACAGGTACACACGTCAAACAAAACACCCCTCTATTTCCGACGAGGGTGAAAAACAGAACGTCAATATATGATATGGATGGTAGACCAAAACCTTAGAAAAACTATATCTATTCGAAGTAATGTCAAGTCCAATCAGCAAGAACTGGAAAACGCTTGCCCAATAGGTTTTGTTGAGCATTGTAAAACACAGGCTGCGCCCATCATGACCTAGTTGATGCAAGTTTTGCGAATGAACGATAATCTCGCTAATTGACTCCCGGCCCGACCAAGAGGTTTGCTACTAATTGTTTGGGTAGCACGCAAACGCGTTCGACTCAGATTTCTAATTGTTTCTCGTAGCAGCCTTAAGTCTCAAGGCTTCTGTAATTTACAATAAACAATGGAGCATAATATCGCAAATGATTGATATTAATATACAGCCTTCATCGAAATCTGATATTTGTTTGTTCTGTTTAGAATGTTTTAATGTGGCTTTGAGTTTTGTTATTATTAATGTAATAAAAATGTTATGGATTAAATAAATAACGTAGGTATATAAAAACTACAAGCGTATGTGCTAGTGTGTATAAAAAGGAGAGAGAAGAAGAAATCATTGGGCATCAAACATTTGTCCACATCGCAATCAGTGGGAAAAGTGCCCAAAATGCTCTGGCAGCAATACCACGTTGAATGACAATGCTGATTCTTTGGCCGAAGAAAAGCCAGCCAGCTCTTAGTTTTAAGTAAATAACGTCATTGTAAGGTGTTGTCTTTGGTTACCATACCTGTGTGAGTTTGACAGTTACATTCTATAGCTCGATGTCTGATATTTCGGGTCTGGTGCTATACTAGACTCGAGCAGTGGGTGCCCAGTGGTTACGACCTTGACTTACGAGAGAGAAGGTCTTGGGTTTGAACCCTGGCATGCGATTTATTTTTTGTAATTTATTTCATCACTACTGCTCTCAAAACGGTAATAAAACCTGAATGCCCGAGAACAAAAAACTCGAAGACATGTGACATCCACCCAGCTCACGCCCTCAAAGACGGAAGGCCTGTTTACCAACAGTGGGAACATTAAAGGCAGATTATACTACTGCACCATCTACCATATTAACTGAGGATTTACTTACCTACGTCCTTGCGGACGTAATATGTGTACACTTGTGTCTCCCAGAGGGTTAGCCAGACATGTATTGTTGCGTCACTTTAAGTGCTCCAAAGACAGCGAATGTCCCATGTGGCTTCTCTATTTTAGAAACCTTCGCGAACCGAGGTTATTGAGGTCATTCACTGATGTTTTATTTATTGAACACACATCAAGACACAAACATCAGGGCTGCTCTGGCTCTGGCATTTACTGTTCCTGAAAAATTTATAGTAGGTATATCCTTACCTCAAACTTTGAAGATACTTTTGGCATTGGCATTTGAAAAAGTGTGGATTAAACATAAGGTCGTGTATCACAATATTTTTGTTTCAGCTTGCAAACACACACTTTGGACCTCGTTAGTATGGAACAAACCGATCACAAAAAACGAATTATTATCCAAATAATCCCAACATGATCCTTCAAACTAAGTCGTCGAAACAGCGCTCATATTCGATCGCGTAACGTTTTTGTGAATTAACCCAATAATAATAAGTGGAGCTTTTCCACGTCGCCAGCTGTGTTCCAATCCAGCCCCACGTGGTGGCTCGTTCAATAATAATGTGCTGCTAAACCGCTTATAGACAGGTGAACCCTGTTCTCAATTAGGATGTTTTGATGTTTCTGTGACCCAAAGCCAATGTTCTTAAAACACACTTGAATAAAATTCAGTATTTTAATAATTTCAAACGATTTCTACCTGAGGGGGTTTCAATCTTATCCACTGTACCTTAAATGACAATTTTTTTTTTATAATGTACTTGGTTTATTCAATCAGATGACTGTACTTGTTTTATGCGTTTTTCAACCTGTCCGTCACCGCTGACACCACTAACACCGTCAAATCTACCATCATCATGACTGCCAACGCCCACACCACCGCTACCTGCACCGGTTCTGCTACTGCCTCTGGAACTGCTATCGCCACCCCCTCTATCTGAATATGGCATTATTGGACAGATTTTCTTCTCGACACTGTGACGACCTCGACTACAGTGTGATGTTTAGAAAATGTTATTTGGATGGAAACTTGATATTACAACAAACCAGTAAGTAAACTTAGTCGTTACTATTACCATATAATGTAGTGGAAGAAAGACAGTGTACCAAGGTACCAAAACATCATAGTCCCGAAGTATAAACTCGTAGATACGTTAGCTTTTACTAATTATATGCAGTCTCCAGAGAAAAACCTAAAGACAAGGGAATATGACTCATGGCTTACGATTTAAATGATACGTAACGTATATGCTCGCAATAGTATCTTTATCCCTCGAGGGCAGAATTTTATCGCTTGTTTGTTGAATGTCTATCGTTATAAACTTATAATCAAATATGGTAACTAACAAATGTTTCCACGGTAGCAAAAAATTAACATCGATCCAAAGCCTGAAATGGTGTTTTCCCAAAGTGGTGGAACGTAGGATTGTGTTTGCCAACCTGG
The DNA here is from genome assembly GCA_947562075.1 of Orthosia gracilis. NCBI lineage: Eukaryota > Metazoa > Arthropoda > Insecta > Lepidoptera > Noctuidae > Orthosia > Orthosia gracilis. The sequence goes on from OX387270.1 coordinate 10,700,565, forward strand.
TCGATCGTAGGATCTGTTCCGCCGGATTAGAATTTCAGCCGGACGATGTTCACTGCTGGACATATGTTTCTTCTCTAAGCGTCGTCACATAGAAATAAAGAAAGAATATTTATTTGTTACCCGCAAAGGAGACACGAGATAAGCAAAACACACAAAAAAAACTAAAATAAAAACCCCGTGCGAGACCAAAAAGGCAAGGCAAGGCATACACTGAACATGCGCTTCTCGCATCCAGCAGACTACTGCAAGTCTGCAGCTCTCACAAGTCAACGGTCAACCTTGTGGTTGGAGACCTACTAACGTATGCTTTTTCCGGTACGCGGTCGCCAGTCCTGAACCTTTTGGCCCCGTCGCTATCGCCCATCCGTTCTACTAGCAATTGGCCCAGCCCTACGGATGATTTCCCTTTAGTGGGGTTATTCGGTAGAGGTTATTCTTGGATATCAATATAAGTAGCCAAACCCTTCTAAAAGTATTTGTCAAAACATTCATATTTGATTCGACTCCCAATCAGCAAACAATAATATAAAACCCTGTATATTCCCGTCATAATAACAAGATGGTAACACACCGTTCCCATCCAAATGGACGGCGGTCGTCAGAATCCATTTTATCTCGAACATTACCAACATGGTTATTCTTCAATATTTATATAAAATGTAAATTGTTCAGGGGCCCTGGGCCGTGACTGTGTTATATACATTAACGTTGGAGACTTCTTTTTTCGTATGAAAATAACGTGCCCCGCTGAGGGTACGTAGCGTCGACGTTAAATTTTATTCTTTTCTCCGGTTTGTTTAGCGGTTAGTGTTGAAATTATTTCTTTGAAGATTTTTTTATTTCTTGGTAGCAACAAGCTACAATGCTTTGGGGTACAGGAATGACTTAGTTTGGCTCATCAAGAACCATTGTGGGGGCCTAACCTTGTCAAGCGATTAGTGAGAGATTAAGCTAATTAGATGTCATACTCACTCCCATTCAATGAAATCTGCCACAATATTGTTCAAGAGTACTGTTGATAGGTATAAGTCATTTTCCACCTGACGCGTTAAAGCAAAGTGGTAATCGAAGTATGACATCACCAGACTACAGACTACTAACAGTGTCAATACACCTAGAATTTAGGTAACATTAATTTCACTACATAGGAAGACAGGAGTGTCCTTAACCTCGCCAAAGATCCCCAAACACAGGAAGACGCAATTACCCAATACTTATTTAAATATCATAATATATCGTTAATATTATCGTAGAGTATAAAGTTACGTGGATCATTATCATAACTGTAGAACAAAGCACAGTAAGTTCCGATCCATTGCTCGCTGACAAAGAACAATAACCCATTAATTTGAAGACACTTTATTGCTTCCATTAAAACAATGCATGCGACTACTGTGCGTAGTATTGTATACCAGGGATGTTAACGAGGTCCGTTCCCGTAACCGAATCCTATATAAAAGTTTCGGATAATTTCGAATAGTCTAAATGGAACCCGTTAGGAGAGATTTTTCTGCTCTGCCGAGCCGACTCATTAATACGAAATAATTTAATATCCGTAGCCGTATCCGATTCCAGTATAAATATTATTTCTATATCCGTATCCGTATCTAGATCCGAAATTTCATATCAATAGCATCCCTGTTGTATATCCTAATGTTATTGTTCAGTTGCGTGGCTCTGCTAGCGACTCTATGCGTGTGGAATGATGGATAGTAATTCACGTGACTCATCACTGCAGTAAAACATTCGAGTTCTGACATTGGACAGTGAGGCGTTTCTGTAGGTACTTTTACTGCAGAATATACTTTAAACATTTTTCTGTCTGTATAAGAATCTTGACAGTTTTTTTACAAACTTTTTCACATGAAGTTTGTAAAAAAACCTTTAAAAAATTTATTTTGCTCTTTTTAGTGTTTTGCTTTTGAAGTCCAAAAGCAAAACACTAAAAAGAGCAAAATAAATTTCGTTTCGGCTGTCGGTGTCTTTGCTACCTCTTGTTTTTAACATTTTTCGACACCGACTTCCGACTCACTTTTTACTGTTTTGCTTTTGAAGTCGGTTTGTTTTTTACCGACTTATACCGAATGATTTGTTGATTTTTGTTTTTATTTTTGTGGAAAGGTTTTTATTTCTCTCTTTTTAGTTTTAGTACACCATCATTAAAAATGAACAATTTATATAGCACGGTACCTAAAGGATTGACAAAATACAAATAATAACTCAATTTAAACATACGTGCTGTGTGTCGCTAAGGAGTTCGGTTCTATGATCCATATTTTGTAAACTGCTGGACCGATTTTGATAAAACTTGTACTATTCCCTAAGTTGAAAAATATTCAAAACAACACAAAAAGAATAATCACGATCCGATAAGTAGTTTCGGAGAAATGCGTGGACAAACATATTTCCATACAAAGATACATACATACAAACAAACATACATACACTTATGAAATTTGGCACACGTGTTTAGAAGCCCACATAGAATAACATATGTGAATATTGTGCATTTCAAAGTCAAAGTCAAATATATTTATTCAACTGGGCCAAAAAGCGGCACTTTTGAACGTCAGAATTAAAAGTAACAAATCATAAAATAAAAATTGATTCTACCGTGCATTCGGAAAAGTAGCTTGTTATGGAGAATAATGCACAAGAAACTCCATACAACCATATTACATATATACGTGTCGAATCTCTACCAGAATTACATAATTATATAATTTTTTTCTGACATTTTACTGAATTAGATCTTATTATATTATATTTTACCTACGTTTTTACAAATAAATAAATTGAATTTGAATATTTTTTCATAATTCTTCTCCTGTCTCTTTATTCATCCCATATTCGTCTTGTATTTTTATTAACTTAAAAAAATCGGTATGTTTCAGCCTATAATTAACAATTTCAAATTCAAATCATCACCATGAACAATGTAAGAATTTCACCTGACTCGTCACTGCAGTAAAACATTCTGAGTTCAGACTTTAGAGAGAGAGGAATTTCTGTACTTTGAACTACAGTATATGAGCATAGTAATGTTACACGTGGCCAAATATGCCGTTCGACCTCTGCAACAAAACACAGGGGATACCGGTATGCTAAGGTCACACAACATATCTACATGAAACAGCGTTTGTAAGTAAAATATCTTACCCCAAGGGTAAACTAGGGCGTTTCAATAGTTTCTTTATACGTACCTATAAGTTTGTGCAGTGTTCAAATGTCGCCGTGACCGCTCAGCCTTGAGGTTGTCGCGTTTTTATTGTCATTTCGATGGTCGTAGGCTTATGGAGTTACGGTATTCGCCTGTAAAGTATTCTTGGAATATCACGGGAGGGTTTATTGGCCATATTTCGTATTTTTATTATAGTTCTAAGATCTATGTTGGTTTGGATATACAGGGAATGACTGGGAATGTTTTTTAGCTTTGATGTTTGAAGGTAAATTGAGGCCTTACATAACTCTGTATGCCTACATACAGAAAGGTGGATTTATTTATTAATTTCGACTTCATGCATAAAGGTTGGTCCTCTTGAGTGGAGTAAAAACCGGCCAAGTGAGAGTCGGAGTCGCGCACGGACGGTTCCGTACCATTATCGCAAAAAAAACGGCAAAAAATCACGTTTGTTGTATGGGTGCCCCACTTAAATATTTATTTTATTCTGTTTTTAGTTTTTGTTGTTATAGCGGCAACAGAAATACATCATCTGTGAAACTGTTTGAAATGTCTAGCTATCACGATTCATGAGATACAGCCTGGTGACAGACAGACGGACAGAGGAGTATTAGTAATAGGGTCCTGTTTTAACCCTTTCGGTACGGAACTCTAAAAATCAATGACAAGTACCTCTCACACCTCAGGTTTGCGGATGACATAGTACTGCTATCGAAAGACCCGTGCAAACTTTGACTGAACCACTTGATAGAACCTCTTAGTCATCACAAAGATACCGTTGGGCTAAAAATCAACTGGGACAAAACGAAAGTAACGACTAATCGTGAAGAAATACCTATATCCATACAGTCTCAGCCTATAGAATATGTCGCAGACTTACCTTGGACATCTAATTTGAATAAAAACCCTGTACAGAAAAAGAAATCGACTGTACAGTGAAAAATACGTAGAACAAAAAAAATTCAAAAGTCCCATACCCACAAAACTGAAAGCGAAAGCGATGAATATCTGCTTAACACCGGTTCTTACCTACGCATGCTAGACCTGGTCTCTCAAAAAAACACTCTTAAATAAAATAAGCTGTCAAAAGGAATAGAACGGAGTTACATGAACATCAAACTGAAAGACAGAGTCAAAACTTCAATGATAAGGAAGAAAACAAAGGCGAGAGTCGCGGTCAAACAGGTCCTGACACTGAAATGGATATGGTCAGGTCATATTCAGACAGCTACGGATGAAAGATGGTCACAAATAATTACAAATTGGTACCCCATATACAAAAAAAGAAGGAAGGGTAGACCATTTAAAAGATGAAGTGACGACATCGTACAAATAGCTGGAAACGTATGGCTCAGACGGGCAAAGGATAGAGCTACCTGGAAGGGTCGGAGGAGGTTTTCACTACAAAAGGCGGCCCTTACACCTAACAATACTATCATTATTTAAGTATAAAACTAGCATTACTAACAAATAAATGAATCAATATATATAATAACACTACGCATGTAAGGGACAAAAGAAAGCTTGTAAATAAGTATATGTATAAAGGTACAGTCCGTACGCAAAATACGCGCTTAGTCGCGCAGTTGCGGATACAGCCCGTCGAAACTAAACTAAACTAAAGGTGCAGTGGTAGAATGAATGCCTTAGGCATTTTCTACCAGTCAACCAAGTGTGTTTAAGAAATAAGATGGGAGATGCATTGTATAATCTTTTTTTTTCAACGTATATTGTGCCACTGCTGGGCAAAGTTCTCCCCATAGCGTTCCACTTTTCCCATTCCGTTACCATTTACGACAATAGCTTGATCGGAGAAGGCAACACATCATCATCAAAGCAAAATACGTTGGTAAAATATCGATCCCCAAAATATTTTCTAAAAAAAATTTATTCAAAATATGTATAAACCCGACTGCTTAAGAAGCGAACTAAAAAGACGTAAACAAGAAGAAAATCATGATGTGCAGTCGGAGGATACATATTCACGAGCTTGCTGACCAGGACCAGATGTATCATCCTACTGCACAGCATGATTTTCTTCTTATTTATGTCTTTTTAGTTCGCTTCATAAGCAGTCGAGTTTATTGATTTATTGAATTAACTTTTTTTATTTATATCTTTTTAGTTCACATTCATATTTTTTTTTTAATTAGTTACATTTTAACACATAAGTTAGTATATTTTTAAAATCACCTCTATAAGCCCTTATTTTGATACCCCACACGATGGGTATGGAAGAAAAAAATAACTGAGCCTCTTCAATATGGCGCCCAAAAGCCTCCATTTTTCCATTTTACTATTTTAATTTAGCCAGTGACACTCGCAAGGTTAAGACGAATCAATTGACCTAAGAATCATCAAAACCGGCCAACGCGTTTGTCATTAGAACGCCACATAGGAAGAAACATATGTATGTTTCTTCCTATGTGGCGTTCTAAAGACCAAACGCGTAATGTGTTTAATGTGGTAAACACATTACCCTCCTTCGGCAGTCGGGTAAAAGGTGCGAGGGATTATACTGCAGCTGACACTACAATCTCTCGCACGACGAAGATGTGCTACGGAGACTACGAAGTACTCTACGCCGTAGCGTATAGCGTAGACTTCGTAGCGTGGCGTAGCAGGTGATCTACCGCCTGCTACGCTTGGCGTAGAATCGTTGTGATCTTTTAGTTTTTATCTTGCATATGTAACTGTAGAAATATAGGTTTTCATAAAACAGATGCAAAATCCTAGAAAAAATAAATGAGAGAGATAGTGAAGATACTTTTATTTTGCTGGCTTAATAACGGATTGGTATTCTTAACTTTTATAAGTGCCCGTTTATTATATCAAGGCTACAATTTTACTTTCCTTTTACGGCAAGTGTTCCTACTGCCCACACTCCCACGCTGTTCAATTTCCTAGTTTCCCATGTAAAGTTTTTTGACCTTTTCAGCAATTTTATCAAATAAAGTCGTATTTCAATTCGTGTCGAGATATAAAATGATTTGATGAAGTTTTTGACCTCAACTTTATCGCAAAGATTAGTTTTATTGCTCCTAATTATGCGTTAGAAAGTATAAATATAAAAGCGAACGTTATTATAATAAAAATCTTTATTTATAATAATCACGCAAAGCGACGTTCTTTACTTTCAGAGAAGTGACCGCAAGAAGTGTTTCTTTTGTATTTTTTAACAAAGAAAATGTTGAAAAACATAAGAAATGCTATAAATTGTCACGCTATGCATACAGAAATAGCGTTTAATAAAGAAAACGTGGTCAGGTCAAGCATACTCCGTTTTGATCACAATCTTGAAACGCTACAGAAAAGTTTTTTCTTACAACTGAAGTATGAAACAAATGTTTTTTTTTCCTTTATTTAAACGTGCAGCTATATGCGGTATATTTAATTGTGGGTACTTTAAGAAGTAACATAAAACTCGTAGCTCATAATTATAATTACTCGTTACTAAGAATACTCTACTAATTAATGGAAGTAAAACCTACTTATTCAGCTTCAGTTACTGTAAATTACGTTAACTATTTATAACTTATTTAATTAGATTTACTCCTCTGAGAAGGATCGTTTTTATTTCATTCTTAAATATTCATAATACTATACAATTTCCTATCTACTTATATGTATAGCTACATAAGCTCACGGCATTTTCACATGGGGATAGACAGAAACTAAAGAACGCCATCGGCTACTCTTACAAACTCCGCTTCGGAAAAGATAAAAAGTTGATTTTGATAACGCCAAGGCACAAAAAAATCATTATATTTTCCCGCGAAGCAACATGGGAATCTCTCTGCCAGACTGCAGAGACTAAAAGCGAGATGGAAAACAGAAGAAACCTAGATTCCGGCTAACAATCCCGTAACCGACCAAGCTATTTACAAACAAGAAGCCTCAAAGCCCTGCCTCCAAGCCTAAAAGCCCCTGTTTTATCGACATCACTCTCAAACAACTTGTCAAAAGGGGGCCTACTGCGCATGTCCACACCATCTGACAACTCTGACATTTTGAGGCACGCTTAGAAAATCACTGCGAAGCAATACACCCTAAAAACAGAGCAAAATAAGAACTGCACGATCATCAAATCTATCGAAACGTACGAATAACATACCGCTCTAGTATTCCCTTCGCCTTGCCTGTCACGGTGACCAGTAGATCCTTAAATTCTGTGCTTATTTGTAGGCGGTTGCCCAATGTAATCTAAACAGCAAGTCGCCATAGCCTGGACGAACTATGAAGTGATAATAACATCGGAAGCCAACAGTGAATCTTAAGAATGTTAACAAAAGTGAACTGTATACAAACTCCTCTCAGCCAACCTTGAAGGAACTAATCATTACCGCGGCTATGAGGCATGGAAACAACACGTACAAGCAAGAAATGACATAACAAGAAACACGATAAATCTACTGTAGTGACGAATATTCGATGTCTTAGCATATAAAATAATATCAAACAAATACATATCATTACTGTGCCTGTAGAATAATATATTAAATTAAATATCCCTTATATTTACCTTACATTTATGAATATTGCATTATACGTCTAAGAGCACTTTACAATATTTTGGCGATTTTAAATATTAATTAATTATACGAAGAAGAGTAATCTCATAAGTGTAAACTGAACTGAATCATATCATTATACAAACTACCTGTTTTCGGAAGAAGACATCGTTTGGTGAGTAAATCTTATTACTAAGTAGTACCGTAGTACAGTATGCCGCGCGTCTGTGGTAACAAAATAACCTGGCCTCTTATTTATTTGAAACACCGTACTACGCTAGGCCAGGGTTAATGTGCTACCACCGACATGAGATCGACTGTACACAGTTGAATACTTAGATTTATGTGTTTAAACGGATTACCATAATTATATTAGTAACAGATTTTCGATACCTACTTCTAGCTGTAAATAGATACTGTCATACAGATTTCCTCGCGATTGTGGAAGCCTATGATAAATCACCTAAGAATATATTTTACTGAAAAATTGCAATGCTCTGCGTATTGAGTTACGTCTAAAAGTCACGCAAACATTATTTTCAATTTGGAAAGACAACTTTAATGTCTTTCTAACTGCAATTTATGAGATCATCTAGGCTTGGTTTGTATATGAACCAAGTACCCGGCACGTGAAATTTTGAGGAAGAGATGGTAGATTACTAAAATCGCCATTGTATGAAATCGCTATAGGAAAGGGGATTGACTCCCTAGGCAGATTAATTAAAAGTCGGAAACACACCGACGTGTCGTGACGTTGCGCGGGATCCACCAATCAAACTACTCTGTTCCAGCCTACGTCATAACACAACGAGTTTTGTAGCCAATCAACTGCGTCAAAAGGCGCCACGCCACGACGCGTTTGTGTGGTTCCGCCTTAACGGTAGAAGTTTCTATATTTTTCCATTTTTTGAGTTATTTCTTGAGGCAATTTATTGGTTTTGGCGTCTAAGAGATTCATTGAAACATCTCACTTTTTGCGAAGCCTACGAAAAAAGGTATCCTCTTTCTAATTGGTAGGTACATTAACCCAATAAAACACCTTAAGTCCGGTTTATATTAGTTGATGTATCAATCTACTTAGCTTTTTCCATCTATATTGGATACGGCTTTCAGTAACCGGATGCAAATGAATACCAGAATTTTACTTGGAGCACGGAGTCCCAGCGCTAACAAAGAAAATTTGGTATAAATAAATGTCACTAGATGGCGCGATATGCATTGATTCGTTTTTGAATTGTGTGTAAAATGAACATTTTCTAGAATTGATCATAAAAATGTATGTTCTTGTTTAATCAACTCTTTTAAGCACAAAATTATGGAATATTGGGCTCTGAATTCACATTTCAAAGATTATTTGAACAAATAATTTAAAATTAATTCCAATAGATAGCACGGTTTTAAATTTTTGAGGTATGCCACTCGTTTTTTTTAATTTATTCTTTAACATATTTTGGTACAATCAAACTGTTAAATATTGTAAAAAATAAATAAAACAAATCGTCACGAACCGAGAAAACCCTTTTACTTGCAAGTCGCTGCTAACACCATCTATAGCCGTGAAACGGAACCGAACGCGTTCGAATTACTTAGAAAAAATAATCTTCTTAATCAGACGAAAAACGCAAGTTACATCGGCTCGGTTTCTTTGTATGGGATGAGGCATCTGTATGCTAGTATTATATTATCTGTGACTTGGAGCGACTGCCTATCTGACCGTCACAACCCGGTAACTGGGTATCATTAGTCAAGCCTCATAATTATATACCTTTACCAAATGTTTTATAACTCTATCCTTCATGTAGACAACATAACAGCAATGCTTCATCAAAGTCAAAAAAACGAAGTAACCGCTATAATTATAGCAGTATTTAACACCGGTGAAATATCGCTTTCAAACCGCTACAATATCGTGTTGCGTACATAATGTGTATTTACCCAGTCGTTTCCTTGATGGAGTTAAAATTTGGGGTAGTGACGGGAAGCCACACAAAGGTGAGGCAAGACAACATACACAATTCAAATTAGGTTTTTCCGTGAAATCGCCCGCGTTGTAATTTGGGAAGGTTTGGAATAGAGTTATTTATAGATGAGTTGGTAAAGAATTTATTTAGGTACTGTAGTGTAGTCGCTATGGTATGAAATAAATACGCATTTTGCAAATAATAATAATAATAATTTGGTGCTGACCTTCAGTCTAAATATAACACGACGAGATTCAATTTAAAGGGAATCATTAAAAAATTTGGATGGAACAGCAGAATTTTTAAAGGTAAAACAAGACTGTCAATATCGGTATACTGAAGGGCTTGTTAATAGATTGTCTTGCTTGAAATTATCAGATTTAGGGGTTTGAAATTACTTCAGATCATATTTTAATTATATTGGTAGTTAGCCTAGAGAAAATCTTTTAATTACTTACATAAAGTCAAAGTTCAATTCTTTATTTCAGTTAGGCCACAAGCGGCACTTTAAATGTCAAAAATTTAAATTAACACTTAATAATAAATTGATTCTACCGTCCATTAGGAAATGTAGCTTGTTAAGGTAAAGAACGGACAAGAAACTCCACACTTATTCTTTAAAAAAAGTGTTTTACAATATTTACATACATATATATTAATTCATATAAGTGAAGACGATGCACCTAGAATAAAACTACCATACTACGTACCAATATAGGTTAAGTCTAAACATCACCACAAAAATATTTTGGAAAAGGCCTAGCAAAATATGTACCTTTTTGTATTGTGAATATTTCAATCCAATATAGTTAAATGGCACGTGGTTAGGTTAGGTTGTCATGCAACATATGTATGTCAATACGGTTCATAACCATAAAATATTCCAAATATACGAAGTGCCTACCAATCAAAGTCATACTTTACATACGAATGTACTTGATAACCTCCTAATTAGACCTCTTAGAGTTCGTCGCGTGTGGAATGAAAGGCATGAACTGTTTCAACTTTTTATTTGATTGGAGGAATGTTCTCGAAGAAAAATACTTCAGCAGCGGTATTTGTGGGTTGACATTTGTAGCGGTTTGTTGTTAATCCTGAGATTTGTCGACCTAGTTACTGTGAAAGTTTAAAATAAACAAGGAATTTATAATATTTTTTAGAGATGGACTGACTAGTCGGGGAAGCCGGCTAGTCCGGCCACATTTTACAATCGGCAACTAGTCGGCTATTAGGTGGCAAAACTTGCCAACTAGTTGGCACTTACTGAGCTACCGAAAAACATGAACTGAAAGATATCTATAGATCGCCAGTAGCTATTTATTATGTAGATTTTTTCAATTTTACAAGAACGATGCGTAGATACTGTCAGATTTAAAAACAAGAATGTTAATTGCGATGGACCGATTAGTCGGGCAAGCTAACTATTTTGCTGCATCCATAGTTTGCGACTCCTCGGCCGAATGAACGCCGACAGGTCGTCTAGTTGGCAAAAATCATAGTCAGCTCATCTCTTATAATATTTTTGTTTTGTACATACTGTGGAGAGATAAATCACAGGGTTTTTGCGTAAATCTGAAAATTTTCCTTTACACTGGATTTAACGTAGTAGATTGCAGCTTATTGCTTTTAAACCAGACGGTATTATCTGTACGTGACTTCTGAACGTCGAAACAAAATAGTTACAATATTAATTTTCTAATGAATCAACATTTATAGGTAATATCAGCTATCATGTTTCAAGGCGAGCACCTTGAAACCTTATAGTAAGCAGTTAGCCTTGGTTTTAACAAATACTTTTCAACCATACTGTGCTAGTATTATATTATCTGTGACCATACTTAACTATTATTATTGGAATAAAATTATTGTTTCGCGTAATAAAGGCAGGTAGGTACAGGTTGAACCGTATTTTTCTGAATTAACATCGTGTCAAACCCTAATTAAATGTCAAAGTTTGACAGGTTTTCAGGGTATAGTAGAGTTTGACAAAAACTGTACTGTAGGTACTATAAAATCCTTAATTCATATGAAATTTCTTATCATTTCCGTTGAACATCAGTTTTCTTAGGAACCAAATTAAATCAACATAAATTACCAAAGAAAGTAATTTCTCAAGATAACCAACTTCATAAATATAAAGGGGACATATTGGAGGATGTATTGCGTATTCCTTGGATACAATTTCCTTCGCACGCGAGTTTTAAATTGATAACGATGTGACGCCGTTTCATTCGCATTGCGGGTACTTTTACGGGCAAACAAGAGCGTTATGTCAATAGCAGAAAACATAAGCTATTTCCCGTATAAAAAGTTGACTGGAATGGAACACAGGGTGCGGTTCGCGTGTTCCCAAGCGCTTGCGATCCCTCGCATGCTGACGCTACCTAACCTCTAGCGACTGCCTACATTTTTCCACATTTTAGTACACAGCTAAGCAATTATGGATATTGGCGTTCGTGTTTTACTATATTTAGGCTTTCACAGAACTCGGTCTCGAAGTTCTATTGTGTATGTAACCCAATTAATTCCATTACTACATAGAGTTTACTTGGTATTGGTACCAATACCAAGTAAGTAATAAGTCCATCAATTCAATGGCTTTTAGTATTGGGAGTTCGTAATGAAGATTTTCTGATAGTGGTAACAAATTTCGTGGAAGCTTTTCCAAGACATTTGAGGCAATTCCACTATGACCTACAAGTCGGCCTTTTATAACATGAGCGGTCTTAAAGTCTATATATTGACAAGTCGTACTTAATGGTTGTTTTGTAACTGTATTGCAATGATGGATTTGTCGCTTCTGCGACTTTTATGTAATAGAATACAGCTATTGTTTCTTGGGATTTGATATCTAATCTAGGGAAACAATACAGAGTAATTTCGTGTTTCTGAATGATAGGATAGGTTCTCGATTAATTCTTCTTGATATTATCTTGTAAGAAGTACTTATCGAAGCGTACAAATACAGTAACGTTATTATTTCAAGTAACTGTTTTAATGGTAACACATTTAACCAAACAACATATAGCTTCACATTCAGTAATGTTTTAAAAGTCACGCTCTGCATGATTTTCGACCCTAAAACTCAACTCAAATATCTTTGTCTTAATTACATCAACATCTTCACGCGTTGCGGTTTGAGGGCTACCACATTTGGATCTCTGCTTATACCGCAAGGAAAATTATGCACGATCAGAGAACAAAGAAATATGTGGTATATCTTTCTGCACTAGTTGCAAACGCAACGTGTGTTGAATAATTTAACACTACTCCGCTATATCAGACTATGTGCAGTCAAGCAAGACGTATTAATACATGCGGCAGAACTATAAAACACACAATGATGATCAGATACTGGACATAAAATACATTGATGTTTTGTTCAAGTTTATTTAGCCTTGTGGAATAAATCGATGAGTCGGCAGTTCTTAGTAGTTTTGCTTTTGATCGATTGGCCTTCGAAGACTCTAGGTATTACAGTTAATTTATACATTATATATATATTATTATAGTTATTATGCTGGTATTTCAAGACATTATTATTAATTATTAAAGGCATTTATTTACCCTTATATCATATACCATGTTAATTATTCATTATAACATTAATTAAATACAATTTCAATTCAATTCCTTATAGTTTCACATTTATAGTTCAATTTTAAATTTAGTTAATGCAATATTAAGTGCAATATTAAGGTTATAATACTTGTTATTCTAATTAAGGATCTCTTTTCGAGTAGTCCTCCTCCATTTCACTCCACAGTTTTCTGTCCTTGGCTTTTGATTCCCAGTCTTTACCTGCTGTCTCTTTAATTTCATCAAGCCATCTTTCAGGGGGTCTACCTCGTTTTCTTTTGCCGACAGGGCCAGCCCAGTGTAATAATTTGTTGTACCATCTGTCATTATTAATACGTGCAACATGGCCTGACCACTTCCATTTTAACTTTTTGCAGTGAGTTGCAGCATTTACGTTGGTCTGTTTCCTTCTATCTGAGCTCTTTTGTTTATCCATGCGTTTTAGGTTTAGAATGCTTCGCTCCATTGCTCTCTGATAGGTTTGTTTTTTTTTTCATTTCTTCTATTATAGATTCATGTTTGGCAGGCGTAAGATAGTCTAATCGACTTTAGACTGGTAGGTTTGACTTTAATAGTTCTTTGTAGCTCCAAAATTTATTCCAAGTCATTTTTACACGTCTGTTTAATTCATCTACATGTCTAGATTTTTTCAAGGAAATTTGTTTGCCTAGATAAATATATTCCTGTACATACTCTGGTAGTCCCTCCTCAATTTGTATTGGTCGTTCTGCTCTGTTTTTCTTAACCTTGGTTTTAGTTGTGTTTAGTTCTAAGCCAATGTGACGACTGACGTTGTTGAGGTCGTTTATCATAATTTGTAACTGTGTTGGTGTTTCCGAAAACAGTACGATGTCATCAGCAAATCTTAGGTTGCTAAGGTAGTTCCCATTTAAAAAATACCTTTATCAGTCCAGTTTAGGTTTTTTATGATGTATTGAAGAACAGCAATGAACAATCTGGGTGATTATGGGTCACCCTGTCTCACACCTGTGCGTATTTTTATTTCGGGACCTTATTTATCCAATTTGACTCTACTTACACTTTTCTCATATGTGCAAATGCTTCGCCTCGAGACGACTGTTTCGCAGAAGGATACCACCGCGTCCCAGGACTCCTCGCTTCTGACCATAGACTCGACTACCGCTAGCACGGCTCCCTGTCGTTTCGAGTTAGCAAAAACTACCTAGTTCAAGTTGTACAAGAGCAAAGGCGTGGTAGGCGGTCTACCGTCATTCACTAAAGTTTACTTGAAAAGCATAATTATATAGTCTACTTAGCCAGTAGACTTACCTAATAGACCATATACACAACCTCTCTCCAATCCATAAGCTGACTGAACCAATGAGGCGTGGAAACGATAACCAAAAAGTACCAAGTTGACAAGAGCGAAGGCGCGGTCGGCGGACCGTAACGCATCAAAGCGCATCCTAATTGTCCGGTTGCGATTTCGAATCCGGCGCGGGCGCAGAGTGCCGTGACGTGCCGACAATTCTATCTATTTGTTAAGCAATCATTTCACTAACGATTTTGTTTTCTACTGTCTGGTCTAGACTGTTACATTATGTTGTGTTTTTTTACTGGGGCTATTATAGAAATGTGGAATATGGCTTGGATGGAGTGGATTTTTGGCGTCCTTGTCTGGTTGAAGAATGCTTGCTTGCATGGTTGATTGGTTATGACGTTGTGGGATATTCAACTAAAATTATATGATGATTTTTATAATCTTTGTGCTTCCTGTCGCGTAACTTAATTCTTGGATTCTTCTTAATCCAAATGATAGGAATCAAACAAGATGCCAAACTATGAACATTAAGAAAAAGTTAGTTCCACGTAGAAATCTTAGGCAAACTTAGGGATAGTTTTTACTTTAACTATGTTCTATCTATGTTAAGGAGTTTGGTTTCCGTACTTAGTCCTTCAGGTTGCCCATTGTGCGTGGGCCAAGGCAGCCGTCTGGTGGTTTAACAACAAGCCCACCTCCCTCCAGAAGTTAATTAGAGCAGGCCATTCCTGTCCAGGCGTAATAAACGCCTGGTTAGCCTATTATCCAAAGATCACAAAGCTTCTTTGGACTGCCTGCAGCCCGGTGTCGAGGCCCACCAGTTCTCCGCCTGTGTCTAGGTGAATTTCTGTAGCTACCTGCATATTTGGTAGAAGGGGATGGGTACGACAGGTTCGGGTGCTCAGATCGCCGTGCTGGATCCTCGTCTCACAAGCTCGTTAGCCGCGTCGATACCCAGTCATCCACTGTGTCCCTTTATCCATTGCAGTGTCACCGTGTTACGAATAGATACAGTTATTTGTTCAAGTGCGTTGTGAACTTGTGACATCTTAGTATGGAGGGATGTTTTTTTTTTTTTTTAATATTCTACCGCGGACATAGACGTCCGCGCCCTTTTTTACTATGTTAATTTGTTTGGTTTTATTTCATAAAATTACAATTATTAGACTCCTACGTGGGACATTATTCCTAGGCTTACTTAACTAACTTAAGTCTACGTGAGTTCATCTTTCACTAAATTCTATATTTTTATCGTTTATTATATATTTCACACTGGCATTACAATTTTATATTTCTATTTACTACTTATCTTTATGTTATTAACTATTTGGTTTATTAATTTCTATTGATACACTGCCTATGTTATTCACTATTTTGTCTACTTATTTCTATTTGTACACTTTGCGGGGGAGATGCATGGCAGTGCGAGCAGACCAGTACCGGCCGACGGTTCTCGTTCTAGTACCGCGTCGTAAGAACGTTAAGATGAGTATGACTGACTCGTTCCACCATGCAGCTTTACATGTATATTTTTATTTTATCATTACAGGATTTAGACAGGGTGATGGTTTGGGTTTGGGGAGGTGTTTGGGTTGGAGTTTTTGGATGGGACTTGTTAGGTGGTGTTTTGGTGATGTCTGCTGACCAGGGACTTCGCTAGCGTGAGCAAGGCCTTTATGACGACTACGTCTCGATGCTGCATGGCCGTCTTAAGATTGTAGTTGACGACCGTTTTAGTTGGCGCATCCATCGCCCTCTTAGCAAAGCGGCCTGTGGCGTCATCGGCGTCGTCGGTGTAATAGACGCAACTAACTGTATGTCTGGACACCGCCACTACCGCGTGGGAGATGCTGTCGTGGACCTGAAGCCTCCTGGACTTGGTGTTGATGATTATGACGTCATCGTAGGTCAACTCCTGAGCCTCGTGTATGGTTAGCAGGCGCGACCCTTCGCCGGACCCAAATCCCTGGCTCGCAAGAGAAGCTTTCTCCTTTCTCTTTGCGTATGAACCAGGAACAGGGTGTTTTGGGCAGTGCTCGGTATTTGCGCCCCTGTATAACCTTTCACCTTCAGAGAGTGGACCCGCGACAGCGACGACTTGCAGGGGTATATACCGGGGTATATCTCACTCAGTGCAAACGCCACGTCCATTGGATTGCGGTGTGTGCAGATAAACTCCCGGGTGATGCCAGCCACCAGGTCTGGACGGGTATACCTAAGCTCGAAAAGGTTCTCTCTGTCCAAAAATGGAAGCTGGTTAACGTCTCCGACGAGGACATGCTCGCTTGCTCCAGACAACTTTACTGCCATGACTATGGCCCCAAAGTGGTTCATAAGAGCCTCGTCTACCGTAAGACGGTAGCATTTGTCTTGACTATGGAGGGATGGTTAAGATTATACTTCTAAAGTAGGTTTAGCTAGAAACAAGATATTTCAAATCACAGTTTTTGACAGTACAGAATAAAAAACGTACTAAACAAAATTACAAAAATATTCAAAATCGTTACTGCTATAATAAAATGCTCGGAAACGCATGAACAATAACAAGCGCGCGCGCATCGCACAATAGATCCGCGGCCATGTCGGACGCGATTTCATTTCCTGCGCAGGCGCGCGCCGACCCGTGGACCAATTTCCGGTGACACTATGTACCAACCTAACAACCGATTGTACCATTATTGAATTGAGGTCGAATAATAAATCAATTCGCGATTTCACTGCCCATCATGTACTAAGCGAGCATTGGTTGATTTTATTAAAGGATGATCGTTTGATGGGCGTTAAATATGTTTTATGTTGATGTAGGGGGATCCGTATAGGGAGTTATTGATTATAAGGGTAGTTCAATATATTGTTGTAAATGTTTCAATCACTCAATGACTTCTCGGTTTATTTTTGTGAGGAATGCGTTTATAAAGACCAGAGGTTCTAGAAGAGTGACATTTCATCAACTAAAGCATCAGGAT
The DNA here is from genome assembly GCA_947562075.1 of Orthosia gracilis. Classification (NCBI taxonomy): domain Eukaryota; kingdom Metazoa; phylum Arthropoda; class Insecta; order Lepidoptera; family Noctuidae; genus Orthosia; species Orthosia gracilis. The sequence continues at coordinate 10,718,045 of OX387270.1, forward strand.
AGCGATAGGAATCTAATAATTTACTTATGGGAATGCCGAACGCTATAGTTCCCTTTTATTTGTATCTACATTGTCTGTATCTTTGTGTGCCAATAAACTAGATTTATTTCTTTCTATTCTTTCTTTTATTTCTTTCTTTCTTTCTTTGTTTCTTTTCTTTCCTTTCTTTTCTCTCTTTTCTTTCTTTCTTTTCTTTTTTCTTCTTTCTTATCTTTCTTTCGCTATCAAATGTCACGAGATCAATGTCTTGCATTTTAACATTTTGACCATCGCCAACGCTGATAGTTTTGCACATTGTCTAGGCCCTCAGAAAACGTTTGGAAGTCTTTAAAAATGTATCCAGAAAATACTTGAAAGAAAATCATGCTTTGGAAAATTCCATAATGGTTCTGCTTTTCCAGATAAGGTACGCAATCCTAAATATGGAGTATAAAAATATACAAACACTAGGCTCTGCTAGCGGCTTCCCTCGCATGAATGTCTTAATTTATCCCAAGGCAACATATTCTCGGGATAAAAAGTATCTTATGTGCTATTCCAGACTAGAATCTATCTCTGTGCCAAATTTCATCCAGATCCATTCAGTAGTTTTTGCGTGAAAGAGTAACAAACATAGGTACAAAAACACTGTCAGACTCGCCTTTATAATATTAGTAGGATAGGATTTCTGCGAGGAATGCATTTATAACGACCAGAAAATGTCTGGTAAGTTTAAAAATGTATCCTGAAAATAATAGAAACAAAATTAGATTTTGGTTAGTTCCATATTGATACGGAAGCCTTAATAGGGTGTGTAGCACACAAATATGTAATACATATAATAAAGGCCTATATATTGTGTCCTATTCGTGACGAAATAATTGTTCAGATTTCGACGTTACTGAAAGTTTTTCATGACGCATTTTTCTATAATATTCTCTATCTGATATGAGTCACGTAATAAATAAATGGGCAGCAGTACATTACGGTAAATAAACGGTTAATTTTCATAAATAAAATTGGTTATTATTTTTGTTGCGTGCACGGGCGATATGACAGATTTTGAGATTTGGCGTGTTGCACGCAGTCGTGCCGTCTGTCGTTCGTTGACATACGATAAAATGGCGTTTGAAAATCGGCCATGCAGTCACAGGTTATATTGTACGAGGCAAATACAAAAGCGAGCACGTCCCAGATACCCTGCCTATATTTTTTCCATGAAATGTGTTCACTTTGTTTATAACAGAAGCATTGGAAATGTGTGAACATTTTAGCGATATCGGATTGCAGATAGACTTTGTATGCAGTACCAATTTTATGTTGATGTCGTAATTGCCATCGAATTTATTGCATATTTTTTTAAAGTTTTTTTTGCTGAATGAAATGGCTGTTAAATATGGAGATTGCGCTGAATCTGCTGAATGAATGTAAATAAATATAAAATGATTTTATTTTTTTGTCTGTTAGTTAACCGACCATATTCAATTTGTTTAATTGCTCTAGCATCTAGTTTTATTCACACAAGTCTATCGAATTTCCATGAACATGATTTTCAAACTATACAGTTTATTTTCAACTGTTCTCTTCATTTTTGTTACCTGCTAATCTGGGAAACAGTTGTCGATTGTCTAAGTTGGGGTAGACCGCTTCAAATAGAACAATAGTTCATTTGTAAAAAAAAAACAATCAATTTTCAGGAATAAATGTAAACTCTCAGACAATACGCTAGAGTACTATCTAAATCCAGACAAACTACGTACGACGACGGTTTAAGAAATATCAATGTTCCTATCTAGTGATGTACTCTCAGTTCACATAACTATCGATACATCACATCTGTACATCTACATACGTCGCTTTGTAATAAAGCGCTAAATTCTAAATACCTAATAATCGATTAACTGCGGCAACAATTCGCCGAATTCCCGCCTGTAAATATCAACAACGTTTCAGGTCAGATTTTGTAATTGTTTGAAATTATCGACAATTCGTTCCGTTTGCAACATTTGATTAACCTACATTTTTTTATAATGACGTATAGCAATGTGAAAGGAATGGAATCCTTGGCATATTGACTCATTAACGATTAATGTGGAAATGAATGATTAAGGGTTGTTTCATTTCTTCATTTTACCTTCTACATTCACGTTTTCAACATTTCAACATTCTATAGAATGTTCTTTCTGCTATCGGTAATGGCAATAAATTTTCTTTTGGTAGTCTAGGTATTTTTTCTTGTTCTTGATTTGGGAATTCGTTTTTTATTGTTTATCGTAACTAATTTCCATTTTGGCAATTTTTCCAGTGCTCGACAGTCAGTCAATTTGTTTGAAGAGTTTTTGTTCGAAAGAAAAACTTGTAGGTTTAGATTAGTTGACTGGTTTTTATATTTCTCACTTGACGCTTCAGGTGTCTAGATTATTAAAGGGTTATACAAAATTCATGCAGACACAGTTACCGGCGTTTAGCTACTGTCATTTATAACTGCCTAATCACGCACTATTACCTACTAATTTGAAATACCATTTAATCTAATTCATACGCATTCACGCACACACCACAAACTGTAATCTTATTAATTATTACCAAAATAAACACGCCACAGTATAAAGAATTCAGTGTAACTTGTCCGCTTTCTTGGTCAGTGTGCGTGTGGAAGGCAGTTACTCTGTAGCAGTTACCGACACAGAATTTGTTATAATAACGGCCGTCCAGGGTAAACTACCTTTTATGGCATCAATTACCAACATAACGCTTCTGTAATTTCACCAAATGTGTGCTTCGGAGGAGTTAGAACGGTCCGAAGGTTCCGTAGATAATTGAATATATACTACTAATGTATGTAATTGCTGCAATTATTGTAATTAACTGTTTTTGGAACGAAACTGGAGTATGACGAGAGTCAAGACTCTCTTGACTTTTGGTATTTTAATCAAGAGCAAGTCTTCTACTAATATCGCAGAATAGGTGAAAACAGTAGAAGCTCTTGCTTGTAGAAAGTTCTACGTGAGTATTACTCTAATTATAGAAGTAACTAACAAAATTAATGTGAATGTATTATACAGCTCGCTAGCTCCACTTCAATTTATTTAATAGAACAGCTAGGTAGGTACCGTACTATTAGCCTAAGTAAGTCAGCATCTAATATTAATGTTCGACAGCAGTACATTGAATTGTTATTCAACCTTCAGTTCTACTGCGAAGCGACACAAACCCTATAATTTGGTAAACACACAGCTAATACCGACTGCCGTACGTCTGTCCTTATACATTTTTAAATATTAAAACGCGTTCTATTTCCCGCGCGTATATTTGCTCGTGTGTGTTTGTATGTGTGTGTGGCGGCGTTGCAATCCACGTTACTGGCAACAAACACATAAAACATACATAATAAGGTACGTTTGTGTGTGCAGCGCGGTCGGCGCCGCCGCGGCGTGTTGTGGGGCGCCGTCACCATGACAACGCCCGCACCCCTTTCCCACACCCCCACAGGTTTCAGCTGACCTGCCGACCTCTAGTGACGAGTCGTAACACTGTCAGTGTTATAGGGATGGGCAACAGTAAACGGTAATGTTATCGATTAGTTCTAGATTCGTTATTTATTTTATCAGTTTTTTTTTTAGCATTTTGTTTCAATTGAATTTATTGCATCTGAAGAAGTTGTTCTTTTATGGCACTGAAAACGTGTCATTCTATTGCTTAACCTGTCTTACCTAAATTTCCTATTGATTGGGACTCTCACTGATTATATTGTCATTTTGCATTATAATACAGTTTGAGTTCAGTTCCTGTAATTAATAAGTATCTAGAAATATTCTTCTCTGGGAAATAATGCATTAATGTTGGTACATTTGTATTTGTGTACATACGATCTATTTTGAATTCAAGTTTCACATTCATGATTATGCATTTCCATGGAAATCCTATTTTCAGGCAAATGTAGCAAAAACATTCAACAAACAAATGTGTTTGTTACAAAGTAACGTTGAATTCGTATGTTAGCTTCCTATCACATACATTGCACCAATAATTTTCGAATCGTTCAGTTACAAAAACGACAGTAACTATCAACAGTTATTTACCCGTTATCGACACTTTTCCGCACTGTCCCATCCCTACAGGACCAAGTCTAGTCTAGTTCTCTACGTCCTCAGCTTTATGAATACTTCAAGCTTCAGGTGCTTGCACATCGTACACTCTGGGCCAATAAAACGTAATGCCCCAAAAATCCACGGCTTACCGGCTTAGCAGAGAAAATCCTAGTTTGAGGTCATGTTTTAAAAAGTCTTGTTGTATTTCTTGGCGCAGCGGTGTTGCTCGTATTTTTAGCAGATCGATTGACTCGGTAATGACTTTATTCCGTGTGTAGCTAAACTAATGCTATTCTATTGTTTGGATAAATCGAATGGATAACTCATAAAAATATTGAAAAACAGTTTCTGTAGTTTCAAAGTTAATATTCTTTACTGTTCATAGAAATAAGTTACTGCCACGCTTAAAAGCGATGCGTTTGCGATTAGTTGCTATAGTAACGAGGTCTGAAAAATGGAAATATGTTACCTTGCATGGTTCCCAGAAATATTGACTTCACAATAAGTCGATACATTTTATATTCCGTGTGTCCTAAGGGGATAACAGCATGAGACATGCATAATAAAAATTTAATACATTTAAGTACGGTATGGGGTGATTTTGTCCACGAGGGCAGAGTACGCCCCGATATTTATTTTCAACGGCAAATGAGTCTCTCATAGAGTTCAAAGGGATAATTATTATGGAGTTGCTCATGTTGATGCAGATTTCTATACGCGTTAATGTTAATCTATGTATTAATTAATATTTCTGTTACTTTGCTTAGTTATTTGTCCGCAAAAACTTCTGTACTAGACGGTAAATAAGTGAATGCAATAAAACGTGCGTAATGAGTAAGTACGCCTGTAAGTACTTCATTTGTGGAAATTGGTGCAACTATGGTTCACATTTCTTGAAAAATGCTGTTACCATAACACTTATTCAAAGAGATGAGGCTTAATTTAAAAAAATTAAAGCAATCGGTCAATTTTATGGCATATCAAAAAGATATTTCATTGTCACATAAACCAATTTAATTTGCCGCAGAGCGCCCTCAAAGATTTGAATAGCGGAACGAACAAAAATATTGAAAAATGGTACAACAACAAAGACATTGTTTCCCTCAATGGTTTGTATCTACAACGCAATCGCAGTTGCGTCGCGTTCTACATAAAAAAAACGGTGGCTTTTCAAAGGACTTTTCATATACAAAAGGATAATTTCGCTTTAGTTTCCATTATGTGCGGCCGCGCTATTGTAGTCCGTGGTTAAACCACACCAATTTGCAAATGCGCCGCTTTTAATTTTACCTAATTGACCGTTTTACGGTGGCACTGGAGGCCTCGTGAATGTGCCCGTGGCCAACGTTGGGCCCACGTCGGGCCACATCGAGTTACGTCGGGCCCACGGCTAGTTTTGTCACCGCACTCAAAGGGTTTGACCGTAAAATGTAGCTCATTATACGGCGATCCTATGAATCTCGCATTCTCCGGCATTAAGTCGAGAGAGGCTGAGCAACAAGTCGAAATGTTGGTTCTTGTTTATACTTATCAGGGACTACTAAGGTATTTAGGTATGTTTAGAATGCGTGTTGGGCTGAAACTGCTTGAAATTAGGCTTGTTTCTCACAGAAAGGTTGATACCCAAACTCTTGTAATAAGCCACATCTATGTTGCGGCTGTCCCCGTTTGAAAGATTCAATCAGTATAACTATAACTTTCGCATTAATGAGACGGTACTTTATGGAGGCGTTTCAATGTACTCTGAAAAAAAAATAGCTATTTTAATTAATTTTCTAGCACGAGAAGGATTATGCCATTCAAGATGGTAATTTGGTATTCAGGCGTCTAGCAAATTCCTTGCTGATACTATGTAACTCAATTACGAGTATTCAAAAGAAAAGGTCGCAAGTAACGTTAGCAAGTTTACGTGCAGCAAAGCGGTCATACACAACGTTGATAAAACAGATGGTTATAATACTTCGTGCGAACAAGTTGTGTCAACATCTACCTAGCTCAATTAACTCGTTAGACTTAGTTAATGTTCTAAGGGGAGTCGGTAACCTGTCTACATATTATGCTCTGGCGAAATCTTCAAGTTCAATGCAGTTTTTGTTTAGTTCAAATCTTTTATATACGCGTTTTTCACGTGGGGGTTTTTGGACGTGCTGAGTCCTTGCATTCTTCTTTCGCTTGATCCACGATCATATTTAAATCTCGTCAAACACCCGCCGGTTGCGGTTACTCCCGGTTTCAAATACTGACCACCTGTCATTTTGTGAAAAGTCTGAGTTAATGTATTGTACTAAGTAGCATTTCAGAACTACTAAAAATACAGCAAATACGATCTCATATCTTTTACTTTTTCTTTTTTGGGGGCTGAGTCACCCACGTCCGTAGGAGTGTACCCCATTGTTACCTTACACGTGGTCCCCGGGTGGTGTAAATCAGGTCACACCAAGTGGCCTCGGCCAGGCTTCGGCCGAAGGCTTGCGACCAGCCACCGGGCAAAGACGTACCGACAAGCGGCTTAGCCGTGTTCCGGTACGATGCTCGGTGTAGCCAACTAGAGGAGTTAGGTCGAGATAGCTGTTCCACAGCAGGCTGACCAGCCTGACGCGCGCTGTTGGCGTTGTATCGGTAGACTAGTCGCGGAGGGTAGCGGGATCCGTCTACCGTTCGCACAGTGGAGATCAGGAGACAACCAGGCTCACAGAGTACCTCAGTGAGGCAGCTGATGCGGCACAGCAGCGGTACCCTTCCACCCAATTAGTGTTACTGGGGGACTTTAATGCCCACCACCAGGAGTGGCTCTTCCCATACCAGTGCACTGATCATACTGGACGGGAGATGCGTAAGCTTTCGCTTGCGATAAACCTCACCCAGCTGGTCCAGGGGGCAACAAGGGTCCCGGATGTTGATTTGTTTGGATATTGCGAATTGCTTGGACCTTCTGCTGACAACAAATCCAGACAGATATTCTGTGTCGATAGCTTCACCTTTGGGTAGTTCCAACCACTGTCTGGTGAAGTCTGTGTTCGTTTATTCCCCGCCCGATCCCAGCCCAAGAGGCACCCGGCGGGTTTGGCGGTACAAGTCAGCAGATTGGGATGGTATGCGATCTGTCTTCGCATGCTATCCTTGATAGCCGACTTGCTTTTCTTCGATTGATCCATCGTCGTGCGCGGACGCCGTGACGGATGTGTTGCGTCAGGGAATGGAGTACTACATTCCGTTCTCTGACGTACCAATGTCTAGCGTAGACCGGCCATGGTTTGGCGCCGAATGTAAGCGCGCCGACGCTCTTAAACATGGGGCGTGCCTGGCTTGGGTCGGCGCTCGAGCGCGCAAGGCAAGTGACGTGGGTCAGAAGAAGAAGGCCTTCAACAGAGTTGCCAAGTCCTGCAAGATGGAGTTGCGAAGGGCTTGGTTCGACCATATCGGCCAAATAGGGACCAAACTTGCTTCTTACCCAGAAGGCAGTAAGGCGTTATGGTCCCTCGCTAAGTCGGTCGAGTCGAACTTCTGCCGTCCCTCACTACCACCACTGCTGAAACCCGACGGGTCGCTGGCCCACTGCGCTGAGGAGAAGGCAAATTTATTTGCCTCTCTTTTTGCGGAATCTTCACGTCTGAATCCTGGTGACGCGCGGCCCCAGGACATAATCGTCTCGCATCCGTGAGGAGAAGGAAGGGGTTCCTTCTCCTCACGGATGCGAGACGATTATGTCAGACGTTCGCATCCATCAAAAAGACGTCCGTAGGGTGCTGCGCAACCTCGACGTGAACAAGGCTAGCGGTCCTGACGGAATACCAGCTTAGAACCTGTGCGCCTGAATTGTCTCCGATCTTGACACGCCTATTCCGCCTTTCGTATGAGGCTGGAAAAATGCCGAATGCTTGGAAGCAAGCTAATGTACAGCCCGTGCCCAAGAAGTGCAGTCGAGCTGACCCGGCCAACTACAGACCCATATCTGTAACCTCCATACTCTGTAAGAGTACGAACGGAACGTGTAATCAATATTAAGCTCCTGGCATACCTAGAAGCAAACGATATCCTTAGTGACCGCCAATATGGCTTCTGCCGAAATCGGTCTACTGGGGATCTTGTAGCGTATGCCATTCACATCTGGAGTGAGGCCATCGAGAGGCACGGGGAAGCGCTTGCCGTCTCCCTAGACATCTCGAAGGCCTTTGATAGGGTCTGGCATGAAAGCCTTAGTGGTAAGCTTCCTTCATTCGGTTTAACCGGTGGTCTGTGTGATTGGATTGCAGACTTCCTGAGCGATCGGTACATTCGAGTGGTTATCGATGGCTGCTCGTCGGACCAATTGGATATCAATTCCGGGGTCCCTCAGGGGTCGGTACTCTCAACAACTTTATTCTTGCTGCACATTAACGATCTGCTAAAACCTTTGGGTATGCTGACGATAGCACTGTTACTGAGAGATACTTGTCCAACGCTCGTGCTACCGGGCCTCAGATTCAGTCTCTCCGGGAGGCCATGGTGGAGCGCTTGAACCTGTCCTTGCAGGCAGTCTCCGAATGGGGCGATGCCAATCTGGTCAGGTTTAATGCTGCTAAAACCCAGGCGTGTTTTTTTCCGCTAAAAAGAGCCAATTTCACCCGGCTCCAACTTTCCGATATGCGACCGTGCCAATAACTGACCACCTTGAGATTTTTGGCGTTACGTTGACATCGACTCTCAATTTTGGCCCATACATTGAGGCAAAGGCTCAGCTGGCTGCCAAAAAGCGGGGGATCCTTGCAAAGGTGAGAAGGTACTTCAAGTCAGAACAGCTGCTCAGCTTGTATCAAGCGCAAGTTCGATCATGCATGGAGTACTGTTCTCATCTCTGGGACGGATCTGCCAAATACCAGCTTGATGCACTAGAGTCGATCGAAAAGCGGGCCAAGAGGCTCATCGGCGATGAGGCACTGGTTAAGTCAAAGCTCCAGAGCCTTGAATACCGTCGCCGAGTTGCCAGCTTGTCGGTTTTTTATCGGTTACATTTCGGGGAGTGTGCGATGGAATTCCGCCCAGCCCGTTTCATCATCGGACTACCAGACGTACGGCGATGCGCCATCGGTACATGGTGGACAGCCCACCCATACGCACTAAACGTTTTGAGAATACTTTTATTATGCGTACTAAGGAGTGGAATTCCCTGCCGGCGTCTGTGTTTCCCGATAGCTACAATCTAGGGGTCTTTAAGTCAAGAGTGAATAGGTTACTTCTAGGCAAGCGTGCTCCACCGTCGACCACGTCATCGCTTACCATCAGATGAGAAAGTGGTCAAGCACGAGCCTATAACAAATAAAAACAAAAAAAAATTTACGTCGTACTTGGAAAAGCTTACCGTACAACCAAGCTTTTATTTACCTTAACGTTTTATCCTTATTGATGCGATATACCCAATTTATCTATTGACTGATAATGTTATTATGGACGCCCCTCAACTTTTGCGTGGAAGTTATCTGTTATAATCTGGACGCTATGCGATATATATCCGATAGTGTAGGTTTCGGATCAATAGGATAAGCCGTTACTATAACAACCCCATAAAGATAATCATACGTTGAAACTGACTGTACTTTTTACCTTTTTATTTTTATAAGTGTTATGAGCTTATGATATTAATTTGATCAGCAATAGAAATTCTTTTGTTCTCTGTTATGTTTATTAGATGCTTAAAATACCAAATGGTATCATAGCCCATCGAATCTTCTTCTTCTATATTTCTCTTTCTTTCTTCAACTGAATAGTCATCCCTTTTCTAACTATGCCATCTTTTAGGCACTTATTCCACTGCCGGCGACGAAGCGATTAGCTCTCGATTATTTTCTCGCTGAAGAAACGAACAAAAGGATCCCGTGTCAATAAAATAAACTCACTTATTAATAGTTGATCGAAGGCTGTTCACACAGCCGGCGACTAATCTCTCATCACAAGTTTGTGGCAGCGACAAGAGCCATCAAAGATAATACTCGCTTAGCGATACTCGCTCGGCGATGCTCGCTTGGCGGTCAGAACTCACGCCGAGCGACCAACCAACAAACGCGCGCAAGACTGACCCTCCGAGCGGGTGGTGCGAGTAATCGCCCGTCGCATAAAAACAGTCGCTCATAGCTGAGCGGTAAAACTATCGAAACTACACACTCGCTTCTCGCTGCTCGCCAGCTCGTATCTCGGTTCTACCTCTTTTCACTGCTCGCTGATCGTCGGCGGTCGGACAAGTGACTGAGAAATCTTCATTCATATCTACTTAAAATCTACGGGACGGAAGATAATTTTTGTCCGAATTCATAAGGCAGGTTCTATGGCAACTGCGTTATATCACAAAATCGTGGGCAACAACCATTACCATTTATATTTAGGCCGGTATAATCTTATTAGGGAACACACTAAAATCCAATACTAATATCCAAAGAGCATAATTGTATTATAACACGTTTTACGTCAGTAATACTCCAGTAACAGGATACAAACGAACAATATTATCATGTATGCGGTGAATGGATTGTTACTATCCCAGTTTGATCAATATTAGGGATGATAAGGACAAAATAAATATAAATTGTAAAATTATGATGTTATGGTTTGTCTCATATGAGGCAGGTTAGATTTTACAAGCTTTTAATTAACTTGCTTTACCACATATAATAACTTACCAACTAACTAATAGTTGGTAGGTTAGTATGTGTGGGTGAATACTTGCAACTGATTTTTAAAACGGTTATTTCCAACCTATTGAGGGGGAGTTTTGCATACACGTTTGGTTTGGATACACGGATTTTTTTACCCGACTGCCGAAGGAGGGTAATGTGTTTGTCTATTTGTGTATGTATGTTTGTTCCTATGTGGCGTTCTAGAGACCAAACACTTTGGCCGATTTTGATGATTCTTACGTCAATCTATTCGTCTTAACCTTGCGAGTGTCACTGGCTGACACATTAAAATTGAAAAATAGAAAAATGGCGGCTTTTGGGCGCCATATTGTGGGTACCCATTTTTTTTTCTCCTATACCCATCGTGTGCTGTATTAAAATAAAGGGAGATTTCAAAAATATATTAGACTTAATGTTTAAATGTAATTCGAAGAAAAATGTTAACTAAAACAGTTCTATATAAAAAAGTTAGTTCATAAAACCAAAAAAACCGACTGCTTAAAAAGCGAATTAAAAAGACGTAAACAGGAAGAAAATCATGCTGGGCAGTCGGAGGATACATTTGGGTTTTTGTCAGCCAGCTCGCGAATATGTATCCTCCGACTGCACAACATGATTTTCTTCTTGTTTTTACAAAAACAATATTAAAAAAAAGTGTTATTTTAATTGTAATTTTTATCCAAAACCTGAATTACATAGGCTAAACTGTAAAGCTCCGCCTTATAAAGACCGAGTAAAGAAAAGGTAGTGGTTGGTAGATTTAAGGTAGTGAAAATATAAAACTGACAAACACACGTTCTTGCCATGGGGTAGCTTGTTATCACTAGATAACAAACCACTGGGTTATGGAGGCCATATAGGCAGTCGGTCCATGTAAAATAATGGTTTTCAGCTGCATCTAATACATTATAAATGCGAAAGTTTGGATGGATGTGTGTTAGTTTGTTACCCAATCACGCTAAAACAGCTGAACGAATCTGGATGAAATTTGGCACAGAGACAGATTATATCTATCGTATAGCGCATAGGCTACTTTTCATCCCGGTATAATGTGCCTTTGGGATAAGAAAACGATTATCACGCGGGTGAAGCCGCTGGCAGAAGCTAGTCTGGTTATATTGGAAGCTGACGCCAACATACAAAGTTAAGAAAATGCTATCCAGATTAATAGACAAACGTTCTTTAGTATCCTATGTTATATTGGTAGAGGCTATATTGAGATAGGTTCTTTTTTCTTAAGGAGGGCTATAGAGCCCGGAGGACACGGTGCAGCATACGGTGGAAGTCTGCCCCGCTTGGGCGGAGCACCACCGTGTCCTCGTAGAGGCGATCGGCGGTGGCGACCTCTCGCGTCCGGCCCTGGTTCAGGACATGATACGGAGTGAGAGAGCATGAGAAGAAAAAAAGGCTAGAGAATCCGAATATTCCGAACTATACTAAAAACTTCTAAAACTAAGGTTAAAAGATCACAGTCACAGCCGAATATAAACGATACGCCAGTACTAGGAAAAAAGCAGAAAGAAAAACATAATTTAAATGGTGTTTTTAATGTAATTGGTGGAGTCATTAATATCTTGTAACGTAGTTGTGTTGGCAAATTGTAGCCTTTAACTCCGCAATGCGGCTCGGCTTTTTTTGACATTTATCATATCGCACCGGAATACCGGCCCGCCTAGCCTTAATAGGCTTTTTGGAACATTACCAGGTTTCTGTTTGTTACCAGTTTACCAAGATGGTTACGTTTAAATGTTTCTACTATACAGCTTGTTTTCAATACTGTGATAGTGTATTGGATTATGTGTGAACATTCTGTGATTGATGGTACAACACATCTACAAAAAATTACGTTTAGCTATATAAAATTTAAAATTTCCTTACGTGATATATTTTCAAAATCCTTCCGTAGTGTTCACCTTCGTTGAGGTACGCTTGCGCAAATTATTATGATTCTAGACCAAGTCTGTTTAGTGAGTGAATTGGTATCAAATTTAATAGACGAGTTTTCTTTGCAAGCTTTTGCTCGCGACTTCGTCAGTATCTTCTTCTTGTTCTTCTTCCACCTCACCACTTTCCATTACTCGGGATCGGCTTGCCTAATCCTGAGGTGCCACTTGTGCGAAATTTGTGGAACTTCCATTCGTGTTCACGATCCCTCTTTTTCCCGTCTTGTAACATTTCCAAAAATCCTTGCTGGAAATAATGAATTTGATATGCCCAATCCTCAGTGTTTAGACTTGATAATTATGTTAGTCCGTTTGTCCAGTTTAAACAGGTGTATTGTTTCACAGATAATATTTAACTGTTTACAAGTTCACAGAATTGACACAGTGAAGTTAGATGGATCATCAAGTTTTACCCACATATTTTTTTTTTCTACTGTCCATTGAATTGACAGAATTTAAATCAGATCGTGGACTCGTGGCATTACATAGAAAACCAGCAAAAATTAATTTACAAAACTTAAATCATTTCTTTTTAAAGATGGTTATTATATGTATTACTGGTTCCTAGTAGTCGAGCTGCTATTAGAAATTTCAAATATTGTATTTTATGGAAAATACCTGGAAAGCAAGGCACAAATTATTCGATTAATTTGTGTATTTTTATATAAAATCCAGAACCGCAAAAGCTTTAACTACTGTTATTTATTCTATGAAGCTATCAGTTCTTATTTATTCATTCTTTAAACAACGAAATCCTCAATTATTTATTACTTATAATTGGAGCAGTCCAATCGGTTTCTCTTGTGTTTTTTTTAATACTTTAATAGTAATGTTAACAATAAATTACGAATGTTAAAATACTAATAAGCAATTAAACTGTAACTTAATATGTTACGTGATAGATTGTGTTAAAACTAAGAATAGTGTCCATTTGCACTTTTACACAAGTCCGTAGCACTTCCTTAGAGTCTGATGTAATTTAAATAACATTATGTTCATGTGTATAACACAGCGTTGTCACTATTATTCATTCACTACTCTAATCCAAAAGGTTTAGTTCTCTTTAGCCTACGCACTAAGTCTGTATTGTCTAGCAGCTGGATAGCCTCAACGTTCATGTGTCGATGAAGTCTGTGTTCGTGGGCTTCAGCAAATTTTTGGATGATGGTGGTGACGAATTCCGTTTTAAGGTCACTGTGAAGATCGTCATTTCTTATGTACCAGGTGAAATATTAATTAAATAATTTCGCATGAAAAGTTACTGTTGCAATGTGGCTACGTCAATGTGAAAAAATTTCGTAGAGAGGAGGCTAAAAATATGTTAGGGTCGATACTGTTATGTATATGTGGATCTCCAACAGAGGCTAGACAATAAAATGCAAGGTAACATGAAAATGGAGAGCAAGTTTGCGCTTCTAGTTTGTTATAGGAGACCACACCATTCGCTTATAGTTTAGATAAGTTTTAAAAGGGTTGTAGTTCACTTTCTATCCTTATTTATAAAAACCTGAACGCTGATTAGCAAGCCATTAGCAGACATTTAATTCAAATTTTCTAAGGCCCGATTTTTCAATATTCTGATAACTTTTAACTGAGCAATAAAAATGGCGGTTTGACAGCTTTTGTATAGCAAATATGTCAAACGGTCATTTTAATTCCTCAGTTAAAAATTATAAGACTATTGAAAAATCGGCCCTTAGATGAATTTGAATTTAGAATCTGCTGATCAGTTGCTAAACTGCGGCAAGATTTTTACAAATAAAGCCCTTGAGTCTACGTTCAATCAATAACACGAAACCAGCGATACTCGATACGGAAGATAGAATACAAAAATATAAACATATTTAGGTAAGTTCGTACAATTTGATCCCGAAGGAAAGGCGAAGCTCATAGTTGCATTAATAACTTCAACGAGCGGCTTTTTTCTTAAGCTTGGATATTAATAGGCTGTTACGAACTAACAAAGTCTGAAGTCTTGAAAATTCCTCGGCGAACGGTAACGCGCGAAAGTAGAAATATTTTTGCCCCCGCGTTGTACTGCAGTTTACCTACAGTATTGAATCTGTAGAAATATTTTTTCTTGAAATTTTCTAAGAATCTATACTAATATTATAAAGCTAAAGAGTTTGTTTGTTTGTTTCAACGCGCTAATCTCAGGAACTACTGGTTGGAATTGAAAAAATATTTTTGTGTTGGATAGTCCATTTGTCGAGGAAGGTTATAGGCTATATTATAACAACACGCTACGGCCAATATAAGCGGTGTATAAATGAAAAATGTTGTAAAAACGGGAAAAAATTCCTTATTATTCCTTTTTGAGAGCTTCCGTTGCGTGCGCAGAGTCAGCGGTTAAAGTTACGCAACATTCATGTATGTAGGGAAGGTAGGGTATGGTAGGTAGGTAGCCAGTTGACGGGAGAGAAGTCGCGTGGGACAGCGAGTTTAATTATATATTTACGTTACATAAAAATGGATAAAATGGATTTTAAACGCTAGAATTTTGTCATTGAGAAAACATCTGATACATTCAAATACCGGAATAGAAAATAAAGTTCCATAGTTAGGGTCGCTCATTTCAGAGGTATCGGACAATTTTTTAATTTATTTTTATTGTTGATAGGCTTGTTCTTGACTACTATCTCACCTGATGGTAAACGATGATGCGGTCGACCATGAAGCACGCTTGCCTAGAAGAAACTTTCAAAAACAGCCTGTTTTTGTTTAACGAAATCAAGCAGTAAAACTTTCAGACACCAAAAACATGACAGTACTTCAGCCAGTCTTTCCTCTAAACATCCCATCCTGATAACTTATGTGATTCGAGCTAGTACCTTGGGGTCTATAAGTGAAGATTGAATAATAGGTTCCTTATGTCTGATCCTAATATATTTTTGGATAAACTTGATCAATTTATGTGCGAGACGGTCAAAAAATATGGGTCAAGTACGAAAATAGTTATTGCTGGTGATTTTAATATAAATACTTTTAAACCAGGAAAAGTCACCAACTACTTAGTGGATCTATGTAATAACTATAACTTGCAGATTCACGTTAAAGTTCCAACACGTAAAGACTCTTGTATAGATCACATACTAAGTAACATAAAAAAATCTTCTAATGAGGTGTTATCCCTATACTTATCAGACCACGACACAGCACAACTCTTAGATTTTCCAGTAAAAGAGCAAAGTTTGAAGACCAAATCATATTTTATTTATAAAAAAGACTATTGTAATGATAATATAAGTAAATTCAAAAAATGCCTTGCAAGTTTAATGTGGTCAGAGGTACATCTCGAAACGGATTTAAATAATGCATTTAATAAATTTCACGAGTTTTTATGTTTATTGTACAATTTATGCTTCCCAAAGATTAAGATTAAAATAAACAACTCGAATGCAAATAAACAAAAATGGATAAGCAAGGGTCTCAGAAATAGTTGCAAAACGAAACGATGTTTACGGTATCTCTATTATAAGAATAAAACCCTAACGTACAAACTTAGATATCAAAAATATTCATCACTACTGAAAAAATGTATTTTTAAATCCAAAATAGATTCAAACATTAATTATATAAATAACAGTCAAAACAAATGCAGAGCCACGTGGTCAGTCATCAACCGTGAAATTGGAAATGTAAAATGTGACAATAATATTACCCAACTAGAATAACGCCCGGGTGCCGCCACTGTGCGGAACGCCCGGAGGACACGGTGGAGCACACAGTCGAGGTGTGCCCTGCTTGGGCGGAGCACCGCCGTGCCCTCGTGGGGGCGATCGGCGGCGGAGACCTCTCGCGCCGGGCCTTGGTTCAGGCCATGGTCCGGAGCGAGGAGGAGTGGCAGGCGGTCGCCTCCTTCTGCGAAGCAGTAATGCTAGCAAAGGAGGAGGCCGACCGCATCAGGCAACGGCGCCCTCGCCGCCGCCGCCGGGATCCCAATCCCGATATCCAGCCACCGTAGACGCGGGCTCGTGGACAGCGAGCCATGGGTAGCTCGCTGTCCGATCGTCCGGTAACTACCCGGACCGAGCCAAGGCGTCGACGGCGCGCACTGTTCCCGCGCGCCTTAAGGAGTTGTCAGCAAAGAGAGGGGCCCAGCTGGGTCGAAGCCTACCGGGGTTCGGGGTTATCCGAAAGGAAGCTAGAGCCCCGGTATGAAGGCTAGAAGGAACGGCGCGGGGTTTTTAGTCAGTACAAGTCTGACACTACCTCCCGCTCCACCCAAGAGCGGGATTTGTCATAAGATGATTTTCCCCGTCGAAAAAAAAAAAAAAAAAAAAAAAAAAACCCAACTAGAATAAGATAAGAGAATACTGACTAATCCATCTGACATAGCAAATGCTTTTAATGACTACTTTATCGATTCGACTAGCACTGCGACATTTAATAATTTACATGACACTGACGAGCCTAATAAAACCATGACATTACCTAATTCCATGTTTCTTAGCCCTATGACCGAAGATGAGATAAAGAATGAAATAATAGCATTAAATAACACTAACTCAGAAGGTTACGATTGAATTAGTACAAAAGTAATTAAAACATGCAGTTCAGAATTAATTCCTATTTTGACTCATTTAACTAATCTTTCATTTTCATCTGGAACTTTTCCTGATGCCCTAAAAGTATCAGTCGTTAAACCTCTGTACAAAAAAAACCATAAAATTGATGTTCAAAACTATCGCCCAATTACTCTTATACCCATAAACTATTAATTTCTGAACTTTTGTCAATGTGGATAACTATAATATTATTTTGCTGAGATAAAACTATAATATTGTTCTATTGACTTTGTATCTGTGACATGGAACCACAATTAACTAATAATTATTATTTTGCATGCAATTGATACATATCCTGTATAGCTAAACATGTGGACTTTAGAATACTACCTATCTGTAACAACTTTATACCATGTTTAAGGCAAATAAAGACTTATCTTATCTTATCTTATCTTATAGGCTTATATATCAACTTCAACATTTGTCTGTTTTTTTTTTGTGGTCAGTCTTTCTCGGTTTTGAAAATTAAATTATATTTGAAAATTAAATTAAATTATATTAAATTATTTCATTTAATGTTGCATCCCTTATAAATATACTGATGAAGAATAAAATAGAAGAGATTAAGATTTTGTTGACATTTTCATCAGGGTTATAAAGACCAGAAATCAAATCAAATCAAATCTTTTTATTGTGGGCATAGGTTATACAGACAGATGTTAGATAAATTACAGTTCCATTATGTCCTGCCCTGTAGGCATACAATAATTAAGTCAATATGCAAAATAATCATAGGTATCACATATAAAGCAAATCTTACAGAATAAGAATTTGGTGCACGGTTACAGATTGCAGAAGGTACTAATTATTAAGAAAATCTTGGATCGTGTAGTAAGCGACAAATATTGACGACGGTAAGGTGATAAAAAGGTAAGATCCAGTCAGTCTTGTTGTGCCCTGTAAATGCCTCTAGTTAGTCTGAATAAGCCTTTTGCTTCACATATTACTACCATTTCGTTACGAAAATAGGTTACAGTTAGTTAGGTAAGCAGCGAAAAGCAGTTTAAATAGAAATATAACGTTTTAATTCGCACTTTGTGACTTCAGACGGCGTCGCAGCGACTAACTTTAACCTGCAGCTTCGACCGCGTAGAAACAAAATTTTAAATTAGACACTTTGTTGGTACTAACAGACGAAGTTAATATTACGACCTAGCAACTTAGGTACTACTTTTTAACCGACTTCCCAAAAAGCAGAAGGTTCTATGTTCGACATTATGTATGTTTTTTTTATGTATGTTCACCGATATCTCCGTGAATTGACCGATTTCGAAAATTCTTTTATTGTTTCAAAGAGTATGTTTCGAAATTGGTTCCATTTTAATTTGGTGCAGATCTGATGAAGAACTTCAAAGATATACAACAGAACTCTTCAATAAATAACTGCAATCGCATGTCTGTTTATTGTTTATACCATAACATCACGCCAGTACGCTCTTAAGGGGTACGCAGATCTGTATGGCGTTCATGAGGTCCTCTAATAAAATTGCAGGTGTATGGGCACTTCGGGCACTCCAGCATTTGTGTCATATTCTGTACAGGATCACCGCATTACTGATATTGATAAGTACCGCAGAATATCTGTCATTTTATTTATCATTAGTTTTAATTTTTTCTTTTAAGTTTTAGTTGACCGCTATATGTTGGTTGATATCTCTCTACATGTCTTTATAACAAAACACAATTTTGGTTATATATTTAATCCTGCACCTTCCCCCTCGCAGATTAACAAAACAACAATTATTTCGAAGCAAGCAGAACCTTGTAATGGGTGTTAAAATAATGTTTTCCCAAGAAACAGTGTAGCCAACATTAATAAAATTCCTCAGTCAAGAAACGCGAAACTTTTTTTACTCTGCTTTTCTCTCAGCAACTTGGAGCATTTTTTCGCCCCAACTTAATAAACGCAAGAAGAATTTAATAAAAGCGTCATATTTTGAGTATCACTTTTTTGTTTCGCGCGAGATAAGAATATTGTGTAGGGGCTGGACTAGTGGAATTGGGAATTTAATTGTCTCGGAGTCGACAAGGCAGGAAAATGAAAAACAAAAAGTTGAAAGGAATTTAAAAGTTGGGCAAGCATACATTTTTGAAACCGTTGGTTTGGAAGGAATTGTGAGATGTGGTCAAACGCGAGCCTATCAATAATAATAAAAAAAACCGGCCAAGTGCGAGTCGGACTCGCGACGAAGGGTTCCGTACAATTATCGCAAAAAGGGCAAAAAAGTCACGTTTGTTGTATGGGAACGGCACTTAAATATTTATTTTATTCTGTTTTTAGTATTTGTTGTTATAGCGGCAACAAAAATACATCATCTGTGAAAACGTTTGTGAAAATGTTTCAACTGTCTAGCCATCACGGTTCTTCAGATAATGCCTGGTGACAGACAGACAGACGGGCCGTAGAGTCGTAGTATAAGGTCCTGTTTTTGCCCTTTGGGTACGGAACCCTAAAAAAGGAATTTAAAAGTCGAGTAAGCATACATTTTTGTATACATTGGTGTCTCACCGGGCGTGGTATCGTGTGATTAATTCCCAAAACATTTTCTTTAATACAATGGATGAATCGATGATATGAATTAAAATAAATCAATTACTTTTCAAGATCGGTCGAAACAATCAAACAAAAAAGAACCATTGAGATATTGTTACGTTTTAAAATAATTGAAATAGTTAGGTATTCATTGTGTTTGGAATAATTGATATTATTATGCAATTAAATGACGTAACACAAACAAATTAACGTGTACTAATTGCCTATAAACTGAAAGATACAAATGCTTGATAAGCAGCGAGGTCTAATCGTAAATCAGTGAATTTATTAATTGTTTTGGTATGGACTCCAACGAATATAAATAATTTTGTAACTATTCCGAAAGGTTAATTGGATTACGTGCTACATATTTCTCATATTATATATTACTTCATTTAAAACTATTAGTTAGTTAATAACCATTTAAGTTTGGAATTTGGAATTTGATATTCAATACTAACAACTTTAATAATATCAGCTCAGAAGACAAAGAATGGGAAACCTGAACAGTGACCAAAGATATTTTTTTTTAATCGGTGAACAATTTAAGGCTTCCAGCTCAGATGCAATTCTATCTGTTAGAGCTCCGGCTTTGTTATTTAAAAATAAGCATTAGTGAGGACTAATATGTGATTTGACTTCGGTAATCATAACATTCTTATATAACTGTCTAAAACAATTTAAATTTACAAACAGCTGCGTCCCTATTCTGGCGTTAACGTCACCCGTCTAACGGGGATTACATTCGAGAAACTTTTAAAAGCCGGTAAGCCTTGGCTCGCTACGAACGAAATCACAGCCTACTAAAGTATATTTCACCCTTTTGACGACACATTATGTACATTTGCAGCGCGTAACGACACGGGCACGGCTCACAATTTCCATTAAGGCGCGCCGTAATAGGAACAGCCTAAATTTTAAGGGTACGGTTGAAAATTCGTCTCTAAATCGTGATTGAGTAAGTTGAGTTTTACTTGGGGTTTGGACGCATTTGTATCCTTAGCACACTGGATTGAAGCCGCGCCCCGTGTAACACATATCGAATTAGCAAAAGGACGGTGTCTTACTGCAATTAGCTTCAGCATATTAGGAGTGGCCAATTGTCCGCTGTGCCTTTTTGGTGTATCAACGTGCCCAAAAATTGTGGGGACTAATTTGGGTCGTATCTATGTTGGTGCGCGACATCCTGTTTTTTGATGACTAGTTAAAGCATTCAAACGTGAAGTTGACCTAAGGATTGTTTTAGGATTGACCACACACAATTAGACATTTTTGTTAATTTGTGTATACGGGTGTTGCTCTGGTACCTCACGGTAGTAAAATGTGGGCTGATTAAAAGTGATTGAAACTGGAACGTGTTGTTCTGTTGACTAGTTGTTTCATTTAGAATATCGGACTAAGGAAAGCATGTCTTTCCTTTTTGATGGTTCTCATTCTTTGAATTATTGGCGGTGGGCAGCACCAGGCGATAAAATGGGTGTTCAATGAGTCCAGCCCTACCTAGCTATTATTGAAAATCAAATGTATAATTGAATTTTTTTTTTATAAAGAGAATTACTCAATGGCTTTCAAAATAAAAATAGAAACAGCTTATTATTCAACTTTTAGGGGCGTAAAGTTTCAAGCCCGTGCGTTTTGAAATTGTTTTATTTTGACTTTGCTAAAGTCAGAGATTGAGTAACTTTTCCCCTTTTTCAAACACGTCTTTATTTTTCTGAAAGCATTTGTAGGGTTTGGGTTTGCTTTGTGTATTGAAACGTAGTTTTGTGGATTATTTTTTCTATTGTTGAAAAGTTTACAATTGTGCTAACTTGTTCGATTATAACCAATAAAATTAGATTTTAACAAACTTTAGTTATCAGAAAATAAATTGATACAAAATTATCAACAAATAGAAAAACTCTGTATTGTTAATTTTTCTCCTTGAATAAATCGCTTCAATGACTGGTCCTGTACTGTTGGCATCCAGCGTTGATGTAGAAGTGAATCTTATATACTGTGTGATGAGGATGATTCAACCAAACAATGGAATCCAAAACACACAAAAACAATAAAAAAAGGCTTTAAAAATTCAAATTGACTCTCCGTTAAGTGGATATATTAGTAACGAATTAAGCTGGTATCTGTTTATCTGCCGAGGCACCGACGAGTGTAATTATTTATTAAAATTGTTGCCATACTCGACGCGAGTTGCGACCGTTTTACAACGTACTTGTATTAGCTACTGTGAAATTCTCCGGATGAAATGTAGGAGGTCCATTCATCCGACCCCATTTTGGGGATGAGATTTTTATTTTACCCACTGAATTATGCATTATGTTTATTACTACGTTAATGTTAATATGTATACGTAGAAAGTTGTGTGTAAAATGTGCGTGGGGTGTGAATTTATTCATTTGTTGTTGATGCTGTTTTTAGTCGTGCTGTTTAATTTGCTTAAATTAGAGCTGTTTTAATATCTGTTTCTGTGAGATAGTCATGGTTGTCTTCTGTACAACTATCGATAATTTGATACTTTATGAAGTCGTACAGTTAGTATGTTTTGGCATCTCCAATTTAATTTTAATTGCTGTAATGGCGAAATAAAATCTTTCGAAGTAAAAATCTTTTTAACAAATAATTGAACCGACGAAATAAGGAACTAAAAAAGCAAAAAAGTAAAATAAAACTTTTAGTCTAGCATATTTAAATGGGACCAACTTTGAGGTATACTATATCCAATAAAAAAAAATCGAATTGAATTTATGCGTCACATTTATGCGTCGTGGTTCTCTATACGACATGCATATTTTCATACATAAAAATATGCATGTCGTATAGAGAACCACCTCCTTTTTTCTTCCGTCGGTTAAAATAGTATAAAGTATACCAACATAACAGAATATCTTGAATCAGTATCCTGTTTTCATTCGATTCCCAAATCTGAAGTAAGAAAATCTTAAGTTTTTCCTACAATGTTTTCATAAACCAAGAAAATGCTTACAGAAGGAAAATGGCAACGTATTTCTATATTTGGACGTTATATGTTGGTAAAATAATGTGTTTCTCGGGAAATCAAGGCGGTATTAGCAATTTGTCTAGTAGCAATATAGTTAACAGGACGAAGTTATGGTTATGTTATTCTTCAAGTTTATAAGACCTACTTCTGTACAAAATTATTGCGTACTTATGTTATCATTTATATCGGTTGTTTGTTAATAGGTACGCTATTAAACGAGGAGTACTTATTATTGCTCGCTAAATGTTAATGTGGGTGGAGCTGTATGCCGAAATACAGGCCTCTCATCTGGCTGCAGAGGAATCTCTGACAATTGTATTGTTCTTAGTTTTTAAGTCACTAATCCAAATTGTGAACCTTTGTTCAAGACAATAAATGAATATTTTTTTATTCTCTTTAGTCAACTAGTCACAGTAGTAGGAAATGTTAGAATATTTGCTTCGTCTAGTATAAATAAGAATATACTAAATATCAGTGTTGTTTTGGTTGTGAGTTCTTGGTAAAGTACAGGTTGTCAAAACATGTTTTTTTCTTAGGTTGTCTAAGATCTGAGGTTAGGCAGAATACTCAACTTACATTTTCTTAGGTTCTCTAAGATCTAAGGTAAGGCAGAATACTCAATTTCCATTTTCTTAGGTTGTCTTAGATCTGAGATTAGTCAGAATACTCAACTTATATTTTCTTAGGTGGTCTAGAGCTGAGGTTAGGCAGAATACTCAACTTACATTTTCTTAGGTGGTCTAAGATCTGAGGTTAGGCAGAATACTCAAATTACATTTTTTTAGGTGGTCTAAGATCTGAGATTAGTCAGAATACTCAACTTATATTTTCTTAGGTGGTCTAAGATCTGAGGTTAGGCACAATACTCAACTTACATTTTCTTAGGTTCTCTAAGATCTAAGGTAAGGCAGAATACTCAATTTCCATTTTCTTAGGTTGTCTTAGATCTGAGATTAGTCAGAATACTCAACTTATATTTTCTTAGGTGGTCTAGAGCTGAGGTTAGGCAGAATACTCAACTTACATTTTCTTAGGTGGTCTAAGATCTGAGGTTAGGCAGAATACTCAAATTACATTTTTTTAGGTGGTCTAAGATCTGAGATAAGTCAGAATACTCAACTAATATTTTCTTAGGTGGTCTAAGATCTGAGGTTAGGCAGAATACTCAACTTACATTTTCTTAGGTTCTCTAAGATCTAAGGTAAGGCAGAATACTCAATTTCCATTTTCTTAGGTTGTCTTAGATCTGAGATTAGTCAGAATACTCAACTTATATTTTCTTAGGTGGTCTAGAGCTGAGGTTAGGCAGAATACTCAACTTACATTTTCTTAGGTGGTCTAAGATCTGAGGTTAGGCAGAATACTCAACTTACATTTTCTTAGGTGGTCTAAGATCTGAGGTTAGGCAGAATACTCAAATTACATTTTACATAGTGATTAGGTTTAGCAATTTTCCTTTTAGTTTATTAATGACAATACTCTGGCCAAGATGAAAATACAATTTTTACTAACAAAGCACTAACAAGTCAATTAGCTGACATCAGGAGTGAAAAACATTTTTATTTTTAGATTCGTTCGAATCTAATCTGCTAGTCCTATGACTTTGGATATTATATGTTCTCAAACTATCTTTCATCTGTACTAAATCAGTTAAATCGATGTACAACAGATACAACATTCTACAGAGGGCTTTGTAGCGTAAAAAAAAAAATTGTCACTACATGTGTCACGTTTAATTTTGACGAATAAAAGATAAAATAAAAACAAACATTGTTCAACATAAAAAATATACAAAGAAAAAAGGAATGGCGACGAAAAGGAAGACTATCGGTAAAGTTGGGAAATGGATTGTCTAGAATAAAATTTGTAATTTTGGAAAATAATGCCTATAGGAGAGAAGGGGTTGCAACCGCTATCCGGCCCTAGGCGCGATTAAAATATAACCGTGCATAAATGTAAAATTAAAAACGGTTCATTTCACGACCTTTTGACACGAATAGGTGATACATATAAAAAACTATTCAATAAATACTTCGCTATTGCTACAAATTATAAAAAGTGAATAGGAACAAAATTTTGGGATCACTTGACGCGGAGCGATGTCACGACGTCCTCCCGGGGTCTTCACTCGTATATTATGGAGTCACCCCCGCAAGCACACGCTTCCCGAACTCAGTCGGTGTTGAAATAACTCGGAACATCAGTCCACAGCTTGTTATATATTCCAAGAACCGATTCTGAGCGAATCTATGGTGAGAAAATAAAAGGAAATAAACACCACAATACTCAAAACAGAACCTTCCAAACAGTTAAAATTTAAAATGTTTTAAATACATACCGGTTCTTTGCAACAGACGGCCTTATGCGCCGGTAACTCGGAAACAAATTAAATTCCTGGTGAACAATTGACACTCTCAGAAAGAAATGTCCAATAATGCTGCAGAACTAAATGCAACATATTGGTTTGCATGGACGCAATGCGATATAAATCCAACGATTTGCACTTGAAATTTTCTTAAAAAAAATACTAAACGTGTTACTTCCAAGTAGATACGTCGCCAATTTACAAGAAAAATTTTCTCTGTCATCCAATGGAATGATCAAACTTCTAAGTTTGAACCGAAATAAGAAAAAATTAGAAATGAGGTCGACTTACACGAACGGAATAGTTTTTATTCAGCCGAATCAATAGGCAGCGTGATAATGCTGCAATACCCCCTTTCTAAGAAAAAAAAGGACGAAAGTACGAGTGAGAAGAAAGATAAAGCTGGAACAGGCAATGACAACAGCAGGAATCATTTCTGAATCAAACGATATCGAAGTGCAAAAGATACTGAATAAACACGGTGGCCACCACATCTAAACGTTATCCGCACGAACTCGCGATATCTCGATTACATCTATGGAGAATATGAAAGAAAATAACAAACTCATAAATCTAAATATATATTGTTCAATTAGAGACAAACACCAACAACTACCACATCCTAACAACTATGAAGAACAACCAGGGAACTATACATCTAAGTAAAGCTAGCCTAACTTAACATAAGACTTAACTATTACCTAACAACAATAAGAAAAAACCCGGGGATCCCCAAAAAATAAATAACGTCAACACGTAAAGTCCAACCTTAGTTATAGAAACGAAAGACAAGTTGGACAAAAAACAAAAAAACAAGTTTGAGAAAGAAAACTTAAGTCAATTAAGTCAAAGAAGAATTCAAGACAAAAAAAACTCAAATCAGAGAACTCAAGTCAGAAAACTCAAGTTTAAATTCAAATTAAATGTAGAATGACACACCATTTGTGTTAAACTAAAAGAAATAAAATAACCTGAGAACACAGGTTGACACAACACAGAAATAAATAGATGTCATTATTAACAGATAATTCATGAAGTTTTTAACATAATCAAAAACTTATGCAAAGAAATATTCCCATAAACCAAAGAGGAAAAAGGTTTAGAAAGCAAATGTTAATGTTAAAATGGAACAAAGAGAATTCAATCAAATTTATTTTAAGATATCTTTGATATGATATTGTCCGGAGTGGACTGAATCACAATCCTGGAGCAAATATGTGGTCCTAGAAATGACTCTTATTACACGGCACTTAATAAAACGTGGAGCAAGCTTTCCAGAAAAAAAATCATTTCCAGAAGACTTGGAAAAGTTCTTTCTCCATACAGTATCACCAATATTCAGAGTGATAGCTGATCGATTAGAATTATATGCACGAGAGTTACGGAGGAAAGCTAAAGAAAGATTATCAGCTACCTTTGCATAAACTTCGCTGAGAGAGGATAGGTTTGAAGCATGACGAGCCCGACTGTCTGCCAAATTAGAGCTTCGAGTCTGACTATCTACACGACTGCTATCCATAAGGACCTCTCTACCAAACATAAGAAAGTTAGGCGTAAAGCCAGTAGCTAGATTAACACAAGAATTGAGGTAAAGCTTAACTTTAGGTAACATTTTAGCCCAACTTCTTTGGTTTTCACCAACCAAAATACCTAAACACGTAATAACACTTTGGTTGTATCGCTCAACCGTATTTGCTTGGGGTGTATAATATGGCGTAAAAGTAGGTGATTGAATATGAAAAGATCTGAGAAAATTAAGGAATTGATTACTACGAAAAACTGTAGCGTTGTCGCAAAGAATAGTACGCGGAACCCCAAAATTAAAGAAAATTTCAGACTCTAACGCTTTTATAACAGAAAGAGCGTCAATCCTTTTCAGAGAAACTAGCCAAACATATTTGGAAAAAACATCTACCATAGAAAGGATATATTTATAACCATAATAAGCACAGGGCAACGGACCAATTATATCGATAGAAATCATCTGTAAGGGCAAGGAAACCTCTTTAGGGTAGCACATCTGACCGCGAGGTTGCGTGTTCGAGATTTTATAGGCTTTACAAACCTCACATTGACTTAACGTCGAAGTAACGTCACGGAACATATTTGGCCAGTAGAACAACTCCCTAAGCTTTAGATACGTTTTAGTAACACCGGGATGTATCGAAGGAAAACTATTGTGAATTTCCCAAATAGCGTCTGGAACCTTTTCAGCTGGTAACACCACGTGCCATGGTTCAGAAGATAAAGGACTAGTAACAGGCATGCGTCTCATAAGGATACCGTTATTTATAGCGTATGCTGGGAACATTTGTGGCGTGTCTCGAGCACCTATATACACCTTCTTATACCAACGGTCATTAGTATGTTCAGGACCCTGGTCAAACGACACAGGATTAGCATAGATCCTGGATAGAACATCGGGGACTATATGTTGCGAACCTTTACGATGCACAATATCAAAAGTATATTGGGAGATAATAGTAGCCCAACGAGCTAAACGACCAGATGGGTTGTTAAGAGTGAGGAGCCACTTAAGGGCCATATGGTCTGTTATGACTGAAAACTTCATCCCATCTAAATAACATCGAAAATGTTTAATTGAATCCAAAACTGACAAGAGTTCACGTTCTGTAGTACTATAATTGCGTTCAGTTTGAGTGAATAAACGCGAATAATAGGCGATTGGGTGCTCAACATCGTCTATCTTTTGTGTCAGTACCGAACCAAGACCAACAGCTGATGCATCACACTGCAGGATGAACGGCTTGGAGAAATCAGGACATGCCATAACAGGCGTATCGATTAGCGCTTGTTTCAACTTAGTGAAAGCCTGATCGGCTGCATCATTCCAACTTATTGGATCATTACCCTTTCTCTTACCGATAAGGGCAGTAAGCGGAGCAATTATAGAAGAAAACCCTTTAACGAAACGCCTATAATAGGAACACATACCAATGAAACCGCGTAATGACTTAGCTGAAGTGGGAGTAGGATAATCTTTAATAGCATCAAGTTTGCCGGGATCGGTTTGAAGTCCCTTTTCATTAACTATATAACCCAAATATTTTAGTTCGCTTTTGCAAAACTCGCATTTTTTCAAATTTATAGATAAGCCTGCTTCTTTAAGTCGAGCAAGCACCTTCCTGAGCAGCGCCATATGACCAAAGAAATCTTTAGATACGATTATCAAGTCGTCGACGTACCCAAAAATACAGTCGTCACTGGTAGAAGTAAACTCGAAATTAACGATCATATCAGTAAGGCGTTGCATCTCCGAAGCAGCGTTCGTTAGACCAAAAGGCATCCTAACAAACTCAAAGAGACCACGTTGTGGGACAATAAATGCTGTTTTCTCACAACTTTCTCTATCAGCAAGTGGAATTTGCCAGAAAGCACTTCTAAAATCCAATGAGCTAATATATCTAGCACCACGAAGGTTGTCGAGGATATCGTGAACACGGGGAAGAGGATAAGAATCTCTGATTGTCACACTATTCAGTTTTCTACTGTCGACACAAAACCGAACAGAACCATCCTTTTTTGTCACCATTACCACAGGACTAGCCCATGGAGAACGAGAAGGACGAATAACACCCATATCTAACATTTTGTCAATCTCTTCATTGAGAATCTTCAACTTGACTGGGGATAAGGGATAATATCTTTGACGGATAGGGTATCCCGTAGTATTAATTTTATGGGACAACCAAGATGTCTTTCCAAGACCAACTTTTTCCGAAGAGATAACTTCATACTCCTTAATAACTTGTTGAAGACAAGACTCTTGATCCGGCGATAGGATGTTACGAGGATGAATATAACGAACCTCACTAACAGAGGAAACTTGAGGGGGAGAGTGCTGAACAGAAGGGATAAACATATTACCATCAATATTTTTATCGAAAGCCTGACTAAAAATAGACGTCAAACCGAATTTATTCCAAAATTCGATACCTAAAATAACAGAAGATGACATCGAACTTGCCACTAAAAACTCATGAATAAAAGTTGTACCGTTAAATTTAACTGGAAGATGTACAGAACCAAGAATATCAATCGGTGAATTATTAGCCGATATAACACGGGGACAAGCGTCTTTTGATGTCAAAGAAATACCAAGTTGCTGAATAAAATTATCGTTAACAAGCGAAATCTGAGCACCAGTGTCAAGCAATGCTTTAACAACTCTACCACATAATAATACCTCTATAAACGGTCGGTTATCAAATGAATCTGTAGTAAACACTGGGGATACTGTACGAAAAGAAGCGTATCGCCAGTGGTCTATGCATTTTTTGGATTACATTTCGGACATTCTCTAGTAATAAATCCAGGAGTGCGACACTTAAAACAAATCATGCCTGTGATCTCTGGGCAAGAGCGGTAAGAATGACCAACTTTGTTACATTTTAAGCAAAGCTGAGACTGACTACAACTAGGACAAGTCCGAGGCTTACTAGTTGTTGGTTGATGGGAAGTTTTGTTCGGCCTGGGTTTTGGTGAGTTAACAGCCTGAGAAGTCGACTGGTCGGCAACACAATCGAAACTGGCTACCGCCTTTGGAGGTTTTAGAAAGGACTCGAAATGAGTAACAGCTTCGATTAAATTATCGATGTCATGAAATTTTTGGATGGACAAGCAAGGAGTGTACTTTGGCAACATGTTGTGAGTGATGATCCGCAACAACTCCGATTCTTCAATAGGCTTGCTCAGTTTAGCATTTAAGTAAGAAACCTCGATAATAAATTCTCTTATTAGCTGTTCCGGTCTCTGCTTGAGGTTACGGACCTCCTGGCTTATCTTAAATTCAAAATCGGTCGTACCGAATGTCCTAAAAAAGGCTTCTTTGATCTCAAAGAAGGAAAGATCCGGACGACGGATTGACCTAAAATATTGAAGTGCGACACCTGACAAGACTTCATGGAATCGCCTAACTAAGTAACCATCAGACAAATTGTCGGCCTCCCTGCACTCTTCTAGACTCGTGAAAAATTCCCGTACGCAGGTCTTTCCATCGAAAACAATCTTCCACTTAGTAAGAGAGAACTGCCTGGTAAATTGTGGGCGTTCATCAGATCTTATTGGAGAAGGAACAACACTTTGTGAGGAAGCGCGAGAAGCTCTTGGCTGAATGGGACAAGGTGGTGGTCGCGAAATGATGGGACTATCACAACGTGGAGTCTCACCAATAGGGAACTCCTCTTCTGACATGATGTAACTAGTATAGTCCTAATAACGAATGAAAGAACAGACAAAGGACGATTGAATCCTAGCGAAAAATAAGCACGGCATGAACAGCTGGACAAAAATAATCCAGCAACCAGCAGTCAGCGAACGCCAAGCTAGTAAACAAAGATCTAGGCTAAATAAGGAGTAAAAATCAGGAAACCTATCGTTATATTTGCTGCCATAAGTGGATAAAATAAAAGACGGTTATGTGTACTATAGTTCACAAAATTAAATTCCATTAAAAAACCTTACATTTCATGAAAAAAATATGTCAAGGAAAATAACAGCTTCACAGATCTGTACTGGTGGTATAAATCCTAGAATACCTTTCTTGAATGGAAGAATATCAGCGTCCTGAAACAAATAAGCTTAAGAATCATTAGCTCCCAGAGGGAGTGACCATCCTCAATAAAGCAAAAAAAATAAATTATGTCGAATCATTTAAATTTCAAAGTTATTAGGTAAAAACACTTACTTTAGTTGTTCGGGCGCCAATTTGTAGCGTAAAAAAAAAAATTGTCACTACATGTGTCACGTTTAATTTTGACGAATAAAAGATAAAATAAAAACAAACATTGTTCAACATAAAAAATATACAAAGAAAAAAGGAATGGCGACGAAAAGGAAGACTATCGGTAAAGTTGGGAAATGGATTGTCTAGAATAAAATTTGTAATTTTGGAAAATAATGCCTATAGGAGAGAAGGGGTTGCAACCGCTATCCGGCCCTAGGCGCGATTAAAATATAACCGTGCATAAATGTAAAATTAAAAACGGTTCATTTCACGACCTTTTGACACGAATAGGTGATACATATAAAAAACTATTCAATAAATACTTCGCTATTGCTACAAATTATAAAAAGTGAATAGGAACAAAATTTTGGGATCACTTGACGCGGAGCGATGTCACGACGTCCTCCCGGGGTCTTCACTCGTATATTATGGAGTCACCCCCGCAAGCACACGCTTCCCGAACTCAGTCGGTGTTGAAATAACTCGGAACATCAGTCCACAGCTTGTTATATATTCCAAGAACCGATTCTGAGCGAATCTATGGTGAGAAAATAAAAGGAAATAAACACCACAATACTCAAAACAGAACCTTCCAAACAGTTAAAATTTAAAATGTTTTAAATACATACCGGTTCTTTGCAACAGACGGCCTTATGCGCCGGTAACTCGGAAACAAATTAAATTCCTGGTGAACAATTGACACTCTCAGAAAGAAATGTCCAATAATGCTGCAGAACTAAATGCAACATATTGGTTTGCATGGACGCAATGCGATATAAATCCAACGATTTGCACTTGAAATTTTCTTAAAAAAAATACTAAACGTGTTACTTCCAAGTAGATACGTCGCCAATTTACAAGAAAAATTTTCTCTGTCATCCAATGGAATGATCAAACTTCTAAGTTTGAACCGAAATAAGAAAAAATTAGAAATGAGGTCGACTTACACGAACGGAATAGTTTTTATTCAGCCGAATCAATAGGCAGCGTGATAATGCTGCAGCTTCTCATAATAATTCTAACAAGCCTAAAGACGACTGGGATACATTGTTTTATTACGGAGTCCCGGTGACTAGCTTCCGGCTTCATCACCAGATCAGTTCGATGGCACCATTTTCATTAGAACTATTTATTTAAATTGCTTCATCACAGTCATTAACTATTCGGGATATCTTATACTCAAAGCTTCTCAACGTTGAGAGTTCCAGTGGCCATCATTGGTCTTCTGCATTAGTTCCACTACACCAAATGATACGGTACTCTCTGAATGCAAATGCTTGCCATGTTGATGAAAATACCAAAATCGCTATATGTATACGTATAAAATTTGATGAGTTCCCTCGTCAGCATCCTATGGAAATCATAGGATCCCTTCATCAGATCCTGACTTGGTGACAATGGGACTACTTTGAGAGTACACCCATCAAAACAAAAAAAGAATTGTTTCATAATTAACGGAGTAGTAATCGGTGAAAATACACAAAAAAAATATCTTCCTTCCTTCTATATGTACTAAAAAAAAACATTTCCCTCCCGCGCCCCGCATAAGCTTTCCATTACTAAAAAATAATTGATGAAAACTCCTTGGTGATATTAACTTCTTAGATTCGCCCTGTATCTATATTAATATTATAAAGAGGAAAGATTTGATTGTCTGTTTGTTTGTATTGAATAGGCTCCGAAACTACCGATTAAAAAAATTCTTTCACTGTTGGGAAGCTACACTATCCCCAAATAGAAAAAATAATTGTTTTATAGCATTATTTTGTTAGAGAAAAAGTGTTATAATAAGATTCTGTTTTTAAATTTCGGTGTTGTGTTTATAAAGTAGGTCAATTTAGACTCGTTTTGAAGTTTATATTTCGAATATTACGATATGAGAGTAGATAAAATAATTAATTTACAATTTTTTATTTTAAGTCATCATTATCAACATTTTAATGTCCCCACTGCTGGGAAATAGGCTTCCTATCTTAGCTGTGAGATTGAATGGATGGAGGTGATGGAATGGGATTTGTAAGTAAACTAACCTATTTGAACATTATATCAATAATTTAACTTATTGCAAAGGCTGAGACGCATTGGTCGAATTAGTTGTTGAACTTCCAACTTCAGCCGTTCCCCTGTAATCATTTGACGTGCAATTTTCGCAGCCATCATTATTGAAACATACACGTAGATGATGATAGTCTGTAACAACAACTTGTGGGCAACATGATGCTGTAATCACGAAACCGCTAACTGTAGTGATTACGGGTCTACCTGTGAAGTACGGCACAGAATGGACATTTATGGCCCAACCTGTTACTCCAGCTCTTAAAATTTAATTACAGCTAATTATACAGGATGTTTAGCATTCCCGTATGTGGGACAGTGTCTCAACAATTAACGTTATGGTCACCATAGACAAGCGTTGACCGCATTATGTCTATGGCAAGTTGGTTTCGGTGACAGAATATTTTAACAAGTTCATTTAAACTAGCTTTTGGTTTTCGAACGTTTCACCATATTTTGTAGTTTGTCAGTTCTATCAAATGTCAGTTTGGTGGTTTAATATTCTGATCCTGTCATGTTTGTGTGTTTTTATTTATGCTTATACTGTTTTTGCTTTGTATTTTCCTTTTAATCTTTGAAGGGATCTAGTGCTAATGACTTGTTTGGTGTTTTAACTCCACAGTAAATTCATGTGTTAATAGACTTTGAATTAGAAACACAATTTTAAGTTAGAACAAATTACTTTTGTGAAGCCTTAGAATTTTGATGGATATAATAACAGTTTAATTTCTGTTTTGAATATATTTATCGATCAAAACAAATACATTCAAGACAGAAATTAAACTACAAAACCATTATTGTAAGCTCTAAATCCTTTACACGTGCAAATTAAGATGAGTTTCCACTATCAACTTCACTTCGACAAAGTAAAAATTTAAAATAAAAATATTATAAAAGTAACATCATTAAAAAGCTAAACCCATCATGAACTTTGCTGAAAATCGCCTGAATTATATATCACATATTCTACGTATCCAGCATAGCGCTCCGTATAGAGCGGAGGCCTTAAATTTAATCTCTTAGTAGTGTACATCACATAAACGCAAGGAAAAGTAAAAGCCCTTAAATAAGAGGATGAAAAACGAGCAAGAAGATCACACGATAAAAGTTTTAATCATTTTAAGTGTGGCTACAGAACCTACAGATGTTATACAATACGCAGACATGTGTAGGTAAACATGACAGTTTTGCTGTTAAATATATTGCTGCAGTCAAGTTTTTGAAACAAGACATCAAAATAGGCCATCTTTGCTTCTCTCAGGGGAGGTCTAATCCCTTAGCCGACTATTTAGACAAAGAAGAAAGAGGTCGCGTGATACTAACCCATTGACAGAGACAACTAAGTTATACGACATCTATTTAGAAGCAAAGCTTTTTAACAAAAAAATCAAACCGACTTCCAAAACAATACACTACAAAACGAAAATAACTGTCTTTTGCGTAGTTGGTGTCTTTGGTACCTATTGTTTTCCGTTGTTCGACACCGATTTTGGAAAAGAAACTTTTTTTCGTTTTGTAGTGTTTTGTTTTGGAAGTTCGGTTCGATTTTTTTGTGAAAAAGCTTTTTATTTATCTCTTTTTATTTTTGGTTGGTACCGTACCGCCAATTACTATGAAATCATTTATAGCCAAATTCTAATTAGCCCAAACACGAATACGATACTTTGTTTTATTTCTGAGTGCCAGTACCTACCTTCCGGCTTAATCATCAGATCAGTTCGATGGTACCATTTTCATCAGTAAGTACCATTTATTTATAAGTATTTGCTTCATCATAGTCGGTTAACCATTCGAGATATCTTATACCCGTGACATACTTAGCATTAAGGAGTTCCAGTGGTCAGCTGTGGTCTTCTTCATCAGTTCCACTTCACAAAATGACATTTTCTGAGTGCAAATGATTGCATTGTTGATGAACATGCCAAAATCGCTATATATATGCCTATAATATTTGAGGAGTTCCTTCGATTTCTTCAGAATCACAGCATTAGATCCTGACCTGACAACCACCTGGAAAGTATACCGTTTCAACAAAATAAAGACAAAAGAATTTTCTAAATCGGTTCAGGCGTCTTTGAGTAATCAGGGAAAATACATAAACAATAAAAACAAAATGCCGACGATTTGAGAACCTCCTCCTTTTTTTGAAGTCGGTTAATACAGATAATAGTCTCTTAACCATACTGCAGATCAGTAGCGATATTCTGTAATCATTTCTCACGTCAGTTCCTAGAAGAACCTAGAATCCTAGGTTGATTGACAACTCACTTTTCAATTATTATTTCACGGTGAGATTTCATAAAATAAACCGGCTCTTATAGATTGTTCTTACATACGAGTGATATCTAGGTATGCGGATCTAAGGAGTATATAGTAAGATCAAAAACAATCATGATCATCATCATATCAGCCGGAAGACGTTCACTGCTGGACATAGGTCTCCCCCAAGCGTCGCCACATCAATTACCCAAAACGTCCCGTGCGTCTCGCATCCAGCGGATCTCCACAACCTTCACCATGAATAAAAAACAAGGCTAATAAGTATTATTATGCTATTATTTAATATTGCAAATACTGTTTATTTCATCGTTAAACATTACACAACAACGTAATCACGGCAGATATCGTGCTGGCGTATCAAAAATTCAATTATAAAATTCGCCATATCCCGTTTGCGCATTGCAAAATTTACTGAATGCCAACAATTTGGCTACGTAACCTAGGTGCATAACATTAATTTCTAGCTGAAAGCTGGGGCATTAATTTGCGTCTGCCTCCACAGGGAAACCGCAAAATACTAGTTCCGTACTTCCGTTGCTATTCATAATAAAACCGGTGGACGCCGCTAAGTGCTTCAACATCTGGGCGAAACGAAATACTACTATGTTGACAAAGACCGTGAAATACTACCGCTGTGAACGTAGCCTTACTGATAAATACCGTATATTGTTAATTAAAATTGTCCGACATCGGAACACTAATGGTTTTATACTGGGGGAAATAATCTGTAGATATTGCTGAAAGGTTAACGCGTGTTACTGTACGGGTTGTTGTTATGGAACTCTTGTGGGTTTGCGGCTTTTTCTTGCGTGGGATTTCATCCAATGACTTCTCCTGCTCTCGGTGAAGCGGGGCGTGTCAGAATTTTACTGACTCAAAAATCTTTTTTACAGAAAAACAAACCGACTTCCAAAAAAAACACTGCGTAGCTAAAAATAACTTTCGTTTCCGAAGTCAGTGTCGAAACACGGAAAACAATAGGTACCAAAGACACCGACTTCGGAAAAGAAAGTTACTTTTAGCTTTGCAGTGTTTTTTTTGGAA
Organism: Orthosia gracilis; assembly: GCA_947562075.1. Classification (NCBI taxonomy): domain Eukaryota; kingdom Metazoa; phylum Arthropoda; class Insecta; order Lepidoptera; family Noctuidae; genus Orthosia; species Orthosia gracilis. The sequence continues at coordinate 10,754,294 of OX387270.1, forward strand.
GGCGGTTTGTTTTTTTGTTAAATAGATTTTTCACTTTTTAGTTGTACCTGCCTAAAAGGCAAGTTGTTTAGTAAGGTACCTATAACGCCAGAATAGATTACCCGAGTATCATGAAACATGAACATAACCGTTGAAATGAGAGATCTGCGTACCCCTTAAGACCGTACTGGCGTGATGTTATGTTATGAAATGGTATAAACAATAAACAGACATGCGATTGCAGCAATCCCGAGAGAGTTGCCGTTATTTATTGAAGAGTTCTGTTGTATATCTTCGAAGTTCTTCATTAGATCTACAATAAATTAAAATGAGACCAATTTCGGAACATACTCTTTCAAATAAAAAAAAAAGTATTTTCAAAATCGGTCCACAATTGACGGAGATTTCGGGGAACATATATAAAAAAATAAAAACATATATAATGTCGAACATAGAACCTCCTACTTTTTGGGAAGTCGGTTAAAACTCACCCGTGTTTTTTTCAGTTGCTTGTGCTAGGGCCGCGGTAACTCGAGGTTGCAGCTGTAGAAAACGTTTTATGTTGGTTCCCAGTAAGAGAAAAAGCACTTGATTTCATTGTTTTCATTTTCATTTTTTTTTTTTTTGTATTTCGTTAAAAAGAACAATCACGGTCTTTTTAACTGATTCTATGATCGTCTTTTCGTATGTTTTTTTTTTGTTTGGTAGGGTATACTCTCGAGGTGGTCCCATTGTTACTAAGTCAGGATATGATGAGGAGATCCCATAGAAACCGAGAGAACTCCTCATATTTTATAGGTATACATATAATGATTTTAGTATTTTCTTCTACATGGCAAGCATTTGCATTCAGAGAGTATCATTTAGTGAAGTATGAAGAAGATCACAATGTTAAGTATGATTTGGGTATAAGATATCCCGAATAGTAAAATGAATGTGATGAAGAAATTTAAAAAAAAATGATTCTTATGAAAATAGTACCATCGAACTGCTCTGGTGATGAAGCCGGAAGGTAGGCACCGGCACTCCGTAGTAAAAAATGTATCCCAGTCGTGGTTAGGCTTGTTGGAATTGTTATAAGAAGCCTATAAATGAGTTGCATGGGTATAATATAAGGTAACAAAACTAAAAAGACAAATAAAAAAAAAAACGTTTGAAGAAAATACTAAACCGACATCCAAAATAAAACGCTACAAAGCGAAAGATAACATTCTTTTCGGCAGTCGGTATCAAAAACGAAAAAGTATAGACTTCCGAAAAGAAAGTTATTGTTCGCTTAAGTAGGTTTAGATTTTTTTGTTTTGATTTGTTTGTTGGTTTACTGTTGGCTCCGTCACTTGCCACTAAGGTTTCATTGGTTCGGAGTCACCCAGTTGACTCCATTTATCGCTAAAAACCAGCGCTGTGGCTCTGTTTCGCACACGATTTCCAGTATTATGCTGAGCGATGACCGTGGTTGTGACGCATACTTTGTAATAATTGAATTTATGTTTTTTGTTCTTTTATGGAATGCGTCGTGCCTGGCGCACATAAATAATTTTTCTTTTCTTTCTTTCTTTCCTTCTTTCTTCCCTTTCTTTCTGTCTTTCTTTCTTTTCTTTCTTTCTTTCTTCTCTTTCCTTTTTTTCTTTCCTTTCTTTCTTTTCTTTTTTTTCTTTCTTTCTTTCTTTCTATGTTTTATTTTAATTTTTATACCGCAATAGTACATACTCTACACAATAGGCTCACACCCTATTATATGGAACTTAAACATTATTAGCAAATAGCAAAAAATCTTAGCTGACTTACATTTGAGCGTTTGAAAGTGAGTTACATACGATAGAAATTCTATTAATTGTCTACGGTTTTTAAAGTATAATTGGGCTGGTTCAAAACGGATAGAAAAATCATAATAAATAAAAAGTTATTTGATTTTTTAGTTCATTTCTTTAGCTTAGTTCTGCCATTATATATTTTATTTGCTAAGTGACAAGTAGTAACTATATTAAATACTAATATCATTATTGTATTTATTGCAGTAATTGAGTTAACAATACAGTTTATCTCTAAGTTTAGATGTTCCGTGCAGGTAGGTAAGAATATTGGACTGTAGTAGAAATAAATGAATTACTTTCAATTAATGATTGGCAAAAAGACTAGTATCAAAGTCAAAAAAATATAAAGCTTGGTTGTTGACGACGACCTTTTGATACACGTCAAAATCGCTTATACTCGTATAGTTTAAATAAATATACTCTTTCCAAAGAGTATATTATACATTTCATGCTGAAATAACTAGATAACAGAAATACTAATGCGCTATTGCCCTTTTACTTCCACGAAATTGAATAATATTACCTATTAAACACATTTTTAAAAGTTACCCAGACATAACCTACAAAAGTTTATGACTGAATATCTATTATTCTCGACATTCTCGAACAAAAATTCTTGCACAAACTAATTCAGAACATCACCCTGAGTTAAGCCAGATATTTTTCATTTAATGACGTAGGAATTTAATCTCAGCTCAAACAATGTATGGGCACCTGCCATTGTTCAAGGGTGTACTATAGGTGCATCTGGCTCTGCCTTACCCTTTCGGCAATACAAGCGTGATAAATGATAATGATAAATGATTTTATTTCTGTAAGTTGGTTTGTACAAACACTTTTACATGTCGATAACACTTTTACATATCGATAACACTTTTACATGTCGATAGAACACTCAAACTGCGTTCACCAACTTTGGTGAACGCAGTTTGTGTTGTTATTGGATGTGTGAACTAATTAAATACCTATAACAAATTAATTAAATATATAAATATTTCGTTGAACTGTCACCGGATTATTGCAAACACCATAAGTTTATAATAAATTGCTTAACATTGTAAACTCTTTCATCTCAATAACTCACGGGTATATTTAAAACTGTCGAATTGTATGGGATTATTTTATCTGTTCAAATTATACCGAGAATTTGTCTCACGGTGTCTGCAATAATCCAGTAACAGAATTACAAAATTAATTCCAATAGCATTGGTCCTTCTATTCGAAAACCATGGTACTAACACCTTAGGGCGGATTTCACTAATCAAACTGAACACAGTCGCCTCAGGTTCAGGAATTGTTAATAACATTATTGCTGTGGAATATTGACATTGACAGTTGGTGAACACAGTTGTTTAGATGTGCTAATGGGGCTACCGAATTCACCGCTAGAGGCGCTGGTGTAGCGAAAGGTCTCTGATATGTCAAACTCCACTGTTTGTGTATTAGTGGGTGGGTTTTTTTTCCTAATTATATTATTATTTCTGTGAATATTTTGCGATACCTCAGATTAGTTATGGCAAATATGAGTTACGGGTCAATGAATGTCAGTGCTTTCAGGTATGGAATATGAATCTTGGTATATGATGATCACCCATTTACTAACCGACTTCGACAAGCGTTGCTTGAAGATAGATATGTGTGGTGGTTATTATATTATATAACCTCGAACTCCTTAGCGAAAACATAGTCAAACAAAGCTAAATAACAAATTTTACTTCTTTATGTTATTTTCTGACACTTTTTTTGCTTGAAACCACAAAAACAGAGCACGATTTAGATAAAGCTTTTTCAAACTTGCTTGAATTTCTCAGAAGACCCAAAGGGTCTTTCTAAATTATTCGTGTTACGTACGTTATAATTATAGGTTAAAATGAAATTGGTATAATAGATAAGTTATACTGTTTACTTTAAGGGTTCCCTTTTAGCATGAAGGAAAGCTAAACGGTATGTAAATTAGAAAACCCCTTATTAAAGTAATTCTAGGTAATTTTCAGTCTATCGAATCTTGATATGATTATTTTAGGACGAACAGGCCAAAAAGTTTTAATCAAGTCGCATTTTTGCCTTTACGAATCTAGTTTTATTAGTTACTAGCTGTCCCACGCGGCTTCGCTCCCGTCAACTGGCTACCTACCTACTCTACATACATTAATTTTGCATAACTTTAACCACTTACGCAGCGCACGCTACGAAAGCTCTCAAAAAGGAATATTTTTTTCCCGTTTTTGCAACATTTCTCAGCCTGTAATCTTCCTCGATAAATGGACTATCCAACACAAAAAGACTTTTCCAATTCCAAACAGTAGTTCCTGAGATTAGCGCGTTCAAACAAACAAACTCTTCAGCTTTGTAATATTAGTATAGATTATACAGTCTAGTGTTTAATTTATGCCCCGAATGAACTTAGAGGTATTTTGTTAACTTTTCATCACTGTAACGCTTGTGAATACTGACTTACCACACTTTGATGCAGAAAAGTGGCAAACAAGATTACTACTACTTTTGCCAATAAATAAAAAAAAAATATATCATCGACCATATATTTCGAAACTCAAAAAATGTCAACTAGCGTAGCTGAAATCACAAGAAAAACTTCAGTAGAAAAGGCGACTGCAAAAACAAATCGGTTCACAATCCTATTACAAATTAACGTATTTAATTTTCATAGCGGAACGCGGTTATTACTTCAGTACATTAGTCGCCAAACTCGAAGGCCTTTGCTTCTTTTGCTCTTTAATAAAAAAGGCGATGCTCAACGGAACGCGGCATGTTATTCTGAAAGAGTATAATTTATTACGTTTGCTGCTTCAGCCACGAGCCACGGATGTCGTGGAAAAACTTCTATAAAGTCTATTACTTTCGTTATGTTTGATAAACTGATGGCAATGTTTGGGAACTTATAGGTTCAGAGAATAGTTTTTGGTAATGTTGGACTCATTTGTTACAAATGAAATGTATTGATTTGTCTAGGATTTGGGTTTTTTTATAGTTAGGGTACAATCAGATAGTGAGTGGTCACGCGGTCAAGTGTTCACGAGGTCAGTATTGCGTTCGACCGCGCTGTTGCTCTTGATCCCCGCTGTCGGACTGTCCACGCGGTACCACTATTGCCACTATGTTTTTTGACGATAGTTCTTCATCGGAAGACGAATGACTGATATTGTGGTCAAGGAAATACAAACCAACGCCAACTAAATAAACACAGAGAACAAGATGGAGAATTTCATAGACTTTTTTCTAAATGGGGTAAAGATGAATAAATTCCAACAACAATTTCCCACCATGCTTCGGTTTTTGCATATCCGAAACAGCAGCGAACGCGTGCGTTCTGCAGGCTTATTACGTATCTTTTGCAAGAGCAAAACGATAGCGATTTTTGCGCAATAATTACTCTTCCAAACAGAAGTTTTAGAGTTGGTGGCGGCCTTTTTTTTATAAGTGCTTTTGACAAACAGCGAGCGATTACCAAACGATTGTGTAGGACCTACCATACCTACACTGCAGGTAATACCGTTTTATGACATAAAGCGTTTGATCGCTATCGTTGTGCTCTTGCAAAAGATACGTAATAAGCTTGCTGGTTTACCGACGCGGTCAGATTGCCTCCTGTTTGGGCATATCTATGTTACAATACAATGAACGCAAAACTGAACTCTTAAACTCTTGACCGCGTGACCGCTTTCTGTTATCAGACAGAGACCCTAATATCCTTGAATCTAAATTTTCCATGCTGAATTTGAAATAAGAATTCGCTAGACATGTTAAGACTGTAAGTACCAATATGGTTAAAGACTGTAATATAGTTAAAATCGTCAAAGTGATGACCTTTTTCTTTGATTCTAGGCGGTCTATTCTGTAAAATCTCACCGTGAAAATTGAGGTGAAAGGAGCTGTCATTATTTGCACCTGACAGCCGATTCGGTACAATTCTCACCGCGTTGACTACGGGGTTGCGAACTCGAGGAGAGCTGTCATTCCAACCCATGCTAGGGATTGAGAGCTCACTTCGAGCTCAGTCCACCTAAGTCCATCAGCCGGTCAGTTCTGTAGACCGCTCACTTATATTCTTTTTGAGATTTTTACAGAATGACACTACAGATCTCATAAGTTCTAGGCCCGTCCCACGATCATATTATCTGGAACCTGTCGCCAGGAAGAATGAACAATTTTAGTTTGTAAATTGTCATTGATGCTTCTGTCCTATGGAAATATGAACGCTTCTAATTGGCGGCAATGATGTTAAATGAATATTAATTGGACGTAACGAAACAAATTCTGAAAAATATTTTTGCATCTATTTTATTTTATTCAGGTAGCAAGCGGCATTTAGTAAGAATTATTACGAAATGTTATTAACGCATTGTTCATGAGAGATTTTTCTGAACGTAGTTATGTTTAAATCAGAATATATGTACATTTATGTAACTTATAATAATTATGTAAATTATAGTGCAGATGGAAATATGTACCTCCGAGTCCAAGTACGTATTTATATCGGTTTCAAAAGACAGTTAATGGATTAACCTCATTTCACTAAGAACAGAGGACTCCATTTCGGGTTATAACCGCGCAAGTTAACCGCACGACCCCTTAGTTCTATTGATAAACAAGAGGTTACATCGAAGTAGCTACTAATCCATCCGTAGACATCGAATGGTTCTGTGTCGGGCCCTGTATGACCGACGGAAGGAAAAGGACCATTGAGGTGTGTGATTGACTTGCCGGCTCTTACTAGAGAGTAATGTAATAATATTATGCTTAGGACAGTTGGATGTTATTAGTGTAAGATTGTGACAATTAAACGATGTTCCTTATCCAACGTTACATTCCTGACACTTAGTGAGGGAAAACTAAATTTAAGACTTCGACAGTCTCGACACATTTTCGTGTTAGTTCTTTATTCTTATTCTTTATTGTACACAAACCAAACATTTACAAATACAGTAGGACAGCTTATGTACAAAGGCGAGCTTAACCCATAATTGGGTTCTCTTACAGCAAACCTCAGTGTCATAGAGATATTTTACTAAATGAGGACAGCTTATCAAGTGCACAATAAAACTTAACTTACTTACTTAATTTAAATTCTTACTAACTATATAAACTAAACAAATACGTGTAGGTACAGCACACAATACATAAACATAATAGATACTATATAAAATATTACTAAAATCATTAATTAATAAATAAATACATTATTATCTATGCGTCATGCTGACAGGAAATGTTCCCTTATTCTTTTCTTGAAAATTCCCAACGAAGGGCTATCCCAAGGGTATGGAGTGAGGGAGATTTATTTGAAATTTTGGATGCAGTTTTTTACAGGTGGCCAGTGTGTTTTGAAAAGATGTTCAAAGAATGGTTGTGATGACAACTCGTCACAGTAGCTATTTCGTCGCCATCCTTAATAGGTCAATTTCACAAATACGTCACTTTTTATATGTAGTCAGCTTCCCAATTCGTCTCAAGCCGTATTATATCTCTTCCCTAACTCGTCCGCCGCGTATGTTCAATGTAGAGTAAGGTACAAAATTATAAAGGGTCAGTGGGTCGTCTTAGGGGTTATGCATAGGTGGACATTGCCGAGATACTAAAAAAGGCAGATTAAAGAAAGAGGTTCGTTGCCTGATGGCCTTATTTATAGTTAAAAAAAAGCTGAGTGTGTCATAAGATTTCATATTTTGTTTTTCAATGTCATTTTACTGATTTTTTTAGTATCACCTACGCATTGATCGATTTTATTTATTAAGTGTGATGGAAAATAATTCTAATATAAAGTTTTATTTCAAGTGAAAGAGCGAAACAAGTACTGCTATTGGCCGGTATATAAAGACTTACTTTACCAAAAGTAATAAAAACGGATCTAAAAGGTGGCGCTGTATAAATCATTTTGAATGAAGTGGTTGCGCGACATTAAGTGATACTTTCGATGTTGTGCCAAGGGAAACACAGCATAGTTGTACTCTAAACCTGGCCACAAATGCTGTTGATGTGGTGTTTGATCAGTGAAGCAAAGAGTTTGTAGGTACTGATTTAGAACATGTCAAACACATATTTGAAGAAACCACAAGATATTTAAGGGATAGCCTAAGACTAGTAGATGATGTACCTGACTTTAATTGAGTGAAGAATTGTTTATACCGGGCTCGTAAAAAAGTTCATAACGTACCTTAAACTATTTTTAAAAGCCCAAAGGAGGTAGTAGGACCTACCTAGTACATTGCGAGATGATTTTTTAATAATAATATTTTTTTAGACTAAATATGCTCAAGAATTACTACAGAATACACGTGCAATTTTTGCCGACTGGATTTTCAAGTATGGAACATACCTACTTGAAAATCCAGTCTGCAAATATTCTTCATATTAACTTCACAACAGAAATATGAAGAATACCGACTTATCGCGAGTCTCTTCTTGGTGCTATTGGAGACATTTATGTCATGCCATATCCTCGATATCTTGCTCATAGCAGCCTTGAACATCTGTGTACACCTCCGAATCTTCCTGTCGCATCCTCCCTGATCTCTGATCATGGAGCCTAAGTACACAAATATGTACTATTTATACAAAATTTAACTTAGTATGTATATAATTATACAAAACAAAATAATATAGAAAAGGGAGAAAGTCAATAATACTTACACTTAGGAATTGTAGAACCAACCAGAGTCGATCAGTTGGCGAGAAATATCCTCGAAAATCAAGACGCAGGCTCATGGATCGTTTCGACCCCAAACGGCTTAAAACTGTAATTGCTAATAAGGTGAGTATTTGCGCCATTTGTGGGCTTCTGCAGCCGCTGCAGTAGCACCTTACTTGAAACATGAGATAGCGCAGGGGTGTCGACTTAGGGACATCCCACACCAAAAGTCTACCTACCCTTTAAGACATCAACTACATGCCATCTAGTCTCTTCCTAAATATTAAAATTAGATTACCTACTTACTAAAAAGTATTTTAATCAAATTAAGCTGTACTGATAATGTTTAGATATTTTGTGCTTAATTGTACATAAGCGTCGGACGAATTTGGAAAGAGACGTAATACGGCTTGAGACGAATTGGGAAGTTGACTAAATGTACAAAGTGACGTATTATAAGTGACCTATTTAGGATAGCGACGAAACAGCTAGTGTGACGAGTTGTCTTGTCATCACAACCGAAATACTGATGGATGATATTCTCCTTCGTTTAAAAATGGTAATTTAAAGTTGTTTTTTTTTCACGTTTTTTAATTTCATTGAGCGTGTGCGTTTAATAACATAGCGAAAGGAACTTCGTTTAAGATAGGTCACCTCCGTTTTTTTGATAAACCAGAGGTCTATTGAAGTAGCTACTAATCATGCCGTTGATACATTTAAAGGCCATACAGGCCTCCGCCTGAAAACCTGAGGAAAACGACCACTGAGTTGTGCCGACTATTACTAGTAATGTTATGATGTGTTTATGACAGTTTGTGTATTTTTGGTGTAACTTTGCGAAAGAACAAGGTCTTTATTTAACGCCTCATTCCAGACACTTAGCAATTGAGGACTTGGCCGAAATTAGAGACTTCGACCGCCACGACACCTTTTCGTGTTTTTGCCTTATTTGAAATTTCGAGTGCAGTTTCTTACAGGTGGTGATGTTTTGAAAAGATCTTGGTAGACTGATGGATCATAATTCTCGTTCGTTTATCAATGTTGTTTTACATTAATGTTTTTGTTTGTACTTGTTATTTACTTACTTAGAATAAAGTGAAATTAACTTCGTCCTAACCGGGATACCCCTCTTTTTTAGGGTTCCGTACTTCGAAAAGAAAAAACGGCACACTTATAGGATCACTTTGTTGTCGTCCGTCTGTCTGTCAAGACCCTTTTTCTCAGAAACGCGTGGAGGTATCAAGCGGAAATTTATATTAAATACTCAAGTTTACTGTCCCTTAAAGCTGTGAAAAAATCAAACTTCTAAGCCATCGCAATCAAAAGATACAGCCGTGTATGCCGCAAATTTTCGACACTCGCAATCAAAACCCGTGAACTCAGAATCTTGAAATTTGGTACGAAGCAACGTCTTATAGTACAAATAAAGGAAAAATTGCGAAAACCGTAAATTTTTAGTTATATCATATATTAAAAAAAATACTAATAATTTTAAACTTACTACCCCTTTCCTCATGAACGCGTAGAGGTATTAAATTGAAATTCATATCAAAAGCTCAGGTCTATAATACCTTTAAGCTGAGGTTTGTACGGAACCCTCGGTGCGCGAGTCCGACTCGCACTTGGCCGGTTTTTTAATAAACAATCGCAATAGCTACTGTTCCAACCGTTGAATAGTACTGTATGGCCGACGGCGACGGAAGGAAAGGCCCACTGAGGTGTATGATTGACATGTTGATTGTCACTTGTAATATAGTTGAGTTAAGGTATTTAGTAGCTGATCCTATATTGGTGAATCTTTATTTCCCAATCCTTTCCGGTTAATGAGGGTTCTGTTAAGACTCTCGAACTGGCAAAATCGAAACAGATGCCTACATTTTCAACGGATAATCTTAATTTGAAATGCTCACTGGCGCATGAAAGCATTCTTGTTAATTTGAATTATTTATTAATTGCCTTCTGCTGTTTTTGAGTTTTCTGAGCGTTCAATAAATCAGGGTTTGCTTTTTGGTCCTTTGAGTCAGAGTACTGGAACAACTTTTAGAGGCTTTGAATTCATAATAGGTTCATCAAATTAGCTTTAAACATCCGAGTTTGGTAAGAAAAAGGAATGGCCAAAAATAAAACACAAGTGTTCAATACAGAACTGTGTCTAACACTGTAAATTTTCGTCTGAGTCCTCAAAATAACTGCATATTGCAAACAACCACTCATTTTCACACTTTATCCTGTATCGTTATACAAGGGGCCATCAAAGTAGACCTAATCTGTCCAGTGAGGTCGAATTGACCCTTCTGTATAGAGTCATGAGAACCCAGTGGAAAGGAAAATTGTTAGTAAGGTGTTCGATTGATTGGGCTGTAGTGAGAAGTATCTATAGTAGAGATGTAACTGAGGTCACTTAGTGGATACGGAGTTAGAAAAGAAAAACAAAACCTTTATATTAAAATTTTGGTAAGCATATTTTTTATACAAAATTCTCTTGTGCGATCGAATAATCAAGAAGCTAAATATGTTGCGGAAAAACAGTGGTTGGTTATGAAACCTTCTAAGCGATTTATTCGTGGTGGCAGAAAAAAATAAACACCGAGTTATATTATATCTTCTATTTCTGAATTTGGTTTCGGTTTAATCCTTTTAATGTGGTGGACCTTTGCTTAGAAGATCGACCTCTGTTACAACTCGAAATGGTTATTTTGAATGATTCGGATGCGGAGGTTTTCTTGCGGAAATGCCGCACTTGCGGAATCCGGACGCAGAGATTCGCCACAACCCTAATTTATAGTATCGCAGTACTGGCGGTATGTTTAAACCCAAGATGTTATTGCCTCTCGGTGTTGCCGCAGCTAATGAAAAATTTAGAATCCGGATTCAAGTTCGAATTGGGAATAGGCTAGGTTGGTAATGTTGGTATTCATAGTTGCTGCAGTAAGGAGGTTCTTAAATTTTAGATCGAATGAAAATAGTTAAAGTTAGATTGTTGGAGGCTTTAGAGGTAGTTTGAACCACAGCTGTTGGCTGTCTGGAAAATACAATCATATTCTGTCGAAAATATTTTGTTTTCCTTTAAACGGTTTTCCATACTATTATTTCTCGAGTTCTGTGTTCGGTCGGACGTGGTGTCGATTCAAATCTACTTTTAGGTGAATTCTTGCCAAAATTTTATGTTTTGATTCTATAAAATCTCAAATATTGGCTTTAGAGCTCAAGTCGTTCAAGATTTTATGAAAGACGAGGTCGTTCAGCCAAAGCGTTCTCGATAACGTTCATAGGTAAGAGTGGCTCAAGTTATAGTGCGCGCCATAAACTAGGGTCGAAAGTTGTCGGTTGGATCGATATGAAGGTTTACTCATCCACGAACGCACGGACCGGACACATCGCGTGCCACCTTTAATACAAAAATATCGATTTTTCCACAAACCCGCGTCACCGCAATCAATATACCTTTCCGCCCCGTGCCTAATTACGCCCGCCTACATCACTCAAACATCCGTAAAAAGCCCGGTAATCACGCTGCCTGTGTACACTGATGATATCCACCCTGAAAAATAGCGCACACTGAATCATTGAAAGCGCACAGGAAAACGCTTCATTGTAAACGTTTTATTTAATTTTCCCTCCATTTACTTTTTATAATTTCTGCCGGGCATAAAAAACGATCCGCCGCCGCAGGAAGCGCGCATACACGCGAAGCCAGCCATATCTGGACGCACACAGGGATAGGAACACCTGTCTCGGGAACTGAAAGGTGTGCTCGAGCGTGTGCGAGCGAGACCACCGTATGGGAGTCGCGGGCGTAGGACAGAGAGGCGTTATGCGCGCGCAGAGTGTTGGCACGCCCGCCGCGCGTCCCGCTCGCTCACAGTCCGCCCGAGAACCGTCAGTCTATCGCGCGCAGAGGCAGCGCTTGTACGTGCCGCCCTTTGCTCTGACGCGACCGACGCAGTGTCCGTAATCGGTGTTCGGAAAATTGTGCATGTGCGTTTTCCGACGAATGCAGTGTGTGTGCTTGTGAGATGTGCTATTGTTTTCTAGGTAACGGAGACTCTTGTTTGCAAAAGGCAGTCGGATGCAACGTATTAATTGATGCACTTGTTGGCGCGTTGTTAATTTCACTTTTTTATTATTTCCCACGGAGGTACAATTCGGAAAAGCTGCCGGTTTATTAGCGAAATAGTTACAATTACTCTGCAAGTGAATTAGCACATAGTGGAGCATGTTATCAAAGTTTTGTTAAAGCGCGCAACTCTTTTAGTCACGATATGAATTTATGATCCTTTAATTGTTTGCGCCGCTTTAGATAAGGCTAACATATTGTAAACGTTTGCTACTGCTTTTACTTGCAGAGAAGCTAAAACTTATAAGACTCTTACAAGGATTTTCGTTGAAGCAATTTCTTTTTACTAATCTTAAATTATAAAAGAAGAAGAACATAATATATTACTCAAAAAGGAAAGACTTATTTCTGGGTAAACGAGACTCGAAATGAGAAACACGCGTAGTCATGTCATTCATGTGATACACAAAAGTCACAAAAGCGAGGCTCACAACAATAGCAACGTAGAAATTACTGCCAAGTATCGACAGCGGGAGCACTTTCTGAAACCACTACGCATTGTACTGGCTCCAAACAATGAGGAAATACATATGTAACAGTTATTTATCATAAAACTAACTCAATTGATGTTGTCGATATAAAAACGAAATTAATACAATCGAACAGTCCAAGACCTATAGAAAAAAAAAAAAAAAATGACACACTAAAGAAAAGTTTGTTCCAAAACAAATAAAACGTAAAATATAAAGCCGAAATAATTTTTATTACATTTTGATTGGAAAAAGAGCAAAAAAATCTGTATCAAAAGCTGTTGATAAGAGTTTCATAATGAAGAGAAAGCGACTTTTGTAATGATTTATTGTATGGTCAGTTTGATCGTAATGCAATTCAATTGCGTGACGAAGAAACTAGAAAATTCAAACAATAATACTCTCGAAAGTGATTATTCGCTGGTTATTGTTGCTCTACCGGTATATAATAACCGTATTAATGGCAACCACATCGATTACTTCCTCAAATTGAGAATTATAATCGAGGAAAAGTTGAAATATCACCAGATATTTCCTGATATGGGTTCAATGATTTTATCGAAGTACTAAAAATAAATTTTATAATGGCTAAATCGTGCTCCAAAAGATCGGATACGTTGACTAATTACCGAACAATATTCGAGATGTAACTGCTGTCGATAGCATTCTTTCGCAATATCAGTTACAATAGCCGCAAACAATGGCTCTTGTTACAAAGATTTTGCATAACATGAGTTAGCGACCGAAGCAAAGTTTGTTAAAACTTTAACAAATTATTTGCATTCAAACACAGAGGCGTTTGTGGAATGAAGTTGATATTAATGGATGACTTTTTTCACGGTTGATGGTCACACAAATGCAAGGCAGGCGAGAACTCCCGCGCCACGGTCGAATACTCGCCAACGTCGTTAGATAGACACGTAAACCCATGGATAATATTTTCAGAGACACTGACGGAATCAACACAAACCGACATGCAACAAACTTGAAGATATCGGACTCACTAACAAATATCACAACTGTGATAATTCAGTCTATTGTATCTATGTCGAAGAAATAATGAAATGATTTATGTACCACCATGACGTATTACAGTTCTTTAACTAATTGATCCCAACAAATTAAAATGACCTCTAAAATAGCGGCGTGACCATTAGACTCCCTACCATAAGAAATGAGAGGTTAATTGAGTTAATGGAAGTATACTCCGCCGTGGATTGAAGTCAAATTACATTAGGCGTTAGAACTTTGACGAATAGACTGATTCAAACTTTTAATAAATCGACAAAGTTCGTACTGATCCATTTGGGCCGAATCTATCTATCCAGAATAACTGAGCAGATCGAGAAAAACACTAGCGAACTTAATTTGTTGATTGCTGAGTGAAAGGTTGCAAGTAAGCCTATTTTCTGTCGTGCCATAAATGTGTGAGAAAATAAACAGTGTTGATGTAAACTGTTTTTCTCAGGTTCCCATATCGGCATGGAAAAATATTCTCAAGTAATGCTATCGTAATCACATTATGTCTACAATGTTAAACTACAAGTATTGCTTGTGCGCAAATTGCTTATTCGTAATTTTAAATTAAGTACGTTTTCACGGCTGATTAGATTGGTAAAGATTTTTGTTGGATGTATACCATTTATTTTTCTTTCAGATCCCTTTCTCGTTGGCCAATCTGAAGTACCTATTATTGTACCAGTAATAAAATTTACTTCGATCGAGTTCGTGCCTCTTGGATGTTCGATAATTCCTAATTATATCTCTCACTTGAACGCGTTCTCCACGGGTTTAATGTTGCCTTTATTATTTCAATTCAATATATTTTTATTATGAGAGATCTAATTTCAATAATCATCCAGTATAGGTTCTACTGATAACGTCCACATCTTGAGTTATTTTTTCCTTTTACATATTTTTCTGTTATTAATTAATTTGTCTAAGTATACATTTGTAAGTCTAGTTTTCCTAACACATAGCAGAGAAATTTAAACCCTTATACGTGGGGTTTTATGAAGTTTAGTGATTGGATCCCACGTGTATAAAATCAAAACGAGCAATATGTCTACAATGTGCATAATTTTTAGCGCTCTCAACATTGACATTCATTGAATTAGTTCCAGTATCTTCAAATAAACGAAATTTCATATTTTGGGTCAAAGTCAATGTTTCAAAATTCATCTGTTCATTCAGAGATGCTATATTTGCATTTCTATTCTAAAAACAAATATATGGGGACGCTGAAAATATATATACGTCTGTCTGTATTTATGAGTCACTGAAAAGTGCCTCGGGTTTGTCATCATTTAGCATTTTTTATAGGAGGTTCTTATATTGTGTGTACTATTTCAACACTGCCAATGAGCATGCCTTCCATTAATTTTTTTCGTTTATTTTTGTACGTAGTGTTATTTGGTTGATGTGATTACTGCTGACCATTCCAAATGGTGGTAGACGTACCAAGGTCTGCTATTATGGCGGTTGCGTCACTGCATGACATGACTATGGTCTATAAGGGCGCTAATAGCCACTAGTTAAATTAATTATAGCCACACAAAATATAGATTGATGTGTTCCAGTCACATTCTTGTAACCTTTGCAGGTATATATTATGCTAACAATAATTATGTTTGTATGGATCACCTTCATGTTACAAAAGGTGAAGTACTTTGTCTACAAGTCTACAACTCATTCGGCAGTTAAACGTCCATTTAAGACCACTTTGTGACTAAGAGGAAATTGTTATTTGTAACGTATATTTAAACATTCTTGTCTCTATTTCAAGTAAGCAAAACAGGAAACGACAGTACATATTATCATGTTTCGGAAGTTTTGTATTTCTTAATAGCTTGAAAAATTAGCACAGAAGCTTCCAAAGCTTTACTTACCAATGCAGAGACAAGTCAGTAGAGCAAAACACAAATGTTGCATTAAAATAACAAATAGTAAAAATCATGTCAGAATAAAAAACTAAAGGTAGCAGTTACAACTGAATACTTGGGCACGAGACATCAGAACCGTCGCATCGCGTGGCGCATAGGTATAAAATAGCTTTGATAGGATTTTCGCCGACTAGCAATTTGTTTTGTGTGTTCCGGAAAACGATCGGATAGCATTGATTTGCAATAAAAAATATTGCTTTGTCACGATTTCAGCGGTGAGGCCTCTTTCACAACAGGCTGCAATGCCCGCCCAGTAATGACAAGCGAAAATGTTACCAATAAAAATAAATATTTATGGAATTTTATTAGGAAAACATGGATATCCACAGGTGGTGAGGTGATACGTGCGATACTAATTACTGCTGCAGTTACGCTGCATGCATGGAAATGGAGCAATCGGATGAAACGAATAGAATTGTGGATATGCCGAAAATTTTCGAACAGTTCCGATACCAACTTTGACGAGAATCAGCAGACTATTTATTCAGTCCAATTTGCAGCAGCATTACAAGCATTCAAATAAAACATATCAAGAGATATGGCTGCAAAATGAAGCACGGGTGGAAATACAGTTATCATTCGCCATCCCTTTAACCCTGTCGGTGAAAAGCTAAACTATACTCATGTTATTTCAAATGATATTGAAATAGTCAGAGAAATGTTTTAGTTTTAGCCATGGCTTAACATAATATTGGACGTTTCTTAAAAACCATAAAATAAAATATTAAAAGAAGGAGCAACTGCCTCGCTCGCAGATTCGAAATAAAACTGGAGCGCTGGTTACAGACATCACTTTACAGCAAGTGTAAATATTTGCAGTAATAAAATCTATTTAGGTGATTAATTCAATGTAGCATGACGTGGTTTCTACCGAGCATTGAGCAACCACGTCTCAAGCCAGCAAAAATGCGAAGAAAAACCTTTTTATACGATCGAATTGATGGCCTACCGTGTTGAGTTAAACCAACCAAACACGATACTCCGCTATTTTAATTGTCAAAGTCAATAACTTGTTATGTGCTATTCTTTTGAGTTTATTACACACAATACACACTCTTTCTATTGCTTTCACGTCGTTAGAAGCTGCGATAAAAGTTACCGTTTTAGCACCTGTGTTGTAAGAAATTGCAAATACCTTTTTGATAGCTTTAAACTTTGCTTTTAGTTTCGATATTACTTGAAGAATGAAGATTTCATATAATGCTGACCAAAGTTTATATTCCTATCATATATTTCTATTTGTTGTGTCTGAGTCACCCTAAGTTCAACTGTCGGGTCTAGCGCAAACACGATCCTGGCAGATGGCGCTTAATGAAGACGGCCGGCGACATCTGATGTCACCGTCTCGTGAAAATTTTGTTCCATAAACAGGTGGTCTGTGGGTGTTCAGTATTTCTGATCTTAAATGGGTAAATAGGCGCAATTTAGGCCACCACTCCGCCAGGGCCGCGTCGGTCTGATTCAACACTTCGTTGCGGCAATTAGATTCAATTTGCGGGACGCTCCGCTCACTATGAATATGGGCCCGCGTGTAACAAAGGTTCATTTCTCGTGGAATTAGACTGAATTTTGTACGAAGAGACGCTAATTTCCACTGGAAATGTAACTAATTAGACACCATTGTGGAGAAAGTTCTTTGCACAAATGTTTTTCGACGAAATTCGGTTTGTGAAGATATTGTGGGAGAGAATGTTTAGTAGGTATGTTTTAATTACATTATTGCTACAAACCGGAAGGGAAGGTAAAAAATCATTATAAATAGCTGTGTGTCGGTCTGTATCCTGTTCAAATTTCATTACGCGAATGGCTCCATCATTCGTCAGACCGCGATGTTAATTGAATGGACTTGTTTTGTTAGCCACATTCATGGAATAGCATTCAATTGTGCGCCGATATGGTTTTCGCTATTTATAGATTCACCTTGTAAAACTGTAGGCACATTTACGTTATGTATGTTTGCAACAAACACAGGCGGACTTAATGCCTGAGGCATGCTCTACCATTCAACCAAGGGTGGCAAAGAGTTAACATAGCAGCGGCCGTATTGCGTAAGTGAATACGGCAACGCAAATGGTTTGAACGCTATCCAATCGACCAATCACACAGACGGAAATCCACATCGAGTCATTCATCTCGCATGTGATTGGTCGATTTGGTCGATTGGATAGCGGTCAAACTCTTTGCGTTGCCGTATTCACTTACGCAATACGACTGTTGGGGCATAAAAAATACTAAAGTAAAATGTGTACACAAATATTTATATATAGATAAAATAAACATACATATATACTAACCATAATAAATACACATATATATATCGATATTTCAAACTATGATTGATGATGGATATGCAGTACTTCCTATCTTTTAGAAGGAACCAGTTATTTTTGCCTCAGTTCCACCATGTAAGCCGGCCCGTGAATGCCCGAGATGCCAAAAATGTAGTAGGTTCTTGCTGACGATGCTAGTTATTATTAATATGCAAATTCTCCATGGTCATAAAATTTACTATTACGTATGTAAATTGGTTTTGACCACTATTTTGGCTTACTGGGCCAATTTTAAATTACTTTAAATTTAAATAGCCTTGTGAAACTATTAATCTTATGAAAACTGTGTCATTTTGGTCATTTACCTCCAATAAATTAACTTGATAGCTGTAATAAGTGATTAAAATCTTGAACTTTACGTCATTTGGATAGTAAACTACTTGGTAGCTGTCATATTAGTAGGAAAGGCCTCGTTACCTTACCTACAACTATATTAAACGCAGAATTTACGAATATTCTAATGTTCTTGTCGAAAAATGAATATATTTTCCGGAAATCTTTTTCGCAAAAAAACAAACCGATTTTTGAAACGAAAGTTATTTTGCACTTTTTAGAGTTTTGCTTTTGAAGTCGGTTAATTTTTTTGTGAAAAAGTTTTAATTTATCTCTTTTTAGTTTTGGTACACTATCAATAAAAATGAGGAATTCTATAGTACGGTACCTAAAAGATTGACAAAATACCCATAATAACTTAATTTACACATTCCGTGGTGTTTGTCGCTAAGGAGTTCGGTTGTATGCTCCATATCTCGAAAACTGCTAGACCGATTTTGATGAAACTTGCACTATCCCGTAATTTGAGGTAATCTATACGTGTCGAATAGATTACCTCCTCTTTTTTTTGGAAGCGGGTAAAACTATATAAAGAACTGTCCCTCAAAAGTTAAGATGTCCGGGGACGGGAACACGTAGAAAAAAACTTCGTATCTCTCGCCAGAAGGGAAAAATATTTTCTTATTTTTTACTTCCCCAAAGTAAAATTTAACGAAGTTACCTTCGATCTGTCTCATATATAATATACGAGTTGTTGTCAGTTTTGCAAACTTGGGCCACCACACCACTACACCTCACTTGCGAGGGCCGCCCTTCGACCCAACTATTTCTTTGTGCTCGACCCCATAGTTTTCAAATTAAATTAAAGGAGTCTGAGGCAATATGAATACTACGCATTGACCGCAGGATTTAACTTTAAGGTTAGGGGTAGTAAGGGTAATTATTTAATGAAGATTAAGTACATAACAGGAGGAGCTCGTGGCTAAATAATAACAGCCGCACGGGTCGATCTTCAAGGTTAAGCAACGCTTGACGAGGTCGGTCCGTGGATGGGTGACCATTTTCAACATACCGAGTTTCCTCCGTATCTCGGAAAGCACGTTAAGCCGTTGGTCCAGGGTGTCATTTGAAGATCTTTGACAGTCGTTACGGTTAGTCAGAAGCTTGAGATCTGACACCAGTCTTGCCAAGGGGTACCGTGTAACCCAGTTACTGAGTTGTGGAGGTCAGATAGGCAGTCGCTCCACGTAAAACAATAGTGCTCAGCTGAATCCGGTAAGGCTGGAAGCCGACCCCAATATAGTTGGGAAAAGGCTAGGCAGATATTGATATATAAGTACATAACAAAAGTTTGGCGAACTAATCTAATAAGTGATAATTGGCATAGTGTATGGTTAATAAGTACTGTTATCACGTTATTCGCGAAACAACGGCTTCCGACTCTAAATATAGTCAGAGATTTATGTAAGGTTTAATATTAGAATCGCGGAACACGGCAAGTTAAATCGCGTATTTATTTGATCACCGGCGAACGAACCGAATTAACAGGCGCACACACAGACGGAAATCCACATCGAGTCATTCATCTCGCATGTGATTGGTCGATTTGGTCGATTGGATAGCGGTCAAACTCTTTGCGTTGCCGTATTCACTTACGCAATACGACTGTTGGGGCATAAAAAATACTAAAGTAAAATGTGTACACAAATATTTATATATAGATAAAATAAACATACATATATACTAACCATAATAAATACACATATATATATCGATATTTCAAACTATGATTGATGATGGATATGCAGTACTTCCTATCTTTTAGAAGGAACCAGTTATTTTTGCCTCAGTTCCACCATGTAAGCCGGCCCGTGAATGCCCGAGATGCCAAAAATGTAGTAGGTTCTTGCTGACGATGCTAGTTATTATTAATATGCAAATTCTCCATGGTCATAAAATTTACTATTACGTATGTAAATTGGTTTTGACCACTATTTTGGCTTACTGGGCCAATTTTAAATTACTTTAAATTTAAATAGCCTTGTGAAACTATTAATCTTATGAAAACTGTGTCATTTTGGTCATTTACCTCCAATAAATTAACTTGATAGCTGTAATAAGTGATTAAAATCTTGAACTTTACGTCATTTGGATAGTAAACTACTTGGTAGCTGTCATATTAGTAGGAAAGGCCTCGTTACCTTACCTACAACTATATTAAACGCAGAATTTACGAATATTCTAATGTTCTTGTCGAAAAATGAATATATTTTCCGGAAATCTTTTTCGCAAAAAAACAAACCGATTTTTGAAACGAAAGTTATTTTGCACTTTTTAGAGTTTTGCTTTTGAAGTCGGTTAATTTTTTTGTGAAAAAGTTTTAATTTATCTCTTTTTAGTTTTGGTACACTATCAATAAAAATGAGGAATTCTATAGTACGGTACCTAAAAGATTGACAAAATACCCATAATAACTTAATTTACACATTCCGTGGTGTTTGTCGCTAAGGAGTTCGGTTGTATGCTCCATATCTCGAAAACTGCTAGACCGATTTTGATGAAACTTGCACTATCCCGTAATTTGAGGTAATCTATACGTGTCGAATAGATTACCTCCTCTTTTTTTTGGAAGCGGGTAAAACTATATAAAGAACTGTCCCTCAAAAGTTAAGATGTCCGGGGACGGGAACACGTAGAAAAAAACTTCGTATCTCTCGCCAGAAGGGAAAAATATTTTCTTATTTTTTACTTCCCCAAAGTAAAATTTAACGAAGTTACCTTCGATCTGTCTCATATATAATATACGAGTTGTTGTCAGTTTTGCAAACTTGGGCCACCACACCACTACACCTCACTTGCGAGGGCCGCCCTTCGACCCAACTATTTCTTTGTGCTCGACCCCATAGTTTTCAAATTAAATTAAAGGAGTCTGAGGCAATATGAATACTACGCATTGACCGCAGGATTTAACTTTAAGGTTAGGGGTAGTAAGGGTAATTATTTAATGAAGATTAAGTACATAACAGGAGGAGCTCGTGGCTAAATAATAACAGCCGCACGGGTCGATCTTCAAGGTTAAGCAACGCTTGACGAGGTCGGTCCGTGGATGGGTGACCATTTTCAACATACCGAGTTTCCTCCGTATCTCGGAAAGCACGTTAAGCCGTTGGTCCAGGGTGTCATTTGAAGATCTTTGACAGTCGTTACGGTTAGTCAGAAGCTTGAGATCTGACACCAGTCTTGCCAAGGGGTACCGTGTAACCCAGTTACTGAGTTGTGGAGGTCAGATAGGCAGTCGCTCCACGTAAAACAATAGTGCTCAGCTGAATCCGGTAAGGCTGGAAGCCGACCCCAATATAGTTGGGAAAAGGCTAGGCAGATATTGATATATAAGTACATAACAAAAGTTTGGCGAACTAATCTAATAAGTGATAATTGGCATAGTGTATGGTTAATAAGTACTGTTATCACGTTATTCGCGAAACAACGGCTTCCGACTCTAAATATAGTCAGAGATTTATGTAAGGTTTAATATTAGAATCGCGGAACACGGCAAGTTAAATCGCGTATTTATTTGATCACCGGCGAACGAACCGAATTAACAGGCGCACTTCGTACAGCGCGCTTATTGATTTTACTCCGTTATCAATAATGACGTTA
Source organism: Orthosia gracilis (assembly GCA_947562075.1). NCBI lineage: Eukaryota > Metazoa > Arthropoda > Insecta > Lepidoptera > Noctuidae > Orthosia > Orthosia gracilis. The sequence continues at coordinate 10,776,525 of OX387270.1, forward strand.
CCGTCCGATCGAATAATTTATTCACAATATTTAACATCGATTAATAAATTGATGACACTGTATACTCGTGCGTAATGTAATTTATAGGAGGGATGCGTATCTTGAATGGCGAGAGTGGAGTAGGACGCAGTCGAACTACGAGTTTCCTATACTTATAATTATGTTATCTACCGCACAATATTGTTATCGCTCATTATTCGAGTCGATTTTAATGAGGTCCGCTAATGATTACTTCGATTATTATTACAATTTCACTCAGAATTTAGACTGTTTAAGAGAACATCTTCTAATAAAAAATATGTAATGAAGTTTGTTGATCATTTGAGAATGCCTGGAACGATGTGGTCGTTTTGATAAAAATGTAAGTAAGAATAAAGATTTAAGAAAAAAAATTTGAAAATATTCCTTAAAAAATACCTGTCCGGCAAGAACCGGGTGAGCTTTTTTCGATGGGATTTGTATGAACTCAGACATTTTTGACCGAACAACGTTTGCCGTGTCAGTTCACTTACTCACAATTTAGTTCGTTTGATAAAAACAAGAAAACAAAGGACCTTTTGGTCAAGATTTCACGGAAAACATGACAGATGGGAGCTGCTGGGAGTTCTTGCATTTCATTTACCTTTTTCCAGTCCAACTATACTGTAGATACAATAAGGAAAATATTTTCCTTCCCTTTTACAAAAGATTTTTTCGGTGGAAAATTCTGCGAAGGCCTTTATCTACCAACACATATTCTTTTTTATCCGTATCGCATAATTTGGTTAACTATAACTTTATGCAGCATCATCCAATCCTAATCCGACCCTGATAGATATCTACCAAAATATTATTGTGATTTGTCCAAGTCCACCTCTCAATTTGTTCAATCCTTTTTTTTGTTCCTTCTTATCACTTATTCCGAACTTCTACGTACCATAGGTACAAAGTCCCGTGAAAGTCCGGGATCCCGCCGCGACTTAGTAGTTGTAACAAATGGAAACTGTAAGAGTTGGCCGGGACTTATTTACCGACACCACCGCAGCATAAATACACGAACGGATTAAAGTATTCACTGAAGTAGGAAATATTGCGATGGACTTTTCCACGCGTATGTACTTACTTTTCAAATATTACAGTCTGTTTGCTTTAAGGTGTTAACTGACTGACCTAATGTTTGCATACACGTAGGAGCTAATAGCTCCAATTCAACAAACATGATTCTAAAACAAATAAAATAAAACTAGGTATTGGTATATTATTGAATTCCTAATGAAAGTAACGAAACAGGTTCGTTCGTAACAGCATTTGTTTCTAACAGCTGTTATATTGAACCTTATGTTAATCCTAAAGTTGTAACACGATTCAATTCTCGATAACGAACGTCAGTCTTCAACTCTCCACGTCTTCGAACAAATACCTTTTATCAAACGTCAATCTAAAACAAAAGCGAACGCAGCTCCAAGCTACACAAAGTGAACGCACCATTGAAATGTTCCAAATTCGAACTTTGGCTGTTACACAACACAAATACACCCGATGGACTGGTCAGCACCCACCCTTACGTTGTATACTTCGTACTGGTCAGATGTTAAGATAACATTCAAGTTTCAATATGTACAAGCTTTAAATATATTTGAAAAGTTTTACGACAGTATTGCTGGTTCTCTGTCAAAGGAAACTTTTGGAGAAACTGAGAATACAAAACTGATGTCGAATGAATGAAAAGTTGTTGTTGTCGTTGCTTTTATTACTATCGGCGATTGTCAAACACGATTTATAAGTTTGCCAATAAATTAAGCGAAGAGTAAATTCAATAACATTCGTTTAGTATTTTGTTTGAGTACTCGTAGCTTTTGAACTTGATTATCTTAGACTTAAAATCTGATGTAAAATACATTTAATATTATTTAAACTCCTTTGAAGTCTGGATCGTTTCTAAACGATATAATCTTCTTTTCAAGCAATGATTTGGTTAATAAGACCTATTTGCAATCCGCAAAAGGCTAATTAGCATGATTTAAAAACATTCGTTGACCGTTAATGATTGAGTCACGATCCGCGTTGTAAATGTTTTCTTGTAAAATGTAGCTATGCACTTATTTCTTCTCAGTCGACTTCGTTTGCCTACAGTTTGTCCAGTCATTGAGTAAGGTCATTGAAATCTATTCTAGCCGAATATGGAGCATCGTTTAGTCCGAAAAATATAACTATATGTACTTATGAGACTACTGTATAAGCAGTTCATTATAGCAATCGAACAGAATAATCTTTTATTCAGAAGGTTCTTCTCAAATTGTGTGAATTCGAAGGCTTGATTTATTCATTTTTAATACAGAAGTTTTTTTCCCAGACAATTTACTTTGTCCAGCAAGTAATTAGTTTACAAAATAACATTGATAGTTCACACGTTTAGAAGAACACAATTACTTAAGTAATTTTGCGGTCGTGAGGACAAAATGGTCAAAATGCACGTTTCGAAATCCGTCAGTACAAATCTTTGTTACTCTAATCCAGTGGTTCCCAAGCTTGATTGACCGTGGACCACTTTAATTCCTTTGTTGTTAGCAGGAACCAGAACTCCAAAAGAGTCTAAAAATGTACTTATATCATTAATATTTTCAATACTTGTGGCATTCTTTTAAATTAAAAATACAATTTTGCTATCTCTGTAATTTTTATGTAGCAAATATTGCTGTCTCCCTCTTATTGTTTTGTCGTCTGTCTATCTTATCTTACTTGCATATCTCCGCGTTTTAAGGGGTAATTACTTATTTAATACATACATTGCTTCCCTAGATTCAAGTAAAATATCTATTAACTTCGATTAATTCTTCATATTATTGCTGAGACGGGTGAGCACAACTGTACTTTTTATTACTTTTTGTTCTCTGAAATAAAATATGAGCCAATTGTCTACTAAATAATTTTGGAGTGGTCGATTCGTACACCAATGAATTAACTTCGTGTGAATCGCCACACAAAAATAATATTATTAAAAAGGGTCGATTCGCACATTTCGGGCGAGTTAAATTCGTGCGAATCGTCCAATAACACAAACTTTTAACTTTTCGTGGACCATTATTTTAACTCTTGCGGACCTCCGCAGACCACAGGTTGGGAATCAATACTCTAGTCCGACAAAAAGTCAAGAAATTCTCTAGATTGCGTAACTTGAGGGGAACTACTTTATTATAAGTGTAGCAATACCAACCAATAGGGACATAAAAAAATCTCGGTCTTCAATGGTCTTACTTCGTGCGTCCATCATTGTAATTTGGAAGTCGGACGTATGATCGCTTTTGTGAAGTACGATTTTTTACATTAGTTACCAAGTCGGCTTAGTCACGGAGTCGAGGCAAAAAGCAGCCTTGAAGTACGTAATGGTCTAACACGTGATTGTTACATATTAAGACTGGGTCCGGTTTTAACAACGCTGGTTAAGGACACAATATCTATGCTTTAGATTTTTCGTCTAGTTACGTTTTGTTTTGAAGACAAACGTATAATAATTGTGGTCATTTTCGTTATTTTTAGTTGTTGGTTTATTTTAATGCTTTTTTTTAGAATGGTTGCATTAGCGACCTTCTTGGTACGATTTTCGACGAAGACGACGACGACGCCATTTAATTTATATTTATCCGATATGCGATTTTTTCTAGAAGAATTTTCAAGTACGTTCATTTAAAAAGGCTTGAAAATTTCTTAGAAATTGCGTGATATTGCATATCAACGCAATTTTAATTGCGCCGCTCCATCAGAAAGGTCCCTTAATCTTCTATATATTTTGGTGCATTCATCCGCACGCGTATGCATGAAATTGAATCAATATAAGCTTGAAAGGAATCTAGTCGACTATTCCTCGCTCATAAACCATACTACGCCATCTTAAGTAAATTATTCTCCTGATAACATCAGTCTAGCCTGTAATTTAGACGATTCTAGACGTTTACTGCGATGACTAACTGTTTAAATGGCTCACTGCGACCCACACAATTGCAATCGGCACTCTTTGACATATAAAAAATATCTATTTTAATGCAGCGTATAATGTGTCGTATACCGTTATGTATTAGGTGTAGAATAATTTAATCGGTATAGCAATAATTTATTGTGATTATGTTGAGTAATAGATAATATAAATGGAAGTTTTTTTTGTAAAGAGAAGATTTAAAAATAGAAATATGTCATATCGAAATAATTGATACACGAAAAACGCTTTAGTTTGCGTTCTGAACTCTGTATTCCTTGACCTTGAAATAAGTTTCTAATTTTTAAATCAGACTACACGAGGAAAAGAGTTAGTTCACTATTTTTCGTACTCATAATCATAAATTAACTCAAAAACTATTTTCATCTTGGAAAATGTAAGTAGGTAGAAATCACGTATAATTTTCTTGATTTCTTGCTAACAGAGTAACAGACGAGAGAAATGAGAATGGTTGGCGTTCTGTTTGAAGTACTAAAGCGTCTATAAAGTCATTCATTAGCGTTATTGTTATAGAAATGGCCGAACAAAGCCGTAACCAATTACTCTGTACACCTTTACGACTATTTACAATGTTACTATGTGTAAATTTTATTGAAATAATTTGCATAGCTCACTGAATGCGAAAATCTTTGAGAGCTGCTACAAAATTTTCCAGTTCTTTCCTCGCGACAAGTGTAGGAATATAAGTACGTAATTTGAAAGCAAAAAATAAGCTCTTTGAAAGAAATGAGGATGTATGTGATACAAAGACCTTTTTCGATGGTACTCATTGATTCATGAGAACCGTGGGTTATAAGAGGATTGTCTCCCTAATTGGAGCTCACAATTTCGGCAAATATATGAGGGCTTGAATTATGTAGAATTTTCACTTGAAACGTAAAGTGTATTTCAAATTCGTTGCATCACTGCCTTTCTCCGTATGTGTTTATATTATTTTTATTTGTTAGTCTGACCAGTTACGTTAAACGTGTTTTCTTTCTCTTTCAGGAGTGGTTTACAAGCAGAGGATCAACTTATACGAATGAAAACAAAAGTGCTACGGCGCTAACATAAAACATTCGCAAATAGCTGTCCTTAACAGTCTACTTTGATAAGTCAATTAATATCGCGTACCGCAACGAGCGTAGTGTTGCGCCGTTGTCGATACGTCGACATCGATACCGCGACGCGTCGCGCGCGGTCCCTAACCTGTCGCTGCCACTGTCGGTGCTCGCCAGAGTCACGTGACTCGGCCGGCCCGCCCAGCCACAGCCGTGGATAACCTCGGCCAGAGCCCCCTTCCGGTGAAGAGGCTGCACGAAGCGCTTCAGAGTGCGCAAGTGAAGCGCCAGCGGCTCTCCCCCCCGTACCCCGCACCCCCTTCGTCTCTCCACCCCATCCACCAGCTCGCGGTGCACCAGCACATCAAAGTGCAGCAGAGCATAGTGCAGCAAAGCATCGTGCAGCAGCACCAGTTGAACCTGGCGCATCAGTCGCTGCAGAACCTGCAGGCGCAGCAAAACTTGCAAGCTCAGCAAAACTTGCAAGCTCAGCAGAGCCTACAGGCGGCCCAGAGCCTCCAGGCAGCGCAGAGTCTGCAGGCAGCGCAGAGCCCTGCAGCTACGGGAGGCGCAGGCGCGCAGCAGGCGGCAGGAGCGACACAAGGCGCGCTGGTGCCGCCGCAGCAGCCCTCGCCCCGGCCCGCTTCACCGCAACATAAGAACATGGAGCTCGCGCTCTGTCAAAGCATGGACTCCGTCAACACGGCCACCACTGAAGAAGAGGTAAGCTCACACTCTTCTTTCTCAATAATTAATGTATCAAGAATCACAGTCATTGCTATCAGAATAAACATTCAGCAAACATAATTAATTATAGCCGATCGCTGCGACAATTGAACCCGTAATCCGGACCCTTCCTACCTTTCATTTTCGCGATTCTCGTAAATTAACAATAGAACTAGAACGCGCCAAATTCCCCTTTCGAAGAGGACTTAATATATCGTTCGCTTTAGCTATTTGTCATCTTACAATTGTAAAGTAATACCGAAGAGGTGCGGCGTCGTAGCTGTTACAATGGCGAAAACGTTCGGATATACAATAAGCATTCGCTAACACAATAAAAGGAAATTTTCCTCACGACAAAGACGGCATCGAATCGAAAGATTATATTGCTCTCACCTATCATTATATTTTAGTCTTTATTTCTTCGGAGGTAAAGATCCAATTTGGAAATTGATATCGATATTATAAAAGCAGCACTACAGGCAATACGGCGCCATGCTACTTCCGGTTGGAGCCCGCGACTTGTTTTCTGCGAACGCTGAATTGGGTTTGTGTATAAATTATAATTGATATTTCTGCGCGTTTGTCAACTCCATTGAAACGTCAAAATATTTTCTCATTTTATGAAACCTTCATAATATTTTAACATCGTTTTTATGAGAAAAGTAAAAAGTTGCAAGTCGTAAAATGAAAATACTGTAATGAAGAATACACAAACGTCAATCTCGTTGAAGTAAAGCTTGGATGTTTCTAAACCAAAACGTCAACGAAAACCAAAGTAACAAGCACAACCCTAGAGAAAAAGCGATAAAATCCTTAACGCAAACTAGGAGGAGGCGACGCGACGAGAGAAGTGGCCAGCGGTTGTGTTAGCAGAGACAAATAGAGTAGATGTCGCTTCACCGCTTCAGCCGCTTTTCTAAGCGGACAGCTTTATAAATAGCTTGTTTTATTGTTACATTATCTTCTCTTTTAGATCCTATGCATTACAGCAGGGATACTAACGTGTAATAGTGCAGATTAGATAAGTGCGCTTGTAGAATTTCTGGGAATAACTCGACTGTAATGCTGTGAGAATTACACATTCGAACTACTAAGATAAATTCAGTAATATCAAAAGTACTCGATTCAAAGCAATGTGACATTTCTGTGTTCCAGATGCACCAATGTTTAGATTCCATAGTATAATTTTGTACCTGGCAAAAATAACTAAATGATCCGTACGACATTCTTCTGGGTATGAGTCGAAATGAGTGACTGGTAAAATATCAATGCAAACATTTATTTTTGAAACGTTCATTGCATTTTATTATGTCGTAGACATAACACTTTTAGTGAAAAAGCCATAAACTTACGGAACATGCATTTTCGCTTACAAAAGTTTATGATTTCGGTTGCTACGGAAACTGCATTCTTCATTTTCAGTGGAAAAGAACTTTGTTTAATTTTTATGGCACTTTTTTATTTGCCAAAATGATCTTTTTTTGAAATCCATTTTCCGAACTCTCGAGTTTCCAATAACTTCACAAACCCAGCAACGACAATAATCGCAACATTAACTAACGTAGTTAACAACTCTACTCTAAACATTGTTTTGCACGTTTTTGTGTAAATCCTTCCCATAATGAATACACCAAATAAATACTGTTGTCTATCCAGTTTCCATTGTTTGGGAAGTTAGTGTTGATTTCCCACTTCGCTTTGATGTGAGTCCGGTCGGGAGCGAGGGGCTGGTTTATAAACAGGGCCCTTTGCTCATGTAGCGTGGAGATGCACTCATTCATGCGGTCTACTATCTCTTATACTAAGTTTACTATACACTAGTGCGATATGTGTATTTGTGTAATGTTCCATAGTGTGTCTTTTGCTCTATTGGTTATTGGAAAATAAACGAAAATTCTATCAATACCGGGAGTCGATTCGATCCGTTTTTGTCTTTCTTTTCGCGTTGAAAATTTTATCGGAGGATACACAAAATTCACAAAAATATCGTCAAATATTTCAGTCTAACATAAAATTTTCGATGTATCCATCCTTTAGAAATGTTGTTCACACATCAAATAAAAACATACGTAATAAAAGCATCTATTTGAAAATCGGAAAATGCCACTACTTTTCTTTTGCTTTTGTTCAGTTGTGCGCTCATACAATGGCAATCGAGTTTGACGTCGTTTCGTGTGTAATCTCGGGGGGTTACTGGAAGCATGGCGGGATTCGGGTGTGCGTCCGTCTGGTAGCACCGGCGACCGGCGCACAATGGTACAAGGGCGGAAAAAAGTCCTTTGTTTCAACCTTGTTTAAAATGTCTACAATTTGGTACACACATACTAGAATGTTAGTAGAAACAAGTCCTAAAATTAATACGGATAAATAATTATACAGTATTTAATTATATGATGCCAAAGTAGGGTGATCGAGAATTTACAAATTTCGTGCAAAAAATATTGTTATTTCAAGTATGAATAGAACCAAAATACTATAATTATCAACTTTCATTTTTAGTTTAGTCATAAGTTTATTGTGTGTATTAATAAAATAGTAAACATAATGTTATAATATAATGAATAATTACTTGCTATTACATTTTTAGTGAAGAAGGTCATTTGGAACCTTTTGTTTTCAATCATGAGATCATAACTAATCTCCGTTATCGACCGATACGTAATAATATACTTTCGGAGATTAATTAGACCCTATAGATTAAGAATACATTAGTTTTGGCTGCGATAACCTGCGATCTTGGAAATACCAGGTCCTTAACTAATGACGCTCTGCAATTAAGAAAAAGTGCATTATATTAATAAGTGTTTCTAATGAGGGTAATTAACATTTTATCATATCGTGTAAGTATAAATAGCATTGAATGGTAGTTTTAACTTCACTTACAATTATTTTCTCTTACAATAACAGTGTTATTATAGTGATGGATAGCTTTACTATTGTCTATGCCGATTTAGTGGAAATCATAATATCAAGTAATCGTGAGATACATAAATGCCTCGAAAATTTAAAACTTATGTATCCACAGCTTACAGAAAGTGTTTGGAATCAAGTTTATGAAAAGTTAAGCCGTAATTTTCTACCCGTATTTACAAAAAAGTGGCAAACTGCAGCGAGAAATAAAAATGCTTTTATGGCAAAAAATGAACAGTGGCTGAAAAATATTTTTACCGTTGAGACATCTTCGGTGCAGACTGATGTGGTGAATTGTGACAGTAATGTTCCAGGGCCATCAAAACGCTCTCATAGAGGACGACCAGAAAAATCATTTGATGAATGTTGCGATCGAACAAAGCGATATAAAGTTAAAAGATTGTGTGAAAGCGTTCCTGAAGAAATGATTAAGAAAGCTGCCTCTAAGGTACTCGTACAAGAAGAATCATCGGATACTATCAAGTTTACTCCAGAAAAAGCGTTGGCATTATTACTTGATGCATCACTTTCGAAACATCAATATCAAGTACTGAGAAATGCAGCAAAAAGTATTGGTTGTGATATTTTTCCCGATTATCATAAAGTACTTGAAGTAAAAAGGCAATGCTACCCCACGGATATTGATGTAACGGAAAGCTACGCTTGTGTAAGTTTGCAGTCATTACTGGATCACACAACCAGAAGATTATTTGAAGTAATGTCTGAAGACGACCTTACACAGATTAGTGTAAATTCAACGTTTTTACACAAGTGGGGATGTGACGGATCATCAGGTCATGCTGAGTACAAACAGTCATTTATCGACGAAAATGTGTCAGATTCATATATGTTTTTGACATCATTAGTTCCACTGCGTCTGTATGAAAAGGAAAATAAATCTGTTGTGTATTGGACAAATGCAACTCCTTCTTCTACAAGGTGTTGTCGCCCGGTACAATTCCAATTTCAAAAAGAAACTACAGAATCTACGAAAAATGAAATTGCTAGAATGGAGTCTGAAATAGCAAACTTAAATGAAACTGTTATTAGTTTAAAGGAAAAGACTTACAAAGTCTACCATAAACTTGTGTTCACAATGATAGATGGCAAAATAGCGCAGACAGTTACGGACACATCATCATGTGCAGGGTGTTTTATATGCAAGTCAAAGCCATCAGAAATGAATAACCTTGACCAAGTGCGAAATAAAACTGTGGATACGGAGGCTCTCAAGGTCGGTTTATCCCCGCTTCACGCACGGATTAAATTTATGGAATGCATATTACATATTGCGTACAATATGTCATTTACCAGTTGGAGAACGAACGCAACTACCAAACAACAAAAAGATGAAGAGAAGAAAAGAATCCAAAGTGAGCTGTTTCAACGTTTAGGTCTAAAAGTGGATTTTGTAAAGCAAGGAATGGGAACATCTAACGATGGAAATACGTCTAGAAGATTTTTCAATAATGCAGACATTGTAGCTGAAGTCACAAGAGTCGATAAAGAACTTATTCATCGGTTTGGTATAATATTGCAAACAATTAATTCTAGTGCATTAGTTGATTCGGATAAGTTTGGTAGTTATTGTTACGAGACTGCTGAACTATACGTAAGCCTGTACAGCTGGTATAATATGCCAAATACTGTGCATAAAATCTTGCTGCATGGCAAAGAAATAATAAGTGTTGCTGCCTTACCTATTGGGATGTTATCTGAGGAAGCTCAAGAAGCGCGAAATAAAGATTACCGCAATTATAGGTTAGGTCATTCAAGAAAATGTTCTCGTCTATCATGTAATGAAGATGTTATGAATATGCTCTTAGCTACCTCAGATCCCCTTATCAACAGTTTACGTGCAGTACCGAATAAAAAATACTATCCTCTTCACGATGATGCCAAAGCTTTATTAGTGGATAGCACCCATCTCTCAATCAATGTCTTCTCTATTTAATATTTAGTTTATTAATATTTATTTATTTAAAAATGCTGATTTAATTATATGAAATTCATGTGAAAAAATTTGATGAATATTTTCATGTTAATAAAAAAAAAATACGTGTTATATCTTTCTCTTTGTAAACTGGTACATCCATTATATCATTTTAATAAAGTATTATGAAGAAACGCAACGTCTTTTCATTTAAAAATAATATTTTCCGCATGCCCGTACTACCTGCACCACTGTGCGGCGTAGTGGCGGCAGACGAGGCGTTGGCGCCGGCGGGTCTGACTCCCGACACCGTCTATTTTTACTCAACAATTGCGTATAATAAACTTTTATCTGACGATTTTTAATACCAGCCGGAGCGGAACGAGGCTTTGCAACCGGATACATTGATCAATTTAACATTGAATATTGACTGCTCATGGATCGTTTAGCTACGCGTTCATCCCTATTTTTATTCTCCGTTTGCTGACATGGTGCTCTAGTAATACAGCCTCTTCATTCACGCTCTAAGCGAAACGATCAATAAAACTTATCATAAACCCGTACATTGTAATCACGACGTCAGTAATACCATCACATGTAGCTACAGAGCCTTCTCTATCCTCTGTCCAAACAACTGCCATAAAACATCGGCTAGTGAAGTGACAAAAAGCGCTTATTGCTTTGTATTTTGTAAGCATGATAAATGCATCGATCGTTTTCCCCTTGTATACGGAGTGATCGGGTGACAAGTCGTAGTCTGGCCCTCGCAGTCGTAGACTACACCACTACGGCTTCCTGAAACCTGTAACTACTTTTTGTTCCACCGTTCGTTCACATTCTGTCCGCGAAAGTTACGCGACGCTACAACTTCCCCGAACAACGTGGCCAAAATATTTACAAATGCTAATGTACGCAAATATTTGTTTGTATTTCGTTGGTGTCGTTTGCCTTATTAATTCACACGTGTTAGCTGTCTTGAATAGTTAATATTTAGATATTATTTAGCTTCATATTCTTTACAAGTAGAATAAAGTTTTCTTTAAAGTCTTCTTGACTCGAGAAACATTTCAGATTGTAACTTCAATCTAGGTAAGCCTTATCTGCTGAAGTGGCAACTCTGTCACAATAAATTTAATGAAAGGACACTCATAAACATTATTGTAGGCGAGTATTTGTATTTTCCGTCGGTCGTCGCGTCTCGTCCTCAAGAATAACAAAGCGAGTTTTTCATTCGCGCAGTATCTTTCTCCGACAGTGGTCAAAGAGATTGGGTTTCTTTTAAATAATTGGGTAATTTCGATGTTGAGGCGTCAATTAGGCAGTCCAATTTAAAACTTTGAAGAGATGATTTCGAATTTTATAAATGTTTTGTTTCGATAGATTCTTTTAACGAGCATTTTTTTGTTGTGCTAATTTGATATTATAGTTTTTATGAAGACTGGTTTCTGTGAAACTGTTTTACGTCGAATCCGATGAAGAGAGATCTACTTTATAAAATATTGCTGCAAAATGGAAATGAAATTTCAGTGTTCGAGGAAAGAAAACAGTAGACTTTTAACATTCACTTCGAGTCTCACTATCGTGTTACATATGAACTCCACTTTACCACTTCGTTCGTGAGTGGTTTAGAAACGTTGCTCCGATCGCAGACCAATGTTTTAGTAATCTGAATCCCTAATGGCTCCAATTTCTTCCGAAATGTATTACATAAATTTACATACAGCTCGATTATTACACAGTTCCAATGCGATTCCATTTTACGCAAAACCTATTCCCAGAAACGCGCAATGAATTAGTCTCAACTACCCTCAAACATCGGACGAAACCCTCTTATCCCCTTTGTATTTTCCGAAAACCTAAATTACTTAAGTAAATTCAGACAGATAAATTACTAGCAGGTCTCCACAAAAGATATATTGTTGAGGTTCCAAAGTAAATTTCTTTCTTCGTCAATATGGAGATTTAGCTATTTTTGTTGCAAACTTTTATGTTCATTTTTACTGCCCTGCATTCTATTGTATTTTCTAATATCCGATACGAGCATAATAGTACATATTGACAAAAACCAATAACATGGAAGCTGGAAATAAACAAGTAATACAGATAAACACGAAAAGTCGAAAAGAAAGAAATTTCATATAGACGATATCGCTTTCGTTCTAGTAAATCCTTTAAGTATCTGCCAATAATACGCAGATCCAGGGAACATCTCCATGGGAACTGAAGAGAAAATTATTACCTCGCTCGAGTTCAATCGCGGAGACATTCTCTCCCGAACGATTTTAAGAGAAGAATTTCCGCAGAGTGGAATATAGACACCTCGACCGTTTCAACAGTTTGTCCACCTAATTTGTTCGTCGGCGCTCGACTGTAAAAACAAATAGCTGCTCCCGCATTTCCCCTTACAGAACGATAAAGATAGATATATTCTAACTAAACGGGGAAAAGGGAGGTATAGTTTTCCAGGCTTCGCGTTCACGGGTCGCTTCAATGAGCGATTGATGTTTACGTTCAAGCTTTTGTGTAGTTCAGTTGGAATCTTGTTTGCCGGCCGCTGCAAAGAGATTCTTTTGTCCATTACCAGAGTAATAATTAATCGAGCTTTATCTAATGCTCGTCGGTTTGAGTTACTCGCTGAAAACTTTTAATTGAATTTGTTGCTCGGTTTTGGCTTTTTGACGGGAGCGTGTAACCGGCTTTAAAACAATTTTTAGGTAACGCTTTGCGAAAGTTATTAACCTGTTTGTGTAACTTCAGGAAACTGTCAAAAGTTCTCGCAACTGTTAGGACCTCATTTCAACATCTTTGATCAATGAAGGTCGTCCAAAATTTTTTTAACAAAATAAAATCGTTCGGGAGAGTGATCGTTCGTGTGAGAAATATTTTTATATTTCTCTGTTTTATTTTCATTAATCAAAATTATGACAAAGCGACAGCGAATATGTTTAGGAAGTCTAAAAGTAGTTTAGCAACATTTCGAACATTAACATGAGACAGCTCTAATCGTCGCTATAACTCATCAATGACAGTTGGAGACGGACGACGGCACGGACGACACACTACGACAGTGTACGGCTTTATAAATCAGACCGTAGCAGCATCAAGTAAGGTCAGCGCGGCTTAGTACACCGGATGATCGCGCAAACAGACACGTTGCACATTGAATAACTGTTTTCCAATGCGCGGGGCACAGCCTCTCTATCGCTTTTGCACCTCGGATTACCGACGATCGTCCGCCGACCAAAGAACACAAAAAGGCTCGTTTGATGTTTTAAAGTCCAAAAAGTAAATTTTAAACGTGAGGGTTAATTATCCGTGCAGTTCCGTGCGTCCGGCTTTATATCGGTCTAGCGAATTTTCGTTTACACGATTTTGAGGAATTTTCATTTAGCGCTTTTTTTTCCAAATTACAGAACAGCATTTCGTAAGTGCAATTTGTGTTTTCATTCAGCACTTTACGGGTCGGTTATTTTAGTTTGTATGTGTAGGTAGAAGTATTTATTTTAAACAAGCCGTATCGGGCTCCGCTACCAGCGGCTATATGCTAGTTAATGTGAGTGAAGTAATTAAGAGTAGTCGCAGTAGTAGGTATTTATCGTGTATTGTGCAACCAAGTTGGCTGCGAGCCAAACTGGACGCACCCTAAAGCTTTACGTATCCTAGCAATGTATTAATTCACAGAAATTGTGATGCAGAGCCTGATAAATGTGTCATCCTGTATAAAAAATATGCAATTGTTGCTCTCTCAGACGTTTCGTTCGACAAAGCTGCCGAGCGAGGGTCGAACAATATGGACGCAGACCGAATGGACCGTGGAAGTATAATCCAGAATGCAAGACGAAAATCGACGCCCGCATTGTGAGCGGAAAATCGAACTCGAATGTCGCAAGACGAAAGGCTCTTTGTGCGCAATCAATGGGCCCTCGATTGCTGATAACTTTCTTTGAACCCGGCAAGTTTGAGTTCGGAACTGCTAGTCGGGCATATATTTAACTCTTCACTTAATACTATTCCTTACTTTCCTTGTACTTCAGAATAGTTCTTCTGTCAGAAATACAATCATTCTCAATATAGATTTTGTGCGTGCTACAATGGAAAGAAATTGTTCTGAATTTTGGTCACGTTTAAATTCTTCAAACTTCGTCCTCCATTGTGGGGACAAAATGGAAAGTGAATTTTTAAACGAAGATATTCTTTGCTCAAAATAATTTGTGAGAAAGAATCTGATTACATAATTAGGCATCTATTTAAAAAGTTTCAGCGTAATGTGTTTTCTGCAGACATGGAGTTTTGGAGTTCTAGCCTTAAAGATTTTCTTATCATTTTAGCTGACTTAATTAAATTTGTAGATAGATACGGTTCGTAGTAATCAAGGGGAGTTAATTTATAAGGATGTCTCGGAGAGATGTACTCTGGGGCAAGTTTTGGTGTACTTAATGAGTATCTCGGCGCCGACATCGGGGGGTTCGTGTTCAAACAGAGAGCATTACCGCGGCCAATAATTCACAATCTTCTTGTTACTGCACAAATTAAGTTCTTGGCTGGTTGCGGTCACGTGCGGGGTCGTCTTGTTTGAAATACGAAGGAGCTCATCGGTCGGGCTCGTTAAGCGTCGGAGCGTGCTTTTATTACAGCGAGGCGTGCGCCGCGGACGCGCGGCTCTTGAATATTAAGCGTACGCCACTGCCGGCGTACCACTGGGTCATGCATATTGTCGCACCAATAATTACCGGTACGGAACGCGACGCACTATACGATTTGCGGCGTTTGATCGCCTCCCTCGCATTCAATACAGGTAGGCGACACTTAGTCATGTAATATGAACGGCGAGATGATATGCAGTTATTGGAGAAATGCTATTATTCTCCTGTCTACGTGAGACAGGAGAAATTATGAGCTAGCCTTATTGCGTTATGAATTCGGCAAAGGAAAGGGAAAAGAGTATAAACAATCACATGGCGAGATGAAAGACGCGATGTGGATTTCCGTCTATGTGATTGGTCGATTGTTCATACTCTTTGCCCTTTGCTTTGCCGAATTCATAACGCAATAAGGCTGAAGGGCAAAGACGAATAACAAAAATAGGGGATGGTTGACGGTTGATACCGCGATTCCGTTTCGGAATAATCGGAATCTTATCCTGTCTATTAACAATACATCGCATTGTTTTAGAAAAATCAAAACAGTTTTTGCTATTCTTAGCTGGAAAATTTTAAGATACAAGAGATGAATCTATGAATCTACAATTACTACAGCAATAATGCGTGTATACTACAACTATATGTGTAGATATATTTCTCTAATAATAAAGGGCAAACCAGAACACAAACAACATCGTTGACATGACTTCAGTGTGCCAATGCGAATAGTTTATCGCAAGCGATACAATACTAACTTTATTTCAATGCTACATCGATAAATATGAGCGGTACACACATAGATTGTCCCTTAATACTTGTAATAACTAATTAAATAGTTTATAACTTGCCGTTAGTGATTAATTACTTCAGATAGTTATGTCGCCTCGTTGGTTTATATCTCTACTGCTAAGCATGAAGTACGATTTCCGAGTCGGGCAGAGTTATATAGGGCTTTTTCGTCTGGAATTTCCCAGTAGCTGTCCGGAGTCGTGGTGGGAATCCCCTTCTTGGCATACAATTTTTAGGCATAATATTATTTGGCATAACGTTTTCGCATAAGTTTCACTAGCTATACCTTGGCACAATGCAAAGGTTAGCATGACTGTCATTTGGTCTAATTTACACTGTCATTTTTAATTTCGTAGACTAAACTGACAGCTGTCAATGTCCTTATTTTTTTTAAATGTTGTAAGCGCGGAGCATAGTGTTGTAGGTAAGGCCCAATCATAAGTTATACATCGAATTGATTTAAAAAGACTCCTCAATTTAATTTTTCTAATTGGTGTAAATAAATGTTTTATGAATATAAACGTAACATATTTAAATATAATAGTATTGATACACATACTAAATAAACTTGTATTGTGTTAAATATGATATCAACAATAAAATAAATGCGATCGATAAAATTAAGTTTGACATAAAAGAGTAGAAATTAAATAAGGGCTGCTAGTTTCTTAACAAATGTATTTTTTTTTGCCGTGATTTTTTTTTGTCCCATTTTCGATCTACTTCGATTTTCGATAAACTTTCGATCATTCAGGATAGTTAGGATACGATACTATTTTTATGTAACGATAAAGTGACAACCCCCAAATGTCAGTTTAGTCTACGAAATTAATAAATAGAGTATAGCATAATATGGAGTAGTATAATTTTTAAGGCATGATATTTATTCGTCATAATAATTTTATGTTGAGTGTTAGGTTAGGTTATGTTATACGGCATAATATTTATTCGTCTATTCATCATGACTCATTTGGATTAGGTTAAGATGCG
Source organism: Orthosia gracilis (assembly GCA_947562075.1). Taxonomy (NCBI): domain Eukaryota; kingdom Metazoa; phylum Arthropoda; class Insecta; order Lepidoptera; family Noctuidae; genus Orthosia; species Orthosia gracilis. The sequence goes on from OX387270.1 coordinate 10,793,523, forward strand.
GCGGGGGTGGCCCTTGAGTCCCGAACATGTTTTTTTATTCCAAAAAGCATTTTGTGTAAAGATCATTAGGCGTTTATAACATTATGTTTTATAAAATTATGCTTAATTATTATTATGCCAACAGTATTTATGGCAATATACATTATGACAAAACATTTATTCCTAATAACATTATGCTGATTTCGTTATGCCAATGTAAATTAAAATATGTTTTATGCTTATCATTAGTAAACCAGTCGGGATTTGTGCTCGGTTGATGGCTATAGGCTAGCTTTCGATAACATGGGACTTATACAAAAATGGAAAAATTTGGCTGTAACCTACTCTAGGTACGCCTCCGCCAAACCCTTAGGCACAGATAATATAATACTAGCATACATATGCCTCATCCCATGCAAAGAAACCGTGCCGACGTAATTAGCGTTTTTCGTCTGATTAAGATGATTATTTTTTAAAGTACTTCGATCGCGTTCGGTTCCGTTCCACGGCTGTAGATGGTGTTAGCAGTGACATGCAAGTAAAAGGGTTTTCTCGGTTTGTGACTATTTTTTTCTTTAAATTTTATAGTATATTTTTGCACGTTTGTACAGTTTCATTGTACCAAAATGTGTTACAACACAAATTTACAAAATTGGGTGGCATGCCTCAGAAATTTACAACCGCGCCATCTATTGGAATCAATTTTAAATGGTCCGTTCAAATAATCTTGTATGTGAAAATGAAATGTGAATTAAGAGGCCATAATTTTGCCATAATTTTGTGCTTATGAGGGTTGATTAAAAAATAATATACAATTTTATGATTAATTCTAGAAAATGTTAATTTTACACACAATTCAAAAACAATTCGATGCATATCGCGCCATCTAGTGACATTTATTTGAACCAAATTTTCTCTGTTAGCGCTGGGACCCCGTGCCTTACGGGAATATAGGCGTGATATTATATGTATTGTCTTTGCGAATTATGCAACTCGACTCGACTCCGAACAAACGTAACACTATCCTTCGCTTTCGACGCACATTCGCTATCGGTATGCGTATCGAAACTTATTACAACAGATTTATTACATCGACTGTTAACTATGCAAGAATATATTCAATTAATTCATGATAAGTAGCTGTTATGAGGACCGTTTAAATCGATTGTATTAATAATTGAGGGTGTTCTCATTAACTTACGACTTACCAAAGAGGAGGAGGTTTTATGTTCGATTTATGTTTTTTTTTGTGTTTGTTCACCGATATCTCCGTCAATTGTGGACCGATTTTGAAAATTCTTAATTTGTTTGAATGAGTATGTTTCGAAATTGGTCCCATTTTAATTTAGTGAAGATTTGATGAAGAACTTCGGAGATATGCAACAGAACTCTTCAATAAATAAAGGAAAATCTCTCGGGATTGCTGCAATCGCATGTCTATTTATTGTTTATACCAATTCATAACATAACATCACGCCAGTATGCTTTAAAGGGGTACGCTCTTATTTCACCAGGTTATGTTCAGTTTCATGATATTCGGGTAATCTATTCTGGCATTATACCTTACTATACTACTTGCCTATTAGGTACAACTAAAAAGTGAAAATAATAAAAAAAACTTTTTACAAAACAATACTACCGACTTCCAAATAGGAAAACTACAAAGTGAAAAATAACTTTATTTTTGGAATTCGGTGTCGTCGGTGTATTTTCAAAATCGGTCCACAATTAACGGAGATATCGGTGAACATAAACAAAAAAAAAACAAACATGAAGTCGAACATAGAACCTCCTCCTTTTTGGTAAGTCGGTTAAAAATTAGTACCTACCAAAGACAGCGACTTCCAAAAACAAAGTTTTTTTTCACTTTGTTGCTTTTTTACTTGGAAGTCGGTAGTATTTTTTGTGAAAATGTTTATTTTTATTTTAGTTTAGTATTTTTAGTCAATATTTGAAAATATTTTGACTGTTTGCATTGTTGCTGATGCAATATTATTAAGTTTTCTAGCCAATGAAAGCGTTAACATATTTAGACCGAATTTGGCAAGATGGCAGAAACTTCCTTTTTGCTGAAACCAAAATAGATACTTTTGATCATGAGCCTTACAAGCGTAGCGGAGTCAAGCGTTGCATCCTTGCATCATTCCGCCATTGAGATGGCACTGTTTAGTATTACTAACGCAAGTGCACTACCATACAAGTCGTGTAACTCGACCGAGTTTAAACGGGCCCTTAAGTCATCCAGTGTAATATAATTGACGCAACGAAGCGCAACAATTAAAATGCGCGATGCATCATATTCGATCAACTGGCGATCATCGGAATGAGGTCACTCAGTGTATTGTCTCTATTTATTGTTTAGATTACACTTTAATCCATAAATAAACGTAACGTATACAATCGTATCTCCGCGAATATTTTAAAAGTAGAACATTTAGATTCTAGAGTAAGTTTGCATTGAATTGCATTATTATTCGCTTGAACGACTTCAGGAAATATGTTGATGTGAATATTTTTGTTGCATCATGTCGACTCTTGGAAGACTTCCGTATTTTTAAATAAATCAGTATTTGTTTGACTGAAAAATAAAGCGAATACAAATGTAACAATTTAAGTTGAAACCACTTAATATAGCGATAAAACGAAAATAATTGGGTTCCGTTACTATTGAATCTGTTCTACCAACCAATTAATTATAATCCTTATCATAAAATACCTAGTTTTAATAAATATTAGATTCTCAGTCAAACTATAGAAAGATCTAGTACTTATCAATCACAACACACAATATACTAAAAAAAGAGGGTTGAAATTTTTACTATATTAAAAAAAAAACAATTCAATTTTTTTTCCACATCAAATAATAAAGAAATTAATCCAATCTGAATTGGCATGGCATGTGTATAGTGAGCCGCCTATAGTTAGAATATTAATAGCTCTAATCTATGGTAAAGGCGCGATGGGGCACATGGAATCCTCCGCCAGGCGATCACCTCACGTTCCGTCTACCTGTACCCGGCGGATATTACCTATCGATATTGTTTACCGACGGCTAACTAAACCTATCGGTAATTTGCCGATCAGTATTCCTAACGTGACCATCATATTCATATTTATATTTATTTATTTGCTCAAACATATGAACACATACAAGGGTATATAATAACGTGCATGCAGGATAGCATAAAGAAAAAACATAGGTCCAGACATGTTTGCCACGTATTGTGGGATGCAAATATGATGATAATTATGATTGTCACTAATTCATTTCAGCCAATATCATTAAATTAAAAATGTCAACAGCAAATAAAGTATTAACAAATAAACAAATAAGACTCTATGTCAAAATAAATTCTACTGTCAGAAAAGCATTGATATTATAGTATAATTATTGTAGAATGATTAGGATAAAAAATAAAAATAAATAAAATTACGCCAACTGTAACTAAAATAAATACATGGGTGATTTTTTCTGGGTTTAACTTACCAAAATCGATTGTTTAGATCAAAAGAAAAATTCTGGTTATACTTGTGATCTTAATTTCAAAGGTTCAAGGTCCATTTAAAGGTCGCTAGTCGCATTTTTCGATTTTCACGTAGATCTAACGATGGTTCAAAAATTTAGAAAAGTTTTATACTCTTGCATATATTTTCAGTTTTATTGTAGATGACATATATTGATCTTTAACCGGAAACAAGACAATTTGGTGTCCCGAAGTTTTCTTCGGGGACAAACGAAAAATGGGACAAAAACAGACGTATGGTCACGTTAGGTACACCTGTCTGTATTGGTAGTATAGATAGTCAGTTATCTAAGAACTACGCAAACGTGAAGTAAAAGCGTTGTGGAATACTTTATAGTATGTGTGTTTAGCAATATTTATGTGAAGAAAATTTGAAGCTCTTTAGATCGCTTATGAGTAGGAGAAGGATGATTGTTTTATGAGACACGAAATAAAATAACGGCTTAATATTATAAGATTGTTCAGTTTATGACAAAAACATCTGGAAATATTTAGTAGTTTTATTGTTTTTTTGACAATTACGAAAAGTATGTTGCTGCTCTTCCAGGAAATCTGGAATATTTTTCGTTATTAAATTATGTATGCTCCAAATAAGCTCTATAAATTCCAACGGTCCCTCGGCTATTTTGATTTGCCTTCTAACTTTCATTAGAAAATGGAAAAATCTCGTAATATCCTTTCTGAAAGTGCAAAGCAAACATTATTCGCAGCTGTAATCTCCACGAGGAAATTGTTTTATTCCTTGCACGTCTTCAAGAAGTTATCCCGAATCAATTTGAGGAAATCGTATTTTCATGCACGCCGCGCTTAAATATACTGGAAAAAATAATGCCAAGGAGAAAAATATTCTGTTTTTAAACGACTGTCATCGTAGCGATTTGTTTAAATTAAAGTATTTATTGCATAAATCATCTACAGATGATAAATTAATTTCCGAAAAGAGCGATTTGAGAGTCATTCTTCTTCTCCTTATCCTTCTTCTCCACTGTATACGGTCTCAAGCTGTGTTGCCGTCCATTTGTACTTATTTTAAGTCTTTTTCAACCGTCGCGTCGTCAACCAACTGGCAGGTGGTCTTCCGTGTCCACGTTTCGTCGTTGGTTTGTTTAGGGTAAGCTTCACTATGTGATTATCTGGCCATCTCTGGATATGGACATACGATATAGGACTAATTATTCTTCCGAAAAAATAATAAAGCGTTAATAATGTCATGACTGTCTCGGATTAAGTGAGTTTGGCAACACTCAAGGTGTCTCGCCCAATCCGGTAGTCATGTGTGGACAGGGACATGCCGCAAAAGGTGCTATGATTTATGGCAACGAGGGAGTAGAAGTGCGGACTGCGGACGCAGTAACATTAACATTCGTACCGCGCTCCGTCAGTGCGCTCGCAGCCTTATATTGCGAGTGAGGTCTAGTTGAGTCATTATTGGGATGTAATCGAGTTACTACGATGATTACACGGTATGTTTGGACTACAATAATGTTGCTTAAGTTTGCTATTTGTTTATTCAAATTGACGATAGAGCTGTTCTTAAAATAGGGTTGTGGTTTATGATTATGACGTATTTCTCGCCTCAAATGGATATTAATTGTGACGGAAGGAGACAGTGTCTAGACATCCTCCAAAAAATGTCTGGAAAATTTGTACTCCTCCATTTTGTTAGGAAACTGAAATATTTTAAACATCAAAGGAAGGTTGCTATTGTTTAATTTAATCGATTGGTAGTTTATAGTACGGAAGAAATAACATAAATAACTCGAAGTTTTGTTTTATATATTTATTGGGATAATTGTGCTGTTTTTATAATAAGATCTAAGGGGTGTTATTTTTAGAGATTTCAAATGTCAAACTGTGTTCTTTTTTTCTTGGCAAATGTCAATTGTTAAGTGAAGCGTGATTATAAATTGTCGGAGAGTTCGATTAGCGTGTGTCGCGCGTCGGAGCGACATTGCGCGACATTCGCGACGCTTGGCGCGCGACCAACGTTGTGTCGTTGACTGGAACTGACCATTCTGTTTTATTTTATGTTCTCATCAGGACCTTTATCGGGGAAATTACTGAGGGGAGACGCAAGCACCTAATTTCTTGTAGGGAACGGTTTGGACTTTCGTAGTGAGTTTATTAGGAAAAAGTATGCGTATTCTATCTATATCTGATACTTTTAAACGAGCAATTCTTGTATTTATATTTATAATCTCAATCTCGGAAACGGCTCCAACGATTTTCATGATGTTTAGTAAGCAAGTGGTTTCGGGGGCGATAAATCGATCTAGCTTGGTTGAATTTTTCGAAACAGTCGTTTTCTCTATTTTCACCCGCGCAGAGCTCAGTCGCCCAGGTACTATATAAATAAAAGGCAATGTCCCGATTGACATATCAACGCTCAGCCTAAACCCACTGATGATAGAATTTTAAAATTTGAGAGGATATTGGTTTTCTTACTGTAGGTGTCATTTAAGAATGGATTTTGCGATATTCACCCTCTTAAGGGGTGAAATAGGGGATTAAAGTTTGTATGGTCATTTTTATTTACTCTAAGATCATCTGGGAGTTCAGTTAGATTTTCCACAACCGACCAGGAAACAAGAATCTTGAAGTAAAAAAAAACCGCTGGAATTATGAGCGGTGAGTCTCAAACTACCAGGAGTACAGAAACACAAGGAAAAGAAGTAGGTATATCCGAGGATGGAATCATGAGTGATAAAGACTTGAACTACCAGACAATCAGAATCATGAAGATTTAGACCGATGATCACAAAATCTATACTAACCAGAGCAAAGCCGGGGCGGGCAACTAGTATAGTATAAAGGTTTCGTATCATGATAATGCTTTATTCATTACAGGGTACTATTACCTGTAAAAAAATTGTTAAGATGTAATAAATAATGTTATCTCCCAAAAATCAACCTACAAACTGTTAATTTTTTTAAAAATAATTTTCAAAAGCTGGTATATAATATTTTTTTTAAATGTAAATGACACGGATATTCGATAATAGTTTTTATTAACAGTCGATTTTAAATTTCAGTAAAACTGTAAATAGATTCATGAAACATGAAAATAATTATATAAGTTTTTTGTAAAAATATATTTTAATATACTTTGTAGGTAAATGAAAAAGCTTCTGCCAGCGGCTTCGCACGCCAGAAAGTCGAAGATTATCCCGAGGGAACATTATACCGGAATGAAAAGAATCCTGACTCTAATCTATCTCTGTGCCAAATTTCATACAGATCCGTTCAGTCGTTTGAGCGTGAAGAAGTAACAAACATACAAATACACACACACACTCACGAACTTTCGCCTTTATAATATTATTGTGGTAATATTAGTGTGAAGTGTGCTTTTACCAGGTTATCGCTCACAGAATGGCATTTTAGTCCAACTATTAACCACGGTCATTATTGAACAGCAAATCGTGACGTCACACCAATGCAACTAATCGTACAAACAAGATTATCTTACATATCAGTTAACCCGCAAACGCATCCATGAATATTAAATTCACCTCGTTGTTATCAATGTGTTTGATTCAACCCTCTCCACATAATTTGCAAGCGTATTGAATGAGGTAAAATAATAACGAAAATCTGAATACATTGAGCATGTTTCGTATGCGGGCGGAGGCTTATTATGTAAATGCGACCCCTCATGTTTGTTGTTGATAAAATTGCAGGCGCCTTGCGGACTACACGCTCTAAGTAAGGATAGTGAGCTATATACGAGAAGTTTATCCGTGCCGCTGCGCTGACTGGAGGGACGTTGGCTAGGGGGGTACCCGTGCAGACATTCGGGCGACAACGTTGCACAAAACGGTCCGCGAGCTCCTTGAGTGCTTGCTTATGATACAACCCGGCATTTTGTGTCCGGGAAATTCTAGTTTACACTTCTTTTTAAATACGGAACACTGTCATGTTTATTATTATCAAAACTGTTAATCCGCCAACATCAGTTTGATTGTTTTCATTCAAAAGCATTATTATAATGTGAATTATCTTTAAAAAAATTAGTTATTAGGAAACATCAAGTTACCAATATAAAAGGTTATTCACAAATAGTCTAATTATTTTAAATAGTTTTAGCTGGTAAAAATAGTTTTTGACTAAATTTTGCTGTCAATAGTGGTCTACGAGGCAAACGCTATCGCTGTCGACTTGGCTAAGTTTTGGTGAAAACAAATTTAATTTGGAATCATTGGGTTGACGATGACGAAGGTTTTGACTATACGATACAGGTTGTATTTGACACCCACGCTAAAAGGAATACCATGGATACAGTACATGATTCTGGATCCCTTAGCGTAAGAATCTTTTGTCAGCATTTCCCTATAAAAAAAAACTCGTAAATAAAGGTCCAGAATCATGTACTGAATCCATGGTACTTTTTTCGCATCGGTCTCAAAGTCACCCTGTATACCTACATATTGACCCAGCGACACATCATTCACTGGTGGAATTCCAGAATCGTTAATTAAATCGGTGTCCGCGACCAGTGCCGTCAGTCACTCGCGGCCTGCGATCTCATGTGTCTAGCGGTGCATCTAAAATTTCCCACAACGCGTAATCGAACCTGAATATGAGCGCATAATTGCTTATTTGCCTCATTTCAGATTCATTCGCGGCTGGAATACGTGCTATGGGTAAATTCGCTCGGATACAGACATAGGGTTACGAGTGAAATTCGCTTTTGTCCCTGCTAGGGTGTAGGGCTACCCCTGCGCGGATAACAGGGTTTGTTACATAAAATACACGGGTAAAAGAGTTACGAAGGGGACGATTTCCATTTAGGCGGAAAGACGAAAAATATTGTTCGATTTTCGTATTGGCAAGTTTTGTAAACCTCTTAAAAATTGAGTGGTAAAATTAAGAATTTGTGCCACGCAGATCGGGCAATTCACCGAAAGACATTCCTAAATGATCTCCAATAGATTTCCGATCGTAAACGTTTGCTCATTTCCTTTCTTTTCAACTGCGTACTAACCCATTTCCGTTTTTTGTTCCAGGTAAGTGCATCGACAACTGAAACAAAGGATCTATTCGAGTATAAAATGCAATTACGAGGTTGACACTCAACCCTATGGAGGTTAACGCGCAAGGTATGTCCAGTGAGCATCCCACCCGGCACTTACTCAGATGAGAAATTCAACAAGCGCTGTTTTTGCGGATTTCGGTTATGTTCATAAAGCCGACGGTGCACTTTGCAATACTCTGCATTTGTTTGTGCTCTTAACACTAACTTGCTCTGTGTTCACAATTTCAAAGCATTAATGTTTTTTCTGGCGAGAGAGGTAATTACGCGTGCGCCGGACTAACCATACTTTGCAATTCTCAACGTTAATGCTTATTTTCGTAGTCTATATCACTAAAACAAGCATAGTTAGTAGCAGCGGCCGCAGAATAGAACAACATTTTAAAACTATATTTAAAATTACGTAAATATTTGGCGTATATACGTTTTCTAGAATCGTTAAACTTTGCTTCGATTTTTTCTAGTCTGATGTAGGTGCAGACACATTATAATAAATTAGTTTGTCGAATACGTAGTGCTGCATGCATTCGTAATTGGATGAATGAATGTGCTTTTGTGAATCAGAAAACTAGTGTTGTTGCCAGATATATTTATACCGATCTTCTCAGGTATTTTAGTGGTAAGAAATGGGTAATAGCCGTCGTGAGAAGAACAAGTGTGTTGTAAATAAGAAGAATGTTGTGTTTAAAGCAGCTTGTCGATTGTTAGTTTGAATGTTTAGACTGTTTGGATGAATTGATGGCGAATTGTGTGCGATCGTCATTGCTTTTATTCTAATGTGACAATAGATTTCGTGTTGTGATTTCGTGTTCAACGTCGCCAAACTGCTTCAAGGGGTTGGTTGCACAATAGACAACAATTTTGCATTAGAACTAAATGTTTTCTTAAGTTTTTATTCTCTCATATTAGATGTTCGCCTCTTTCTTTGGTTCCATTTATGATGTTTGCACTTACAGAAAATAGAACAATTAAATGTCTGGGATATATATGGGATCTACTACATATCTATAACTGCAAATTCAACATCAATCAATATCTGAAAGTATTGCGAAGTGATTAAGTTCTCATTGCTGTTGAAATGAAATGTCAGACAATAATAAAATGCAGTGTTCAGGCTTGACAGACAACATAACCCTTTTGTTGTTCAGATATGTTTGTCATTCGGGTCCTTGAGGAGTTGTTAATCGATTGCTTTTGTTTAGACTGCTTTAGATAATCTGACGTCCTGATCTTGTCATCGATGTCTAGTTTAGGTCCACTTGGGAACAATCCTTTATCTAAAACAAGCCCTTCTTGTCCTTTTAGAATCGATCAAAACTCTATTACGTAAATATTTTAAGCCCAATAGTTGGCCACGCCGATTGCGGCGACAGTGGTGAGCAAAACAATCCCTTAGACTTTAGGGCTCAGATGTATGTAGTTTAGTTGAAGAAATAGGAGGCTTAGTAGGCGTTTCGGCCGCTGAGTTTCGTCCGATCCGGTCGAAACAGATTTTTCATTATTATTAAAAGTATCTTATGTGCTATTGCAGACTATAATCTATATCTGTGCCAAATTTCATCCAGATCCGTCTAGCCCTTTGAGCGTGAAGAAGTAAACTTTCGTCTTTATTATATTAGTGTGATATTATGTTATTAGTGTGATATTATTATGTTATTTTCACACCAATGACAACCCCACTTCATGTCCAGACAATTCCTATCCATACCAGGTTGCCTGGAAGAGATTGCGGATTGCGATAAGGCCGCCCATTGTATGTGTATTGATTTTAAGTTTCTTTTTATAATTGTATCTTAAGGTGTACGATAAAGCATATAATAAATAATTAGTGCGATAGTGAAATTTCTGTTTCGACCGGATCGGACGAAACTCAGCGGCCGAAACGCCTACTAAGCCAAATTGGAGGTAGAATATTAAAACAAAATTAAAAGACATTTGTTAAAATTAGGCTAAAGCCAGCACTTTTTGAACGTCAAAGTTCTGCATAAAGACAGTCCCCTAAAACGCCTGCCAGTCACTGTTTCCTCGTTTTTCAGCTGGGAAGAAGTATGTGTAGTTTCGTATATTTAGTACATAGATATGAGATCTAATAACGTTTCTGAAAGCTAAATCAAACCGATAAGTAGGCAAATCAGCTGTCAATTCTCTGAATTCTCATATGAGCTGGCTGTGAGTGATTGACCACAATAACATTTACCAGACAACAGATTAAATTGAAAGCTTTGACTCCAGAGAAGCTTCTATTCTAATCCCTGTTGGACTTGCATTAGAAGAAGAGAAGGCCTTTTTCATTGCAAATATGAGGTTATTTACTCGTATTTGCAATGAAAAAGGCTTAAAAAGGCCTTAAGGCTTTTTTAAAGGCTTTTGCTTTTTAGTTTAGTGATTTTGGTGTTTATTATTTGGGCAACCGATCAAAATAAGTAACTTTATATTTGACTGTTACTTTACTGATGTTCAGTGACTTTACTGATTTAGTTTACAGAATACGGGGGTAGATATTAACTCGCTTTCTCAACAGAGGCTATAAATAATGATAATAACTGAAGAACAAGGGAATTTCAGTTATACGTTAATAAATTTAATAAATATTTTCAATTATCTTCTCAAACATAAAAATACAACTTTATAATTCAACGATATACAAGTACATCAATCAGATTTAATAATAAATAAACAAAGGCGTTGTATTCATTACCTTAACATATTCAAGGCTTGCATTAAATAACTGTGATACAATATTCACGATGAATAGACGATAAAATAGTTAGGTGATAAATATCAACTAACTAGCTTCTGCCAGCGGCTTCGTCCGCGTGAAAAGTGTTTTATTATCCCAAGGGAACATTACACTGGGATGAAAACTATCAACTATCACAAGGTAGCCTATGTTCTGTTCCAGACTATAATCGATCTATGTGCAAATTAATTTATTAATATTAATAATATAATTTATTAATATTAATTATTATTTATATTTAGTATCTTACTTCTTACTAATATTATAAATTAGTAAGAAATAAGATAGTAAATATCACGTAAATATAAGGCTTAGAGTGACTAACCTCCCCGGCATCGTGGACCATAACAACATCGCTTGCCATAAGGTGAGATCGTGGTCAAATGCCAACGTACCAAAAGAAAAAAAAAGGACACCCTGTATCCTGTATTAGGGGAGGAGCCTATTGGCTTGACAACCGGGCAGAGTTCTGACTCCAGGCTGCTACTGAGAAATTCCTAAAGAAACATGAACTCTTTGTTTGACCGCGGCAACGAAATGAGGACCCCGTGAAAGGTCCTTAAGACGACGACTGTCGCCAACGACCTTGAGGGAAAAAACGCGCATTCGTTTCACACCCGCGCGTCCCAAAATTTAGTAGTTTTTTTTCAACTTTCCTTATTATTCTATGACATTAAAAAAAAAGCCTCAGATAAAAATGTAGATAATTAAATTGTCTTTGTTATGGTGACAATTTCATTAAAATACACCATGCGGTTTTGGTGCGATTTTCGTTTTTTTGTCCGTTTTAGACATAACTTTACAAATTAATTACACTATGTTATACAAATAAAACATTAAATTTTCTTAGATCAAATTATTGAGAATCTGGTCTAATGTATCATATATATATTTTTTTAAATTACGACTAGCCGTTTGGACGTGATTCTCATTTTAAAATCAGCTACTCAGGGGTATCTGCGCCTTAAGAGTTTTGAATCAATCAAACATACACCCTTCTTAGTTTCATGTGGTCGGCAGATACTACAGAACGCCACCTGTTATGATCCACTTGCCAGCTTACCTTTTTCACCACCTTAAGGGCCTTATTTATATACTTTATTGTAGGTAAACCAAGTTAAAATATAAAAGGAAACTTAAATATAATATACATACAACAGCCTTATCGCATTCCGCGATCTCTTTCAGGCAACCTGGAATGGACAGTGATAGCCTGGACATGAAATACGGTTGACATTGGTGTAACAGGAAAAATTACGAATATGTACTTTAAATATACAATAATATTATAATAGATATACAAATACGTACATATGTTTTATAACAGATACATAAATACACACATACTCAATATTTGTATAGGCAATGAAAGTAAATGTTGACTAACGATAATCACAGCGACAGGTAATGTTCCTTACACCGCTTTAGTGCCGTAAAACGCTTACTTTCTAAAGCATACTCCTTAGCAATGGCTAGGTTAAAAGGTATGAAAAAAAATAATAATTGTTTCATGTACATTATTTGTTTTTTTCGTGTTACTAATAATTTTGCATCAAAAAAATAATTAGCAACACGTTTTTTTGCTAGTTTTGGATACTCCAAAACGACTTTTTACAAAGAAAAATTGATGGCTAGAATTTTGCTCATAATTGAAATAGCATATGTAAATCAAAGAATATTTTGTAAACAAAACTGTCCGCAAGGAGATTCAGTATTCATATGGCTCCGAGCGGGCGCTTGGCCCGTACTGCGTTAACATTGGCTAATACATACGCCTGAAGTAGTCCAAAAAGGCAATCCAACTAAATCCATTTAGAATTTATATCTGTATTGGTACTCAATAGTAGACCCAGGGTTAGCACATATGTAGGTTTGTATGTGTGTAGTATATCATGTTAGACAAGTAAGGGATACTCAAAGTTTTGTATGCGTCGCGTATAACTTGAAATATTGGGACATCGATGTCCCTTGCTCCGTCCCTTGCATACTAATGTCATTTGGAACACCGACGTACGGGTGCCTTGTGGATTGTGGACCTTCTTTTAGTATTGATTAGTTAGCTAACTATCGGGTGATGGGAAGGAATTATTTGTAATATGCAGGGATCGGAATAGGCAGAGTATATTTTGTAAACTTTTAAACATAAGGAACATAGAGAGAGTAATACCTCCACTAAAACACATTGGTGACAAATAATTGTTTTGAAGTAGGTGCAACATTTTAGGGTTCCGTATTAACATTATGCACCGGAAAGCACGTTAAACCGTCGGTCCTTCGCCTGATGAATCTTCGGTCGTGTTAGATTGCCGTCTTTTCGGTCTTTAAGAATGAGGGAACAGAGAGTGTACCTGTGTTTTGCGCACACACATGTGTAGTATAATATATCCCGCGCAGATAGTCTTAACAACGGAGGGTCGGGGTTCGTATTGGGGTGGATTGTCCACAGTGACCGTATATTTGTCGGCACGTAACTTGGCAAGACTCGTTAGATGCGCACAAGTCGTTTTTAGGTCTCTTTGGTTACCAAGCGGGACGCGACGCGAGGAACGTTTAGCACCGTTCCGAGCGCGCGATTGGTTGGTCAGTTGACACAAGGATCGTCTGACCAATCCCATCGCGTCCACGTTCCGTTCGCTCTATATTGTGGTTGGTCAGTTCACACACTGCGCGATCTTACTCCCACTACGCCAAAACCTTGCCAAGTTACATGCCGGGCACTATAATTCTATCTGAAGGACTATTATTAACATTGTGCCTAAGTGAAATGTTTTGTTTTACGTACCTACAAGAAAATTAACAAAGTGCACTTAATTGTACATACTCACACCTACAAAAAATCGTCATTGTGAAATCTGGAGATTAATATGTCACGATTATCCGGGATTTCAGAGGAGGTATTATCCACTCAATGTTACTTACGTTTTTGAATTATAAGCAATAGTCTACCTATTCCGATCCCTGCTAATGCCTATGTAATTTTGTGTTTTGGTTTAAGCTCAGTATGAAGCGAAGAGTAATTTATTGCCTGAATTATATTGTGTATTCAAATCGATAGCAACGCGTGTTTTAGTCTGACTCATCAACAGGTAATACTGTCTAGTTTGCATGAAAGGGATATAGTTTACCTACTGCTTATGTTTATTTTGTGCTCGGTTATTGGCAAAAGGCTCACGCCCTGCATTTTAGGAATCCTTGGATTTCTCGCGGCTTTTGTTCTGTGGACTGTAGACATGGTGCCAGTGGGATACTAGTTTACTACGGACACGCAGTATGCTAGTATCCCACAAGCACAAAGTTTTTTTTTTGCCAAAATATTGTCTATGGCACTCAGTGATAGTGTAGTGTAGAAAGGTACACACCTTTCTATAAATCAAAGAATGTTGGTAGTCGGATCTTAACTGCCGGATAATACTTCTTTATATTATTTTCACCGTGATTTATGAATATTTCTGAACTCTTAAATTCTTAATTCAAGTTTTTTTATATAGAGAATTTGAATTTAGAATCTGATAATCAGTTGCGCTAAAAAGCTCATAGCTTCTTATAAATAAGGTCTATATGAGAGTGTCAAGGTTCACAGACTGAATTAGGCCTTCGAATATAATCTAGAAATCGTTGCACCAAAGCCGTGTCTACTTGACATCGATTACTTGCGTTTGTACACTTGCCAATTGTTTACCGAGTAAGCTTGCCTTCTTGAATGGCTTTACATAATCTGCATTGTTAAACACCGATTGATGGACATCATTCAATAGTAAATTGGACAATTGGAATTGAAAACACCATTGATTTTCATTCTCAAAAGTATTTTTCTAGAGAGCCTTCTTTATCTCAGCCCAATAAACACACAAATATCACATTCTTTTACTACAAACACATTCAAAAGTACTGCCATTATGTGTGGTTTACAAATTCCTTTTCATATGACAATGCATTACTACAAACATACGGTAAGACGGACGTGTCTGTATGAATGTTTCGCAATCGTTGCGAATTCAGCAATATTGCACAAGAAAACAACATTGTACTTGTAACAATGCTCTGGGAATCTCGACTAACACACGTGATATATTGCTTTGCTGTACAGTAAGCATGTTCGGAATAAGTATGGCGCCTTTAAGTTCTAATATGTTCGCTTGTAGCTTAGACTAGGACTAAGATAGCGGTTGGAGAGCTGCAATTGCTTGAGTGGGCTATTTTATTTGGGTTTAGGAAGTGTTCCTTAAGCTTTTAATTACTTACTGAATGTTATGTGTTTTTAAAATGATTAATCCCTAGAGCTTAAGATTAAAATTGGATGGGTTCGTAGCTTTCGGATGAGATACTGTAAGATGCAAAGGATAATTTTATTTGCACATTGACTTTTAAAATGTTAACTAAACTTATCAGCCTACTTGTTGAACCCAACATTATCCATGGTAAACGTTAGTGAAACTGTGTTTATGGCGAATTTTTTAACGCACTCGATCGTGATAGCGTAAACGATCTCTTACGACAATTTGTATTCAAAAAAGAGGTTTCGCTTTACTGTCATCAGACGACGCATATCGTGTAGTTTCAATACAAATTCACATTTACGCCAATGAACGTGACTAAAAACTCACACAAAGCCGAAATTAACAAAAAAAAGTTGATGCTAAGGTAATTTTTAATCAGGTAATGGAATAAACATGCACCAAGTTGTAGTGTGTGACTTGATTCAACATTGTTCGCTGATATTAAAATAATCATGAAGATTGTCAGTTTCCCTTCGCTCCATTGAATCGTTTCCCAATCCGCACGGCCGTGTGTAGCGTCAGTAAATCGCCTCGGTCCAATGAATGAATTGACACAATAGTGAGAAAAAAACACCACGTTATTCAATTTAGATTTCAATCGGTTTCGACCTTACGTTATTTTAAGTGTTATTAGCGCTATTTGTAAAACAATGTTGTTACAACAAAAGATATAATTTGTATGTAGCTGCGCGTGAGACGCTTTATCTAGAACTTTTGGCTTACTTTGATGTGATTTATGTGCCAAAAGTTTTTCACATGACTTTTTACAAGTCACGCTACTGCTGAGCACTAAATTGCATGCTTAATTATACTTAATGGCTAAACTTGAATAAAAATATGTAGGTTTATTAATATTAGAATGTAAAAACTGTGCTTGCTTATCTTAAATCAACTCACATACCTACCATAAACCCACGTATATAAACCTACATATTAATACAATTAAATGATACGTGAAGGTTCCCTTAATCAAGTTAATTAATTATAATGAAATCCTAAAATCGCGTTCTAATTAAAAAATAAATTCTACTTTGAAATAAATATCAGCATTATGGTAATATAAAGGTGCGGTCACACAGCAGCGAACAGGCGAGCGCGCTGTAAAGGCGCGGCCACACGCAAACGCACCATTAGCTGCTCGAACAATATTTCATACGCGCTCATATAAAATATGTAAGTGACGTGTCCACATTTATGACACTTTGTTGGGCGACATAGAAAAAATATCATTTCGTGACAGAATTATTTAGTGTGAAACGTATCGTAAAGAAATTGTTTAGATTATTTTTTAGTTTGGGGAAAATTTACTGCTTCAGTGCATGTATTTATACATTTTATGACGTCTTAAAATTTAATTTCAAAGGAATAAATAAATAAACAGTTAAAAATGTCCGTGTTCGATTCGTGAGTTTCCATCTTTATGTCCTGTGACACAACGAAATGACACTTAAATGTATCTTATGAGCTCTATCGAAGTAGTTGACGAATATCAGAAGTCAATAATTTATTACCATAACATGCTTTTTATGAGAAAGAAATACCATCAATAAATTATTTTTAAATATGAGTTTAAAAAATCTTTTAAAAATGTGATGAAACGTAACTAAGATGTATTGAGTTGAGATGAATCAATTTTTGAAATAAGATTTACTAAATTTATGGTTAACTTATTTTTTTTTGGTTTACTAGCAATTTGTGACACCAAAACACTGGCAAAACGTGTCACGAAAAGTATGCTTGTGCCTTTCATTAAAATAATAACATAGGAGACTATACAGATAACTTAATAAAAGGTTAATGAGGTAGAAAGCAGGGCTTGCCAAGGGCCGTCCACACGAGATAATCGCTACACACCCCCGGACATTTTTCTCGAGCCTGAGGGCCCAATTAATTGGAAAAGTCGTTAAAAATGTTGATTAAATTATCTACCAGATAATTCATTAGTGATCTTCGTGAAATTGGAGATCGGAAAGCACATTTTTTTCTCAATTACAAAAGGACCAGCTTTTGCCAGCGGTTTCGCCTGCGTGGATGTCGAAAATTATTCTTAGGGGAACGTACTCGTACTCTTGGGATAAAAAGTATTCTATGGATTTTTCTAAGGTACAATTTATCTCTATATAGAAATTTATAAAAATTGGTTCAGCGGCTTAGGCGTGAAAGCGTAACAGCCAGATAGAATTCTTTTGCATTTATTTATAGCCACAGACGTAAATCTAACTAGATAAAGCAAGTCCCGCCATCTGTATGAAAACCAAGCGTGTCACTTTTTCACATACAATTTGAAAAC
Organism: Orthosia gracilis; assembly: GCA_947562075.1. Taxonomy (NCBI): domain Eukaryota; kingdom Metazoa; phylum Arthropoda; class Insecta; order Lepidoptera; family Noctuidae; genus Orthosia; species Orthosia gracilis. The sequence continues at coordinate 10,811,365 of OX387270.1, forward strand.
AAATTTACTTACCAATGAAAGAAAACATTTGAAAAACCTTTTTCTGTACATTCTTTACAGCTCAATATTATGACATAAAAAGGATTTTTTTTAGATTACTGTGGATTTCCGGTGCCGATAATGTTAAATGAAAAACTCAGATTATGATCATTGATCGCAACTTAACTCCGTTTTTTGGTACGCGAAGTACATACAATCGCGTCATCTAGTTCGATTTATGTCTGTGCTTATAACAATAATATCTCCTGCCCTCCTGCGTGAAAGTTGGAGGGATATCATCCTAAGGGATCATATAAGAACTATCCTATGCCCTTCCCAGGGTCTTTAACTATCTGGATACCAAATTTCATCTAAATCGGCTCAGCGGTTTTAGCGTGAAAAGTTAACAAACCGACAGAGTTACTTTGGCATGATTATAGTATGGACTTGTTCCAATCATTAGCAGGGACCGTTCAGTATGGAATTGCAGCCATGTTATGTCTGATAAGCGATTGACTGATGAGTAGTAATGAATCAGGTGAACTTCAGTTCGACTGAGACATTCAACATGTACCTGACAATGATAGATCTGAGCCAACTCTTGTTGCAAAGTTTTGCTGAAATGCAACCATTATCGCACGTCAGTCATACGTATACAACCGTTTGCAACATTTTCTATAGTTACGCCATAAGGCGCAAATTACTCTCAGTAGCTGATTTTAAAATGAGCATCACGTCTAAACAGGTAGTCGTAATTTTTGAAAAAAAAAAAATGTGGTTTTAGACCATTTTATTAACAGTTTTATCTATGACAATTTTGAGTTTTATTCGTACAACATAGTTTAATTAATTTGTAAAGTTATGTGTTACTATTTGTTATACGAAAAAACCTTGTTTAAAAAATAAATAATTTACATGAAACAATAATATATATATTTTTTTCAAACGTTTAACTTAGCCGTTACTAATGAGTATGCTTTAGAAAGTTACCGTTTTACGGTACTAAAGCGGGTATAGGTCCTTAAACGGCTGGGCGAATTTTAATGAAATTATCATCATCTTAAAGACAATTTAATTATAATAGTCCAAGTGGATCTATGTGTCTCTGAAGTTGGCATTGCGCAAGAAAAAGTTTTTCATGGAGTATACGGCATAGAGCAAGCGAGATAGGACCTAAGCGAGGGAAAGAGGCACTAAACAATTCAATCTTCTACTTAAACATTGACACAAAAATAGTAATTGCGTAGAGTCTTGCAGCCAACCTCAGAGAAACAAAGATCCACTTGTTTCTCTGAGGTTGGCTGCAAGTTGACACAAAAATAGTAATTGCGTAGAGTCTTGCAGCCAACCTCAGAGAAACAAAGATCCACTTGTTTCTCTGAGGTTGGCTGCAAGTTGACACAAAAATAGTAATTGCGTAGAGTCTTGCAGCCAACCTCAGAGAAACAAAGATCCACTGTGACTACTATATCTACATTTAGATGTAAGGCTTTTTTGGAAAGTCTTATAATAATAAGGCAAGTACAAAAAACTATTGAATTTTGGGTCGCGCGGGTGTGAAACGTTAGCGAGTTTTGTTCCCTCAAGAACGTTGGCGACACCGTTCGTTCTAGCCTCTAGCCTCAATGATTATAAGTAATGTTTTATTTCGTTGTTAATTTGCAGAGTGCCTATCTCTTCAATCCTGTTACAAGTTACACAACTCATGCGGTTTCGACACCAAAAGTTATTATTTGCGTTTAGATGGCCACGCATTGTTTCGAAGCGAATAGAGTACTATTACAAAAGTTACATTATGGTTTATTGATCCACTGATAGCTTATCGCACACATTTATCTCCACCCCGATAAGTATTGCATTGGAATAATACTCTTTAGCATATTGCCTTATATTATAGTACAGTATGTGTTCATTTTCCATTGTTTTGTGGAATCCGATAGCGTAATCTACCTATTGTTAATCCACTATCATTATACCATCAAAGCGATTGAAGAAAACTAGTAAAAGCCGAATTTAATTAACATAAAAACTTTACTAAGTCCACGTAGTTGCTACAAATGCTCTATGGACACGGAAACTGTGACGCGAAACTGGAGCGAGGCAAAACGACAATGGCCACGTCTAACTCAAAAGCCAATTTTTTTTAAATGCATGGCGCGAACGGATGAAAAGTCACAACACCACTGTATATCAAACCGATGCGTATCTACCCCCCTTGAAAAAATCTAATACGAAAAAATATTAATGTCAACGTGTGAATGGGACGGTGATAGGTGACGCGTGGGTGTGAAAGAGACGACGAGCTATTGTTCTACACCTGCCAGTCGTCACCTGGTGCGGGGTCTCGTCCATATTTGATTAGGTTTTTTCGGGGTTGTAGTCCTAACTATGAATGCGAGTGGCGAATTGAATTGTTTCGAATTTCGAACGCGATATTTTTGATACAGCACTGACCGTGTTCACGATTCGAACGTCGTGTGTTATGAAATTAAATAAATTCGTAACATGCTGACATATTTATATAAAAGTTATACATTTTTATGAAACATAGTTTGGCGTCGACGGTTAGATTAAAATATGACATGTTTATCTAGAAAACTACACACACGAAACGTTTATATGCATGGACCACCAAGTTACTGTTGCAAAAAAAGATAAGGATAAGACTTAAAACACTGAGAAGGGTTATGCAATATAGAGTTCCGTATGCCAGTTAAGTTACTGTTAAATGCCACTGTCAAACTGTCAAGACATACGATAAGAGACTGATTGTTATGAATACGTTCAGCCCTAGGGCGAAACACCAGCTGAATGGGACCTTGCTCTAGACCGGTTGTTTATTAGCTTACGGTGAAAATTCAAAGTGTTTATTGTTTCGAGCGCATGCCGCTCGCCTTTAAAGGTCGCATAATTTACTAAACTAGCTTAGAAATGCACTGTTTTATTAAATAATTGTATTCTTGCAATTGCTACCTTGGAATAGCGGAATTTATTGATTCGTTTGTTGCCTTTTGCAATCTCTATTAACTTATCATTCTTTTGTTTAGATTTTAACGACTTATTTATCAGCTAAAACAAAGTAAATAAACAAAGCTTATTTTATTTATCTCGTCATAAAATAACCAGATATTGCGATACTAAATCGTCGTTATGCTTATTTCCCTTGCGTAGTAAGCAAAGCGAAAATGCATTCAGACTGCGCCCGTAATTTTTGCCTGAAATAAATGCCGAAAGAGTGTATGAAAATGGTAGCTTCTCCAGGACTTTTTATTTGGTAAACGAACTGTGTTCTGTGTTACAGAAATTTTGTAAACGCTTTAATTTGCTGTTTACACAATAAAACGTAAATTATTCGGCTGTATTCATTCAGTCGTTCGGATGGGTCGTAATCCGCACCGACTGAGGGCCGTGGCTCACCGCAGGCGCTCCCGACTCACAACTTTTCCCAGGACCACTGTCAACTTGGAGCGCCGAGAAATTATTGGTTTAAAGAGCTTTACACAGAAATTAGCTTAAATACCTTTTGTTTTTAGTATGGCAAGCCGCATCTTGTACGTCCTATTTAAGGTTAACAGTGAACCACATTTCGGGTGACTGAAGATAAGCCGGTGAAATACGGGTGGCCCGTCTTGTCTCACAATTTATTCGTATCTAAATGTTTGTCTACATACGCTGCTTTCTGTGTGCATTTATTACGTTTTTCTTGGGATTGTTCCGCTGTATATTATCCTGTTATGTTTTGTTATTATACGGAAATTCAACGTGAAGAAACTTGCAACTTTATTTTTGAATTCTGTAGAAACTTGGTTCGTTAAATATAAGTGTAATTTCTAGTTAATAATTATTATCATTTTTAATGAAGTTTGCTGCTTCAATTCAGCAATAATAAATAGTGAATAAGTTATTTATCCCAAAGGTTAAGCAGTCCATTGCTCTGTTGAAAGCTCAGCCCTGATAAAATATATCTAATTTATTATGGCGCCTGCTCCATTACAGCAGAAGCAATCTGAAACTAAATAAACTATCTCACTCCAAGAACTAATGGCTGTTGAGGCATTCAAATTATCCTTTGAAATAAGTCTGAAATTATTCACTTAGTAGGCTCTGTAAGATGGTAATGACGCCTAGTTGAGAAAAGATGCCAAGTGAGAGTCGATCTTTGCATACCGGGTTCCTAATAAAATATGCGTTTTTTACCCGACTACGGTGAAGCCAAAAGGAAGGGTTATGATTTTAACAGTCTATTTATATGTCTGTATTTATGTATGTTCCTCCGTATTAAAGTCGTCAAAATCTAAGAAGTCCGGTTTGACAGATACAAAAATACGTTGTATAAGTTTAAGTTGATGCTTACGAATGATACTCGTTGATATGGTGTATAAGTAACATAGTAATTAATTAGGATTATGAATTTGAATATTCGTAAACTTTCATACAAAGTTATCACGGCATGTAAAATGAAAACGTCATCGGACTTCTTAGATTGTGACGACTTTAATACAAACTATTCATCCGATTTTGATGAATAAGATACGTCCATTGATTCATTATTGCAATATGCATTTAAGCGGAAGTTGCGACATTATTTTCTACACCACTAGCGGAGTCGTCTCAATCACCTTTCTATTAATTTGTATAAGTATATTTATATATATGTATTTTTATTTTAGCTACAATATTTATGTTGTTTTTTTTTAATTTTACTTCAATAATTATTTCAATTTTTATGCACCTGCCATGTTATCTCTTCACCACCCTTGGTTGACTGGTAGAGAATGCCTCAGACATTAAGTCCGCCTATTTACTTGTATTTTGCATTAAGTTTTAAATAAATAAATAAATTGTTATGGCCCGGTTAACATAGTCTAAACAATTCGTAGTCGGGTTACAGTTTTTAATTTTTGGGGTGCACGGTTGGCGCAGTGGTTGAACGATTGATTGCTGCGCTGCGTATCGCGGGTTCGATTCCTGCATGGAACAAATATTTGTATGACCTACAGATAGTTGTTCCGGCTCTGGGTGTAGTGTATGTGAGTTTATATGTTTGTAAACGCACCCACGATACAGGAAGAAATTCCTAGTGTGGAGAAAAGATAAAAAAAAAAAGATTTTGCTTCTTTGTTTGCGGCTTTGGAATGTCTCCCCATGAAATGTCCATAGGAAGATGGATGGATTCTGTGAAGAATGATATAAAGAAACGGGAGTGATGATAGCGTGATGGTTGACAGAACACTAAACAAAAACAAAACGTGACCCCAAGTAACATGGAATAAGAACATGAAGATGATTATCGTCCATAGCATTAAAATTTCCACTGGTAAGTTATTACAGTTCTAAAGATACAGCTTTAAGACAGACGAACAGAAAGACATGGCGGACGTAGCCTTAAGTACCGGGTACCCGGATCCCTAAAAAAACATCTAGCAGTATCACGAAGTTTCATTACCGGTTTTTTATTAGTCTATGTCACTGAACCAGAACCTTTTGTATTTTTTCCTCCCCCGACTCTGAATAGCCTCAGAGAAAAACAGTCAAATTTATTCTTGAAGACAGTTTAATGGCGCGTATAATTTCTTAAACGTACTAGTTCTAGCAAGTTTGTGGTAGAAGGACTTATGTTAAGCACTATTAAACGCTAAGTGAATGTTGAACATATAATGTTTATCTCTTGAGGTGACTCACTCTGTGTAGTTCGGAAGGGTCAGCAAATTGTGATGCAGGATTTCATAGCACAAGAGCATGATATTTGAGGCCTGAAGTGTTTTTTAAATAAATCAGTTTAGGTCGATGATAATGTAACACACATTATATTACAAGTGTACTACCCGAAGGGTACTTATTGGGACAATCCCACCGCACTATTTCCAATCCCTTGCAACTCCTGAAAGCGAGAATCAACAGTGGCGACCATCAAAGCGCCGATGCAATGAAGCTCGACGAAGTCCCGGAGAATGAATTTAATTGTCTTGGATCCCGTAATAAAATTAATCAGACAAGAATAACGGTGGAGTAGGCATAAAATCATAATTTCCACTTCCCTCCATATCAAGCAGGAGACAGAACAAACAAGGCCAATAGGCACAAAGGGTCGTTTACAACTGGGATGGATAAGCCCAGTTGCCTAGCACCACATATATTTTTCTTTAATATTCAGAGGAAATGCGGTCGCAGACATTCGACTGAATTTCCTAAGTAAAATGTCATAATTCGAGGTTTGGCTCTCGTCTATTTCGTCCACCAATATTGGACCAATTTAAAAGATATTCCATAAACTGGAAAAGAAAGATATATACTATGGACCTATGTTTTCCTTTATTCATTTATAGTTGTGAATTTTGTACACTAGGCCTCTGTTGACATCGCAATTTTGAGCATCTTTTGAAGATTCTAGTGCTTCTAAAGATAATGTATCATCAAAAAGGAAAATATAACGGCACAGTATATATCTTTTTTTATCTTATGCCATGAACCGGGCAAAAGTTTTATAAATAACGATCCTTGTACATTACAACTATTTTCTTAATGTTCCGAATACAAACGAATGCTAATTTTCATGACCATCAATTATTAGATTTATCATGTACTATGTGTCCCACGCGGCTTCGCTCCCGTCAACTTTCTACGTACCTACCCTTTTTGCAACATTTTTCATTTATGCTCCGCTGCTATTGGTCGTAGCGTGATGTTATATAGCCTATAACCTTCCTCGATAAATTGACAATCCAACACAAAAATATTTTTTCAATTCCAACCAGTAGTTCCTGAGATTAGCGCGTTCAAATAAACAAACAAACTCTTCAGCTTTATAATATTATATTATAATTTGAATAGAATAATTTGAATTCGGAACTAAGTACTTTTTTGTTATTTTGTTTTAATATCCGTGTGAAATATATGGAGCTGTAAAAATAGCAGCTTTAGCAGCTTTCCTCCCATTTTTAAATAAATTACATTATGTTAAAAGAGTATTAACTACTCTGTATACTTCTAAGTTGATTGAGAGCGTCCGGTCTGCACCAACGCAAAGCAAGCGCAACTGATAGAAATCCGACGAAACACGATGTTTGCCGAGGGATATTAAGAAAATGTTTGTACTGCACCTTATTAGAAAAACAAGTCACAGTACAACCACATAATGTCCCAAGTTAATCTCCGTAATATTCAAACTCTGTCCTAGTACATAAGAGAAGTACGACCACGAGAAAGTACTGTAAGTGAATTCCTTATCTCCGTGCCAAGGTTAATTCAACAGACCTTGAGAGTACATAAGTATTCAGCGCTTGGCGAATTTCTCCTCATGATTGTGTCAGGGCTAATTTAAGAACCCTCGGGGCACATTCCCTCATAAACCAAGCTCTTCATAGCTAAAGTACCTTATTTAATCCAAGCCTGAAACTCTCAGTATCTACGTACATAAGTATCATCTATACTTATCCATACTTATATTATAAATACGAAAGTAACTCTGTAGGTATGTCTGTTACCATTCACGCTGAAGGGCCTACATGCGCTTTAGTGCCGTAAAACGGTAACTTTCTAAAGCATACTCCTTAGTAACGGCTAGGTTAAAAGGTTTGAAAAAAGAAATGTTTGTTATTGTTTCATATACATTATTTTTTAAACATGGTTTTTTCGTATAACAAATAGTTTTGCTTTAAAAAAATAATTTTTCGCAACTTTTGGATACTCCTCCAAAGCGACTTAGATGTTTAAAAATAATTTTACACAGAAAAATTGATAGCTGGAATTTCTTCATAACTGACATAGCATATGTAAATCAAATAATATTTTGCAAACAAAACTGCTCAAACGGAGGTATAATATTGGTTTAATATTTATATTTTGGCATCGAGCGGGCGCAGGGCCAGTACTGAGTTTACATTGGGGCGTATATATCGCCTTAAACCGCTGAGCCGATAGTTTGAACATAAAGACAAAGGATAGTTTTCATCCCGGTATAATTTTCCCTTGGGATAATAAAACACTTTTCACGCGGGTGAAGCCGCGGGCAGAAGCTAGTCTTATATATATCGATAAAATATTCTATGTATTATATATCATTATTCGTTGCCTCACATTATTTGTAAACTCCCGGAGTCCCGGCAGAGTTTCGTTGACCGGAAGTGCTTGCGGGTGGAAGCGCGGGATTTGACCGGAAGTTGTGCAACCCCCGGGTTGATGTGTTAAGCTTTAGTACAGGGGCTTAACTGAGTTATTAATTAATGACCGCCGGCATCCGGCTCCTATCAAATGTGCCAACTTTTTATACCCTTTTTCATTCCTCATATATTTTTTTTTATTAAACCCGCTAAGAATTTTAATGAAAATACAGGCTATTTTTACCACGAGTGTGCTAGGAATTTGTTCCTTCGTTTTACCTGAATAAAGCAACAAGTGCAGGCTTTTATATCACAAGAGCCTGAAGTTTTTGTGCCTTGCCAGCCTTTTTACCCGACTGCCGAAGGAGGTTAGTCTATCAGTCTATGTATGAATGTTTGTTCCTAAGTGGCGTTCTAGAGACCAAAAGCGTTGGCCGATTTTGATGATTCTTACGTCAATCGATTCGTCTTTAAAATAAATTCGATAATTATTCATTCATTTAATAATTTCGTTACATTAAAATTGAAACAAAGAAAAATGGCGTGGGTGTCCAATTTTTTTTTCTTCCATACCCATCCTGTGGGGTATCAGAATAAAGGATTTTAAGAGGTTATTTTAAAAATATATAACACTGATTATGTTAAAATATAGCTAATTCGAAAACTAATGTTAACTGAAAAGTTATGAATAAAATATATTAATTTAAAAAATAAAAAAACCCGACTGCTTAAGAAGCGAACTATAATTATTTGAATTTATTAGATTAATGCAGAAGCTGTTACGTTAAGTCATGTTTCATTTCAATAACATTAAATTGTGTGCCATATCGCTAGGAAGGAGAGATTAAAATTTGACGACAAGCCTTAACTGGGCAGTTAAAAGCATCCATTACGGTTGGATAGCATTTTTTAATATTTAAAACGATCAGCTGTTGCCATAGCTATCAATAAAGTGACTGTTTATGTAAAAACGGGGTCGTTGGCATTCAGGGGAGGCATATGCGAAGTCACCTGCCGGTCGCAAACCCCTGTAACGGTGCCCTCCCCGACGTGGAAATATTAAATGTTACTTGTTTGCTAACTTATGTGGGTTCAGCTCACCTTCGCATACAGAATATGGGGATGTTTAGCGTATTCTTTTTTTTTCCTTCAGATTATAATCTAAGTAACGTTACTGTAATCGAGTTGCAAACAAGTCTAACCCAAAAAGGCTATAAAGAACCTAACCGTTCGGTCTAAAGATAAATTTTTCGAGATAATTTTTAGGAAGGATTTAGCTGTTGCGTCAGTTCAGTGAACATAATTAAAGTTAGAACAGAAAGCAGCACATTTTTCAGTAACAGCGGTGTGGTGACATCACAGTTACAAACAACATAAGTGCTGAACACACAAGATAACGCGAGGTCGTAAATATGCCTAATAATTTATTAGTATTGTGTAGGCTAACCATTAGAATATCAAATTACCAACTGCGAGTAAAATGCTCGAATGTTTATTGGCACTTTAGTTAATCGTGCGCAAAGTGGAACCAACTATTTTGTGAACCCTACTTAATTTGATTTTGAGCGTCTTATTTCAGCAGCCTTTTTTAATTTTTCTCCTGCGCAAATGGTATTAATTTTCCCGTTTTAATAATGCTTAGGTAGTTATTAGCTAAAGCAAATATCTATTAACTAGCTGTCCCACGCGGCTTCGCTCCCGTCAACTGGCTACTTACCTACCCATTTACCCTACCTACCCTACCGTACCTACACTACATACATGACTGTTGCGTAACTTTAACCGCTTACGCAGCGCTCGCAACGGAAGCTTTAAAAAGGAATAATTTTGCCCGTTTTTGCAACATTTTTCATTTATGCTCCGCTCCTATTGGTCGTGGCGTGATGTTAAATAGCCTATAACCTTTCTTGATAAATGGACTATCCAACACAAAAATAATTTTTCGATTCCAACCAGAAGTTCCTGAGATTAGCGCGTTCAAACAAACAAACAGATTCTTCAGCTTTATAATATTAGTATGGATTTGGTCTGAATTCACTTCTTGTTTGCAATCGTATACTGCAATTAGTGCGTCCAGGTATTCTAGCGCAAACACGATCTCCCTACAGTTTTAACATGTAACACGACTGTGGGTATTTTATGTAAATTAAACAGTTTATTCCAGGTTTGATACTTGTTATCATGCGGGGCAATAAGCGTAACACCTGGCGATTTCCGTTCAGTTTTAACGAACCCTCTAATAGAGGGAAGTTTGAACCAGACGGTGGACATTTGCCCGGCTGATTGGATAGATAAATGTGATAAAACCCTCAACGAATTTGGAGGGATTTGGGAGGGCTTAAGTAAAAATTACAAACAAAATACTGCAGCACCTCTAAATAGGGGTGTTAGGGGAACGGTAAATACTCGATCGTTGTTAATGGTCCGCAAAGAATTGGAAAAAAGCAGCAAATCACTAAATGTTAATTTGAGCGGGGTTCAGACAAACGATTGATTTTGGTCGAATAACAATTTGATTGATATTTGAATTTCGATGGTGAATGGTGCTCAAACAATAAAGTTTTTAATACGTGAATTAACGATTTTGACATGACTTGTATTTACTAATAGTAATTTTGTTAAAGACGGTATGGCTACCTACCTTATATGGGATCTGTAACATAAGAATATTTTGAAACTAACAAAACAATGTCCTTGGAAATTTTACCATATTTTTTGTTGGTATTTCATTTCATTGAAACATTGTATCAGACGTTGAGAATTTCCGTAATAAGAGAAGTTCTTAAAGCAAGTTAAACCGGTGTAATTCGTGATCACACAACGTGCAATTACGTAGGAAACCGATCTTACTATATTACGTTTTATTATCCATCACGATTGGCCGTCGGCAATGTATGAATCATAGTTTAGTAATACTTATAACCTTAATGAGACGACCTGCAACAGTAGTATTTGGTAACAAAAAATATGTTTGGATATTATAAATAGAATTGCTATCAATATCAGTAACATGTTGGTCAATAGAACGCGATTTCCTGTTAAAAATTGTGTTAATGTTTTTGCTGTAATGATTAATTTTGGTAATCATTTTGTTAGAAGATAGTGGCCTTTAGAGGAAATGGTTATATTTTGATATCGTATTTGTTACGTGTTGTTTGCCGGATGAAATGTATGAAGAACTTATAAAGAAGGTTCTATATAGGCTCGCGTTTGACCATCTTCGCCTGACAAATGATAAGCGATCGAGAAGTGGATATCTATACAATATCGGTACTCGATGCTAAAGATTGCCTACTGACGCTAAAGTGACGTGGCCAAAGAAGAATCTTACTAATGCATAAATCTCCAAGTGATACATGTTTCAAGAGAGATGCGTGTCTAAGAATTTTATGCTAGCCCATGATACAAAGATACAATGTTACATCTGATGCAAAATGATATGGGAACTAGACACGCTCGCGAACATTCGTACATTGTTGAATAATTATGTTCTGTGTGAGTAAAGAACGGAAGAGACAGAAGGCTAAAACAATTGCCGATCGAAAAGCAAAAATGATAATGCGAACGAACTGTGGACAGTGTGATTGAGGTCTCGGTCTCTCTACACTGACAGCAGTCACTACATCTAGTCAATTGGGAATAATTGGTGTTGTTTATATGACTGGAACAAACTTGGAATTGACCAATGTATATTTCACCCCACGCTCCTTACAAATTGGTCAAACGCCACCCTAGTTTACACTAGAGTAAAAAGCATTAGCATTGCAAACAGATATAAAAAGACAAAGAACATATATTGCTAATAGTTCCTGAATGGTGTTACCGTAGCTGAATGCTGGGTCAAATATAATATTTAAAAACTGTATTTGCCATCGATACGCTAAGAAGTTCTTGTTAGATCAACTGTAACGTTAAAAAAGTTTGCAAGTTCGAAATAATGTTCTTGAAGAATGTTAGGATTTGCACCTTCATCTTCGAGCAGATAATGAACATATTGGGGTCCATTGATTCCATATCGTTAATGCTCAAAGTAGAGCTTCTGACCCTATCATACGTCGTGGCCACGTCGTGGCAGTGATTCACCGAGTGAGTTCATTTCAAGGTCGACAACTACGTACAAGACGGTACCTAGTTCAGGAGTTATATCTATCTAAGTTTAAGCTTCACTGTTTAATGAAACACGCGAAGAGGAATATCAGATACCGACATTGAATAACGGAGAACGTTATTGTGAAATACCTTAATTAGTAACATTGGCTAAAAGTCTTTATCTTGGTATATAATCAAGTATAAATAAATAATAAATAAAGCTAAATACAGTTACTAAGGAAAATAACGAGGTTCTTTTTAACGTTCTTGGAAATAGATCGTCTGAGAAGAACAGGAAAATGAAGATATCTTGGAGAGGGCGTTTGTTTCATCATAATACTGACGTATATGTTATGGCCAGTTCTCTGTGACTGATTATATGTGTGGGCATTGTGAAGACTTGTTGTTATGTAAAGTTAAGCCACTTCAAAAGAATAGTAAATTTTAAGTAAGCCAACAAAAATTAAACATCTTGCAGTTTTGAGTCCCAAATAACACTTTATCTAGCTCAAAAATATAGCGTCAAAAGTAATAGTGTTGTCCAGTTGTCCGTAGGCCACTAAAGAATTCCATTACACCACTGCATGCCACTCCAGTTCTTCGTCGAATAAAAAAGTAAGTTAATTAGAAAGATAGTATGAAAGGTAACGTCCATTGTTAAGTGGCTTGTCATAATATTTATTCGTTGGGTGCCTACTAACGAATATCGGTCTTCCATAGTCCAGTTATATCATGTAATAAAGTTATCTTTTTGAATGAAAATGATTTCTTTCTCCGGTTTTACAGTACCTGCGTAAAAAATTATGGTTTTTTCAGTTGACGTTTACGATCTGTTTAGTGGCGAATTAGAAGAAAAGCTTTTGCCCAATTACTTGTTATTTATTTGCAATCTTTTGTCTACAAATCCGGTCGCGTGATTCACAAGATTCACGCTTCTGGTTTTCGGACTCATGAAGACTAAGTCGATCAGTCATAATTTAGACACTAAAATGACAAACTGTCCAATTTATAGATTTATTATGACACTAATATCTATGATTTGTTTGTCTCAACCAATAAGCTGCTAGATTAGTCTGGCTAGTACAAGTCTGAGAGCAATATATTATGTATATCTAAAATTAAAAGTGGTGACTCCGTCATAAATTACAAGTCTACACTGACGACCGGGGTAACAAGCCGCGTGATCGAAAAATATCGGGGTAATTTTCATAATGCTACATCATCCAGTTATCTAGCTAAAAAGTTATCGAATAAAGTCGATACTACCGCCGCCCGTCGATAGTGTGAAATCGCTAACTGTCATCGTTGCATATTCGATGATCTGGCAATCGATCAGCCACGCATATAATGAATCTTCAATGATTTGCCTATTTGCAAATCACTCTCTCTTTTGCCTATTTAACAGTTGTCAACGACACTCAACATCAAGTAGACTTATCGGCTACTAAAGTATTATCTCCAAAGTAAAAACATCAGACATTGAAACGAAAGCCCATAAAATCATTTTATTTCAATAATTTGTCAAGACAAGTAATTCCATCGATATTGAGAATTTTGAATATAAATAAGGCGAGTAGAAAGCTTTTGCTTTCAGTAATTGATGAAAGACGATTTTATTTTTTCGCTCTCTCCAACCCTGGAGGAGTAGCTGTCTAATATTGTGATTTATCGACTAAAAGTTATGAGGCGTGGGGTGCTCTCACTAACAGAAATTATTTACAAACAAAATATTCTTTATTCTCAACATCCTCGTTCTCTATAGTACCTTTACTGACAGCTTTATACTTTCCAAAGAGAATCTCTTCAATTTTTGTAACAACGTTGCCTTCCCAATGTTATATTACAGCGACTAGTTAAAACTTTCATGTAAGGTACAAAGTTTGTGAAGGACTTAAACTTTCATCTGCATGTTGTAGTTGTTAGGACTTCCTGAAAGAAAATCTTCTTATAAGGCTTCTTTGCAAACTTTAAGCTTTCGAGATCTACTACAGAATACCCAATTTCAGTTTAAAATACGCCGAACGCGAGAAAATGATAGTTGAACATTTGAATAGCGATCATGCACCAAGTTCGTTATCTTGTCGGAAATGTTCGTAGTTTTGGGCCTCGTTTCACGTTCAATGTCGCTCATTTGAAATTCGAACAATGGGTCACAGGCCAGTGTCGTAATCATAAGAGTATATGGAACGAAAATGAAATTTAAAATTAGATTCACGGGGACGGAATTTGGCTCAGATTATCTAAATTGAGTGCGATAGATTTATAAGTAAGTGTCTATAGCGCAGTAAATGGAGTGGCGAGGGGCTGACTGAAAATGGACCGAGAAGATCGCTTCATTATTATATTAGTTAAGGGTCCCCAACAGGTGATTCCTAAAGACATTCTAACTAGTCCTTTTGTCTCCGGTTCATCGAAGGTAAATTAACATTTATAAATACAGATGGAGCCTGTCTTATCCATGCAACACGAATCAAAGAATCCTCTGTTTGACATATGCATGATATATGTAAACTAGTCAAAGCGAATTTCATTACTTATTTTTTTATTAACATAAAAGTTAAACATTGATTCGGCGCGGTCGATGGCTGCATCGTTGCGAGCTGTTTGTGTAATTATAATATGCGTAGGTACATATTTTAATATATTTAGCGAGATTCATAAGCTACGCGGTGACTAGACGCGGCGCATGCGTGGTTGTTTGTTTGCTCACTCGCGGTTGTTTGTTTTAGTAAAAATTTATAGCGTTTCGTGGAGATTCGCCACGCTTGGGACGCTTTGCCTTTGAACTGCTTTACGTGTTTGCACCGAATATGCATGCGTCTCTTTACTTTGTACTATTTCTACTTACTGGCGTGGTTATTGCGCAGCGTGTATATTAACGGTAGTAGGTAACACAAATCTACTGGGAGTCATTACGAGCTTCAAAGTTATTTCGTGCATATTTATGTTATCAGTCGACTGTAAATTCATTTGCTCATTCAGTTTCAGCAGCAGTCAAACCGCTCCTTATCACCTGCAACTCGTTTGTGTAAATTCAGCGCGAATGTTTAACAAACAAGATCAGGTTTAGTAACGATCAAAATACAATGGCGTCGATACATCAGCCACGTAATTGTGTAATAAATTACACACAGACAGCTAACCGAATGATCATTAATTGCCAGATTATTGCCAGGGAAAACAATCAAATGGACTTTAATAGTTAAAATATTTTCATTAGACCGCCAATTTAAGCCGTTGGAATCACCGTTCATTCCGATTTATGCAGTGTTATTTTTATGGCCTTTGTGAGTCCATTTATTTGTCTCGTTTTAGGGTTGTCCCAATTAAGAAGTATTAATTAACAATTAGTACCGAACAGACAGAGATCGAGCCAACATATTTCCTTGAATGTTTATTGCGGTACTTTTAACAAATTTAATTTATCACAATCAATAATATGAAAAGGAAAATACTAAAGCATTTTCAACCTTTCATGCTTCCATTCTCACATACTCCAAAGGACTTTAATGGTCGTGACAACGCATTGTGTGTTAAATATTATTATAATGAAAATGTTCATCATTAAAAATAATAATCATCCTCGAAATAATCCTCGCATTTGGTACAAATATGAATTTACATAAACATGTGGACGAAAAACCTCAATTAAGTGCTTTAATCCCTGAGATAAAGAGACATAAAATTAAAGTACGTCATTAAAAAGAGTATCACCGGCCAAATGGACTCGATAAAGAGAGGTTATGATGTCCAGCGTATGGCGGAATAGCTGCTTAAAATTGGTGTAGTCGCTAGGCCCACTCCCTTGAGAAGTTAATGGTGGCAATTAGCATTTAGGCGACAACTGTCATTTAAAAGGAAGAGCAGGTTCTCGATAAAAGAATTCGCGAGTTACGCTAGAATGTTTTATCGTTATCGAGTTAGGTTAAACACAATTTGCAATTTCGCGTCGTTCGTCGGGCTACATCCTCTGTCGATAAACGTCGCAGTCGTCTGGCACCGCAGTTTGATATCGTTGTGGCACTCAAACTAAGTTTTATTTCGATGGTGGTAATAACCATTTTCCAACGGCAGTAGTGCACTATCCCCGTTGCGCAGGTTACAGGTTGTCACCATACATTTGTCGTATTATATAAAGCTGTTTTAGGGTTCCGTACCTCGAAAGGAAAAAACGGAACCCTTATAGGATCACTTTGTTGGTCGTCTGTCTGTCTGTCTGTCAAGACCCTTTTTCTCAGGAACGCGTGGAGGTATCAAGCTGAAATTTATATCAAATTAAAGCTGTGATAAAATCAAACTTCTTAGCCGAAATCCAAAGATACAGCCGTTTATGCCGCAAATTGCCGCAAATTTTCGATACTCGCAAGGGAATCAAAACCTACAGGGTACTTCCCGTGAACTCAGAATCTTGAAATTTGGTACGAAGCAACGTCTTATAGCATAGCTAAAGGAATAATTACGAAAATCGAAAATTTTTAGTTACATCATATAATAAAAATATTTTTAATAATTTTAAACTTACTACCCTTTTCTTCATGAACGCGTAGAGATATTAAATTGAAATTCATATCCAATACTCAGGTCTATAATACCTTTAAGCTGAGGTTTATACGGAACCCTCGTTGCGCGAGTCCGACTCGCACTTGGCCGGTTTTTTTTTTAAACAACTAGCCCTATGATTTATGCAGGGACGATGAAATTAAGTTGGAAAGCAGATACTTCAGAACTTACTGAAGAGCGTTGCGTTTTGCTAGGGATTTATGTTGTAACTTCAATCAATCATCCTCAGAATTGTCTAAGCCTGTTCGCAGTCTACGTTCCTTGTTAGGATGTTCCCAGTTCTCCATTATCTTCCAGCTGCCTTCTTCAGGTTCAAAGCGGCTTATTCGACTGGTATGCAATACTCAAAGCCTATTGTATCTAGACTGATGGTTTGTCAGAGGCTTTATATAACATTTATTTATTTGGCCAACCAACAATTGTACATACTGATACATTTAAATTTCAAGTTTGTTTATGTCTAATGTTAGTATTACAATTTCTTAAAGGTTAGCACTGCATGTCCCATAAAATAATTGAGTTACAAATCAAATTAAAATGTAAAGGAAAATTTATGTCAACTCGAGAACAAAATTAAAATAAAAACGCATCAAAAGCAAACCACAATCAAAATTAAAATCCAAGTCAAAATTAAATTAAATTAAATAAAAAAACAAAAATATAAATCAATAAAATTAAAATTACAATTAAAATAGAAAATTAAATAAAAAATAAAAACAATATAAATCAATAAAATTAAAATTACAAAAAAACATGCTCGAAGAGGTAAACTTAGTCCTTACTTTGTTTAGACTTGCTATGTTTACGATAAATAAAGAAATGGTTCGTATAATTAAAAGTAAATAAAATTTTAAATTATATTCCTAAATCGCCTGTAGGTATAAGAACACGGCTATATTAGACAGCTTGATGAATTTTGGGCAAAGAGCAAATAAATTTTATATCTTTGTTTACTTTTTATCAGGGCTCCACATTCGGGAGCCAGTTTCTTTCAATTCCGTGGGTCTGAGTAATAATTTTCATTTCACAATGACAACGCTGAGCGCTTTTGATGTTTATTTACGCCAAAAATTCCGCAGAAAAAGAGACACACGCGTCTTGACAGTTTTACGGACGAAAAATCCTTTAGATAGCAATGAATACGTAACCGGGACCCTCCCCGCTCCCCCCTTCTCATTCTCATCAATTGTTTCGCCTGTTTGTTTGTGTTTATTCTCCGTTGCTTGTTTTCATAACACACTGTCTGTCTTTGATGGCGCTGTGTTTGTACAGCGGTTGGATTGCTCCGAGAACTTATGCTTGAGACACCGAATTTTCCGAGTGTTGGCTGAGGAACGATGTTTCTCTTTCTGCGTGTTCAGTGTTCGGTTACAATATGTGTTGCGTTAGTATTATTGTTAGGAATTATGACAGCCAATATTGTGGTTTTGGTTCGTGGTGAAGACTATTCTTAGCTTTTGGGGAATACTGAAATGTAACTAGGCAAGGTTACTATAGTTACGATGAATGGAGAAATAGAAATAGACAATAGTTAAGGTTGTTAACAATATAGGTTACAATGGTCGATCATTCTTCCATACAAACGTAGTCTGGCGATTACACCACTGTTTGAATATGTACGTTCAAAATAAAGAATGATATCAATTCATCTCATCATTATCTAGCCATAAAAAAAATAACTATTTTAAAGTTATGAGCGTCGAAAGTTCCATATTTCAACACTAATTTTAAGTGTGAAAATTGCAAAACAGCCACTATACAGGGTTAGATTAGTAGTTCAACAGCGCAAATAATAAAGATACTAACTACTAACTCATAATAATAAACATATAGTCGTTTTTTCATGATATCTAAACTCCCAAAGATCCGTTTATAAAATTTCGCGCGCTTGTTTTCGTCCTAAATCATCATCCATTTCGCCACAAACTTGCAAAAGTGCTAATTCGTATGCGAACTAGCTTCTTACTGCTCATCACAGCATCTATCTCTTTCGCACGTGTTGTTGGATGAGATAGCATGCATTTTAACCCCGCGCACAAAATAGTTTGTGCCGTTGACTAGGGCAACCTTAACTAAAGAAAATGCAAGGAAGTTCTTGCAATGTTTTCGTTACTCTACGATCTTGACTTTCTCACTGTTATTGTGGTATTAATAATTAACATTTTGCTACCAACGTGTGCTCCTTGCTAAGTGGTGCTACAGTGCGGTTGAGTTTAAAGTTCGCTGAGCAAGCTTTAGTTTTACACGCCCGTCTTTTCGTTCACCAACAATTCTCAAGCTCAACCGTGGTTTGAGAATTAAATTTTGGTTCTCAGTTTTAAACGTTGGTGAATGGAGTTGTAATTAAGCTTTGGAGGTCCAATGAGGATGAGGATGTTCAGTTTTGGCTGAAAATACTGACAAAGGAAGATGTAAAGCATAAGATCGGTGGAGATGAAGATATGGAATAGGGAGAATAATGTAAAAAAGACTAGTTTTATCCTGTGATTTTCTAGGAGTGATCTTGTTCCTATCTACACAAGACAGATTGCTCTAAATTGCTCTCCGTAAATTAACCTTTAGTAGACGACGCAGTATCCCAGCGTGGGTTGATGTAATCATTACTTGTATGTTTTTAAAGACCTGCCCACATAATGCAATACGCCGATGCGCAGATACTACAGCAAGATTATATTCATCTCATTAATCATGAACAAGTATGACATCAACGCCTTTGTCACCTACTCAGCATCAATCTGCACCATAGTTCATAATATATAATGTCTCATTAAATATTCGCTGCAAATTATCTGCTTACCAAATAGTTAATCCTCTGCGCATTATGCGCTCCGCTGGCGTTTGGCCGCCGTCCACCACATGAATCTTACTGACTCTTGTGTTCTTCGCTTTGTTAATCCATTGTTATTTATAAGCTTTGTATTAGTGCTAGTAGTGTTAGGAGCTCCCTCAGGTTGTGTACTTGGCAAATTAATGGAATTGTAATTGGTTTTCTCTTGTGTGATGTTTGTATCGCTATTGGCTGTTTTTTCTTGGCTTTCGCATTCCTCTATAAATTCTAGAGTGTAAATATTCTGCAAGCCAGGTGCTTCCTGGATTTTGCAGTTGTGACATGTGAATCCTAACCGCAATTCATCGGAAAGCAATTTGGTCGAAACTCGAGAGCATACAATTTCAATGTACTTCGCCTGTACTGTCAATTTATCTTCTACCGTATCTCTGTTACCATCACATACTGGACATGTTTATACGAGCCTTATATGTTGTACAGTTTCTCTATGAACGCTAAGTACATGTCTACACTAGTTCTAAAGGTTAGGCGCTATAATTGATGTAATTATAATTAGTGTAGCACTCTTAATTGCGCAGGACGGACGTCGTTTTATAATAAGAAGAGATATGCACAATTATCATCTCCGGTAAGGTGCCGCTATGTTGTTAAGAATAGAGGGCGGTGTATCGTGGGTTCAAATACATGATTAAAAAATACAGAAGGCTCACGGCAAACCGCATCGTACTTATCTAAATGACTCTTTAGCTCTGATAGAAAGGTGGCTTTGATTTTAGCTTCTGCAATTTGTCTATCAGTTACTGACCAATCTTCTACGGTAGAAGGACAAAAAACAGTACCTACTTGAACTAAGAGCAGTCCTAGAATCCAGAACTTAGGCTTCCATAGCTTGTCTAGTGAATCAACTAGGTATATAATAATTGCTTGTCTACCAAATCCACTTTTTAATACTAGTATTTAGGGATAGCCAATCATTTTTAGAGAAGCTTATCTATCTCTTGATGTTAAGTGCGATTGTTTGAGTACTTCCATAGTTTCTAAAGGATCGTTTGAAACTTCAAAGTCTTTGCCAAAGCTTGCCTACAAATGCCAGAAGCGTATCTTCTGCATTTTCTTATACCCTGGTTCATACTGGTTGCATGGTTGCACGCTAGCTGCTCACTGAACTTGAAGCGGAACGTCTGCATGCTATAGCTTGAACAGTTAACTTTGTGCACACATAATAAAGTATAATAATCGTAATAGCGGTATACCGTTATTGTTATGTTACAGCTTCAGGTAGCAGTAACGAGGTTATGAAATGTGGCGATGAAGCTATTTGATAACATAGTGGAAGGATTAAACTTTACTGGTTTATTCATAATGTTACTTATTTTGTCAAAATGTTATAAAGGTAGTTCATACTTGGAACCGTTCTTAGAACTTCCAAGGAAGAAAATGTACACTGTACATTTGTACAAAGTTGCCTAACTGTAAACAAACCAATAGTAAAATAAATCGCGTGCTATTTTTAGAACGCTATTAATTTCCAGAAATATGATGGATGCGAGTTTATCCGATTCAGAGAAAATAGTTATCAAACATTGAGCAATATCTACTAAACAAACTAAAATAAAACTAATATTAATGGAAAGTTATTTTATTCGGCAATCGTTTGTAAAGTAAATCGTTTGATCGTCTCAAGACTTGAAAATGATTTTGTAATCGTACAAAATTTTGTCGACATGATTTTCTTTAAGGTTGTAACTTGTAAGACCTCGTGAGAGTGATGGCCGTGGTCGTGATGAGATTTTTTTTACAAAATAACTTCGATTTGTCTCGGATGACGAGCACTAGAGCAGACGCGATACTCGTCGCGATTGGCTGCCCGCCCGGTCGTTGACTCGACGGGCAACATTCCTATTGGTCAGATGCTCTCATTGAAACTACAGAAAACGCGGCATCCGCGCGTGCGGCCAGTTATTTACAGTTAATTTTAATTAATAAAGCCTTTTTCATTAATTTACCTTATTTACGTAGTTTCGCTGGTGGTTATTTATTTGTGCTTCTGAAAGTTCAAAGTTATTTATTCAAATTGTTATAATGTTTCGTGTTTGCCAAGGAAGATTCTCATTGAATTTTAACAAAATGTCTGCAATATTAATATCGTTACTTTTAGAAAGTTTCTTCCATGTATCATGTGCATTAACAATGCCCAAACTAAAGTTAAAATACAGCCATCAAATATAACGTCATCACGACTCTAAGAAATCGATGTAAACAATAATAATCGTGCTACATTCTCGTAACACACAGTTCGACACGCATTCTCTTTTAAAGTTTACACAAGCAATTCTTCCAAGATATGTTTTTGTATTTTTCCTTGGCGGAGTGCACTTTTCCAGTATTCTCTTCTCAGGCGTCTGCTGAGTAGAATCCATCAAAGGATTATATGGCGAGGCGAGGGCAGAGCGTCTCGGCGTCCCGATCGGTCTATCGTTATTTCCCGGGATGTGGAATAAATTATCCGCCACTTAACGCCACCTCGCAGATTTCACATACCTACCCAAAGATGTAAACGAGTTTAAAATAATGCCATTTGATGTTAATGTATAGTAAAAGCGGAGAGAATTGGAGTTAAGTAACTGTGTTGAATTTCATCAATAAAAGTTCACAATTCATCTGAGTAATTTCTAAAAAAATCTTGATTCACATCACAAACAAACACACTTGTGAAGTTTTACATCTTCGATCTGTTATGTTATATCATATTGCAGAGCATCATATAATTTATTGTTGCGATATTTCATATTGTTTGATCACAATCAGCGATGACAAGATAAACTGTGAAGAATGAAGACACGATTGTTACGTGCAGTCATAACCGTTCACCGTTCATCGTTCACCGTTCGTCATGTAGAAGCGAATCGCTCGGCAAGCAGTCGCGTTTCAATCAGTGCAGATTGAGGGCCGCACACAGTGGCAACGGGGGGATTATAGAATGCATGACGCGGCAACATTAGACGGAGCCCGTCATTTCATACAGATGAAAATTGGATGTGGCTTTAATGGGAACGAAGTCGGGTCGTTTTTATAAGTAATTGGAGACGGTGGCAATATTCAGCGCCAAGTATATTTGAATTTGGAAGAGTTAATTGGTTTCTCTATCTCATTTGGTGGATCTTCTTGGCCATGTGGGATTATACTGTTTTTCATTGCTTTGTGTTGCGGCAATGCTCCTAATTTCCTTGCTACAACTATTTGAAAAGTGGATATCACTACTTATTTGTTAGTAGCTAATGGTTCAGAATCTATGTAAAGGGTTGCGACAAAGATATGAGTAGTGAGTTATGATTATCAGCTGCGATATACGTCATTACGCGCACGAACTAAATTTAACCAACTAAATCGAGAAATGAGTAAGATCATGGAATTGTTATTACAGTATACTAGTTACGAGACTTACAAGTTTACAACATTCGAGTATAACGTTCCAGTCTTCAGAAAGTCAACTCAGTACTTAACACGATCTAATTTCCAATTTGTTCACAACTCAGAGTTAGCGCAAGATCCTTTACGGATTTCGTGGTATTGCAAACGGGTGCATTAAGGAAATGCGGAGTAATCTCCGAATAGTTTCTTATAAGAGATTCAAGTTCTGTGTGTACAGTTTCTGGAAACTCTGCATCAGACTTTTCATGATTGTGCTCAATTTCCATAACGTTATTCCGTGGCCTTAGTGCGTGTTTTTAAACGTAGCTTCAATTAACGTAAACTTCGATTTGTATTAAAAATGAACAAAATAATTAATTAGTTAATAATTATTTAGTTATTATTTACCATAGAAACCGCTTTTTTACAAATTGATACAAGCAAACGCTTAAGTAATCGCGGACGAGTATGTATCAAAACTCGCACTAAAGTCACCGAATGTGTGTTATTATTTTGTTTCACCCTATTGTTTGTTTTCACTTGATTATCACATTGATCAATTATATTATATTTGTACTGCGTGTTATTATTTGATCTCAGCAATATAACTGATGGTGTGCCGGAACGAGTAGAAATTATTAGTCTGTTGATGCACTTCTGATATTTCGCAGAGCTCCGACCGCGACGCTACCAAGCTGTCACAATCGTTCACTGATTACGACCTTCCTCTGTTAGCAATTGTGTTCCGATCAAAGTGATTCCGATCACAAAGGGTTATAAAACGACGGCGTCACCTCGCAGGGGTTCCTTCTCGCCGATTAATTGTATCTCCGATAAGTTAGTGGTGCGATTGTTTGTATCTAAATAAAGTGAATCCGATCGCACGGAATAATAGCACTCGGTGTGTTATCTCGTTTAGTAATATTGAAATGTGTTTGCTTGAAGTCAATTTGAATAAATAAAAATAAAATAAAAAAGCCTTTATTCTGCCATAAGTACATAGAAATTTTTAGCATAGTAATGAATATTTCCTATCACATAATCTCCTTAGATTATTATTAAATTATTATTAAGTATTACTATAAAATAAATAGGTATTCCACATTGTGGTTTTCATTAAATCGTTATTGAATATTATTAATTATATCTATATATTACTTGCGAAAAATTATTATATTTATATAAATTATTATAAGTAGCATGCACGTGGAATTAATGATTTATGGAATTCGCCTCTGTGGCGTAGGCCTCCTCCAACTTACTCCATTTTTCCCTATCTGTAGCTAGTCTCCTGCAGTCTGGTCCACATCTCTTTTTAAATGTATCTTCCCAGCGTTTCCGCGATCATCCTCGTTTTCTTTATCCATCTCTTAACTCCATTTGAAATAACATTAGACATGTTTCCAAATCTTTTTACAGACCGTTCAACCGATTTTGAGCTCTATCCCGTAAACATAGGGATGACATAAAAAGCATAAACCTGTTACCAAAACCAACTGTTTACTACAGCTACCATTTGTCGTATTACCAACGAATAGAAGTCAAAATCTGTTGAACGGGCTGTAAAATGGGCTAATTTAAACATCTAATGTTATCGCATATGGGGTATAGGTACCCACTCTATGATTTTCTTTGTCCATCTTTCGTTTTCCAATCTACAGATGTGTCCGGTGCCATTACCATTTCAAACTTTTTATTCTCTCTCCTATTTTGGTTTTCTTCCTTATTTCTTGATTTGTAATTCTGCCGGACAATTTTATATCCAGCATGCTTCTCTCCGTTTTTCTTTGCATAAATCCGAATTTGTGTTCATCTTTTGTCCGTAGAGACCATGTTTGGCATCCATATGTAAAGCATGGAAGGATTGCTATCTTGTACAACTTTCTTTTCAAATTCATGCTTATCTTGTTGTTCTTCACGATTTTTTTATAGCTCCAGTATTTTTCCATGAAATTGCTATTCTCCTATTTATTTGGTTTGGAAATCAATTTGGTTAATGATTATTAAATTCACTCTACTTGGATTTGAATTTTTAGTTCATGCGAAGTTGAAACTGTCTAATTAAAAAGTTAATGCCATGGAATTAGAAAGTTCCCGGTAAGCCAAAACGATTGTTAAAACCATTAAAAAAGCGTCGTGACGATCCAACTAACGGAGAATTTCGTATGCATATTATTAACCGTGTAATAAACTGTAGGTAATAAATACCAGCCTGTAACTGTCCCACTGCAGGGAAAAGACCTCTTCTCATACAGAGAAGGAACGAGTAGATCACCAAGCTTGCTCAATGCGGTTTAGCGGTTTCAGACTTATGTTAACTCAATAAGTCCAGGGTTTTCTCATCCGTATTCCATACTTAATCCATACTAATATTATAAATGCAAAACTCTGTCTGTCTGTTACCTCTTCACGCGTAAACCGCTGCACCGATTTAAATGAAACTTGGTGTGGAGATAATTTGAGAACCTGGATCATAGGATAGTTTTATCTCGGAAATCATCCTTAAGAGGGTGGGTGTTTATAAAGTGAACTAATAATATCTCACGTAAGCAGCCCAAACGCCTACAATATTATTGCTGGATATAAAAAAATAATAGGCTATTTGAATTACTAATGCTACGCAGACAACAGTTGCGGACAACAGTTAGTGATTATATAGTAAGAAGGTGTTAATTAGTGTCAGTTGTTCGTTTATAGGCCACGTATAGTTGACAGCAACAGTTTAACCCCGCATAGTTGGGCTGGCACCGTTGACGCATAATTAAGTCAATGCAATTCGGTGCGCGCGCGCATGAAAGTGAGTGGCCAGGCCACTATCGATATGGCGCATGGAACGCAACTGCTATGTATTAGGTATAGGGTTGCTAATCTGATTGTTAATGCGAGTGCGAACTTATTTATCTCTTAAAACATTTATTTATTTTGGTTACAAAGGCAGTTCTATCCATCACGGTCCGCCTTTCCAATTTTGCCTATTTAGTGATTTACTTTCAGCCTGTATCATTTTAAAAAAAAGGTCATAAAATTCACTTCATGTGGTCATGGGGTAATTCAACGCGAAACTGGGCAAATGAGACGATAATGAGCAGCGAGTGGGGCAATATGGATTTGGACGACG
Source organism: Orthosia gracilis (assembly GCA_947562075.1). Lineage (NCBI taxonomy): Eukaryota > Metazoa > Arthropoda > Insecta > Lepidoptera > Noctuidae > Orthosia > Orthosia gracilis. The sequence continues at coordinate 10,837,409 of OX387270.1, forward strand.
GAACCACCGGGGTCAACTACTCTGGCCTATGTCCAGTAGTGGACGTCTTTCGACTGAAATGATGATGATGTTACCACTGGGCCTTCAACTATGAATTTATGCCGTTTTTGTTCGAGACTAGCATGGACCATTGGTTATTCCAGTGCCAAGATTAGTAATCTAGGAGGAAAAAAAAACGGAATTGATAGCGTTGTTGTTATTCAATATTCATCGAATTCCTAACTAATTTCACAAGATTAGGAATTTTAGTAAAACACGAAGACCAATGTTTTCCCTAGACGTTACTTCCTAATTATGTATACGGGGTGGGCAAAAAATCGTGGATCAAACGAAACAGAGCGATAGTTAGGCCCAGTTTTTGATCGCTCGTTAACTACCGCTAGTCAACCAATGGTTAAATATATTAACCAATGGTTTTAAAAATCCCTAAAATGCGTTATATTGTTAATTGTGTTAGCCTCACAAAGGTCTTCTTTTTTATTTTTTTTATAAGTCGCTTGACCACTATACATTTACCTGATCGTAAGCGATAATGTGGTCGTCGAAATGGTCAAATAAGTTGCAGAGTTTATTGTTTAACCATTTTTTAAGACAAACAACTGATAAACGATTTTTACCAAAATGGAAAAACCACTGTTATCTTTAACCATTGGTTGAGTTAACTAGCGATCAAAAAACTGGGCCTAAGGGTATACTGCTATAGGTACAGAATTTTGATTTTGTTTAAAACTATTTTTAAATTATTTTTTAGTTCAAAAACCCAACTATAGCCCTGTTTCGTTTGATCCATGATTTTTTGCCCATTCTGTATAATAAAAGCGAAAGTAACTTTGTATCCGTCTGTTTATAATATTTTCACGTTTTGACGGCTGAACGGATCTATTTATCCCGGGGGTACGTTTCCTTGGTATATTTTTCGGGCGGGTGTAGCCGCTCTGTCAGGAGCTAGTTTGGCCAACCCTGGAAGCTTAGACACGCACGCCACGTCGCACGCGCATTCTCTTTCTGTAAAGTCTACTGCCATGATGTACTAAGAATGCATCCATTAGTAGTTCTTTGTATGTCGACCGCAATTATACGGAGTTGTTTGGCCCCCAGTTTGTTTTAACCTCGCAGAATAGTTAAGAGAATAAATAGTATATTCTTTTAAAAAAAAAAACTAGTTTTTTGTTTTTGACATGCTTTTAGTTAGTTTCACCTGTCCCGGTGCCTGTAATCAAATCTTTTAAGTTAAATTTGACCCACTTTCTAGTGTTTAATTGAGCTGAAAGTTTGCACAAACATTTGTTTCTCGTGGCATTTCGTTCACGTTTGTTTCTCATTATTTTTTTAATAAAAAAGCTTGTTTTTTTTTGTAATAAATTATTCAAGAAATTATCGCAAAAAACGAAATAGACAGTGGCTGCCTTTAGTAAAACTGTCTTCGACATATATTTTATAATGAGTATAAGTTCTTTTCTTAATATAATATAGAAAAATTCTTGAAACGATATCGCAACAAAGATATTGTCAACAATCTGCTTATTGGCGCAGAATTCCGCGTAAGACGCCGATATGAAATTCTTTTCGCTTCTTGTGAATGAGACTGTAAGGAAGACGCTCCAAAAATCATAAATGGTTTAACCGAATAATTTAGGCATTTAAATGTACAGCAGAATACTACTGCTTATTTTAAAAGGACGGGTATACACGGGGACATTAATCTAAGGCGACGAATCTATGTCAGGACGGAATGCGTGCATGTCATACAATCTCATCAGTTTAAAACGCTCCGGCCATAGTTGACGACAGATCTTGAGGTCGTAACGTTCGGATTTTAGTCACACGGGACGGGTGAAGGTAGGACTGACCACGTATGCCTTTAAGAATCACATTACACACAATCCTTGAGAACTGGGTGTGAACGACCTGTGTTTGCCACCGACGTTACCTTGGAAGTAGCGAAGTATTTAATCAATAAAATTTAGACGAACCATCGTCACGAAGAAGGAAATGTAACGAATGTTGATGATGGTACAAATAAAGCGTTATTGAGGCGTTAGTTTCACCAAAACCCTGAATACCTCCCCGAGCATTGATAACATGGAACATCTAACAAAGTTATCCAACTATGCTGTCTCCGGTGAAAATTTGCCGGGCGGCGACGGGAACTCATGTAAGTGCCGTTAACGAAACATATTAGAAATTAGTTGCGTTACTCACCCTAATCGACGTGTACGAAGTTACACTATCACTTTGATGGTTACACAACTTGCGAATATGCGTGTTTGTTTAAGTGACGGAGTTTGAAGACAAACGACATTGTTTAGGACTTCAGGTGCGGGGTTAAAGTAAACTGAATTAACACTCGATGAACGTGGGTGAGGTGCTTTTAACGTACCTACCTAATTTTAGAGGTTATTTTTTGTGCTGCTGAAAACACTAAGTGCTTTAGGCTCGTATTTTTGTTATTTTTAGCGAAAAAATATTTTCACAGTTTCTTTTGGAACTTTTGAAAATTATACGCACATATTTTTGTAGCATTAAGGATCAGAATTCTTAAATATATACTCCGCTTTATCGTATTGACTTAAAAATAATAAAATCATCTACACTCAATTACGCAATGTGTACCCATGCCCTTATTTAGAGCAGGCATCACCTCCCAGCTCATATAATATTAGTGACAATTAAGTGAAAATTCGTGTTCAGTTTACATTCACGACCGAATGAACTGCTCGATTCGACGACGCGGGCGCCAGCATTTCAATTTGAGAACGTCATTTAAACTACACGAATGTTACTTTGACAGTTTGCAGACACAACACCGAGGAGTTTGATTGAATTGAACTCGTTGTTTACGTGTTACGCGATATAGATTAAAGTGGTGTGACTGTGCGAGGGTGGCGACTGGTGGTAATGTGAGAACGAAACCAAACAAACAAGGTAGATACCTATTTAATTAGTCCTCATGTGCCGTTTGTTTTGTCAACATCAGACCCTTTTTATGAAATTCGTTAGGGATAGCGGGAACTTTGTTTTTGATTGTTACGAGGCAAGCCTTTTAAGTTTTCTCGTTTCCATATTTCCCGGCAATTTTGAATTTGGAACTGTTCTATATTCGAATGTGTTTAAATTTTGAATCTCAAAACAGTTGAAAGTATTAGGATTAATGCTATTTTTTAGTCACAGCGTCGATTGGAATCTGTCAGGTTACGTGCGAAAATGAATCTTTCTAAGGAAAATGTTCGTGCAATAATTTTCTACAACTTTAGAAGAGGCCTGACACGGCTTTAGTGTTTTGAAGAGCTAACATCTGTGTTCAGTGATGAAGCCCTATGTCTGCGGACTGTCGAACGTTGGTATTTGTTACGAAGAGTTAATTTCAGCGTCGGTCTGGAACTAAAACGGTTGTACAAAAGTTTCTCGGTACGACCTGTTACTTCTATCTCCACAAAGTTACCGTTAAAAAGCATTCGGACTATGTAACGTTGTAACATAAAAAATGGTATCTCTGTAAAGGTACAGTCTGAAAGAAAATTATGAATAGTTCATATTTTAATCGCGCGTGCATAAAAGCAGTCATCCACAGCAGCGGAAAAGGCTATTACAAATAGAGGTGAAGTAATGGCAAAGGCGAAAGATTGCGTGTGTCTCTTGCACGCCATTTTGTTCAGTAATCCAATAGTGGGGAAAAGATAAAAGCGAAAAAGATAAAAGGGGTGGTTTAATGGAATTAAACAACGTTGGGTGGGGGTAGGGGGAGGGGGCTCGCCGCGGCTCGGCCGGTGCCGTAAGCCGGACTTGTGGAATGTCTTTGTTGGGATTGCTTTATTATAATTTTGGCTCACGACTTAATTTTTTCTTTGTTTCTCTCGTGACGATTACAAGCGGCTTTCTTACTAAGCCGCGGTTTTATATTTCTTAACATTGTAAATCGCGTTATGTAACATTTCTCTAAAGAAACTATCGTGGTACGTCTTTAATAGCGGACCATAACACTCGCAATAAAATATAATTGCAGGTTGTGCGACAAGTTTCGATAATTAAGTGCTGAATAAGAAGACTGGAGGTTATTATGAGATGGATCATAAATTCGATAAGCATCCGTATCGAATCTATTTTAACGAATGTGCTGGTATTGTCTGGGTGCAATAAGACGCGTAAGGTTATTTATTCGCGGTGGGCTAGCGGCCTGATGTTCGCCGCCGATTAGTAGGTCGATTAGTAGCCGGCCAAGACGCGGCCGCGCTGTCGATATTCGATAATTATTTACGCAGGGCTGGCGAAAATATGCAGTTTCTTTTGTAAATTTTTATTTAATGTGCCAGTCCATCAACTAAATAGCATAATCTGATGTTTACTTCCTTTTATTTTCTTAATTCTTTTTTGTACACGAAAAACAACATTACGAGTACATACAGTGTGATAATAAAGTACATGTTTTAAGGCAAGCTTAAATCAATATTTAATTTCTTTTCTTCTTATATTTTTTAAATATTTTCTGCAACTGAGCTTCAGGAAATCTTATTTAGTTTATGAATAAAGGCAATGTAGTATGCATTAGACAATCACACTATAATAATATTATAAATGCGAAAGTTTTTGAGTGTGTATGTTTGTTACTTCTTCACGCCAGAACGGCTGAACGGATCTGGATGAAATTTGGCACAGAGATAGATTATAGTCAGGAATAGCACATGAAATACATTTTTGTCCCAGGAACATGTTCCCTCCGGATAATTTTCGACTTTCACGTAGGCGAAGCCGCTGGTACAAACTAGTCATTAGACGATTACAGATCAGCATAAAGCATCATTTACTACCTAAACACGTAGGAAGGTATTTAGTGGTAGGCATTGGGGTTGTTAATTACAAAATCAATCAGTCCAAATTGTTCTCTCGATTCAAGGAGTAACAATCGATAGCGTAATAATTGCGTGGATAGCTCATTAGTGGAAGAGCATCGTGTCGAGCCAGTAACGCGTCATTTGCACAAATTGCTCGGGAACTATCGCGATTAGTGCAAATTGCTTGGTTTGCCAAATTGTTGGATCTATGGACCTTTGGGTGGTAGAAAGCCCCGATCCCTGTGATAAATCGATCGCTTAAACCAACATTCATTTGCCCCCAACAACGCCAAAATATATCTATTAATTCTCCACCAATAAATATTTTAGCACGTACATAATTAAAATTAATTTAATTGTTCTACATTTTAAACTGTTTAACATTTCCATTATGAAGTTATTGGCGACGACGTAAATGTTGGCTGTGAAATATGTCAACGAAAAATGTTATAACAGTCATCGTATCGATAAACGCGTCGGTCGTGTTTGAATTTAATTTTATTAATGATATTATTGGTTAAGGGGCTGGAGAGTTGTGAGGCAGCCCTGCGATGCACCTGTCCCGATCGCTCAGCGCCAATGCGCCAACATCTGTCGAGGGCATGCACTTTTTATTTCTTTCTTTCTTGTTTTCCCTTCCTAATTGCAAGGCAACAGCCGAGCCCAAAGAGTCATCGCATTACGATACTTAGCGATGTTTTACGACGACGAATTTATTTCAAGAACATTTGCCTGTCATAAGACGTTATCTAATAACTTGATCGGATTAATAATGTTATTTGCAAGAAAAAGGAAATGTATTTTTGGTGTTTGGAAATAAATAAATTGAGTATTAAGTTTAAATATAATAAACTTACTGGCAGTAAATATGGCTCAAGATACTAAACGCGAATTTAAAGAAAATATTATGATATTTTATAACGACTGTGATTTATTATTTTTTTATTTCTGGAGCTTTGTAAGACTTTCTAGACCAGTTTGAAGCAGGTAGTAAATTTATTATTGGAGTAACAAGACCACGTGTCATACATTAGTATCGTAACTGTTCTGTAAGTACCGCCTCTTAAATGAAAGAGGTGTTATGATACTTATTATGATGGATCGAGATATTTACTCTCTAATACCTGTAGGGCCGATTTCAGCAATGAAACTAATCGCGATTAGTTCAACTAAACTCAGTTTAAGCAAATACAGCATTCTGACTGGTTGAGACCGCTGAGAAACTACCAATCAAATCGCTGTATTTGCATAAACTGAGTTTAGTCGAACTAATCGCGATTAGTTTCATTGGTGAAATCGGCCCGAAGAAGTGTAAGTCACCGTTTAGTTAGATTAATATAATATTTTTCTAGAACGAAAATGTATGATTTGAGATTAACAAAAACTTTTCTCTTTTCAGGTAAGACTCCAAGATTTATTTTAGCGGTAAAATCGACTCTTCTGTGAAAAACTCATCGGTAAATGTAAGTAGAATAGAAAGTGAATAACTGTGTAAGACATATTGTCGAAATACCCACTACTTAAATGGCTAATGTTCTAGAATTATTAGTTTTACAAAAACTACATCACAATGTTTCGAAATTTCGCAAGCGATACGTTTCAATATTTAAAGTTAGTTATTTCAATAATTACATTTATCGCCTACTGTGAAACATTTTTAGTCGAATTTATCCGAACAAAATTCACAATATTGCGAAATGTAGTCGCTTTTTACTGATGAAGCAAATTTAATATTCGGCCGAGACGGCTGTTATGATGGCTGAGGGGTTTCGCGGGGCGCGGGGTGGGTAGCTTCCGACGAAAATGGTTTTCTCCTTCTACGAACCGACCCTGTGTATCAATCATTGTCTTTTTCATTTTATCCATCTACATCTCGTTTTGTTATACCTTACACCTGCTATTACGTATTATTGTACAAAAACAGACGCGACCCTTAAAATCCGCTTAACTTGCCTACCAAAACAGTCTATAGATTACGACCGTGTTTTTAAATTGTGGTATTTTGGACCGCACGGCTAAACGTTCTTACACGTAAAATTTTAATGTGAAAGGTATTTATGTATTCCATCGTCAACCTGTTGTGTTTGCATCCCTTTTGTTTTAATTCCCGATAGGGCCAGATTAGCTCGCCATTCGTCCCGTTTCTTGGAATCTGTGATAGTAATTTATTTTATCTAATTGCGTAATTCCCGTTAATCCCGGTGAAGAATTTAATTTAGGAAGCCAAATGCTTTTTCCCTTTTTTATTTGCTAATTTATTTATATTTCTCTTATCAAATATCATTAATTGAATTGAGAGTGCTTGTAATTGGGCACCATGATTTTTTATCGCGAATTTAATTAAAAAAGAAACAAAAACAATTTAAAATTGGAACGTGGAGTTGCCGAAATCGGAAATTGAATAAAGAACAAAGTGACGTTCGGAAATTAGCTCGAAGAGCAGTTGAATTTGGTTCGGGCAACTCGAGATCCATGACCGGAATTGCGTCAATCGGTCGAGTTTCTTAGAAGTTTGTGTAAACTGAACGCAACACTGCACGTATTTAGGTTTAACATTCAGTCCAGGTAACTAGCGTACTTTGCGCGTAGGATCTATCTAAATATAACTTAGACATAGTGCATCTATTCTTACGTGTAGTTTAGCGAAAATTTCTCGCGACATTTCAGCAAATAAATAAACAGAACGGGGATTATTTATAAAGTGTGAAATGCGAATGGATGTCATAATCGCAATAAAACTAAAATCGCGCGGCAAACATTTGTTGGATATTGAATAAATCTATTTCATATACATGGCTGAATCTTTCGTCGGTCGCCTTCATTGCTTACATCTGATCTATTTCTAATATTATAGAGGCGCGGGTGACAGCGTCCAAGTATGTCGGAGGATCGAGATCGGGGTGTAGTGTTGAATCGATACGCGGCGTGCACACCCGATCGTTTTTCGTACAACATGTGAGCTGGATTACCCTCCATAACGTCTTGATGTCGGACATCTGCCGCGTGCCCGGACGGTCCCGACCACATGGTTTTATCGGCCGTTTTTTAACTTACGATTTCCGAATTGACAGATTCGATTCGACATTTTTATTTGGAATAGACCCGTCCGCTACCTCGGACTTGGGGAAGTTCTTTTTTAAGTTAACAGCTGACGTAATGTGGCGTGGAATTGTTTCTATTGGCTCTCTAAATTAAGATCTTGTTTCGGAAAGTGGTCTATCGTGGTCTGTCGGTACGGTATCGTAAAAAACGACAAATGCCAATTCTTTTTTCGAAATTCTGTATGCTTGTTTTTACGGTCAGTGCAACCAAAACCAGCACAAAGTATACGAATACACCGAATCACATTAAAACAAAACGGAATGAAACGCTAGTTATTGTTATTTTGATGAATAATAAACAGGTTATAAATAAATTTTATGAACTATTGTTCTGAAACGTGGCAGTATTACCAGTGCTAAATAGCGGGCGACACGGTGGACCGTGAGATTATACTTGCTATTATACACTAGTGTGTAAATGCAATTATTTCGAATGATATACGATTGAGACTGGCATGAAACCGGTGCGTAGAAGTTCCGCATAGATGCTATGTCTTACGATGCGTTTATAATGGTAACATAGACCCGGTTTTGAATAGGGTACCCGTTAGATGGACTTGTACATTTTTTTGTTACAGTTTTGTATTATACTGCTCCTTGGTGATGTAGGAGATGAGTTCTTAACTGGTTATAGGGTTTGTTTTCACTCGCGGAATGTTAGGAAAGTTAAATTAATGATGTAAAGCAAAAACAACGTTTTCAATTGTCATTTGTATTTTAAACGGGTGATGCTCCGTCTTGACCGAAATCTAGAATGGTACAGTCGCCGAATCAAAGCTTACCTAAGTCTTGTTTAATGTTATTTGTTATTACTTTAGATAATCAATGAGGTAAAATGTAATATGTATTTTCATTGCATTTTATAGATATATATAATAAGCTTAATTAACTAAATATTATTAACATTATGCAATTGCTGGTATTATTAATATATATGACTATTTAAAAAAAAATGGATCAAGTTATCACAAGTGTCACACATTTTTTTCAGTTTCTTCTCGCTCATGCCTCGTGACTTCATGAATGATGACATTAGTCACCATGACAAAAAAAAAAAAATCATGTAGTTTTCTTTTTTGTTCTTCCTAAATACTTGTGCCTAGTATATATGACATTAATCAAACTAAATGTGCTGTTTTGAAAGAAAATTCTTGAATTTCGTGAAACTCGGGATCAATTTTATTGTTGAAACGTTATAAAAAACAAACAAAGAGATTTTTCGCAATCAATAATGAATAATTTTATACTAACTTTGAGAATATAAAACCAATGATAATACTTTCACTCTTTGTAGGTGAGAATTGTGACAATTTTGGTAAGTGTGAGAGGCATTTATCTACTCCATCAAAATTAAATAAACAAACATTGAATCCGCAGTTTCATTTTGATAAATACTCTCATATCCACTCATAACACGCTTATATAATTTCTACACATTTTATGACAAAACGTGAAATCACAACGATCCGCAAACGTTATAATAATGCGGAATATAACTGTTAACCGCAATAAAACATACTGTAATTCAACATACATTACCCGTTTTGTTAATACTTTACGTAATAAAATGTCATAAGCGGCGTTGGTCAGCAAAACGCAGCGCGCAGCCGAAATTTAACGTTCAGAATCTGGACAACTTCCAACTGCTCAGGTGCGAGAAAAAACATTTTAATGATATTTATTACACCTTTTAAAACAATTTCTAGTGAAATTTGGGATGATTTATGAAATTTTTGTATGCGATATGCATATATATATTATTTTCCATGAAAACTCGTAAACCTTTCGTTGTGATTGGCGCATACCAAGGGATTATTTGGTGCGTACCAACTGACACGATAATTTATACACGCATAAACAATTTATCCCTTCACTCCGTCTTAGAATATCCACGAGTCTTAACACACTTGGGTACGTAGTTTTAATTTAGAAGTTTAACCTACTTTTACCGAATAACAAGGATCTGGCGAAGCTTATTTCTTCTGGAACCTGCTGATAGTTTTACTGATTGCCCTTCATAGTTGTGCCAACCTAAAATATTTTGTGAAATATCGGATCAGTGTCTTATGAATTTCGAAAATGGAAGCTTGTCTGATTACATTGACAGAACGTTCTTTAAATATGAATGGGTTGTTCAAACTTTGTCCCCGTAACTCCATTTTGATTTACAAGACGTGATTCATTTTATAATATCATAAAAACAATACTTCGTTTAGCTTCCTGAATTTCAATTTCAGTCTCCATTGGAAGGAAAACTGGGCTTACAGCTCTTAATGGAAAGAAATTATTTAAGGGACAACATTATTTTGCTACTCACGGAAAAAGTAAGGGGACTTAGTTATAAAAAAAACTTCCTGACCATACTATTAGATTAAACACTGAACAGCAGATTCAAAATTATAATTCTCCATCGAAAATTTGAATTCAGAAATATAGAGAATTTAGGTATGGGCACAGTCAGCGCATATTTCATTGTCCCTTTTTTTACTTTTATTTTCTGTTACTTTGTGATTGGTGTTGGTGTGTCTGCGTCGCAATTTTTTTACAAGCTTTTATTTAACCTGCAATGTAGGTATATATGTTAGTGTGTTCGGGTCAAATCTTGCATCTAAATTTTAAAGCAGTTATCCTAAACCGATTAAGATGAAATTTTGCATACACGTTCAACGTCATTCTATATCCAATATGGCGGACGGCCCGAGATGGCGGACTAGTTATTTTTTGTGCTCTGCCATGATATGGATATCAAATAAAAGGGTTTGCGGAGAAGAATACGAAAAAAGCGTGTTTAAAAAAAAGATTATTTAATGAAAAATTTTATTTCGATTCTATTCTAATCAGTGTTAAACCTAATCTTGTGGTAACAAAGTTATATTGAGTCTGAAAATATCCCAGATAATTTTATGGAGAAAAATATTGTCCCTTGCCTCTGCATCTTGTTCGAAAAAGAGTGAATTCACGCGACCGACGACGGCTATAAAAAGTTACGATTTAAGTTAAACAAGATGAAATTTCCCTTATAATGTCACTTCTTAGGCTAATATAACTAGAGCCCGTCCCAACTTGTTTTAAGAAAGACTGATTTTTAGATAAGGCTGGCAACTTTTTAATGGCTACTGAATCTGTTTTCTTTTTCCTCGTATTATTAAGTACTTTTGTGTTTTACCTCTAATTAGGGTGGGGAAATTATGACACTGACTACAAAATTTAAGAAAATTTTTGTAGGGAAAATAGAGAAAATAAAAACAGCCGCACGGGTCGATCTTTAATGTTTAGCAACGCTTGCCGAGGTTTATCCGTAGATGGGTGACCATATTAACATACCGAGATTCCTCCGTGCCTCGGAAAGCACGTTAAGCTTTTGGTGTGGTTGTCATCTTACTTATCTTACTAATATTATAAATGCGAATGTTTGGATGGATGTTTGTTTGTTCCTCAATCACGCCAGAACGGTTGAACAGATCTGGATGACATTTGGCACAGAAATAGATTATAGTAGGCTACTTTTATTCCGGAATAATGTTTCTTTGGGATGATAAAAAACTTTCACGCGCGAAGCCGCTGGCAGAAGCTAGTTTGTACATATTTGTCAGTTGATTTGGATAATCAGATACCAGAAAATCTTACCCCAGTCTTCCCAAAAGATATAATGTAAGGCTTAACACGCATTGCGATTTTTAATCACGCGAATTTTATTCGCACGAACTTTTGTCCACGTTCTGAATCTAACTAACACGCACTGCGGGAATAAAATGCCGCGCGATTTTTGTATTTTCTACCTGTTCATAGAGATAAAAATATTCGCGCAAATTTAATCCGCGCCGCGGTGCGGTGGATTCCGTGGCAAAACACGGATTTCTTGCGGTATTATTTCCGCGCGAATTTATTACCGCCATGCGTGCAACTTCAAACAATTCCATAGGTCGCAGAATGGGCGGAAAAAAATCGCGCGAAATAAAACCGCAGTGCGTGTTAAGCCTTACCCAGTTACTGGGTTGTGATGGTCAGATAGTCAATCGCTGTATGTAAAATACTAGTACTCGGCTGCAGCATCCGGTTGAAAACGAAGCCAACCCCAACTATAACTAGGAAAAGGCTAGGCAGACTGATATGGGAAAATTGTTCTCAGAATAGGCAATGTCTACAACTACCCAGTAGAGCTTGTTTGTCAAGTTTGAGGAACTCCAAAGCCGAGCTTGTTGGGATTAAACTATTTGAGAGCTTATTGTAGTAAGTGCATGGGAGCGACAAAACTAAACATGCTCTATCTGCAGAATTTCAGGGAATTAGTAAGATAGTCGGAATTTTTAAAGATTCTTTGAAATCTCTGCCAGCATGTGTACTGTGGTTAGTGCGGTGTGTGAATTCAGTCTCTATTCTATTCCAGCAAATATGTGATCCTTTGTGGAGCTACGGTTCCTTCTGTTTCTTTTTTAGGGTTCCGTACCCGAAGGGTCCAAACAGAACTCTATTGCTGTCACTCAAGTCCGTCTGTCCGTCCGTCGTCTGTCACACATTTTGTTTCCAAGAATTTTTAGCTTCCCATGGACTTATGAACTTGAAATTTGGTGATAATGTTTTTTATTACGTACATTTTACTAATAAAATACTTTATAACAAAAAAATCAAACCGACTTCCAAAACAAAACACTACAAAGCGAAAAATAACTTTCTTTTCCGTTATTTTTTGCTTTGTAGTGTTTTGTTAAAAAGTATTTTATTTTAGTTTTTTTAGTTATGGTAGGTACCTCTAAATACCATGAAAATCATTTATAGCCAAAGTAAATCTCATGACGATACCAATGAGCCCAAACACGACTTGAATCCATTGTTTTATTTCGGAGTTCCAGTGCCTAACTTCGGCTTCATCATCAGATCAGTTCAATGTTACCGTTTTCATCAGTACTATTTATTTATAAGTATTTGCTTCATCATAGTCGGTTAGCTATTTGATATATCTTATACCGGTGACATACTTAGCATTAAGGAGTTCCAGAGGCCATCTGTGGTATTCTTCAGCAGTTCCATTCCACCAAATGATACTTTCTGAGTGTAAATGATTGCATTGTTGATAAAAATCCCAAAATCGCTATATGTATGTCTATAAAATTTGAGGAGTTCCCTCGATTTATCTGGGATGCCATCATCAGATCCTGGTTTCCTTGGGATATCTCATTACCAACAAAAAAAAAAAACAATATCGGTTCATAAACGACGAATTTATCCGCGAACACACATAAAAAAAACATATACGGACGAATTGAGAAACCTCCTCCTTTTTGGGAAGTCGGTTAAAAAATACAGATATAAATGAAACTAGATGACGCGTAACTAGAGTACATCACAACTCATCGGAGTAAAATTACGACCAATGATCGTAATTTGAGCTTTTAATTTAGCATTATCGGCACCGGAAATCAAGAAAAATGCCTTTTTATGTCATATTGAGCTGTAAAGACTGTATAGAAAAAATTGGAAAATTTTAATGTTTTCTTTCATTGTATTTAAATTGGGAAAAAGTGGCTTGGTTTTCATACAGATGTACTTGCTTTATCTAGTCAGATTTATGTCTGTGACAAATGCCAATATATTGATCAATTGGTACGGAACCCTAAATGTGCGGAGTCCGACACGCAGTTGGTCGCTTTTTTTAATCTTGTATAGGCACTGGCAGCTTATATAAACTTTTTTGGGAAAAGTTTTATCTTATCAAGCAATTTTGAATCGCAAACTATGCTGCCGAAATATCGAGAATTTTTCAGTTCCTTTTACTGTGTATGTTAATTAACATGGCGTTAATTAACATAAACAGAAGGTTTTTCTATAGATAAACCTTCTGCGTTTGTCTATAGAATAAGCGTATCTAAAACATCGGTGTTAGTTACCACAACTCAACATTACGAGATACAAGACAGTCAAATTGGCTAAGTAAATAAAACCGTGAGCTGTTTGACAAATTATACATTGGCTCTATCGGCCATGGTCGTTGGGGCCAACATCCTAGTGTTTGCGGCCAAAGCCCTTGTGCATGCTGAACATAAGTTCGCTATTCTCACGTATGTTGAAACTGAAAGTTATATTCACATAGTGTTCGTATGTAGTCAGTCGTTCGCAGCCACCGTTGTTTGTAAACGCTGCGCTGCAAACTAACTAGTGGTTGCTGTTTGTCGAGGTTTTCCTGTAAACAATGTCGATGAATTTGTCATCAAACCCTGGATTCCTTATTCAGCATCGATAATAAAAATAATGTTATGACATATTTTAAGGGGATGCCCTTGATCAAAAACGTTATGGTAATGAAGATTATGTTTCACAGCTCGTAATAAAATTGTGCAAATTCTGCGTCCCCAATTTAAACCTCCGATACTGTGTTTATTACAGTGTCATGAATTCATGATCGTAAAATTTATATTTCCATCGGTCGTCAATCATCGCTAGTCACAACATTCCACGCAGTTCTTTATTATAGAATTAATTTCTTATTCAAAATAAAATGGGAAATGAGAAAGACGGCGGTAATTCCACCTTGAAGCTAATTTAATTAAATTTGTGTTTGTCCGTTTAGTGAAATATTATTCCAATATAAAACGTAATTAAAAGCGTCCATCATTCTTGTTATATAAATCCTGAAAGTATCTTTTGTCTCTAAAATAAAATTAAAGGCACTCAGTTTTAAGTTTTGGACGTAAAGTCCTCCAACTTTCCTTGGTAGTGAAATAAAAAAGCTTTCCTTCTTAGATAGATAAATGGATTCTTTTGCCTTGCGTAATTAATATTGGCTTTTCCAGGTTCTGCTTTCCAACTTAATTGCCTCTTTTCTTCCCAGTATTCTACACTGACATTATCTAATCATTGGCTGTGCAAGCTTCACGACCGATTGGCTTTTACTATAGCAAATAATAAATTTTAAAAAATGCTATTATATATTAGTCCAAAATTCAAATAACAAGATTATCTATCAATCCATTGCTAGGCATTGTTTTATTTTTTTCTCTAAATCGTATACATAACATTTTTATCGATGTTTACTTCACCGCCGGAACATACAGCACTAGTCGGCCGGTGCTTCCCACGGCCCGGTTCTAATGAGCCGTGTTGTGTTGAGTAACAGAGGTGAGGGAGGAAGGGGGGACAGGCTTTTTGAATAACTAACTATTCGCCAGCGACAAATAGATAATTAGGCGTGATTTCTTTTTGTCTTGCTACTAACGGCTTTGGTCTGTAATACCGTTTTGTAGCAACGTCTTTGTATGACTGTGTCTTTGAACTAAGTGCAGGTCATTTAAGATTTTGTGCCTGTTTTGGCAATGCTAACCTCGACATAGTAATGTAATTTTAACATCACAAAAGAGTTCCAATATAAGTTATACTGAGTTTCCAAAAGTATGATAACATATCCATAGGTGCCTACTTGAAGGTTGACACGTTTGCCCAAAATCCATAACAAAATTAATTTCAACCAACTAAGTCCCGTTCATTCACCGCGTCATCACCGTCTGAATAGAACCCATCCTCGTTTAAGACACTCTGACCGTTAAAAATTACATTGTTCAAGAAATACCTTAAAAATGTCAACCGGAAAAGCAGCCATAAAAGCACCACATTGCGAAATAAAGCAAAACAAGTGCGTCCTTTGTTTGGCCGGTGCATGTTGACTGTTCCTTATCCACTATCGCCTGAACTAGAACTCTGTCGTACAACGTACAACGACCTAACCCTACTATGGTAACTCGCTCCTCTCTCCACAATCCGATTTGTCAACCTTTCGAGCGATACAGTAACAAAGCTTCGAAACCATAAAATTTTAACAGACAGTTTACTGCTGGCTCCTTCTCTAGCCTTTTCGAGCGAGTTCGCCATTTTATTTGCGACTCCATTCATAGCGGTCGTTAAATCAGTAATTATGCAGCGATCTTTAAATTTTGTGTCGTACTTTAATTTTGATTGTGTTCAGTCTTTAATAAAATATCTAGGTAACCTGGATAGTTTTATGCTAGGTTTTACGCGCATCTTCTATATATTTTAATATTTTAATACTATGAATATGTTCTTCGCTTAAGATTTCTGCTACAAAAGACATTTGAGCAACAATATGAACTGTGGGCAGTTTAAGGTTTGGAACTATTAGTTCGTGTGGTAAATCAGAAGCGGTACAATAGTAATGGTCATCGTAACTTTCTCAACCATTGTTCGCTCTTGGCGAGGCTATGTCGTTGAAGTGATTACGCGCATCTTTTTTCTTTTTCTCAGCTCTATTTGATGCATTACGGCTGAAAAAGAAACATTATGAAAAGGTATTTGATTTACCGAGACCGTTTTTAGCGGATTGTGATTTGAAAAGAGAACTGCATGAAATTGTAAGAATAACAGCTTTTCATTGAAAGTTTGAAGAGGTTTTATTCGTCGATAAAGTATTGTGTTTTAATTGCTAACAAGGCGCAGCCAATAGCGTTAATAGGCTAAATCTAGCGGCAGATTGGTTTGAACTCTCAGAAGTTGATACAATAAATGGACGTTGAACTGTTGCAACGTCAGTATAAAAGATTCGAATAACAAAAAACAGTTTAGAAAGTGCTCTAATGATTGATGTGGTCTTCTTTTTTTGAGATGGCACGATGTTGAAACTTGTTCCACAGACGAGTGCCCCGGAGCATGACGATTAGGAGGTAGTTATTACTCCACCTTGGTACTTGGTACTCTTGGCCGTAACATCGAGATACAATGATAGTAATGTCATGTAATTGTGACCGGTTTGACAAGTCATGGTAAATGTTATGGTATGCGTGACGTTGAAATGCCTCTGTACAACTACGGTTTTGGTTTTGACCAGTCTATGTTTCCTACCTGTTGATTATAAAATACATACATAGGCTACCTACTGAAATATAGCCTTTGTCGAAATTTCACAAAGCTCTGTACCGGCGTCCCAAAATATGTAAATGGAGCAAGTATACCTTTACTATGCCTTGGATCTTAACATTATCAACTTGCTTATACCAGACAGATTAGGGACAGACGTAACGGTAGTAACTTGATATATCAAGAAGTTACACGATCTAGTAACTAAAATCTTATTCGTGGTAGCGGTTGACTCGGCGTCTTGGACCGTGTCAGCAACGTTCCTCGTACACTCTACACCTCGTACAGTCATTTTGCTCTAATGGTCTTGGCTGACGCATGTAAGGCATAGAGAGGGATCTAAATCCTCAGCAACCACACACACCATTCCAACCCTTATTCAGGCGCACTAAAACATATACTGGCGTACAAGCAAATTTAATAATTATACCCTTATATGGTTGAACGTACGTACGTGCAGGTACGCCAGTTTAGCCAAGTTAAGACTTGCGACGCACTGTTTAGCTTATTCAGATCTGAATATCATTTACGTCTTTTCAAAGGCGTCGCTTTGAAATAAATCTTGATGAAACTACTCAATCTTGTAAAAGGAAGTTGTTTATGTAAACGATCGTGGTGAATTTTTAATTTGTGCATTTGATGATTGAAATACGATACCAATAAACGTTTAGACATTAATTAATATTGGTGATAAATATGAATAATTGACGTAGAACGGCTTGTCTGATTTCTAAGCTTGAATTGAATTTTCGGGGAATTTCGCATTGAAAACTTTTCAATGGATTGCTTACCTGTATTACCTGTAGAGAGCAGACTATTCATCCGTCGTCTTCAAGGCTTGGCTTTTATTGTAAGAGTCGTGTTCCAAATCAGAGTTATGCTGTGCTTGAGCTCACCTTACCTACCCGTATTTCCAATAGCGAAAGGGGATTAGAATTCTGAAACCATTTCTCTTATAACTAAACCTCTTTGCAGAAATGTACGATAATCTGCTGATTATGTAGTGGAAGCAAACTATTAAGTTAATGTATTAGTAGTACTTTAATATTAGAAGCTTTTATTTAAATTGCAATGTATGTATTTAAGTATGTTCGGGTCAAATCTTGCAACTCAATTTTAAAGCAGTTATCCGCCACCGATGAAGATGAAATTTTGCATAAGCGTTTAGTTTGGGTGACAATGCATGGTTAGCTAAGTGACGTCATTCTAAAACCAATATGGCGGACGGCCCAAGATAGCGGACTAGTTATTTTTTGTGCACTACCATGATATGGGTAAGAAATGAAAGAGTTTGCTGAGAAGAAATATGAAAAAAGCTTGAAGATTTTTTTTGAATAATTTTATTTATAATAATAGGGATGTTTCCTGGGTAGAAAAATGATAATTCTATTTAGTTCGTAAGTGAGATTATCAAATAGTATTGGACACGTATTTTTTTGCTCTACCAAATCAATAAAAATTGACAAAGTTACAGCGCATCAACGTTCAGGAGTTCAAAATCAAAATCAAAATCAAAATAGTTTATTTCAAATAAACCTTAAAGGTACTTTTGAATTGTCAAACAACAAAAAAATATGACTCTAGTTGCAAATTCGCAAACGTCAGTAGATCTCAATGGAGAAGAATTTGCAAGAAACTCCACGGACACTCTTTTCCATCAGTTTCAATTACAAGTTTTTGGTTACATCATTCTTGTTAAAAAAAAAAAAACATATATGTGAGAACGATGCAAAAAGACGTGCACGTAAAAGCGTCTAGAGTAACAAACAATTTCAACATAAAAATGCAATGACAGGCCGAGGCAGCTAAGTTTTGACCAATCCCAACTGATGGCGCCCGTTCACGAACATGACGCATGGATCGGCACCACTCAGCTCAACCATTATGGAGGGAACCGAATGATCCAACACATGTGCCACCATCAGAGAGAAATTAGAGAGAGCATGACACACTCAAATGCCAGGGCACACAGAAGTCAACCAACGACACATAGGTAGATTTACAGTCGGAACATAGTACTCACACATGTGCTGTGCAGTTATATAATACTAAAAGAAATTGAGTTTATACAATACAAATATATTCATACAGTCTTCAGCAGCTCCAACAATACTGCAAAACTTTTCTGCCCATCACTAATTGTTTTTGCGCCCTAATGGCTGCGGAGCGGGACCAGCATTTAGCCAAGCATTTTTATCAGCGATGTAATCCCCCAACTTATAATATGCTTGCCTGCATAGTGTGCGTTTTATACAAGTTTTAAATTTCGTCTCATTCAGTTCTAGAATGTGGGGAGGTATTTTATTGTAGCATTTTATACAGTACCCCATAAAAGATGATGCTACTTTAGCCAGCCTGAAACCTGGCTGGATTAATTGGTCCCTATTTCTAATAACATAATTATGTGTGTCACCGTTTTTACTGAAAAGATGTAAATTTTTTCTAACGTACATGATGTTTTCATAAATATATTGACAAGGTACCGTCATGATGTTATGTCCTTAAACAGTTCCCTTAGAGAATCGCGCCGGCGAAGATTGTATATCGCTCTGATGGCTCATTTTTGCAGAATAAAAATTGACTCAATGTCTGCAGCCCTTCCCCATAGTAAGATACCGTAATACATTATACTATGAAAGTAGCTAAAATAGACTAGCCTCGCGGTATCTACATCAGTAAACTGACGAATTTTTCTAACAGCATAAGCTGCCGAACTTAGCCGCCCTGCAAGTGATATTAAATGAGGACCCCATTGCAACCCTGAGTCTAGCGTGATCCCCAGGAATACCGTTTTATCGACAAATTCTAGCTTCTCCCTACCCAAGATAATGTCACAATCAGTACTTTTGACATTCGGCAAGGCAAATTTTACGCACTTGGTCTTTTTAGCATTTAAAACTAAATTATTAGCCGTGAACCAATTTTGAACCTGTCGCAAGACGTCATTTACGTCGTCAACGTTACTCGTACGTGGGAGTGGGAGCTTATGACGTCACTAAGGCAGTATAAAGTATACTAACGGCGTGACGTCACACGATATTTCAAGGCATATATCGTCGTCACTTTATGTTTACATGTCAAAAGAAAAAATACTTGTCCAATATTTTTTACTAATCTATATAAAGGACAAAAAACGATTTTTTAGTAAACTACCCTATTATGGTCTGGATGACATTATGGATGATGTCTACTGATGCGTATGAAAGATTTAAAAGATATTATGGAACGACAGCAAATAAATTGTGAGAAGTGCGGACTCAAATACCAAGTTCCGCAAATTGACACACGGCGATATGTAGTTTGATGTAGGTTCTTATTTGAATTTTTGTTTTTATTTTTAAGTCAAGATATCTACGGTGTCACACAAAACCAGTTTTATTCCTATTAATTAAGTTATTTTTCTAAATGTTTGTACAACAACTTAGCGTAAGTGGTGCTTACCTGTTAAAAATTGTGACACTCGGCTTTAGTATTAGTTGTATTAATTGTAATATTTAAGTGTTAACAATTGTTGGAGAGCCTAATAAATAAATAAATAAGAAATGTAGGAGGACGATGATGATGGGCACGATATCAATAGAAATCTTTCTTTCTTAATTGTAGTCGTAAAGTTACACCACCGTATCTTAGCAACTCAACCAACAAAAGAGCGAGAATTTTGCAAAACCTAGTGCTCATTAAAAAGGCTTGTAAACAAATTTTACACCGCAGAGCGAGTGCGACCAAGGTCTCTAAGCCCATTACACAAATTCAACATTTACTTAGTAGCAAATTTATTTAAATACCTAATTACTTGCGTCGTGGTCCGTGACTCTTCAGATTTGCCAACATTCCGTCAAACCTTAACCAAGTATTCAGGGTGGCTGGTACGGTGGTGCCCTCTGTTCGTATTATAAGGTGAATTCCGTTAACGACCATGACTCGTCGTTTTATTGTTCTTTCTCCTGAATTTCTGATAATGACTGATGGCTTTCTCTCCATGTCTTTGTTCCGAGTTGACACTGACGTGAAAATGTAATCATGGTGGCGTTTTGGCCGACGGCGGATGTAAACAATGAAAAACGTATTGAAGTTATACGGGAAGGAACAATTAATATCGCGACAGATATTTATAACTTGCGGGAATTAATTTTAGGTAGCAAACTCATGCTGTTCGTTAGTGAGGTCATCTTGTTCTAGCTAAAGTAGACACATAAAGTTGATTAATTAGTAGATTTATTTTCCGAAAAAATAAATGATAGCTTTTTTTTACACGACTGCCCAAAAAAGGAGTGTTTTGTTTTCAGGGTTCATGTATGTTTGTGAGTTTCTCTATTCCAACATAACTTCCAAACGGCTTAACCGATATCAATGTATCATTAGAAGCGTTGCGTTATCCCGGGTACAGTGCTCGCCAAACTTCTGGACCGCCCTGAAGTTGGCTTTTCGATGCGCAAGGCACGAAACGGTGCTGTTTTTGTATGAGATTTACTACTGCGCAGCGATTGTAGCCAAATTCAAGCGGCCAAGGAGTTTGGCGAGACACAGGCTAAAAATGAATAAGAATACTGTCATCGTCTAGCTGGTCTAGAGCTTGCTTGGTAAATAAATAAAAATATATACAATAGTATTCAATATCATTCATTCAGTAATAACATAACAAAAGAAATGAAATAAGTTTTCGATGGTATACTGAATAGTACCCACTACTATTCAGTATCACATAGAAAACTTATAATAAATGTGCATTTGCGAAAAATATCGTTATTTAACTAAAAGGTATTAAATAAAAATAAATGATTAAAAAAATTAAAAAACACGCCTGCCTTGTCAAGCAGAGAATTCAAAAAGTGAATAAATATATTAAAACAAGCTAAATGATTTTAGTGTTGAATGGGCACAACTGAAAATCAATCTTTTCATTGCAGTCGGGTGAAGATTCCTTGGAACAGTTCTTAACAGGTCTTCTTTATCTTTTAATATCTCTTTTATCTGCGTCGCTTGGTGGTACGACAGACAATAACCTAGTATGAATTGTAGCAAAATTAAAGGAACGGTACTTCGTGATGCGTGCGCGTTTAGTATGTGCGTATAACTGTTACAGCGCATGTCGCTTTATTTACGCTTCGGGGCCTGCGCGAGCGCTGCTGAGGGAATTTTGCTTACTTTACTCAATCTATGGAATTACTAAATCCATAGAGTGAGTTGATTAATAGATTTTTTTAAAAATTATTTTCCGAATACGGGTAGACGAATAATATATGATCCAATTTCAGTGTTTAACTCATTTGTTCCACTGACGGTTAATTGGGTTTTGCCAAATAAAAATATATGAGGTCGCGATTTAATCTTAACTATTTACACAGACGTAAAATATTACAATTTTTGCGTATTATTCCAGACAATTTCCTTTTTAATTACGTGTGTCTGGAATTAAGCCAGCGGGTGTGAAGGATTAAGAAGTGTGTAAAATTGTTCTCCCAAAACATGGCGGATGGTTTAATTTACTACATACTTCGCATTTACAAGCCACTCTAATAACACTGTTAAGTGAACACTTTGAAGATCCCCTTTGATATTCGTCGAGCTTATGATTTATTATTCAACAGCTCTACGAAATATTCAATTTCTATGAGCCCGTTTTGTTTCTGAAATAATTATCCATTCGTTTTCAAATACTGTTATCTATTTTAAACTATTATTTTTGACATCAAACACACCTATTTATATACCCTTAAATTCTTGTTAATTCGAGTATCTCTCAATAGGAAACTTTTCGTCTTAATTTTCCTCACAAAGGTTAATAAATTACTTGATGTTGCAAATCAATGAAACCTACTTAATTCAACAACTTTAGTACAAAATTTATTCCTAAGAAGCCAAACAATCAATTTAACCGGAAAAGAACAAGTGAAAAGTCAAGTAATCCAATTTTTAACAAGACTTTCGCAATTTCACAGCTAAAACCGTGTAAAAGTAGGTAAAGACGTCGAGAATAGAGAGATTAGTTGAAGGAATAGCGGGACTGCAGTGACAAAAACAGTACCAATTAACTTTTTTCTTTTTGAACTTCAGACACAAGTATTTCCAATCGCTGCAAGCATTCCGTCCGAGAGAGCGTCTTTAGTCGTGCGATTTGCTCTCGATAGGATAGAGATCGATTCGCTTTGCTCGTTTTATTTCGATTCAAATTGTATCGATGCTAGAGGCGATTAAGGCTTCCGTGCTTGTAATAGTGAATGCAGTGAGAAAATAAAATTAGTTGTTGTAGAAAATAAAAAGGTTGTAGAAAACATTAGTGAGAAAAGTAACTGCACATCACACTAATGGGTTATTTGGACTACAGCGATCGAATTGACCGATTAAGTTTTTAATTATTTACTCGATCTATCAATGCCAGTCGATTACTCCCGTTCGCATACGAATTACAAAATAATCCTGTGTGTATTGAAATATCATTGCATTGGAAGCATGTCAATACGAAGTTGGACACACAGAAAATGAATTCGGGTTTTGCGGGCGACAAATGAAAAATTTACAGCCGTTTATTCGGTGATATTGGGGATTTCATCGGCTATCGTTTGTACCTACGAAAGAAGAGGCAACGTAATTGAATTCCATTTGCTACTGTAGCTACTGATAAATCAAACACTAGGTGCAATATATTCTCTATTTAATATGGAAATGTTTTAAGCAAAGGAGGTAATTATTTTAATATTAATTGTGATATAAAAGGTAAAGACTATTTTAAGGTTCCATCATCTTCAAGAAGTAATTAAGTTATTTAGACATTTTAATACAACCAAAACGGTTAATTGTTATTCTAAAACATTTTACTCTTGAATGTGGCAGTACAACGGAAAGTCTAGTTGTTACTATAAACTAAGTTCAGTCGTTAACCTGATCGTAGTACAATATAAACAAAACTACTCAAATAAAACAACCACTAAGGATGTCCCACGTACACAAAAAGCACGTTATTTCACGTGTTTCTCACACACTCCTTAAGATAAAGTCGTAGACTTCCGTTCAAAGTTAAACAATATATCAATCTACGCTTAGTACGGTGAGGTGGTTTCTGAACGTCTTCCGAACTATTAGGGGGTTTTAAAATGACGCTTGCAGCCGAATGGTTTGTGTTTTCTCACAGCTTCTGCGTGTGTTTAAATATCGGATTGATAGAGGCTGGAAGAATTTGGGAATTTAGTATGAAATAGAATTGAGAATCGAGAAGCTATGATTTTGCAATCTTTTGCTATGATTTATGTAAAATGAGTAGTTATAGTGGGAGCGTATAATAATGCTCTATTAATAAAATATAACACAGAAATTATTAACGACTGTGAGAAGTGAACCCACATAAAGAGACGTAAATAAATCATTCTGACATAATTCGTCCTCATTTGTCACGAATTTCTTTATAGAAAATGTTAATATCCAACGATTAAGCCATAAGCACGTTTCAAGCGCCATTTTAGCTTTCAAACCGCGAACAATGTAGTTTACAGTTCACGACGCAGATGTTTAAAAAGAATCAACAGTTAACAACATCGTAAAAAAGGTCCCGCGTAAACAGCTACCGTTGAAATTTTACAGTCACTCTTGTTTCCTTATTTTTTTCTTCTTCCCTCTCTTCACACTTAACAGTAACTTTAACAGAAGATTTGTAAGACCACGTATCTCCTACATTGACGATTGCTTTAATGTTTCAACGATATGTCCATCCATCCATCAAACTAAGCTTTTCTCTAACTATGTTAGAATCGGCTTACTGTGACATGTCATCCTTAAGAAATAAACCTCCGACACAAAAGTCATAACTTTTAAGTTAGGACTTGTGTGTCCATAAAGCCGAAGCATTAAAAAATAGTAAACGCAGTCCCTATAAATATTAATGAGAAGAGCTTACAGATTTTCGCGTCATTACACCAAAATTTACATTTAAATCTACATAAAAATAAATGGATAAAGACAGTAACTCTGCTACGCGCTAAAGTATCTCGTTACTTTGTTTTAATACAGCAGAGTCGGGTAAAAATGAATCTAATCAGTTTGAGTGCACTGCATAAAATGTATCTGAGCTCAACTGAATTTTGTTGCTGCAACATTTTTGGGTTCAATGCGATTTAACAATTGCGACAACAAAATTTTAGTAACCCTGAACTAACTATAAAATATTAAACAGAAAATATTATGTAGATATTTAGGGTGGATGGCAACAGCAAGATGTTTAATCTACATTCTACGATAATATTATGAAAAAGAAAATTTTATGGGATTGTTTGTTGGAACTAAATCAATTTAATTTTTCTTCTTAACGACTCTTTTTTTTCGCCTACCACTATAATATATCTGTCGGAAGGTAATTATTAATATAATTTTATGTTTTGTTTATTTATTGTTTATTTATGATGATTTTAATAAACATATTGTAAGTCGGTAAAGAGACTAACAAGTCATCTTAACATGAAATATGGAACTCAAGCTTAACAAAGCCATTAATAATAACGAGAGATAATTTAAAGATTAACAGGTAAGTCAATTTATCAAAATGTATTCAAAATTAATGCTCCGAGATGACAATAAACAAGCAGTAATAAATTGCTAACATGGTGTAAGTCTAAGCTCTTTTAGCCGTTTATCATTTGTAGTTTATTGAGCAAATTTTCGTGTTTCGGGAGGTAATCTGACAGCAGCCTGCATACAACATCGCAAATTCATTCCGACGATGAAAATTATTTCGTACAAACACATACGTTCCATATTGTAATAGTTTCAAACTTATAGCGTGACAGGCACGCTCTCAGCAATTTCATTAAATTACAAATTGGATATCTTTGCTAAGAGTATTAGTGATTCAATTCAGTTAAGATTGCCAATACGTTCTGTGCATTCAGTGCGATAATGTAGGACCGTTCTGCCATCAAATCTATCACCGAGACACGACGCCATTGCCTGCACTTGTGAGCTAATTTTATTAATTATGTTAGCATTGGCACTACTGAAGTCACATCAGCTCTCTAATCGGCTTCTAATTAAATACGGGAGAAACACTGAATGAATGAAAAGTATGACTTTACACATAAGTATTGATTTTTGAGCATATCTGTGTGCCCAAATAACCTAATTTTAGGCATTTTTGCACTGTCAGGGCCAATAGGAGAGATGAAGCCATTTGCCCATGCCAAAGAAATCCAAGTTTATTTTTCTAGACCAATTTTTAGATATTCTGCCAGGGTATCTACTGTAAGTAGTGTTAACAAAAAAAGACATACCAAAATGTCGTGTCAGTCGCTATTGGCAAGCCGTCTAGATAGAAAGCTGGCAGCGTTGCCACATCGGATAACCAAGTTAATTTTCTGGCAGAAGTGCCAACGTATTTTCACTAAGTGATTATTAACCAAACCGAGTTGCATTTAGTTTTAACATTATTTCCTTGGTGTTATTAGCAGAAATTCTTTTGCATGGCCGCAAAACTTTGTACGATTATCTTGTAATAGTAAAATTTTCTTCGGACTCTTTATGCAAAATCTTACAGTAGACTTAGACAATGGATTCCATCAGCTGGAGATTAATTGCTTTATATTGATGATTTTATTTTTCTTCATCCATTGGTTTTTAGGTTTCTTACTAATAATATTATAAATGCGAAAGTTTGGATGGATGTGTGTATCTTTGTTACTCAATCACGCCGGAACGGCTAAACGGAACTGGATGAAGTTTGGCACAAATATAGATTATGGTCAGGAATAGCACATAGAATATATATTTTTACCCCAGGAATATGTTCCCTCGGGATAATTTTCGACGTCCACGCGGGCGAAGGCCCTGCCAGAAGCTAGTGCCTCTATAAATTGTAAGAAACTGGTATGCCATTAAATGCAACTATTCTTTATCTTCGGCTATTAGAACTGTTTGTTATATTAAAACCTTCAGTTGATATATTGTGCTGGCTCCAAATGCCACCGCTTGTTGTGGTTTGATTATTACGTTGCCTCGACAATGACAATCGAAACATATTGTTCTGTTCAAAGTCTCATTATCATCAAAGGGTACTTAAATAGTTTCTATAATCAATTGGTTCGCAATAAAATTAAACGTCCCACTCCGACCCACATGTTTAAATAAATCTGTCACCGTTGGCGTAAGGTGCGCGTAATTTACGGACTTTAGTGAATGTGGATATGTGCGCGGGTGTAGTGGCAATTGGTTCTTATCAAATAAGATTTGCATGAACATTTTATCAATCGCATATCTTCCACCGATCCGTATCCAAAACAAATAGTCTGCAAGGCTGCTGACATTGCCGTTTGCCAAATAAATAAAGATGATCAAAGCGTTCAGTTTTCTTTTGTAATAAATTGGTGTGTTTACTGGGAGCCAGTTGGCGCAATTAGTGTATCACCTTCAACAATGTTACGTTTGGGGCTCTAATGACAGCTCATATTTTAGCCAGACCTTGTTGACTCACGTGGGAAGACATTATGATTATAGTGATTTATATCTATCTGTATTTCCATGTCAAAAATGAGTCCAATGTTACAAATTGTTGGTAATTAACAAAGTTTTTTTTTGTTTCAGGTAATATAAAATTTCATTTATTATATAGAGCAGTATGAGTGCCGTAGAGGTGAGTTATTTTCATCAAATTAAAATTTTCTAGGGCGCTGTCGCACGTCGCGCAAATGACATAAGTGGCGACTATAAAATATTTTCTGAAATTCGATCCCCGGGGAGTGGGATGGGGTAGAATAAGCTCGCGGGCATGACCGCGGTATCGTAGGTAGTTGTTTATAATTTTGATAGGTTGCTATTGCATGGGGAGTTCCTCGACCTTGTTTTGACATTTCTATCCTATTGATTTTCCTGCTGCGACAAAGCTGCAGGCCCTATATCATTTTTATTGGTCCCAGAGGAGCATCGCGTCGTGCGACTTTCTGTCCGTCCGCCCCAGGCACTTACTTATGTATTTTTTATTACGGTTTCGTATGTCTACGACGATATTAATCTCTTTTCGTCGAATCTACTTTCATTCACAATAAAAATATTCTCTTTTTCATTTCAGTTTTTTCATATACTTCATCAAATGTTTTCTTTTGAAGTAGAGCTATTTTATCAGAATTAAAGTTGTTTTCATTTATAAATCGGTACACTAGAATATTATTTTATTAGCTAAAAGTTTTGCAGTAAGCGAGGCATGAAAACTTCGTGGAGCGTTTAAACAAACTAATTTATATTGTGGCGTTTGGCTGGTCAAAACAATATTATAATTAGTTATTCAGGTGCAAAATGCAAATAGCTAGCTGTTAAAATATTATAATATATTTAGTTAGATTTTGACCGGGCGCTACGTTTGAAACTAATATTGCAAATTGTTAGAAAAGCATATGGGATCTAAATAAAATGGAAGTATCATGTGAAGTAAATTTGTATATGACATAAGAGTGGGTCGGACGGACGTATAACCACAGCCGGCCATCGGGCCCTCTATCTGACAGTCATTGGATATCTGACAACATTATGTGGACGGAAGTTGCATAGTGTACAGTTTCACTTACTGTAACCATGGCCCGTGGTCTCGATTTCACCACCGCGTGGATTGGACCGTGTCGGTTTTGTGAGCTCGCTGATTGAGTTTCAGATTAAACTCTTGGACGCCAGTTGTGTCATTCTTTTGATCTTACCACAGATAACCAGCAATCCAGCGGTATCGAATTTTAAAACCTTCAGCCCAGTTACCGAGTTTCAGTATCTCTGCTTTATTTTATCCATGTAAGTTTTCAAATGAGCCGATTTCAATTTAAAATTCTGTTTACACCGCGTTGCTTCAAAGAGAATTTGTGTATCAATGAAATGAAATATGACTTCATATATTTATATATCATCCTTGTGTTTATGTCATACAAGATCCATAGTTTACTATTCAAATTGCATAAACTTACCTACGTGACACGTGTCTGACGATGATTGTTTTCGAATATTGGTCTGCCTGAGTCATCATTGCTTAGTCTACGCTCTACAGTATACAGTTCTACAGGTACGCTTTGAATATCTTGAATGCAGTGGACGTCACGTATTTACAACTCGTCGATGGGAAGTCAAAATGTTGACGGATATACTAAGATCTGATAATTCAGCAATATGTTGCTACCACCGGTGATTTGCATTATAATTTATTCATTTGTCATACTTGTTTCAACATGGTTCTTAACTAGAATTATTTATTATTACATAGTGGTACTACCTAATTCTAGCTAGATGTTGTTATTTTGACCGATGTTTGGTCTTCTAGACCCATAATCATTATCTTCTTTATGTAAAACATTGTCGTTATCTAAGATCGTGTCTTACCGCTAGATCTTAATGATAGTAGTTAAGATTAACCTGAGATTAATCTGTGAACTAGTTCAGTGGTTAGCTCCTTGCTCAACGGAGTTTCTCACGACATTGGATAAAATTACTGTTATTTGCCGCGCTCCCGCCTCTGCACACAAGATAACACGATCATAACAATATACACACGGCTACAATACGTTATAACGTTTGTCAAACTACTTACGCGCTCGTAAACGTTTACTGAGACGATAATACCTTCGGTACACGGTAACCCGTTTGAAGACAACAATGATAGTAGTAAATTGCAAGGTACTTTGGTGAAACAGGCGAAACTTTACATAGACAGATCCAGCGGAAGTTTGCAAATGTATCTGAAACACATTTATCAATTTCGTTGAATCTATATTGTGGAGCTTTGAGAGAAACTTACTCTTCCATTCATAAATCGCTCACAATTGAGAGTTTGAAGCATTGTTTTGATAACTTTGAAGATGTGTACATCAAAATATGAGTTTAGCTATGATTTCCAAAAACACATTTTAATAGCTATTTTAGTTTTAATTGCGTTTAAAAATTGCTGGTCCTTTAAGTTTGTAATTCACTTAGTTCTCTTTGAATAGCTTCGTATTAAACTCTTAGCAGTAATTATATCTAGCTAAGATAATTTAATAAAACCAGCCATCTGTTATTTAAAAACAAATGCCAACGTAGCAGCAGTTAACGATATTACCATTGAGTTGTTTATACTAATTGAGACTAACAAGTTTATAATACTAGTTTTTACGAGCGGCTTCGCTTCTGAAGCACTTTTTATATCTGCCTCTATTTACTTACAAGTGGTATGTATTGCAGATGTTTTCTGTGAACATGAAGTTTATTATCAACAATTAAAAAATTAACGAGAATTTGGACAAGAGGCAATTGAGAAAAATAATAAAAGTTTTATACTTTGACAGGTTTCGAATTGAGGGATTTTAATTAATGGAATGTACTGGGAATAGTTTTCTTTCCTTATATTTCAGCCAGCAAAAGTTTTTCGATTGTTTGGAAAATATATATTTCACAACCCTTTGGATTAAAATCTCTTATGTTACCGTGTAAATTTTTCATTAGTACAACACAAACACACCTTTCTCAATTCAGTTACGTAACTTGAGGTAGACCTGTATATTGTGCCGACAAATATTATCAGCCGGCTTTATATCGGTACACCACACGATTGAAACACTGGAATCGCTCCACAAACTAGCTATCAAAAGCCTGAGGGCGAGACGCTGACCTCGGCCCAAAGCCTAACAACGCCAGCCTTCCGTACACAAAGCCCAAAGACTGCCTTGTCGGTCAACAAGGCAGGTTTTGCTACCTCAGAGCCTACTCAATTATCTTTCGTTTACAAACTAATCGCCTGCAGAGCTTGTGTCACGCAACTATGGCCATGTTATTATGTCTTACTGACAAGGACAAACAAACTGATCATCTACGCTCTGCATAGATATCTGTAGCCACGCCATTGTAGTCGGTAGTCCGAGAGCAGTGATTACTTGCTTCGCCCAAGGCCGGCCATTGTTCTAAACTGAATTCTTGCACGTAATCCTTATGTTGCTGTTGCTTTTTTGCAATTGTTCATCATCTCGGGTCAGTTGCGTTTGCTTTCGGTTATGCTCGTTAATTTGTTTTATTTAGAAACAATAACAGCAAAATGACCTCTAAAACACGACCTTAGAGGTCATTTTGCTGTTATTACCACTGGTAACTTCGGATTCGAATAGGTAGGTATGAATTAATAATTGTTAATGAGACGGACCTAATGTTGTACCTACTCTGGGTGAATTCACAAGGAATGTATTGTTTATAATTATTTGTAGATGTTAGAATAGTTAGGCTAACAGCATTGGGGAGCTAAAAACCCCTGTAATTATAGATAAAAGATAATGAAATATATAATTAAACGTATATATTTTTATTATATATACCCGCTTCACAACGTTGTCCTTTTTAACCCAAAGGTTGACTGGTAGAGAATGCCTTGTGGCATTAAGTCCGCCTATGTATCACTATTGTACATGAAGTTTAAATAAATAAATAAATTGTTAAAAATGAATTTAATTGATGTTCTAATGGCCCCATAGTACTATAAACTTGCAATCAGAGCTGTGCAAAATCATGCTTTGCTTTATTTAAAATACAAATAACAAAATATTATCTCGCATGTATTTAAATACAAAATATAATTAAGTCCTGTATTTAAAATATAAAATACAAAATACAGTATTTTAATTTTTTTTATTCAAAATACAAAATATAGTCAAGTGTTAGGTTATGACAAGATACTTGACAATTTGACGTACTCTACAGTACAGGTGCAGTGTTGGCCTTAAAGATTGGCATATTTACTTGCAGATCGCACCTCCATTAATAAGATCACTAAATGTATTCATGTTCAAATGTATTTTAAAGCCTAATTATATGAAACACAATTACCTCAGCGTCAGGTATTTGAAATAACAATTACAAATTACATTTTTAAGAAGTAATGAATAACAAATACCAAATACGTATTTTAATTACAAGTCATTCAAATACTGCTTGCAATAATGCTTGAAACTTCTATGTCAAAAAATTCTATTTCAAAGACGCACGAAAAATATAAGGCTATCTAAAGGTTTTCATTCCGGGCCCGAAAAATTTTGTGTCCAATAAATTGTGGTGGAATCACCCCCTTCACATGGGACCTAATACCATCATCGATGAGTTGTAGGTTTACGACGGTGTGTCTAGCCTTATGGGGATTACAGGCCTGACGGTTGTATAATATTAAAATAAATTATAGGGGTTGTTAACCTGTGGTTTATAGCATCGTTCGAAGCACAAAATTCGGCTTAGAGCAGAATTATGATGGTAATTTTATAGTTGATATGCACTTGCGGAAAATTAAGGTTAAGTGATTTTCAAATACAGATGAAATTGACATGACAATTTTTATTTTCTAAATCGCGTGATGTTTTATTCCGAGGCAAGGTTTTCATTTTATTTTAATAATTTTTGCTGAAGGAAAAGTAAATGCATGTTTTTTTATCGTGATGTTTAAAAACATCTAAGGTGGGAGGTCAAGTATGACACACAATTTAATCCTCCCGTAACTAAGTTTAATATAAGTGTAAAAGCCAGCGCAACGGGCGCCAGTCAGTTTCCTTTAAACTTTAACTTCTTTAATAATTTACAAACTTTCGAGATTCAATATTAAATCGTGTTTCGTATCTCTTTAATAACAATGGATGATAAATTTAAGTCAATATTAAATTTTATTGAGTTTGCAGTTGTTGTGCGATGAAGTACTCCTTTCATCTTTATGTTTTAAGTGCGTTAAGTCTCAGAAATATTTTGACGATTCCTGAGAAATAGCTGTTTGTAAAAGACGCTGTTAATTCAAAATAAAATATTTAATTTAGGATAGAAGCGTGACACCTTATTGACGAAATAAGCGTTGTTTGCTCGCGTCATTTATTTTTACCTTGATAGCTGTTTTTGTAGAATCCAATTAATTTTGCGTTTCTAATTATAAATGAACGAAATATTTTAAGAACGCGATCGAAAGGTTAGAAGCATCGAAATTCAGGATTACGAAATGCTTATTGAATTAAAAATTATGGAAAACCAATAAAGCCCTAAGAATGCACTGGAAATTTATTCCAACTTTGCTTCGTTACATTTCTATTCTGCATAGGTCACGAGTATTTCATTCATATTAATAAAGTAGATTTTCGAAAAAATCTCATGCACTATGAATATATGTACCTAGAAATGACCCCGACTATTATTATTTATTATAATATCGATTCGATATTTATTATTATTATTTTTCCTCGACTGTACGTGTTTGTAGAAAAAAGTTAGCTGACCCAGAGTGCTTTAATAATGAATGTTCAAGCATCAAAGCTATTAACGTTTCAATTCCCATTACGTCACCGTCGACCATGTTCACTTAGTCCTAGATTCAAACAGACCGGATAAGCAGCTAGGGAATAATGGGGAATAAAAAATTCACAGCGCCACTGGCCAACGGTACTGTGACAGTAGTGGTGCGGAAGTGGGTACCGGCACGGCTATCCACGTTCTGTTTATCCGGCACGAATATTTGATTCCATCTTAGTGTAATGTGCGGGTAAGACGGCGTCACGCTTACAGAATTGTATATGAGAATAGGGAACTCGGAATATGATGTATGGACGTTAATATTCGTCTTGTATTACGATTGTGTTAGTTAGATTACCAGGGTTTGTGTTGAAATGGACGGAAATGGTAAAGCAAACGGCTCTAGATTGAACGGTTTTGATATTTTGGAGGAAGGTTTTGTTTAAGATGTAGGTCCTGTACTTATAACTAAAATAGACATCCAAAATGCCAGGCATGAGAAATTAAGGTTATGCATAAAAATATGCAAGTTCAATAAACTAAACTAAACTGGAATCAGTTTTTGAAAATACATGAAGACTTACATATTGTCCTGTAGATGAACTAAAATATTGTCGCGTAGAGGGACTGAATAGAGGAAAAACGACATCTGCTTCCATGTTTATGAAAGTGCATAAATTAACCAAAAATATCACAGAAACACATTGTATTCCACCTAATCCGAACGTCCAAACACGTAAGCACATATCGTGGTCGTAAGCTCATAACTCAACGCTTTGTGCCGAGGCTCTGGGCACTTAGGACATGGCTGGGAATTGGAGAAATACTTGGCCTACCTAGAATTGTCTCATCCGACTCAATGTCACACCCCTTCAGAGAAAGGATTTAGTCAATACGGGGCATGCGGGGTAATAGAGAGAGTGACAACGTTCTTGAGACTTGATATAGGTAACCCACATTCCAATCTTATTTGATTGTGCGAGAGCCAAAATCAATGGTCATTGATAAGTTTATTTTTGAAATTGGAAGCTACCGAAAATCTGACACGCGTGTGGTTACTGTGTGAAATGTTTATTTGAATTTGGAATTTTGATTTTAATATAGTTGTTGCAAAATTTTGTTTGCTTACAAAAAGACTTAAATTCTCTGATAGAATGCCTAAGGCCGTTTGTTCACGACGCGACACACGACACCGAAAATTGTGGTCACGATTCAGAGCTCCATATATTTGTATAGACCGTTTGTTCATTGCACGACACCGCATCACACGCGAAACGATTTTCCTACGGTTTTTCGGCTATTTCATCGATACAGCTATGTCGTCGCGGTTTTTTGAGGTGACGATTTAGCGGCTGAACAAATCCGGTATGTGCTTGTTGACGACACGACACACCGCACTGCACGACTTACGCGTGGTTCGTCACTCACGCGCTTATAAAAAAATAAAGTGCACGGCAGTGTCGTTGCAAAATCGTGTCTAGTGAACAAACGAACGGACGACAGACCGTATGCAGTGTGACCGCAAATCGTGTCGTGCGGTTCCTCGTGAAGAAACGACTTTGCTTGTCTTGCTTTCATAGTGCAGCTCTTCATCGTCTTTCTACCAGTTTTTAGGCTGTGCGTTGTGTACCAGACAGTAATGGAAGTTTTTTTTTTTATAAATTCTATGTATTGATAAAACATTCCCGTTATAACATTAGTCTGGCCAAAACCAACTATAGGCCAAAACCAAAGACGTAAACTTTACATGTACACCTTAAAAAGGTGACTATAGCTCCAAATACGAACACATACGCAACACGACCAGAATGTAATTTGGCCACACCTAAAGCTTTTAAAATAATGTGTTCATTCTTTCCGTACTTTCATCACCTGTCTGATGGATGCCTGGACGGTCGAAACGCCCGGACGAGCAGTCGACTATTTGCATGCAACGACGCGCGACCACCGGATATGGGGCGTGCCCCCAAACTGCTCGCTTCCGGCGAACGGGCGAATGCGACCGTCGATCTACTGTCGTCAGGTGCTATACCCTACCTACAGGTCGTAATAACCTATTTTACTTTGAGAGCTTCCATTTTGAAGGGAAAAATGCCGGCTATGTGTGCATGGAACAAATTCTGCGATGGAATTTGCTGTGCCTTACGAATTTAGCTGTCATTTCTTTTAAGTTAAAACTTTTTTGACGTTATACTTCTTAAGGGCTATGCTAAGCATATGTTTATGGGCTGATGCTATACATAGTAAAGAATATGAAATAAGGCATTTACTTAACTGGAAGTATATTTAAGTTAAGTTCCTTTTGCCCTAGTACATGTTCTGATGTTTATTATGATCAAAGCCACCAAGCATGAGCATCGAGATTATGCCATTCAATCTCTCATTAGTATCAAAACAATCAGATCATCTTCGACGTCACAGACTACTTATGTATACGTTTATGTTTAGTCAATTAAGGTCCGATTTCACCAATGAAACTAATCGCGATTAGTTCAACTTAACTCAGTTTATGAAAATACACCGTTCTGATTATTTGTTGACGCTGTATTTGCATAAACTGAGATAAGTTGAACTAATCGCGATTAGTTTCATTGGTGAAATCGGACCTAATTAGGTCTATTCTCTCTTAGAGCAAAGGTGTAACATATTTAAAGACTTGGTTACTTTATATGAATAAATTATTGTACAAAACCCAGTATATTCTTCCTTCTACATATTATATTCACATCTATAGACGTTCGTAACTCGGGTGATTTGACGTTCTCTCTCATCTTTTCACATCTCACATATATAAACCTACAATTTCAACATTTTCAACATGATTTTTGTCACAGCACCGTGGTTTCGTAGAGACTATATATTCACATAATGACTGTAATTTGCCAGCTGCGTAATTTGCTTCGAAAAATGATCCTACAGTGTACTTAGGCTGATGACAGTGGTTAAGGCTGAGTCTCGAAGTGGGGCATTAGCTTTAGTTAAGCCGCGTGCATACTCGCGCTCGCCTCGGCTCGCCTGTTGCGCAAGATGACATCCGAGCCACAGATTAACATAACGATAGTGCTGCGCTGCTGTGCTGTGACACATTTATCGATAGTTTACTAAATCCTGTTGTTTATCTATTGCCTACTAAGATACATAAAATAGACAATCATTTGAAGAATATATTCGCAACAAAATCAGTTAATGTCTCTAAATATTCTCAAAGACGTCTATTATAATTGACACGTGCATTTAATTACGTCGAACAAGTACATCTCGCTCTAAACATTAGCAAATTTCATTTCCCTGAAACGTTGAACTTCACAAATAAATTGTCTAAAGGAAGTATTGCAGGCAGCAATGTATTTAATAGCATGGCACAATGCAAACGTTTCAACTAAGTACCGGGAACGCAATTTATTGACTCTTACTGTATTTCCTAAACACACTTTGTTGTACATGAATGTTCTCCTCCAAATTAACTGTTCAAGTATTTTGTTGCGCCTGCTAATACCTTTAAGCTTAGCTTTTGAACCGTTTCGCATTTGAGAAACTTATTTGTATAAAATATATTTTGTTGAAAGACAATTTTTCGCAATAAAAAAATTCGTTTAGATTACATTAACATCAGAAATTCTACTAAGCAGCAACAATTTCAAAAACAAAATTATTGAAGTGTCAATTTTAGTAATAAAACTAAGAGAATTGTCTGTTTGTATATAAATACACATTAAGTCGTCAAATTAGAGCTGAGCATAAAAAATAAAGTTTATTGGCAATAAAAAACGTTTATCGACATACATGTAGGAACTGGAGGAGTGTGTCACTAGTGTTAGATTCGAGGTCGTAATAATGTGACATGACGGAGTGCGCATGATTCACCCGCGCACGTCGACTTCGCGCGTGCGCGTGCGTTCCTCACCTACTGCGATGTAAATGTGGTTCAGTGTACGCGATCATGTTTCTAGTATAGAGGGGATCTAGTAACTTGCATTGTGAGAGTTGGTATGCATAACAATCGGGGATATTTCTTGGCTTTGCTTGGGTAACGTTTTTGGACTACTCTCTCTACTTCCTACATTGGCGCTGAGATGACGGATTGTCCCAAAACTAGAGCAACGCATATCAGCGTTGTTAAAGTATCACGTTGCGAGTATGTGTTTTTTACCCGACTGCCGAAGGAGGGTAATGTGTTTATCAGTCTATGTATGTATGCATGTATGTATGTTTGTTCCTATGTGGCGTTCTGGAGACCAAACGCGTTGATTTATGATTAGATTGGATAATAGAAAAATGGCGGATTTTGGGCGCCATATTGTGGAGGGCCAAATATTTTTTTTCCATCCAAACCTATCGTGTAGGCTATCAAAGTAAAGGATTTTAAGAGGTGATTTCAAAAATATATAACACTTATATGTTTAAATGTACCAAATTCTAAAAAAGTACTAAAAAGTTGTAAATAAAAAAAGTTAATTCAAAAATCTAAAAATCTGACTGCTTAAAAAGCGAACTGGAAAGACGTAAACAAGATGAAAATCTTGCTGTGCAGTCGGGGGATACATCTGGTTTTGGTCAGCCAGATCGTGAATGTGTATCCTCCAACTGCCCAGCATGATTTTCATCTTGTTTACGTCTTTTTAGTTCGCTTTTTAAGCAGTCGGGTTTTTAGATTTTTTGAATTAACTTTTTTATCCACATAATAAAGCTTCTAAGGTCTTCTTAGATAAATGTCATTGCAATAAATAACGTATTCCCAGTAATAGAAGTGGTGACAGGTTAACAATCCGCCGCAGTTATTATACTTTTTAAATTGACCATTGTTACGAATGTTCCGCGCATTTAAAGCGTCAAGCATCACGTTCTCATTGTCGTCACACACTTGACGGATATCCTTCTACCTTGTATGGAAAAAGCTTGCAATATTATTATAAACGGACTGAATGATACCTACCCGGAGTATCCACAATGCTTCTTACAAGATACTCATTGTACCAAATTTTTGTATGTGTTTGCAACTAATTTACTAATCCGATGATCAAAATTAGTAGCTTTCAAATAAGTACAGACTATAAAAATATATGGTTAGCAATTCTTCATCATTTTCCTAAATAAATACCCAGACAAAAGGTCATTAAAATCCCTGAAAACTGAAGGGCGTCAGCAACTGTAGCTGTTAAAAGGTTTGACATTCGATGTTGGAATGTATTATTTGAATTCTAATGTTCACCACCCATCCGAGATATTTTATAATCGGACCGGATATTTTTAAATTTTATTTCGGACAGTATTTTGATGTGTTTTCGGCACAATTTCGATCGCGCCGCCGCGACGACACGGGAAGTCATAAAATGCGGGACCGCGCATGTCGCGGGATTTAAAGTACGGTTCCACTGATGCGAATATTCCTTCTGGTTAAGTCCCTGAGTGGTGTCGTAAGTTCCGATTCAATTAATTCTGGAGATCCGTGAAATGTTACCGCGTCATAACTGTCGAACAGAACGTCTTGATTGTCGAAGTGTTTGTTTTCGTCTGTCTTATCTTATTTTTGATGAAAATGGGATGTTTCCTTGCTTTGTTTTAAAAATAGAATAGGGCTTTGTACTTAACCTTTAATGTTAGACAACGTGTTAGCATTATCCGAGCCAAAAACTATTCAATTAACCGTACTATACTTACTACGTGTCTGTGATTTAACTTTTGTTTTAGCCTCAATAATTCTAGAACCTTTTGTTATTAGAGTGAACCCGTTCTGTTCAGTATGTAGAGTGAGAGGGCTCTTATCTGGTCTAATTGTGTCCCCGATGACAGAATTACGTCGATGGACGATAATATAGATCTTACGTGATTTTTGTATAAATATTTTTAGGGTTTTACGTAACCATTATGATTTTTCTGGCTTGTATTTACAACAAATACTCCAAGAATTTTTGTCATACAACCATATGATTAAATTCGTATCATTTTATCATTAATGATTTTGTAAGCTTACCGAAGTTGTTGCCTTAATTAACATTTAATTGCCTTAATGAAATAAAACATAAAGCTATGTAAAATCCTACGTTCAGTCGACCACAACGACCGTCTTTGGTACGGAATAACAAAAAGTTCGAAGCTTTCGGTAAAGAGACTTCTTGCACTTTTTCTGTTGTTTAAAACGGTTAACGGAATAAATTCAAACACAAAATAAATAATTTGGGATGTTCTAATTTATGCTAGAATATTCTGGATCGTAAATTTTTAGCACGTGTTAATTTGCTTCTGAATTCTGCTACTATGTTTGCTGATTTCTTGAGAATGTTCAGGTTCCCAGTCAGTTATAATACTACTATCAATGCATCATTGTTGCATTCCAGATTTCTTGCCAATGTTCAGGTGCGTCGTCAGCTATAACGGACAGTCGGCCTACTTTCCAGGAAACTCGTAGGTACCCTAATTAATCTGGCGTCGAATCCTCATTACCGTGAGTCCTGACAGATATATTATCAACAAGGTATTTATCGGGCGATACACCTACTAACTCGGTGCAAATATAACATTTGGGAACCGTTCCATATGATTTATGTGCCGTTTGATGTAGCTTCTAAATATTTTCAGCAATATAATACGGATAATTTGGTTTTTCCCGTAATTTTACTAATGATTGAAATTGCCGTCATCCAACAGTTTTCTGACGTATTTTCTTTTAGAAGCCAATTTCTTCTCTGTTTGTATTTTATTCCTTTGTGTTCAATACCTTAAACTACCTTTTGTATATCAGTTTAAATGTAAAGTACCTAATTAGAGTTATTTACGCTGACAAATTGACTACGGATTGATTACATAGTGACACATTTATAAAGAAAAGTTGGGACAGATATAAGTCAAAACTTGGTTCGGATTTCCTCGGAGTTGGCCAATTTTCTCGAAAGCGTCTCAGTAGGCAATGATGTCAGGGATTTTACGGCCTGGATTTTACGATGTACCGATATTATTTTAAAATGATCCGTCAAACAAGCGAGAAATCGATTGGTTAATAATCTAGACTGCTACGGAGAATATTGAACAATTTGAACATCGGTTTAATTGTAGTTTGATCTAAAAATAAACCTTAGAGAGAAAGGCTTTGCATGAGAAATCTGTATGACTGTTGTAGGTTTTTAATAAAGCCGTCAGTTCCGCTGACATCTCGACAGCACGTTAAACCCCGGATAACTGCAATGATTCCAGTCCGACGGGTTGTTATGACATTATCAATCGCGCGACGAAACGCGCACGCCAACGTTAACCGCCGGCGCTTTGTTCATCTGTCCTCGACCACTGAAAGTGTGCATATGTAATACAGGAACACTGGAAATGGTGAAAAAGGTATTCGGAATTCAAGTAACCGGTACTCTATGGGGTTAGTCGAGCTCGCCGCCGGGCGCCGGTCACAACTCCATAATTTGTGGAACGATTTGCAAACACACGCCCGCTGTATGTAATCGAAACGGATTTTATTACGAGCAACACGCGAATGTGACACACTTTCAAGTTTCTTAATAGATACGTATATGATTTAGAACGTTCGTATATTATAGCATGAGTACGCTCGCGGACGTCTATGTAAGAGGGCGGACATTCATTCCCCGTTTCTCAAGTCCATGATGTTTTGTCAGGATAAAATATATCTCTCTTTATCAGCCGCTTCGCAATACAATAATGAAACCACCATTTAGATTTATTCAGAGATTCTTGTTTGATATGAACAACAAAAAATGGAAGGTAGAAACAGGTTAATTTCCTCTTTCATGGGTTGCCGGGAAAATAAAAACGGAACACACTAATTTTGTTTTCCTTTGGTGGAGTAATGAAGTAATTATGGATAATTAATACGTGTGCGTTATCTGGTGAGCAATATAGCACTTTTGTATCATTTTTCCTCTGCGTTTTTCTGTTATGAAACCTTACATCCTAACAAACAGTCATATTTCTAAACGACTTTTGGGAATACAAAGAAATGCACGTCGTATTTTTGTTTGCTGAATTGCTTTTTCTATTTGAAACTATAGAGCAAAAATTCCTTTCAATTTTGTATTGAAAGTTTAGCTAGCACATTTGGTAGGTAGGTGTATAGCTGTTCTATCTCACCAAGGCGGGTTATGTGACTTTTATGACGTCGAAATAAGAGTCAGTTTGTTACGATTCATCCACCTTCGTGAGATAGTACAACTATAGTGCATATCGTGTGTTAACGCACATGTGTCGACGCATCGGTGGCACATTCTCGATGGGACATGGCGACACGGCGACACGGTCCTGCAGTTTTGTGCATTGCGCACTGATTTATTTGTGCCCGCATACCGATCGTCGCCTCTGCATAGACTAGTCTCATTTAAATATTTTATTCCAATGCCTACACTACAGCTTCCTCGATTTACACTGCAAAACAATGTTTATGATAAAATATTACGATATCTTTTATAGAAATGTTTCTATGTATTTGCAATGAAATCTGTAAATTATCATGACGATCATTTACCGTGACGGATGTCAACATTGTCAAATATAATTGCCCGATTTGTTTTAATGCAGATGAAATTATTTGATGCGCGATTTTACTCAGTCAGTGGAACCCCATACAAATAAGTCAACAATGTGGGCCGTTTTACTATTGAAATGCAAGGTTTTTCAACACTGTTTATTAGTCCATACCGGATGTTCAATACGACAGGTGGTTTACCGATATCTATTCTTAAGTCACGACAATATTAAAGTTCTATAGCGACTGTTATCTAGGTCATTTGCTAGATCTACTTTCCGATTATCTTTTTCATTAGGTTAAGTAGCTTTTGCTCTTATGATCTTATATCAGTGAACATCAGAATCTACTCAAACACGTGCATTTCTGTCTGTTTATCTAGAGTTATCTGTACCATCTGAGCGCATTATACGGAGAAGCTTGTGTTAAATTTAAACGCAAATAAACACTTACACCTGTAGTTATGCCTCGAATGTGTGCGATGATAATCAGATTCACACTACGGTTATGTTTTGAGTCGGTTTAGCGCAGTAATTAGGAGTATTAGCAATTACGAAGGTGGTAAATGGCGAAGTTGGCTTAGTGACTAACGTTGCTGAAGTTGATTATAGAATAAGAAAAAAAAATATGCAATTGATGTTCGGAATGTGTCTCTGAAGTTTGGAAAATGGCAAAACCTTTCATATTGGGTCCTAATT
The DNA here is from genome assembly GCA_947562075.1 of Orthosia gracilis. Taxonomy (NCBI): domain Eukaryota; kingdom Metazoa; phylum Arthropoda; class Insecta; order Lepidoptera; family Noctuidae; genus Orthosia; species Orthosia gracilis. Next base: position 10,879,602 of record OX387270.1, read on the forward strand.
AATGACTTTGGAAACAATATGTATAAAACAAAAGACTGAAGTTAATTAAAACTATTTTATTTTTAGAAACAAATATCTAATAGTCCGCACGAATACTGCTAATTAGCGGGCCCGAAAGTTTTTACGAATAACAAAACGTCTTCCTGACACTGCAAAATATAATTAAGAAGGGCTGTGTAATCACTGCACACGTCAGCCTCACTTCAATACACATCCGACTGGCGAGGGACAACCCTAGATTGATTATATCATCCCCTTTTTCTCTCTTCACCCCTTTCGCCCCTTTTTGCGTATCACCGTAAAGTAAAAAGGGCCCAGTCTCAATGGTAACGTCGAACGGAACATTTGTCATGGTTGTAATGAATTATCGGGTATTTTCCAATAAGCCTCTCGGAGAAAGTAGCGTTGCTTAGTAAGACAACTTTTCTTTTCTTAGAATTTGCGAATTGAAATCCGATTTATTAGGATATTGTTGATATAAATAGTAGGTTTTAAGTGTAAATATCATTATTTCCTTCATAAAGCATTTATTTTCAAGTTGCTTCGAATGGTTAACGATTTTTAACCAAGTTTCGAAAAAGGAGGAGGTTCTATGTTCGACTTCATGTTTTTTTTTTGTATCGATTTTTCAAATTTTGTTTTGTTTGAAAAAGTATGTGCCGAAATTCGTCCCATTTTAATTTGGTGAAGGTCTGATGAAGAACTTCGAAGATATACAACAACAAACTCTTCAATAAATTACGGCAAATCTCTCGGGACTGCTGCAATCGCATGTCTGTTTATTGTTTATACCATTTCATAACATAACATCAAGTCAGTGCGCTCTTAAGGGGTACGCAGATCTCTCATTTGACCAAGTTATATATGTTCAAGTTTCATGCTATTCGGCTAATCTATTCTGGCGTTACGAGTATAGGAAACTTACTAAAGAACTTGCCTATTAGGTAGGGTACAACTAAAAAGTGAAAAATAAAAAAAACTTATCTACAAAAAAATACTAATGACTTCCAAATAAGAAAACTACAAATTGTAAAAAAACATTATTTTTGGAAGTCGGTGTTCATAACATAAAAAATGGTACTTACGAAAGACAGTGACTTCCAAAAATAAAGTTATTTTTCACTTTGTAGTTTTCTTATTTGGAAGTCGGTAGTATTTTTTTGTAAAAAAGTTTTTTTGTTTCTTTTTCTTCCTCGTTTCTAATGAGTCTATTACTTAACCTACTCAGTACTTATCCTACAAAGTGCACTTTCTTAAACCAACAGAAACTCTTAAGAGAAAATGTTAGCTATGTCAATGATTGTTGTGAATTTACAAAATAGTTAGATGATTTCGATGTTATAAAAATTCCAGAATTTAATCTAGTACTGCATTAAATTTCAAATATTATTCCCCTGGTTTAAGTTAGACTATGTCCTGCTCATTCATCTTTGAAATCCAGCTTAGACATTAAATGCAATAGACACAAATTCTGATTCCAACTTAGTTTCTTATCAAGACATTCTTGATCGGATACCTCAAGGTATATTAAAGTCTTATTCAGCTTTGTGAATCAGGATCAATCACTTCTGAGAAAATCATAGATCTCTAAATCATTGAATGTTCTCTAAAACTTTATGTTTGGAGTACAAAACAAAATCTTACGCGCTATAGCTGTTAGACGGGCCATGGTTGCTTGTAGATCTCAAGTTAGTTGGAGTGGTTGTTATAAGTTACAGATAGGAGCTTAGATAACTGTTGGGCTGAGTAGTTCTCAATTAGATGCTACAGAATGAAGAGTGGATTGTAGAATAGTACCTATACAAAGATGAAAATATTTCAAATGGTATTATTGTAGGAACAACAGAGAAAGACTAGTCACTAGATGACATTGCTTGAATCGGACTACAATTTGGCAATATGACTTAGTAAATTACTCCAATAAACGCCTATAGAAATAAGTTAGTTATTGTAAAGCCTGTAGGTACAGAAAACTTTTCCCCTAATGAAATAAGAATTTCCAATATGATTTGACATTTATAAAAGATTGTAAAAATAGAAACGTACGTCGACGTCAAATTTGACGCGGCGCATTAGCCGATTACAATTTTGCTTTTAACAAATTGGATTTTTGTCTGATCTATCAACTGAATTTGTTTTTATCAAAGATTATTGGTAATACATGATGTATAATACATATATACTGAGTAATATACATGTATCGAACATTTACGATGGGAAATAAAATCATTCACAGTTTTATAGTACAGGGGCTGGTGAAAATATATACCTACTCTGGTTATGTTAAACGGAAGTGTCGTAATAAAACTGTGGTAGCCAGCTATATGGCACGCAATTTCCCTGTACACCGGTACGTCATTAGTAGACGCGTAATTAGTGAGTACAATTTAAAGAGAAACCCAGTGAATAAGTTATTCAAATGATGCCCGACCTAGGTTGTCGCTTGGGTTGGTTTTCTTTGCTGAATGTGCATATGTGGGTATAGATAACGATAATGAACATACAAAATGCAACCCTAATTAAAATAACATAGGAAATAAATCACATAATAAATACTACTTTTAATGTGTTCTCCTGTCATACAGATCCGCCTTGTTCGGCAGTCAGAGGCTTTAAAAACTGCTGTTCAAATTGTGTCAATAGATTTTTTGTATTTGTAGGTATTTGTAATGCTCATCACATCACTGTTGTAAAGTTCAGTTTTGTTTAGTCAAATACAAATATTGGACAACTTCAGAAACAGCTTCACCAAAATGTTACACACGTTTAAACTCGCTTAAAGCAGCTTAAATCCACATTATCAGCTTCACGAAAATTATAAGATTTATTATTTATAGCGCTGCAGCGCTTTTTGTTGAAAGCCGTGCAGTTGTTCAGGTGATAAACGGGACATAAAATGAAGCGTAAATCATAAACCGCTATAAAATTAAAAGCGATTAAAGCCGCTGGAAGAACGTAACCAGTTCATAACAGGTGACTCCGGGTGAATGGTTACTGTTTGTAAATGGTTTTAGACACGTTCGTAGAAGAAGTCGTTTCCTGTTTATTACCTATGTTATTAATTTTCAGTTGTTCTTAAAACTAATTTGAGTTATATAATTTTATTGGTTTTATGAGCAAAAGTTTCCATAACTCTGTTTTGGCGATAACTAACGCACTGCGACTGTTGAATCCAATTTTTATCAAGATCTCTAAAACAGAATTCGATCTAGAAAGTAAATTATCCATAAAATTTTTGGCATTATATCAGAATTTACTATTAAAGAGCATTAAAACTATACCTAATCATCAGAGCTCATGGATCAAAAACCGACATGTGCTTCAAAATACTAGTATTCAAGACGCGTATTTTCAGTCTTGTAAAATCCGTTTTTTTGTCGTCACCAAAATATTAGATATCAAGTCGTGCTACGTGATTCGACTGCTGAGGACGACTGTTGTACGCGACAAAATCTGCGTTTATTCCGTGACTGAACTGCACACCACCGTTAGACCTGTACCCCTATTCTCTAAGGTCATATCGCGCAAAATAACCCTCGCATAAATCAACATTTGTAATGTAACATTGATCTGAGTAATCCAATAACTTTACCCAAACATACCTATTTTCATTTTGCTTTCATCGTTTTCACATTTGGCAACGTTTTTAGCACACGTTTCAATATTATAACATTGGCAGGTACAACAATTCATTGCATCAATTTCCATTTCATTGAACTCTGTTTCCCTGGTCCCGCGGTATTGGGCTGAACTGAATTATTGAGCACTTTCCAGTCATGAAATGATAATAGACTGAAATCAATATCTAGGCCAACGTTACTTTGTTTAACATCGCTCGCAAATTTCTCCTTCGTTACCGTAAATCAATGTTTTTATGTCAAAAGTCTTCCACGTCAAAGCCCGTGAACCGAGACAAATGTAATCTCGCAAGATTTCAACTTTACATCCACGCGAAAACATCAGATAACAATTTTTTGAAGTTGCCGGATATTTTCGCTTGAACGCACTCTGAAGGACTGCAAAGAGAGGCAAAGGTAAAGATTGACGTCACGCAGAACAGAACGTCGTGTTACTTTGACCTTTGCTGCTTTACAATAACGTACAATGCACCTAAAAATGAAACATTGCCGCCGGCAAAATTATTTCTTTGCGAAATTCCTCAAGTTAACAAGGAAAACATGAAACTTCTGTCATTTCCTTTTGGAATTTGTATTCAGCAAGCTTTTGAAACGATATACTAAAATGTATGCGGCTTCATGCTTTAATTTTTATGGTCTTGATTTTCTTCTTGTAATTTATATGAATCTCGAATATTGGCAATCACCGCGGGCTACAATCGATCACCAACTGTAATACTTTATTAATTATCTTTGGAAATACGAAATTATTCAGTATCATCATAACATCATTCGATCAAGCCAATCAGTTCGACCCCACTCAAAGTTGTAAAACATTTTAAATGGTGTTTTAAATATGCTATCTTATTCATATTCAAGGCTTAATTATATTTATATCTATGATCATCATGCTAGCAATGTACTAACGGAGTCCTGCTATGTAAGTGCTATCACGTGACGTGACATCGCACTTGAACTTGTAACCCCAAAGCTATTAATAGATACAGGTGTGCTCAATGCAGTGAAGTAAGGTTGTAGCTATATATAGAGGCAGCATGTATACGAGATGTCATCTCATCTGTGCCCGCGGCGACAAAGCATCAGCCAGGTCAAAGGGTGGGGCCGGGCGCATTGTTAACTTGCGACTCACGCTGAAGGGCTTTTGATGACGACACTTGCCTCGTATACGTCACGAGCTCTACTTCAAAAAAATGTATCTCAACAGGTTTTTTTGGGGTGTACCTAATAGTGTAAACCCCGGTGAAAGTTGACAAAAATGACAACGAGATAAAATATTTTTGTTTCGTTTTCGTTGGGCTCGGTTTTGTTTTCGCGGAATGTTCGTTGTCTATTTTATCAGGAACAGGACGCACGTTGACGAGAACATTTTGTTGTATCTAGTTTGGGCTGTGATAAAAAGTGGTAAGTATCATGAATGTTGTTAGAATACCCCCATATTTTCCGCAGTGAGTGTACGAAATTCTTATCACACTCAAAGTATCCTATACTTAAGCCATCTTCAGAGGAAGATTTATGTTAAGTATCGAGCTCCTTTCCTTTACCAAAAAAATCATCCAAAACTGAAGATCTCCAAAGCCCTTCTTGCACAAAAGCCCTATGTACCCTCAGCTACGCACACCCTCTAAAGGGTGAAACCAGGTTACATTCTAAAGGTGCTATTTTTCACTTTATCAAAGGTAGACGCCCTTCCTTCCTGTCCCCAATGAAAAGGTCGAAAAAGGAACATGCTATAAAACAGTTTTTTTTTTGAAGGCTAACTGAACCGATGATTCGATGAAAAATGGTGGAATTATTCATATTATTCACAAACTTTAATGTTGTTACAGTGGATAAATGTTTGGAAATATTCGGCGATACTTTCTCTTTGAAACTCTTTTCTAAGGTTAACGTCTATTCTTTTGTAAAACGACCATTATTTTAATTTTTGGGCATGTGTTTTGACTTGAAACTTCTTCCTATTTAGTTTTCAGGTGTGCCTGTTTTAAGTTTTACAACAATTTGAGCTGTAACTTGGTAAATTGGGCTGACTGAACTGTACACATAATTTTCAAAATTCCACGAAAAATTTGCTCCTTATTTCAACAACAATTCTTAAGCATAGATTGATTACTTTAAAACTAGGTATGTATAATCTCTTAGACATTCAGGTTATCAACAACATCCATTGCTTCGTCTATTTTCACAAGCGCTGCATAATTTCCCTCCATAGTTTTAACACTCGAAGGAACCCATCCGCAATTCTGTCGTTAAACTATACCCCATCTCAGGACTAGTTTCAATTCGAACTTAGTCTGTACTAAAGTAGTATTCTTGTGAAGTCAGGATCCTGAGGCGGGCGACAGACGGATCTTGACTCGCTGAAATTAATCCATCTTCCTTCTCAATAGCAACGAGAAAATGTATTAATGTCGCCACCAGGAACAAGATGGCTACTCACGTACTTACATGAGCTTGTGTAGAGAAGTTTTCTAAAGGAAAGCAACATCTTTGATCCCAGTATTAAAAGAACAGCACGTACCGGACTTCTTAAAAACCGTATAAAGATGGCAAGTCTTGCTTGGTTTTGTTAAGTGAAACTTCTTATCCATAGTATAATGGATGGATAATTGCCTTGGTTATACAACATAACCTGTCTACTAGGACACTACAGATACTAGGTATCTGGATATCCATACACAGTCATAATATGACTGAACATAATTAATAGGTAGTACTAAGCTGTGCCACTTTGGTTAGCTTAAATAACATATTATACATCTATTTACAAGAATTTACCATTGAGCTTACAATATGTAGTGCATTTTGAATGTAGAACTCTTTGAAAGAAAATGCACTTCAAGAGGATTGCAGAAAATTTCAATCTAGACACTTATTTGACTGTTGATGTCGTCTCGAAATCCTTTCAAATTTATTGAGGCGAGTCTCTCCAGGAGACCAGGAAAGTTGGTTGGTGGTTTTACTTATCTAATAGAAGGTAAATTTCTGCCTTTAAATACTGTAGAAGATTTTTACGAATTTTATTCATGAATATTAAACCAAGTCTTAAAAGTAGATAGGCACCCATAAAATATATTTATCAAACAGTCATTCATACGTAAGCCCCTGCAGCGGTAAGTTCACTGCATACAAATGCAAACAAGTTGCTCAATAAAGTCGAGCAGGCGTTTAGACGACACCGCATCTTGTGTTCCACCAATTTATGTAGCGAAAGGACAGTTTTAAATAAAATGTTTTATGAACGTCTATAAAATGCTTTTAGTGCAACATGTGTTTACTCTTACGTCGTTAATCCAAACTTTGTACAGCAACGTCGGTTTATGGGAGGAAAGTAAATATTTATGGCACGGCCTCATCTGTCATCAAGTATTTAAGTAATTTTCCGGCTCACCCTCGCTTCTAATCAGCTAGTGCTTCGAAGCCGGGTGCTTTCCTTAATTTTCGCGACAGCCTATTAACCAGGCGCAAGTTATTGCTCACTCCCGAGGGATCACAGCTTGGTTACCATGGCAACGGGCACTTTGTGTGCGTTAACACGCAGTTTTCTGTTTGTGTGGGTGTGAAAGTTTAGTCTGCGGTTCTAGAACTTGTGGATTCTTATCTATCGGTTTTTCGTATACGGCGCTCAATGTAGTTTGATAGTGAAGCCGGAGATTAAGTGAGCTCCAGAAACTAGGTGAGCGTCGAGAGCAGAATCGTTGGCTCAAAGTATTCTATTTCATCGAATATTATTATAAAGATTCTTGATTTGAGGAAGTTGAATATCATTGATATCCGTTATTAAAAAGACTTACTTTTGCGTAAGGTAATCAACTTAATTATACCGGGTCTTGACAATGAGTGCATCTTCGTAATTTTCACAGCCAAACCTGAGTCCTACTGTCTTTGCTTTCGGAATATAATCATGAAAGACCTATCACCAATAACATAGTGCTTGAAACGATAAAATTCGCTTTAACACTATTAGCAATCTTGATCCCGGGACACTCCTGAGCTTCTCATAGCTTACGTTAAGCCCGTGTTTCTAAAAAGCCGAAGCTTCAACATTCAGTGATGGGATCAAGACGATTCGAGTTCGACACGAAGTAGGCAATATAACGCAATAGGGCGGTCCCCCGGGATTGGGGTGTATCGTAAGTGTTGATACGAACAGTTTTGTGTCCTCCCCGTGTTGTCGGATAATATGTGTTGCTGACGTTTGGCCCGCTCTAACCAGAATTTTTTCACCGTTTTCTTTAACGAATACAAATAAAGATTCGCCTTTAGAGCTTAATTCTGTTGACAAAGGTTTGTGTCTTTCTTAATACTTGTTAGGTTCTTTTATCAACTCTTTTGTTGTTTTTAGAATTGTTTCTAAGTACTTGTCTACTTCTACTCCGTTTTGATTTTATTTTTAGCATAGCGTGGGCAAGTTTTGTTTGACTGCTAAAGGTTGGAAAGTTTTCAACCAGATGAAGCCTTTAGTCATTACTACAATCATAAAGAAAATTATTCTGAATTACGGTTTACTCAACCCCTTTCGAAAGTTATTACTTTAAGTGTTCTTTTGGTATCTTTTTTCGCCAGTTACCTGTTCACTTATTTGCATATTAATCTACATGGTTATGCATCGGCAAGTACCTATTCGCGTAGCATTAATTGTAATTACTTAATGTCTGAAGAGAGTTCCGCAAGGTTCAACACTGTGTGGGTCTGCCTTTACTGCGAACTCATTATATTAATGATTGTAGATTTTAATTAATAACTGTAAACTGTAAAAAAGTTTCATTAAAATAAGTATACTAAAACATATTTTCTAAAGATCTTCATTCCTAGCATGTAATCACTATTGTGTTTAACAAAATAGTTCTACAAATATAGCAATAAAGAGTATTCCAAAATCAGCAAACACAGAGGGTCAAATCAGGTCTCTAAATCACAGCAATTAACCCAACAGCCATACACATTTTAGGGAAAGGTCATACAACCATAATAAAAGACGGACGGTCGAATAGTTCGTAAAATTGACGGCGCTCATTGGCTCAGATTTGAAAATTAGGGTTGGAAAACTCCGTTCGACGTTATCCATGTCCATTAGAACAACAGTCCTAAGCAAACATCGGGTGTGTGTGGCCACGCAGATAAGTGTTGCTACGCCATCTATGTTTTGTAATTAGAAAACCGTATGTGTGAGTAAATTTATTAATACTGGCCGCAGGTACCTACTGTGTAGCTGTAGTATAAAAGTGATGACGTAGAAATTGTTGGTACCGATATTTAAATTCTAAATAATTTGAAAACTAAAATGCATTTACAGAATTTGTCACCGAGACAAGTTTCATTGATACGGTACTAGACTTCAGAAATAACTGAAATAAATCAATATGAACATCACTCTGCGATCCAGGTACGAGTATTGGGGGTGCTCATTCATAGCTATCATTGGACACTAAATACTTGAGAATATAAAAATAAGATTAATTAAATAGAAAAACCTAACTAAACGTTTCGCTTCGGACATTCAAACATAGCAAAACAATTAACTATCCATTGAATTAAATTCATTATACGAAAACTGGTGTATGTTGTACAACAGAAATAGTCTAATTTGAAAAATAAAATACCACTTCAAATGCAAATGTGGACTTGACGCGTGTACTTTAGTACGTAGCTAAACTCCATTTGAAATAACATTAGACATGTTTCCAAATCTATTTAAAATCCGTTCAACCGATTTTGAGTTCTATCCCGTAAACATAAGGATGACATAAGTAGCATAAACCTGTTACCAAAACCAACTGTTTACTACAGCTACCATTTGTCGTATCACCAACGCAATAGAAGTCAAAATCGGTTGAACGGGCTGTAAAATGGGCTAATTTAAACGTCTAATGTTATCGCAAACTAAGAACAGTTCGTAACTAACTGGAATATAAATAGATTCAATCGAGGACAGCCCAAATTTAATCATTCCGAGTCCTGTACGATTAGAATCGACCCAACTTTCAACGAAACAGTAGAATAAGTATGTACAGTTCTCATATTAATTTATGAAGAAGAATAATGAAACACAAAAATACTATTGATCATGCAGGTAAAGCTACTAACTGATCATTTAAATCATCTTATGAGATAAATTAGGTGTATTGCTTATTCTTTCTACACCTCGCAGACATCCAAAGCATATTGTAGCAATGGAAGTGCCATATAGATACCGTAGCAAGACGTAACCATTAACCAATTTCCTTAATGGCATTTATGCACATTACGACCGCGTTCACCTCTCTAACGAGCAGCATCACACACAGTACAAGTCCCCATAAGAGCAACAACACGAACGACGGGAAATAAATGACTTCGAATACCACAAGAAACGGTAACAATAAAATAAAGACTTAAAGACCGTCATATTTCAGTACCGAGGAGCAAGTAGGAAGAGGGTGCATGACCTCCACATTTCCAATAAAATTTTCTGCCATGTATGAAATCGTTTATACAGTAAGCTTCATTACTTCCGTGAGAGGCATCTATTTTTGAATATTCCTTAAGAAAAATGTGGTGAGGAACGTGCCTTAGTGGCGCTAGCGTAGTCTGGGCCTTTCATACGAGTTCAAAGGCGCCGCACCCGTCTACCGCGGTGACCAGTTATTACGTCACTATGGGACATGGTGGCGCTTTATTGATTTTTATTACGACTAAAGTAATATAAGTCACTAATGCTACACACAATTTAACAAGAACTAGGACAGTTGAGCTGTCCACATTATTTAATTAACGAGACTGCGCTAACGTAATTTGTTAGAGCACTATTTTCGTTTAATGGGTATGAAATCATCTTGTTTATTTTCAAAGAAGTGACATCAGAATTTTCTGTTGCAACATTGTATACAGTTTCTGCTTACTGTTTACATCCAAGAACCCTAATTCCACCATCAAAAGGTGCGTGATTAAACTGACGTGAAATAAGACAAACTGCGTAAAAATAAACATAATATGGTATCTGGTTACCCTCTACGCAAGCTTGTGTGACAGCACTGACAGCGCTCACAAAACGCTCGCTTTAGCGTTGACTCCGCAAATATTTCCCATAAAGCCACCGACGGAACCCGGGAAACGTGGCCCGAGTGAAATATGGACGTCCTAGTATTGCCATTCCGTAAAATGATTCGTGATTTACGCGCCGTGCTTTTGATACATGAGCGAGATTTGCGTCGCAGGTGACGTGGCGGGCTAACACCCCGCACTCTCATCTCGAATTGAATTGTTGTTCTCATATTGAATGGTGCGTATATATATAAATATTGGACTATTTCTCACATCGTTTCTATTAAAGTGTACACCAAGGGATAAATGTGGAACAGCTTTGTGGCAACTCATATAACGAAAATGTGTTACGCGTTCAGTAAACCTTTCAATACATGTTTGTCACGACAATATCTTCGTACAAATTGAAACTTTTGACACGGATTCAAAGCGATATTTTCTTTATTTTTTATCTACTAAAATCTCTACTGTTCTACTACTTTACGCCGAAGAATTCTTTAGTTAGCAAATTAGTCAATAGTAATATACCTACTCAAAACAGACTCTTATTACATAACTCCTAAAAGCTGGAAATTTATCTCCTAAATGCTCATATTATATGAGTGTACGCTCCTATTTCCTCGGTTTTCTGCTACTGCCCTACCGTTGGATGCCCCTAAGGAGGACAAACGTGGCCATGTAGCTAATGTACGCGTCACCGCAGCGACCTGTGGTACACAGCTACTCCATAAACTGTTCAGTAAACTCCTGAGGAGTTTACTGAACTCCTGAGGAGACAACGAAGAACACACATCCATGCTCGATGTACCACGACTAATATCAACTTGTACCTACTATGTTCTTTCCAAAAGGGTGAATAAATCTTCAGGCAGTATCAATAAAGGAGAAACTCATGTTTGACTTCTTTACAGCCGACTGGTCTATACCAAAAGATTGTATCTATAGCAAAGTTCTAATTTTCCATTTTACTTGCTTGTTATGTCTGGCGTTATGATGTCTTAGTATAAATGGGTCATATGGTCTAAAAACTACGTTATTTGTTTGTGCGATATCTTCACAAATCGCTCCAGATTTCGACGACCACGTGAAATGAGAAAAGTGTATTCCATAATGACTACATTGTGCAAAGGAAAGCGTGATCTTTTAATGTTATTGATCAATTTTGTGCTGACTCTGAAATTGAGATGGACCTATTCCTGTCTATTCCCACAATGCACCATATTATTCAATTCTAATCACCTCAGATTGAACAAACACTAATGAATTAACTGACTCGAATTAATGACTAGATATTTAATCAGGGTAAACTCACGTTAGCATACATTTACCTGAACAGTTTGCGTTTGAAACCATGCCCTGATGTGTATCTAATATCAAGCTATCATTTCAACCGCGAAGTTATGCCGTCAGATTTCTGGGAAATATCGAAGTGGGTCAATAAATGTGGTAGATAGTTTCTGTAATAACATTTGTCGCGGAATTTGTGGCGGGCCTGGCGGGTTGTTGGGGGGTGGTTGGTAGCCGGAATCAATCCACTCACGTCAGCTCCGTTGTCCAATCAACTGACACACACTGTTCGCTGGGGATCAACGCGGTTGGCGCGAGTGCCCACCATGTACGAAGATAAAGAAGGTTTTATTTTTCACGTCTCGGCTCCGAGACGTTGATAAATGTCGCCGCTTAATTATATGTTGACGTCTTATCTAAATTATTTCAGACGTAGGGCTGTACTACGTACTAACCAGTAGTGCAAGATTGTCTCAGAAAATGCGATTGCTTTTTGTTGCAATTTTTCCTTTGAGTCCGTTTTGCTTTAAATAATATTATTTGTTGTTTTTAGTCAAAATGTTATAAACATTATATTGCTTTTCTTTAATTTCAGGTAAGTTTCCAACGACATCTCTTCACAATTGTCTCACATCCAAACTTTAAATCCGGACATTACTGGTAAGCAATTTAAGCACCCAATAAACGTTATAACAAATCACCATTTAGCTACGTCCAATTAACCGGACATCCCCTTTAAAAATACAAAATAAAGCATGTGGTACACCGAAAACTTTAGTAGCTCGGCGGTGTCCTCATATAGCGAGGTCGGAGCCATCGTTGTGACAGCGACTGAGTGTGGCTGTCCCCCGTGCGGCCGGGCGACCCCCGCAAACAATTAACTGGCCCCCAAACTACACAGACTACACACTAATAGAGATTTTGAAGAACTAAATGCGGAAATAGAAGGTTAGAAATACAAAGGAAGTCGGCCCAGCTTTACAATTGACGTTTCTATATGGATTTTGCTTATTAAAGAATACTTTGTGGTTTAGATTGTGGAGTTCATTTATGTTAAAAGTAAGAATATTCTGAAGCGGGTTTAGTAAAAAACCGGCCAAGTGCGAGTCGGACTCGCGCACGAAGGATTCCGTACCAATATCGCAAAAACTGCCAAAAAAATTCACGTTTGTTGTATTTAGCATTTGTTCTGAGCGGCAACAGAAATACATCATCTGTGAAAATTTTAACTGCCTAGCTACCACGGTTCGTCAGATACAGCCTGGTAACAACAGGCAGACAGACAGACATACAGACGGATCGCGGAGTCTTTGTAATAGGGTCCCGTTTTTACGCTTTGGTTACGGAACCCTAAAAACAGGTGAAACTGAAACACCTACTTAATAAACAAGAGCACGCAAACTTTTCCATTTAAAACATTAAAACCCGGCTAAGTACACGAAAATTTCATCTCGACCCCAAAACCAATATTTTTCATCGATACCCGATCGCGACACGAAAATAAATTCAAGTACTGTTTATACACAATAAGGAGGGTAAACAATCCATGTCACCCCTTACACAATTCTGTCAGTTGCCCGGATGACAGGTCATATCCGGGGCCGGGCGGTCAACCGCCGACTCTGTCGATTCTATTACAGTGTGCGTGACAGATTGAGGTGGCCACGCTACGCGTCAACTGACGTCCATTATATTGGCTACTAATCAATCTTTTTTTCGCCATGAAATATTAAATTAACATGTGGAAACTTTACAGACAGGGCCAGGTTTTTTAGCGTTGACTGTTTTCATATGAAAGTTATTGTCGTTGATTAGAGCGTTTTAGTATTATATAGATGTCTGACCATACCGTTCAGTACAGATATATTGTAGAGAGAACTACAAATCCTTTCTTGATATGATAGACCTGGATTTTTAGTAACAAATCTGAATCCAGTTTCACAGTATCTCTAGCAAGAATTAGTCAAGCTTACAATACTAATATGTCTTGTTGTTTCTTAAAACCATTTTTCTGAGTATTTTACTGAGGAGAAGTAAATTCAGTTCAATCGAATAATCAGAAAAATGATCAGTATAGTCAAATTGATGTTTTATATATTACAATTTCATGAGTTAAATTCATTACCATTTTATAAGACAGGTCGATATAGCCTGGACTAACAAGGTGCAATACATTTGTAAGTTAACAAGGCGATGGCCATAAATTCAGCTTGTTGCTACACTAACGCCGAAGCGAAGTATAAGAAAAATAACAGAGTTAGCTTTAGAACAATGCTCAAGTTTCAGCCATTCTGAATTCATCTGCTGTAAAACTGAATATGAATTGGTGAAACATGGTTTGTGGAATATATTAGTCTTTTATTTTAAGTTTGTTTACTATGTGAGTCAGTTACGAAATGTTTACCGAGTTGATTTTTGACCACGTACTTACTTGCTTTTTAACCGACTTACCTAAAAGGAGGAGGTTCTATGTGCGACTTCATGTTTGTTTTTTTTTTGTGTTTGTTCACCGATATCTCCGTCAATTGTGGACCGAATAATTTTTTTTTTGTTTGATGGTGTATATTACGAAATTGGTCCCATTTTAATTCTGTGAAGATCTGATAAAGAATTTCGGAGATATCAACAGAACTCTTCAATAAATAAGGGCGAATCGCTCGGGATTGCTGCAATTGCATGTCTGTTTATTGATTATTCCATTTCATAACATAACGTCACGCCAGTTCGCTCTTAAGGGGTACGCAGATCTCTCATTTCACCGGTTATGTTCAAGTTTCATAACATTTGGGTTATCTATTCTGGCGTTAAGGTAACTTATTAAAAAAACTTGCTAAATAGGTTCAACTAAAAAGTGAAAAATAAAAAACTTTTTACAAAAAAAATACTACCAACTTCCAAATAAGAAAACTACAAAATGAAAAATAACTTTATTTTTAGAAGTCGGTGTCTTTCGTAGGTACGATCTTTTTTGTTTTATGGACACCGACTTCCAAAAATAAAGTTATTTTTCACTTTGTAGGTTTCTTATTTGGAAGTTGGTAGTATTTTTTTTGTAAAAAGTTGCAGCACTTTGTAGTTTTCTTATTTGGAAGTCGATAGTACCTATTTTTTTTGTAAAAATGTTTTTTTTTTTAATATTTTCATAAAACATGCAGAGATCTACGTCCCAATACCGACTCGACGACAAGTTTTGACGACAAGTCTATAAAACACGGTGACGCGATTCACCGACCACAAACAGAATTCTCCATAAATACTATCTCAAACAATGACTTAACCAAGAGGTATAATTAATCCATAAAATAGATACTTTCGAGTAACGAGTTACCGTTAATGTTTCACTTTACGTTCACAAACCTACAGGGAACAATAAAAATGTGTGAAATAAGAAGACGGTGTGGCAGAATGGAAGTAATAAAGAAATAACTGGTAAGGTTCGCGCGAATAATTCCAAATGTTCGACAGAATAGTCACCCAGATGCCTTTCATACATTTATGCATATACAAGGGGGACATGAAATATTTTCTCACCTTTCCACCGATGGGTTAATACTCCTTTGTGTGTTCGTAATACCATTTTGGGATAGAATTCTCCATCGATTCATGCTGGAGCAGTGTACTCGATGTTAAACTCCATGATCCTGTACACATTTCCGACTCAATTAAACTTTTCCTGCAGATAACAGAGCCTCCATTGATACCAACAAACGGTTGGTTCGATAGCCATCGTTTTTGCTTTGTGGTCGTGTTTTCTTTAATAGGATGAGTTTTGTTTGTATTTCTGCTTACTAGTTAAACTGGAGTTTTGTTCAACTGTGATAAAATATTGAAGTCAGTTTTTACCCTATCATTTCCTTTATCATCAATGAGTTCAGTATGGTTTCGTTTTAATGCTGTAAACCTTTTGGTTATCATAATAAATTTCAATCATTGTAAAGTGCTTGGTCCTCTTTACCTCAACCCTGGGTAACCCTTCCGAGTCGACTGATATTAATCATGACTTACCGTTCATATTTATCTTCTGTATCGGTCAAAAATATCGCTCCCTTTGAAAGTAATAAATTGTAGACCTATCTTTTGCGTTGGACATTTTTTCTACAATAATATCTTAAAAATATCCTATTATCATTTATTCTCGTAAAGGAAATAGCGAATTTTATTATTGAAGATTAATTTATTGGGTATTTAAGTTGTGTGTTTGTGATTCAAGTTATTGATCAACTTACTATTTTGATTTCTAACTACCATTTTACTAGCTAGACTAGCATTTATTACTATTTTACTAGCTATACTAGCATTTATTACTATTTTACTAGCTATGCTAGCATGTATTACTATTTTACTAGCTAGACTAGCATTTCCCTTTCAAAAAATCTTATATATAACTGAAGGGAGTCATAGCATCTTCTTCGCTCGATTGGCTTCAACGCAGTAGCTTCAAAGTAAGTTCTTTCACTGCATACTTTAAAACACCTACAAAACTTTACAGCTCTAAAACCTTTTTACGGCACAGATAAAAAAGGTTGAATAGTGTTGTCCCGACAAGCCCCTAAATCAAGTTTATAGTGTGTTTCTAGTTTTACATATACTAGTACCTTCATATCGTGTCCTGATTTGACAGCTGCGTACGCAAATGACTTGTTGAGTGGCCCACTCTAGCCCTACGCTGTACAGCCTACCGTTCTCCAATAATATTTAGGTAATTGAGCGTTAATTATTGATTGGAATGCCTGTCAATCTGTGGTTGATTAATTTGAGGTTAGACTGACTCTACGCCAGTCAAAATTTAGTCTGATGCGAAAATTCCGATATTTATTTAATTAACCGTAATGGAATTTAGTTTGATATTTACATTAGAGAAATGTGAATCGGGTTTCAGCCTGTTATTTTAGTTAATACCTGGTATTAACTAATAGGCTTTAAAGGTTGAAAACCTGTGAGTTTTACTCCTGTTCTTGAATATATTTCAATTTCTATAACGGCTTTTATTGACAATATTAATCTATATCTAAGTACAGGGTGAAAGGTACTGGGCCTTTTAGTGTTGTTACTTTTCGTCGGAATTTTCCATCCATATTATACTGGATGGAAAATTATCTTAAATAATCCTACACTGAGTGGTTCGACAAAACAGAATAATTTACCCCATCACTCTCACAGTTACAGATGCTCCTTTCATGGTTCCTCAAATAAAAATATTCTCCTAAAGTCCTCTGGTTGATGAATGTAGGGTCTCAGCAATGAATAATGGGCGTCGCTTAATAACGGCGTCGTAATTGCGTTATCTAGGCTCCAGGGGGCGGGGGAACCTCTGCTATCCATAACTGGGAACTCATAATTGTCACCGGCAGACGGACGAGTGCCTTCGTCCGGGTTTATGGTCGACATGCCGATATTATGTCTAATTGTAATTAGGTACTTGATGTTAATTAGGCTTGACGGAGTTAGCAGAATGATGTTGTTGTATCTAGTATAGTGTTAGGTCCTAGATAATTATAGGTCCATTTCTGTTTTCCGAAGACGTAGGCAAAGACAAAGATGACGCGTTTAACACAGACCTGGACAAACACATTCAGTTGAACTGTTTCGTAAAAGGGTGGGCTAATCTTGCCATCTGCAAGGACACAAATTTTAATCCAGGATTCGGATTGCTACCAAATGCGTCTTATTTGGGATCGGTTCCGTATTTTCATTAAACATGTATATAATTTCAAGTAAAATATAAACCGAGATTAATTTCCAGCTATACGACATCGATGTCTGGTAAAATTTTGCCTTCAGGCACAACTGTGGGTGACACATAAATAACTGTTACAGTTCCACTAACTATATTATTAAAGATCTCGGAAACACACCTGTATATTTCGCGGAATTTAATACGCCTCCGCTGTTTGAGGCTTCAGGCGATTCTACCTACTGGTATCTGAAGGCCATGAATGTGTGACATTTAATTAATTATCAGTATCTTTAAACGATTCATAAAACAAGCTTTCAAATTAAAAAATAATATTTTTTAAACAAGTTTTTATATAAAAAATTGCATTGTCAAAGATTTGTTTAAACTAGTTTTTATATTAAAATATTGCATTGTCACGAGAAACAAACGTGTGTGCAAATTTTCAACTCAATCGGACACTGGGAAGTGGGTCAAATTTAACTTGCTAGATTGGATTACATACACCGGGATAGGTGAGTAAATAAAAACTTGTAATTAGTGAACACAGTTCACAAAACCACAGCAAGTTCCAAACTCCATTCAATAAAGTGAGGTCTCTCCAGGTGCGAATATCTAGTGATCTTGCTATTGGAACGTCTGCTTAATCCCGACATAAAAGATAGAATGCTTTGTCTCGTTTGTCTCCCTCAAGAGTGAAAGAGACGTGAGTTAAGAAGTGCCGAAGAACGCAATTGATCACGCTAATTCTCGAAGCTTTGCGGAAAAAAATGTCGACAATTTGTCACGTTATAACGAGTGGATTCTTAGGTAATGTTTTCTTTGAAGTGAAGACGGCGATTTTTCTTTATTATAGTAAGCGTGCTACATAATGGTTATATTAAATTATATGGTATATAGGTACTATTATATTCTTAGTAGAAAACTATTGCACCAAACAATAAGGCACAAAATCTGTAAAAAGTTTATACCATGAACGCATTTTGCCTTCCGTTGAAACCATATGAAAACATATTGTTATTGCACGCGAAACTTTAATATTTTAACGTGGCCGATCGTAAACCATCGCTGAAGCTTTTAAATACTCGTTTGGCCGGCCGGTTGTATTAAACAATATGCATCTCCGCTTCAAGCTTTATACTGGATTATCAGTACTGGTATCGCAGCACTCTGATCCGAATTTCCTAAAAGCAAATTTTGCTATGTGCAGTGACAGAACATTGTATTAGTTAGTCTGACACACCGAGCAATTGAAATTGGACTCTATCCAGCTAAGTGAAGGACGATTTTAATGTTGTTGCGAAGCTAGCTCACAATCTAGGTGCGTTCGGGTTCCCTAGTAGGTGGATGAAATATGAAGGCACAAAGGAAGAATCTCATTCCGTTCGTGCCTGAAGCGTTGCTCTAGGAGCTGGAATGATGTTGGATATTGAATGTATGAATGAATGAAATTGTACAAAGCAAATGAAGTGTATAGTTAGGTTACTTGGGCGCCGAGCATTGAGTTATTGAGTTTAATCCGCCGTTGATGTATTTGTACAGTTACCTTTGCTACCGTTGTTGTGGAAATTGAGAACGTTTACAAGTTCAATTTCGTGATACAAGTTTTGTAGAGTTCCATACTGATGTCAAATTCGATTTTTAAGATAATTTTAAATGTAAACCAAGACAAGACTTTAAATCAGTACCTTTTACGAGGGTGTCAATAAAGAAACAACAGAAAGTTGAAGTGAATCGTAAAAACAACACTAATCCGGATGTGTCCCCAAAAAATCCCGTAGCGAAAGTGCCCACCCGGCGTTATACCGAAAATATCGTCTGTTTTGATTTATGTGCCTTAAAAGCGGCCCTTGCTCCGTGCCTCGAGTTATTGTTTTTCCCCTTATGAAAATAGCGTATTTTTCCCACCCGCGGTCCACTGCCGAGCAAAGTTTCTTCGTGATTTATTCAGCATTAAAGTTTATGTAGCGAAAAGCCGAAATATTGTATTTTTGAGTTCTGATTCTGTTAACAATTCCATCTGATAATTTAATTAAACGGTCAAGTGGATAATTTGTAATTAACAATTTTAATGAGGAGGTTGCGATTTCTTTTAAATAAATGAAGAAAACGAATTCCAAGCAATATTTTCGCAAGCAATAAAAACATTGAGACGTGAGTAACAGTGCTCTCGTCTCACCCTTGACCAGTAAAATAATGTCAATTTTGCTATACTGATCTTGTATTTTGGTCCGTTTTGAAGTTGTAAAAGTATAGTCAGAACTAAAACTATTATAAGTAACTTTAAAACAACATGTGGCCGTTATTAAATCACGCACCATATTGCGGAAATTTCGTTGAAGTTTGTCGCCTATAAAAATATTTTATAGCTGCAAAAAAGTATGAGCACACTATAATAATATAAATTTAATGGTAAAGAGACATTTTCACAGTCGTGTAAAACGTTTAATGGAGAAATTCATTGATATTATTATGAATAAAATTATGAATTATTCAAAATGCTAAAGCAAAAGTTCTTAGTCAACAGTCAGACTAACCTGAGATGTTTATTTTCAATATTTATCCTTTTCATCGTTTCAGTTACAACCTGGTTCAAGACAAAGTGACTCAACATATATAACAACATTCAACATACATATGGGAATGACCAAGTGACATTTAGCTAACACTTGTTAGTCTCATACACTAATGCCATTACTGAAACAGTCACATTGTCTCAACTCTCTTTTCTTGTTATTATTTTGAATGTTCTTCACAACATCAACAAATTTGCTAATGTTATGCATGCATCCATTACATCATCCACAATTAATTTGATCAGTGACATCATTCCTTTAAACAATTTATCTTCCCTTTTATTTCTGAGACATGCACCGTTTTCTCCCTATTCAAAGGTGATAAATTTGACACGTGCCCGTCAATCGAAGTCTTTTCAGGTAATTTCAGTTGAATAATACTGTCACTCATCATTATGACTCATAATAAATGTTATGTATATGACGCCGAGTAATACTGGTTACGAAAATTTATTTTACGTTTTTTCTTTATCTGATACTGTAAGTCTCTCTTGTTTAACAATTCTGAATTAGTAAGCATATATTAAATGAATAACGACGAATTTCGCTCGTCTAAACAAAGTTATATCATTTTTGTGACCAAAAGAATCATTAAAAACTTAACAAAGCAACAATACTCTCCCAATGAGGACTTATTCGTGGCAAGCTTGCATTCGGAAAGTGAAACAGAGCACCCGACAAGTTGGTTTTGGTCCAACCCTTTTTTGGCTTCACATAGCAGAATAATTGGGTCTTTTGTGGTTTCCGGCAACGTGTGTCCCGTAATGGGCTAAGCTTTTTGTGCCTTTGAGCTGCTCCACTGTCTATTGGGCTCTTTACATCCAACATTGGCTCCTTTACTTCCACAAAATATTTGCTAACGTGCGGGCTCTGCATGTTGGCACACGAAACTTTTTTATATTTAACTTTACTTACCCAAAAAATATTAACATTCATATTACAGAGACAAAGTTAAATGCGAATATAAAGTAGCGTCCGCTAAGTGTTTTACTTCGTTAAAGTTAAATCTATATTAACGGTGCTGATGGTAATTTTGATTTCGGAAAACAGAACGTTAAAATGTGTTTTGAAAGTAGCTTTTACAGTTTTTGTACGTGAACACCTTGAACGTCTAGGAATACCTACCGCACGCCATGAAATTTCACGGGGAGCGATTACTTTTAATACCAGCGTGTTCGTACACCGTCAATCATTTTCGTGGACACTAATGACCACACTTTGGTGACAATAACATTTCCATCTAAATTACGTAATAAAAAACAAGTAGAGGAAAGTTCATTAATATCATAAACATTTTCGTTTCCCCCCTCTGCCGCGGCCTTGTTACATTAGCCTCCGTGTAGATAAGAGCGCACTGGCTTTCCGCTGCCGGAGGGCTGCTATCTAATTCCCTCTTGTTATGATAAATGGTTTACGCATTTCCTAAACATTGATGTATTATTCTACGTTTAACATTCCGTCTAAATTACTTGACAGCTTTTGTTTGAATGTTAGACAGTTCTCGAAGCCGATGTTTATACTAATTGCTTCTTTAGAACTGATTTCCTAGATTTTCATTTGTGACAAATTAGATCGAGTTTGGTGCCCTTTTTACACCAAACACGATCTAATTTGTTTTTTGGCATTGACATTTCGATGACTTTTTCCTTGGCACGTGGAATACAGGTATGGTTCTATCAGGCGGTGGCACGATACATCGCGTGATGCGCGCCTCAGCGTAATTACGTTACATCAACCAAACAACAGGGAGCAATAACTGTAACCCATTACTCTGCGTTCTAGTGAAACGCGCAAGTTTGCGTTAACGTAGCTAATGCCTCTTTACGCTGTAAAACGCTGATGGCTTTTATGCTGTTCGTAAGTAACACGATATTTTGACGCGGTATATTAATAATTGAGTGAGTGCTTGCGCAGAATGCACGCGCGGCTGCGGTGGAATTTTGATCAAAGTAAAGTGTGATAATAAACCCAAGGGGATAGTGGTAGAGATATAGAGATTTAAAGCTAGTAAACTAACACAGGATAAAGAATTTAAAGAAAATACATATCTACTTTTCTGACACTATTGTTTCACCCCTACGGCGAATGGTAAAGCTAACTTCACTCACGCAAGCCTAAGCCTACCTGATTGCGCTGAACACAAACGCATCAAAATATTGTTGTAGTAGGGCCTAACCCCAATCATTTTCGGAGAGTGGCTTAGGTTTAGAAGGCTTATTGTAGAGTGTCATAAGCCCAAGAGGTTTCCGCCTAGATAGTTCGTCAATCCAATCTGTCGATCGACTGCTTATCTGATCTCCGCAACCCAGTAAGTGGGTATCACGATAGCCATTGGCTGGTGTCACTTTTCTGGCTTCAGACTACTCGCACCGACTGTCAAAGGTGTACCAACTGCCCGCACCCACGGCTTAACGTGCTTTCCAAGGCACGGAGGAGTCTCGGTTTGTAATGGATGGTCACACATCCACTGACCAACCTCGGCAAGCGTTGCTTAACTTTGAAGATTGACCCGTGCGGCTGTTATTATTTACCCATGAGTTCCTGATCTAGATAGTTCTTCAAAATGAGTAAACTTAGTTCTGCAATTATTGTTATTTTAAGTGTCGTCTGTTTCCTATTGCCTCGGTACTGCATGTTGTTAACAGCTATCCTTGGAGGATCGATAATGCTGTAATCACTATGCTTGACCGGCAGACTGGTGGCCGGCGATGTTATTAGCACATAGATGAATGCTGCCCATCCTCACATAATCCCCCAGTCGTATATTACAACACGCTCTTGAAGTTAGGGTGAACAGTATCATAGATCTCTTATGTTAAGTATAGATTTATTGTATATTATTATGCGGAAAAATATGATAATCCAAAGTGGTTAACGACGAAAGAAAAAATGGAAGTAAAATTATGTTGTAGTAGCTGTTTTCAAACAGCTTTTACTAAAATTAAATGAATGTAGTACCGAAACAAATAGCGAATAGAAACAAACATTACTTTTAATTAAAACTAATTTATCTTTCCTAATTTTCTAAATATGATGGTTTTCTCGTAAGGGGCGTACCCCTTACTTAATTAGGCAAGTAAAAAGTAAGTAGGCTACCTAAAAAACAGTAACATACTACAAGATAATAACCAATCACAAAACATATGCTAATTCCCAGCGACATAAACCGTATATGAAACAGAAATAATTATACATATTGTCTTTGACATACTACATAGCTAATTTGTGAGGTTATATACAATTATACAGCGATATATATAGGTAAGTATTATAAAAGTGGTATAATTTGAGTAGTCGCCGTGTTTGTTGCCTGGTCGCTAGGTGACAGATCGACAGGTGGCGTATGTCCCGTGCTTTATCGATTTTACCGACGACGCAGCTATTTCAACGGCACTTTGTGTTTTATTATTTCATAAGCTCGATTTGTGGCTTTGTCGTGTACTGCTGTGTATTTTCGAAGTGGCTTAAGAATTCAAATTGGTTTTAGAAATTGTGGAATGGGTTTGGATGTTTGTTTTGTTGGCTACAAGTACAAAAAATAATATACGTAGCACCATTATTTAAGAAACATTTTACTGTTAGTATACATTATGCTCATAGAGAGTAAAGAGTGAATTGGTTTTTCTATATAGGTAAGTGTGTTTCGCCGTCAATCACATGATCGCTTACCATCAGGTGTGATAATGGCAAACGCAAGGATTTTGTTAATAAAACAAGAATATATTACTTAGCGTTCATATTTCAGTGTTATCCAGTATTATTTGAATAGGTAATCAATCTCCTTCACTTAACAATAGTGTTCCAAACAAGTATTCCCTTTTATACAAAGGCTCTTCAATCTTGAAAAGGAAAGAAAGGTACCCATATAAAACATGTGTAGCATATATAAAGCTGTAAAATGTACAAGACTCCCCATCTGTTATCCTCGAACTGTTAGCTCCACGGATAAAAACAATAGTTACAGTTCATTCGGCACGACGGACGGCATTTCTTCCACGCTCTACACTTGCGGACAAAAACATTCACTATTCCATTTTAGAGGTACGATGTTTCTGAATTGGCAATTTAAATAAACATTGTTATTTTTTATTTTCAATTTTGTTTTATGTAGGTAAATATTACTCTACAATAGAGGGGACAATGCAGTTTTGTGTTGAAATTATATGACTAGTTACAAGTTAAATTGAATAATGGGATATTAGTCAAAGTAATTGCTCTGGCTATAGAAGACTTACACATTAATTCAAAGAAAAAAAATACTTGGCGTATCTATAGTTTCGTTGCTTATTGTTACAAAGCGATATAAGTCGAGGTTTGGAGCTCGCATCGATCTCGGAAAGTCCCTCTAAGCCAGCCTTACAAGGGTCGAGAGAAATAACCTTCGAATATTTTGTAACAGGCGTTACAAATACGCTGTACCCATTTTTATGCTCGTAAGTATTGGAACGGACTAATAGAGAGACGCGCGGCTATTTTTAGCTAATATTATTTGTTTTTCTGGTCCAATTTCGCTTTCGATGAAAGATAAATAGAGGCGAATATTTTTTGTATCATTTCTAATATTTTAATTATTATTTCACTTTAGGATATTCAATCTGCCTATGTCTTTATTTAAAAGATTTTATTAATGGAAACAGTCATTCGAACAAATAATATTCCTCGTTAAGTAAACGCTTCTAGAGAGGTGTTATTACTTTATCTAGTTTAAAAACCATTATTTTACTATCAAATTCTACTATTGCACTGAATAAAGGCATCAGCCCAGTTTAATTCTGTATAGCGATACCTATTTCAATTTCAAGCTCATCGTTCACTGTCACTAAAACACAAATAAAACTTAAACGCTAGACCGAGGTAGAGCATGTTCCCAATCCGCTGCAGTACCTATGATTTTACAATCATCGATCGCGTAAATCCAACGTAAGCTGCCCTTATGACTCTGAGGGGACGAAAGGTACTAGAGGGACGAGATTAACAAGACTGTACCACTCTTTATAACAAAGGGAATTCCAACAATATAAATACAGTTAATCACATACGCAAAGGAATGTAACGACACCCTTAAGACGCTCGGCAAGAAATTACCCAAAGTAGAGCAAAAGAGGCCAAGACGAAGGGCCTGATGCTGACAGAAACATACACACATGAAAGCACCTGTGGCCACAAACTCGTATTAAACTTGCTACGCTTATAACAATTTATGTATACGTCCATATAACTGCATATTACGCAGAGGTAGTTAAGCCTCAGGAATTCTCAGATGTTCTTAACATGCCCGGTAATGTGGGTAGGTGTACCGCTAAAGTCAGTTGATTAACGCCGCCAAATAAAACACTTTACGTTGTTGAAGCCCTTGGCGCCCTTCTAATGCTATTAAAATTAAACTTGATGCTCTTTTAATAGCAGCTGCTTTATACGAAACTAATCTGAAGTGATGAAGGCACTCCAGTTTTCGGCGTACACTTTCTAGCAACTTAATAGACCCACTTTAATATTAGTACATCAAAGTTTCATAGAAATATTTCAAATAGTAAAGCTATTTAGCATAAACTTATTACAATTTATCTGGTTAATTTATCGTTTATTGAAAATGGTATTTAAAATCAAAACAGTTTCATCCATAACGTTCTGAAATGTGGTTTATGTGCACACTTACAGTAAACAATTTAGGAACCATTCAACAAACGATTCGACAAAATAAACAAAACGATACAGCTCTGTTTAATTATGGCAGCTAATTAAACATAAATAGTACATAGCTAATTAAAATGAAAGCGGTAAATGAAATTAGATTCAACAATAGTCCTCACTACGAACTACCACAACAAAGCCTCGAGGAAATATATAAGGAGCACCCTTTAATCTGAACGGCAGTGTAGTATTTCGAAGAGCTCTTTTGTTTCCCGAAGTATTGTTGCTCGGCTGCCGATCTGTTGTGTGAAAAGTTGGAGCCAAGTCGGCCGATTGAGGCAAGTTTCGCTGAAATCAGACAAGTTACATCGTATTCCTGGCGGCTTTTCACTTCCAAGTTGGCTGTTGCGTGACGTTGATGCGACCCAAGTTTGTTCTTCTTTATCCATTGAGACTTTAATTATGGTCGGAAGAAATCAGAAAATGGCTTCTCCTAATGGATGTTGTGTGGTTATTTAGTAAAATAATGACATTTGTTATATTTACTGCATGAAATTTAATTTGTAAAGGAATTTAATGGAAGCTCGTTTTATGCCTACTAGCATTACAAAATCTTTTTTACTCCTACGTGAATTAGCCTAGATATTCCAGGAAAAGCTCTAGGCATATTTATCAGCGAAATTATGACAAAACATTGAAATATTGAAATAGAAGTTGATTTTTAATCCTATAGGTTAAAAACCTATGCTCTAAATTCCCAATAATAAAAATTTCAAACAATATCGTAATATTCTGGTCGTGTTTTTGCGGCCAATCAGGAAGAGTGCCGCTTGCTATTTGCCCCACCTTAGCTACGATGTGATGGCAAAAAGCCTTCTTCCGGTGTTTATTTACCTACCTACATATATGTTAGCCTTTTTTGTCGCACCTGAAAACGACATGAAATTCAGACCTGAAATACGTGTTTTTATAACAACGTCAGCCTTACCTTTTTCCACTGAAAACGGTGAAAGCTGAAATTCAACTTCAAATGGATTATTACTTTGTGTATAACAAGGTATTTGAAATTGGTAGGTAAAGTGTTTAGTCAATCTCTTTGAAATCCGTTTCTAAATGGCCAGAAACATACAATCCCATTGAGAGCGGAGTGCTCTGTTGAATGTGAAAAAAATATAACTTAACCATGTATTAATTCTGCACCACCGTTTATTTTGTTTTTAAGTACGTAGCATGCTACGTGTTGCTTACTTGCACAACCTTTGCAAGTATTATTCCATTGTTAAACTCATCAAAATATTCGACTACCAGCATTATTCACCAAACAATAACGTAGGTATGAACCGCACACCGATTCATCACAATAATTTGTACTATATGAAGCACTATATGAAGCACAATCTAAAATTTATATTGTCCGTCGATTGTTAGCTTCCGATCTCCGGCGCCATTGTCCGGTCGTGTTCAGTAATAGCGGACTAAGCAAACAAACTGTAATCAGCATCATTTGCATACACATACAATATTGAATGTGTGACTAATCATAGCACGCTATTACAGATCATATTCTAATTGATTGGCAAATTAATTTTGAGGTAACACTGTATATGTTGGTAAACCATTCCAATGTTATTTTCCGGTGTAAACTGAGAATTTCGAAAATACTAAATGTTTTTGCTTTTGAATTGCTCAGTTTCCCTGAAAACACGTCTAAAATCATGTAGGAAATAAACTGAATTTAACCTCAATAGCAAATTAGTAGACGGCTGCGAATAGATAGTCTGATAATATTATAATTGTCGCAATATTAACGATAAATCGCTTAGCGAACGTTAACCAGTACGCTTGACAATAAATAATCAGCGTCGCCCACTAAATTATTTTAACCCATTAGCACGACAGAGCCGACACAAATTAATCACGAGAATGACAGCGAAGGCGTTCAACACTTTCCTGATGCAAACAGCCCAGAAAAGGGACACGATGTCATGCCTGTTACGGTGAAATAAGGTGCTAATAACTTGGCTAATGTTTTTTTTCTTGGACTCACTCTGGAAATAAACAACAATATAGCGCTTTATTGATTCCCATCTCCCTATGTACATATTTATACAACTCCGTAAGATTTCCTTCGCTTCATCTTTTTATTTTTAGAATTTTGTTTCGGCAATAATTTAGAACGGGTTTGTTCGGTTTTTGTTATAAACCGAAATCGATGTGTCTCGAAATGACAATAACCTAGATAAAGTAGACATCGTTGGGACACATCGTTCTTTATAGATAAAAGTTAGCCTCTGGATCTGCACGGAGAGCTACAGGAGTGAAAACAACTGTCTTTAGGCAAAGTTGAAGACAAATCACCCGTGCGATATGGCGTCTACGTCATCTGTCACTATCGCAACTGTCAAACTGGCCTGCTAAATCGATCACGCGCGAACTAATATCGAAGTTGTGCCGACAAGTCGCGCGATTTCGGCGACCGGAGGCCCGACTAGTCGTACACGGGCAAACTTTTTACGTGCACCGGCATACTATGGACTATCGTTTTATTGGATGTTTCCGTGCAAAGTTGGCTCTGGCGTCTTTTTGCACTCCTTGAGAAATCGACGTGATCTTTGAACAGTATTTCTGAAACTAAAGTTTTACGAACGCGTAGATTTGTCACTGGCTTTCATGTTGTTTGTAGTTAACTATCGAATCGTTTTCAACTGACTGCTCGCTCACCTAATTAATGCCTACAATGTATTAGGCTAATAACCTTAAACGACGTGTAATAACGAATTAATAGACCGTAATGTGTATGAGTAATATATCATGAGCTAGCGAAAGGTAATTTGCAATTGGTTGACAATGATCGCATATTACGTCACTTACGCTAAATATTAATAAGGGCCTACATTCGCTTTAGTGCCGTAACTTTCTAAAGCATACTCCTTAGTAACGGCTAGGTAAAAAGGTTTGAAAAAATATATATTATTGTTTCATGTACATTATGTTTTAAACATGGTTTTTTCGTATAACAAATAGTTTTGCTTTAAAAAAATAATTAGGAACACGATAATTTTCGCAACTTTTGGATACTCCTCCAAAACGAATTGGATGTTTGACTATATTTTTACACAGAAAAATTGATGGCTGGAATTTCTTCATAACTGAAATAGTATATGTAAATCAAACAATATTTTGCAAACAACACTGTTCACAAGGAGGTTCAATATTGATATTTTGGCTTCGAGCGGGCGCACGGCCAGTACTGCGTAAACATTGGGGCGTATATATCGCCTTAAGGTAGTTTACGCATCTTGTTGTTTAACCTTTGCTACAAAGAGAGAAACCGTAAACAAACACCGTATTTTATTTTGCGAGGACGAGACACTACCAGTAGCAATTAACTTGAACCAACAATCCAGAACCATCAAAACATAATTGTTTCCTCGTTATACCAATAATAGGAAACAAGAGTAAGAATTCTTGTAAGACAAAATAAAGCAAACAATGAAACGATAATGTAGGATTATCCCGCGATGGAACAATAAATAATCTTCTCGTCCGATATAACACTAGCTCGAATATGGTGTGAGAAAAAAGACGTTTATATTTATATTTTTATATCCTCCAGCAACTCAACAAAGCACTTGTGTAAAGGTCTAGTGAATCTCGGGTTTCGTCGATGTTTGCCGAAGGATATCCCGGGACAAACGAGTCCGGGGCTGGCGATCCCGGGATCATGGCCGCGTTTAGGGACAACAATAGCGATGGAGGCGCCCTGATACCACGATATATATTATCTTTGTTGACACCGCATCATGTAGGTCGTTTTTCGTCGCCAATTTTCTCATTGTTGTTGTAAAATAACTTTAGTCCCGGGAAATGGTGTTTCTTTTTGTAAAGTAAAAGGATTTAGGTTCGGTTAAAAACGTTACGTCGCACAGTGGTGCAGGTAGTACGGGCATGCGGAAAATATTATTTTTAAATGAAAAGACGTTGCGTTTCTTCATAATACTTTATTAAAATGATATAATGGATGTACCAGTTTACAAAGAGAAAGATATAACACGTATTTTTTTTTTATTAACATGAAAATATTCATCAAATTTTTTCACATGAATTTCATATAATTAAATCAGCATTTTTAAATAAATAAATATTAATAAACTAAATATTAAATAGAGAAGACATTGATTGAGAGATGGGTGCTATCCACTAATAAAGCTTTGGCATCATCGTGAAGAGGATAGTATTTTTTATTCGGTACTGCACGTAAACTGTTGATAAGGGGATCTGAGGTAGCTAAGAGCATATTCATAACATCTTCATTACATGATAGACGAAAACATTTTCTTGAATGACCTAACCTATAATTGCGGTAATCTTTATTTCGCGCTTCTTGAGCTTCCTCAGATAACATCCCAATAGATAAGGCAGCAACACTTATTATTTCTTTGCCATGCAGCAAGATTTTATGCACAGTATTTGGCATATTATACCAGCTGTACAGGCTTACGTATAGTTCAGCAGTCTCGTAACAATAACTACCAAACTTATCCGAATCAACTAATGCACTAGAATTAATTGTTTGCAATATTATACCAAACCGATGAATAAGTTCTTTATCGACTCTTGTGACTTCAGCTACAATGTCTGCATTATTGAAAAATCTTCTAGACGTATTTCCATCGTTAGATGTTCCCATTCCTTGCTTTACAAAATCCACTTTTAGACCTAAACGTTGAAACAGCTCACTTTGGATTCTTTTCTTCTCTTCATCTTTTTGTTGTTTGGTAGTTGCGTTCGTTCTCCAACTGGTAAATGACATATTGTACGCAATATGTAATATGCATTCCATAAATTTAATCCGTGCGTGAAGCGGGGATAAACCGACCTTGAGAGCCTCCGTATCCACAGTTTTATTTCGCACTTGGTCAAGGTTATTCATTTCTGATGGCTTTGACTTGCATATAAAACACACTGCACATGATGATGTGTCCGTAACTGTCTGCGCTATTTTGCCATCTATCATTGTGAACACAAGTTTATGGTAGACTTTGTAAGTCTTTTCCTTTAAACTAATAACAGTTTCATTTAAGTTTGCTATTTCAGACTCCATTCTAGCAATTTCATTTTTCGTAGATTCTGTAGTTTCTTTTTGAAATTGGAATTGTACCGGGCGACAACACCTTGTAGAAGAAGGAGTTGCATTTGTCCAATACACAACAGATTTATTTTCCTTTTCATACAGACGCAGTGGAACTAATGATGTCAAAAACATATATGAATCTGACACATTTTCGTCGATAAATGACTGTTTGTACTCAGCATGACCTGATGATCCGTCACATCCCCACTTGTGTAAAAACGTTGAATTTACACTAATCTGTGTAAGGTCGTCTTCAGACATTACTTCAAATAATCTTCTGGTTGTGTGATCCAGTAATGACTGCAAACTTACACAAGCGTAGCTTTCCGTTACATCAATATCCGTGGGGTAGCATTGCCTTTTTACTTCAAGTACTTTATGATAATCGGGAAAAATATCACAACCAATACTTTTTGCTGCATTTCTCAGTACTTGATATTGATGTTTCGAAAGTGATGCATCAAGTAATAATGCCAACGCTTTTTCTGGAGTAAACTTGATAGTATCCGATGATTCTTCTTGTACGAGTACCTTAGAGGCAGCTCTCTTAATCATTTCTTCAGGAACGCTTTCACACAATCTTTTAACTTTATATCGCTTTGTTCGATCGCAACATTCATCAAATGATTTTTCTGGTCGTCCTCTATGAGAGCGTTTTGATGGCCCTGGAACATTACTGTCACAATTCACCACATCAGTCTGCACCGAAGATGTCTCAACGGTAAAAATATTTTTCAGCCACTGTTCATTTTTTGCCATAAAAGCATTTTTATTTCTCGCTGCAGTTTGCCACTTTTTTGTAAATACGGGTAGAAAATTACGGCTTAACTTTTCATAAACTTGATTCCAAACACTTTCTGTAAGCTGTGGATACATAAGTTTTAAATTTTCGAGGCATTTATGTATCTCACGATTACTTGATATTATGATTTCCACTAAATCGGCATAGACAATAGTAAAGCTATCCATCACTATAATAACACTGTTATCGTAAGAGAAAATAATTGTAAGTGAAGTTAAAACTACCATTCAATGCTATTTATACTTACACGATATGATAAAATGTTAATTACCCTCATTAGAAACACTTATTAATATAATGCACTTTTTCTTAATTACAGAGCGTCATTAGTTAAGGACCTGGTATTTCCAAGATCGCAGGTTATCGCAGCCAAAACTAATGTATTCTTAATCTATAGGGTCTAATTAATCTCCGAAAGTATATTATTACGTATCGGTCGATAACGGAGATTAGTTATGATCTCATGATTGAAAACAAAAGGTTCCAAATGACCTTCTTCACTAAAAATGTAATAGCAAGTAATTATTCATTATATTATAACATTATGTTTACTATTTTATTAATACACACAATAAACTTATGACTAAACTAAAAATGAAAGTTGATAATTATAGTATTTTGGTTCTATTCATACTTGAAATAACAATATTTTTTGCACGAAATTTGTAAATTCTCGATCACCCTACTTTGGCATCATATAATTAAATACTGTATAATTATTTATCCGTATTAATTTTAGGACTTGTTTCTACTAACATTCTAGTATGTGTGTACCAAATTGTAGACATTTTAAACAAGGTTGAAACAAAGGACTTTTTTCCGCCCTTGTACCAATGTGCGTCGCCCCTTCAAACGTGTTCAGAACGTTTGTCCCTAAAAAAGGGAAATTCTATCTAATTTTTGCTCTTTGACCTTTGACGTTTTGTGGCAACATTTTGTATGAGGTAAATTATTTTATTTTGATGTAAGGAGATTAAAGGCACGTACACCTACGAACCTACCCACCGTGTCTCGCCGTCTCTGGCAGCTGTAAGAACAAGGTTACATTGATCCGATCACTTAGTGTTTACTGTGAGAGATTTGCAAACATCCTTTGTGTGTGAAGCCGAGGTGATAATACTCGCAACCATTTTTGGTCCCTTGCATACAAAAAGGTTCATGGGTTATCATTCAATCAAATGTCCGTTTTATAGCTTGAATGCAGTACGATTTCATCGAAATATACATGCGAAGGCAACAAGATTGCTTTTGTTAGCCGGGAAAGGAAACTTTATATTATTTAATTAATACCAAAGCTTCAGTTAGTTAATCCTCTGTTTTAATACGTTTGTTTACCTCTTGTTACAGTCTCTTGACAAATAAATAAGAAAATACACATTTGGTTGCATTCAAGAGAGAAATTCATGTCACAGTATGAATATGGACAAACAGTACGGAAACTACCTACAAACGCTCGAAATGGCATACTCACACAAATATGCGCATCATCGAGACCTCTAAGCAGTTTTCGCAATGCTGTCAGTAATGCGGGCCGCTTTGGGGTCTCGTCGATGCGCATGTTTGTGTGAGTGTGCTGTTTCGAGCGTTTGTAGGTAGTTGCCGTACTGTTCGTCCATATTTATATTGTGTTCATGTTCTTAGTCATCCATTTTACTCGGTAATTTATTACAGATGATATAATTAATATGTCGTAGCACCTAATTGTACTTGACCATACAATTAAAGCACTTGACCCGGCCGCACGCGTGGCCCGTATGACGCCGGTGCCATGCCGGGTCAATGAAGATCGGGTCAAAGTGTTTCAACCTCATTATTTGACATCATGTTAAATGCATTATAAAATTAATTTTTACTTTTTTTTATTTCGAAACTAAACTCCTTCAATAGAGTTTTTGGTAGCAAAAAACGGATTTGCAAAAAATACTCTACTTAGAAATATATCGCTATCGTCCCGTTTGAGAAATAGGTAAAATAAACTAAAATTAACAAATCAAACTTCAACAATCCTAACCTAACATTATTTTATTTCTTTCAAATCGTTTCATGCGAACGTTTAGGATTTAAGAGATGTCTACCTTCACTCAACCTTCTATTTTATATTTATTTATCTTGATTTTGTTAATATCAAAATTCGTTGTATATTAATGAGTCTCCTTTGTCTGTTTCAGGTACTGTTTATTATCTTAAGTCCGTAACGCACGGGTGAGTTACAGAACATATTTCACCTCAACGCTCCACTGCCCCGTTGGCCCTTCTGGAGCACCCTCCCAAAAATCTCATTCATAAAAGATTTTCGTATTATTCAGCGACGTATTCACAAAGTTATGCCCCATAAAGAAATGAAGAAGAATATTCTATGTTTGCACTGAAAAAATGTGTATTTTGCGTGTTGTAGATCAAAACAGCGGTCTCCTCCCAAGAGTCAGAGAAATATTAAAATATCTGTACTTAGGGGACGAAAACACACGATGTAAGAAAAGATGAGGCGAGCTCAATTTTGTCGATTCGATGTCCCCAATTCGTTTGCTGAATTCTTAATAGCGCCTTGGGGTCGGCTTCGGTACGTAATTGCGATACTTTAGTATTTAATCCGCGTTTGCCACGCGCCCCACTGTGCATCCCGTATTACTTGAATTTAATTGAGAACCATTTTATTAATTCTATTTAAATTAATTAAGTTTTTATATGCTAGGCTAAGTTGAAAACCTACTAACGCCATTTCCACGTTTTCCATAGAACTTAACGTTTGCTAATCTTTTAATTACTTCTTCAAATAAGTTTGTCAGAGAGGTAGACTAATCTTAGAAGCAGTAAAAGTTTTTCCCGTATTGCACAGTATTTACAAATTGTTTATTTAAAAGATCAATATATGCCTTAAAACAATTTTCCTAGAAGATAATATTTAATATCACTCAATCAACATATTGCTCAAGGAATAAATAAAATATGTATCAGCCTATTCATTCTGTTTCTGGGACATATTCAAATCCCGAGCTTACATATTTATGAAAATTATTTGTATTGAAATAACAAAAGTGCTCGATACAGTTCCAATGAGTATAATCCAATGCTTAATTATGGATTACAATTGTTGATTAATGTCATGTGTTTTGTGAGGATAATACACACACGTTTTTTGAGAATATAAACACAAATATCTATTGGAAAATAGCGATCTAACATTGGATAAATCCCTGTTTTTATCTGTGTTAACTGTTATTACAATTCGTGTTCTTCGTGTTAATAAGCCAATATCGATATATCATTGACTAGTCCATTTTCATCTGATGTTATGCTGAATATAAACGATCTATAACAATTACTTACTGTATATATAGGCCTGTGTACTTATCCAATTCATAGTCTTGCTTGTCTTAGAAGTAATTTATACTGTCGTATCTTTTTCTGGCTACATGTATTTTTACATCTTCGTATGCCACGGTGGCATACGAAAATGTAAAAATGTATTTGTGCCCTTTTATTAACCAAGGACGTCTGTTTTGTTTTGCTTCTATCGGAAAAAAAAAAATAATCCTATTGATCCCTTTTGAAATCAGCCCAACCCGTACGGAAAATCGTACGGCGTAGGTACTTAAGCAAATTATAAATTCTCCTGTATAAATCTCAACCTACTCGACAGTTTACCGTCCTTTCTAATTCCCGTCGCCCCGTATAATTGATCTACATCGTCTCCACAAGATAATTTCGTTCCGACTCGATCCCGTCCTATCGCTTGTCACTGTTTTATTGCCTACCCTCTGAGCGTGGATTGCGGGAACTCGCGGAAATGTCATCGCATTACACACTTCAATCTGTTGAGTCTACTTAGAGACGCTTTGGAATAGAATACCTACCTGTGTTAAGAAGAGTATTTTAAATTGCCAGTATATCGTCTACGGGATGTATATTAAAGAGTTACCTCAAGTTCGTTCTTTTGATTCGATATGAACTGGCAGTTTATTTACAATTGCTTAGTATGGCAATATTAAGATTTCGTTTATCTTTATCTTCTTATGAGTTTCTTCTGCTGAGTGGAAACAGCGGCTGAAACTGAAATAGGCCTTAACCGTTACGTACAAGGTTTAGGGTAGATAAGTTAAGGTTTAATGCTTACAAATATAAAAAAGTCATTAAGTCCGCCTATGTGTAAGTTTTAATAAATAAATAAATTTTATTATCTAGTCTCTAACAAAGAACTATTTCAACATCGTATGATTGTCAGCATTAAATACACAGTCATCAACCGTAGTGTCTATTGACTCCCTTCATAGCACACAACAACATGTGGATACCATTTAACATGTTCTGAGAATACAATTAGTATTTCATTTGGACCTGCGCGAAGATTACAAGACGAGTGGGACTACTTACTACAATATATTGCTTCTGAACGTGAAGATTTATATAGACGCGCTCAAACACTCAGTGTGCAGCGAACAAAATTGAGTTTTCGCGTGATTGCGTATTTTTGCCAGCACTGTTAGACTACCCTATGATCGACGACTAGACTTAAGCCCAGATTTATTCACTAAGAAGAAACAACACAAAGAAGTTACGAGTCTAGGTATTGAGTACATAAAAACTAAGGACGATAACGATGACAATGTACCAGTAATAAAGGCAGAGGTTGAGTATTTAAGTGGGGAACGAAACGACTGTCGTCGAACAGCCTCCACTACGCCTAATTGGTCTTACGATTACTACGCTCGCACCAGGAATTTTAAACAAAAAACAGTTTAAAATACGCAAGCGTAAGGTCTGTATTGCAAAAAAGCGTGTTAAAATAAAAGCCTCCTGGAGAGCCGGCCGCCCTTTTTCCACGTGCTCGTTGTCAGTGTAATTGATCGTCTCTGGCGCTGCGAGATAATTCCGCTGTGACGTGATCCGCATTGTTGTGACCATTTTATTACGCCCTCACTGCTTCCGAGATGCAAGGGAAATGCAAAACAAACAGACGTTAATTGGACCAGATATGACTCAATATACCACAGTTGCGTCCCTTGCGACATTTTTTGGATGTGCGAGCATAAAGAAGAAGTTGTCACGCTTGACAACTTTGTATGCCACATGAAACCCTCATTTACATAAATTTTACCGAGATCACATGAATGATGGTGGGATTATCAGGAAGGAAACCACATATTTATAGATCCGTAGTTACTTACCGTTATGGCCGAGATACAAACTTTTTTGGCAACTATATGAATTTTCCCTAAAGTTGAAAGCTAAAAGTATGATAAATGTTGCACTGTGTGCTTAACATTTTAAAGAGCTTTGCACAAAGAGAGTTGCTAATCTTTTATTAAATTCCAACATTTTAATACAAGTAAGTAATATGAATAGCTAATACTTGTTGCTGGCTTGTAAGTTCCAATCAACCATATTAATCATTTCGAGGATCATTGCCTAAACCCTTTGAGGCTTCCTTTATTTCAGTAACACGAGCAGAAACAATTGTCTTTGAGGCTGAATACAAAGTTCCTCCGATTGAATTAATTCAATTGCTCTGTTTCATCTCGCGCAACAAATGTTAAGTTGAACATTGTACACGATTCTCGTACTTCTTAGTTGGCCAACCTTGATCAACAATACCTTCAAACAAGTTTGTTGTAGGCTTCCCTTTACATATAACGGCTCCAATAATATTATTACTACTTAGAAATTGAAATGCAATAACGCAATCTTTGTTTCTCTTTAAAGATTTATTTAAAACAATTGTTGGTATATGTATATTAAATTTTGTTAAAAATCTATACTTACTTTAGTCATCCACAGTTTTCCATAGTTTATAAAGCCATTGGTCTATAAAATAATAATTAAATATTGACTAGCATCATGTGTGTGATGTAGCGTGCAACCATTTTTTGCAAATCTCGCCAATACAGGACGTGTTGGGGTCGCGCGGCGGTTTCCATAAATTATTACAGTGGAGGGTTTATCCGAGATAAAATTAAATTCACCAAACGCTCGTCCGTCGGAATTACACCCGCTAAATTACCGGTCATTGTGGCACCGAGCCGTTGTTGTTCCCTCGATTATTTCAGATGACGATTGTCACGCCAAATATTGATATAGATTTGTACTTCATTTCACCCCCAATTCGTTTGTTTTCGTTTCATCATATTCTAAAAATAAACATTCCAGTGAAATATGAAATCTCCCCGCTCTACAGCACTGCAAAATATAACCCAAATATTTTGAATGCTAACATTTCACCAACTGTAGATTTATATATAGTACTGTTATCAAAATATTATTCTGTGTATATTTGAAAATGTAGATTTGAATTTTGTCCCCCGGCTCTGTGGCACGTTACGCACGATGCATATCTAACTTTTCTAAAACTGACACTTGTCGAGATAATAATTTCACTGGAAATTGAGTTAAAACTGAAACCGGGTGTGCTTTTAGCTAAAGTTCAGCGGTAATAAGTCGATCAAGAACATCTGACCGTAAAAATCCACTAAATTACATTAGGATGAAAAGTAAAAGCTCTTCCATAAGGCTGAACTTAAAGTCATTTCAACTTAAAAGAACAAACTTGAATATAATTTGTATTTGAGTCAGTTCGCCTCAGTTCACATCGCGTCGGCTTCCAACTTTGTAACAGTGTAGCAATTATAATAATGGGTTACACATAAAGTAAATTGGGTGGAAGTTCATTCGATTGTTAGTACAAATGTGTTCTACATCGGAACAGTATGCGACCCACATAATTGCTTTAGAGGTGATCACACAAGATTGTGGAAGTTTTATATTGTATTTGTAGGAGTTACTGGCAGCTGGATGAGGCTTTAAATTTCGGTGCAAGTAACTGTTTAGAAATTTTCCTATATAATAATAAAAGGTTCATAGTAAAAAAATAATCGATATAATTGTTATATTTATGCATAACTTTCAAGCAAATGATGGACTCTTCAACAATTGAATCGCTCAAAGCCTACATCTCATACACTCTTGTTTTGATTTATAAGTTCTCATGGGATCTCTGCAACGCTCAACGCACAACTGAATTATTATTTATGACTACAACACCTGCGACAGGACGTGGAAAGTTTCCTTAAAAGTCTCACTCGGCTGGCCTGGGGTAATGGGGGGAATAAGTCTACGTTCCTCGCGCCTAATTTGGCAACCCGAGGCGCGGAATTTATAGGGGTGGGGCCTCTACAGCTTGAAATATTCGAAGGCTCCACTCGACCGTGAGTTATGAATGAATCCCGTTAAAGAACCCGGAAAATTTCTAACGGCACGCGTAACGGTTTGACATGGTACGGGATCACTCCACGGCTTATTACCGATATTTTGTCTGTTTTATATTTAAATACGTTTACCTCTTCTTACGTACCGAAGGTAATTGAGCTCATGAATGTTTAATTTACGCAAATGTTCATGTGGGCATGAGTATAAAATTAACGAAACAATGGGTTCGAGCGATACTCGCTTACATTGCGAAGATTGTAGCATAACTGGAAATGCAGTAAGAAAGCGAAAGCAAACAATCAGCGCTGGTGATTGGAATATAAAAATAAAAGGATGAGGTTTAATGGACACTACATCGGTAACAGCCGCACGACGAGGCGGTCCGCATTCAAATCTGTTTGATTTATGCGAAGTAATCGCTTCGGCGCTCCTGCCTGATGGGAAACTGGAGAAAATGGCAGACTATATTATTTATGAGGGCTAGACTGCGTTTAGTCCGTTGGTCAACAACATGCAAGAATAATAAATGAGCACAAGAACACACAAACTGAATACAAGGTACCTACTTGAATTACGGATGGACCCCACATCGATTTTTGAACAGCAATTTTAGATCGGAGTTAAAAATTTATAAGATAGAGTGCTACTGTGGACACAGTTGTCTGTGGCTACAAATTGCCAGTGCCATTGTTGCAAGAAAACAGTCTTCCGCTCGTCTGCAGCTCGTCTTATACTTATGAATCAAGCTCGCTAGTCTCCTTTCTTAAATTTCTGATTTCACAAACATTTCTTTTATTAATTGTGCCTGGCTCGTAAAGTTTCAAGACGAAAGTTGAAGAACGATCAACTTGTTCGCAGTTAGTGTCAACTTAATAACTGAAGTTGGTTAAAAATATGATCGACCGTAACCTCGAAGCCACTGTTATAATAATGGAGGAACACTAAACTATCTTAATACTTTTACGTGAAACTTCAAATTGAATTTCCAGTTGTGTGAATATTTCAGGAACACGCTGTTGACTTTAGAACATTGTTCCCTCGACCCGCACATAACATTTACAATGTAAACATGCGGTTTTACTTTTACATAAAGTTCCGAACAAATTAATTAGAAGTAACGTAGATATGTTGAAATTTAATTGTTATTTGAACAAAGGATATATTTGGGGTATGTTTTTGTATTATCTGTTTTTTACTTTTTCAATGGCCAGAACGCCGAATTAAAATAGAAAGGCAGTCACTAATTTGGTTTTATGTTAGCTCCCCAATTATTTATTTTGTTACTGTTATCGATAAAAGGATATTTTAATGAGAGTATCGTTAACTACAATAATATGATTATACTTTTTCGTAGTGCCTACCGTTTGGTACTTACCAATTTTTACAAATTAAGAGTTTTACTTTAGTAAAAGGAACAGGTAAAGAAGGTAATTGAAACTCGCTAGGTATTTGTAGGTGTTCGTCTAATGTACACGCTGTTACTCGTACATTCCCCTTTAAAACAACTTTACAAAGATTATCAAATAGAGTCACGTATCGGCTTTTCAGGCGTGAAGGTACTTATTCGCGATTGGGTGAAGATCCATCGACAAGATAGTGGAGACCATACATTGAAAACAAAATTGAAAGAGATTAACTTTCATATATTTTGTACGTGATCATTATTTTCTTGGCCCGTTTTTCCAAATACAAAGGCGTAGTCTCATATTTTTTTTTATCTTGACGCCTTTTGTTTCAGTCGCATCTTTTGAAAACTTCATAATTTACACAGAAAAGAGTTCTTTATATTTCAATCCAGAACATGTACTATATGTGTACCAAATTCCATCTACATCCGTGAAGTAATTTATGTGTGATTAAAGAACATACAAACATCTTCACGAACTTTCAATTTATAATTTGTAAGTGGGATGAGATTTGGAACTCCCGAGAGTTGTGAAGTAATTTGGCAGAGGTCTATGTTCAGCAGGGGACTTCTGGCTTAGTCGATTGATTGATTAATTATTTTTTGCCTAATGGAACAATGTTCACTCAGGGATTTCAATCTAGTAAGTGACATCTAACTCAGAAGATTGAAATCCTTTGTATATCTAGCAAGACAGTTCCTATTGGATTAATGAATAGATTAAGTTGCTTGATTGACATTCTAACGAGATAATTAAACTTTATGATTCTATTTCAAATCATTCTTGATATAAAATCTTAAACGTTAAATTAGCACCCCTTCATTTTAGTGCAGAGTTATTTGCTCAACTTTAGGTTTAAAGGGTTCCCACGAGCCGTTTGGCAATCCAGTTAAAAATTGGCAATGCTTCCATCGTCTGCATTTACAGTGAAGGTGAGCGTCGCATTAATTACCAAATGTATGTGGTGGCACCTCTATTGGTAGCTACCGATAGAGGTGCCACCACATACATAAATCTAACTAGATGACGCGATTGTTTGTACTTCGCGTGCCAAAAAACGGACTAAAGTTACGATCAATGATCGTAATCTGAGCTTTTCATTTAGCATTATCGGCACCGGAAATCATATTGAGCTGTAAAGAATGTATAGAAAAAGTTGGCCGATGCATTGGAAATGTTTTCTTTCAGTAGTAAGTAAAACTGTTTTTAAATTAATTGTGAAAAAGTGGCACGCTTGGTTTTCATACAGATGGAGGGACTTGCGTTATCTACTTAGATTTATGTCTG
This sequence comes from Orthosia gracilis, assembly GCA_947562075.1. Lineage (NCBI taxonomy): Eukaryota > Metazoa > Arthropoda > Insecta > Lepidoptera > Noctuidae > Orthosia > Orthosia gracilis. The sequence continues at coordinate 10,921,257 of OX387270.1, forward strand.
TGGGTGCCACTGTCTACACCAAAAGTGTAGTTGGACCATCAATAAAACAAGCGGCAGCCGCACAGGGTCGCCACACGCCAGCTAATTTTCATACTAAACGAACGGGTGCATTATTAAAATGTGCCGTGACGTGACAGCCCTGTCGACCGGGGCAAGCATTTAAACTTGACTCGGTAACTGAGCTGTTAAGTATTTAAGGTGTTTGCTTCAGTGGGGGCACTAGTTTATGGTAGGTTGCACCCAGCAGAGCCGTAATGTCGCTGTGAATTGTGTACTACACAATCCGGGGCTCGTTATAACTTGTAATTTAGATACTAAGTGGGTAGTTGGTTACTGGTTATCTATCTTGGATGATATAGGTTTGGATAGGCTAGTTATGATGCTTACAACACAGGCTTGAGATGTCAGCTTAGTGGATTGTTAATTTTTTTTGTTTATATCTGGGTTATATTTTCTTATATCTGGTTCACAACGACTGGCAATAGCAAATCCTAAATCAGGGGGGTGACCATAAGCTCTTAGAGTAAGGTTATTTTGAGTATGTGTAAGGACAGATTTATATGACTTGTATACGTCTGTCACTTACGCGATATCAAAATAACCTTACTCTAAGAGCTTATGGTCACCCCCCTGAAGACGTGTTAAGTCGACGATATTATAGTCCCTAAAAAGGGACTAAATATAATATTTTTTAATCCAAATTATTATAATGAGAAAGAGCAAGAAAAGTTTGACGCTCCTCAAAACATAGTATCTGCCAACGTACCCATCCATAATATTCCCGAACAACTAACAAACAACAATTTAACACTTAGTTAAAAGCTTTCGCAGTCCGACTTACGAGTGAGTGGAACAATACATTCTTCGGGCGACTCTCGCAACTTTGAAACAGCCTTTACTCTGAGACTCTGACATGTTTGCGCCATCCATCTCAGCCGTATTTTCATAGTGAGCTGAGAGCAGGTGTCAAAACTAAGGGACGTTAGGCTAATGTATGCAGATTGCATCTTTCGCTACTCGGGGCAGGTTGGCGCGCAACTCTGTAGTGTACACTACTTGCATTAACGCATTAGCTTACTGTACTATATTTAATGCTCTATTGCGCAGCTTTTGTGGGCCTTTTTTCTGCACCTGCCTAATTACTTGCTTTTAGGCTGTGCATAATTTAGGGAGGGAAATGTAGGGTGTTTATTTTGATTAACGTGGCTGCAGCGATATTTAGACTGTAATTTTACATCATCATATTTTGGGCATTCTTTTTTTGATCTCATGTTCTCTTGAACTAGGAAATCCTGCACTTAACTTTGATGCTTTGTTCTTATCGTTTTGTACTAAAATAGACTAGAGACTCATGAGAATTACTAACTTTCTCGGTCATTTCATACAAGACTGGATTCTAGTTAATCTCAACTTTTTTTATTATTATTGGTAGGCTTGCGTTTGACCACTATCTCACCTGATGGTAAGCGATGATGTGCTCGACGATGAATCACGCTTGCCTAGAAGAAACCTATTCACTCTTGACTTGAAGACTCCCAGGTTGTAGCTATCAGAAAATAGGTACAAGCTCCGGCAGGGAATTCCATTCATTTGTTGAAACTTATTTTACACTAACTAATTTTAAACAATAAATTAAAATAATTTCCCAACCGTCAGTCATCGCTACCATACGCACAGAATTCACAATAACTTGCGTCTTCTGTCAAAAATACAACAGGTTGGCAACTCGCAAACATGTTATGAATATTATAAAATATGGCGCGCTCAGGGTACATAAGCTAGACACCACGACATTCAAAACAATGTTAGAAAATTTAATTAATTGTATAATTTCTCGTTCTACGTTTGCATATAACCGACGTCTCACAAAGACATTGTATTAATTAAATCCAGAATTCGTACGCTGTGACAATGAAATTAGCGTTAATATTTTCGGTGTTTCTGAAAATTTTTTTTAAACAGTACTTGTGATAAGTAGTCTCTTTTTTATCAGAAGTGGGATGACTGTACAAGTTGATTTGAGTGATCCAACGTCAGATGATAGTCAACTTAACTTTTGGCCTGATGATAATGTTTATGAAAACCTCTGTCTTACTCTAGATACTCGCATTTCAATTATACAGAATCTTTCAGAACGTTTTCTGCATCCAACCTCTTTCTACCTTTGCTAAAATCCTTTCTGTGCAAACAAAAATAATTATGCAAACAATAAAAATGAATGTACAACAATGCGAGAAGCCAGACAGGAACTCTCGTGCATCATGAATGTCTCATTATGGCCTGACAATAAGACGACACATAACACCCCTACGATCATATGTTGCTACTTAATTACGTCGTTTTCATTCAGGTTTGAGCTTAATTCTGTTGGGGTTTTGGTCGACTTTTAACTAGGTCTATTATGGATGTGGTGCTCCCAACAATTAAAGGTCACTTTCAATTTTCGGTTTAGGGTTAATGTCATCCAACCAGGTCCACTTTACTTCCAAAATATGTCTGCCCACATTTTCCTTGGCCGACCCCAATTAATTTTTCACTAGCATTTAATTCTTCACTACCATTTTACATTCTTCCTTAATTGAATTGAACGATTACTACTGAATCAAAAGTGGCTTTTCGCTTTAAAATTCACCTCTCGTTCAACGCCGACACCGAACGGAAGCTAATTAAAACCCAAAATTAAGTATCACTATGGATATTACAGTTTTAATTTTAAAATCCTCGTCATACACAAGTGGATCACAAACACAATTTATACTGACACTGTCAGTAATCACAGCTTCTGATTTTAATTGACTGGATATCGATTTAATTGAGTTTTATTTTGCTCGTGTATTAACTTTGCGCATCATATTTAAATTATGACATTTGTTTTTAAATGACGTCATTATAAATACGAGTTTAATGAACATTCCTGTCATCCGTTTCATGATCAATACGTTCATTGCTACATCTATTTCTTTGTTAATTTCCAATTCTTTTACTTCTTTGTATACATATTATTTGATTGCACACTCTAAATAAGACCACTGCCACTTCTAAATATTTCTTCTATTTCTTCTTCTTTATGTTCAAGCTTAATAAGTAATTACTTCTAAAAACCTATATTTTTTTGGCCTTGGTGTATCATCCAATGACTTCTCCCGCTCTGGGTGCGGCGGGAGGGCGTGTCAGATTTTTTCTGACTAAAACCCATCCCTTTTCCTTCAGTCGCTTGTGCCAGGGCCGCGGTAACTCTCTTTTAAATTTATTTGAACACTCTATCCTTGGATCTAAAATTCCCATCTAGTAATGGCACATTCATATTTTATTGACTCTCTAGTTATCTTCTAGAGACATTTATTAGGACAATTTGGCAAATGGTTATCTTGCCTGCGCTAGATGAATTTTAATCACTATCTCTATTTTAATGCTATAGCTTCATTACTTCTCATGTTCTAGTTCTCAATAAGCAGATCTAACATTTACTATCTTCGAAGTAATTGCCTCAATATCTCTCTCACCTATACTTAAAGCGTCTTGTCGTAAAAAAGGTATGAAAATAACATACGCTCCAAAGAAATTGCGTCTCGATTGGAGTTCCTTTCTTAAATATTAATAAAAGCGCCGGAGCACTTTTGAGACACTTTCGAGAGTAGAGTCGGTGCGATGCATATTTAAAACAAAGGATTTGAAGGGGACCTGCCCAGACCTACAGTGTCCCTCAATACGTATAAGGTGTAAATGGCGCAAAGTCTGTTCTTAAATTAACATTTGCATTCATTGCTTACGAGACAAAGATGGCGTGCTTTACAAACTGCTTCAGAAAAATGTATACAGATAGAATATAGGTATTTTAATGTACACCAAAACATTAAACCAACCCTTAAGAAAAAAATACCTTACCTTTTGATAATACTTCATAATTCTTCAGAGTCATGATTGAAAACAGAGCTTAAGCCAACTCTATATCAAGATTCAGCATTCTCTTCCAGAAATATTTGCCGTACAAACACCTTAAATCCTAAATAGTACTTTAGACAGAGTCACACAAACTAAACCAACACGATAACTTACAGATTTAAATCGTGGTGTAAGCTTCGTGACATGCAAGGTCCACACGATTGTAGAAAACAGTGCTCGTAGCAATTTATCTCAAGATAAATCCGACCACGCGTAAGACACCTGTCAGATGGCGGGACGGGCGCCGTCTTGTCTCGTCTCACCGAACAGCTCGGGTATTAGCTCTCGGGGTAAATTAGAATATTTCCAACATAAATAAAACGATAATTAACGTTTAAACAAACCGAGTTGTTGGGATAAATTTTGTCAAGTTGTCGTCTTGTGACTTTATACCTTGTTTGCAGTACAACCTGCGGTTCTGATGTTTTAATAAGAATTGACGCTTTGATCAGGTTATTGAAAACAAGTTATTTGTTGTGAAGACATTGTTTATTTCTTCTCCTTGTTGACGTTAGATTAGAAACGTGGTTTCTCCTTATTTTTGTTTGTCTCGTGTCAAACAAACTTTTTGTTTTCTTTATATTATTATTTTGGTCCACATTCGCACATACTCACCCATAAACACTTTTAACTTCGAATCTTCGTAGAATTTTCTGGATTCCTAAAAGGTGCTTGGAGATAACAACTCACCTACATTCAAGTATTACGCACACGTATTCTCCTTTCAGGGACGCGATATCAAGAGGCAATAAATGAATCCTTGACGCTACTTACACGGAATAACGATTTGTTGATCAATTGTTGAACGTGCCAGAAGAAACATCAAAAGGTTTTACTTGAAAGAGGTATATATAAGGTGTAACGTAGTCACAATACGCGCGGTTCATGAATCTTGTCTCATTTCCTGACTCAAATCCAATTTGCAGAATTTAAGATAGTGCAAACATATTAATTTAGAGAAACCATTGCGCTGTTGTGTGTCTCATTTGTACAAAGGATAGCAGAACGCCAGTGCGCCGACTCGGGCGTTGCAATTTGTCCTGAGTTAAATTCAGCCGTAGACAGATGTCGTCTGTACCGACCTCTCGCTTTTTATTAATACTATGCTGTTGTTTCTTTTAATATTAAACGGGGTAAGATTTAAATAACAATTATTTTCTTTATTTTTTCTAAGATTGAGAAAGATTGTTGTCTAGCACTTTGCCTTCATAAATAACTTCACGCAAAATTAACACTTTCATTGACAGCAGTTCGTGGTTTATTACTAAAACATTCATTTCAACACAAACACCAGCAGTAATCGCCATGTCGGTTTCCGAAATAGCTTTACGACCATTTTCCAACACTTCAAAGGAGGTCATTAAATGTGAGAGGGACGTTCATATAGATTTCGATTTCCGAGACGTGCGCCGTTTGCGACTGCCACCTGGCAACTGTCAACATGAACTGCCAATTTGAATTCGGAGTCGCCTAATTGGCCGACAGCTCGTTCCAAATATAAATATTAAAGGTCGAAAACGGATATCGCATAACGAGGTGGACGAGGGATACTGGCAAGGGTCGCAGCGAGAGTGCCTGATGGCCGCGTGCGATTTTTGCACAGCGAACTCACCCGTGCGTCAACCGGAACATTCGGATGCAAACAATCGCGGAATATTAATTCCTTGTTCTCCCTTTGAGGTTTTATTCATAAACAAACAGAACATAAATTCATTTTGTCGTTTTGTTGATGGCGAATATATCGCTATTCAGTCAGAGTAAGTCTGCCTGTATTCCTGCAAATCCTTACGTTTCGCCCCTTTTCGATAAAAACCGGCATTCACTAGAAAACAATACATGTATTCAAGTTCCTCTTTAACTTTATGTAGAACAATCGCGTCGACTTAAGGACAAACCTTTCGTAGATCCCTCAAATTATGTAGCATATGGTAGCGTGATATTTCACATAGGCCGGGGTCCGAATAGGTAACCTTTCCGATTCACTGCGACCACCGCTCGTAAAATAGGGGGTGGTATTCTCCAAGTCATGAATACGTTAGTTCGTTGGGGCGGGCTGTTTTAATAGTTAAATAGGCGAGCTAGAGAGAAAGGGGTACGTAGTTACGTATGCCTAAGTCGCCCCCTGTTGAGGGAGGTTCGCGGAAAAACTAAAATAATCGTCTTTTGTTGGTATCTTTTATTAGATACTAACTATAACAATACGTTTATGAGCGCCGCCGATAAATCAGCCGCAACTTTAATAGGACATATTTATTGCCACAATGTTGCAGATTGTCCAAATATTTCTGAAACAACTCATCCCCAAACACCCACGGGCCAATATACATGAATCTTATACGTAATCAAAGTTTAGTCGATATGAACTAATTGTAAACACTCGTAACCAAGAGATCGGAATGCGTGAGTGGCATCCGCAAACAAACCCTTTTGGGAACAGTTCGCTATCGAAATTCTATTTGCGAGGGCAGAGCGGGCATACACACCCGCACCCGATGAAGATTCCCAGCTCCTGCTCAAATATTGTATGCTAACGCAACGATTTGAATGCCGCGAGTACTCCGAACAGATCGCGTAGAACTTGCTATGGACATCTTGGGAAAACCCTCGCCCACTATCACTACGAACACATACTATTAACTTTTATACAAGGTGGGCGAATTTTCCTCGCGTCTCTACCCCGACGTTAATACTAAACGAGATTCCCTATAATATACGCGCGTTTTATGGCGCACTTTTTACACTAAACCGCCGATTACATACGTTTTGCAAGTACATTACTGTTTATGTGTGAATAAATATAGTTCGTATATGTATACCATTTGGTTGGTGTGCAGCAAGAAAGAAATTCAATGAATTTATCAAAAATAGAGAATACTCGATTAAAGCCCGATTTTAAAAATGGCGGGTTTGACAGCTTTTGTTGGTATAGAAAATATGTCACACGGCCATTTTTATTCCTCAGTTAAAAGTTTTCAGACTATTGAAAAATCGGCCATAAATGAAGGATAATACCTTCGGCAATGATAAAATTGTCTGTATCATTTATATAATCAAAGTATCATCAATAAACTCTCACGGTGCACGGCTAAACGGAGAATCTATTTCGCTGCAATGGACAAGACAAAAGTACATCGTAACAATAGAGACATCGAGACAGATAAAGTTCAAAGTGAAGTCGAGTTGAAAAGAGAAGAGCCTATCCTTAATACTAGAGCTGAAATGAGCGAGTAACCGGGAATGAGAGAGGCTTATAATGGAGTTTAGAGTGTTGCAGAGTCGCGGAGAGCAGTGGAGTGCGCTGTACACGAGTTCGACACTCGCGCTCCGGTACTTGTATGGCTACCTAGTCAGCCGTTGTTATCGACGATTAATGAACTTTTTTTACCTGGAAATCTTCTTGTATCTACCGTGGTGATTTTTCAGCTTTTGCCAGTATCCGTGCTTCGTTGTTTGCACACAATGAGCGAGTGTGTAAGGTTGATGATGGATCAACAGTTTTGTAAAACCTGCTTTAATAAAAAATTGTGAAGTAAGTTAAACAAAGTCGTATGATAAAGAAAATAAATAAACGGTAGAGAGAAAGGGAAACACCACAAAATCCAATAAAAACTCGTTGCCCAAGTGGACGCGTAATATACGCTTTTTATTAAAGTTTTTAAAGACTTTTCCCTTGTGTAAGAAATTCAAATATGTACGTATCCCATGCACACAACCACATACAGAGATTTTCATTTGAGAGTTTTATAGCGTGGCTTTGACTGCAAATGCCGCAGTTTTATTTATATTTTCATCCCACGAAGTTTGAAATAACCGTTCAACTAATTATTAATTTGTTTTATGAAAAATATTGCGTCCAACGAATTTCAGGATAATTTCTATTTTGAAATAATATTCGAGCATAGTTTAGAAAACTTCTGAGAATACCACTGTTTCCAGAAAAAAACATTACCGCAATCTTAGAAAGCCACAGTAAAATCAATAATAATATCAATCACTAGAACTGAAAACCATTTAACACTCACTGAACGAAAATGTCGTTGTATCCAGAAACATCTAACAAGGGTAATGATATTTCGTCATTACATGCTCGCATTCAAATTCTAAAATGATGACAACACTATGCATTCATGTGATTTTTAATTAATGAATCTTACTAATATTATAAATGCGGAAGTTTGGATGGATGGATGGATGTGTTTTTGTTACTCAATCAGACCAGAACGGATGAAGTCATCTGGATGAAAGATTATAGTCTGGAATAGAACATAGGCTATTTTTTATCATGGTATAATTGTCTTCCCTTGGGATGATAAAACACTTTTCATGCGGGCGAAGCCGGTGGCAGAAGCTAGTTTACCAATATTCTCATCGTATGTATCATTTGGAGCATATAAATATTTTTTGACTAATAACGCAATTGTCCCGAAACTGGTATGCAGCCCTTTGGAGTTTAGGGCGACCGGGCGAGGTTATGCCATTTATCGGGTCTAATTCCAAACTTCGGGCTTCTAATGAAAATTTTCTTGCAGAAAAACACAATAAAACTTGGGAATTGAAATGTGGACTCTACGCCCAGTGCGGCAACTAGATCATTAAGAATGCTGTATTCTAAGTGTAAGTCTAAATTGAATACTATTTAGTATCTACCCAAATATAGAACACAATAAATATAGTTTCAAGCGTTGTTAGCACAGCCAGTGTTAATTACCCAGTGAGATTTAGAGCTTTCGTGGAGGTTATGTATCTCCCGTTATCTGCTTAATTGACTTACAAACTGTTTTAATGTAATTACGTGCTACAAATATTTGTCACTTCTGGTTAAAATAACATGCGGTTTGTTTTTATATTATCAATTCATTGTTAAAGTCATTTAATTTAAACGCTTCATATGTTTAGGAATACTATCTACAATTACAGATATTTAATAGTTGGACGAAAAATAAATGATGAATGTAAAATAAGAAAAGATTGTTCAAATGCAATAATAAAACAACATAACAGCAACGCAGTCAATCAAATAGATAATATAATAGCAGAAATAATTCCATAGTACCCTCAAGTGCCGAGCGCCGTTAACTTAAATAACACCTAGTTCAAGCCTCACGCAAACGAATCGAGTGGCAACACTAAACACATTCGTTACCTGAAAACCCACTTAAAACAAATACAGTTACAGTTCCTTTAATGCGTGTGTAGGACACAAGACTCCCGCAAGGCAGGGCCCATCTCATGTGAATGATGCCGAGTGCTGGGGCGTTGTTAAAACTCAAGCCGTGTTGAGTCGCGCGCGCTAATTGTGCTTCTAGGTGGGGCAAAACCCTCCCCCCACTCTGCCTAGTGCTCTACACTTCTTGTTTCGGAGACTTATTGTACGGAGGGAAAAAAAATTACAACTGTTGACATTGGGCTCATGTTCTAGGTCCGCAATTAAAGGGAACAGCCTGTTTAATAATTGTGTATTATGGTTTAGTTGTCTTGTTGGCAGCTCATTAGTGTTTGAGCTCAACTGTAAACAAGTATCTGAAAAACTCTCAGTCGCTGAAATCATAAACATTGAGGCTTTACCAGGGCTTTACTAATATCATTAAGATCTATCATTTAACAACAACTCTAACACAACATAATTTACGTAATCCATCAATAACTTCCATAATGATTACAAATTGCTGCTAATATCACTTTTTGCGTCCCGAAATGTTGCCAGCAAAACTAATAAATGCCGGACAAGTATTGCTAGTTTAATCGCAGCTGCACGAAGCGCGAGCGACAAAACCAACCTCGGATCCGAACCACAACAACCGTGCCGAAGTTTAATTCAATCGGTGTGCCCCAGTGAGTGTTGGGAGGGTGGCTGGAGGGTGCGGGGTGCAGGGGTGCGTGCGGGGAGGGGGCAGAGAGCTCGCGAGGCGGTGTTAATTACTACTCATGTGGCAGGCCACATATCGCGAAGTTTGGCGCCCAACGTGCGGCCCCCGCCACCGTATTTATCTTTTAATGTCAGCTGAGGGGGCCTTGTTTAATCTTGTTTGTTAACAATGTGGGATCATAGAAAAAGTTTTATTTCATTACTAAATTAGTTTTGGCCATACTTGATTTGATTCAATTATGAACTCTTCCAAAAAATATCACTCACACACGGTTTACTCTTATTGCGTCTATATTGATACGATAAAAATAAAAGCCATGTACTTAATAAAGTTACGCAGGCCATATTTATACCTTGCTATGAATAGCTATATTTACATTTATACCCAAAAATGTATAATCAAGAAAAAATTCGATATTAGACAGGTTCACGATTTCAATCAAATATTCCAGTCGTATTCCGCGTGCTTGCGTCGGATACCTCAAACATTCCCGTCCCTTGTTAGAAGACAGCGCGTCCCGAGACATCTCTAGGAACGCAGCCCTCTTTCCACGACGCGCGACGCTTTCTCATGTAAATTTTAGAGATTTTCTCTCCAAACTCGATATATAAGTTAAACGGTACCAGAGAGCTTACTAGCCCCTTATATGTCACCGCTAACATTTGACAGAATTTCTTTCGACGTCGTCTGGAGCTCGTAAAATATGACTTAATCATTTTCCTACTTCCATTATATTTGGGAGGAGAAGATAAGTACCCAACAAAATGATACTAAACTTTAACCCGTTTGCAGCAGTTGTCTTTTTGTTGAAAGCTATTTCCTTGCTGAGATTTTTTTTACTTCCCATGGGTCACGCTCACCAGCAAATTAATTTAATTGGGATTGTAATTATAATGCAAATGCATTACAATGACAGCTTCTACTGGAAAAAAAAAAACTAGCCCATTTACCGCATCAGGTTATTGGCGCCCAAAAGGGACTATCCCAGTTTGGGCGACAAAATAAAAATAAAATTTTTTGTTCAGTATAATACAATAAATAATGGTTAACATAAAATGGGCGGTTTGAAAATTGAAACATTTATAGGCTGTAGGCGAATCGATATCGAGCAGAGCGCCTCCGTGGGTCCATCGACATAAATTCGTATTAGTGCCACCTCAGATCGACTTTACGACGCCTCAGGCGTACTTATTGCTTGGTCTAGTTATTTACCCGACACGTTAAATGTTTAATGGAAATAAAAATAATTTTATTTAATGTGTTTGCCGGCAGAATACTTGTTTGAAATGAAATTCGGGAAATACTTGGTATTTTATCTTATAAACGGAGTAACAATTTTTGCTTTATAGTGATCTCGCCACCTATATACGATAAATTCCAATATTGAATAGAGAACAATTTAGAACTTTCCCTTGAAGTAAATTTCTGATTTTAGAGAAAAGTTCTCTTTCTAAATTAATTGGCCTAAAGAGGAGACCTTTTAATTACTGAAAGCATCTTACAGTCGTTGAGAAGTTCCTCAAAATCTATCTACTGTTGGAAATGTAGAAAGTACCTAGGTAATTGAAAATTGTTGCAAGACTATTTTAGATTCCGACCTTCCTTAACTTAAGCTGTGTTACATGGGAAATTTATTGCACAATTATTGACAATTTGGTCAAATTTGATGTCACAACAACTAGCAAAACAAATATTGTATAAAAATTTTCAAGAATTGCCCAATTTAAGCTGACTGTGCAAACGCACCTTAAGATTTATGCAACAACAACTTACAGTAACGTTAAAAAGAACTGTGATGGAGACATAAACATGATTGCTATCTAAAAGAGGTTTCATTTCGAATCTAATGCTGCATTAATTAATAGACCTTGAGCATTTGATTTATAATTCTTTGTCTATGCTTTGTACAAAACTGCATAATATTGAGGTCAGCCAGTGAGTAGCATTCGTTTGTGACGTAAACAAACAAATGTTATTAAAGAATAAATTGTATAGATAGAGCATAAATATAAAATAACTGCATTGTTTGTCTACTAGCAAATTTAAATTTTTTATGTTGTTAAATGATAGTGGGGCTAAAAAAATCTATACTAGACTGCTAATTAATCAAGAATGAAAAAAAAAGTAAGGAACTTATCATGAATCTCAAATACTACACGACAAAAACACAATCCATATGCTTAAAACCAACCCCAATAATTTCAAAAAAAAACATTGTGACAGACTAAAACAAAGTTATGAATAAGATTACAAACAGGCGCAGTCTAACAAATTAATATCCCTTAATTCGCCTGTCAGATTTAGGCCGTCCACTATTCAACGTTTTGGACAACAAATATGGCAAGACATCGGTCGGTGCGAAATTAAGTGAGTTTGTTAAGTGTAAACAGGGATAATCCTTGGCTTGACTATGATTAGCATATCGCGGCAGTCGGCGTTCGTTCCCGAGGGGCATCTGCAATTTAAATCAGGGACTTGGCCCGGACGGGCCGCTCCTTAGCTGCGTACTCGGAATTTGAGATTTACTACGATTGGATGATTTGGGGGTCGATTTTCTGCTTGTTTGGACTGATTGAATTCGCTCTTTAAATTGACTCATATAACTGATGTGAGTCTCAATCTATTATTGAATTGACCGCGTTCCAAGACGTTTCATCAATGTTTTTACAAAGATGTCCGGTGCTTTTCGATGCCTTTTTTATCTCTCTCAATATTTTGCTTTTTACTTTCCGCAAACATAATATATGAACCGTAGTGTACAGGGGTTATCTATCTTCGTACAACTTCTATAGTTGTGGAGATTAGAACCATCAATCAGAAGGTCTGAAGTGGTTGCTGAGATACAGCTATCGGTTTGGCGCAAGTTATGAGCAGTGGCACTTGCGGCTATCATAAAAGTGTACTTTTAGAAAATCGTAACTTTGGCACGGCACCATTTTGAGACTCATGCCATAAAGTACCAAAAGCCATCCAGTTTTTAGTACAGCTACATACTTATTTTTTGTAAAAGCCTTCGCCTTTATTACAATACAGTCTGTATTGCGTTTAGGTCTTGTAATAAAGATTTTACTCGCAGATATATCAGCAACATTTTCGTACAACAGTGATGTTTAATGAAGCCTGAAACAAAACACTTTCTTACAATTTTTCCAAATGATAACCGAATTACTCAATTTCTTGGCAAAAATAAAAATGTTTCGAATAAAATATGATGGTATACGCTGTTATTTATCGACGTACATTAACTTAAATATTGTACCAGAGCACAATGCCGTGCGTCCACAGATATACACTCGTGGAAAATTGCCGTGGATGTAGACGTCGAGTGGAGGAATTTCCTCTCCAGACTCTACCTCAGGGATAAAGAATTTAATCGTGGCCTTCATACGAACTTACGACTTTATACGCTTCAAACTATACCTTGCTCGATAGATGATTTAATGTTACGTCATTTGGAATGTTGTAATGAAAATCATATTTTATGGCCGTACCAGTACGTACAAGTAGGTACCGACGTTTTGGGTGACTTATTGTTTTAATTTTGGGCAATGAATCTTTGAAAACTCTGCCTATTTTCCTTGTCATTCGGGTCTTCTCTGCATAAATTTGATATATTCTGGTTTAACGTAAACTATTCTTAGACCTCTGAAATCCTTGTTTACCAAACCTTATCAGAAACAAACGACAATGTTACAAGATTATATTACCTTCTCATGCAAGTTAGTGAAAACCGGTAAGACAAAAGGGATGCTATAATGCCCACGGGCGATGGGCTAGAAAGCCATTATTATTAATGCAATACTGCCCTGTGCCGACCCAAGACGACACAAAACGTTGTTATTGTACAAGAACTATATTAACAAGAAATAAATCTTATTGACGTTTCTTAGTGACTATGGAAATTAAATATCATCTCTTTGTATTAAAATGTGCTTTACTAAGTTTTTTTTCGATTGACACAAGGCAAAAGCAGCTACTATACCAGAATCTTCAGAGAGAGTATCAAAAGCTACTTTATCAAATAGATACACAGTACAAGTTCCAACGCTAGATTCAATTGAGGCTAGTAAATCTAAACCGTACAGGAAGTTGGGCCCAATCGTATCCTCACCTGCACACGGATTTGAAATTCAAATAGGATGAGACAAACCCAGTTTCCTTGTAACCCTGTATGTTTATCGTTTCCAATAGTTTTCGTTAGAGACACCCCGCAGGTCTGCTCGGGGCCTCACAAAGGGATTATTTCGCTTTGATTGTATAAACAAATATAGAATACGAAATCAAAGAAATGTAACTCTTGTTATATTTATCTTACCGCTGAACCTTTTCACGTTAGGAATTATGTCTAAATACGCATTTTTCAATATAAAATATCGTTATATTTGCACAAGTAAAAAGCTTAGTGAAGTACCTACTCGACGTACTTGCCTTTGCTCGTTAATTTAATAAAATGGAAAATTTTAATTGCTAGCGACCCTGTCTTTGCGTTCAAATTTCCATTTGCGCTCAAGTATGTTTCTCTTGAGGTTAGAATCGCAAGAAAATCATAAAGTTCTTGCAATGCCAGTAACGAAATGTAAATAGTTATAATTCTACATTTTTGAATAATTTTAGAGTGATTTAGAGTAACGACAAAGAAATTCTACCATTAATTTTTAAAAAGTCACGCCACTAATATTTTGAGACTGTATTATGGTTTGTTTATACAACCCACAATACAGGCTGAAAAATAGTAAATAAACCAGTGTACTCGTAGCTTTATCGTTTAGTACAGCAGCTCAAGTGGCCATTGCGGCGGAACAAACAAGCGTGGCTCACTGACAAAGGGCAAAACAAAGTCCCCATCGTCCAGGTAATTTGAAAGGTCAACAGCGAAAAATATCGCATCATTAGTCGTTTAAAGGTCGTTAAAATGATATTATCCGTGCAATATAGCTTTATAATGATCGATCTATCTCGATATGGCCCTCCATTGTTATTGAAGTGAACAGGGACGATTAATTATCCATTGAACATAATTTGGGCGGACCAACGGCCCAGTGCTGTAACGGACCGCTCCCTCCAATTTGAATTGATATCGGCTGTTGTCTCTTCATTATATATTATCTTTGGTCATTATTCGATATCCCAAATTCTACCTTTAATCAAGGTCTAACAGGCAGAAATACTATTTCATACAAAAATAAGCCGATTAAAAGTTAATCTCATACGCCGGGCAAAATATTCACAAAAAGTTGACGTTAAAATTCACGAAAAGAAACGAGAAAAAGTGCGCAAACTATATAACAGCGAAATAAATACTTACAACGAAGAATAATTGTGCATTGAGCATTTAAAATTAGCAAATTCTTTCGAGATTCTTAGCTATCAAAGGAAATAATAAATTGTTTTCCACCCACCTCCCAACAAGTTTTGTCTGCTTTCAAGGCGAAAGGCATCTTTATCGCTGCAAAACTTTTTCTTCCTTGTGTAGAGACGGAGAACCCCTTTTAATGAAACTTAAACCGGCCGTCTGCAATTTAGATAAGTATCCTACTTGCCTTTTAATTAAATATAGCTGTTCATCAACTATGATTGTACGGCTATTCTCTTGAAGGTGTTCTTTCTACAAAACACTACATTCAAGAATACTTTCACTAATCTTACGCTGTTTTTATTATTACACAAAATTTCTTCTTTTACATTCTGTCCTAAATTAAGTTTACACGGTCCGTTTTCATCAGAAATGTTATTAGACTTGTACATATTTACTTGGCTAATTTGAATAAAAAATATACCCTGCAGATTAAAACTTCCACAAAGTTCGGTATTTACTTGATGTTTTCACTGTAAATCGTCTCCACTGACTTGTTTTCCAAGATATTTATAATCAGCGACTTTCCCAACTTAGTGTCGGCGTCGAAATATCCTTTTAATGGTCGGCGGAGTGTTGGGTCGTCTGCAATTTAGATTAGTCCTTTAATTAAATTAACATTATGATCCCTATCTCAGCGGAGCAGGTGGTCGGCAATATTGCTCTGTTGGAACTCTTTCTTTACTTTCGTTTCTACTTTTACTCTGATACCGAATATTTTATTTAGATTTTGTTCATTTATCAATAGCGTGGGAGCTGTTATTTGAACGCTAGAATAAAATTGATACGAAAAGGATTACTGCCCACGTTATTGTCTCTTCTTAGTAGAATTCTGTCTAACTTTTATATATTCGCGTCTTCTCGCTAAGAACAAGAAGTAAACTAAACTTTGTATATAAATCTGTAAGCGCATGTGGTCTTGGAGATGATACTTCTTCATGACTAGCAGTAAATTTTCCTTTTCCAGATATATTTTCGAAGCGAGTATATTAACTAAAAGGTAACATATTGATACTTAATGTACTCATATATCTACCCATTGAAGTACAATATCCTCGATCGTATTTCTTGCAAGTAATCCCCGAAAAGAGGTCCAAGTTATTAATGATAGTGGTTAAATAGACGTTTTTGCGCCCCCTGGAGGGATTGCTCAAGAAAACATTACTTCGAGAAGAGACAAAGGGTCGAAAGAAGTCATTAATATTGTGATATCAGCGAATATTGTTTAGAACTCACTTAAAAGTCAAGAATTAGTTTGTGCTATGACGTTATCGATAATGTTCAATTATAGGAAATTTGAGAGATTCAATCAAAGTTTCTGTAATTATATCTGTAAGAGCTCGGTCAAGTTAAATATTTGAAGTGTGTTCAACGATTTCAATTAGTTATTTTATTCCGCTTGTTCATCGGTATCGGGCAGCTCGTCTCTTTTTCCCTACTTTTCCAGTCAGTTTGCGTTCGTTTTATCTATTTTCCTAGTGCTACAATCTTGGCGGCGCAGGTCAACCGAAAAATTAGAAATATCTCTATCTCAGTCAATCGTATCGTTCAATTTAAGGAAAACTTTTCTTTATTGAATGTTTATTGGAGGCAAACGTATTATAATGCTTCAATATAAAAGGACTTATGGAAAACTATAAATAGTAAAGAGATGTATGAAATTGTCAAGTTAAGGAAATAGTCAATATTAAAATTTCTACAATTGAAAGAAATTTACCTAAGTAAATTTTGACAGTAGGTAAAAGGTTGTCTGTAAGAAATTGCCCTTTGCGATAAGACCGCCCATTGTACACTTTGTTTGAAAATGTTTGTTCGGTATGAATATAAGAATGACATTATGTATAATAATAATTAATAATTTTAAAATTAATCTATATCAACAAATTATATGAATAATGATAGCATGTTAAATTAATTAAAACCTATCGCCTATACATTGCTGTGCCCTAGCAGGGTTCATTGTTTGGAACTATCATAATGTAACAACCTGTAAACAACATGAAATGCAATAAATTAATGAATGAATGTATTTTTTCATGGTGTACAATGAGGTATATAATAAATAAATAAACACTAACTAAAAAACCTAAATAATAACTTCACAAACTATTTACACACAAATTGCCTTAGTTGGTTTCCCTGGGCAACGTCCATCGAGCATCCAGTCAGACCGGGATTCCCCACGGCCATAGATATCTACGCGGCGCTGTTAAACTCGTGAATTATTGCCTCTGACATTGACGGCGGGAAGAAAAATTGCCCCGGAGAAGTTTCACCACTTCATTTTGCAAAGTTTTCACACAGTTTGTTATCGGCACGCGTTCAGTTATTGATTTAGGCGTTCTTTTTCTTGAGTTTATTGCCTGTTTTAAAGTTGAGCGTGTGGTTTTGGAATATGGAGTTTTAAGTCACATACATGACGCTTGCGGAAATTGTTAGAAACTTTTGCGTTTTTTGGTTTTATCTCGTTTGCAACAATGAGTGCTATGAATATTCCTGAAATAGATTTTCTCGAGCCTATATAAAAAATTGTACTCAGTAAAAGTAACAGGAATACAGACGTGTTCGAAAAAGTATCAAACCCACGGTAGAAAAAGCATATGTTAGCATGAAAACGGCAAGGTTCGACTCGCATAAATAGAAGTGAATCTAAAACATGGCTATAATCCAATCGGTCATCCTGACTTCGCGGAACGCCGGCTAATTCGGATTGCAACACAAAAATAGCCACCAGAAAACAATGCGTCAGCACTGGTTTACTTTTTCATCCGACGAACCGTAAAAGGAGAAAACAAATGAATTGCCAAAGTTCTCGTTAGAGTGGATAAAACAAAAGTTAACCACCGATTTTCTATTCAGTGCACCCGCTGTTTCAATCAACTACGGGAACGAAATCGACCAACACGACTTTCGGTTACTGGTGGTCTATGCAATGCAACCAAATGTAATGGATGGATTTATTTTAAGGGCCTCTGAAAATGTTTCATAATATTATGTCATTTTATAAACAAAAGCTCATATCTGTTCATCGGGTTCTTAAAGATTAAATCCAGTAAGGAAAAATCCTAAACAATATCATGGAAAATCGAACAATAGATTAATACGGTAATTTCAAACAAACAAAAGTTTGTAAATTTCCGTGGAATATTGTTTGCCAGCACTACACCGGCTTCTTAGTCAACAAAGGCTTCAACAGGACTGAACTGAACAACAAAGAGAAGGAACCGGTCTTAAGCGGTACAGGTACCAATTCCAACCGTCAGTTAAAAATAAAATGGTCGATTTTCACTTGTTTTCCTTTTATTGATATCAAACGCCATGACATTTAATTTCTATTCCTCTTTGTGCCGTTTGATTTCGAACCGTCGAAGCATTTTTTTTTTACTTTATTCTCCCTTTTTGTGTATCTACTTTGTATATTTTTTGTGTATGGGGTTGAAAATGATACGTCCTCAGTTCGCAAGCAGATGGCACGCGTGTTCGATTTGATCAACCATCTGTTTTTGGGTGGTTTTATTGTTTGATATAGACATTTCAAACTCATTACTTTATTTGACTTACAGTTTGGATTATCACGGAGCATTTTACAATATACACACACAACACAGGTACATATGTAACTGCTTATGAAATCGATCATACCTGCTCGAAAACCTATCACCAATGCAAATCTATTTAGAATTATGTTACTAACAATACGGGAAACCCTAAAGAGAATGTCGTTATCGTTTCTTAAATAAACAATTTTTTTATTAACTTTATTCGTGTCTATTTAGGTAAATAAACTAGCATAGGTATTACATATAGTTCTAAAGCCACATTCTGCTTTTGCACGTTTTATTCTAAAATGGTTTACATTTTGTATCAATATCCCATTTATATTTTGATCGGGCGTTTGTTGACTCAGCTCGCTGCCGAGCGATATATTCGGTATAGGTAATAGTTATTAATCACACTTGGTAAACATAGTACCTACCTACCATGCGAGATTGCACGCTGAAAGTTAGGTATGTACACACTAACGTATGATAAATTCGCTGTGCAGTGCCCCGGGCGTTTCCGCTCCAATCGCTTCGGATGCACGCCCGTGCGATCGATCGTGTGAATACACCTTTATCCGTGTTTTATTTTTATTTTCATTTATTTATAGGCGCTGTTTATTGAATGTCAACATGGCCCGCTTGCTTTCCAGGCTGCCGACTAGATAAATAAAATATGATAAAAATAAAAATCTGTATAAAAAATTTCTACGTTATTAATTTTTATATTTACTGATGAAACTGCAACATGTTAAATTGAGGGTGATTCAAAAGTTTGTTGTAGAGCATCACTATTAAAATTCTGTACTGAATATCAAATATTTTCTTTTTAATTAACACATAAAATCAGCAATTCTAATAATTGGAAAGCAACTTTTAAAATCTATAACTTGATAATATTGAACAGTAAACGTCAGTTAATTGATAATTTTATTTTGGAAATTGACGATGCGTCGAACGCAATCGGCTTGCCAATTGGAACGCGCAATTACTATTATCACATCGGGCAACACTCGTTGGTATTAAATTAATATTCGGCGCGCTGAAATCGGTGACGATTGTGTCGCAACACTGACCCTTGCTTGTGCAATTAACTTTCGTACAGTCTACAACAGGTGACTTATGACGTATTTAATAAAGATATCCGGCCCTGGCACAAGTAACTGAAAGAACTCCGGTGGGTTTTGATTTGGAAAACAGCATCAGAGCGGGAGAAGTCATTGGATGATTTCCCAAACCAAAAATAAATAAATAAAAGGATGGTTTGAATATTTGAATATAACAAGCGAAGGGCCAACACAGTATTCTCTCGAAATGATTATAATTTAGCCGATGGAACTTTCGGGAAATTAAACGTAATTTCCTGTTTTTTTTTAAACTTTGCCCCACACTTGGAATTTCTTCCTGTATCGTGGGTGCGTTTACAAACATATAAATTCACATACACAAACACCCAGAGCCGGAACAACTATCTGTAGGTCATACAAATGTTTGTTCCGTGCGGGAATCGAACCCGCGACACGCAGCGCAGCAGTCAATCGCTCAACCACTGCGCCAACCGTGCGCCCAAAAATATGTTTTCCTATTTCTTTTAATTTCACCAATCTCCTCAAATATTTTTGAGAGCTTCAGCTTAGAAAACTAAGCTTCAGAATGTATTTCTCGGTATGTCTGATAACTAGCCCTTTCCACACCCGTTGTCTATGCCACAGGAACCTCACTTATATCCAGGATAAAAAATAAACTATCATAATATGGCACTCAGCGTTAGTGCAACTTTATGTCAGTGAAAGATATCCAATAAGTCTTCCAAAGTTTCCCCCTAGAAACAATTTAATCCCACTAATATTCTAAAGGCGAAAGTTTATGATTGCGTGTGCGTGTGTTTGTATGTTTGTTTCTTCTTCACGTTCAAAATGCTGGACGGATCTTAATGAAATTTGGCACAGAGATGGATAATAGTCTAGAATAGCGTTGGCAGAAAATAGTCTCTTAATAAACATGAAATCTTTAATACTGTAACAGTTCTTTCAAACTAAGTTCCAGCACATACATTGCAAAGCAAAACTTTACACATGTACCTGTACCTACACTTACATGTATTGTAAATTTACACATGATTAGCCACCATAGCTTGCAACTACCCATTGTGAGTGCAGTGAAACGTTCCACATTCCTCTTTGATTATTCATTCACGATTCTACACTAATACGAGCATTATGTGTTATGTTCAACGGCCAACGCATTATCATATCAGACGATAAAGGATCACTGGATATGAAGGGTCTATAATAAAGCTTTAAAAACGTGTTGATGATTGTTTGTGTGTTGGCAATTACAATAATCCAATCTTCTGAAAATGTTTGTTTACAGAAGATAAGAACAGGAGATAAAACTGTTTTTTTTTATGCTAGATTTCTCTTTCGGCCACCCGTATGCGGGCTCTGCAGATGCCGTAGAACAGATTATTTAATATGATGGAATGAATGGAAAAATATAATTTTAACTGCTTCCGCCCCTGAGAAAGTGTTGTCCCCGTGTCTCTAATATATTTTTATTATGTTAAAGAGGAAAATAATTTATTTTTTTGCGGCCTGTCGTATTAACGTCAACTCGAGATGGTATCGTTCTCTCTGGACAGATCAAAATGTTCGTTTCACTTTCGGAACCGTAAAGGCGTAAAATTGAGATAAGCTCAAAATAGACCACTTACAACACGATGCCGTTTTTTGGGCAAAAAAGAGGAATTTAAGGCACGGAGATATTTAGATATTTTCTTGGAAAAAATTAATAAAAAATACTCGCCAATTGTTTTAATTCTCATCTTGTTTAAATAGGACATATCCCTGCATTATTTCAACTAACATGATTATAAAAATACATTTTTAAATAGAGACTTTCATTCATCCCGACCTCACTGTCATCCGAAACGTACCAGTACAAAGTCCTCCCATAGATACTTTTAAAGTAATTACTAAAAAAACAGCGATATCTATTACATTAGCGTACTCCTTTCATTTTCAGCCAGTGCAGTGCAGTGTCGTAAAAAGAAAACTTGTTATCACAGCGCGCAAACTTTTCAGTCTATGTGTTATTCGGGAAAATTCCCTTTCTCCCATCTCGGCCGAGTATGAAACATAACTCAATAGTGAGCGTAGGGATTCGGGGGCAACCGAGTGTAAAATGGTCGACATGGAGTGGAGGGGCATTTTCAAACTGACCGGAGTCCCGCCACCCTCCCTCCCTAAAATATGTTCGGTGTGCGGGTATTTGACGTTCTTATATCTACACGCCGCGCCGCCGTGCTTTTTAGGTACAAGAGTTGGATCGGAATTCATGTTTTATAGATTTTCTTTGACGGAATTTTCGAAACATATGTAGTTAGATATTTTTTATATGACACATACGCGGAACGAATCTTAAATGCTTTGACAGATGTTTTTTTTTGTGTATCAGTCTATAGACGGGATTGTCACGAAATTCATTTAACTTCAGTGTCTCAAAGGTCTTCAAATTGTGCCTGAGGAGGCAATAGCTCTCCTCATGTTGGTATTCTATATGTGTGTTTTTATATATATATATATGTATGTGGCACTGCATATGCCACATGTAGCATCAAATGAAAGTAACAAAAGTAAAAAGAACAATTATTTGGGTCCTTTTAAAAACTTTCTTACGGTCACCGAAAAGGTGCTGAGACTTGAATCCCATTAATGTAAGCGTAAACGTTACAAATTGTTAGTCCACAAACGGCGTTTATAAGCTCGTTCTCTCAATTGACTTTTACAACTTCCGAATGAAGTTAAGAAACTGATACAATCTACGTTCTACAAACTCTCTGCAAAATAATTCTCCAAGGACAAAGTTCTGCCATTATTTCAGCTCTAACGTATTTCTTCTTTATCCCTTAAATTGATTTAACTGTATCCGAGACCGAGATATCCCTCATGCTAGGAAATCCGAAGTGACTGCATATAGCAGAAACAGATATTTATCACTCTCCCGGGAACCAAACTCACGACTCTCGTGATAGCTACATCGAGGATGAACCTACCTATCTAACATAACCTATACTGATACATTTTATATTTCTAACTAAAGCTTTCAGCGTAGCAGATTTTATTTTTTCTTCTTCAAGAAAAATTATCGATAAAATGAAAGTGGTCTCTCTAATATTTTCCAGTGTTGAAAATTTGTCCTCCATCGAATCGGGGAAATAGTTAACATCATTAATTATATTACTTATATTAAGGCACATTCTCCACTCATGAAGGCTCCGTTAATAAATTTGTACTACTTACAAATTATTTGGTTAAAAAGAAGATATTTGATTCAAAAGTGATTGAAAATATCTAAAATAGGCAAACAATGACTGGAATAAGTACCTTATTCATTATGTAGAAGTTAAAACATTCCAAGCTACACTTTCCTTCTTTTGATTAGGCATACGTCTGACGATAAACATCAACACACTAACGCTTATCAACTCCTCATTAGAAATATACAAGTACCCAGCCCTTATTTATGTAGGTAATAATTTCCTTCGGTACGCCGCAATATTTAAAAATGACGCTGTAAAAATATCGCGTTTCGCCGAAACGGGGAATTCCCGTGCATTCGACCGGAAAATAGCCGACATAAAGGTCCGACATTCTGCCTCTGACCGGGGCACGGATGCCGATAAAATATATACGAGGAGCGAGGACCTCCCTCGCCGCAAGTGTCCTAATGTTGATAAAACCTGATAAATCAACACTCCCGCCCAAATATTATGCCCTCAAATCTTTATTTGTAAGAGCTGCGTCACGTTTCGATGTTATTTTTATAGCATGGCAATGTTTTTTTTTATATATCTGCGCTAGTCGTTTATAGCGCTACTTATGGGATAAAATGTTTAGTATATGGATAGTGTGTGGTATTGTTAATCCTGAAATTATTAATGAAACTATTTTAACTGTTTAACGTATTCTGGTATTAGTACCTAATACAAACGTTAGATTCCATTGTTTAAACAAAAATAATTTAATATTTCTTCAACGAAAAGCATTGACTATGATTGTATAGGCGTGAACCACAGTCCACAATAGTTCAAATAAGGTTGCCTCTTTGAACTTTGCAACAGTCTGAATTTAGACGGCGTCCTTTCGACCCAAACACTCCGGTCATTGAGTTATTGTCGCCTAATTATGTGTCTAAAAAGTATAAGGTAGGAAGCCCACTCAGACGCATAAATAAAGTGCGAAACAAGATGGCGTCAGCGTCGGCGGCGGTCGGTGTTGCCAGCAATTAATCTCCATTTCCCGCACGCGCCAAATCGCGCCGCCATTACTGGCTCTGTTTTATTTCATTAAATGGACCCGTCGAATTAATGCGCTGCACCGTTTACAAAACCGATGAAAGAATCGAAAAAAAAACCGGCATTGAAAGTTTTCTATGCCTCCTTTGTGGCTGTTTGTGAAAATTGCCCGACATTTTCTTTGTTTATTGAGGAAAAATAGCTTGTTAAGTCATCTTCCACCGACTCTTTTGATATCTTTTTGCATTGTTTTCTGAATCTATTTGAACCTATAAAGTTTGACGTGAATATTCCGTCTTGTTTTTTTTGTTCTGCTAACAAAACGGTCCGTTGTAAATATTATTGTTATACTTTTAGCGGTTTTACCGGCTTTCACTCAAAGTAGGTACGCTCTGTTTCACAAATAATTGAATCGTCAATCATTGAGCTTGTAGAAAACTGTACTGTAAATTGTGTAAATCGGTTTTCCGGTCTCCATTTCTCTTAATAAAGTTTAGCTACTTTCATCATAATTTTCAACAAAAAGAAAATAGCAACAACAGTCAGAATGCTCATGTGGAAACATTGCCTATGCAAAGTCATTAGACGTCCACAAGCCAAGTTTTAAAAACTTTTACGAAACATGAATTTGCTTTTTCTTTCGTTGGTAATTAATCATGGCTTAAGTAGCAACTCAGTATTTATGATTGGCATTTAAAATAGGTAACGATATTTGTTAAAAAAAAGGTCATTACCAAAATATCCCCTTATCCAAATATCCACTTTACCAAAATATCCCCTTATCAACAAAAAGAAAATAGGCAACAACAGTCAGAATGCTCATGTGGAAACATTGCCTATGCAAAGTCATTAGACGTCCACAAGCCAAGTTTTAAAAACTTTTACGAAACATGAATTTGCTTTTTCTTTTGTTGGTAATTAATCATGGCTTAAGTAGCAACTCAGTATTTATGATTGGCATTTAAAATAGGTAACGATATTTGTTAAAAAAAAGGTCATTACCAAAATATCCCCTTTTCAAATAAACTTTAGTAAAGGTAACTTATACGACAGTTCGTAAAACGTTTATACGAAGCTATTAAAGAATGAGCTATATGTAACAAATCTCCTTGAATAGCGAGGGAATGTAATAAAATAAAACATTTCAATGGTCTGTGTATTGTTGCAGGTGCGAACACTGTTCGTCAGCGGGCTGCCTATGGACGCGAAGCCGCGAGAGCTCTATCTCCTGTTTCGAGCGTACGAGGTATGTTCCACATTAATTACTTTATTTGTTGCAGCTACATGAACTTTTATCGGGAAATTAATTGGCTAGAGTCGTCTATTTCGGTGTATGTCGATTGTCGGTGTTACGAGTATGTACATATCTGTCTAGACGTGAGACTATTTCGGGCACAATTCGTGGGACAGTTAAGCTATTTCGGAAAAATAGCTTAACTGTCCCACGAATAGCATGTTTGTTTAGTGGGTTGATTACATCAAAGTAAATGTCGACCGGTGTAAACCTTTCCTTACGAAATATTCGAAACTAATAGAAATGTCAAAATATGAATCGAGAGAAAATAAAAACGGGAAGCACCACTGTCGTCACGCGACTAGATCTCGATACGAATTACCGTGCCGTAAATATCAAATGTCATGCTCCGATTCGTAATATTCGGATTGAATCGATTCTGTTTACCGATAAGGGGGATTACACTCGATCCTCGGCTGGCACGGATGGCACCACAGACATAAACGTGGCTAAAGTTAAACCGGGGGTTAGTTTAGGAGGGTATCGCAAATCGCGTGACGACGCCGCGCCTGGTACTACCAAGCACCACCTTTTTTTCGGTAGTTTCCAACATTATTATCTGGATGGAATTTTACTGCGACATGAATGACACAGACGATTCTAGCAATTTGATAATGTAGTTCCATCTAAAAGTTTCAAACATGACACTCGTGGGCGGAACTTTTGATAACAAAGTTAAAATAATCATTGTAATTTTGTTTGTACAGGGTTATGAGGGTTCCCTGCTAAAGGTTACCAGCAAGAATGGGAAAACGGCTTCGGTGAGTTTACACAAATAACATACGCTTAGTGAGTGGATATAATATAAAGCAAACTCTGTGTATAGTTCTTGTAAAATATTTTTACATGAATTAAGTTTTTTTAGTTGAAATTTTCTTAGTAGCTGACTACGAAAGGCGGAAGCTTCGAACATGTTACGCCATTTAATGCGACAATTTCGTATTGAACTAACTGCATGTTATGTGGTATTTGTGGTATCTCAGTAATGCCATTAAATATTATATCCCTGTCTGTGTTACATAAAAAATAATATGTAACATAAAATATAATGCTACATGGTACATTTCGTTGCAGCCGGTCGGTTTCGTCACGTTCCACACGCGAGCCGGCGCGGAAGCCGCTAAACAAGATCTTCAGGTTGGTATTGTCACAAAGTCTCCTAGCTCTAGAATTTATCCTAAACCGCTACTACTAAGCATTGAGTTTGACCCAATATCTCAGTGAAACCTCTTCAAATATTATTTGCCTCAGCATATTGGAGCGAACTCAATAAAATATTTTATCCGTAGATAACTGACAGATAGAATCTCAACAAAATCTTACTGAAATGATTGTATGTTTCCTACAATTCGGAAAATCACACAATAACAAAAAATATCCACGTACACTACAACGCCTAATCAGTTTGAATGGCTTCAGAACACAGTATGATAGGTAACACAGGGCGCAGTATCTCAATGAAACTGAGATATGTCCTAGGTATCCGAAGCTCAATATGCTATTGTAAATACTAAAACATGTATAACGCACGGTGTTACTAAACCTCTTCTCATCACATGCCTCGAACACAGCCAATGAGCACTATAGTTAATATTCTCATTGTAGACTTGGAATAACATTTTCCTGACTCGAGTAACCGCATAGTAAGTTATGCTAAACCCATGCACATACAGAATAGACCTCGTCGGGTCATCAAGTCGGTGTCATTGAGCTGTGAGGACTGCCGCGCGACCGCGTGACCGACCAATCGACCATGTTACGTGTAAATACGAACGCAATGCATGTCACTGTTTGACAGGTTTGATGTCACATCCCGAGCACTGTGTTCCTCACCTTAGCAGGCGCAGGCGCGGACCTCTCGATTCTATCGAATGATCCAATCTAGATACTAAATTGACGAACCGATTGTTACGTCCGAACCCTTACACGTAAACTGTCCTGTTTAGGTTATTTTTAATGGAATTTGTTTTTGGGATTCATGGTTAAAGATGATAGTTAAAGGTATCTTAGATATCTATATAACGTGCCTGTACCGACGCCCTCCCTCCGCGATGTCTTTGGTCGCGCCCAGCGGTCGCTACTCGCCGGCACCACTGGGCCCGCGCCTCCTTCCATCGTCATTATATCGGAGCGCCGCACCGCTCGCGGCTGTTCACAGCAGGGCGTCCGGTTCGACCCCGACATGCCGCAAACGATTCGGCTGGAGTTCGCTAAAAGCAACACGAAGGTCAGCAAGCCGAAGCCGGCAGTTGCCACCGCCGCGCCAGCCGCACACCCCGCATTGATGCACCCACTCACTGGACGTAAGTACCGCCGAACGCACACACCGCCCGGCGCTCGCTCGAAGCCCCCACACCCATACCGTACCTCTACACACTAATAAATCGCACGACCTGTGTCTGTGCCGATCCTCACACTATACTTCCTGTGTCCTCACTGTTGCTGCCGGATGCTAGTCTCTAAGAGGGTGTAAGTAGGCACGTTATGGGTACGACGGGGCGTCGAGCAATCGCGAAGGGCAAGTATCTGTGACCGCTTACACGTACCACGCAAGGCCTAGCTCCGCGAAGCTATTGATTGATCTGTCGGGTTCTTACCACTGTTGTCAACTTTTACATGTTTTCATGATAACACATTCACGATATTTTTTATTTTTGCTGTCTCCTTCTACGAGATCGAACCAGAACTGATATTGGCAGAAGTAATATGGTATCAAAACCTTTATTATTTTGCTCTCCGAGTTGAAATTTTGTATAACCTACATTATCAAGAACCGTGAAAACATGTTTAAAGCACATTGTAAATAATAATTTTCTATAGCAGTATTCTAATATCACATTCATAGTTAAGTCGTGAACATTGAATTCGTTAACAGACTGACACAGCTTATTTGATTGTAATGTGCGCTTGGTAACGTTGATGTTATGGTGAACAGACCTAGCGAGTCCGTTCTTCCCGGGCGGCGGCGAGCTGTGGCATCACCCGCTGGCTTACGGCGGTGAGCTGCCGGCGCTGTCGCATGGGCTGGTGCATCCCGCCATCCACCCGCAGATGGCGCCAGTTCGATCCTACCTCTGACTAGCTGCCGCCGATAGGCCACACCACGTATGTTACCTTTTACTTAACAGATTTGCTAAAAAACCGTTTGAGCACACGATCAAGAACTGATCAAATACTATCTTGCCGAGTCTTGTGTTGAAACTTTTATGCTTATAATGCCAAAGCCTCTCTAATATTGCACAACGCTTTCGAATATTGCTTGCTGTTGTTTTATACTTCAGTTAGTTCTGATCTTAGTATGCCAAACAGCTCATCACTTCTATAGTTTTATGCCCATTGCTACGAATTTCAGTTATATGTTGTACTCATTTTAAGTGTGTAAAGAGCAATCAAGCATTTTGCGTTCTATGTAATGCAGAAGAAATCTCGACACAGCACCATAGAAGAACTTTGCACAGAGCACGCATTATTGTAGAACGCAGAATGCTAGGGCGCTCACTGTCTGTGCGGTTTCTCATGTTAATCAAACTTTACTAGGAGTTTGGACCTTATTATCATGGTAATAATGTCCAGACCCCCCTGACGCTGGGTGCGTGCGTGTTACCGGCGCCCGCGCTGGGCTCGCCGGGCGCGGCCGTGCCGGCCCACAACGGGCCTAACGCGCACCCTGCGCACCCCGCCCCTCCCTGCTCGACACTCTTCGTCGCTAACCTCGGACAGTTCGTCTCAGAACATGAACTTAAGGAAATTTTTAGCAGGTACGTCCACAACATTAACCCTCATGTATCGTAAATGTGCAAAACGCTTCAAGTTTTCGACCGAAAATAGTAACACAATTCATACAGTCAAATATTGAAACTACAAAAATTCAAATGAAACAGTAAAATAATATTTCCAGTCGAAAACTAACACGATGTTATGTGCATGATCACGCAAGACATAAGGTAATAAAACATATGAAAGCATTCGAAAATGTATATGAAGTTAATAAAACTTAACTTTCCACAGTGCATGTTGCACCGAATATCACAATGTCGTCCACGTAAAACATTATTGGGTTATAATTTTATGTTTCGATTTTGGCTCTACTATGTCTCACACAAACTATATGATTTGAACAGAAATTCCAAAGAAACGTATTCGGTTGAGCCACATCGTTTGTGTGAGATCTGAAGCCTGCACCGTACCACCCTAAGCATGACGAACGTCACTATATATCCACAGTTGTCACAACTAGTCGTACGTTAGCACTGTAACACCACACAATATGAGAGCCGTGAATATTACTTTTTATGTCGTATCGTGCCGCACACACCTACCGCGATATTTATATCCGCAGCATTTAAGAGGATGACAAATATCGCACTGTTTAGTTTATATCTCTTAGAATTTAGAAGCACCATACAAATAACATTGCTTTCTGAATAAGAATCACTATCCTATCAAACATTGTTCACAAATGTGGCATTCTTTGTATTTAGCTACAAGAATCCACCACATTAGGTCAGTCTCAAAGACACACAAAGTCATACTGAGGGGGTACGAGTGGGCACAATAGAGTATGATGGTACAGCTGCCCGGGGTTCTCTCGGCTGCGGCTGTTGAGCGGCGGCAGCGGCGGCGGCAGCTCGGGCCCGGTGGCCTTCGTCGACTTCGCT
The DNA here is from genome assembly GCA_947562075.1 of Orthosia gracilis. Taxonomy (NCBI): domain Eukaryota; kingdom Metazoa; phylum Arthropoda; class Insecta; order Lepidoptera; family Noctuidae; genus Orthosia; species Orthosia gracilis. The sequence goes on from OX387270.1 coordinate 10,951,206, forward strand.
AGCGCGTCGGACGCGGCCGCCGCGCTGGCTCGCCTGCAGGGCGCTCTGCTTCTCAGCTCTGAAGGCGCCATCCACCTCGAATATGCGAGGCATAAGATGGCACACAACGGCTGGATTCTCGCACATGAAGTATGCACGCGCACTTTGTTTAGTTCTCATAAATCTATCTAACTGATATTCTCTAAGTGTCTCGTAGGATCTGTCATTATATGCAACTGCTATAATTATTAAACCGAAAGCATCTGACAAAATCGTTCTTCCCAAATATAGCTGGTGACTATGGAATATTTTTTACTTTTAAACTGACAACGTAATATACTTAATGATTATGCACTGATAATGACAGATTCAATCCAAACAAAAAGAAATAATACTAAAAAGTATATTCTTGAGTGCTATGTGTTAAATTCGATAATGCTTCGGCTCTCATACTCGAGAGATCCAAGACTGCTATGAGAGTCGAAGTCATCGACCCTACTAATGTATCACCATGCACCTCGCACTATATAGAGTTACATAATGCCTGCCTAACTCGTAAGCCTTAGAGAACATCGCCTACTATCTATGTATGATGATGCATTAACGTGTGTGTGTTACGCAGGGAGCCAAAGGCGGAGAAGAGGGCGAACAGCATTAGCTCGTTCGTGGCTCTCGGCACTTGACAACCAGCTCAGTGAGGGACGCGCTGTGAGATCCTCCGCATCGCATCGGGCCCGCAGGAGACCCCTCGCCAGCGCTCTCCCCCACGTCCTCGCTAGGCGCTCTGTCTCCTCTTCTGTTATGTTCCCTGACTCCCAGCGTCAGAGGTGTGGTGTTATTTCGTTTATACCAAAATTAGCAAGTGTTAATTGTATTATTATTAACATTCCAGGTTTATTGTTTACTGTTCATGATAAAATATTATTATTTAAATCTATTAATTTCCTATAAATGTAGCCTGTTTATTTAATATTATTATTCAATTTATCGTGTAACATAAGATTTATTTACAACTAACTTATTGTACGGTAAAGTTTGTATATTTGTTTTTACAAGGCCGATGTATACAAATGAGAGGATTTGTTATAGTGTATTACCAGAAATTAAACATTTTAGGATATATCTCATTCGAGTAAGCTAAAAACCAAAGGTGCCCTTCATAGAAAGATTACGTTTTGTTAAATAATATTTCAAGTTGAATGATTTAAATGAATTTGTATGTAATAATACGATTCTTTTGTTTTAGCCTCGATAATGTTAGCGTATTTAAATGAATTTCATGACTATTTCAAATTATATTTACCTAATACTTTCTTAGTAATGTTTATAATGTTCAATCACTCGTTGACGCGCTGGCACTCTAGTGTTGGTCTTACGATCCTTTCTATCTGTAAATGAATTATTGCAATAATTATAATATTTGACTAGGATTGTGCGATAGGACGGGGAAGCCCTCGGAGCCGCTTGTCGAGAGCAACAACGGAGCGCTGAACTAGAGCGTGCGCTCGCATCCTCTCCTATATCTTTTTACTTACTGACATCTACTGACCCGTTCTCTTTGTTTGTGTCCTTCTCTACTTAGACGACTACCAAAATTTCTTGTGCCTTGCGAAAAAGAATCCTAAAATCATATTTCGATTTCCCTCTTAGCTCTGTGGTTACACAGTAGCATCGATTATTTGGAAGTTCTACATTGTACCAGTTCGGGTCCCCTCACTCTTCGCGTGGTATGCGATGCGACACAATCGAGATCAGTTCAGTCTTGTCTCTTGTTGCGAGAATTTAGCCTTGGCCTTATGAGAGTTAAATAATTAAATGTAATCATTATATTAATTAATACCTAGTTGTAATTAGCCGGCGGCGTGCGCGTGCGCCGACGCTGAATAGTGAAACATTATTCTACTATCTGCATGCTTTGACGAGCTTTTTGGTAATAATCTAATTTAAAATTTAGTAGTTACTTTTATTGTGTAATCGTTAGGTGAATAATATAATATTAGATAAGGGTATTTATTGTAGACAATCAGCATAGTTACATTACTATTTAATGAAAGTTATTCATACATAATAATGAAACGATGTAATGAAATTTAAATTTACTGAAATGTTAGGATTAATCAAAATGAAGATTAATATATTTTTTATTTTTAGCTAGTTGACTATCGCATACAGAATGAATACTTAGTTACCTACGTGTCGACGATACGGTGACGACATAAGTACACAACAGTGCGAGAAAGCAATAAACCAAAAATGAAATATTAATGTTATTATAGGTATTTAGTGACGTATTCTGCTGATGTAAACATGTAAAATTTACAAAAAAAAAGTAAAAAAAAATCCCTGCTTAGGCTATATGAATAAGGTTTTGGATATTTGGGTTACAATGTTGACGCGACAGAAATCTATTGAGGTACTCACGCGACTGTTGTCCGTCGCCAGCCAGAGATACCGCATGTGAATTCTTATGAAATCTCTTAGTCAATATTTAATAGAAATTTCGTCAATTTTTGACTTAGCAAAATTTTATACATTGTTTATAGGAACTGTAACTTCACAATGTACCGAACGTCGTGGCGTATAGACCAAAGATAAAGGATTATACATAATTTTAATACTAACCTCAGACCGTACCAAACTTGTATTTTGTAGGAGCATTGTACTGCAATGTTTAGTGGACGCGACAAATTAATTATTTTGAAGCCACAACAGTTTTTGCAGACATCATTTTGTTACGGACCCAATTAAGGCTGATGCCGCGGTGATACACGAGGACACCTAGGATAGGCATCTTATTGTACTGTTTCATTGTTACCTACTTTTGCTAATGTTAGAGACGAAAAAAACAATTTATTAAATAAAATATACTATTAGCTTCAGTTTTATACCCAAGCCATTATTATAAAATGAAAATCAATCATTAATATGTATTATAATGTTTTGTGTCACATGAAAATTCCTGACAATTCAGATTCTCTTATACATTATTAATTATTCATTGTCGGTTATAATAATTAAGCTAAGTCAATGTTCACTTATTTAATTCGATATATAATGCTAATTCGTGTGTAAGGATTTGTGTAATAATGTAGTAGTGATCTCCCATACCTTCGGCGAGCGACGTCCTCAGGCGCATACTGAAATACAACGAAAAGTTTATTTGTTCTTTTCAGTTGTTCTGCTAGTATGTCGATGGCTTTACGGCGTCGATGACGATCAATGTTAAGCTCTCTTCAGATGTGTATCACTCTTTGAAATCTCTATCATAGTTTTAACGTTCTGTAGAGCCATCGACAGACTTTACGTTTTGGTTAGCGTGGCCTGCCTGCCTGCCGCGCTGCGTACGCGCCGTATCACACGAGTCGTATCACACGAGTGCCGGCGAGGCGGGCGTGGCGGGCAAGGCGAGTGCGCGCAGGACGCCGTCGCCGCCATGATTCCGTCCAACAACCTTAGATAGCGAGTAAGAGACGTCCAGTGGCTGCGGACACGGCTACGTCACCTTTTGCGGGACTACTCGATACATATCATCATGTAATATTTAATGTGTAATTAGGAATTAAAAAAGCGGTTTCATAGAGACGTTTATTCTGTATTCTCGTCTACTACTTATAATGCAATCGGCTATATGTCACGCTACCCCACTTTTGCGTTTCCGACAAACTATATTGTTCGCTTTGCTCTCGTTTATTCTTTCACTCGGATTTATCCCCACTTCTGATTAATTTCATTTCTAAGGAATTTAAACACAAAAAGTTAATGTACACCATAAAAAGGTATTTTCTTAACGTTTACTGTGAAATCGAGTAGCTAGATGGTTCGGGTTGTCGTTGTTTATATAAAGACGCGTGACATTGGCCCGCATGTGATAGGGTAGGTAGGGGTGTAGCGTCGCCTTGCAAGTTAGGTTAAGTGAAGCGGTATCACACAAACGCCGTGCATCGGAAACATATCAATTCTGTGCCCCTTAATAAATTTAGTTAAATACTATTCTAAGAGATACAATATGAATAGAATAAAGAAGACAAAATAATCGGAGTATCAAATACCTGCTAAGTGTTGTTTTCGTACGTTAATGGTAATATTGATTAGATTGTGTTTAACGTGAGTCGTACGCAATATAGTCCCCGAGTAGTGTCGCGCAAGTTCTTTTGGTTCGCGTAGAGATTGTACTTTATTTTATTGTTACTTTAGAATATATTAACATGGCTTAATTACCAAATTACTTTAACAGTTCGCTTCGTATTCAGTATTAAATGACATTTTATTTTAATAACAGCGACAAGAGTTAGTGCGTTGCTGAAACTTATTTGTATATCGAGCAAAATAAACCATACAAACTATATAGTTAGTAATTAATTGTTAGATTTGTGTGACTTGGATTATTTAATGCTTTTAGAGCAGAGGTAAAGTGTTATTGTGGTTTAAGAAAAACATAATGACATTGTAAAAAATAGTGATAAAATTAGCTTAATTATCATTATTACAACTTTTATAGATGTTCATTACTTTTCTTTACTTACTTCATGGAGTATTGTGGCATTGGAGACGTCATTGTTAATTCGAATAAATTTGAGCTCATCCTCAATCGAAGTTTTTATTGATCTGAAACCCTGTCTGCGTCAACCCGCTACTGGGCCACTGAGCCACTGAGCTCCTGAGCTACTGATTGTCTCCAAGCAAGAGTCGAGAACAAGCGAAATAACTAACGTATTCAGACTTTAAATGTTTTATATATTAGTCCGTAGGTAACAGATCTTTTATTAACGAAATATTATAATCATTGTTTTCTCGAACGAACTTATGTTCAACATTGTGTCTAATAGTAAATAAAAATAGTACTTTTATAGGTGTCTAGTTTAGGATAACTGAAATTAGATATAAAATTGACAGTTGAGCTTTTAAAACGTTTGCTTTGTAGACATGTCTGCTTTAGTGCGTCGTTCTGTAAAATGAATTCGAGAGAAAAATATCAAAACACAACGTTTCCTCCAATTTAGTTTACAGAAGCGACGCAGATACGATAAAATATAAAATCTCTTTATTTCGATAATAATTATTGCAATGTTGTATTTATGTTATTATTAGTTTTAAAGCATTATAGGGTCCAAAGATTGGGAATAAACATTATGTGACAATTAATGGTCTTGTTTCTTTTAATACGGACTTGTGAACGACCTCAAAAGTAGCAGGTGTAGCGTAGAAGAAATCCGAAAGACTTGAAACACTTCAAATTGGGAAAGACATTTCTCTGCTGAGACGCTAAGTCTAAAATATGAATAAGTACCATTCCATCCTGAAAAGCAATGAAATAGTTATAAAGTCAACATAAAAATATGCGATCATAAATTCTAAATTTTACGTGCTGCTCCAAAATTGCGACATTGAAGTAGTTTTTAATGTCAACTAACTTGTTTAATCTAGTAACAAAGTAGGTGTGCAGAGCGTCATTGGGGAGTTAGTAATTATTTAGACAGTCGAAACTTGGCATGGCCCCGTTTTGCGGCCCCGGCCAAATTAGTATGAATATCATTAATATCACATTAGCTACGACCGACGTACCTACGAGTACGTATGCCGGTTGAAATTGCGTTACCAGTTAATTTCAGGATGGATTCAGACCGGATTTCCCGTTTAACTAGAAATGTTTTGTAAGAGTCAAGTGGACTGACAATCTGGCAAGAACAATAGACACGCACATGCCAACACAATCAACACACACGCACACAACTCACAACTCTGAAGTCGCAGCATAAAATTTTAATACAGCAGTAAAAATGAAATCTCGTAGCACTTTCGTAGACTTCGTAGCAAACTGCTACGAAACTCGATATCGATAATTTTCTCCGAATATTGGAAGGCTGTTCAAGTAGGCTGTTCACCCATTCAATGTTTATAATTATGATCCATTTGACTTCAAAATGTACACTTTAGTATTCTAATACTTTTGACGTTTGATATGCAAACGTGAGTAGATATCAATGGTTACAAAAGATAGTATTTCCAAATTCGATATTTCACTAAGGATGCTATTGCTGTTTTTAAAAAAGAACTAATGCGAAGCTGCAAACGAGGGATGGTGAAATCTGCTGAATTTGAAGATCGTAAGTATTTAAAAGAAAAGCGTAAGTATACACGACCTAAAGGTATTTTGATGAAATACGTCACAATGATAAACCTTATGCTTGGAATTTCAATATCTCGTACCATGGGTAGTCCAATGAAATAGGGTTCTCGTGTTAGTACAGTGCCTGAAGACAAAGAAATTCTATAATACTAGTATACAGTGCTACTACATAGGACAATGGGACAATAAGGCCTTATCTACAACTGCTGGACATGGCGGCATCCGAATGCTTGATACAATGAACAGTTATAATCACTTACTAAGAAAGGTAGTTGGTACCTAAGTATAAGGATTTGATGACCGCAGTATATTATAGCAGACATCACACATTCTCCTCTTTTTACCTGACTGCTAAAGGAGGGTAATGTGTTTATCAGTCCATGTATGTATATATGTATGTTCCTATGTGGCGTTCTTTGATGATTCTAGACGTCTATCGATTCATCTTAACCTTGCGAGTGTCACTGGCTACATTAAAATTGGAAAATAGATAAACGGTGGATTTTAAGCGCCATATTGTGGGCGCACGATTTTTTTTTCTATCCTATCGTATGGGGGTATCAAAATCAAGGGTTTTAAGAGATGATTTCAAAAATGAACAACACTAATATGTTTAAATGTACCTAATTCGAAAAAAAAACTGTTAACTAAAAAGTTATAAATAAAAAAATAAAAAAAAACAAAAATCAAAAAACCCGACTGCTTAAGAAGCGAACCGACTGCACAGCATGATTTTCTTCTTGTTTACGTCTTTTTAGTTCGCTTCTTAAGCTGTCGGACTTTTTTATTTTTTGAATAAACAACTTCTTTTCATATTTTAGTTCGCTTCTTAAGCAGTAGTGATTTTTGATTTTTTGAATATTTTTTTCGTGTGGTAAAAGGCGAGGGCGCCGTAGAGTGGATACCCAACAACACTCTTCTACGGATCCATAATTTTGTTGGTTACCCCGTTTTATAAGGAATTTGTATGCATGAGGGATACCTAATTAGCAGTGATAGGAATAGGTAGTGCCTATTAGCCTAAACTTCGAAGAACAGAGACAAGAAGCGGAGACTTCCTTAGGACTAAATTATTTCCGGGACATCAGTCTCAAAATTTCGAGACAACACTTAAATACATTTAAAAAAATGTGTTATTTGGAACAAGTAATTCTTTTTTTTTTAATTGATATAAACTAGTGCTTGACTGCGATACTACCTGATGGTAAGCAGTGATTTATCTAAAGTTTGCGATTATCATCTGACAAAGAAAATTTCGGTTCTGATACTGAACTTAACGAATCGAATCACGATGATTAAATTAAAATCGTTTTTTTATTTTTTATAGTATTTGTTCATCAAGTTCTTTATCAAAACGGAACCGTTAGTAGTTCACTATTAAAACTGATTGTCCTAAATGATATACTTCAAAGGTTAATTTATAATTTGATTTGAGTAAAAATTACATCCCTCAAAGTCAGTAAAATAAATATGAGTCATATTTATTTTACTGACTTTGAGGGATGTAATTTTTACTCAGATATTTTTACAGATGATAATCGCAAACTTTAGATAAATCACTGCTTACCATCAGGTAGGATCGCAGTCAAGCACTAGTTTATATCAATTAAAAAAAAAAAGAATTACTTGTTCCAAATAACACATTTTTTAAAATGTATTTAAGTGTTGTCTCGAAATTTTGAGACTGATGTCTCGGAAATAATTTAGTCCTAAGGAAGTCTCCGCTTCTTGTCTCTGTTCTTCGAAGTTTAGGCTAATAGGCACTACCTATTCCTATCACTGCTAATTAGTGAAGGTTTTTGAATACAACACGCCTCTGGTCAAATACTACAGTCCGTCAAATCTAAGAAGTCCGATGACGTTTCTCATTTAACTTGCCGTGATAACTTTGTATGAAAGTTTACGAATAATCAAATTCATAATCCTAATTAATTACTATGCTGCCTATACACTATAACAACGAGTATCATTCGTAAGCATCAACTTAAGTTTATACAACGTATTTTTATAGCTGTCAAACGGTACTTCTTAGATTTGACGGACTGTAGGAACATACTTTGTTCGATTCTTATTATCGAATTGAGGGTAGTTGGTAAATCATCACTAAACTCGCCCTCGACCTACGTCGCGGTTCTATATATCCGTGGCGTGCAGTACGAATTAGAGCCCTGAGCTGGATGAACGTTTCTTCCTCTCTTGTTGTGATCGTGTCTCAAGCTAAACGTTTTAGCATCTGTAGTGTTTGTGGACTCACTACCGTGTGGTGTGCGATCTTCAAGACCTTTGAACCCAGAGTACGTCTAGACTGCCTATCTGTGAAGTGCCGTGCACGCTGCAGGTCTTCTGCTGACCCGGGAGTTGAGACGAGGTAGGTGGTGTTCAATTGCCGTCTTGGAGATAGTAGGAACGAACGATTTCCACCCACAAATACTTTACATACACATTCTTAGGTTCATAAGCCGCTAGCAAATATTTTCTTAAAATATGTTGGTCAAAAACCGAACATACTTGGTCTTACTAGAATAAATATCTTATAAAAGTAAGTATACCTATACAGTTGTCAGATCCGGGGAGCAGTGAGGTATTTTTTCTAGGAATTCAATTATGAATGAATAGCGAATAGATTTCATATTAAGCTGTTATCTAATATTGAATAATGAACTAAATGAGCGTCAGTCGCCGCACCCGCCGTTGAGCATAAAGTTACAGTATCCAAAGTCGCAATAAAACTAATTTGAGTGATTCATGCCGCACCTAACTCGGTATCATGCTTTTTCAGATCATACTGCACTAAAAATAGTTAGCTGCAATGAAGCCGCAATTATACATCAATCGCATATGCGGAAGTCACTAACGTTAATTTAAAAAAAGATATTTTAAACTGACTGACAAAATAACACCAGAAGTTTGCTTCGAATACGTAAGAACTCTAACGAATTATACTTATATCGAAATCTGGTAATCCTCATGAAGTTTTAAATAAGGTTTTAACTGGAGAGAAGTAATGTGAATAAAACAAGTTGTGTGCGCCAAGCGGCATCGTCTAGCGGTTATGTGCCCCCAGAGAGTCAAGTTTAAAAGGACGCGGTGTTCTCAGCAAATTGCCTAGGTTCTATTCGGTACACTCGTTAAAACTCTTTCACGGTATGTAAAAGCTTAAATTGCGGTATTTTCTATGTGGTCTTTGTAATAACTCATTCTTAATTATTAAGAATGAGGTTTGAATGAATACTTTGTCTGATGGGTCTTAGAAAATTTAATAGATAAACACCACACTCCATCATAGTTTTAGTACTCGTAGTCGTAAGTGTAGTCTTACTTGAAATCATTGTACTTATTAATAAAGACCACAATGCTTTTAATATCTTTTATAACTTAATCGAGTGACCAAGCATTTGATGTCTCTTTTCCAACACGGGTCGCTGGAAAGTATACTACACGAAACACATACTTATTAGACCTACAGCTAAAGTTGACTGCAACATTCAAACATGGTTGCTTAAAAAAAACAAAAATGTCACAATTTTCTGCCAGTTACGTCAGTGACACATATGAGTTTGGGCATTTCTAAATTTTCTGGTCTACTGTTTCGTATAAATATGTGTAGCAGATCAAATAGCGCATAACTACATGAGCATCTGGTTTGGCTCACGCAAATCATCCCGCACAGGTGATCACACTCTCGGGATGCTGCGGTAATGACTAATAGCTCTCAATTATACAATACAGAGTACACAGGCAGTTTGCACACTTGTTTTTGATGGATTGATTGTTATTTTTGATAGATCTGTTCTATTTCTTTGTGCTACAGTTGTAAAGATATTAATATGGCCTCGAAAATCTGAATATATTGTTTCTTTATCGCAGCTAATTATCAAATAAATGGCCGAAAAGCTGCCGAAAATTAAATTAACGTTTTTTGTTTGCTAAAAGTAATTAAATAAGCTGTGTTAAAATGAATTACCGAAAAATTAATACAAAATTAGCAGACAAATAATGTTGTATTTTACAAACCAAAATGAGCTTAGTCAAATTACATTTCTACGAAAAATAATCTGCACTTCCAAATACTAAACTAATTTCCAAAAAAAAACAACCATCCGGAAAAAATACTAAGTTACCGAAAACATTTGTTCTGCTAAAATAATCGTTTTCTTAAGCTCTATAGAAACCAGCTTAATTTCTACTATTGGTTGTATAATAAGTTTTTTAACTCTCAATTGAAATGAAAATAACTACCGGTCAGCCCGTGCGAGGCGTATTATAGGCAAGTATAGAATCGGTTAGCATAAATAATATTTGTAAGCGGTGCCGCTATTTTCAAGAAATTAGTCCAAGAGCGAGCGAAGCGAGCTTTGGAACTTAGGGCACCCGGACACGGTTACTTTGGACCATGCCTGTCGCGGGGCTCCGTAGACTTTTTTTGCTTTTTTGCTAAATTGTATAGTATGCTCATAGAGGAGCTCGTGGCTAAATAATAACAGCCGCACGGATCGATCTTCAAGGTTAAGCAACGCTTGACGAGGTCGGTCCGTGGATGGGTGACCATTTTCAACAAACCGAGTTTCCTCCGTGCCTCGGAAAGCACGTTAAACCGTTGGTCCCGGCTGTCATTTGAAGATCTTTGACAGTCGTTACGGGTAGTCAGAAACTTGAGATCTGACACCAGTCTTGCCAAGGCGTACCGTGTTACCTAGTTACTGGGTTGTGGAGGTCAGATAGGCAGTCGCTCCACGTAAAACACTAGTGCTCAGCTGAATCCGGTATCTAATCCGAGCCGACCCCAATATAGTTGGGAAAAGGCTAGGCAGATTGATTGTATAGTATGCTCATATTTTAAGGTGTAAGTAATGAATGATTTTGATTACAAGCAAATTTTCATATTTCTTAGGAGTAACTATGGAATCACTTATAAAAGTATTTTTATAATATCAGTATAGTTTAACAAGTGCCACAGTTTATAAAATGCATAAGGTTAATTCTAAATTTATAACAGGTGAGTTACTATGAAAAGGACTAACTGTAATTTTCGGTAAAACGCAATTTAAACTCGTGGAAAAATATTACGTCATCAAATACTATATTGAATTTTCGGCATATTTTATTCGAAAGTTTCTTTATTATTGTATATTGTTATGTATTCGCATATAAACTGTCGGAAAATTAGTTTAAAACGCAGTAAATTTCATATTTTGAGTATGCTCATTTATTTTATTTTTTTCGGAGCTTAGCCTTAAAAATGGTCTAAATGTGAGTCATATAAATATTCAAATATTATGTGGAAATCGTCGAAAAATATCGTGACTAAAGCTCTGAGTGTCTATGAATCCACATAGACACTGACTCAGGAATTTAGTCACGACATTTCCCATTTTCAAATATAATGCCAATCTCATTTTCGTTTCTGCCGCCATCTCGGTTTTAGACAAAAAAAGCAATTGGTAGGTAGGTAGGTAAGGTAGGGTAGGTAGGTTGGTAGGTAGGATAGCTAGGTAGGTTAGGTAGGTTGGTAGGTAGATAGGTAGGTAGGGTAGGGTAAGTAGGTAGCCAGTTGACGGGAGAGAAGCCGCGGAGGACAGCTAGTAACTGATAAAATAGACGGAACAGATTATCTACAATGTAACATACTACGCATAACGTATGAATTTGTTACTTTACTAGCATTTTCTCTGAAGTGATACGAGTATTGGCGCGAACGCAACATATTCTGTCTGTTTATAATTATCGTAAAGAACTGATATTCAACAGATCGTAATGTTTTTTGAACATGCGTGTGCAATACATTGAATGCATTGGTAAATAAGCCCTGATTTAACGTGTTTAAGAGAAGAGTTGATGTCATCTGAAAAGATCGTAGAAATTCGTTTACAAATTTCTGTATTCGCAGAGGTGTGATGAATTATGAATGAATATTGAATACTTGATGCCACCCACGCCTTCGTCCTCGTAGAATTAGTACATCCCCGCTTTAGTACTTTTATATAGCATATGTGTTATTCTGAGGTAGAACTGTATTAGATACTGTAGAGTTTCATTGGCTTCATTCTGTAGTTTTGCGTAAAAAAATTAACATACATACGCGAAAACCTACTGACGACATGTTGCTTCGTAGTTTGGCAGATGTAATGTAGTAAATGTCATTGTAAACCATTTGAATACCTAATATTATAAATCTGAATGTAAGTTTGTTTGTTACGCTTTCACGCAAAAACTACTGAACCGATCATCATGAAACTTTGTACATATAGTTTTGGAGGTATTAGAAGTAACATAGGATACATTTTATAAAAAAAAATTGGTTGTTTGTAAAGTAGGTTTACGATCGAGATGTTTACGTGATAACGTCTTACCTACATATAAACCTATGTTATGATAAACACATTTTGTTTCACTGTTAAACATTCAACGAAAACTTAACCGCACGAGAAAATCTCCATTCGTTTGTATGCCGCTAGAGTGAGAGAGACGGAAGATCGGTCCACTCACTCGAACGCTATGCCAGCCTCCGCTCGTGAGGATTCCGCGTGACAAGTTTCACGGAATGACTGACAGCGCTCGAGATGAGACGGGAGATCGGTCCGTCTCTCTCTCGTTATACCTGCGATCGCGCTCGTGAGGTTTTGGTGTGACACAAGTTTCTGAACATGTCACCCGACTAAAACGATTTTAAAGACGTTATCACGTCAAAAAAAACATGGCTTCACTGCGAAGCCATGTTTTTTTTATTCGCGGCAGCGAAGCCGCGGGTAAAAGCTAGTAAATAAATAAAAAACATATATATATGTCTTCACCAACTTTCGCGTTTATAATATTAGTATTACTTTCAAATGAGCAGTGTTGGCCTAAGAGCAATGGTGGTCCAAGAGCAATGGTGGCCTAGTGGAAGAGCAGTGGAAAGCAGTGGTGGCCCATTGGTAACGGCCCCGACTTACTTCGTATCTTAGGTCGTGGGTTTGAACCCAGGCAGGCAAACATCGAAGAAAAACATCTTGAGGAAACCGGCATGTCCTAGAACCAAATATTCGAAGACTATTTGGTTCTAGGACATATCGGCGGCCAACTAGGCGGGTTGGTGACACACATGACATCTACACTACATCTATAAAACTTGGCCCGCGTGGTCGTTTAAGGCCCATTCCTTCTCTCACAGAAAGGAGGCCTGAGTCCCAGCAGTGGGAACATTAAAGGCTGATAATGATGAAAAAATTATAACTTTCAAATAACTGCGGTTTTTTTAATATCTGTATTAACTTACTAAAAATTGGATCCAAACAAAGCTAATATTTACTCGTTTGTTAAATGGTATATGCCATTTATTTATTTGCCAATATCATAATAGGCTGTGTAATATCGTTTGTATTATATCTGTGATACGTAGGAAATATAAAGATATGCCTGGACTGACGCTTACTATTCAAATCAATCAGTAACGATTAGTCCGAACTTCAATCAGGATTCAGAACGTAGCCCCGTGAATAAATAAGTTTGCTGTTCAAGCCATGATATTTCTAGAATCAAATTAATAAACGGTCAGAGCCATGAAGGAAAAGGCAAAATTGTATCAGTCTTCAATAAAGCAGGAAAAACAGGCAATTGGAAGAGATAGTAAATTAAATAATAAATATTATGTAATATTAATAATGAATACATATTAACAAGTAGTTTCAAGTCCTGTTGTTTGAAATTTTGACGCTTGGGCACCACATCTGACCACTGTGTGATCTTATTTGTGTCAAACGCACTTGCAGAAAACATCCCAATATGCGAAAAATTTATTTACAAATAATTTTCCACTATATAGAAAAGCATAGTTCCCAACATTTTTACCTTACCACAAGAACAGAAACGAGATTAAATTGTCCAAAGAATTTTTAGGAGTACTTCCGAACGTGTCCGGTGTGGAAGGAGTTTCATCTAATTAGTCTTATCAGCTTCATTTACAACGTCGACGCAGCCAGACAGTTTGCTCCAAATAAACTTTTTACTAACTTGGAAACTGAGAATTTCTGAAGAATCCTTACCGGAGACGATTCTATTGCTAAGTGGTAGAAGAATGTGGTTGAGACTGGAATGGTTCCTACCTGTTGTCGGAGTTAGTTCTATAGTGGTACGATAAGGTAGAAAATTTGTTGTTCATGTTCTATCTTGTATAATATTTGGTGTACAATAAACGTATAAATAAATAAAATGTAAGTAGGGCTTAAGTCTGTTGCCGTGTTTTTTGGACAATGATTTTGCTTGGTTTCTTTTAGTACGATATATTCTAGTCTGGATGGGCTTATTTTATTTAGTTTTTGTTGTTTCTTGCTATACCATAAAAACAAAGCAGTTGGCAAAGAAAGTCGTGGAGTTGCGGATATCAGCCCGTTTTAACCTAATCTTGTTTTTGCATACCCGCCCATTCGGGGGAATTGGGGGCTATGTGGGACTCCCCGGACTGACCCGGTATACCCACTAAAACAACCCAGCGGCACTCCCGCATCGTCTGAGTGGAGAAGGACTGGGAGACCGGCACAGCCTTTACGTCCAATCTTCCGCTGACGACCGCCCGCCTTTACAGCGAGGCCTTCACGCCCCTCCCTTAGTGGAGGGGCCCGGGAACGACCGCGAGTGCTCGGCCATTCCCACCCGACGAGGGTGGCGATTAGTGCAATGCGAGCGAAGGCACCCCCGCACCTGTCGCCCGCTAATCACCACCAGGAGGTGGCAGGAAACGATCATATAACCACCTTCTCCCACCCCTTCTTCGCCTGCAGAGCGGCGCAGCGAGAGAATCATCTTCCCGCGCGCGCTCTGCCGCCTCCTTTTGCGACATGGCCTCCACACTCCCCAGCATGGAGTTGACCACGCCGGGAAGCCAGAGGTACTGCCCGATCACTCTGATCAAGGCACGGCGCAGCTAAGCCCAGGCTGGGCACACTTCGAGGGTGTGCTCCGGATCCGGTGCAGGTACGTTCCGAAACACCCATTTCCGGAGAACACCTGCACCAAACGGAATGAGAGGAAACCGTGGGGACGCTCGAGCCAGCCCTGCAGGACTGGACCGAGCAAGTCCAACGGCCGGCGGCCAAAAGCGGCCGTGGCGAGGTCCTCCGTTCAATGGAGGACAATTGCGTCCCTCACCTCCCACCGCACAGCCTCCCGCTCTTACGTGGTGGGGCGCTTCCTGATCGCCTTCCGCCGCGCCTTCCACTCGCACGCCGCCGCTAAACCTATCGAGCGGTAGGCCCTCGCCACCCGCAGTGCAATGGCCCTTTGGGGCCTGCGGATGGCGGTTGCATTCTCCCTCCTCTGGAGGGAGTCCACCCAGATGGGTGCACGTGGCTGGGTGTTGCCCAATTTCTCACAGGGTATGGTAACTTTAAAAGTAAATTATTTTCCTTCAAGCTTGTTGCCTCGCCTTTATGTCAGTGTTCTACATCTGACTGCGAATATGTACAATCTGCACTTCATATCTTATGGGAGTGTTTTCTTTAGCAGAATGAACGCAATACTATGTTAAATAATGTACAAGCTGTATCAGGAGCTGTTTACAATACGGACCTTGTGGAAACTAGAACAAATTTCCGTGCGTTCAAGCGTTTTTGCCATACCTATTATTGGAATCAAATATAACAGCTCACAATGTCTATGTCAATGTCAATGTCACCAATATTAATGCTAATTTTATCCATGGTGCTAGGCAACTGGGCTTAACCCAGTTGTAAACGACCCTTTGTGCCTATTGGTCTTGTAGCAGATGACGCTCGTGCCATGGAGAAAGAGGGGCACCCCACGAGCCAGTCGAAACCGATGTTTACAACGGGGGACCTAGAACAGACCCCTTCGGAACACTGGACTTCGCGCCGTACTGCCTGACCGTCGCCGTTTTGTCCACAAGGGCGGCAAGCGGCTGGTCAGGGGGTCCCGCTGGTGTTTTAACCTAACCTAACTTATTGTTACCTGACTCATCATTTTCCTGCCCTTGGCCCGTGTTGTTTGGTAGGATTGTTACCTGAATAAATAGACTTTACCTAGAATTTCAGCAATGTAAAAAACCTAGGTACTTATACCAAATCTTTTTTCATCCTATTTCTCTCAACTTTCACCAACAGTAGTATCATTCTTCCAACCACGATCATACAATCCTTTAAAGCAAATATGCTACTAAAAAACTGAGCATTAGTACCGATATACAACATATTTATATCCAGCTATACGTGCTGAATATTTTCACAAGAGCAAGAACTGTAAACAGAGCGTTGATCCGATAAATCGCGTATCATTTCGGTCTCTTCGACATGTGAGAGATGTATCCCAGATGTTCAGATGTGTCTATGAATGTTGCCACATGAAAGGAGTGCCCTCTTTTCGTTTGGCTCAGCTCTCGGAAAATTTGACGTTTCAATTTTATTAATACAAACGTGCTTTGAAGAATTGGACGTGTACGGATTTATTTTTTAAGATTTGCGTGTGTCTTTGGTTTATATAAGAGATTTTCTTAAAGAGGCCATGTCACTTTACAAAATATCTGCAGTCTATACAGCATATATATTACACGTCAAGCAATTCTATAGATTATAATTTGGAAGATATGCCAATAATGAACCAACTTTAAATGTCAAAACCGACGAGGAAGATGCTACGGAAGTTGATTCAACATCAATAAAGGAACTGCTCTTTCAACTTGGAAAACTCTTGCACGTACTTTATACTTTCTTACCGTGTAGAATATTATACAAAAACTTCAACAGGCAACAACAAGTTAACTAAACAGATAAAAAGTTGCTCTTAAGAAGTATTCGTGTGCACTTCTCAACTACTTTTATTAGTTTCGGATCAAAGCTTACAAAACACACACATTCTTCCCGATGCGGGGTTATTTTTATAGCTTTACTAGAACATTTATGGGAATTTTATGTAGAGCTTCGCAATTATGTGTTTGGACAAACGGGTAAGAAGAAGTTGACATCGATACTCAATTTTGGCCAATACATTGAGGCAAAGGCTCAACTGGCTGCCAAAAAGTTGGAGATCCTTGCGAAGGCACGACGGTACTTCACGCCCTTAAGTTGTATCAAGCGCAAGTTAGGTCTTGCTTGGAGTACTTCTCTCATCTCTGGGATTAGCTTGATGCACTAGAGTCGATCGAAAAACGGACCAGCACTCTTCGGCAATGAGGCACTGGAAGAGACAAAGCTCAAGAGCCTTGAACATCGTCTCCGAGTTGCCAGCTTGTCTTTTTTTATCGTTTGCTTTTCGAGGAGTGTGCGATGGAATTGCATGATCTAATTCCGCCTAGCCCATTTCATCATCGGATTACAAGACGTACGTACGGCCATGCGCCATCGGTACATGGTGGATAACCCACCAATACGCACTAAACGTTTTGAAAATAATTTCATATTTCATTATGCGTACAGCTAAGGAGTGGAATTGCCAGCGGGAATCTACAACCCGATAGCTACAACCTCGGAGTGTTCAAGCCAAGAGTGAGTAGGTTACTTCTAGGCAAACGTGCTTCACCGTCGACCACAATATCATCGCTTAACATCAGGTGGGATAGTGGTCAAGCGCGAGCCTATCTATAATAATAAAAATAAAAAATGCTTTATCCGATTTTTATAGTGCTACGTCATAGAAAAATATTGTATTCTATAGAAGTCTATAATATTATTAATTTCATTACCTATTTGCGGTTAGCTGGTGATAGCGCTAATTGGTACGATACGAATATATTTTGATTTCCAGAAATGAGCTTGAATTAGACAACAGATTACGGCAGACCACAGAGAAGATGGCGGGACAAACTGTCCAGATTTGACCATAACTGGTAAAAGGAAGTGCGGCCTGTCTTTGCCTAAGGATCATTCCTAGGCAATGAGTGGCCCTACTTCCTTCTTCCACAGAATAGGATATCAAAAAAATGTGATAGCTAAATAGCTATCACATTTTTGCTAATAGCGCGTGGAAATCCACGCACTATTGACTTCTATTGTCAGCATTATGAATATTTAATACAACGAAGACAACAGAACACATAAAACGCAAACGTAAAAAGTTATGTCGAGATTAAAAACCTAGTTTATTTCCATACAAGAATATTTTTTATATAAAAACGGCACGCATTGCAAGAATCTGCTTTCGGGTGTAATTCACAAAGTTTATACATAAAAGTTGGAAAGCAAGCATGTTTGGTGCACGGCATTCGTAGGAACGGAGTTAAAGTTGTATTCGTCGCGACGAACCATAGAGCAACGAGATGTCTCGGCGGCCACTGCTGGATCCGATATTGGCAAAACTATGCGTGTCAAAGCGGTTACGCACTACACGTCCGTGTCCGTGATCAGTGTCCATGATTTGAATTCCGAGTTCAAAATGTTTTGATTATGTCACATTATGAGGGATAGAGTTCGGATGTAGTGTGTACAGGCTTCCCTACAAGAAGTACTACGGCTACTTCGGAACCCAAATTTCACGGTCACGGATCGGATGTATAGTGCACGTGCGTAACTAACGCCTTAAGGCAGTTTCAAAATTGGTTCACAGGTAAAAATTTAGTTTTAAATGCTAAAAAGACTAAGTGCGTAAAATTTGCGTTACCGAACGTCAAAAGTGCTGATTACATTATATTAAACAAGGACAAGCTAGAATTCGTCGATATAACGGTTTTCCTGGGGATAATGCTAGACTCAAGTTGTTACAAGGTTCCTCATTTAATATCACTTGGAGGACGGCTAAGTTCGGCAGCTTGTGCTGTTAGAAAAATTCGTCTTACGGCATTTTACTATGGGGAAGGACTGCAGACATTCAGTCAATTACATATATATATTCTGCAAAAACCTTGTCAATCTTGTCGTCTTATGAAAACATCATGTACGTTAGTGAGAATTTACACATTTTTAGTAAAAACGACGACAGACATAATTATGTTACTAGAAATAGGTAACAATTAATTCAACCAGGTTTCAGGCTAGCTAAAGTAGCATCATCTTTTATGTAATAAAATATCTCCCCACATTCTAGAACTGAATGAGACGAAATTTAAAACTTGTATAAAACGCACACTATGCAGGCAAGCAAATTATAAGTTGATGGATTAAATCGCTGCTAAAAAATGCTTGGCTCAATGCCACTAGGGCGCAAAAACAAGTGATAGGAATAGAAAAGTTTTGATGTATTGTTGGACCTGCAGAAGACTAAATGAATATATTTGTATTGTATAAACTCAATTTGTTTTAGTATTATATAACTGCACAGCGCATGTGTGAGTACTATGTTCCCACTGTTAAACCATTCATTGTACCTTTGTGTCGTTCGTTGACTTGTGTGTGCCCTGGCAGTTGATTGTGTCATTCTCTATCAAATGTCTCTCTGATGGTGGCACATGTGTTGGATCATTCGGCTTTCTCATGATGGTTGAGCTGAGTGGTGCCCAACCATGCGTCATGTTCGTGAACGGGCGCCATCACTTGGGATTGGTCATGACTTAACTGCTTCGGCCTGCTTTTAATTACGTACTTATTTTATTTTTGAATTGTTTGTTCTACTCTAGACGCTTTTAAGTGCACACCTTTTTACATCGTTCTCACATATATATTTTTCAAACAGTAATGATGTACCAAATAAGTTTAATTAAAACTGATGGAAAAGAGTGTCCGGGGCAGCAGCAGCGACAGTTTCTTGCACATTCTTCTCCATAGAGATCTACTGACGCATGCGAATGTGCAACTAGATTCGCAAGGTTTATCTGAAATATAATAATTTGATTTTGAATTTGATTCAACCACCCTCAGTGAGTGTAACCGTTTAGACATTCATAGAAATTGACAGCTCACGTCAAATCTGACTACAGATATAACAGCCGAAACTTGTGCTCAACGCAAATTGTGTGGAGGGAAAAGTGATTTGTAATGGCGTCTCTATCCGTGCTCTGTGCGACAAACTATAAGGAACTCGCTCATATGCCGCTGTGTAGCTGCTTATGAAAAAAAAATACCACTGTAATAGTCAACATGTCGTAAAAAAGGTCAGGGTGATACTGAAAAACGGAATCGAGAACGTGTTGAATTTTTTATCGCGGCTTCTATCTTGTAAAGCGCCTGTTACAGCGATGTCTCGACTTTTACATAACGAATCGCACGCGAGGGAGATTGCTCCTACTAAATTGAGAGGCGTTTAAGTTGTTCAGTTTCGACTCCGTAAATCTTTATTTGCATGCTGAGACAATAACAATCCGGCCCTTCGCACTGATTTAGTATCTGTCTATCGGTCGGTAAGTATTTTAGTTTATCGGCTTTCTCGGGAGCTTTCTCTCTCGTAAACGGGCGTAAGGAGTTACTCCAGAGTCTAGAACAGGATATTTAAATAAATGTATATTGTTTTATTGGACTAGACTAGCTAGGGAAATTGCTAATTGGAAAATTTGGAGGAGATTTTTGTCATAGGACACACAGAGTACCCGTTTCTGTAGAAACTAGGCCATAAAATAAAGTATGATTGCTGTTTTATTTTTAACTTTTTATAGAGAGGCCCGATTTCAAAAAAAAAAAAATTATTGGAAAGTGTATACCTCAAAGTCGGTCCCATTAAAAATTTTAAAATTAAATCTGGGGTAGATTTTATTTTTAATTTAGTAAAGGTAGAAAAACGGATTTATTGGTAATTATCCTACTGAATTTTCAATTGTGAACCGCTTCCGTTGAAATAAAATAAACTGAGCAGAGAAAAAGTTATTCTGTCAGTTAAATTTTTTGTTAAAAAGGTTTTCATTTCAATATATATTTAAAATCAGAACCTAAACTGTTTCAGACATTTTTGATTTTCACTAATTTTAATCCACAATCTACTGTCGATTTCCTCGAGTATGGCTTCCTCTCAAAGAATCCTTTAGGTGGTTTTGTGTTCTCAATTTCCCAAACACTGATTTTCCGACTTCCCAGCCAGCGCAAAACTTTCCACTCCGGTTTAAACTCTAACGAGCTTTTTGTAAATAACATTGTCATTTACCATTTGACGGGCGAATCGCTACATCATAATTCACAGGCAACCTAAATAGTTTGGGTTGTCGGAATAAATAAGGGTTACGAAGCGGGTCGGTAACGAGTAATAAATTACCGCGGTTATGGAGACTACATCAAAAGGGAACTGTTCCAAAAGAATCTGCCGACACCTCATAAAGTTAAGTGGAAGTGACACGACTTAATAACATTTTGCTAATTACAAGAACTTGCTCAGCGAATCTGCTGACTTGTGTTTTTTGACATTACTGAAGTTTTATTTACAGAAACATATACGAAACTACAAGCTTTCGGAAGATTTTCATGTAGGTAGAAGTTCGAGAGATAAGAGCAGAAGGTAATTTAAAAACATAATATTCCACCATAATACTGGCACTCAATAACGGATTAATTTTAAAACAAAATATAGTGGAACAAAATATACAGGAAGCGAAAAACCTCTTTCCATTTTCGAGTTTTTAAATATTCAAGGAAAACGCAGCTCACATATGTGAGATTTTATTTTAAATTCCGAATAACGTTGGGGTTACCAAGCAACAACTACACAAATCAACTTGAAACTAAAAAAAAACAAAACGCGAGGATGCGATGCGGTCGGCGAAATCGGGGTTAACGGGAACGGTTTGTTTACATGTTTGGTCGGTTTTCAAACTGGAGAATTGCGGACCACTGCATCGGGATATTTTAATTACCGACGTTTGTTTTACAATTCATTAACCGTGTGGATATCTGTTTTTGTAATGGAAATATTTTGACGTTAATTCCGTATTCATATTTAAATTTTGTGGACCGCAAATAGCGGTGTTTGTGTTCATTATCATCCATTAATTCTTATTACAAACAGATTTTTATAATATTATAATGAAGCCGTAATCTGCCTCATTGTGGTTACCATAGATATTTCGTTGAAGATCGTAACGTTGGAAATCAATATCATAGCTGAGACATCCCTATCATGCCATGCCACGTTGTCGGTTTCCAGTCCAATGTTGCGTCGTAATATCAGCGTTTATATCTGTTCGCAGCGGTATCTGATTCCCACAATCAAATACACATGTATCACAATAGGCTTTTACTAATTATAACCGATCGCGGAAAATTACAATTCTACTGCATAGCCAAGGAATGTTGCCAAAGAAAAAAAAGGTATGTGAAATAACAAAGTTCAGGATCCTAAGAGCAGCCGGTGCCGGGGTGAAATGTGGTGGGGTGCGCGCACGAATATCAAGTAGCGTGCGGCATTACGCGCGCACAGCACTACTCTCCGCACGTGTAATGGCGGGCGTGACGTCACGTCCGGATACGGCACAACGCGGTCTCAGTCTGTATCATGAATTACATTACCCACCTAAGGCATGCCAGAGTGAAACATTGCTATTGCCCCCTCATTTCTTAAAAAACAAATGAGAGGTGTCGTCGGACACCCGATTGGAACGAGGTTCGGCTCCTCCTTACAATAAAAGAAAATAAAAAGAATAAAATCTTCAACACCTTAATTGTTAGACGAACGAGAATATCATCCATCAGTCTATCCAAACCTTTTTAAAACGCATTGGCCAGTATGCGTTTTGAAAAGATTTCCTTTTGAGAGATCCTGTAAAAAAATACATTCAAAATTTCAAATAGCGAAGTAACACGAAAAAGTGTCGTGACGGTCGATGTTTTTTTTTGTTAGCCTAGCTCTTATTGTGCTTAGATTGCTAAGTGTGAGATCAACATTTCGAAAAAAAAATATGTGATCACACTTTCCCGCCTTAATATCAGTAACGTTTTAGGTAGCGTCCCCGAATCTAAAGCCACTGTTAAGAATTTTTAAAGCACGTGCGTCAAAGGAACTGTAAAACATCTGAGAGTTGTAACCGATGTACGATGCTACCAACTTCTTAAAATATTTCTTTGTGTCTACCGGCGAACATCACTAGCGAGAATTACTTGCTCCATAAGTTTCATGTTGAACAAGTTTCTGCCCCTGTAGGAAGCTTCTACGTGTAATAAAGAAAATTAGAAGAAGCACGTTTGAAGTTTGGCTTCGGTAAATAACGGATGGTTTGCTTTGAATAGAGAACCATCTTGTAAACAGAAAAGGGAAAGATTCCTTATGGGACACAACGAGAACTGTATTTAAAACTTTAATTAAGACTCTCAACACAAGCGAAACAGGTTCAAGAAGGCCAGTAATAAAACTGCTGATACAAACATCTCTTCAAAATAAAAGAACAGATTACAGAATCTCTTTTCATAAACTAAGAAATTGGTCTTTAAATACATTAACTAAACATACATATACCGCGGAAAACGGACTTCCCGACCGTACATTAAATAATTTATTCAACTAAATCTAGGATAAACTTCTCTTAAAATACTCTAGTTCTAAAACAAGAAACACTAGTCTCATAAAATACCGAAACAAAAACCAATCGGCACCAAAAACCTCCACTTTTAAAACTATAAGAATCCATCGATGATAATATTAGCGTATCATTAAAAATAACAGTCTAATCAATCCGCACTGTCTGTTTGTGCTCTACAGTAAATTGTTCGCGTACAGCCCAAAACAATAAATACGCTAGCCATTGGTGGATTCTCGAATAACAAACGTTTACTTTTTCGCTTTGTAAAAATTGCATCGGCCGCACTCGCTTCAACAATTTATTGACACTGACTGAGCTTCGGAAAATAAAGACTGTCTGGAACTCTTGAGCTAGACCGTTTAATTTTAACATAATTATTTATAGACGGAATCATAAGTTAATAAAGCTATTGGGAATTAGCTGGTAATAAGCGTCAAAGAGAATGTTTGAGCTGACGAGGATATATAAAATTATTATTCATTCATGAGCTCCGGGATCGGGACTGGCGCGGCTCTAATTAGGAATCACCCCATTCACTCCGGTCTCTTCAGCCACTTTAAGATTCTGTTTCAGCGCCAAAGAATGTTCCGTGCCACTTTCCCTTCTTTTCTCCATTTAGTTCTATTCATTTGTGGGAAATGAAGATGATCTATCTTGCGACTTTTTGTTATTTGCATTTTGGATTGTCAGCTATTTTTAAATCCTAAAAGATCTAAAATCGAAGAAGAAATCGGATTTTTTTTTTATTAGTGGGCAATGAAAGTGATCTATCTTGCAATTATTTTTCTGAGAAGTTTTGAAAATGGAAGGAATTTTCGGAAAATCCGTGCCTGTCAACGGGCTAGTTTTTGATAATTTCATGCTGCAAAAATATAGCCGCTTAGTTGCCAATTATATCGCTCAACACATTGCAACAATTGCTGCAATCTTGCAGTGTAGCTCGGCGATATTGCCAAGATATTTCACAGTAGCCGCATATATTCAATGTATAGCCGGCTAGATTGCAAATGATTTATCCCGCTTTGCTCTGATGTATAGGAGCATCTTTTTTCGCTCGCTCGCTTCCCCCCGCCTTGCCCTGTCGCTGCCTGATTAGTGAAGTTATTTTGTATTCGTTGTTAGTTTCATTCTGTTCGTCAAGGCCGAGTGGTCAAACGAAAAGATTTTGAACTTTATCAACGAAAACCATGTACGTCCTGAATTATGGGATGTAAAAGCTAATGCGTATAAAGATCGTAACTTTAAGAAGGATGCTTGAGCAGTAATTGCCGCGAAGTTTCATAACAGTCGCATGTATTCAATGTCTATCCGGCTAGATTGCAAATGATTTAACCCGTTAATAACCCTTTAATATCAACCGGTTTCGGTTTGTTTGTACGATGATAAAAAACAATAAATGCAACAGCAACGAGAACAGCCTCGGTATCCGCCATTTCGTCAACTGCTGAGATCAAGCCGCAATTATTGCTCCGCGTGTACGAGCAAAATTCCTCAGCAACCCAGTTGCACTATCTTGCTGGCCAACATTCGGAAATGTATTGCACAGTGAAATTGCAGCAAGGGTATAAGTTGCAAATATACTGAGCTATATTGGTCAACAAAATTGCCGACAAGATGCAATTTTTGTAGCCCGTTTACAGGCGTCTGTAGTACCTTAATACAAAAACAAAACCTATAGTTACACTAGGATCTTTTGGTGCAAAGTTTTATCTTATTTTATCAACATAATTATAGACAATTTCACACAGGTTCATAATTATGTTTACCAACAGCGCCGCCCTGAAAATGTCATTCAAACGGTCCAAGTATCCTTGTAGCACAGGTTAGCAAATTCTCTAAAGATTTGAATATAGAATGTGTCTTTATTCAAATTCTCTAAAGATTTGAATATAGAATGTGCTAGGCAATCGCAAAACACTGTATAAATTAAAGATTAAGTAGATTTTTATAAATTAAAGAAAAAATCTATGTCAAACTTCAGAATAAAAACTAGCAAAATACAAAAAATGAAACCTATTTGTAGAATTACGGCTTAATCTTCTTTTTTTGGGGGCATTCCCCGGATAAGGTCCGCTACACTGGTAAACCTACGTGCCCGGTCGGAGGTTAAGGGCTCGGCGGAGGTCAAAGACAACCGTTGCGTATAAAACATAAGGAATTATTTAAAAAAGGAACGTTCGTAGGCTTGCTAATGGGAATAATTGCAAGATCTGATTCTCTTAGCGTGATTTATTGAATGTTTTGAAATGTTATCTTTAGGTTTCTTCTTTTAGGTTCGGAAGGCTCTTGTGAAGCGATTGGCTGACTTGTCTGTAGCAAGGTCTACGTAGGCTGTATATAAAATCTTAGTATTGGTTTCGAAAAGAAAGTAGTCAGTCATTAAAATAGTCAGAAAAATCCTAGCTAAAATGTATGCTCAGATAGATCATTTTGAATGATTTAGAATTGATATGTCACAACTTTACTTCGTTTATAAGTATAGTAAGTTGAGTTCATTCACATTTAAACCACAAAAATTCAAAACACAAATTACTATTAATATTTTTTCACGCCCGGTGTGCCCATAAACTATAATTACGTTATTGCAACTTGAATATTATTCCCAACTTATATTTAAATGTTTACATTTATTGAAAGGCCGCCAAACACTTGAACAAAAACAATTTCACAAATTAAACTTTGAATTAATGTTATTATAATCAAAGGTAGCTATCGAAAAGCAATATTGAAATATTCAGCTTTTTCATTAGGATCAATTAACAGAGTTCGATAAGTAAACAAATGGCATGCTGGTATATAGCGCGTTCCATTTAAACTCCTACATTTTGGGCATCGAACCGATATCGATTTGTATCGATAAACCAATATGTGCCTTCGATAACAAAAATAAGGTGCAATTTCCAATGCAAATGTAGTTTGCTACCCGGTACAACGAGCTCTTGCTAATTCCAATTCGCATGTGGCGATGACGGCAACTTTTATTTTTTGGTACTTTCCTACTGGAGCAGTAGAACAATGAACGCTCAGAGTTGGCGAGTTAGCTTCTTCCAAACTTTTGTCGCTAACGGATTTATAAGTTCTGAGACTTGGCGTCAAATAGGTTTTTTTATTCTAGCAACTGGATGCTGGATAGCTGAAACGTGGAATTGTTTTTGACTCAAAAATAAATCCATTTTAACTCAGGAAGTAATGTCTCTTTCATTTTGTACCTGCCTTGGTACTCAACTGACTAATATTAGAAATAGTAATGATGCATTTATATGCAGTCGCCCTACCTTTTAATTAATTAACAAAATTCGATTAATTTAGATGGTACCTACCTCATCGAAATTAAAATTATTTTGAAGTATGGAAAAAGATTCAAGAAATATAACCACCGACCCGAAATAAATTAAAATAAAAGATTGATGATGACATTGTAAACTGTTGTGTGCCTACTACATAGTGACTTACCCAGTACGTTGAATGCATGACCATAAATAATCACCAATTTAAAATTAACTACATCAGCTAGCCCGGGTAAATTTGCTAAATATAACCAGAGCTATCCAATATTGGTATGCATCTGGAACCCCTTAGAATATCGAAAATTCCCTAATGACATTAGCGTCCACATCTAAACCTTCTATACCCGCACAGTGGTCGGGCACAGGCACGGAGTTGTGCGCAATCGGCCCTCCCTAATTACCGCCAGTAAAAACTAATTGCAAACGACGCCGCCCCGCCGCCCGCCATCCCACCCCGTAACGTATTCACAAATATTGTGATTAATGCACTGTTTGCTCTGACTCTCAGAATTAGTCGGGTTATACTTCAAAAGGATTGCTCGTAGACCAAATTGATGCTATAATGAATCTCGAATAGGATAGTTGTGTGAATGATTTGGGAATGAAGATACTGTGGTTGATTTTGTTGCAACTGAAGACGTTTTTACCAATCTGCCGAAGGAGGATTATGTTATTCGAGCGTGTCCATTACTTTCGCCCACTCTACAGTCTATAGCCCAAACGGCTTGACGAATTATGACATATGAGGTATCGTTGTTGGGACGAATTGACGAATGTTAGGACCCATTAATATTAATGATAATTTTTATCCGTGGTGCTAGGCAACTGGGCTTATCCCAGTTATAAACAACCCTTTGTGCCTATTGGAATTGTTTGTTCTGTCTCCTGCTTGATATGGAGGGAAGTGGAAATTTGTACTTTTTCCTACTCCTCCGTTATTCTTTTCTGATTAATTTCGTTGCGGGATTCAAGACAGTTAAATTCATTCTGCGGGACTTCGTCAAGCTTCATTGCCTCGGCGCTTCAGGAGTTGCAGTGGTGTGGGAATAGTGCTGTCGGATTGTCCCAAAAAGAAAAAAAAAAGTTCATCACAAAATCTTTTTAAAACAAGTGTTTTTCGTATTCTTCTCAGCAAACCCGTTCATTTGATACCCATATCATAGCAGTGCACAAAAATAACGAGTTCGCCATCTTAGGCCGTCCGCCATATTGGTTTTAGAATGACGTTACTTAGTTAACCATGCATTGTCATCCAAACTAAACCTGTATGCAAAATTTCATCTTAATCGGTGGACGAAAACTGCTTTAAAATGCAGTTGCAAGATTTGCCCCGAACACACATACATATATACATTGCAAGTTAATTAAAATCTTGTAAAATATGAGATTTCGTTGGATTCGTCTTATAACAAATGAAAGCTACTAAATACACCATTTCAAATATATATCGTGACACGATTTATTTTACTATTTTGTCACAAATTCAAGATAAGCGAAACTTTGATAACAAAATAATAAGTGAAACGGTCACATACATTTTTTATTCACTAAACCATATTATTAAATACTAGCACGTGGCTTCGCCCGCGTAAAAAGTGTTTTATTATCCATCAAAACAAAAAAAAACAAACAAAAAAACTATCCTTTGTCCTTCACAGGGTCTCAAATTATCACCATAGCAAATTTCATCTAAATCAGTTCAGTAGATCCAGAGATTATCCCCTACAACCTCACAAACTTACCTATTTATAATATTAGTAGATAAGTAATAAGTATAAGTCAGTGGCGTAGCATGCCTTGGCGGGGCCCTGTATAAAAATTTGGATGGGGGCCCTTATGAACGGTAAAGATTTCTCACAAAAGAAAAAAATATTGAATAAAATTAAAAAAAAAAATCCTCGTAATTATCTATCTGTCACTTTTTCCAAAATTTTTACAAACAATTCAAATTAAATATAGACTCTGCTTACCTTTTTTTCGCCAAACTGATACCTATATTAAATCATTTAGGTATAGCTGATGATGACTATAGTTTTTTTAAAGTTTCTGCCTCTATGGACAACAGTGAAAGGTCTGATAGGCGAAAAAAAAATTTGGGAAGTTTTATTAATTTTTGCTTACGCACGTCGGGGGCCCCCGTGGCCCGGGGGCCCCGTATAATTGATACGGCAGATACGGCGGTAGCTACGCCCCTGGTATAAGTATTGATTCATAATCTTTTACCGCATAACTTATTATCCAACTGCGGAAGTGTAATGTTTTTTGAGCGTATGATGTGTTTGTCCATTTCTATAACACGCTCTACAGTCCAAACGGCTTGACTGATTTTGACTTATGAGGTGTCGTTGGATTCGTCTCAATTGTGGGAGTGACATAGGCCGTATAATTTTTAAATATGGCACTCCCTCTCCCCAAAAAGAAAATGATACACTATTTTTTTCGATAGCATTAAAATATGAGAACTAAATGTTAGATACTCCAATCCCATTCCAAAAATATATAATATCGTTACTTTTTTATGTTACCATTATCGCATAAATTCAAGATAAGCTTAACTTTGAAACAGTCACATACATTTTTTATTCACTAAGGCACCTCATAATATTTATTTAAACTTCGTGCACAAAGGTACCATTGCGGACTTAATGCCTTTCTCTACCAGTCAACCAAGGGTGGTGAAGAGATAACATGGCAGGTGCATAAATAATAATAATAATCTGCTTAAATACATATATTTTATACATATTATAAAACATACCTTGATATATATATTGATTAAGTAACGAAATGAAGATATAGAGATGACCCCTCTTCCCGCTGAAAGTAAAACCGCAGTATCCGCTTGAAAGCATACCGACTGGTGGCCGTCCTGATTTCGAGAGGCAGTGTCTCCAGAGAAGAATAGACTGAATATGAAAGGAACAATGAAGAAAATCAGTAGTGTGAGAAATACACAGTAGGAGAAAAATATTGGAGGAACGCAGATTTCTAGCGTGTGAAGAACTTTAATATTGAAAGTGAGACATAAGGTAAGAAGGATGGGTGGAAGAGTTGAGTAGGGAGAAAAGCGTAGTTAGAGCGCGAAAACTTCTTCTCTGGCGAATGGGCATCCCTTTGAGCTCAGACCTGTAGCTCGACACACAGTCATACTTTCTCAAGTTAAATATTAAACGAATACACTGGTTGAGGAGGTAATGTTTATTTTAATATAATGCATTATTTCCTGGAATAAATATGTCATAAAAACGATATAATTATAATGGTGCATTCTAGGTTACTTCAGATAATTTAATAAATTATACCTAGTACTTGTTTTTCTCTTTTTTGTTAATTATTTTTTAGCCTTCATGTTTTTTGTTTTTATAATAATTTGTTTTATGAATAAAGAACACCACTTTTTGGGATACATACCTGCGTGGAAAAGAAGCTATTTCATAGCCGGTTGAGCGATAGGAATATAGGATAGTTGAGTAAAAATATATTAATAATATAATGGGATTGAGATTGTTGTGGCTGAAATCTACAGTTGATACGGAAATCAAGCTATTTGGTTTTGAACAAAGAATACCACTTTTTGGGGTCAACTGAGAAGAGCAGTATTTCTTAGCAGGTTGACCAAAACCCAAATCCTCACAGTAGTTCCACGATGCAATAAAACCGCAGCTAACGTCCTCTGAGCTTGCGACTAAATAATCCAGTACTCCTAAGTATAAAAGCTCATTCAATCCATCTATGAAGATTCACTAAAGTGCAGAGCATACAAGATTAACACTCCAGGGGGTAAATAAAACCACAAATACTCAGTTAATTCTAACGTTTGCATGCATTAGTGTAATTTATTCAAAGTTCTACCTCAATAGTTTCTTTTTCCACATGAGTGCTCCCCGGAACGTTTTGTTAAACATCAACAAAACACGAGCAGCTCTTGTATTTTCTCTGCTCACCTAAGATTTCCGATCTGTATAAGTAAAATCCCACGCAGAATGAATGCTTTGAGGAGGAACATCAAAGACCGTTACCACATAAAAACGGATTTTCTCGAATGAATACTTATAAATGTTTATATAAAGAAGCATCGTAAATGTTTTCTTTTTAAAGATAAAGACGGCTCAGATTAGATAGATGCCGGCTATAATTTATTTTATCAGAAAATGTGATGTTTTATAAATACTAAGAATATGTATGGAAGAGTTCGCCCGGCGGCGCCTCCGACCACCGATTGAATCCCCAATCGTGTAAAGCTAGTGATAATCGGAAAAGGTTTTAAAAGGATCCGGCCTTTCCCTTATCTACAGGAGGCTAGGAAAGCTCGGGAAATAAAGGAAACATACGTTTTGTAAGTAACATCCCAAGAACCCATTAGGCCAGGGATACAAATTGCAAATGGTGATAAATCTATATGAGTAGGTGGGTGCATTCCTAGCTATAAGTATCTAGATGCTATTACGTTTACATAACACATTATGAGTTTAAGAACTCTACAGCTAGGTACATTTAATATTTTGGTACCCAAATAACAGAAAAAGGATTCGAGGTAGACAGTTTCGAAGGTGGGAAGACGAAATAAAGGTCAAAACAGGGAAAAAGTAGACTAGGAAAGCGCTTAACAGAACAGAGGGGAAAGAAATGGAGGAGGCCTTTGCCAAGATTGGGCAAACAGACCGGCAGGCTTATTACGTATGAAACAGCAATTAGCAATAATTGCGCAAAGATTGTACAATCATCGCGCGATTATCGCTTTACGTCAAAAAATCTGCATGCAAATTTTTGTGAAATAATTGCTCTTATATCGCGTATCTGCATTATGTTTGAGCGATAGCCACACCATAATAATTTTACGACAGCACTGCTAACAATAAAAATCAGCTAACCAAAATGTGCATTTATCGCAAGGTGATCGCGATCATTTCGTATTACGCATGGTTTTTGACAGCAGAGCGAGAGCCATCGGCGAGCAAATGTGGCTGTCAAATTGCGACAACATTTTCCTTTGTTGTTAGTCGATTGTCAATCACTCGCTAATGGCTGAGTAGGTACAGAATTTTTTGAGCATTTTTTCGTGTTTTTTATGGCTATTTTAACTATCCGCAAATTAATTCCTAGTAATGACAAATTTGTGCCGATATGTGTCTCAAATGTCTACGCAACTGGACAATTTGTTTAATCATTGAAACAGACATGATAAAAAAAGTGGAGGAGAAATTGCCAAAAAGGTTGGAACACTAGGTATGTTTTCTGCCAAATACTTACAAACACATTAGAATGTGTTATGTCCGCAATAAGTATCTTCTATTATTTTTATTTTTATATGGCATGCACCGATGTCGACTATTCTGCCAATGTCTAGAGTAAATTGGAAAACAAGTGTGTTCAACGATCTATTTTACGTTTCATAGCTCATATACGAGATGATGATGTCCATTTAGTGATGTCCTAATACGTTATCGATTCAATGTCTTATAACAATCGACTATTACGAAGAAATTTTAATCGATTTTACACATTTAGCATTTTAGTCATCCAATTTTTCAAATAATTTCAATAAATTTTCAAATTAATTATTATATTATGTAAATAAAATGAAAATATCCAATATTCACTGACATTTTACTGTTACGTAAATAATTTACATATGCAAATATTAATTTATCGGAATATTGGCGCTAAATATTAATCAATTGAATATTGTAAAAAAAAAACAGCGTCCACGAAGTATTGCATGTTCATAAGCTGGTTATTTAATCAAACAATAAATTTTATAAATCATGGGATAGGTAGATAATAGCTTCTGTTAAAAGTGACTGTCAAAAAAAATACCTCAGTAGCCACCAGGTCATTAAATTGATTGCGCAATAATTGTACAATTATTGCTGCTCGCTGTTCCTCACGTAATAAGCCCGCGGGTTGTCGGTGTCACCGACTCGCCAGAGTCGGTATAACAAGTTTTAATTTAAATAATGTAAACATTCTGTGTTAAAATAAAGGCTTATATTATCATCGGACGTGATGTTTTTCTCAGCACTTGGCTGGTTTCAACTACATTCACGTGTCAAAATAGTATTACATCGATTTTTTTTTTATTTAGTTAAGGACAACCAAAAAAAAATATGTTAAATTACTCATATGTTTACATTTTATAGTGTAGCTTAAATTAAAAGCTGCCACGGCATGCATTAAACATAGGAGTAGGAAATGCAAAATTGTAACATAAAGCCGACATACAAATACAAATGATAATTTACTCATTAATGGTAGTTTTGTTCGATTAATCCAACCAATTTTGTTGAACGTTGTGCTTACCCACAAAAAACAAAAAAGAACATTTTCCAAATCTTTCTCTAAGTAAAAAAGAAAACCGGCCAAGTGCGAGTCGGACTCGCGCACGAAGGGTTCCGTACTTGGTAAATTGCTGTTTACGATTTTTGACGTATAAAAAAAAACACTTATTAGATCTCGTTCAAACCAATTTTCGGTGGCAGTTTTACATCATATATTTTTAAGTTTAATCATTCTCTTATTTTAGAAGTTACAGAGGGGGGAAACATTTTACCACTTTGGAAGAGTCTCTTGCGCAAACTATGCAGTTTAGAAAAAAAATGATATTTGAAACCCAAATATCATTTTTGAAGTCCTATCCATAGATACCCCACACGTATGGGTATGACGAAAAAAAAAATTGAGTTTCAGTTCATACTTAGAACGGAAACTCCTTTTTTTTTCGAAACTCCCAAAATTTACTGTTTTTTTTTCTATTTTTGTGTGAAAATCTTAATGCGGTTCACAGAATACATCTACTTACCAAGGTTCAACAGCATAGTTCTAATATTTACGAAAAAAATTGGCTTTGACATACGGACGGACAGACAGACATGACGTTCCAATCCATAAGGGTTCCGTTTTTTTGCCATTTGGCTACGGAACCCTAAAAAAGGAACTAATATATTCGTTTTTTTTCACTTTTGAGATAATGCCCTATGCAAGACAGACTTGACTATAAAAAAAAACAGTAAGACATATCAATATCTACACTGGGTGAGCGTTACTGGCGACTAAGTTGAACCTGCATACCTTTATACACGTCTTCTTTTTATTCGTTTTCTTCTTTGATTAAAGTCGTGGCTATATATAGGTTCGTAACTACGTACCTACTTTATATATTATAGAATTCCCTCATACAGATTCCCCTACTTATATCCAATGGTTTTATTAAAGTTAGTGAGTTTTCAGGTTGACCTACAGTGATGTCACACACCCACATAAACAGTACTGTGGTCTTCTAAATAATTTAATTAAACAGAACAGAACTTATTATGCGTATCATGACTATACGAATTTGACACCCAATGTTGAGTTAATTTCATTCGAGCCGGTAATCCGTAGGTACGGCCATACGGTTGTGTCCGTAATTAAAAACAGGTGGTCCCGTATGTACCTACGAGGCTTCGAATGATTAAACGGTGTCCACCATTTTGTAGACGATTCGCTTTGACAGCCAAATTGTTGGTCACACAAAATAAGCTTTCACGCTACGGTGGATTTCAATTACGTTAATTTATGTTTGTAACCTACATTATTATTAAGGACGATTGCATTAATGGGTACCCTCTTTTCTAAGGTGTTTTAAGGGGTTATGTGGGTAACCCTTGTTATTGTAGGCGACCAAACCCACTTTGCTATTAAGATGATTTTAAATGGTTTAGTATTATCCCCCAACCTGGCTTTTCGGTAATTTTATAATTATGGTATACTAGCTTCTGCCAGCGGCTTCGCCCGCGTGAAAAGTATTTATTCATGTCAAGGAAACATTATCCCGGGACAAAAAAAGTCTATATGCTATTCCAGACTATAATCTATATCTGTGCCAAATTTCATCCAGATGCATGCAGCAGTTTTGGCGTTATTGAGTAACAAACATACATCCATCCATACAAACTTTCGCATTTATAATATTAGTAAGAAGTAAGATAAGAAGTAAGATTAGTAAGAAGTAAGATAAGAAGTAAGATAGAAAGTAAGAATTTTGTAATAAAACTTCCGCTTCTGAATATGATCCTTCTTAGAGACAACCTAGTTTTTCCTACAGCTTTGTATTACCACGTAATCATTCCTTAAACATCTATAACTTTGGACACGTGCCTTTCAGTCTACCACGAATTAGCAGAGCAATTTTCCCGCGAAGAAAATTATAGTATCTGCGCCATCTTGTTACCCTACGCACACATTCATAGACAATGTAGTGTTGTAACGTTAACCTACGCAGCGTAACCCACACCATAGACACAACTTTTAGCGAGTGAACCTTAACTTGGTATTAGGTAAACGTACAAGATAAACACGGTTAGTTTACAAACTTCCTGCTTTGCATATTTACCTAGATATATACGCAGGTCTACTTTAGACAGATTTGCTAGACATAACTGTAAACTTTAACATAAGCATTGAAATCGAGAGGCTTGTATGGGAATTTTAGTACAGGTAATTAAATTTCATGTTTTGGAATAAATTTTTTTATTGGTAGATAATATGATAGATAATGCCTTAAAATTCTTAGATTTTGACGTGACAACGTCTTATAATTCGATGGAGCCGGCTGCACGCACGAAAAAACATGACTCATGCGGCGTTACCTCGCTCTGAGGCGTTCCATTTAAGGCTTGAAGTGCAAGCGAGAGCGCGGAACGAGAGACAAAGAGGCACAATCGGCCTCCGCGTTCGGCAGCGTTCGACATCTGTCTCTCTCCTACTTGAGTGAGCGATATGCGTCCCCGTGGACAGCTACTATACAATAATACATTTACATGTTTTCGTCAAGTATGAAGTGCAGTGAAAAGTGAATTTCTTATGACGTTGTCACGTTCAACTATCGTCAGTAAACCGACTTTACAGACAACCGATTTTTTAGAACTTGGGACGAAAAAGTTATTAACCAGTTTGATTTTTTAACCGACTTCCCAAAAATGAGGAGGTTCTATGTTGAAATTATGTATGTTTTTTTTTTTTATTTATGTTCACAGATATCTAAATAATCAATTGTGAACCGACTTTCAAAATTCCTTTTTTGTTTGAAATAGTATGTTCTGAAATTGGTCCCATTTTAATTTGGTGAAGATCTGATGAAGAACTTCGAAGATATACAACAGAACTCTTCAATAAATAACGGCAAATCTCTCGGGATTACTGCAATCGCATGTCTGTTTATTGATTATATCATTTCACAACATAACATCACGCCAGTACGCTCTTAAGGGGTACGCAATTCTCTCATTTCACTGGTTATTTTCAAGTTTCATGATATTCGGGTTATCTATTCTGGCGTTAAAGTAACTTACTAAACAACTTGCATACTCGTATTAGGCAGGTACAACAAAAAAGTGAAAAACAAATAAAAAATACAAAAAAAATACTACCTACTTCCAAATAAAAAAACTACAAAGTGAAAAACAGTTTTATTTTTGGAAGTCGGTGTCCATAACGCAATAATTTGGTACTTATGAAAAACACCGACTTCCAAAAATAAAGTTATTTTTCACTTCGTAGTTTTTTTATTTGAAAGTCGGTAGTATTTTTTTGTAAAAAGTTTTTTTTTCAAGTTTATGTACTAGTGTACCAAATGTAGATTGGCATTAGGAGATACCTTTGTTCAGCAGCGGACTGCAAAAGTTTTATAATGATAAGTTTGAATATATTTAAAGTTATTTCTATATCTAAATAATTAATTACCATTTCGATATTTGTTTTATTTTACATAAAGAAACTTATAAAACCATAACTGCGTTTCGTGTACGATTTTATTACGTTTATTTTTTAAAAATCTTTTTATTAATATAATTAATCAAAAGTTCTAAAAATAGTAAACTTAAATGAAAATAAATGGCTTAGTAGCCTTAATAAGTGGTACAAATTTTAACCGACCATAAAAAGTATGCTGTACGATTGGCTGTACGCTTTTGTGATGTTTTGTTTAGGAAGTCAGTTTATTTGTTTTGTTAAACAGATTTTTATTTTTCTCTTTTTGTTTTGGTACCTTATATTAACATGAACATACGCATTATTAAGGATAACTTAAAAACTACTTGTCAGATCTTGACCAAATTTAAATGGGACCACATGAGAAGAACCAGCTTACAAATAAAAAAATACATCAAAATTGGTTCATAATTGGCGGCGTAATCGCATAACAAATATACCGTCGAATTGCCTCTTCCTTTATGAAGTCAAGATAGTGGTCAAGCGTGAGCCTATCAATAATAAAAAAGTCGGTTGAAAACAGCTAGTTTGCCAGTTTTAAATTAAAAGTTTTATTCGGAAATTCTTTAAAGGCAATACTAATTAATCAGCCGTCCAGCACACTCCTTACTTTCTAATTAAGTACCTAGTGTGGAGCTACCCTTCGATCAAAAGAGCACGTGGAACAGTAATTAAGGCCAACAAAAAATCTACATAGATCTAACAAAAATATATTCAAATTTTTTAAAAGGGTTTTAGTAACTCATGAATATAAACATCTTTTCTCAGCAAAAGATGTACTTATTTTAAAATGCCAAAAAAGCGGCAGTTTGGAACTATATCAATGATATTTTTAAACAATAGCAAAAATATTGTGGGTGTATTTATTAATATAGCAGTATTATAATTATAATACTATTAATATACAGTGCCTAATGTCTAAATATCTCTGAGCTATTTAGAAACTGATTAGCTGATTCTTTATTCAAATTCTCTAAAGGAAACTTGAATTTAGAATGTGCAATCGCTAAAGAGTGTCCAGATTTTTAAAAATAAACGTGTCAGTACTTATAAACATGTTTTGATATATTTCATACCATTATTGTTAGACCTCATAGTTGTAGTGTAACACAAAGCAAAAGATTTCGTGTAAGGGACCAACATACAGCAGAAAAATTATCCCGTCACCTTTACAAGCGTCAAGATGAATAACTCTGGCACAAAATAAAACTCCATATCATGTGGACCCGTAAAATAAAATGGCCGGATTTTTATAACATATTGTGTGGACGTAAATCCTGACACCTGGTTATGAGTTACTGCCCCGTCCACGTTTTACAATGTTCCAGGGAATTAAATTACCCGGTATAGGCGTTGTGTCCATTTTGAGCATTCCTCGCGAAATTAAATAGGTTTTCATAAGTGTGTGTTGGAATGTTACTGCATCAAGTTACGGCTGAAAAGATAAGAAAAAGCACAAAAGGTAAATTTTACCGTTATTCGACTTAGGAATTACACACATATATTTTCATTTACGCATAGGAATGTTATACTTTCTTTATTCAATCAGAAATACTGAAAGAGATGACAGATTTTCGTCTAGCAACTAAAGGGTGTCTAAGAACGTTTTTCGGTTTTGATTCTTAAAAAAATACTAGTCTTAGTTCAAACTCGCTTGTTTACTTTTAATTAAAGAACAGTGTTTCTATTTTGTTTATGTGAAACAATATTTTATAAATGGACATTCTCCACTTCCTGAAACTAAAATCTCAATCGCTCGCAGGAGCATCCTCAAAAATTAAGGGTCGATAATTCCTTGACTTGAGAAATGGCAGCCTAAATAGCCCAGATTTAACGCCTGCTGATGTTTTCCTATGGTGCTACTTAATGAGTAAAGTTTACAACCCAATGCCACCTAATCTGACTGTTTTAAAACAAGTAAAGACTCACAGACGAAATCAAAGCAAAGTATTCCAAAAGTGATGATCCACAGCGAGTGATAGATTTTTTTTGTTACATGTTAAATGAGTATCAGGAAGTGGAGGGTGCGCATTTACTAACTATTGTTTTTTCTTAAAGTGGTAGTACTTGTCGTCAAAAATAGGACAGGTGATTTGAGTGCATCAAGCAACTACCGACCAATCTCGCTCGCTGCTGTTATAGGAAAAAAAGCAGTCGTTCCTCTGCAGTTCGGGTTGAGCTCAAGCGTCTCAACCCGAACTGCAGAGGAATATAAAAATTGACGATTCTCAGTTTGGTTTCCAACCCGATCTCTCAACAGATTCTGCAATTATAAGCGTAAAGAGTACAATAGCATAATTCACCCGCAGAAGAACCTCAGTGTCCGCTTGCTTCCTAGACCTGAGCAAAGCTTTTGACCTGGTGAATTATGGAATCCTCTGGGACAAATTCAAAAAGTCTCAAGTACCTGATAAAGTTGTAGATCTGTTGAGATACTGATACGGGGCCAAACCAATCAAGTGGTATGGGGCTACTATTTAATAGTAGCTATAGGCTAGATTGTGATTCTGGTGTTCGCCAAGGGGGGCCTGACTTCTCCGGACCTATTTAACCTGTATGTGAATGATCTGATCACAGAACTCGGAGGAACCAGAGTCGGCTGTCATTTAGGCAATGTATGTGTGAATAATTTGAGCAACGCTGATGACATAGTTCTTCTGATTCTCTCGATTAAAGGGTTGAGAAGATTGTTGTCAGTCTGTGAGCATTATCCTAATACTCATGGATTGAAACATAACGTTCTCAAAACAGAATCCATAGTTTTCAGGTCTGGAGTTGGTCCAGAGAACATCCCTAGTCTTTATTTGAACGGAGCAACCATAAAGGTCGTAAAGCGGTTTAAGTATTTAGGGCACATTCTGACGGACAGACTCCAGGATGACAGCGATATAGAACGAGAGCGTAGGGCCCTCTCAGTGAGGAGTAACATTCTCGCAATTTGTGAGGTGCACCAATGATGTTAAGAGTACTCTTATCAGAGCTTATTGCCTATCAATGTGTACTTACCAACTTTGGTGCAACTTCACAAAAATAGATATACAGTATATTAAGAGTTCAGTACAATGATGATTACCGAACTATTATGAAACTACCGAGATACTGCAGTGTTTCGAGCATGTTTGTCGAAGCGAGGGTCCCGGACTTCTACACATTCATGAGGTCGAGAAATGCGTCAACTTGGCACAGTTTGAGACGTCCCAGTAACAGTATTTTGAGGGCTGTCTCGTGCAACCTAACTAGGACTAGTAAGGTTGCATATTAAAAAACTGGATTTCTGTACAAAACCTCATTTTAAGGTGTAGTTTGTTGGAAATACGGAATTAATTAAAAACAACACTAATTAATTATAGCTTTTTCCCGTGAAATCCAGCCGAAACAGTTTTTTTTTGGGCAAAAATATTGTCTATAACACGAGAGCAATGGTGGCCAAGTGATAACGGCCGCGACTTACAAGTTGTAGGTGGGTTCGAATCCAGGCAGGCGCTTACCTTTGTGTAAATTATTTCATGAGAAAACGGTGAAGGAAAATAAAACCCAAAAATTCGATGAGGTGACATCCACCAACCCGAACTGGGCCCGCGTGGTGGCTTATGGCCCTTTCTTTCTCACAGAGAGGAGGCCTGCACACACAACGTATCAAATGGGAATCTCAATGTGGAAAAGGGGTCCATCTATCATATTTTAACCTATTCTAAAACACTCGGCGATAGTGTAGCTATCAGTGAACGAACTATCTTAATCGGATTGGGACTTCCAGAGATTATCCTTTACAAACATATATGTTCGATTCTTATTATCGAATTGAGGGTAGTCGGTAAATCATCACTAAACTCGCCATCGACCTACGTCGCGGTTCTATATATCCGTGGCGTGCAGTACGAATTAAAGCCCTGAGCTGGATGAACGTTTCTTCCTCTCTTGTTGTGATCGTGTCTCAAGCTAAGGGTTTTAGCATCTTTAGTGATTGTGGACTCACTACCGTGTGGTGTGCGATCTTCAAGACCTTTGAACCCAGAGTACGTCTGGACTGCCTATCTGTGAAGTGCCGTGCACGCCGTAGGTCTTCTGCTTACCCGGGAGTTGAGACGAGGTAGGTGGTGTTCAATTGCCTTCTTGGAGATAGTAGGAACGAACGATTTCCACCCATAAATACTTTACATACACATTCTTAGGCTCATAAGCCGCCAGCAAATATTTTCTTAAAAAATTTTGGTCAAAAACCGAACAATATACATTTATTTTATTTTCATTATATAAGTTAAAATTATAATATAAAACCTACCAGTTTTTAAATAACATAATGATACATGACATAACAGAAGACAAGATGTTACCCGCTAGAGTAACATCTTGTCTAGAAAGAGGGAAATCGCTGCGAATCTCTCGCGTAAGTTACGTCCAGTAGGAACGTACCAACGTGCGATAATTTGGGCAATTCCGTAAAAAAAAATGCAGTTCCATTTCCCTTGATGAATGAACTCGCTCTGAAGTTCGCGCGTAAAGTGGACGCAACAAGGCGTCTCTAGTGTCGATTCACGCGCATTACGCGCATATCACGCGCGATTTGAAAGTCTGGCGAAGTGCACGCGATTTACGTGCGTATTTTGAATTCGCGCATTGCCGTGGACGCAATGTATAGTCGCCCAGTATCAGTCGCTCATTAACTCTTGCGGGCTGTACGTCTGTATTCCCGGCAGGTTTAGGTTAGGTTACCTAAGAACAGCTAGAAATGTACGGTACCCCCACATTTAACAAATTTGTTTTAATCAATTAATACAGAATTTCTACAGTATGTACGAATGTGTTTTTAATAAATATCTCAAAACACGTCCAGAAAAAATAACCCGCAAAATGAAGTTTATTTTGCGGGATAAGCAATCGGGCAAATATTAATGTTTAAAATAAAAGCACTAAAATTTTAATAACACCGTCATATTTTAAGCTTCATGCTACATTCGTACATCGATTTTATTTCAATTCGACATCACTGTTGATTGCGGACGGCAAGTTTTTATTACTTTTCAGGGTTCCGTACTTAAAGGGTAAAAGCGGCCCTTATTATTAAGACTCCTCTGTCCGTCTGTCTGTTTGTCACCAGGCTGTACGTCATGAACCGTGATAGCTAGACAGTAGAAATTTTCACAGATGATGTATTTCTGTTGCCGCTATAACAACATACACTACAAACATAGTAAATTAATTGTTTAAGTAGGGCTTCCATTAAAAAATAGTTATTTGTTATACAAGAGTGCAAAGTTGTTAGCGAGGGAATCAAAAGAGCACGAGGTGAAAAATCTTTGCACTCGAGTGCAACACGTTACTTTTCATCCAACCTCAGCGAGAAAATGACTAAAGGCAAAAAAAAAAAAATTACAATCACAAGATACTTTTATTTCTGTTTAGGTATTAATTACTACATTATGATAGGTAAGTATTACAGAATAATCTATAAATTATAGAGATAGAGAGATAGAGATCATTTATTTGTCCGAAACATGAGTATGCACACACAAAGCATGCAAGATGTTAATTACATTGCAGAAAGGATCAGTCATGTTTTACCTTAACGGCGTACAAACAATACTTAGATATAATTAAGAAAAATTGAAAGTAACGTTGCTACAGTTACTTAAGTTGAGTGTAATATTAGGTATTGTAATGTTGGTGTTAGTGACTTGTGTACTGTTTTTCGGTAAAGTATCTGTCATACTTAATAAGAAGAATAAGAATAAGAATAATAAGATTAAATTTATTTGATAAGATTACATTCAAGTGGATATAACCGATAATAGAATAGTTGTACCGATTCATCGGATTCCTTTTGCCACAGATAATATAATACTAGCATACAGGTGCCTCATCCCATACAAAGAAACCGCCGTTATTCATCTGATTATACCGATATTTTTTTGTAAATCGATCGCGTTCGGTTCCGTTCCAAAGCGATAGATAGATCACCATCTATATCCATGGAAAGGGACGGAACGGAACCGAACGCGATCGATGTACAAAAAATAATCAATATAGAACGTCGGCACGGATTCTTTGTATGGGATGAGACACCACTGCGTTGGCGAGAGAGGGCGATGGTTAGGTGTTTAGTAACGGCTCATTTTTGATGTAGAGGGGCCAGTCCAAGGATCTGACTTAGGCTCTTTCAGTGTAATGGCTCTATGTATATCTATACAACCGCATTGGACTTCCAGCCTCCATGGCGCTTAAGGGACAGGAGATCAGCTCCTGAATCGGCCAAAAGTGTGGCTGAAGTTCGTCGGCAACAATAACCCGTGTACAACGGGGTTGTAGCAGTTCAAGAAATGTTGCTATTTCTCGTAGGATACTGGCAATTTTATTAGCACCCATAGGCTGTCTAACACACTTTCCGTTGCGATATTGTAGAAAAAGTCAATTTATTGGAGTGTTAGGCGGGCGTGAGGCTTGACATTTCTCGACAATTGTATTATGTACTATTTGTACTGGCTATATCACGACAAACATGGGCTTTGATATTTCTTGTTCCTAGTATGGGTAATGTAGTTTTAGTTATTGAGAAAATTAGATATTTCGATTTATGAAGACACAGTTACAGTTAGTTTATTTGCGTGTAACCAGTTAAGCTTGGAGTCCTCTTTCTGCTGAACTCATCACCGCATTCCAATGATTGCCTTCATGTCACTAAGTTCGATCATATAAATTAGGAAAAGTAGGTGGCCAAGAATACTACCTTGGGGTACTCCGTAGGTGATTACGGCAGCCCTGCTTGTATATGAGCCGATCTTTGCACGTTGCTGTCTATTAGTTAGGTAACTAGTAAATAGGTCTATTGCTTTGCCACGAATACCTATATTTTTCATCTTTTTTAATAGATCCGGGATAGAGACAGTGTCAAATGCTTTTGCAAGAACCAAGAAGATCCCGATGCACTTAAGTTTACTATCCAGTGCCCTAACCACGGTTTCAGTGAGAGTTCTAAGAACATCCTCCGTAGATTTACCGGCGATAAACCCATACTGGTTGCTCGATAATATCTCATATTTAGTTAGGCAGTTCGTCAATCTTTTATTAATGAGCTTTTCAAGCATCTTGGATATCGCTGAAAATCGATATAGGTCGGTGATTATTGACACTGTCTCTTTCCCCTGCCTTATGTATAGGATGTATGAGCGCGGTTTTAAGAAAGTTTGGAAAGTCGCCAGTTTGGAAGCTCAGATTACAAATGAAACTTATAATAGGGGTTAAGACAGGGCTTGCAGTTTTGATTATTTTGTTGGATGTGGCCACCTCTGGTGTCAGAGTTAATTAAGTCGTCTCTGGGAACACCACAGTTCTCTGACTTGGCTATTTCAGACTTACCTTATTAACTATATAAATCTAAGATTCCTCACGATATTTTCCTTCACCGTTGTCTGTGATGTCCAAGCTAAACTTATAAACTACATATGAATTTGAAAAAGACCCTCTGGTGCTTTTCCGGATTTGAACCCATGAACTCAAGCACGAGAGGCGAGATCTTAGCCACTGAGCCACGACATTATTAATGCCCTCGTAAAATCGTTAGAGGTACAAATAAAAGAGGGTTTACAGGTTTACACATTCTTAACTCTAGAGTCACTGTTTTTTACAACTTGAAATAATATCGAGCTTTTGTTTAATGTAAGTTAAACATTAACGTAGGTACCTACCCAATAAACAATAACTTTTCTGAATTATTTCTCTAAGGTTTAAATGATAATGAAAACCGCATGAAAATCCGTTGCGTAGGTAAACTAGAAGAAAATCGCGACCCCACTGTGCCTATATTGTAGGTAAAGATATATCATAATAGATAAAGTTGATTAGAAGAAAATCGCGAGCCCACAGTACCTATATTGTAGGTAAAGATTCATCGTCTGTACTAATAATATTATAAAGAGGTAAAGTATAAACTCACAAGAGTTTGTGGGGTTGTAGGGGGTAATCTCCGGGTCTACTGAATCGATTTAGATGAAATTTGGCATGGAGATAGTTTGAGACACTGGGAAGGACAAAGGATAATTTGTATTCCCTTGGGATGATAAAATACTTTCTCCGCGGGCGAAGCTGCGGGCAGAAGCTAGTAATAGATAAAGTTAATTAGAAAAATATCGCGAGCCAATAGTACCTATATTGTAGGTAAAGATATATCGTAATAGATAAAGTTGTATTAAACTTTACTTAGCTACTTATATTGGTAAACAAGTAAGATGGATGAGGACAGATCAAGGCGCATAGAAATCCCTCGACGATTTAAACTCAAGAAGAAAGAAAAATTGGAGGCTGTTTGGTGTTGACTCAAAAATATTGAATTTACTACCAAAAAATTCGGGAGA
This sequence comes from Orthosia gracilis, assembly GCA_947562075.1. Classification (NCBI taxonomy): domain Eukaryota; kingdom Metazoa; phylum Arthropoda; class Insecta; order Lepidoptera; family Noctuidae; genus Orthosia; species Orthosia gracilis. The sequence continues at coordinate 10,996,044 of OX387270.1, forward strand.
AGTAATAAATAATGTGTTTTTATATATTTTTTTTTAATTATTGATAGGCTCGCGCTTGATCACTATCTCACCTGATGGCAAGCGAAAAATAATGAAATAATTCGTTTAAGCTATCTACTTCACAAACTGCACAAAACTTATTCTTTCAGTAAAATATTCAACGGCTGTAAGATGGAACACTAGCCGAAAATAAAAGACTTGCATGAAAAAGTAAAAACAAAGCACACCTAAACCCAAAAAAAACGAATACAAATTTGGTTCATCCGTTTAGGAGCTATGATGCCACAGGCAGATACACATATTCACAAATATACACATCAAACTTATAACACCCCTCTTTTTCCGTCGGGGGTTTAAAATATACCGTCATTTGTCAACATTACTTCTGTATTACTAAAGCCTTTCTTCCTAGCTTCGATATCGACATAACTAGAAGTCTGTAGCTCGGCATGACTTACTGCCAAACTACTTATTTACAGCGAACATCGTAAAAGAACTTTGCACAATAAATTCTGGCATAGCGTGCATCAACTCCATTAGCTATACACGGTGTAAGGCGTGGTTATATTTTAAACACTGGATCTGCTCATGTCACAGGCAATTCCTATGAAATGTGAAATGTATGGGAGATACATTTTTTTTGAGAATGGTCTATAATTTCTTGGAGAAAGTTGTTCATACACAGAACAGGTTTTTACAATATGATCTTACCTTTCCGTTACACTCTGTACAGGGATGAAAACTGAACATGTTTCTGTAAAACCACTACAGTCGATATTATTTTAACATAGGTCAATATCCCCGCTCCGCTGATAGTACAATTGAATTTTATGTATAAGTTAATTATGCAAATTGTGTGTTTAAATTGCTATGGAAACATTCTACTTTGAGTTTTAAATATATTTTTTCCTGTGGGATCGGCCGCGACATCAAGTAGTTAGAGAACGCCACTTGCTATGATGCTCACGTACTTCTTTTGCTTCGTTTTCGTTCATGGTGATAGTTATTGGCGTGTTTATCCTTAGGCCAAGAGGGCCATGTCCTGGGATGGCAGGCTGTATTGACAAGCTACATCAGAGGGCGGTCTGTACGGTGCCTCGTAACCTTCACGTGAACAAAGGTAGTGGCCCCGACGGGATACCGGCAATTGTACTGAAAACCTGTGCTCCTGAATTGTCTCCGATTCTGACACGCCTGTATCGCCTTTCGATAGTGACTGGAAAGGTGCCGAAGGCTTGGAAGCAAGCTAATGTTCAGCCCGTGCCCAAGAACGGTAGTCGAGCTGACCCGGCCAACTACAGACCCATCTCGGTAACGTCTATCCTCTGTAAGAATATGAAACGTGTGCTGAACAATAAGCTCCTGGCATACCTAGAAGACAACGACATCCTCAGTGACCGACAATACGGCTTCCACTGAAATCGGTCAACTGGGGATCTTCTAGCGTGTGCCATTCACGTCTGGAGTGAGGTCATCGAGGGGCACGGGGAGGTGCTTGCTGTCTCTCTTGACATCTCGAAGGCTTTCGACAGGGTCTGGCATGAGAGCCTTATTGGTAAGCTTCTTTCCTTCGGTCTGTCTAGTGGGCTGTGTGACTGGATTGCTGACTTCCGGAGGGACCGGTCCATCCGATTGGTTATTGATGGCTGCTCGTCCGGTCAGTTAGATATTAACGGCAGAGTCTCTCAGGGGTCGGTGCTCTCGGCTACACTTTTTTTGCTGCACATTAATGACCTGCTAAAACCCGGAACCTTCGGGTACGCAGACGACAGCACGGTTGCTGAGAGATACGTGTCCGGCGCACGGGCTACTAGGCCTGAGATCCGGCCTCTCCGGGGGGCCATGTTTGGATGCTTGTACCTGTCTTTGGAGGCAGTCTCCGAATGGGGCGATGCCAATCTAGTCAGTTTCAATGCTGCAAAGACCCAGGCGTGTCTTTTTCCCGCAAAAATAAGCCTATTCCACCTGGCTCCATCATTCCATGCCGATAACGGACCATCTAGACCTTCTTGGTGTTTAACATCGACCCTCAATTTATGACCATTCATTGAAGCAAAGGCTCAGATGGCTGCAAAAAAGTTAGGGATCCTTGCAAAGGTGAGACGGAACTTTACGCCTGAACAGCTGCTCAAATTGTATAAAGCGCAAGTTCGGTCATGCATGGAGTACTGCTCTCACCTCTGGGACGGATCTGCCAAATATCAACAAAACTAAAAAACTTACTCACCCGAACAACATCAAATCCACGACACTCCGTACAAAAAAAATCGTAAAACGTGCATTTCTGCGAATTCGCGCAAATAAGTAGTTTACATTGATTAAGGAACGTCCAATACACCAGGATTAGTGTTGGCAAAGTGTTGTGACAAGTGGTTCACCAGCAAGACCTTGGCAACTTTGGGCTGGCACCAAACGGATAAGGCAAGTCTTTTTAAGAATCCTATATCGCTAAAAGATCGGCGCCGTCGAGACCTATCCATTGACGTGCCATCCACCAAGATCCGATCAAAGGCAGAGGAGGAATTGCACTTAGGAAAACGCCAAAAAACACGTGGTTCTAACCTCAACTAACCACGAGGCTAGTACTTGACCTCCTTAGCGACACGAGGCTAGACAGCCCAGCGTGAAGACTCCGGAGCCGGCCCGAGAATCCGCCACACCACCACACGACACAGCCACACCTGAAGACCAACCAGCCTGCAGACCACCTCGACATCATCAGGTAATTCGAGGGAACTCCTGAACCCTTTGGCCTGGACTACCCGAGTTTGGACTCGTCTGAACAGGGCGACCAAACCCCCTGGAACAAACAACCAACCCCCCCCCTCCCCATCCAAAACTTTTACCCCCCCCCTTGGGTTTTTGGAACCTAGGATAGAGGTATACCACCCGAGTTTGGGTCCATCTTGACCAGCTCGAGGAGCCCTATCGTTTGGCTCCAACAGTCCCAATTTCCCCGGTCCCCTCCCAACCGCCCTACATTACCTCACCCCCCCTCGGGATTTCTCGGCCTGGGATAGAGGTAGACCACCCGTCTTTGGGCCCATCTTGACCAGCTCGAGGAGCCCTATCAACTGGCCCCACCAGTTCCATTCGGCCCCCCCCCCCCCCCCCGTCTCACCAACCCCCCATATTCCCCCCCCCTCACTCCCCCCGCCGCCTTTACCCCCTCGGAAAAAGTTTTCGACACCCCCCCACCACAACATCATTTTACCTCACCCCCCCTTGGGATATCTCGGCCTAGGATAGAGGTAGACCACCCGAGTTTGGGTCCATTTTGACCAGCTCGAGGAGCCCTATCGTTTGGACCCAACAGATTCAATTCCCCCCCCCCTCAACTCCGCTCATACCCCACCCCCCCTCGGATTATCTCGGCCCAGGATTGAGATAGACCCATCGAGCTTGGGCTTGCTGCAACCAGCGCAAGAAGAGCTACCAAACGGCCCCGGCAGAAACCGTCTATCTCATCACTTGCAAGAGCCTACAAGGTGAAACCGACAGGGAACGCAGATCTACATCACCCGTCACCAACATCAAGCGCAAGGCATACTCCGCTACCTACAGGGCGTCACACTGCAGATCAACGACCACAATTATAGTAAAATTTATAAAGTAAGTCCATCACCCAAATCAACTTGTCAAAATTTCTCTTATCTGTAACTTTAATTATAAATTGACAAAATCATAACCTTACATTGTAGTTTTAGTCTTTAGAAAATATTGTATACATACCTCAACAAAATGTCAGCCACAACATCCACATCATCCGTCCTCGCCAAAGTGTCAAAAGTCACAAAATCGACACGATCGCTTCGGGAGAAGGTTATTGCGAAGTCAGCGAATTCAGTCGCAACAAGTAAACTGACCCAGTCCCAGCCGACCATGGCATCACCAAGTCCGAAGGCGGCATCAGTGTCCGATGTGACAGAACTCGCGCGCCTAACAGAACCGCACACACCAGCAACAGCGTACAGCTCTGCGTGCTCCGAAGTCTCGGAGCAGCCCGGAGCAGTATCGAGAAAACGCGTGTCAGAAACGATACTGCGGTGGGAGGGATGTGACATATCCCCACCAAAACCATTAACTGACGACGAAACATCGAATGCCTCCAGCCGAACCAGTGAACCATCCAGCCGCCGGGCCAGTATCCTGTATAGAACGCCAAAGAAAGGAACGGGCGTACATATGGATATGGCCACGGAGGAAGCGAACATCATGCTTCAGCAGGGCAAGGAAGCACTGGAGGCCGTTGGAAATATGAAGCGGGAGTGCAAGCAGAAAGCTCATGAAAGCCTGCAGGGTCTGTACGAGACTGTCCTATCCCTGTCTGACTCCCGAGCGCGCCACAAGTATAACTTGGAAAAAGAAAGGTCACGCCATGCCCAAGAGCTTGTACGTGTCGAGAGAGCTCACACGAGGGAGATTGAGGCCTCAAAAAAGACCCTGGCGTTAGAACTGAGTCGCGCGAGGGAGGAGATAGGAGAGACTCTGCTGGCTACGAAGCAGATACGGGAGTGGTTGGGAGCCGAGACTCTTCAGGCGTTCAAGGAGAACGCCGAAATCAAAAAAGGGGTCCTGGCCTTGCAAGAGGCGGTCAAGAAAGAACACGAGAAGACCCGCAGGGAGGCCAGGACAAGCTCAGGGTCGCCGGGACGAGAATCCCCTAACCCGGTCCTGATGCGTCTCGAACTCAACATAGCCAGCATCACGAACCAGCTGGACTTGTTGAGGAAGCAGGTTGAGCGCCTAAAGACCGACATTCCGGCGCCCCCAGCCACTGTCCAAGAACACCACTGCAGCGTCCCAGTTGAATTAATAAAGGCGGCCTCCACTACGGAAAGGATGGAGGCAGAAATTCAGAAAATTGCACAGGTGTTACACAAGTACACAAACACACCACCCCCTCCCCCCCCCCAGGACATCTCGCAACACCTAAAGCCTGTCCGAGAGAAGCTGGAGCTAGTATCGTCAGACATCAGAGTCCTGAGGGACCAGCCCCAGCCCCAAGCCCCGCCAGCAACGAACCTTGAAGCCGAACTCGCAGTGGTAGAGGTAAAGAAGACGCTGGCGGAAATCGTAAAGGGCATGGATGGACTGAGGGGCAGACCAGTGACCTTACAGCCCCAGACTAAGCCGGTGATTCACGTGCCACAACCGAAACCAACCCAGCCGAAGCCGGCCCAGTCCAGCCACACCCTTATTGTCTCCTCGACGGACCCCAAACACACGGGAGAAAACGTCTTGGAGAGGGTAAGGGTGGCGTTGGACCTAAAAACAACAGGGGCCCAACTCAACAAGGTTCGGAAGGCGAGGAACCAAAAGGTCGTACTGAACTGTGCATCCAAACGCGATCTGGAGATAATTAAAAAACAGTTCGATAAGAAAGATGACCTTAGGATCCAGGAGCCGAAACCTTCGAACCCTCTTATCTGTATTAGAGGAGTCCAGGCTCACTACACTGACGGGGAGATCGTGGATCTGCTTAAAGCGCAGAACCAGGGTCTTTTCAGCGGTGTCGACATGGCTAGCCAGACTTTAAAAGTCAGATTCAGGAAGAAGACACGGAACTTGCTGGTTTGCCACCCCGTGCTTGAGCTCTCCCCAGAGTTGTGGAAGCGGGTCACGCAGGGAGAGGCCAAAGTCTTCATTGGCCTTCAACGGGTACCGGTCGAGGACCAGTCCCCTCTAGTACAGTGCAGCAAATGTCTGGCGTACGGTCACACAAAAACAGTGTGCAAAGAAACGACGCAGACATGTAGCTACTGCTCAGGCGAGCACTCTGGGAGGGACTGTCCCGTAAGAAGAGACGGTAGAAACCCGACCTGCGTGAACTGCGTAAGGGCGAAAAGGGAGAGCTCGGACACGGCACACACCACGTACAGCGACAGCTGTCAAGAGCGACAGAAGTGGGACGGCATAGCCAGGTCACGGGTCTCGTATTGCTGAAGAGGAGGACAACCAGACAAACACCACCACGGTCAGTACTCGCAGTGGCCCGACTAAAAGTTTGCACTTCATCCAAGCAAACCTTCAACACTCCAAGCTTGCGACAGCGGAATTCCACCTTGCGGCTCAGAAAAAAGGGATCAAAGTGGCACTCGTTCAAGAACCCTACGTAGGAAGAACGGGGACCATGAAACAAAACCCAGGCACTCAAGTCATCCAGTGCACCCTGAGCCGTCAAAAACCAGTAAAGGCAGCCTTAGTTGTCTTCGGGGACGAGTTGGAGGTCATTCATGACCCTCAGCTCGTTACTGAAAATATTGCCTCGGTAATAATAAAGGTGGGCGACATCAAGTTTGGAGTAGTGTCGGTCTACTTCGAGGGTGACCAACCACTAACACCATACATAAACACACTCAAAACTATACTCACTAAAACACACACACACACACCTAACACCATCATCGGAGGAGACATCAATGCTTGGAGCCAGTGGTGGGGAAGTAATTCCGAAAACCACCGCGGCGCAGAGTATAACTCATTCTTAAACGAACAGGATCTCCAAATTCTCAATCGAGGACAGGTTCCGACCTTCGAGACTTATAGGGGGGACAGGCTGTATGCTAGCATAGTCGATGTCACAGTGTGCAGCTTGTCGCTTCTTGACAGGATCGAGGCTTGGAAAGTAGACAGAGGCCTCACCTCATCTGATCATAACGCGGTTACCTTCGCGATGCGTCTGGGGAAGCCCCTGGAACCGTTGAGACCAGTCTCAACACGCATCTATAACACCAAGAAGGCGAAATGGCCAGAATTTAGGGAGCACTTCAGCGCCTGTCTAGCTGACGGTAACATCACACCCGGGAAAATTGCGCAAACCTCGACTCATGAGGAATTGGAGAGCCTGATCGGCGAGTATACCTCTGCGATGCACCAAGCATGCGAAAAGTCTATTCCGAAAATTGGCACAAGGAAAACTGATTCCAAGCCTCCGTGGTGGTCCCCTTCTCTAGAACAACTCAGACGAGATGTTCTCAGAAAAAAGAGGAGGATAAGAAATGCGGCACCATCAAGGAAAGCTCACACAATCCAGGAATACGCCTTAGCCAAACAACACTACACAGAGCAAGCCACTGAAGCCGCCACGGCAAGCTGGAAAGAGTTCTGTTCCACACAGAAAAGAGAAAGCATGTGGGACGGAATTTATAGAGTTATAAGGAAAACCGCAAGAAGGGAAAACGACGCGCTCCTCAGAAACCTAGCGGGAGAGACCCTGAGTCCCGAGCAGTCAGCCGAACTTCTTGCGAATACCTTTTACCCGGAAGACTCAACTCTAGTGGAAACATCTCACCACACCCAGCTAAGAGACCGAATACGAGAGGGATCAGACGATCTCCGAGGTTTGTCGGCCGACGACCCACCTTTTACGCCTGCGGAGCTTGAAACGGTTTTACAAAGTCAAAACCCAAAGAAAGCCCCAGGACCGGATGGGCTGACGGCCGATATATGTGCGGCTGCTATCAACTGCAAAGGGAGGTATTTCTTGCCTTGGCAAACAGATGCCTGGCAATATCGTGCTTCCCGGGGCAGTGGAAAGTGGCCCACGTATGCATCCTCCGGAAACCGGGCAAAGACGACTACACCCATCCAAAGTCCTACAGACCTATTGGACTCCTGTCTGTCTTAGGTAAGATCGTCGAAAAACTCCTCGTCAACAGGCTTCAGTGGCACTTAATGCCTACACTCAACACACACCAATATGGCTTCATGCCGCAGCGCGGCACCGAGGACGCCCTCTACGCCCTAGTGACGCACATACGTGCAGAAATAGTAGCAAAAAAGATCGTGCTTCTGGTATCACTGGACATAGAGGGTGCCTTCGACAACGCGTGGTGGCCGGCCATAAAACACCAACTAATCACCAGAAGGTGTCCAAAAAACCTTTACCACACACTAACATCATACCTGGAGAATCGAAAGGTACAGGTGAATTACGCCCGAGCGAAAAGCGAGAAGGAGACCACCAAGGGATGCGTCCAAAGTTCCATTGCGGGACCATCACTTTGGAATCTAATCCTAGACTCGCTTCTGTCGAAAATTAACAGCTTGGGAGTGTTTTGCCAGGCCTACGCGGACGATGTAGTCTTGGTCTTCTCCGACCGCGAGGTCAGAACCCTGGAGCGAACGGCAGAAAGGACGCTGGGCGTTGTGTCCGATTGGGGTAGTCAGAATAAGCTTTGCTTCGCCGCGCACAAAACGAACGCGATGGTGATGACAAGAAGGCGTAAGTATGACGACCCGATTGTTCACATGTCCGGTGTCCGGCTGAGTCTCGTCAAGAAGATTAAGCTTCTAGGGCTGACCATAGACAACAAACTCACTTTCAACGCACATGTTTCCGCCACCTGTAAGAAAGCCGCGGACATTTACAAACAGCTTGCATGTGCCGCGAGGGTGACTTGGGGTCTCAATCGGGAGATTATCAGGACCATATACGTGTCGGTGGTGGAGCCAATAGTGCTGTACGCCGCAAGCGCATGGGCGCCTGCAGCTGAGAAACTGATGGTCAGAAAGCAGTTAGACTCACTGCAGAGAGGCTTTGTGCAGAAGATCTGCAAGGCGCACCGCACTGTGTCTCTAACATCGGCTCTCGTCCTGTCGGGGCAGCTGCCTCTCGACCTCCGGGTAAAGGAAGCATCAACCTTGTTCCTCGTAAAAAAAGGCCATTCCCACGAGTTCCTACCTCCAGGCAGAGAAGTGGAGCGAAAAGTGGGACACCTTCAACAACCACACCCATCGAAACTCATAATCACGGAATACCAGCAACTGGAGGATTTCGATCCCGAAACCCTAGAAACCCACCACATAAACGGTCCCCACATTTACACCGATGGCAGCAAAATAGAAGGGAGGGTAGGAGCTGCCATAACGTGGTGGAGTGAAGGCAGGGAATCGAAATACAGAACCTTCAGGCTGGAACCGCACAACACTGTCTTCCAATCGGAACTCTACGCGCTGTTCAGAGCCACAAAATTGGTGAAAGAAAGCAAAGTGGACACGGCCAGTATTCTAAGTGATTCGAGATCGTCGCTGGATTTGCTGAGGTGTCCTTTGGCAACCCACCAATTGGCTTTCGATCTCAAGGAACTTGTGCGTGGGATCCGAGAAGAGGGCAGAGATGTGCGTTATTTCTGGTTGAGAGCACACGTTGGAACACCAGGAAATGAAAGGGCGGACGAGTTGGCCAAGAAAGCGGCGCTCACCAAAAAGACGGCGCCGGACTACGACAAAGTGTCAATCTCCTTTGTGAAGAAGCGCATACGCGAGGAGACAGTCAAGAAGTGGCAGCAAAGATATGAATCCTCTAGCACAGGATCCGTGACAAAGGTATTCTTCCCAAGCGTCCTAGGCGCGAAAAGAATTATCCGAGACATGGTCCTCACTCCAGCTCTGGTCCAGATTTTCACAGGACATGGAGGATTCTCGGCATATCTACACCGCTTCCATCTGAAGGACAGTCCCGCATGCGTGTGTGACCCATTCACAGAGGAATCAGTCTGGCACCTTCTGTTCGAATGTCCAAGATTTAGCCACGATAGGATGAGGCTGGAGAGTGAGCTGGACATTACCCTGAGCTCGTCGACTCTCAGCTCCATCTTAGAAGGAAAGGCTACCAGACCACCTTTCTTGGAATTCGCTCAGAGGATCGTCTCAGTCGTCGCAAGGGCAAACTCGTCGACCGCCGTTCATCCAACACAAACATCAACAATCGCACAAACAACCAACTCTCACACATTGACAACACATACACGAACACAGACCACTACAATGACAACTACCCAAATAGCCACAACACCAATACAAATACCAATAGACACACATATGACCACAACACTAACACCAACTTCAGGAGGTTGTTCTTTTTCATTTTTTTATTTTGTACCCCTACCACTGTTGTGTCCTTTTTAACCCAAAGGTTGACTGGTAGAGAATGCCTTGCTGCATTAAGTCCGCCTATGTATCACCATTGTACATGAAGTTTAAATAAATAAATAAATAATAAACTTCAGTTTCGATAACACACATTACCATGACAACACAGAATCCAATTGTAACACTGACACAAACCCCAACAACACCTACTATCAATATGACTAACACAAAATCGACTACAACATCAATTTCAAATCCAACTCCAGTACTGACACGACAATTACACACAGAAATCTCGACACAACCCCGACCACTATCACTGACACAACCCAGTCCTAATACGACACAAGACCAGTCGATAGCAGAAACTAGCATTATCTCAAGTATCCCAACTACATCAACGGACCAACCATTAATGGACAACACAACCGCCACTCAGCAAATGGATCCCGAACCTAGCTCCATACCGTGCTTCTTGGCATGGGGAGCAGCAGGTGATCCCGGCATAAGACTACGAGGAGTAGCCCTGTTTATGAACCGGCCGCAAGAGAGTTTGGGAGTTAGCTTCTGTAGGGTAAGACCGAGTGAGTCCAAAGTTGCCATACCACCTGGCCTTGCGGCCCTGATCAATGGAAGTACTACCAAGACGAGCATCACGGGCAAAAAATACACCAAATTGCCGAAAATGGAGATCCTCAGCATCCGATGCCGAGTAATGCAATTTAAAGACAAAAGAATTGCACTGCTCGAGTGGGGAGAGGAGACTCCATTCGCTCAAGCAAGCTCGTTACTCCAAAGATTGGGACCGCTCGTAGAACACTCGGCTCGAGCAATCAGCATAGACGCCATGGTCATCGATGGCGAGAGGGGCGAAGTTGCAGACCGCCTTGGGTGCATAAAGGCCGCGGAGGCGCATGAGGTTATCGTGTACGAGGACAGAGGGGAGACTTTGAGCTACCTTAAGTCCCCAAAGAAATCGTGCACGGTATCGCCATCAGCCTCGCTTAGTGGCTCAGCGCGGATGCAACAAAAAATCGCCGAAGACAGGGAACGGGTAGCGCTGAAAAGAAGCATTCCAACGCGACGGGAACAGGAGTCAAGCCGACTTTCCGGGATAAAGACTGGCATCAAATCCTTTATCAAAAACATCTTCACAGACCGACGCAGTGGGTTAGCCCACTCAGACACTTCCGGACCGTCACAGGGAGAGGCTCTCTCCAACTTCCTGAGGAGATCTCCGAGGGAGGCGGGAGAGTCGTGCCCGAGAAAAGCCTTATCAAGAGCCGACAAGGGACAAGTCAGGCCTCCAAACTACATCTCGGTGTCAGGACCCTCTGACCACATACAAAACGCGTTCCTCGAATTTTTGGCGATTGTAAGAGCTACAAAACAGGTCAACACCTTGACCTGCAAAAAGATCTTGCAATCGTTCAACTTACAAACTGAGGGACTGCTGAGGGTCTTGATCGAGGAGGCCGAGGCTGCTGTATACGACAACCGCGAATCCCGAGTCATCACGGGATGCATGACGAAGTCGTATATGGCAGAAACGGCGAAGAAGGGAAAGCCAGTCTTCTACACACCTGACGAGGACCCAATAGTGGTGGTTGCACGATGTACTGAGATAATGCTAGACGACAAGATTCTCGAGATGGCCCAAACTATCTCGGGAACGGACTCCATAACGGACTGGGACATCAAAAATATCAAGTGGGTAAACGGGGTTCCGGGGTGCGGAAAAACGACGTGGGTGGTTAGCCACTTCGATGGGGAGAACGACGTGATGGTAACCACGACAACTGAAGCGGCCAAGGATCTGAGAGGAAAGCTCTCGCACCGCATCGGCGAGAAAGCCAAGACCAAGGTGCGAACTATGGCCTCCGTCCTAGCAAGTGGATTCAGGAGAGGAGACAAATGCCAGCGTTTGCTGGTGGACGAAGCCCTCATGAACCACTTTGGGGCCATAGTTATGGCTGTTAAGTTGTCGGGTGCAGACGAAGTTGTCCTCATCGGGGATGTTAACCAACTGCCATACTTGGACAGAGAGAACCTTTTTCCACTAAGGTATACCCGTCCAGGCATGGTGGCCACAATCACTCAGGAGTTGCTTTGTACTCACCGGAGCCCTATGGACGTAGCATACGCGCTCAGTGACATCTACGGTGGGATCTACTCGTCGAAGACCTGTACGAGTAAGATTCACTCCCTGAGGGTGTGTGGCTTCACGGGTGCGGACATCCCGAAAAACTCCCAGAACACGCTGTTCCTGGTCCACACTCAGGAGGAGAAATCCATTCTGGGTGACCAGGGATACGGATCTGGCGAGGGTGCCCGCATTCTGACCATACACGAATCTCAGGGTCTCACGTATGAGCGCGTAGTCATCATCAACTCCCGCAAAGACAGAATTCGTGTCCATGACAGCGTCCCCCACGCGGTAGTAGCCGTGTCGAGGCACACATCCAGCTGTGTCTACTACACGGATGACGCAAGTGACGCCATCGGTCGGTTCATTAAGAAAGCCATGAGTGCACCAACAAAAATAGTTGTCGACTACAATCTTCAGACAGCTATGCTGCACCGAAACATGGCGATCGTGGAGGCGTTGTTGACTCTCCATAAAACCCTAACCTCTTCAGTACCCATTCACTAACAATATATTTAGTATGCCTGTAAAATTAAGTTGAGACTAGTAATAATAATAATACATAATTAAGCTTAATTTAAGTTTTAAGAATCTTTGTAGGTTAAGTGTATAATAGTTTGTTACCCCCGGCCATTGGCGTCCTATCAAGAAGTCGATGGGATCGGGCGCCGAGAGGCTGGGGGCTGGTCTTAGCTTAATTTTTGTCAAGAAACTATTCATTGCACTCCTCATTTTATTTTCTCCTTTTCACTCAGGGTGATGGACCCTACTTGATTATGTTTAGAATTTAAGACAAAACAAAAAAAAAAAAAAAGAATTGTGACGGCTCTAATAGAGCGGAGTTTCTGAAATAAAATAAAAAAGCAGAAATGCATTAGTAGCGAAAATTAAAAATATAATGTAAATAAGGGCGCGGACAACTGGTCCGCGGTAGTATAATTTGTAAAAAAAAAAAAAAAAAAAAAAAATATCAACTTGATGCACTTGAGTCGATTGATAAAACGGGCCAAGAGGCTTATCGGCAACGATGCACTGGTCGTCTCTAAGCTCCAGAGCCTTGAACATCGACGCCGAGTGGCCATTCTGTCATTATATCTCGGGGAGCGTGCGATGGAACTGCACAATTTGATTCCGCCTAGCCCTTTACATCATCGGACAATAAGACATACGGCAATGCGCCCCCGGTACATGGTGTACATCCGACCCATACACAGCTAAGGAGTGGAACTGCCGGAGTCTTTGCTTCCGATAGCTACAACCTTGGGGTCTTGAAGTCAAGAGTGAACAGGTTACTTCTAGGCAAGCCTGCTTCACCGCCGAACACATCATAGCTTACCATCAGGCGAGATAGTGGTTAAACGCGAGCCTATTGGTAAATAAAAATAAAAAAACGCTGTGTGCGGCATGCTCTTCTACCTTACCGCCCTGTAATGTCTGATAGGTCGAAAGAAAATCTTACATGTCTTATGGTGGGGTGCTTTCAATTCAAAATCGGTGCCTTATGTATTCTACAGTTGACAAAGAAACTTCTATATCGGTCTTGTATCCGAGGCGCGGTGCAAAATTTTTTGAGCTTGCTTTTCTCTATTTCGGAAAATTATTACCATAACAAAGAGTTTTAATTTATTTGTATGTTAAATTAAAATTTGTATATTGTGGAATGTCAAATCCTATACGTTTTTGACGTTTTACCAATCGTTATCGTGAAATTGATAGAGTGTCACATGTTTAGTCTCTGGTCTTACACAAATCCGGGTGTGAGTACTGCGCACCTGGCCATTCTGAAAAAGATCTGTGTATGACCTTTTTTGGGGGCTCTATTCCCGGCTTTACGCTTGCCGGTGTATCTTTTAATTAATTCACAAGATAAATAAGGTAATACGAAGCCCATAAGATAATTACGTCTGCCTTTTAACTACCATTTCTTTTTTTTATTATTTCAGAACACTTTACCATTGCAGACTAGTAAATTACCATACACACATAACCATATTTAGATCGGAGACCTTTAAATGTCTTAGAATCTAATTAACCTTCCCACATAGAATATAATGATAGACCTCATTAGTTTCAGGTTTCTGAGATATAATTATAGCAATGCTATCGATGTCTGAGTCGAGACAGACATTTGCCCTTTGCAGGATAATTACACTGTTTCTTTTATTTTACTTGTAGACAAAACAATAATAGATCTAGAATACTTTAGTGGCGAGCTTCGAAATACTAGCCATTATATAACTCCTATAGATATAACATGCCATATCACGGCTGTATTACGTATATAGCATACTGTAGCGTGATCGCTACAAGACGCTTTTCTTTAGCCTCTTTTTAATTTGTCAAAGCAGGCCGGTTACAATTATTCAAATTTTCATATTTCGTTTGTCCTGCCAACACTGATGACAAGCTAATCATAAAAAAACCTTTTCGCTGACAAGAGTTTGTGCACCATGAATCAAAACTGGTAATTAAAGACTATTCTTCCTAATCGTTCTTTAGAATGTCGTTTTCTTCTGGTATTTCAGACTCTTTTGGTTCCATAATTTTGATGACCCGTTTCCTTGTCTGTTGATATAAGTTGAGCCGACTTCGGCTTTTACCCCCGGGACAGAACGAATGACCCCTGGAGTACCTGCAGTCTTTGGGATTCCGAAGATCTTGCAAAGGGTTCCGTACATATTTTTTAAAAAACGGCCTAAGTTTTTGGAGAGGTTCTACGGAAGGTGGTTTTGGTTCATCCAGCGTGGATGCCCGACGAAAGGCTGTCATACTTTTAATTTAGTTTATTTTTACCGTAGCTTACCTTATAAGTTTTCGTAATTAAAAACTTTTATTACCTTACTTATATCATGCTATGGTTTGGTACTTTACTTGTATGCTTAAGCCATCATTAAACCGGTTGCAACTTCGTTGAAGATTAGGCACGTGAATTCAGCTTTATACCTTTAAACCTTGCCATAATTTCACTCTTAAGTTTTTGTATACTTAATATTTAGAATAATTAGTACGATATTGACAATCGCGACTTTCCTTTTTTTAGATAATGTTTTTTTACCTTTTTCTTCGTTCCGTATGGTGTCGGACGTAAAGAATCTCACCATCCCATATCTTCCCGTGGGTGTCGTAAGAGGCGACTAAAGGTTACACCAGAATGGGCAGCAGCGTTCTCTGTGCACTTTAAGAACAAACTGCCAAGCGTGGCGATTAAGTAAACCCTCCACCCCAAACAAAAATGAAAAGGTCAAAGAAAAACGGCTCCGAGTGCCCGGTAGCTTGTCTACCCTCGACTATGGTAGCGGTCGAGGCGATGGCTCGGCAAGGGGTGCTAAGAATCTCCGGAGTGGACCCGGCTACCCCAATAAACACCGACGACTGGACCTGGCAACATATAACACGCGAACGCTCCGGACCGACGAGAAGATGGCCAAACTCGAGAAAAGATTGAGCAGGTTACGATGGAGTATTATAGGGTTATCTGAAGTCCGAAGAGAAGACTTGAAAATCCTCAAATCCAGTATCCTGCTCTATTTCCGAGAGGGTGACCGGCAGTCCCAGGGTGGTGTCGGATTTATCGCCCACAAGTCGCTAGTCATACACGTCTACGCCCCGACCTCGGCACGCCCCGACGACGACGAGGTAGAGACCATGTATGAGGATACCTCTATAGCCATGCATGGTTTCAAAACTCACTTCACCGTGGTCATGGGTGTCTTCAACGCGAAACTGGGCAAAACATCGAGCGTACTGTCCGAAATGTGGTTCGAGAAAATTTTAAAACAATGAATGTTCGATGTTCTGTTACAAGTAAATGCTCTAATCAATATTCACCATTACCGATTCCATATTTTGACAATTATGTCTTTTTTTTTAAACTCATTTGGTTATTGCATTTCACACTGTACAGCAGATTTAATTACTGAAATGATATGAAAAACCCAATAAGTAACTTATCTCCTAACCCAAGAATTGAACTCTCCGCATACTCAATAGGTACTCCACCGCTAGACCAACGACGCTCCTATATTCGCGAAATAATAAGTATAGCGTCGTTTAGCTATGATCCTCCCATGTATTACAGTCCCCACATATTTCCTGATACGTAATTATGAGCAAGGCCCATCACTTCCCATGTAAGTGGAGCGCCAACATCCACCACACGTAATCCCTTAAGCCGACTGAAGTGCATTACGTAATTAAACAATATGAATGCGGTAAAAACCGGGGTATGTTCATATAGTACGTACACGAGTATTATGAAAATGTGGCATCAATAATTATAATGACGTTCTTTTAATTTATTCCAGTTATGGACTCGATGTTTAAACTAAAATAGGAAGACTCAGAGATTCTGAAATGTGAAGTACAATACAGTAAATAATAATAAAAAAAAATATTGCCAGATTACAATTTTAATGTCACTATGTGGTTTAACAAAACTAAGATTTAAATTAAGAATTCTACATAACACAGTTTAAGATTGAACTTGTGTAAGATTAAATACAGTCAAAGGATACTCGTAGAACCCATGATGTACCTATCTGCTTTTGAACTAAAAATAGATATTACTTACCTTACTTACAAATAAATAAACTGAAAGAGGGGAATCATTTAGATTTTTTTCTGAAAAATAAAGTTGGAATAATTCAGTCAGAAACCATGGTGTAGATGCTTTTGAACTATGAATACTTAGATATGGATATTTCACCGGATTAATAGATAATCTCGTAAGTTTGTATTTATAAACTGTAATAATATAAAAAATTCTTGAATTGTATTCATGCGACTTATGATAAACTTAAAGTATTTGCAATACAGATATAAACTGCCTCGTAGCCTGTCATAACAATCTAGGGAATTCAACGGCTGTCGCATACACTTGCCTTAGGCTACACCCGCACGTCAGCGTTTCTACGAACTCATCGAATAATCATATACAACTGACATTAACACTCCGTTCGTGGAAAGACCAAACAAAAAGCCTAGAACATTACCTAACCCATACCAGGAAATCATTAAGGCACCTCATGTTTGCCACCGTCAGTTGTGGTGACCTAGATTCAGCAGCTATTTTGTAGCGAAACATCTCTAACAAGGCGATTACTTCACACTTATCCACTGAAAGTGATTTGGAGTTGGAAACAAAGTTCTCGGAGAACATTGGAGCCAGACACAGGTGCAAAACTTACTGTAACTGTAGGTACTCAATCAAACATCAATCTAACGTTACGAACACGTCCATCCTCGTTACTGGAGGAAAAACTTTTTAATTAGACACTCTGTTTGCTCACTAACTACGTTCCGGACTTCCTAATGTACTCAACTAATTGGTGTAATGCGTAAAGTGGAATCGAGGTCTGGAGGTCGATAGCCAAACTTACAATATCTCTTTTTGTTTGCTCTCCTAACGCGAGCTAACGTTTATTTGTACGTTTGCCAGCATGTAACTAGGGAATCGGCTCGCTTCACTGAACTTGATTCAATTGAAGACATCAGTAGAACGTTGGCGGCATCAAACACTTTTTCTGCGCGAGTAATGTTTGCGTATTTACGAATGTTTCGTAAAATGACAGTCATGGTCAAAAAGTCGGCCCTTAAAAGCCGACACGTTTTTACGGGAATGGGGATGAGGCAGTTATTAAAGCTCGCGTCCGACATTCCTGCTCAAATATTGTAACAACGTGAGTTCTGAATTAGCCGGCAATGTGTCGAGTTCATAATAACTTTCCGAATCCCGTGTTAGCGGCTCGCGTCGCTCTCGGCTTACTTAACTCAAATAACAGCAAAATTGTTGTTTAACTATATGAACCAATACATGTATTATATCCTGAAATGATACACCAGGTCCTGCCTAGCTCCGTTTCGGGGTTGTGGTCCAACTAGTTGGACTACGGGTCTTCGGTAGGGGCAGTTGTCCAACTAAAATAATGATTGGACAACTGCCCCTACTGGAGACCCGTGGTCCAACTGACTGCTCAGTAAATTGACGGATTTTTCTGACAGCATATGCTGCTGAACTAAGCCGTCCTGCCAGAGATGTTAAATGAGGACCCCATTGTAGCCTCGAGTCGAGCGTGATTCCCAGGAAAACCGCGTTTTCGACGATTTCTAGTTTCTCTTGTGCATTAACTCCTCGCTCTTAGAACCCAGACAGGTACATGAACGTATGTACTACATGTCCGCCCATACTTAGATAAAGGAATTATTTAGCATGTATTCCTATTTCGTGCGGATATAAAAAATCCTGCACGGCGCATGTGATGAGTAGGTATACATTACACACACAGCGCCGACTCAGTTGCCGAATTTTATACGGCAAATATTGCCGGAACGTGACTTCTGCAGTGCTCACACACACATGCGACCGCATTACGTATGTACTATACTTTTTTCACCGATATATTCAAAGCTTCGCTGTTAAAAACATTTTTTTCCATACATCAACTGTGTAGGTCCTGAACAGTGAGACACGTATTTTAGTACAATTTTTTCAGCGGCCACCAAAATAAGGTTTTATTCATGAAGCCGGTGACCGGCGCGGGATCGTTTTACGATCGTCGATTTGCAAGTGTCTGGTTCGATTCCCGATGCAAATTCTTCCGTTTTACTGCCACACAATAAAACCGCTCGCTTTCATAATACATTTTCTTATAACCCAGGCGACTCTGCCAAGAAATTTATATTGGTTTTGCAATTGTTATCACATGACATGCCACCACATCATGTGAGGTTACGAACTGCCCTACTTGTACTGTTTCTAAGAATTATTGGTATTGTTCCACGATATTGAAACATGAAACAGATACAAGGCAAGCTCGCTTCGTTCAGTGTCACGGAGACAACAATATTACACAGTAAGCTGGCCCCGCAGACTATGATTACACTCCACAAAATATGAAGTGGATGAGTATTCAAGTCCTGACCACATGTGGTGTCAAAGGATAATGCACGCTACGAGAACGCAATTTAGGCGGACGCAGTCGGCCCATGTTGGGCGCCATTCCTTTCCCTGCATGCTAATAAACTCGAAACTTTGTAATGCTAGCTTAACTCAGGTAAAACGTTGCTTTTAGGATACTTTCTGCAAGTTAACTGTGTATTTTAAGAATGTCACTTAGAAATATTATTATAGAATCAAATATGAAGTCACGCTGTAAACAAGAATGATAAAGCACAAATTACCATAAACGACAATAGCACTGGCGCACGAATGAAATAGCGAAATGAAAAAGCTAGACAGAAATAGCATGTATTTTATTCACGAGCCGCCAGTAAAGCTATCAGACATGTCCAAACTTCGCTGAGTGCAGCTTGCTTTATTTCCGTTTGACCTGTCCCGTTCGACGCTATTCCTGGAGCAGCAGGCTGCTTGCCCAGACATGTTCATTTGGCTGACAAGCCGAATGCAAGTCCTGACAGCGAGGCTGCAGCGACACGTCTCTGCACTACCCGATTTGAATATTTAATTGCGATTATTTTAGCGCAACTCCGACTAATTTATAAAGCAAATTGACAGCTCTAGTGTAGCTCGAACGAGTCGCACGAGTCGCACGCCACTAATGGAAAATGTTTATTCCTGGACATTTCCGTTTCGAAATGAATCAATTGAATTTTAAATTCGCCACATTTGCATATATGTTGGCAACCGGCTACTTTACGATCGCCGATCGGTTTCGTATTCTTTGTTCGGTGTTTTATTTTGTGCATTTCCGAACGAGAAAGGTACGTGATACGGCCGCGCCCGGCTCTCTTGTCTCTTTCATGAAATATTTTCAGCTTGACATTCTAAAATTTCAATTGAATATCTCTTCGAGGCAACAGTGTTTGTCAGGGTAACGTTTTGTTTTATTAGTTTTTGCGTTTGAAATAAAATTCTCAATTTACTTCCTTTGAAAGCATAGGTTAACGCGATGCGGTAAATGTGTTGACCAAAAATTTCCTGTTGGATGTGTCACGGGAGACACATATACTGCGACAGAGCCAGCTCTAACTTAAACTTAACTTAGATGTAGAGCCTCCAAGGGACCGCACTGAAAACCCCGGGTTGACATTATATGCGTTGGGATAACAAATTCATTGCAATGAAAATATATTGCATCATTTCTTTAGCCTTTTATCCGCGGGTTTATTTCACGAACTTCATCGATAAGACACATAATTACGAGTAAGTAGTTGATACATTACGAATTTAACATACCTTGTAGTAGTTAAAGGCTAATCTAGGGTATATAATGTACCTCTTTTTTAGACATTAAACAAGCTGATTCGAGGGCCCTTGAAGAAAGTCTCAATTGGTCATTAAATTTTCACGGAACAGTCGCTTGAACGCAAAAATATTTGATGATCAAGTTTTAAGTATACTTATGTCTTCGTCTTGAACGCAGCGACGTCTAAATGTCAAACAACCGAGTGAAGTTCCCGCGTACCGCTTGTCAAGATAAAATCGACTACGCACTTCGCCTGCTTGAATGACAGATAGATTAAACTTTCACGTTCCCTTACTTCGATATTATCAAGACATAAATAGAAAATAGGAGGTAAAGTTATAACATAATAAAATATCGTAAACGTTTTTAGGTAAACCCATGTCTTTTGGGTGAAGTTGGGTCTTGCTATTCACTTCACATGTGGCAATACATTGGTATTTTATTTCGTTCGGAACTGATTCTTTTCCGACTATACCTGGCTCGAACTTATTTATTATGCTGTTCCATTGAAAAGCAAGGATCCTCGATTTAAAAGGCCACGTAGGTAATATCTATTTTGACCACAGAAATAAAATTAAATAAAGCATAAAGCCTTATTTACCTTTATAATAATCATCGACTAACTAAGAATATCGTGACATTTTGCGGTCGATTGGGTAATGTGGGCGGAAAATCGTGGGTATCGTGCGTCAATTAAAAGAGTTTATCACCTAGCTATCGTTTAAGAGAATTAGAGGCTTTTAAAATTACTTTAGGGCCTTCCACCGCTTTAGTGCCGTAAAACGGTTACTTTCCAAAGTATACTCCTTAGTAACGGCTAAGTTAAAAGGTTTTAAAAATATATATATTCATTATTGTTTCATGTACATCGTTTCTTAAACATGGTTTTTTCGTATAACAAATAGTATATAGGCTTTAAAAAAATATCGTGTTTTGGTAATATAATATAGGTATATTTGGTAATATAAATAATATTGTATTGTCATCAAAACGACTTGGATGTTTAAAAATATTTTTACACAGATAAATTGACGGCTGGAATTTCTTCATAACTGAAATATCATATGTAAATCAAATAATATTTTACAAACAAAACTGTTCAAAAGGATATTGATATTTTGGCTCCGAGCGGGCGCACGGCCAGTACATTGGGGCATATATATCGCCTTAAGTGATGAAGGTTGGATACCATATTTATTATTTTATTTCGAGTATATGCAAGACAGATAGTACGAGTACCTATGCTACGCCTGGAAAATTATACCCCTATCTCTTATTAAATTTAAACAAAAATATATAGGCAGTCATGGGGACTGCCGACAAAAATGAAAACGTTTTCACTGCCAAAAGTCGCTCAACGCGGCTAAATAAAATAGTATAATAATATAATTGTTAAAGAATTGTTATTTCTATTTCTCATTCTAATAAAACCACTATATTATATATATTTTTAATTATTATTGTTTTAATGAATGCATTACATAACTAAACTATTCATAACTAATTTTTGTTAACCTAAAAGATTTTTTTATATAATAGTATATTATAAAAAAAGTTGATCACTTCAAAAACCTAGGTACAAAAACAAACACTGAAATAGTTTTCTTCCATATTCAATACATTCATTAAATCAATAATAATTAAAAGTGTACATTGGTAACGTACGGTATAGGCTCGCTCTAATATTCCAACCGCAGTTCATTCATCGGGAGCCAGTGGGGCGCGAAAAAGAGCTGAGTATATGGCCCGGTCGAATAGACACCGCGAGTGTGTGGGCCCGGTCGAATAGACACCGCGAATGAAAATCCTCTCAATTGAAATGTTTATTCAAATACAATGGATATACGTACGTGTGTGTTTAACTGTACCTACCGGTGTAAAAGACCAGCCGGGAAAGTTTGGAGTTGTTTGGAAGTTATGTTTGATTGGTTGATTTTATTTAGAAATCAATGCAATAGCAACTAATGAGCAAGATCCCCTTTAGAATTTGAATAAAGAGTCTTTATACTTAAACATCGTCGAATCCGACTCGGCTGGGCGGCGTTCGGGAAGTTGCGTGGTATCTTCTCGTCCAATTTACCGCAGGGTCTCAAGACTAAAGTGTGTGTTGCCAGTGATCACTTATGGGACCGAGACGTGGTCGCTCACCACTAGGTGGACTGATGACCTATTTAAGGTTCCGGGAAGACGTTGGATGCGAGACGCACGGCATTGGTCAATGTGGCGACGCCTGGAGGAGGTCTATGTCCAGCAGTGGACTACTTTCGGCTGAAATGATGATGATGATGGTACTTAACCATTTATAAACAGTTTTATGAAATTATCGGTTACTGAATAAAATATATTGAAGTTGGTTATTAGGTATTTTCAAACTCTACTTTGGCCTGAAAACCTGACAAACTGGCATAATAGTAGCATTTGGCACGTTCTTAACCCCAAATTCTCAAGTCGGAAACCAGCCATAATAATCTTTCTACTCAACTTTTTTCCTGTGTAAGTCTTTCGAAAATATCAGACTCATGATAGTTACTGCGAAGGTAACTA
Source organism: Orthosia gracilis (assembly GCA_947562075.1). Classification (NCBI taxonomy): domain Eukaryota; kingdom Metazoa; phylum Arthropoda; class Insecta; order Lepidoptera; family Noctuidae; genus Orthosia; species Orthosia gracilis. The sequence continues at coordinate 11,018,814 of OX387270.1, forward strand.
TTAAGTAACTACACAGACACATTTTTGATTGATAGCCATTTAATCATCGTTATATATTAAAAAAATATATTTAAGAACATTATTATTAATCAGAGATCACTTGTCCAACATCACTTTCCATAATGAAGTCACAAGAAAATTGATTACAAAATCATGCAATTCATTTAATCAAAACAATATCCATCAAAAAGCTAATAAGAGTCGACTCGGCTGGCCAATTAGTCGAGTGAATTTGAATTAAGAACTCGACTGACGCCGCGCGCCGACCAATCGGCCGCGTAATTTGACAAGTCTTTAGATTCGGATCAAGAATTTCCTTAATAATATTGAAAAGTAAAAGTAACTTCTCACTTTTCTTGTGTTTCGTTAAAAACTCCACTTTTTATATAACTTTATAGAGGTCGCCATTAAATAAAGGACTTCTTTTTTGTTTGTTTCACACAAATACGACGAAGTTGGCGTGTTTTCTTCGGCAACTTTAAATATTGAAACGCTGTAAATATTTTACAGCTCAACTAGATTTTTGTACGGTTTCGTTTGCTGCGTGTAATTTCAAATCGCGTAAAATGTTTACTGCTCAGTTTTCCGTCTGGTTTTTAATAATTTATTTGGATAGAAGAACCTGGCAACATTTTACGCGTCTGTTGAATTTCCTTCACAGAATCGCGTTATTAAGAAAATACTTACGTATCAAAATACACGTTTTAACAAAAATAACGACCTCATTATAAAATATTGCTCGATAAGGTAAACGCTTTAGGTAACCAATAAAATATTGTCTACACCTACTTATTTACAGGTAGCTACAGATTATCGAGCCTATAAAATGTTGGCTGTACCAACGGTGAACGATCGCGGCGTCTTCCGAATATATTTTAATTACGTGGCTGCTAAGATTTAAGCGCTGATCGCTTTAAATTTACCGCTCTAATTAAAACTATAAGCTCGGGGAGCCGACACGACGCGATAACCTTGTTATAACGTTTAGCCATCATGCGTTAACTTGAGGGCAAATCGAGATCGGTTATTGATTTTCGTAGCATTTTTTGTAACAGAAAATATTTATGTAGTTGGTCGCCATTTCCCACAGCTGTTTGATTGTTAGTATAATATACGGTCTTCAGGAAATTAGGAATTGTGCTAATAGTTATTCGACTAGTGGTTTGGTTGTTGCACTTACTTTTTATCGTTACAGCATTCCCTAAGCAAGAAAGATAACGGAAGACTATACAATAATAAACGTATTGTCGACAACAATCAATAACATCTCTAACTAGTTAAATACCCACATATTATTATTTAGTTCTTTAACCAGTTGGTATTACAAACATCTCTGCAATATCTAAATTATACTTAAATAATATTGTTTTAGCTTAAATTTAATATTTTTTTCCGTTATACAATTACTTATTTCTGAGGTTAGACTGTTAATAATATAACCAGTAGTTCGCTCGCCATAAATGTTGTTGGCGCGCTGTGTACGAAGCTTATTGTCAGAAATTGCCCGCGTGCGTACAGGATGTTCAATAATGTTTCTTAAAGATTCATTGAAAAATTGTTCTTTTAATAATAAAAAATTTGCTTGTGTATGAACTGGTAAGACTTTACAGTGTTTAAAGAGGCCATTTATATCGTCGTGAAATTGATTTCTAATTTTGGGTGACACTACCGTTTTTAAAATTTGGATTTGAATTTTGTAAATCTTATCAAGATAGGTTTTGTAGGTACGACCATAACTACTAAGGCCTTTACTTACTTTATCGTGTTACAAGTGTTACAGCTGCATCAAGACTAACAATTAATAACCGACTTACCGAAAAGGAGGACTTTCTATGTTCGACATTACGTATGTTTTTTTATGTTTGTTCACCGATAACTCCGTCGATTGTGGACCGATTTTGAAAATTCTTTTTTTGTTTGAAAAAGTATGTGCCGAAATTGGTCATATTTTAATTTGGTGAAGATCTGATGATGAACTTCGGAGATATACAACAGAACTCTTCAATAAATAACGGCAAATCTCTCGGGATTGTTGCAATCGCATGTCTGTTTATACCATTTCATAAAATAACATCACGCCAGCACGCTCTAAAGGGGTACCCAGCCGTGTGTCACCTTAGTACACTCTCATTTCACCGGTTATGTTCAGTTTCATGCTATTCGGGTTATATATTCTGGCATTATAAGTACCTTACTTAACTACTTGCCTATTAGGTAGAAACCACTAAAAAGTGAAAAATAAATAACTTTTTTACAAAAAAATACTACCGACTTTCAAATAAGAAACTACAAAGTGAAAAATAACTTTATTTTTGGAATTCGGTGTCCATAATGCAAAAAATTGGTACCTACCAAAGATACCGACTTTTTAGAGTTTTTTATTTTATTGGTTTGCCGACTACAGAACTTGAACTTTTTTTTTTTTTTTTTTTTTTTTATATTGATTATAGGCTTGCGCTTGACCACTATCTCACCTGATGGTAAGCGATGATGTGGTCGACGATGAAGCACGCTTGCCTAGAAGAAACCTATTCACTCTTGACTTGAAGACTCCCAGGTTGTAGCTATCAGGAAATACAGACTCCGGCAGGGAATTCCACTCCTTTGCTGTACGCATAATGAAAGTATTCCCAAAACGTTTGGTGCGTATGGGTGGGATGTCCACCATGTACCGATGACGCATCGCCGTACGTCTTGTAGTCCTATGATGGAACGGGCTAGGAGGAATTAGTTCATGCAATTCCAACGCACACTCCCCGAAATGTAACCGATAAAAAACCGACAGGCTGGCAACTCGGCGCCGATGTTCGAGGTTCTGGAGCCTAGATTCGACCAGTACTTCATTGCCGATGAGCCTCTTGGCCCGTCTTTCGATCGACTCAAGTGCATCCAGCTGGTACCTGGCAGATCCGTCCCAGAGATGAGAGCAGTACTCCATGCATGATCGAACTTGCGCTTGATACAAGTTTAGCAACTGTTCTGGCGTGAAGTACCGTCTCACCTTCGCGAGGATCCCCAATTTTTTGGCAGCCAGCTGAGCTTTTGCCTCAATGAACGGACCAAAATTGAGCGTCGATGTCAACGTAATGCCAAGAACCTCAAGATGGTCAGTAATCGGCACGGTCACACCTCGGAAAGAAGGAGCCGGGTGGAATTGGCTCCTTTTAGCGGAAAAAAGACACGCCTGGGTCTTGGCAGCATTGAATCTGACCAGATTGGCATCGCCCCATTCGGAGACTGCCTTCAAGGACAGATTCAAGCGCCCAACCATGGCCTCCCGAAGAGACCGGATCTGAGGTCCAGTAGCGCGCGCGTTGGACACGTATCTCTCAGCAACAGTGCTATCGTCCGCGTACCCAAAGGTGCCGGGTTTTAGCAAGTCATTTATGTGCAGCAAGAACAATGTTGCTGAGAGTACGGACCCCTGAGGGACCCCGGCATTAATACCCAGTAGGTCAGAAGAGCGGCCATCAATAACCACTTGAATGGACCGGTCCCTCAGGAAGTCTGCAATCCAATCGCACAGACCACTGGGCAGACCGAATGATGGAAGCTTACCAATAAGGCTTTCATGCCAGACCCTATCAAATGCCTTCGAGATGTCGAGGGAGACGGCAAGCGCTTCCCCGTGCTTCTCGATGGCCTCACTCCAGATGTGTATGGCATACGCTAGAAGATCGCCAGTTGACCGATTTTGGCGGAAGCCATATTGGCGGTCACTGAGGATGTCATTAGCTTCTAGGTATGCCAGGAGCTTGGAGTTGAGCACTCGTTCCATACTCTTGCAGAGGATGGACGTTATTGATATGGGTCTGTAGTTGGCCGGGTCAGCCCGACTGCCCTTCTTGGGCACAGGCTGAACGTTAGCTTGCTTCCAAGCATTCGGCACTTTTCCCGTCTCATACGAAAGGCGAAAGAGGCGTGTCAGGATCGGAGACAGTTCAGGCGCACAGGTTCTGAGAACAATTGCCGGAATCCCGTCGGGGCCACTAGCTTTGTTCACGTCAAGGTTGCGCAGCACCCTACGAACGTCCTTTTGATGGATACGTATGTCCGACATACTCGTCTCGCATCCATCAGGAGGAGGAGGGGGCCGCGCGTCACCAGAATCCAGACGTGAAGATTCCGCAAAAAGAGAGGCAAACAAGTTAGCTTTCTCCTCAGCGGAGTGGGCCAGTGACCCGTCGGGCCTCAGCAGTGGTGGTAGTGAGGGACGGCAGAAGTTCGATTCAACCGACTTAGCCAGGGACCAAAACGCTTTACTACCCGCTGGGTATGAAGCAAGTTTGGTCCCAATACGGCTTATGTGGTCAAACCGAGATCGTCGCATCACCTTTTTGCAGGACTTGGCAGCCCTATTGTAGGCGCTCTTCCGCTGACCCATGTCGCTTGCTTTGCGTGCCCGACTGTCGACCCATGCCAGGTACGCCTCGTGTTTAAGCGTGTTGGCGCGCTTGCACTCGGCGCCAAACCATGGCCGGTCAACGCTAGACATTGCTACGTCAGAGAACGGAATGTAGTACTCCATTCCCTGACGCAACACATCCGACACGGCGTCCGCGCACGACGAAGGATCAGCCGAAAAGAAGCAAGTAGGCTGCCAAGGATAAGATGCGAAAAAAGAACGCATCCCATCCCAATCTGCTGACTTGTACCGCCAAACCCGCCGAGCGCCTCTTGGGCTGGGATCGGGTGGGGAGTGAACGGATACAGACTTCACCAGACAATGGTCGGAACTACCCAAAGGTGAAGATACCGACACCGAGTAGCGGTCTGGATCTGTTGTCAGCAGAAGGTCCAAGCAATTGGCTGTGTGCGAATCAACATCCGGCACCCTCGTTGCCTCCTGGACCAGCTGGGTGAGATTTAAAGCAAGCGAAAGCTTTCTCATCTCACGCCCAGCATGATCAGTAAACTGGTACGGGAAAAGCCACTCCTGGTGGTGGGCATTGAAGTCCCCCAGTAATACTAATTGGGCGGAAGGGTACCGCTGCTGTGCCGTATCAGCCGCCTCACTAAGATACTCAGTGAGCCTGGTTGTCTCCTGATCGCCGCTGTGCGAGCGGTAGACACAGGCGTAGACAATTTTATCAAGGCCCGTGTCCACCATGGCCCACAGTACAGAGAACCTAGAGTCCTCAAGGTTTCGGAGACGCCGATAACAGATGTCGTCTCGGGCGTACATGCATACACCCGCGCGTTGTTTAAAATTGTGCTCCAGGGTATACCCTGGGTAAGTTAGGTACGATACTTCCGATGGACATCCGATCTGCGTCTCCGAAAGGAAAAAGAGAGCCGGCTTATCAGTCTCCAGGTGATGATGGACTGCTATGAGGTTGGAGTGCAAACCTCTGATGTTCGTGAGGTGCACTTTGAGTGGGAGGGGGTGCAGCCGCTGTTTAACTTTGATCTTTTTTCTCCTTTTCATAGTTAGATGCGAGTGAAGTTAGGCGAGGAAAAGGAAGTGAGATGTGGTTCCACGCTGCTAACCTTCAGACACGCACTGAAGGGACGCTATCATTGGGGGACTAGTCTGGAGACTGCGGGGACGCCCGAGCCCCCCCGGGAATGTCCATCGGGCCCTCCCTTCTGGTCGCCAACCAGCACGATGGTGCATTCCGGGATTTTTCGTCAGTTGGCGGGGCAGCCTTTCGTGTGGGGCTGGCACACTACTTGGGCCCCCAACTACCTGCGGTCGGCCAGCGGTGCACCGTGCCTCGGATCCCGCTACCCTCCGCGACCAGCCGCCCGATACGCCCCCAACAGCGCGCGTCAGGCTGGTCTGCCTGCAATGGAACTGCCACCTCAACCCATCTCCTGAACTGGCTACACCGAGCATCGCACCGGAACACGGCTAGGCCGCTTGGCGGTACGTCTTTGCCCGGTGGGTGGTCGCAAGCCTTCGGCCGAAGCCTACCACCAGTTATTGTCACCTGATTGGCACCACCCGGGGACCACGTGTAGGGTATCGAATAGGGTACTTTCCTACGGACGTGGGTGACTCGGCCCCCGACAAAACACTTAATTAATAATAAAAGTCTGTAATGAAAACCAATTTCAATAAATACAAATTAATAAGAAATGTCACAGATAAAAGCCACTATTTTTCTTGTAAACATAAAAGAGCCAATCACAACCGCAGTCCATCTCACAAAGCCCAGGAAACCCTGACTAGCGTTTAATTAATTCATTTAATTTGACAAAAAGACGATGAAAATAGAAAAAGTGAAAATCGCCGACACAACGGTTACTAATGAAAAGTAAAGATAGAGTTGTTCAAAGGCTCCGGTCATCGCACAATCCAGTCGCCAGATGGCTCTCTCGTACACCTAATTTCCTCACTTTTCCCGCTCACGACGTCTTTGGTAATTAAGTAACTAGCTCCTGATGGTTTAATAAAGATTTGTAAAAAACGTCAATTTCTTTCACCTTCAAGTATCGCTGGTAATTAGTTGGCTGTGTCAGTTCCACGGAGCGGGTTCGGAAAGCTATTGGCTTTCATTTTATTTAATTATTCCGACCGGCTTGAGCTCAGTACCTTCCTCTATATACGGAGTAGGTTACTAATTCAATCTTGTTGTCTGATTCAGAAATCATTTCACAGACATACTTATATTCGCTTCAGGGTAAACATAAGACGTAGGTTGTAATTTTAACACAACTAACATCCTTGTACATTTTGGTAAAAATAATTCAGTGTATCGCGAAGGCCATACTTACCAGAACCGCGACTATCCGTAATACAAATACATAAGCAAAAAGGGGAGGGGTTGATATGCCACAGAAAAGAAAAAGTTACTTGAAAAGGCCTAAAGCAACGATCCATAAAATAGTCTTGTGTCCGTTTCAAGGCGTATCCACAAAAACAGACATATTTCATGTGAAGGGATAATGCCTTACAACACACGGTTTGTACTCGACACGAATTGAGAACAAATCTATTTGATTTGTTAATATTTCTATATAGTATTCAATCTGCCTAGCCTTTTCTAAACAATGTTGGGGTTGGCTTCCAGTTTAACCGGATTCAGCTGAGTACCAGTGTTTTACATAGAGCGACTACCTATCTGACATCCTGCACATCGAACCGTGCATCTGTTATTATTTAGCCACGAGAACATATTTTTTTATCGTATTGCTTATTGTATTACCTACTAGCTTTCTTGTTAGGTTCTCATGAACCATCGTCGCATGAATACAGATACCTAGAAGGTTTGTGCTGATCTGTAGAACCTATGCCCACATTTCGCCAGTTGTATTTGGGAGTGGTGTGGTGGGACTTATCCCACCCATATGATGAAGAACGAGCCTAAGCCCAACAACCAGATACAAATCCAATCTCCGGGTTGCCACAGAGAAATTCCGATGAGACCATAATGTCCTGGATTCGGATTCTCCGTTGGGGCAGTGTTCAATCAGTGCGGTGGCTCAGCAGCCAATCAAGAAAGCATTTAGAATCATGTATTTAATAAATAGGACGGTTTTAAATAATGTCATTTATTTATAATGCAGATATATATATCTACCTACATAAATTGCACGCAATGCACTGACAAGTTGATAGGTATTTCATGTTATCAAAAGTTGAACGTAAAACAAAACGAGGTGCTTGTAAAATGTTGTCTTATCTCATCATCTTATAAAATGATTAATAGTTCAATAGAATCACACTCCTGCTGCACGTAGGCCCCTGTCCCAGAGAGTTGAAAATATACCTACTCACTCGTCAGTACATCTTCAGGACAAGCGCTTATTCCCCGTGTCACCGCTTATATCATTCATTTTGGAACAATGGCAACGTCATTCATTTTGGATCAACTTTCAAATATTCTGTGGTAACTAACAAAAAGCTGTATTGTCCTAACAACTACTAACATTATAGATCTACCACAAAGTATAAAGTTCGATGTTTCAACTCACCATGCTGCCGTCACTACATAACACTGGCTGAATTAGTGGTCATCGGCTCAGTTGAGAAAAAAGAAAAATAAACATTTCTTGAATTATATTCATGCGGACTTATTATAAATTTAAAGTATTTGCAATACAGATATAAACTGCCTCGTAGCCTGTCATAACAATCTAGGGAATTCAACGGCTGTCGCATACACTTGCCTTGGGCTACACCCGCACGTCAGCGTTTCTACGAACTCATCCAACAATCATATACAACTGACATTAACATTCCGTTCGTGGAAAGACCAAACAAAAAGCCTAGAACATTACCTAACCCATACCAGGAAATCATTAAGGCACCTCATGTTTGCCACCGTCAGTTGTTGTGACCTAGATTCAGCAGCTACTTTGTAGCGAAACATCTCTAACAAGGCGATTACTTCACATTTATCCACTGAAAGTGATTTGGAGTTAGAAACAAAGTTCTCGGAGAACATTGGAGCCAGACACAGGTGCAAAACTTACTGTAATTGTAGGTACTCAATCAAACATCAATCTAACGTTACGAACACGTCCATCCTCGTTACTGGAGGAAAAAAAAATTAATTAGACACTCTGTTTGCTCACTAACTACGTTCCGGACTTCCTAATGTACTCAACTAATTGGTGTTATGCGTAAAGTGGAATCGAGGTCCGGAGGTCGATAGCCAAACTTACATTATCTCTTTTTGTTTGCTCTCCTAAGGCGAGCTAACGTTTACTTGTACGTTTGCCAGCATGTAACTAGGGAATCGGTTCGCTTCACTGAACTTGATTCAATTGAAGACATCAGTAGAACGTTGGCGGCATCAAACTCTTTTTCTGCGCGAGTAATGTTGACGTTTGCGTATTTACGAATGTTTCGTAAAATGACAGTCATGGTCTAAAAGTCGGCCCTTAAAAGCCGACACGTTTTTACGGGAATAGGGATGAGGCAGTTATTAAAGCTCGCGTCCGACATTCCTGCTCAAATATTGTAACAACGTGAGTTCTGAATAAGCCGGCAATGTGTCGAGTTCATAATAACTTTCCGAATCCCGTGTTAGCGGCACGCGTCGCTCTCGGCTTACTTAACTCAAATAACAGCAAAATTGTTGTTTAACTATATGAACCAATACATGTATTATGTCCTAAAATGATACACCAGGTGGTGCCTAGCTTATAGTTTACAAACTACGACGATATACTCACCAACTCACAAAGACTATATCTAGTCTTAGTAGTGTTATTAACATGCATCACAAAACAGGAGCTGAATGTAGATTGAAAGTTAATTATGTAAGAAGTCGTAACACAGTTCTGAAGATTGTTGTGCATTAACTCCTCGGTCTTAGAACCCAGACAGGCATATGAACGTGTGTACTACATGTCGGTCCTTACTTAGATAAAGGAATTATTTAGCGAGTATAGTAGTAGTATTTCGTGCGGATATAAAAAATCCTGCACAGCACATGTGATGAGTAGGTATACATTACACACACAGCGCCGACTCAGTTGCTGAATTTTATACGGCAAATATTTCCGGAACGTGACTTCTGCAGTGCTCACACACAATGACCGCATTACGTATGTACTATACTTTTTTCACCGATATATATTCAAATCTTCGCTGTTAAAAACATTTTTTTCCATACATCAATTGTGTAGGTCCTGAACAGTGAGACACGTATTTTAGTACAATTTTTTCAGCGGCCACCAAAATAAAGTTTTATTCATGAAGCCGGTGACCGGCGCGGGATCGTTTTACGATCGTCGATTTGCAAGTGTCTGGTTCGATTCCCGATGCAAATTCTTCCGTTTTACTGCCGCACAATAAAACCGCTCGCTTTCATAATACATTTTCTTATAACCCAGGCGACTCTGCCAAGAAATTTATATTGGTTTTGCAATTGTTATCACATGACATTTCACCACATCATGTGAGGTTACGAACTGCCCTACTTGTACTGTTTCTAAGAATTATTGGTATTGTTCCACGATATTGAAACATGAAACAGATACAAGGCAAGCTCGCTTCGTTCAGTGTCACGGAGACAACAATATTACACAGTAAGCTCCGCAGACTATGATTACACTCCACAAAAGATGAAGTGGATGAGTATTCAAGTCCTGACCACATGTGGTGTCAGAGGATAATGCACGCTACGAGAACGCAATTTAGGCGGACGCAGTCGGCCCCATGTTGGGCGCCATTCGTTTCCCTGCATGCTAATAAACTCGAAACTTTGTAATGCTAGCTTAACTCAGGTAAAACGTTGCTTTTAGAATACTTTTTGCAAGTTAACTGTGTATTTTAAGAATGTCACTTAGAAATATTATTATAGAATCAAATATGAAGTCACGCTGTAAACAAGAATGATAAAGCACAAATTACCATAAACGACAATAGCACTGGCGCACGAATGAAATAGCGAAATGAAAAAGCTAGACAGAAATAGCATGTATTTTATTCACGAGCCGCCAGTAAAGCTATCAGACATGTCCAAACTTCGCTGAGTGCAGCTTGCTTTATTTCCGTTTGACCTGTCCCGTTCGACGCTATTCCTGGAGCAGCAGGCTGCTTGCCCAGACATGTTCATTTGGCTGACAAGCCGAATGCAAGTCCTGACAGCGAGGCTGCAGCGACACGTCTCTGCACTACCTGATTTGAATATTTAATTGCGATTATTTTAGCGCAACTCCGACTAATTTATAAAGCAAATTGACAGCTCTAGTGTAGCTCGAACGAGTCGCACGAGTCGTACGCCACTAATGGAAAATGTTTATTCCTGGACATTTCCGTTTCGAAATGAATCAATTGAATTTTAAATTCGCCACATTTGCATATATGTTGGCAACCAGCTACTTTACGATTGCCGACCGGTTTCGTATTCTTTGTTCGGTGTTTTATTTTGTGCATTTCCGAACGAGAAAGGTACGTGATACGGCCGCGCCCGGCTCTCTTGTCTCTTTCATGAAATATTTTCAGCTTGACATTCTAAAATTTCAATTGAATATCTCTTCGAGGCAACAGTGTTTCTCAGGGTACCGTTTTGTTTTATTAGTTTTTACGTTTGAAATAAAACTCTCAATATGCTTCCCTTGAAAGCATAGGTTAACGCGATGCGGTAAATGTGTTGACCAAAAATTTCCTGTTGGATGTGTCACGGGAGACACATATACTGCGACAAAGCCAGCTCTAACTTAAACTTAACTTAGATGTAGAGCCTCCAAGGGACCGCACTGAAAACCCCGGGTTGACATTATATGCGTTGGGATAACAAATTCATTGCGAGGAAAATATATTGAATCATTTCTTTAACCTTTTATCCGCGGGTTTATTTTACAACCATCAACGATAAGACACATAATTACGAGTAAGTAGTTGGTACATTACGAATTCAACATACCTTGTAGTAGTTAAAGGCTAATCTAGGGTATATAATGTACCTCTTTTTTAGTCCTTAAACAAGAAAATTCGAGGGACCTTGGAGAAAGTCTCAATTGGTCATTAAATTTTCACGGAACAGTCGCTTGAACGCATAAATATTTGATGATCAAGTTTTAAGTATACTTATGTCTTCGTCTTGAACGCAGCGACGTCTAAATGTCAAACAATCGAGTGAAGTTCCCGCGTACCGCTTGTCAAGATAAAATCGACTACGCACTTCGCCTGCTTGAATGACAGATAGATTAAACTTTCACGTTCCCTTACTTCGATATTATCAAGACATAAATAGAAAATAGGAGGTAAAGTTATAACATAATAAAATATCGTAAACGTTTTTAGGTAAACCCATGTCTTTTGGGTGAAGTTGGGTCTTGCTATTCACTTCACATGTGGCAATACATTGGTATTTTATTTCGTTCGGAACTGATTCTTTTCCGACCATACCTGGCTCGAACTTATTTATTATGCTGTTCCATTGAAAAGCAAGGAGTCCTCGATTTCAAAGGCCACGTAGGTAATATCTATTTTGACCACAGAAATAAAATTAAATAAAGCATAAAGCCTTATTTACCTTTATAATAATCATCGACTAACTAAGAATATCGTGACATTTTGCGGTCGATTGGGTAATGTGGGCGGAAAATCGTGGGTATCGTGCGTCAATTAAAAGAGTTTATCACCTAGCTATCGTTTAAGAGAATTAGAGGCTTTTAAAATTACTTTAGGGCCTTCCACCGCTTTAGTGCCGTAAAACGGTTACTTTCCAAAGTATACTCCTTAGTAACGGCTAAGTTAAAAGGTTTTAAAAATATATATATTTATTATTGTTTCATGTTCATCGTTTCTTAAACATGGTTTTTTCGTATAACAAATAGTATTGCTTTAAAAAAATAATTAGCAACACGATATTTTTCGCAATATTTGGAGAGGAGTATAGAAATATTGCGAAAAATATCGTGTTTTGGTAATATAATATAGGTATATTTGGTAATATAAATGATATTGTATTGTCATCAAAACGACTTGGACGTTTAAAATATTTTTACACAGATAAATTGATGGCTGGAATTTCTTCATAACTGAAATATCATATGTAAATCAAATAATATTTTACAAACAAAACTGTTCAAAAGGATATTGATATTTTGGCTCCGAGCGGGCGCACGGCCAGTACATTGGGGCGTATTATATCGCCTTAAGTGATGAAGGTTGGATACCATATTTATTATTATTTCGAGTATATGCTAGACAGATAGTACGAGTACCTATGCTACGTCTGGAAAAGTATACCCCCTATCTCTTATTAAATTTAAACAAAAATATATAGGCAGTCATGGGGACTGCCGACAAAAATGAAAACGTTTTCACTGCCAAAAGTCGCTCAACGCGGCTAAATAAAATAGTATAATAATATAATTGTTAAAGAATTGTTATTTCTATTTCTCATTCTAATAAAACAACTAAATTATATATTTTTTTAATTATTATTGATTTAATGAATGCATTACATAACTAAACTATTCATAACAAATTTTTGTTAACCTAAATGTTTTTTTTTATACAATAGTATATTATAAAAAAAAGTTGATCACTTCAAAAACCTAGGTACAAAAACGAACACTGAAATAGTTTTCTTCCATATTCAATACATTCATTAAATCAATAATAAGTAAAAGTGTACATTGGTAACGTACGATGTAGGCTCGCTCTAATATTCCAACCACAGTTCATTCATCGGGAGCCAGTGGGGCGCGAAAAAGAGCTGAGTATATGGCCCGGTCGAATAGACACCGCGAATGTGTGGGCCCGGTCGAATAGACACCGCGAATGAAAATCCTCTCAATTGAAATGTTTATTCAAATACAATGGATATACGTACTTGTGTGTTTAACTGTACCTACCTGTTTAAAAGACCAGCCGGGAAAATTTGGAGTTGTTTGGCAGTTATGTTTGATTCGTTGATTTTATTTAGAAATAAATGCAACAACGGCGACTGATGAGCAAGATTCCCTTTAGAATTTGAATAAAGAATATTTGTACTCAACCATTTCTAAACAGTTATATGAAATTATCGGTTTCTGAATAAAATATTTGAAGTTGGTAATTAGGTATTTTTCAAACTCTACTTTGGCCTTAAAACCTGACAAACTGGCATAATAGTAGCATTTGGCACGTTCTTAACCCCAAATTCTCAATTCGGAAACCAGCCATAATAATCTTTCTACTAAACTTTTTTCCTATGTAAGTCTTTACGAAAATATCAGACTCATTATAGTTACTGCGTAGGTAATTATTAAGTAACTACACAGAAACATTTTTAATTGATAGCCATTTAATCATCGTTATGTATTTAAAAAAACTAATTTATATTTTAGAACATTATTATTAATCAAAGATCATTTGTCCAACATCACTTTCCATAATGAAGTCACAAGAAAATTGATTACAAAATCATGCAATTCATTTAATCAAAACAATATCCATCAAAAAGCTAATAAGAGTCGACTCGGCTGGCCAATTAGTCGAGTGAATTTGAATTAAGAACTCGACTGACGCCGCGCGCCAACCAATCGGCCGCGTAATTTGACAAGTCTTAAGATTCGGATCAAGAATTTCCTTAATAATATTGAAAAGTAAAAGTAACTTCTCACTTTTCTTGTGTTTCGTTAAAAACTCCACTTTTTTATAAGTTTATAGACGTCGCCATTAAATAAAGGACTTCTTTTTTGTTTGTTTCACACAAATACGACGAAGTTGGCGTGTTTTCTTCGGCAACTTTAAATATTGAAACGCTGTAAATATTTTACAGCTCAACTAGTTTTTTGTACGGTTTCGTTTGCTGCGTGTAATTTCAAATCGCGTAAAATGTTTACTGCTCAGTTTTCCGTCTGGTTTTTAATAATTTATTTGGATAGAAGAACCTGGCAACATTTTACGCGTCTGTTTAATTTCCTTCACAGAATCGCGTTATTAAGAAAATACTTACGTATCAAAATACACGTTTTAACAAAAATAACGACCTCATTATAAAATATTGCTCGATAATGTAAACGCTTTAGGTAACCAATAAAATATTGTCTATACCTACTTATTTACAGGTAGCTACAGATTATCGAGCCTATAAAATGTTGGCTGTACCAACGGTGAACGATCGCGGCGTCTTCCGAATATATTTTAATTACGTGGCTGCTAAGATTTAAGCGCTGATCGCTTAAAATTTACCGCTCTAATTAAAACTATAAGCTCGGGGAGCCGACACGACGCGATAACCTTGTTATAACGTTTAGCCATCATGCGTTAACTTGAGGGCAAATCGAGATCGGTTCGTAGTATTTTTTGTAACAGAAAATATTTATGTAGTTGGTCGCCATTTCCCACAGCTGTTTGATTGTTATTATAATATACGGTCTTGAGGAAATTAGGAATTGTGCTAATCGTTATTCGACTAGTGGTTTGGGATTCGTACTTACTTACTTTATCGTGTTACAGGCGTTACAGCTGCATCAAGACTGACGATTATTAACCGACTTACCAAAAAGGAGGAGTTTCTATGTTCGACATTACGTATGTTTTTTTTTTCAGTTTGTAGTTTCTTATTTGAAAGTCGGTAGTATTTTATTGCAAAAATGTTTTTTGTTTTATTGGTTTGCCGACTACAGAACTTGAACTTAATTAATAATAAAAGTCTGTAATGAAAACCAATTTCAATAAATACAAATTAATAAGAAATGTCACAGATAAAAGCCACTATTTTTCTTGTAAACATAAAAGAGCTAATCACAACCGCAGTCCATCTCACAAAGCCCAGGAAACCCTGACTAGCGTTTAATTAATTCATTTAATATGACAAAAAGACGATGAAAATAGAAAAAGTGAAAATCGCCGACACAACGCTTACTAATGAAAAGTAAAGATAGAGTTGTTCAAAGGTTCCGGTCATCGCACAATCCAGTCACCAGATGGCTCTCTCGTACACCTAATTTCCTCACTTTTCCCGCTCACGACGTCTTTGGTAATTAAGTAACTAGCTCCTGATGGTTTAATAAAGGTTTGCAAAAAACGACAATTTTTTTTACCTTCAAGTATCGCTGGTAATTAGTTGGCTGTGTCAGTTCCACGGAGCGGGTTCGGAAAGCTTTTGGCTTTCATTTTATTTAATTATTCCTACCGGCTTGAGCTCAGTACCTTCCTCTATATAAGGAGTTGGTTACTAATTAAATCTTGTTGTCTGATTCAGAAATCATTTCACAGAAATACTTATATTCGCTTCAGGGTAAACATAAGACGTAGGTTGTAATTTTAACACAACTAACATCCTTGTACATTTTGGTAAAAATAATTCAGTGTATCGCGAAGGCCATACTTACCAAAACCGCGACTATCTGTAATACAAATACATAAGCAAAAAGGGGAGGGGTTGATATGCCACAGAAAAGAAAAAGTTACTTGAAAAGGCCTAAAGCAACGATCCATAAAATAGTCTTGTGTCCGTTTCAAGGGGTATCCACAAAAACAGACATATTTCATGTGAAGGGATAATGCCGTACAACACACGGTTTGTACTCGACACGAGTTGAGGACAAATCTATTTGATTTGTTACTATTTCTATATCATATTCAATCTGCCTAGCCTTTTCTAAACTATATTGGGGTCGACTTTCAGTCTAACCGGATTCAGCTGAGTAACAGTGTTTTACACGGAGCGACCTCCACAACTCAGTAACTGGGTAACACGGTACCGCTTGGCAAGATTGGTGTCAGGTCTCTGGCTTCTGAAGCTCTACCGGTAACGAATCTTCAAATGAGAACCAGGGCCAACGGCTTTGCGTGCTTTCCGAGGCACGGAGGAATCTCAGTTTGTTGAAAATGGTCACCTATCCACGGCAAGCGTTGCTTAACCTTGAAGATCGAACCGTGCAACTGTTATTATTTAGCCACGAGAACATATTTCAATACCGTATTGCTTATTGTATTACCTACTAGCTTTATTATTAGGTTTTCATGAATCATCGTCGCATGAAAACATATTCCAGAGAAATTCCCATGACACCATGAGGTCCTGGATTCGGATTCTCTGGTGGGGCAGTGTTCAATCAGTGCAGTGGCTCAGTAGCCAATCAAGCAACCATTTATAATAATCTATACTATAATAATATTATACAGCTGAACAGTTTGTTTGTTTGTTTGAACGCGCTGATCTTAGGAACTACTGGTTGGAATTTAAAAATTATCGAGGAAGGTTATAAGCTGTATAACATCAAGCTACGGCCAATAGGAGCGGAGCATAATTGAAAACTGTTGCAAAAACGGGAAAAGAATTTGCGATGCGTAAGTGGTTGAAGTTACGCAACAATCATGTATGTAGTGTTGGTATGGTAAATGGGTAGGTAGGTAGCCAGTTGACGGGAGCGAAGCCGCGTGGGATAGCTAGTGTATTTAATAAATAGGACGGTTTTAAATAAATGTCATTTATATATAATGCAGATGTAGATACCTACCTACATAAATTGCACGCAATGCACTGACAAGTTGATAGGTATTTCATGTTATCAAAAGTTGAACAAAACAAAACGAGGTGCTTGTAAAAGTTATCTAATCTCTGAAGTTTCAGGAAATTCACTCAAACTAATCATCATCTTATAAAATGATTAATAATTCAATAGAATTACACTCCTGCTGCACGTAGGCCCCTGGCCCAGAGAGGTGAAAATATACTTACTCGTAAGTACATCTTCAGGACAAGCGCTTATTCCCTATGTCAACGCTTATGTCATATTCTGCGAAGTAACACTGGTGTTACGCTATACCTCGCAGTTATTCCATGCTCAAGGCTATGTCATTCATTTTGGAACAAATATTCAATGTTAACTAACATAAAGCTGTATTGTCCCTGTTTTAATGCTCATGCATACTTCGCTACCACGGGGAGATAGCGCAGTTATGTGGGACTCTAACCCACTAAAACTCCACGGTGTCCTCCTGTGCCGCTTATGGCGGGCACACGGGCACACGATAGCACTTACCGCGAACCCGCCGCGGCTGTCCGTCACCGGACCCTCCTCTGGGGAGTTCCCCCATCACCGGCGCACCAGAACACTCTGTGCGCCGTGACCACCCCAGGGACCAAACCAGCACATGGGTGCTAGACGACCCCCTTGTATGGCACCCTTGGTCCCCTTGTGACGGGTCATGGTCAATGGCTCCACCACCTACAATTTTTCGGCCGCAGGGGATAGGGAGAGCGGCTATCGCTATACCGACACTCCTCCTCCCCTGCGGCCCCACCGCTACCGCCATCAGACGGAGGCGACCCCGTAAAGGCCGCGGAAGGTAGGGAGAGCGGCGCACCGGCACTCCTCTCCCGCCGCGGCCGCCAACCCTCAGCCACGATATCGTATGGGACCTGGGAAGCTCCATAAGATATCGCGGCTCGCCTCAGTTGCGATGTCGCCTGTTACCAAACGGCACCGCAACCTACTAGTTGGCCGCTACGTCGTCGGCTTAATCGGCAAAAGCCCTGACGAGCGGCCCCGCCTCGGGTTCCTCTTCGCTTCACCGTGGGTGACCAAGCCACGGTTACTAAGCCCCCCCGCCTCGAAAGCTGTATTGTCCTAACCTAGTGGTGGCATTATAGATCTACCACAAAGTGCAAAGTTCGATGTTTCAACTCACTGTGCTGCCGTCACTACTAAACACTGGCTGAATATTATTATTAAGTCGATTGTCAAACGGGCCAAGAGGCTTATCGGCAACGATGCTCTGGTCGCCTCAAAGCCTCGGCAGTGCCTTGAATATCGACGCCGAGTGACCAGTCTGTCGGTTTTTTATCGGTTACATTTGGAACCGCACAATTTGATAGTTGTCAAACGCGAGCCTATAGTTAGATTAAAAAAAAAAAACATCATCGGCTCAGTTGAGAAAGAAAAAAAATGCGGTAATTGCGGCTAGATATTTCCAGGCAACCCTGCAGCAATCTATTCTTCTAGCAAGTATAATTTATGAAAAGTTAGTTTAATCGATAATAAATACTCACTACCTGCGTCTGTGTTTCCGAACGCATTTAACCCGAATCTCTTCAAAGTTAGAGTGAAGAGGCTTCTTCTGGGTAAGCTCACTCCATCGTCGACTCTGTCTCTGTCATTGACCTAGACTAGAGTCAAGAGCAAACCCATCAAAAGTAAAAAAAAAAATTACCTGTAGATTTTTGCAGTGGGATCTTTACCTATCAATGAAGAACAAAAAAAATTACATAGTATTGGCAAAAAATTAGTTTATATATTTTAGTACCTTAGTTCGTGAACATTTTGTACAAATAAATAATTAGATAAGTATAATTATGTCAAAGGTCATATTAAAAATTCATTTTTCATGATCAAAATGTCAAAGATTCGATTAGTTCCTAGTGATGCGGTGGTGGTGGTCCTCCGGGTCCTCCGTGTGGATGATGTGGAGGTGGTGGCTGATGTGGTGGCGGCCCGTGTCCCGGGGGATGGTCACCAGGGTGGTGCGGCGGATGCGGCTGCGGAGGTGGTGGTGGCATTTCTGAAACGAAACCAAAGCATTTAGTCTATTATATAGTCATTAGACCTTTTGAAGAAAAACATCTTCAACTCCACTCGACTCAGTTCTATGACAACAAAAAAGAAACAATAGTCGAGAACCTTCACTTCAATAAATAATGATCTATAACTGTTTATTTTACTAGCAAACGCTAAGTCGAGGGAAAGAAATATCAGAATATTTATATCCGAGAACTGACTTCAATTCGAAAGAGACGAGGTTTCCATTTAGCGTTGATAGCTGGCTGTATGTACAATTTAAGAATGTAAAGTGCACCAAACTCCTTGGTCAAGGGCAATTGTTTATTTATCATCATTTGAAATCAACCAATCATATCTGCAAACTTTGCTAATTAATTTGACTCCGTACTTAACTATATGGTAACTTACAGAGTGACCGTCAAGTATCCTAAACAAAGTTTGACAGACTAAACGCGAAACTTGAAAATGGGTAATTGTCATTATGAACGAAATTATCGGATCATAATCGCGGAAAATCTGCTGTTCAGTAAATTTTCGAGTTAAGCAAACATAAACGAGATGAATGTGGTGTGTGTGTGTTTGTGTGTGTGTGTGCTGTGATGTGTGTGTGTGTAACTTTTCTGTTACATGTAGACCATGTACCTATTAAGATTCAAGAAGAGAATTAATTAAGAAATTATGCAAATCCAATAGATAATTTTCCATTAAATAAGGGTCCCTCGTTAGAAGCTGCATATTATCCGCAGTTTATCGGGCTCAGTTCCAATTCTCGGCAATAAACCTCAAACTTTTGTGACTTGGTGGCTTGGTGGGACATTTTGTGAACATACATTAGAATTAGAGTTTGCCCTAATATGGGAGCCAAGCACTGCCATGGGTACAAAATTATAGCAAGAACTAAAATTAGGAATTATCTACTGCAACTAAGAAAGACAAACGAATAACATGACCTTTTTTGTTTAATGATAAATACATAGTTTATTTTTTTCATAATGTGTGTTACAGTATTAAGATGTGACACTGGATCCTGAGAAGAGAGCAAAGGTGGCCCAGTGTTAATGGCTGCGACTTACAAGTTGTGAGTCGTGGATTCGATCCCAAGCAGCCGCTTTACTTTGTGTAATTTATTTCATCACTAGCTTCTGCCAGCAGCTTCGCTCGCTTGAAAGTCGAAAATTAATCAAAGGGAACATATTCCCGGGATAAAAATCCTATATAAGTATCCTATGTGCTACTCTATCTATTTCTGTGATAAATTTCATCCAGATTCTTTGAGCGTGAAGAAGTAACAAACATCCAAACACACACACTCACAAACTTTCGCCTTTATAACATTACTAAGTGTGACTACTGCTCTCAAAACGGTGAAGGAAAACATCGTGAGGAAACCGACATGTCCTAGAACTAAAAATTCGAAGACATGTGAAATCCACCAACCAGCACCGGACCTGCGTGGTGGATTACGGTCCAATCCCTCTCTCAGAGAGGAGACCTGTATCCCAGCAGTGAGAACATTAAAAGGATGATGATGTTGACTGGATGCAATGGAACTAGGATACCCTGTGTCGCACAGGATCCAGTCTCTCTCAACAAATATGGTTTTTAGTATGGTTTGTTAGATACAAATTTAAATAATACAGTACAACTATTTTCTTACTGTTCCTGGGCAAACTTTGTGTTCGTCAGTCGTCGGATTTATATCAGTTGCCCTTTGCACTTGGTGCAAACGGGAAGTGCTCAACCTACAGTTTTGTGTTAATACTATGTTTTAATTAGCATATATTTTTATTGTTTTCATGCTATTGCAGATTGTGTCCTTTACAAAAAATACATGTTGTTAACCACATTTTTTTTGCAAATGCTGACACTTATTTACTCACTTTTATTTTTCTCTGCATCATCATTTTCATGCAACAGTTATTTTCAAAAGACAACAAATCGTTGAAAACAAATATAATTAATTAATAAAATTGTAACTTATTGTACCGTCGCGTCGTTGTAGTAAAATCCTACCTAATCTTTCATTCATAGTTCGGAATAATTAAGCTCAAATATATATACTAACAAGGACTGGTAACTGCATTGTTGTTTTTATAAAATAGGAGAATCTAAAAAAAGTAGGACCATGGGTAAATATAGCTTTAAAATAATAAACTTACCTACTTGTGTAATGAGACTAAAATTTCCACAGATGTTATTCAGTGCGTGCACTATTGTATGTAGCCAAAGAGATCGATCGATGAATATATACTGAACATCCTTATCTATCGCGCGGGGTAATTGATGTCTTTATCTGCAACAAGCGATAGCCAATACAAACATTGTTCCTAATTCACGTTTTACCATATCAACTAGGTATGGCTTTTTAGACACTCATAATTCGAAGTATAAACATGAATCATAATATTCATGATTACAAGGCAAAGTATAACTCAGTTATTAAAAACCACAAAACAAGAACAAATGAAACTGCCGCAAAACCCCAAAAAGAACAAACTGTAAACAAAAACGAAATAGCTATTACAAAACGTCCTTTTTGAAAATCGATTGGGAATTCCGCCCCTTCTATATCCCAACAGGAAAATTCCATTTTCCAAATACAAAAGTGGGCACAGACGACACAAACCTAAATACCTTGTAAGTAAACGAGGCGCAATAAGTAAATAGCATTTTCTGCTTTGAGGGAATTTCAAAACAAACGGGCTATGAAAAACTCCAAACAACTTTTAACGGATTGCGGTTCCACTGACGAAGTAAATTTATATTTAGTGGCCTATCGCTTTCAGAGAACCTTGATAGTTTGTCCTTAGTTAGCTCAATGAAATGTTTGCGGTCTCCTTTTCTAAGAACGTTATTTACATCAGTTTTTATGTTTTACCTTTTTACCTCTTTTTACATTTTTTCTTTAAGTGCATTTTATCCTAATCCCGTTGGGAGAGGAGTAGTTCAGAAGCCACCTCTTTGAAAAGTAAGCAAATTAAATGAAACTATAGAAAGGCTAAAATTCAAGATAATAATACTATTATTACCTATCTTGAATTCGACCATACAGTCGTCGGTCTCAACGACTGTATGGTATTTTAGCCTTTCTGTAGTTTTATATAATTTCTTTTGGGATCCTTATTAGATTTGTCGAAAAGCTCATAAAATAATGTAACCTATTCAATCGCTTCTAATCTGCCTAGCCTTTTCCTACATAGGTGTGTCATGGTCGGCTTCGCAATCTTACCGGATGGAACTGAATACCAGTGTAGCAGTATCCATATTTAAGACGCAGATACCCCTCAGTAGCTCATTTTAAAATGAGAATCACGTCTAAGCGGCTAGTCATTTTTTTAATGTATTTTATATAAGATAATTTTCTTAATAACTTGATATAGAACCTTTTTATTTAAATTCATAAATTAGCATAGTGTAATTAATTTGTAAAATGTTGTCTAACACGTACAAAAAATCTACAATCGCACCAAAACCAAAATTGTTTTTGTACTTTTTGATCTACTGCAAATAGCCCCAAAAATCGCCCTGTTTCGGTTGATTCACGATTTTATACGCTTTAATATTTTGGCTTCACAGTGTTTAGTAGAAGCCCACATAGAGCAACGTATGTGAATATTGTGCAGTTCCAACAATATTACATACATACGTATCGAATTGATTACCTCCTTTTTTTAGAAGTCGCAAAAAATTGTTCGTTAACTTCTCAGTGGGAATTCAAACAGAAAAAGGTTGGGTTGGGCTTTTCATTTGTGAACAAGATTATAATGATTTCTGATATTTTATCATTGATATACTTAACTTACTTATAATTCATTTTCGATGGATCGACTTGACATTTTATCTGTTAGTGACCACCATTCAATCATTTTAGTCTATTTGTGTACCTGCCAACAATTTCATTAATAAATTGTGTAGATTCCAGTACATTCTTTACTTTCAGGAAATTACTTACATAATAACATTGTTACAATTTATTTTGGTATTTCAATAAAGCTGAATAAAGCGCGTTGCTTACAGGCAAAAACGAAAATGATTAAATAAAATACCAGTTTAAATATTCATGTCCACGTTATAAATGATTCATAATATATGATGTTAACGGAAATGAGTACTGATTAATTATTATTAATAGGAGATGATGATGGTATTTTTTGCATGTTTAAACAGTTTCTTTGCACCAAAATGTGTTACAGTGCAAATTTAAACAATCGAGTGGAATGCGCCGGAAATTTAAAAACGCGCCATCTATTGGCATCAATTTTAAATGATCCGTGCAAATAATCTTTGAAATGTGAATTAAGACCCCAACATTCCATAATTTTGTACTTAGGAGAGTTGATTAAACAAGAACATACAATTTGTATGTCCAAATCCTGAAAATGTTAATTTTACACACATTCAATACCAGATAGGTGCATATCACGCCATCTAGTAAGATTTATTTAAACCAAATATTCTTTCTTAGCGCTATAGGTAAGCATATTTAATGGTAGATGTATGCAGTATAATATAAGCAGTAACTTATAAGGTAATTTAGGTATTGGTAACGAAATAAATATTATAACCTTATAATATTGAATTCATATACGCAGTATCGCTGTTTGGTAGTAAACGACCATGTGTGCGTTAAGACTGCACAAATAAGGTGAACTGGGCCTTATTTGTATATGTTTTCAGGCAAATAGTGCTTATAACTCATTCACGCACGTCAACTTTTCAGTAGGTGATGGTTAATACGAGTACCTTTGACGAAAAAATCTTAAAGTTTGACCACCAATAGCTAATACCATACAGGTTTTAGTCATGACACCAGTTTTTTTTTCTGGGCAAAGCTTACCTAACCTATCTTTAAAAAATGCTGTAACAGGTAAAGTGTCAAAGTAAGTTATATAATGAAAACTGGTATGTAATGTAGTTTTCTATTTATTATTCTTTCGAATGTCGCTTTTTCTGATATTTCAGACCCTTTTATTTCATAATTTTGATTGTCCGTTTCCTTGTCTGTAGACATCAGTTGGTAGAAGCCGACTCTAGAGTCACCCCCGGAGCAAAGCGCATGACCCCTTGTGTGGTAGCAGGCTTCGTGATTCCGTACATTTTACAACGGGTTCCGTAAATTTTTTCAATGGCCTGTGTTTTGCTACGAGAACTGCGGCGCGGTCTCAGCTCGTAATCCAGTTTTGGAACGCTAATCTGAAGGCGGTTTTTTTTGTTCAGTGCGGATCTCCCACGAAAGGCTGAAGTTTCATATTTTTATTCATAAATTAATTTTGTGTTCGAATCAACTAGTATTTACGAGTATGTTTCTACTTTCTAAATTCCATGGATGAAAACTTAATTTAAAGGATGCTTAAGCCAGAATTAAACCGGTTGCAACTGCTTTGAGGACAGGCACGTGTATTCAGCTTAATATCTTCAAACATTGGCAAAAAGGCCAATTCTAAGTTTTTTTTACTAAACATTTAAAATAACTAATACATTTTTGTGTATTTTTAATAATGTGATTTACCTTTTTGTATGGTTTTATATTTTCGGTGTGAGTATTTTGATTATAAAACAAAATTATACGTATTAAAGTGGCATTAAGAGCTTGTTATTTTTTTACTACAGTACATAAAACCCCACAGTACCTAACTAGGTGACTCAAGATAAATTGGATTTTAGCGTCGCATTAAAACAATATTAATTTATGCGTCAATTCTGAAGTGTCAAGCCTTCCTTATCTACTGAAATGTTTTGTTTTTCTGGTATTTTACCCAGTACCAAGTACTCAATATTATCGGTCCTACCTACCATGTTTGACAACATTCGTGGCAATACTTGAAATGTGCTTGTTGTTAGTATGCAAATTCAAGTGGCTAGTTTTTCACTATATTGTGTAGGCTAACTTTAATTTAAGTAGTTTTTCTGAGAGATTTTTCCTTTTCTGTGGGCTTAGTGCGAGTTTTTAGTCGAGCTCATTCGCGTTAACATTAACGTCAATTTGTATTGAAACTGGTGACAGTAAGGAGGAATCTTTATTGTGTATAAAAATTTACGAGATAATTTACGCTATCACGATCGAGTGCAAAAAAAATCGGAATAAGTACTCTGAGCAGATTGAGTTGAAGTCATAAATCCCACGGCATTAACCTCTGTCTGACTGCAGGGGTAGGAGTCTACTCGTGTTCCAAATTCATCGCAATCTGTTCTTCCGTTGAGGCGTGATTGATTAACAATCATACCATAAGGGACTCACATTTATGAGTGCGAGTCTCTTTTGTAAGAGCAGAAAGGGATAAATGAGACTTTATAATTAATTCAAAGTTGACAAAAAGTTCTAGAAAACCGGTTCTGACTCAAGATATCCGATTGTTTCTAGTAAGTACGCTATCATAATCGTCATTGTACAGTCAGAGAAACCAACTGTTAAGCGGAGATTTGACACACTACGTCAATTTTGCATTAAATTATTACATATGATGGGCAAATAATGACATTAGTGATTTGTATTTTACGAACAACAAGTTGAAAGAAAGAAGTTTTTCATTTTTATATAAATTTTATCAAATTACACTTAAAAGCAATAAAAATAACGAAAATATGTAATTTATCACAATATAATTACAATTAAAAGTATAACTACAATACAATATTTCAGTACTATCATCTAGGCGTCTCCTAATAATATATAGTTAAATCTTTACTGGCGTTTAATTAAATTACCCACGGTAACAGTGCCCAGTTTAATTTAAAAACAACATTAACATTTTATCTTTATTCCTGGCATCTTAACTCACTGTGAAGTCAGCGATTAAGTTACGTAATTAAAAAGAAAATTTTCATAATAAGGTCCTTAGTTTTATTTGAATATAGAATTTTTTAATGAAGTAAGTAGAAAAGAACGGTCACGGCTCATTAGCTAAGAACCTCTATCTCCAATGGGGTTGTGGTGGTCCATGGTGTGGACCACCATGTGGGGGTCCGTGATGGGGTGGCCCATGATGAGGCGGTCCGTGATGTGGTGGACCATGATGAGGTGGCCCGAAATGTGGCGGTGGCCCGTGGTGAGGTGGACCGTGATGGGGCGGTCCATGGTGGTGGGGTGGCCCGTGATGGTGCGGTGGTGGCGGCATGTGATCTGTGAATAAATATATTATATAAATTACTAATTTTAAACAATTAAAAAAAACAATAGTTATCCAAACCAAACGCGGATGCAAAATGTTCATTTAGTTAGGAATAACCGTTTTTAAATTCAGTTGCCTAATTTGACCCATGCTAACTAACTAACCAACCAACAAGCAAGACAAGTTAAATGAAAGCATGAAATAATAACAACTTGCAGTCAATACCAAATATGACAATGCATCAAAAGGTTTATTGGAAAATAGGAGAAATGTTATTTCGAATTGAATCATTTTAAATAATCGTTTTTTTTTATTTATATTAATGACAAAATTTGTATAATAATCATCCATTTTTCGATTAATTCTTTAATTCTGTACCATTTTTTTAATGTAATATACGGGTAAACCTCTAGATATCCACAAATAACGTTCACTAAACACAAAGAAAGGAGATAAACCTAATTGGATTAAACCTCTTCATACCTAATCGTCATTTATCGCCACCCACAGAAAATAAAATATTCTTCTCGACCGCACAATTTTATAAACATAAATACACAGACAAAGTATTGAAGGACTTACGTGCGTTACCCATTTAATACACGAGTTGCTGATCAGTATTTATATTACCTTGATTTAATATATATATATGAAGACGACCATATAGAGAAAGTTATTAAAAAATTAAAAACTCACTTTTGATAAATGTACTGTCAATAATGTTAAGACAAGTTGTCAGTACTGTATCAGCTTTCGAACTATTAATGAGTATTGGCATAGACATTCATATACCCGTAATAAGTACCGGTCGGGCGTTATCTCGGTATGTTGTTGTTTTATCGTGTCTCATCGATATCCAGGTAAGCGATAGCGATTTTATGAAAATCCTCACTATGACTTTGTTGGTTTCATCATTTTATTTATTTGTATATGAGGTGTCTTGAATTGGATTTACTAGGGAGAAGATGTGACCGTATGGCTACGACTTGTAATAATTCTCACATTGCTGATATAGAGTAAAAAAATACTTCAAACCCAAAATATTTCTGGAATTACTGGAAAATGATGAGAGGCGGTACAAGTAACTACCCCAGTTCCATGACAGATGGTATAAACACTACTGATAATACCAATAAAATATGTAATTATTTCACTTCCCATTTCTCTAAGGGGTATAGTAGTGGTGGAAATGGTGAGCATGCGATCGCAAGTGACATGGATAGCAGCATAAACAAAAGCATATTAAGCCAAATAACTATATCACAAGATGAGATCCACAAAGAATTAAAAAAATAGACGCCTACAAAGGGGCTGGCCCTGATGGTATACCTGCTTTGCTTTTAAATAAGCTGGTTGATGTCCTATCACTGTCATTAAGTATTATATTTAATCATTCTGTGCTTCTGAGTTCTTTTCCGACCAAAATTAAGGAAAGGAAACCAAAATTATACCTATTTTCAAAAACGGGGATCAGATCGATGTGAGCAATTACAGGCTCATTGCTATGCTCGGAGCTAGCTAGATATTTATCACAGCTAGTAATAGACTACCAATATGGATTTATGAAGGGGAAATCGACAGCAACCAATTTGGTGTCTTGTGCTGAGAGCATTGTTGAAGTGTTTGATGCGGGTGTCCAGGTTGATGCAGTCTATACCGACTTCAGCAAGGCTTTTGATACAGTAAACCACGACATACTCGTCAAGAAGCTTGAAATGTATGGCGTTTCGGATCCTCTCTTAAGTTGGTTCTAATCTTGATTGTCTGGTCGGATGCTCAAGGTTGTGGTAAATGGTTCCTCTTCAGACTCGTACATTGCAACGTCGGGAATCCTTCAAGGATCTCATTTGGGTCCGCATTTGTTCATTCTTTTCATAAATGATACTTACAAATGCTTCCTAAACTCGAATATATTCTTATTCGCTGATGACCTCAAAGCCATAAAGTCTATAAGTACTCCTGCGGACTCGGTTCTATTCCAAAGTGACTTGGACCGGCTGACTAAGTGAGCACAACAAAATGTTACTGAATGGAAAAAAGTCCTGAAAATGGTGAGCGGCTTGTGGAAGTTGAAACTATACGAGACCTAGGTCTTCATCTCGATAAAAAGCTAAGGTTTGCCGAGCATATTGACAAAACTGTATTAAAGTCATCTAAGATGCTTGGCTTCGTTATTAGAGAGTATAAAAATTTACATTAAAACAATTACGTACAACTCACTAGTTAGAAGCCATCTCGATTTATTCAGTGTGGTCTGGTCACTTGAGTATAAGGTTCACATCAAGCGCATTGAACGGCTGCTAAAACAGTTCTAGCAGCTATGGCATCTTACCTATACCAATAATATGGGCTTTTGCCATATTATTGGTCAAATCAACTCGTACCAAGAGAGACTGATATATTTTAGGATGGTGTCGCCGAAGAAATGCAGGCATATATTCGATTTTGTTTTCCTTAAGAAGTTAGTAACAGGCTCTCGGAACGGTCCGGACTTGCTTAGCAGGGTATTATTCCACGTGCCACGTCATTGCTAAGAAGTTCTAATAGGAGATTTTTCTGCATGCCAAGATGTCACACCAACTTGAGGCTGCAACTTGAGGCTTCTGTCCACTATCAAGAATGTATGCTGCATAAAAAGAGCACGAAAGTGATATTGACTTATTAAACTCTTCTGTACCAGCTCTAAAAAAAGTCGCACTTGCAATTTAGTGGGTATCTCTAGTACCTAATCTTAAATAAATGATAAAATGCATACTAATTTAATTTAAACTATTCTAATTTAATTTATTTTATGTTACTTAATTTTATTTACTGCAATCAATTAAGCATTTAATAGTTTTTTTTTTGTTCTTATTTAATAAATTTTGTAATTATCTGCGCATAATTTAGTGCATGCTGTGCTTTTCTGTAAGTGTCTAAGTCTGAGGAACTTAGAGTTAAGTTTGCAATATACAAATTTATAATGTAACAGTGTACTTATTGTTGAAAAGCCTAATAATAAATAAATAAATAAATTTAAATGAACCGGCAATACGGCGATTAACAGAGAGGAGGCCTATAGCCCTCCAGTGGGCACATTAAAAGGCTGATGATGATAGGAATACAGGGCCTCCTCCTTTGAATTGTAAGTGACAGTGCTGTTGGTGTGCTTATTATAAATAAACAAATACAGTTAAGCTTGCTTTATGTTAAAGTACACCTATGTTTTAGGTAGAAATAACAGGAACAAGCTAATCTAATCAAAGTATGTGTTATTATTAATTCTTGAAACCACAACATTACTCTTATCTCAATATAAGTCATACTTACTTCCTCGACTGTGAACAAATTACTAATACTGTAATCTATATGTAGATTAATTAACAATAAATAATGATAAAGGCATTTAGCCAAAAATGTCTGCGAAATGTAAATAAAAAAAATATTTTTCGAAGACGCAAATGTGGGTTTATTACATCTCAGTAGAACTGCTTTCTAATTGAAACGTTAATTTCATATCGTATGGTTTTCAAAGTAGTGAAGAACATCTTCACAAAAAGATCTATACCGAAATATTTGTTCTCTAAAAACCAATATATTAAAAAAAACAGCTTAATGTGTCATACTGATCAAGGTCTTATCGCCTCTAATGTGTGTTATTAAGTGAATCAAAATAAATTAGATTGTAACGTCGCACTAAACACATACCTACATTAAATGTATGCGTCAAAACGTCTGAACTGTCTAGCCTTCCTTATCTAGTGGAATGTTTTGTGTTTCCGGTATATTACCCTGTACCCACTTGAGTACTAGGTAACTCAATATTAGAGTTGTAAAGGGATTTCACCTCCGCCTCCGTCTCCACAAGTGTAAATCTTCTGCAAGTAAATGTACCTCTGCACCCATATATTATTCAAAGTATAGAACTCATAGCAGAATTTTTTCGTTCATTTCCTCAGACAGGAAAATTAGTAATTTGGCAGAATGACGCACTACGTCAATCTGCCCTTTTACAGACATTTTGGTTATAATTTATGGACAAAAAGTTGAAAGAAAAGTATTATTTGATTAGAATTGATTTATTTTAAACAATATTTATCATAATCATACTTAAAAAGTGGTGAATATATTAATATATAATTTCTATCACAATACACTTATAATTTAAAGTTATGCAAACAAAATTCACATTTAGTCTTTATTCTTGTCATCATTCAATATAAACTCAGCGATTAAGTTACTTAATTAAAAAGAAAATAATTTTCATAATTTAGTTTTATTTCAATATAGAATGTTTTAGTGAAGTTAGTAGACAAAGACGGTTACAGCTCATGCATTAGAAACCTCTATCTCCAAGTCGGTGGTTGTTCGTGATGGTGTGGACCACCATAGGGTCCACCATGCGGGGGTTCGTGATGGGGTGGTCCGTGATGGGGTGGTCCATGATGAGGAGGTTCATAATGAGGTGGACCGTGGTGGGGTGGCTCAAAATGAGGAGGTCCATGGTGCGGTGGTCCATGGTGAGGTGGTTCGTGGTGGGGAGGGCCGTGCTCGGGAGGCCCATGATGGTGCGGTGGCCCATGATGGTGTGGTGGCGGCATGTTATCTGATCTGCAATTTAAAAAGTCATATTAAAACACTGCACTGAATACCAAATTGACTATGCATAGGCAAGTTTAATAAACAAGTAAAATATTAAATTAAAAAATTGCCCGACGCCAATACCTCTTAAACTTACATTATATTTCTAGTAATAAATACTCTTTGATCGACAAATCATTAAACCACGTAGTTATAAAAAGATATCTTGCGAAAATACACCCATTCAAAGAGTAAAATGCGCATAAATTTAGAACGGCCACAGATAATATAATACTAGCATACAGATGCCTCATCCCATACAAAGAAACCGTGCCGACGTAACTAGCGTTTTTCGTCTGATTAAACCGATTATTTTTTGTCTATCAATCGCATTCGGTTCCGTTCCACGGCGATAGATAGATGGTGTTAGCAGCAACTTGCAAGTAAAAGGGTTCATGATTTTTTTTTTATTATTAAATTCACTGTAGGATTGTTTTATGGTATAGGTTTTTTTACACCAAAATGTGTTACAATACAAATTTAAACAATAGAGTGGAATCCCTCAGAAATTTAAAACCGAACCGTGTTTTTTTACACAACTTTTTATATAAAAAATTGCATTGTCACGAGAAACATACATGTGTGCAAAATTTCAGCGCAATGACGGACTGGGTCGTGGACGTGGGTCAAATTTATGACTTATTATATATATTGCTAGCGCTTGCCAGCGGAGTCGCCCGCGTGAAAGTCGAAAATTATCCCGAGGGTACATATTCCCGGGATAAAAAAGTATCCTATCTGCTATTCCAGACTATAATCTATCTCTGTGCCAAATTTCATCTAGATGCGTCCAGCCGTTTGAGCGTGAAGAAGTAACAAAACATACAGGCACACACACTCACAAACTTTCGCCTTTATAATATTATATTAGTGTGAAGTGTGATATTTATGACCAAATCTGTATTTGAATTCAGTATTTTCTGTATTATATATCTTACAAACAGCCTCACATTTTGCGATACATTTTCTTAAAAAAATCTTATAACCAACACTGATAAACCACTAAGGTACAATTACCGCTCAGGCAACTAAAAGAAAAACGAGATAAAAGTTATAGCAATAAATCTCTTCACTCCTTATCATCCTCAATATTTTTTTACTAAAATAACATCGTTCTGAAGATTTAAATTTAGAGAATTATCCATTAATATCACAAATGGAAAAAAAAAACATACATTACATACAAACCCAGATTTGGTAAACTGTTTAAAAAAAATACATTACCCTGATTTGGTAAACAGTTTATATAAAAAAAACTCACTATTTTAAACGTACTTCCAAGTAATGTTAAGACAACTTGTCGGACGTGATTCAGCTTTGGAACTAGTAATTAATATCTGCAGACTCTTATAGGTATCCACAATAAGTACTTATTTGCTCGATGTAATCTTGATACATTGTGCTTTTATCGTGTTTCATCGATATACAAGTAACTGATAGCGATTTTTGTGAAAACGCCCAATAATCGCAATAATATTTGCAATATTTATTTGTTATTTATTATATACTTTATTTTACACCAAAAAAAAAATGTACAGGACAAACGTTCACAAACACAAGTGTACAATGGGCGGTCTCATCGCACTAGGCAAACTTTGGATGGACTGAACGATAGGAGAAGAATTTAGGGCTGTCAGTGTACAAATATCAAAAATAATAATACTTAGACTTAATAACTTACAATACATACAATATTATATAATATATTAATCAAATATATAACAGAGAAAGGAGAAGAATAAGAATTATAGTGAAAGGTAATGCTCCTTCACCATTTTCTTGAGCGTTGGCAGTGTTTGAGCACGTCATATTTCAATATTAACATTCTTATTTATGAATAAGCCGGTAACAACGGCGTGACTATAGGGATGCATCTTTTCGAAGCAAGAAAGGGCATAGATTCAGTTAACTTGCTTATTGTAAACAGTCTGTTTAAAACATGTAGCTAAAAACATTCTGTATAATCTAATCAAAAATACGTGTTGTGATTAATTCTTGGAAACACAACATTACTTTATTTTAATTTTTATGTCATATTTACTTCCCAAGCTATGATCGAATCACAAATATGTGGATTAATAAATAATCAATCATGATAAAGGCATTAGTCGAAAATATCTTCTTGATAAATAAGAAATTTTGTTTCGAACAAGCAAATATGAGTTTTACATCTGAGTAAAACTGCCTTCTAATTGAAACGGATTAAAAGTCAACCTTATTTTCTATGGCTTTCACCGTCAATATTGAAAGTATTGCCTTCCTAACAAGAATATTTATTTCAATATCGACAAATTACTTGTCCTGCAAAAATCTTTTTCTTGAAAACATTTTGTGAGCTTAATATTTCACAAGTAGTTACTGATATCGCTTGCATTTATTAGGAGTACCTACTTGAATGATTCATGATAAATTAGATTTTTGAATAAGAATAAGAAGAATTTATTTACATAAATATGGTACAAAATTAAATACAGAACATACATGTTTTTGCTTAACATTACATAACAAGCGTGCAAATTTTTCATGCATACAATATAGTTTAACATCGCATGTGATGCGTCAATAAGTCTGTAGTGTCTAGCTTCTTTATCTATAATTGAATGGTTTGTTTTAGCAAAGTAAACAAAATATTCTGAAAACCGGTTTTGACTCAAGACAATCTGTTTATTCCCAGTAGGGTCTAACTATGTATCTTAATTTTAATTTAATAGTCAGAAAAATTTACAGTTTAGCTGCAATTTAGCAGATATTTCCCACAGACAATGCGACAGAGACAGACAGAGTTGTGGTTTGTAAAGAAGTAAAAAAGAAAAGTATTATTTCTTTAGAATTGATTTATTTTTAACAATTTACGAGTATGAGTATGAGTATGAGTACTTACACATACAATAGAATAAAAAATAAAGTTATAGAAACGATTAAATCTTTAGGATTCTTTCAACATTTTAGTGACTCCTTATAATTGATGGTTGAATTTTTACTGACATTCAATAAAAGTTGGAAACTTAGAAGCAATAACATTAACATTTTATCATTATTTCAGACATCATATTTCACTGAGAACTCAGCGATTAAGGCCCACTTGCACGAAAAACTTAACTCAGAGTTAGTTGCTAAAACGATTTTATATTGGCAGTTCGTATACAATATTATCAACTTAACTTCATGTTAACAACTAACTCTGACTTAAGTTTTTCGTGCAAGTGGGCCTAAGACACGGATAACCTTGATAATACTTGTTTCATTTGAATACTATAATATAATATGTTATTGAAGTTAGTATCGAGTTAAGGCGTGGGCTATGCTGTGGACTACCCCATGATGATGTGGTCCATGATGATGTTGTCCATGATGATTTGGTCCATGATGATGTGGTCCATGGTGATGCGGTCCATGATGATGCGGTCCATGATAGTGTGGTCCGTGGTGGTGCGGTGGCCCGTGATGAAAATGTCCATGGTGGGGTGGACCGTGATGATGCGGTCCATGAAAGTGTGGTGGTCCGTGGTGATGATCTGAAAAATAAACATGTCATGTAAAAATACAAAATATCGTGGCCTGATGCTGCGTCAACGCCGTCTATTCGATGTACGCCATTCCGACACGCATAGAATAGTGGACCTGTGAAAAGCAGTAAATGTAGTTATTTATACTCCGTTAGTGTAGGTAATGATTATACTTGAGGCGTCCCAATGCGAGGATAAACATATAAATAAATGACTATGCAAAAGCATGTTTATTGGAAAAGGATAGGAATATCATTTCGCATTGAATAATTTTAACTAACGCAAAGAACAGTACATTCTACTGCTTCATACGCATATACATGCACTTGAAAAACCTCTTCACACCAAATTGTTCTTTAACGACACCCACGGGGCAAGAGAACACAAAGACACAGAAGTACTTACGTGAGTTACCCATTTTAAGCAAGAGTTGTTGACCAGTACTTTTATTTCTTTGATTTGTAAATAATGTTTGCTGAACAAGAAATAATAATTTTAAGCTAAGACAACTTGTCAGTACTATATCAGCTATTGAACTATTCATGAATACTTGAATAGGTCTTTCATATATATTTGTAATACGTACTGGGCGATGATATCTCGGTATCGTGCCTATTGTTATTTTATCTTGCTTCATCGATATCCGAGTAACGGCTAGCGATTTAAGAAAACATTAGTGAGCTATACACCAAAGTCTTTTCCATATACAGCATCGACCAATAAACACGTTTTCTGAAAAATTCTACATTCATAGTATAAAAAAGGTTGGCGATTTCTATGTCCAGGTTTCCTTACAATGTTTTCCTTCACCGTTTTAAGCGATGTTTGAGATAAACTTAGAAAGTACAATATATGAATCATAAATATAACTAATGCGTTCTAAGATTATATATTTTTCCAGATTAAAACACTTATGAGCACGTAGACGTAAACACAACTAAAACCTGCAAAGTAGAACACCAATTACACGTTGACACAATAGAGACCTCTCAATAGGTGTTGCTGATTGGACATAAGGATTATCGCAGGCAAGGGCGTTCATAATCTGGTAGATTGACAATATTGTCATGCGACTAGCTCGGTTATGACGGCATCGTCTTCCGTATAGAATAGCTACGCCTACCAATAAATCTGTATTGCTTGAGCGAGAGAATGAATCAATCAAGCAAGAGAGAGTGAATCAATCAAGCGAATCAAGCGGTTATTGGGAGATATAAGTTTACATTTACAGTCTTCTGAACTTCTAATTTCTTACAATTCTTATCCTACACTTCCGTCCCACTCAACTTAACTCCGCACGAAGGGTTCCGTACCATTATCACAAAACACGGCAAAAATTTCATGTTTGTTGTATGGGAGCCCCACTTAAATATGTATTTTATTCTGTTTTTAGGACTTGTTATTAAAGCGGCAACAGAAATACATCATCTGTGAATTTCAACTATCTAGCTATCATGTGGAGTCTTAGTAATAGGGTCCCGTTTTTACTCTTTGGGTACGGAACCCTAATAATAAGGTCCCGTGTTTACCCTCTGGGTACGGAACCCTAAAAAGACCTAGTATTATCAATGGGAGATACAAGGGCAAAGTAAAAAACGGTAACAGTCCATCAAAGTCTAAGGTTAAGCTTAGCCGGGGTCTGCTCGGTGGAATGTGGGATTTATTTTTGGGTTATTGGCCTTCCATTACAAATCCATACCTCAGAAAGCAAGTTAAGCCGCTGTTTCGGGCTTCCATTTGTTTGCACATCTTTGAAATTCGTTATGGGTAGTGAGAAGTCCGAATATTTGAGAAGCGGTTACGTACTACTCAATTATAGTCGCTCTATGTAAATACTAGAGAATGTTTAGCAGCATCCCGTTAACCCCGGCAACTGATCCCATAATAATTTTTCATAGAGAAAGAAGGTCTTATGGAACTGTCTTTATTCTCTCTGTGTGATGTTTAGCTTGATCAGATCGTCAAAGCCGTGGTGGAATCATTTGAGACGACACACGATAATAAGTGTGACTAAAAATAAAACACATACATCAAGTTCTTTGTACAATGGAAAATAGTACCTATTAAAGTATTAGTAATCAGCGTCACGTTGTCCGTATCGCTTTATCAGCCGGTCTGATAAGGACTTGCCCAGCTTACTTAAAAAATACGATAAATAGGTACAGCGATAGGAACCTTATCATTCACCGTTGATTCCACCAGCTGTAAACAAGTTATTTAACAAAATTATTGATTATATTGATTTGTGAACAAAGGACCTAACCTAATACAAGGTAAGGATAATTTTTCATTGTTTAACTTCATAGACATTGGGCCAAGTTGTATGCAAAGTAGTAAATAAAACAAAGAGATGTAGGTAGTTAATAGTGCAAGTGTTCAACTTCTTTAATTGACTTGATTGGACATAAATTATATTGATAAATCTTGCTCTCTTGCCTTAAGTTTTTAAATTCAAACGATTATACCTTTATTCAAAACATCATTGGATTGGTTATCTCGTTATTGGTAACCTCATAATTTGCGAACATGTTGTGTGTTATCATGTTTAAGATATCATTCCCACTTTTGGTGAACAAACACACTTGTTGTTGTTGTGACTCTATTCATTGTTCAAACTTCAGACATCCTAACACAATATCCGTAAATCCTGTAGGTTTAAGACTAGGTTGGTACCAATATTGTCTAATCAAATGATTATTCTTCTTGTAAGCGCATAATAAATACAAGGTAATGTTAGAATCGACCATCTGTTTTCTTCCAGCTATGCCGCCTCCACACGCCCTGCCGTGCGGGCCGCAATGCGGGACGTTCTGCACTCCAACCTGCTACCATGCTAATCGGGAGGTTCACATGTATCACCCGCCGCCGCCGACACACCCACCACAGTACTACCCTGATCACCCGCCGCATGAGTACCCGCATCACCCGCCACCGCATGACTATCCCCATCACCAGCCACCCCCGCACCATCACCCCCACCATCCACCGCCGCCGCATCACTATCCTCATCCCCCACCGCACGATCAACCTCCGCCCCCACATTATTCACAGTATGGAGTCCAACCCTTCATACAGCCCCGCTAGAGTGAAACCAACAGAGGGTTACCATAGACTTTTAAAGTGAAATTTAATATAGAAAATTTCAAGCAATGTCGTATCACCTGCCTTGTGCCCTGCAAATGATGTCGAACCCTAATTTGTGTAACTCAACTCAAATTTTAGACCAAGCAACTACTGCCTAGAAAATTATTCAGCTTTTGTCTTTTGTCTCTACAACAAATTCTTGGAATATTGAGATCTGCATACTGAGACTTTTTAATTGATAAATTTAAAATTATCTTATCGTACACGATAATGTTTAAATGATTTACAAAATTAGATGAATAAACTAATGTAATTAATTAATGTTAAAGTGTATATTAATGTGTAAGTGGATATCAACATTCAAATAAAAACATTTGCGAAAGTAATATTTTGTTTTTTTTTTCACAACATTACAATGAAATGAAACTTAGCGTTTCGAATTCAGACAGAATGCTTAGAAGCTGAAAGGATAGTCTGAGAAATGCGTATTCGATAAAATTTGCCGGTTCTTCTTTTCGTGTGAGGATGTGACCACCTCAGAGTTAATTAAGCCGCCTCTGGGAACCCCACAGGCCTCTAACTTGAATAATTATTTCAGACTTACATTAAATATATAAGTCCAGGTTTCCTCACGATGTTTACCTTCACCGTTGCCTGTGATGTCCAAGATAAACTTAGAAAATAACAATGAGTTTGAAAAAGTCACATTGGTACTTGACCGGATTTGAACCCACCACCTCAGCACGAGAGGCGAGGTCTTAGCCACTGGGCCACCACGAAATATTAAATAAATAAGCTGCTGTAAGGTACATCTTCAGTTTAAGGCGACCATTCACACTAACCTTGATATAACAAATTATAATTTTGGTATCTAAATGTGGATGAAAAGAGAGACAGTCATTGAAAAGACGGACGGATTATGTTATGAAAAAAAAAACCGGTCAAGTGCGCGTCGGCCCACGCGCGATAATAGGGTTCCTTAGTTGCATAATAATGCGGACTATGAAGAGGAGGGTTTTGTTGTTACATGGACATTGAAACGGTTTCAGCGGCTCACAACGTCTAAAAACAGGCCCACATAAGACGATGGTAACTGAAAAAGGAGTTATAAAATCTTAACTTCACAAGTGAAAATAGAAAAAATATTATCTGTTTGAGTAATAAAGATTTACAACCAGCGTCACTTAAATATTTTAGGACTAGCTTCTGCCCGCGGCTTCGCCCGCGTAAAAAGTGCTTTATCATTCCAAGGAAATACAAATACCCTACGTCCTTCCTAGGGTCTCAAACTATCTCCAAGCCAACTTTCATTTAAATCGGTTCATTAGAACCAGAGTTTACCCCCTACAACCTTAACATCTTTATAATATTATTATAGATTATTATAATTATGCGAAAGTTTGGATGGGTGGATGTTTCAGAATGGCTGAACGGATCTGGATAAAATTTGGCACAGAGATAGATTATAGTTTGGAATAGAACAAAGACTTTTTATCTCAGTAGTATGTTCACGTGGGATATTTTTTTATATTTGATGGACATATAGATAGATGGATTTGGAATATGGATATATCATTTTAGTTTGGAGGTATGCGGAACAGGGTGTCAAGTCCCACAAACCTCCATAGAAAAGGGAGGATCTTCCGACCAGACGGGTGTTGTGTCTGGTCCGGGCAACTGTCCAACGATTATTGTCGGACTGTTGTATGTGTTCAAATCGAGCCAAAAACATTGCTTTCGCGATGTAGGATTTTGTGACGTGATGTCATTAGTTCGTAAGTGGCGGCGTTGGTGCCGCTACATCACTCCCCTCCAGAGACCGGAGGTCGATAGCAGGTTGAGTCGTCCGTAAATCTTGTGATGCGTGCCTGGCCAGTGGAAGGTTGATTTCCGTGAGTCGGAACCGGAAGTCGCAATCTTCGCGGTAAGTCGGAACTGTATGCGGTTGTCCATCAATGAGTCGGGGTGATGATATCCCAGTGAGTCGGGATAGTGTTGCTGGCTCCAGGGGGTCGGGATAGTGTTACTGGCTCCAGTGGGTCGGAGCGGTGATGATGTCCCAGTAAGTCGGGACAGTGCTACTGGTTCCAGTGGGCCGGAGCGGTGATGATAGAAGCTGAGGGCGATGACCAGGAATGCGCATCCGCTGCTTTCTAGTGGTCAGGATACCCCCGTAGATGCCGTGGGTACTGGCTGGCTGTGTGACTCGCTGCTCGAAAGCTTGAGGAAGTGATGATGACGTGACGATGAAGTAGCTCTGCACGAAGGCTGCGCTGATGTTCATGTTCAAGGGACTTCTTCCGAACGAACCTCTTTCGCGTCTGACCTTTCCTGCTTCTCATTCGATTGCTCTTCCGTCAGCATTCCTGTCCCTTTGGTGTCGTTATTGACGCTCATCTTAGAGGCGCTCTCATAGACGCTAATCGTTTTTTCGTTGAGACATATGTCACTCCAGGTGATACTCGTATTAAATTCTCAAAAAACATCCCGTGACTTTGGACGTTCAGCATTCTGAGGCTCAGCAAGTTTGCCCCGTTTTGCACACATAGAAAGTTTTTTGGCGCGCTGCATGCGTTTGCAGGCACCATCTTGACAGACAGACAGACGGACGGACGGACAGCAAAGTGATCCTATAAGGGTTCGGTTTTTTCCTTTCGAGGTACGGAACCCTAAAAAGGATAAGTGCTTACTTGTTTAGTTATTGATTTATTTATCCAAACATTATTTAAATATTACATTCTCTGTGGTGCAAGCATTAAGGCGATATATACGCCCCAATGTAAACGCAGTACTGGCCGTGCGCCCGCTCTATGCCAAAATATCAATATTGAACCTCCTTTCGAACAGTTTTGTTTGCAAAATATTATTTGATTTACATATGCTATGTCAGTTATGAAGAAATTTCAGCCGTAATTTTTTCTGTGTAAAAATATTTTTTAAACATCCAAGTCGTTTTGGAAGAGTATTCAAAAGTTGCGAAAAATTTCGTGTTACTAATTATTTTTTGTAAAGCAAAACTATTTGTTATACGAAAAAATCATGTTTAAAAAACAACAATAAATATTTGTTGTACATGAAACAACAATAAATATTTTTTTTTTCAAACCTTTTAACCTAGCCGTTACTAAGGAGTATGCTTTAGAAAGTTACCGTTTTACGACACTAAAGCGCA
This sequence comes from Orthosia gracilis, assembly GCA_947562075.1. Lineage (NCBI taxonomy): Eukaryota > Metazoa > Arthropoda > Insecta > Lepidoptera > Noctuidae > Orthosia > Orthosia gracilis. The sequence continues at coordinate 11,059,211 of OX387270.1, forward strand.
TAGCGCGTAGGCCCTGAAATCAGCACTTTTCTGCCTGACTATAAAATCGACGTTTTTACGCCTGTCAAAACAGAAATATGCAGGTATTATTCTTCGGGTCGAGTCTAATCAGGTCGAGTGGGCACGGACCCAGTTCTTCTGTACCTTTGTGTTTATGTCAATATAATGTTTCTATATAGCTATATTTCTTCACTTCTGTGATCTCCCTTTCCGTGGGTATTGTTAAGGAACGAGTAGGTGTTGGTGGCACTGTTCTTAGGTTTTTCACCAAGATTTAGTTTTGTAGTTTGACGTGAGTAGCGTTAATTGTAATCAATGTTGTAAACAAAAATGAAGACTGAAGACACTTCCTATACATGGACACAAAATCAAGAAATTGAGCTTTCATTAATTTAATTTGGTATCATCACGATGAATACCTAAAATGCTTTCAGTTGAACATAAGTGGGCTTGGCTTAAAATTTCTCGTAATTGTGTTTTCCGATGGATTTTATGTTTTTTATTCCCCGCACCATCGTGCACCATCGTCGAAACAACAGTCCAAATAATGGAAAATACCCGTAACTCCGACCCTCCGATCTCTGTATCTCCGACAAATGCCAACATGCTGTATTCTTCTCTTATACTCTCAAAATTGTTGATACAAAACTAAAGAATTTGCCCGAGATAAACGTTCTGAACATCCTTGGGAGCACCGCCATTGACAACAGTCGGTCAATGACTGATGTTCTCGTAGAACTCACCTGGGTTTTGTTCATGTTTTGTCCGGAGACTGATGTAGCGTGCAGAAGAATCAATTTGGCCGTGTGAGGTGTACTTTCCGCCTTTGCAGATTTGCGTTTGAGATGAGCTTTTACTTTTTAGGAATGACCCACAGATTTGAATGAATATGTCCATTCCGTTCATGCATTTGTCAGTGATTATTAGAATATAGAAATCTGAAGATCTTCTATGACTCACAATAATCAGTGTGTCATCATAGGTAATACCCTCAGTCATGAAGTAAGTTCCGTTTTCGTTATATAGTCCTTAATACTTATTAACTGATTTAATATTAGTCACCAGCATCACGTTGTCGATATCGTTTTATCAGTTCTTCTGATAAGAAACTGCGCAGCTTATGTAAAAAACGATAAATAGGTACAGCGATTTGTCCCTTATCATTCTCTGTTGATTCCACCTGCAGTAAACAAGTTATTTATTTAGTAAAATTATTGTTTTCTTTGTGAACAAAAGGAAGTAACTGAGTGTACTCCTAAGGTAAGGTATTGTTTGTTGTTTTTACTTCACTTGTATTTTCTTTGACAATTTGTCCAGTGTTATCTAGTAGTTGTATGCGAAGTGATCAATGAAGCAAACTGATATGTGATCAATACGTATCGACATTTTTTAAAGTGCAAGCGATTAATAATTTTGAAATCATCGATTTCAATATTTAAAACTCTTTTATTTGTGTTTATTGCACCTATTTTATTGTTGTGTGCACATTTTGGTTACGGACCGCCATATTGTGTGTGTTATATATCGTGTTTATCAGTAGTTGTCATTGCACACCATCCGCATTCCAACTATGAGTCATAGCTACAAACACAGTGACTGTTCAAGTACAGTTTCTGTAAATCCTATCCTTCATAGAAACCTACCAATAGTATCAAATCTAATTATTAGTCCTTCTAGTTGTAGTAAAGTTAAAACTTAAAATTTACTGTTTGTTTTCTTCCAGCTATGCCACCACCTCACGCCCGTCCATGCGGACCGATGTGCGGAACGTTCTGCACGCCTAGCTGCTACCACCGTTCCCGTGTAGTGGAGGTCCACTACCACCACCCGCCGCCACCGCCACCACCGCCACCACCGCATCACTACCCGTATCACCCACCTCCGCCGCATCATCACCATCACTATCACCCACCGCCCCCTCCACCACCACCGCCCCATCATCACCATCACTACCCCCCACCACCACCACCGCCGCCGCCGCCCCCGCCTTATCACTACGGACCTCACCATTGGATTCTGCGCTAATTCCTGGAAGACATCTGATCTCGGTGGTGGCAGACCTAGGCGTTTCATACTTCTATGCACCACATTTTGTGCTTCCAAAAACTGCAGCTAATCTGGCGACTGGGTCTGTCAGCAGCAATATTATTTCGATACGACCTTTGGCGAAAATGCTGTAACTCAACTTGTGGATGCAGCAATAACTGCTACCTCAATAATTGCATTTTGATGGTTTTCTACTAAACTTCTTTGTACAAAAAAATCTTGGAATATTGAGATCTGCATACTTACTATTGACTTTCAAATTGATAAATTTATTATTTATCTTATCGTAAACGATAATGTAATGTTTAAATCATGTAGGTCCTAATCATCACGAAGGTACCTACCCTTCTTTATTGAAGTGTGTACAAATTATACTCAATATAAGACGTAATTGATATCAACTCTCAAATAAAAACATTTTACAAAATTGCACGTGTATTTTTTTTTCCACACAACATCGTATCTTTAAGTCAAATAAGACAAAGTCCACTCGCAGAAGATCACTAAACAGTATGTGTAGACTCCAAAATTCAAATAGGTTTCAATCAGATTTTCAATACACAAACATCAGACCCAAAAAAAACAAAACGTTTCTAGCTAAATTGTATTTATTATCCCCGCCTACAATCCTAATAAATGGTATCTAACGAGTCTCCCGCTACCAATATTACTGCACTTTGTTATTTCTCCAGCACGCGGCTCACAAATAAAATCAATTAGAGCGCAACAGACAGAAATACAAGTAATTATTTCATCGTTTTCTCTTCAAGGCTATGGAGGGAAATAGCAAACCAAACAGCGCTCTTATTAACAAAGTTTTTCTTCATAACAAGATTACGCTCGCCAGATGTGTTGGATTGTGTTCGTATAAATGTTGGGCGGAAAGCGATACTATCTAGCTATATTACTTACTTCGTAATCTAAGGAAGTTGGATAAAAATCTAGACCTTTTTAGGTAGGTTTTTGATGCAGGAGCAGAATATTGAGCAAAATTACATGTCCATACGCAACATCGCTTTATTGTTTCAATTAAACTCCGGTCGTCTGAGCGATTTACTGAACTTTCTCGTATTTTAACGCAATCTCTCCAACATTTTTAACCAACATAATATTGCATGGGTCATTTCTTAATCACACAAAACCACTATACGACGAACGTGAGTAGAACAATGTTGGTGATAAATGCCCTCCCTAAATTCAATACTAAGGCCCAGGTGTCTCAATAGAGTCAATTATTGATGCTGAAACTAATGCAACTGACAAGCGCATGATTTTTTACCTGAGAGATGATAACAAGGCAATTATTCGAACATTGATTCCGTAGTAATATAAATAGTACAACTATTTTCTTAATGTCCCTCGGCAATCATCGCATTTCCGAATACAAACGAATGCTAATTTCCATTCCCATCAATTATTAGATTTAGGGTGTATAATAATTTGAATTCAGAACTGAGTACTTTATTGCTGTTTTTATTTCCGTGTGAAATATATAGAGCTGTAAAAGTAGCAGCTTTCCTACCATTTTTTAAATAAATTACATTAAATTAAAAGAGTATTAACAACTCTATATACTTCCAAGTTGATTGAGAGCGTCCGGTCAGCACCAAGTGCAAAGGGCAACTGATAGAAATCCGACGACTGACTAAACACGAAGTTGTGCCGAGGAACATTAAGAAAATGTTTGTACTGTAACTACATAGTATTACGCATATAATTAACTAACTCATTGAAACAAGAAAGCGACTTGCCAGTTTGTCTGACGTCCAAACCTGGGATTTCTCTCTCTAGTGCTATTCTGTAGAAAACTGAAGGTGATGACTTAGGTGAATAGAACTTGAAGTAAGCTGTCAATCCCTTCCATTGGTTGACAGTCAGTTGGCATGATTGCACATTTCATCACGTTGATATGTTAACAGAATCGACCGGCTGGTCTATCCTGTAAACGTCTCGACGAGAAATTTAGTTGGAGTGAGCTCGAAGTGAACTATCATCACACGATGATTGCATAGTTTGGAAAACCTTACTGGAAAGATTCTTCGGAATGGAACGAGACACCTAATTGAGAAGTAAAAGAACCAAGCGAAAGAACTTAAACAGATACAAGATATCAAACAGAGAAGTGGCCTATTGTTGCTATCAACAGATTGCCACGAGACGGAAAGAGAGAGACAAAATAATAATAGTTTGAAAGCTCACTACATGTCTGCTTCATCTAAGTTATCACGGTTAGACTTTTACAGAATAGCACTGCTGTTTTTTAAGTAAAACAGCAACACAGTTACATATATAGCTATAAATAACAGTCAATTAAAAGTTATCGAAGAATAAAATACACAGGAAATCTCAAAAGAACTTAATTGGCACGGAAAATGTAGCTCTCAATCTGTTTGATATAAAATCTCTTTGTAACCTTTACCTACACCCACGGGCAATCAGGTAGGCTTGGGTTTACCGAGAACGCCTGTAGTTCCACGAATTGATACTATCTATTGTCTACAAGCCGTTTAGTTCAGAATATCATACAAGTACGTAGAATCGTTGATGAGAATTGTTTATGTATATATTATTTCTCACTAATGAGTAATCTTTATGAAATTTGTCTGAGTAATAAAAAATCTTTTTTACAAAAAAAATACTACCGACTTCCAACTAAAAACACTACAAAGTGAAAAATAACTTTCTTTTTCGAAGTCGGTGTCTTTGGTAGGTACCAATTTTTTTCGTTATGGTAGTAATGCCAGAATAGATTAACTGAATGCCATGAAACTTGATCATAACCTGTGAAATGAAAGTGTTTCAAGGTGAACTGTACACATCTGTGTACCCCTTTAGAGCGTACTGGCGTGATGTTATGTTATGAAATGGTATAAACAATAATAAGACATGCGGTTGCAGCAATCCCGAGAGATTTGCCTTCATTTATTGAAGAGTTCTGCTGTATATCTCCGAAGTTCTTCATCAGATCTTCACCAAATTAAAATGGGACCAATTTCGAAACATACTCTAAAAATCAAAAAAAGAATTTTCAAAATCGGTCTACAATTGACGGAGATATCGGTGAACATACACAAAAAAAAAAAAAAAAAACAAACATGAAGTCGAACATAGAACCTCCTCCTTTTTGGGAAGTCGGTTAAAAATAGTAGATTATTGCATCGAGCACAAAGTAATTTATTATTGCACCGAGTGCCTGATTTAGTAATCTAACAGGCACGAGGGCAATATAAATTACTTAAGGCGAGGTGCATAATCTGCTTTTCTTTTAACTATTACCTATAGGAATAGTAGATAAAAGAAACTCATATCAAACAGTTAAAATAGAAGTTTAATTATTGAAATTAAAAGTTATACTTGAGCAATTATTAAACGTAAGGTTAAGAATTTTGTTGGGCAAATTTATATTTCTATAACACTGTCGGCTTCATTTAGAATGTTTTCCGGAGTTAATGTGTCGCTAGATGATTCCATTTTAATTCGTAGCCGAAGCACTCAAAATCAGATAGTATCACACTTTATCGTTTCCAAAAATATTGTCAAGCAAAATTAACAAAGTTCCCGCCAAATCACTTTTTTAAATTTCTTTCATTTTTAAATCAGAGTTAGCAGGAATCATTTTTTAAATTTGGAACAAGTAGGATAGAAACGAATAATACGTACGTAAAAAAAAAAGTATATGGCTGGCTGAATAGAGCTCACCCTCGCCAATCTCAATGGATTATTGAGATTGGCACCTTTTGGTGCGATTAAAAAATAAACTGTGCAATAATGAAATTTCATACATTTTTATTGCTCTAGAGCATTAAAGACTCGCTTTGTACTGAGTTTTTAGTGTGATCGTGATGAAATTAAAGCATAGTTGGAAGAAAACATTTTTATAGTACTGGAATTCTTTATCTTCTATTATCGATACTCTAATCATGAAAACATAACAGCATTAAATTTGAATTAGCTGTGATAACAAACAAACATGACGTTTGTTGGCTCCAACATAAATAAGTTATCCTACAGAATCAGTAGTACCTACTTGTAGATTTGATCAAGTCCTTATGAAACGGACAGTTAAGTACTTAGTAAGTAGGTTATCTGAAACTAATCAATCTGTGCCTATTCTTTTAAGAGAAAGCCTCTTTAGCCACGTTAAATGATTTTTGATGGGGGCAATTATTCCAAAGTTTGAAGTTTTCACTTCTGTCGGAAGTCCCCATGACTGCCAATTTTTAGGGTTCCGTAACGGAAATAAAACGGAGCCCAATTGCTGTCACTATTGCCGTAACTCACGTGACCGTCTATCAAACATTTTTAACAGCTAAATGGTTGGAGCTACAGTCTTCAAATTTTCACAATATAAGCATCTTGTTGACCCACAGCCATACAAATGGTCTAATATGATTATATAATATTTAATGTGTTTTAAGGGACGCTGTATCTGATCTGATCTGTAGTTCCACGAATAGAAATAGAGTCTGACCCCTTCGCCCATGCCAAGGCGGAGGACATCCATAAGAATTCGAAAAAGAAAAAAAAAGTAATAAAATAAGGCAGATCGGCTTCATCCAGTTGGGAGATTTTAAGCAGGTGCAAATATATCGTTTAAAAGATTTTTAAATGCTGAAATATGAAAGATCGTCACCGCTACGTTCCCCGGACGCAATTCCTATGCTATATATTTTATGCCCACAATTTAACCGCGCGAGTAAAGTCTCAGGAAGCTAACTTTGCGCAAATGTTATTATGTTCTTACTACATAAGTACGTAAAGCGCAACACTTGGTCCTTGGTAGTGTGTGCAGTATGTTACATGAAGAACTGTTTTCATTATAACTGTAGTTTGTTTAACCAATAAACAAACAAATAATGGAACAAAGTCAAGTCACTTTTTTGGTACCTACCTACTTACATTCGTTCCAGCCTATATAATTATGTTTTGTACTATGTAGAAGACGTATAGAGAATATACTACAAGAGGGATGGTCGAATATAACAAAGATTTTCCCCAAAAACCTGTCAAATACGAAGCATTAGTCTTTGTAATCTACAAAGTAATAAAATAAAAACATAAAAAGCAAAATGTAATCAAAATAGCCAGAAGGTCATCGGCTACTTTTTACTTTAATACCGATTTTGTTATACGACCAAGGCCAGAGCTAATAACAAAGGTACAGGCCCATTAAAAAATAATACGACGTATATAATTTGTAAGGATTACGTATGACCCTGAGCTATAACAGTGAAACAATTTATTATAGCTATGTATCGCTTTACTCCCTCGAAGCAATAATGTTCTCGGAAAAAGTGAGACGAAAAACGTCCATAAATATCACATTCGCACACAGTTCGTTACACGGCCAAGGAAACGGAAGAAAAGTCTTAACTCGCGGAAATTTCGCCCTCGTCTTATTCAGCCAATGTTTCTTTTTTTTTATCAATAAGTTTTGGAAAGAAACGGTTTCAATTCAACTAAGACAAAAAATAAAATGAATTCAATATCTGTGTATTGTGAATATTTTTTAAATGTTTGTTCCAAGTTTGAATTGAGTATATACAAAACCCTCAGAAATAATAATGCGCAAACAACAGTGATGCGAGTATCGGCTTCAGTAAAATTCAATGAAGCCTTCTGGTCATAATTTAGCAAGCAGGTTAATAGTCCCGCTTGAATTGTACGTAACACAGGTGCAGGCTTCTGCCCTTACCGCTGGCATAATCCTGGAGCTATGCCTTACGAGACCCAAGGGTAAAAAGGGCACTTTCGTGACCGGGAACTCGTGCCACTAATATTATTCTTTATTGTTAATCGATAAATAGTACCTACCCAGTAGGTATTTATTGAAGTTAGGATGAGTCGAAACGATCCCCGGTTGGCACATATTTTTGGACAAAATTGGGGACAATTTTTCTTGAAATCGAATGCCTATAATTCAGAGAAAAATCTGGTAACTGGCAGGGTATTTGTGGAATTTTGCCCGGCAATAGTGACAATACTATCAAGATCAAACTATTGATGCACCTTTACGAGTCTTTTAATTACAAATGTAGAAGCGCGCAGGTTTTAGTGTGTGATACAGAGTTTACATTCCTTGAATTAAAAAATAACAAAGGTCCTAAACATAAACTGGACACCTGGGAAAAACAAACTTGAAATAACCGTAAGTTCTATTCGCCCCCTATAACAAGGGATTTACACATATGTAGCGAAATTTACAATAAGCACACCTGAACTTACCCCTCCGGAGAATACAGAGCACTACAAAACAGTCAGAATAATTCCGTAATGAAATATTGGAAAATGAATTACCACTCATGAACTATTCTATTGACCTAACATGTAGTTAATATATAATTGACATCCTATCACCTAAACACGATATAATTGGCCAATAAATTGTCAGTAGTGACCTGAATACGTTTAATCCGACTTACGCAGTACGTACCCGAAGTTAATCGCCATCAATCGGGCGAAGGTAGTGGGGTACATAAATAGGTGCACATGTAACATCACTTTTGAACGCAGTCGGATGCTGGTAGCTGAGTTACGGTTATCGCGGTCCCAACTCAGTTCCGGTAGCTCCCGCCCTCGACTATCCGCTGCGATTGAAACACGCCCCTTAAATTTTTATAGGCCTTTAATAAGAAATGAGCTACGTTTGCAGAAGGTATGCCTGCTTTATAAGCAGTTTGAGTTTGCGTTGAAATTGGGCGGTGTGTGTTGACTTTATTTATACTGAGATACAACTGCAAATACCTGCAGGATGATTATTGATAGTAGAATAGATTACTCCAGGGTTGTCTGGCCGAATCTTGCCGCAACTAGATTTTCGTTTTTTTTGTTAGTTTTTTTTTTAGCCCTGCCCTCCTCTTGGAACTTCTCCTGTATTGTGGTTACCTATGCCACATCAACTAGCTCCTAGTTAGCCGCCCTTTATGGGTTACCAGGTTTTGCAGATAAACTAGCAACCCACAGCTTGCAGTTAATTGAGAGCTGGCAAACTTATTTTTTACACCAGTTTCTTTCAAATGACATTGGATTTATTTGGAAACTTTTGTATTTGTGCTTCATTTTTAAACATAATTTATTTATTTAACCAGGCAACCTTGCAATCTATTCTACTATCAAATATCATTCATGAAAATCAAAAACCCTGAGTCCTGCTGCTTTCTGCAGTCGGATCTTAGGCTATTAGTAGATGTTGAAATAAATATTCGAAATTGAATCCGATTCGAATATTAAACTGAGGTACGAGTAGGTGGGTCCAGCTTCGAGAAAGAGGTCAACTGTCGAATCCAACTTGGCTGGGCAACGTAAGCGAAGTTGCGCGGTTGCACACCATCACAAACACAGCCACAGTTTCTGAAGACGAAAGTCTATGACCAGTATGTGTTGCCAGTCCAATGATGATGCATGGAACCAAAACGTGGTCGCTCACAATGAGCATCATCAGAAGGCTTAAATTCATCCAAAGGGATGAAGAGAGCTATGCTCGGAGTTTCCTTGCGTCATCGAATCAGAAATGAAGACATCCGCAAGATAACCAAGGTTACCGACATAGACCGAATAATTGTCAGACTTAAGCGGCAGTGGACAGGACATGTCATCATTTTGGCATTTTGAGCATCGCTATCGCTGTTAAAATGACACTTTGTATAGCACTTCTGGTATAACAAAAAGTCTTCTCAGCGAAAATTACACTTGTGACACTTTATGAAAAACAAATAAGTACTAATCCTACTTCCTACTAACACATCACACTAATATTATGAAGGCAAGTTTGTGTGTTTGTTAATTCTTCACGCTGAAACGGCTGGACGGATCTGAATGAAATTTGGCACAGAGATAGATTATAGTCTGGAATGGCACGTAGGATTATCCCGGGAATATTTTTCCTTGGGATAATTTTCGACATTCATGCGGGCGAAGCCGCTGGCTCAAGCTAGTTTATTAATATGTTGTGGTCTTTTTCGAACCGTACACATGACTACACGTATGAACGTGTGTATGTATACTGACATAGAAACTTCGAGTAAGACGTAGAACATTCCAAAAGGTTCAATTCGACCCCACCGAATGAGGCGTAAATCCACCTCCCATCGAGGGGCTTAATAGTAACACACGAGCACAGCACTTCATTCCAATTCCTTCACAGTATAACACTTGTTATGATTACATACATAAAAATAACAATCTCGCAAATATGAACAATACCCCGCTGGGCCGTAAAGTAATCTCGACATAAGAAATTAGAACATTACTCGCTATTGTCGCGAGACGTATCAAAATGAGTTCGCTCACGTTCCTATTCAAGTAAATTAAATTTTGATGAAATCGCCGTAATGACTGGGGACGTTATAAATTTAATATTTCCTCGCTTGTCGACGTGAAAAAATATGGGAAACGTTCTTATTGCTGCGTTAAATTAACATTTATTATTAATGAAAAGATTTGAATGGGAAGCCGTAAACTTGTGTTACGCTTGTATTGTTTGACGTCTGTAAAGCCTGTTTGTATTTTCTTTTACGGACGTTCTTTGCTCTTGGTATTTTCTGCTTAGACAAAGTTGCTACGCCGTAGACTTTGGTGTCTACGAGTGCTACGAAGCTCTACGAAGCGCTACGATGCAGGTAATCTGCACCCAGCGAATGCCGATGATTATATCTACAACTCAAGCACTATTGAAACGAGAATACTTTAAGCTGTATATTCTTGTGGAGTGATTCCGAGCAAGAGTTTTTCCGACCGATTTGCAATTGCACGGGCTCACACACCTCTATTCTTTAAAAATATTTTCCACCCCGAAATAACCGGATTTTTCTTGCTTCAAACTGCATAGTGAAAGTAATTGCGCCAGAAAAACGCCAATATCGTTCCCGTGCACATGACACCTAATAGCGTCATCGGGGAAACGAGAATGGGCTTACAACACTTTCTCTTTGGAAATAACCGTCGAGCCTATGAACACAGCGTGTAACAGAATTAAAGGCAAGCCCGGGTAGCTTGTTTAAAATTTACTACTAAATTGCTTTTCTAATATTTTTTATTAAACACAGCTGAAAATATTTTCAGAAAAAAAGAGCCGTTAGAATTATCATGGACGTACCCTCACAATTAGGCCACTAAGTATAATTTAAGTAAAATCCATCGGTTTCTCAAATAAATTAATTATATTAGATAAAATAAATATTGTATTGTAACTTTTTAACTCAAAATTCCAATTGATGTTTATAAAGTATTAAGATACGCATAAGCTTATTCTAAAACACATTATATAGAATATTTTAGAACGTATCGATCTACATACGTATCTACGTAGTTACGTTTTATTTGTATTGATTTACGAGCAAACACATTGTTTCCTTTCTACGTATTGAGTTGCCAAGTAACAGGCAACAAATATACTTAACATAATTATGTAATCAATTGATAGCTTTATCACAGAGCACGGAATATCGCACTGGCAGCAACTAGAAACAACATTGGTAATATTTTACAGTCCATTTAACTAATCAGGCTGCAAGTTTTGACTGTCATAGACAGAATTGTCACAAGCCGTCAATTTTCTATGAGTAAATGACATTCATTGACACGCTTCAAACAATATGTCAAGCCTTTTCCCAACTATTTTGGAGTCGGCTTCCAGTATATAGTACTTTTAGAACTCAGTACCTAGTTAACATAATGCTCATAACATTCATTACCACGCGATTACGCTGAGCACAAGATTCGACTGTTATAAGTATAGTTAGAATTGTCACAGGCCGTCAAATTCTATGACTAAACGGTGGTACACACTGACACGCTTCTACTTACCAGACCGTATCTGACCTCCACAATCCACTGGATAACGCGATACCCCTGGGCAAGACTATTGGCAGATTTCAGGCTTCTGATTTCCCGGAACGACTGTCAAAAATCTACAAATAACTTCCGGGATCAACAACTTAACATGCTTTCCGAGGCACGGAGGGGGATGTAATGGATGATTATATCTTGTTATTTAGCCAGGAGCTGCTGTCACGCTTGGCTTGTATACAAAGTTTTGACAATGCCGTCTCTATGAACGGCCGCCAACGCGACCCTGTGCTCTGTGGCACATAGGCACCGCCAAAAGTCGGTCACGGCATTTGGTTCGTAAACTATCGAGACAGCTTATTGGTTAATAATATATTGTTCTAGTAGGTAATTAACAGACAAGGTTGTTGATATTTTATTCAGTGGATCAGGTACAATTGTAGGACGATAATTATACATTGAATTTGTTTGTTGTTTTGTCCTAGTTTGTTTTGCTAGATACTTGTACTTTCATTATTAATGTGGTCAATTAATTTTAGTTTGTCAGTAATTTTATTTATTTATAATGTTTTGCTTGGGTTGCCTCACTGCTTTCTTTTGTTTTCTCCCGGTTTAAGGGTCGACCACTCCTGTCTGTAGGTGTCAAGTTCGTCCCACCATCTTCGCTTGAGTCCCCGATGTCACCGTACTGTCTGAAATATCTATACATATAAATAAAATTGGAGTGTCTGTTTGTAATATTGAAATAACCGTTTTTTACTACATGTATATGAATATATATACGGTACATACACCAAAATAACATTTTTTTAGATTTTTGTCTGTCTGTCTGTTTGTTCCGGCTAATCTCTGAAATGGCTGGACCGATTTTGACGGGACTTTTATTGGCAGGTAGCTGATGTAATAAAGAGTAACTTAGGCTACGTTTATTTTAGAAAAAATCTTTTATTTTAGAAATTTGTTAGGCGGAACGTAGTTCGCCGGGTCAGCTACAGTCCGTCAAATCTAAGAAGTCCGATGACGTTTCTCATTTAACTTGCCGTGATAACTTTGTATGAAAGTTTACGAATAATCAAATTCATAATCCTAATTAATTACTATGCTGCCTATACACTATAACAACGAGTATCATTCGTAAGCATCAACTTAAATTTATACAACGTATTTTTATAGCTGTCAAACGGTACTTCTTAGATTTGACGGACTGTAGTAATTAATAAAAATCTTAATTTATTTTAGAAAAAACAGCGTAAAGGGAAAAAAGCATGAGTTTATGTATGTGTGTATGTAAAACAGCCTTTTTTTAGCATTTTGAATTGCTCATGCATACTGCGCTACCACGGGGAGATAGCGCAGTTATGTGGGACTCTAACCCACTAAAACTCCACGGTGTCCTCCTGTGCCGCTTATGGCGGGAACGCGGGCACGCGTTAGCACTCGCCGCGAACCCGTCGCAGCTGTCCGTCACCGGACCCTCCTCTGGGGTGTACCCCCATCACCCGGCGCACCAGAACACACTGTACGCCGTGACCGCTCCAAGGACCAAACCAGGACCTGGATGCCGGAAGACCCCGTGTATGGCACCCTTGGTCCCCCTGTGACGAGTCAGGTCAGTGGCCCCACCACCTACCACTACCAAGGTAGGGAGAGAAGCGCACCGTAATACTCCGGCCCTTATCGCTGACATCAAAAAGTGGTATTTAATGTTTTTTTTGCAAGACTTTAGATTATAGTCTGGAATAGCATATAAGTTACTTTTTATACCGGTATAATGTTGCCTTGAGATGATTAAACACTTTTCACGCGGGCGAAGCCGCTGGCAGAAACTAGTTACCTATACATAATTATCTTAAAAAACCGGCCAAGTGCGAGTCGGACTCGCGCGCGAAGGGTTCCGTACCATTATAGCAAAAAACGGCACAAAAATCACGTTTGTTGTATGGGAACCTCACTTAAATATTTATATTATTCTGTTTTTATTTGTATTTGTTGTTATAGCGGCAACAGAAATACATCATCTGTGAAAATTTAAACTGTCTAGCTATCACGGTTCATGAGATACAGCCTGGTGACAGACGGACAGACAGACAGACAGATAGACAGACCGCGGAATCTTAGTAACAGCGTCCCGTTTTTACCCTTTGGAAACGAAACCCTAAATATGATGCTTTTAAAAGAAAACCTCACATAAAATAATTATTTTGCATGTACAAAAGATGTCAACGCCAAGAACAACAAACAGTAATCGACCAACTCATTTTCCCTTGCGGCCTTTCTTTGTGCCACAAAACTTCTTTCAGCAAACTCGCAATAAACAAACAGGATATGAAAAGTAGCCTCATTTCGCTATAAAATGCATGTAAGAACCAGTAATTTCAGCTGCGGGAAGAAGCAAAAAGGATCACGGAACTGTGCGACCCCACACTTAATTAAAAACTTCACAACAGGTTGCTTCCCGCTGTGTTCAAGGAAAAACGAACACTATTGCAACTCACCTTGTTCATATAACTGTATATCAATCTACACAGGTACCTATTGTGTCAAACCTCACACAATCAGTTTGATCAGTTATTTCAAAAATTTAGACAAAGAGACGTCAAACAAAAACATCCGATTAGGAGTCCCTAGTTTAGTCGAGTTTACAGCGAAAACCTTTGTGTCGGTAAACTACTGCAAATTGTGGTTGCGAATCTAGTCATTGACGCTGTAATACCTATTCGAAATGATTATGCCTCACAGAATATTCGTAATCATAAATAAGGAGTGGAGGAGTTATATTGGAGTCCTTAGAATGTAAATGAGTGATTAATTTATGATAAATTGAAGCTTCTTGAACAAAAACCAATATGTCTGAAAAATAAGCTACACTTATGTTGGAAATAAAGCGTAGGCGGCGTAGGCGCTCCCGTAGCGGCGTAGCACCCCAATGTCTACGCAAGTGATTGGTACCACGAACGTTTGCTACTTAAATATATGTATATGTACATAACATCGTACTCCAAAAGACAAACCATGCTACAAATATGAGCGTAAACATATGAAATTAAAATAACGGGAACCATACAGTTGAATTTATTAAGCTTATAAGGAACAACAAAGCGAATCCGGTATGTTATTACGGCCCGTTTCGATGCAAAATGCCGCTTGGTTGAAATATGCGACACCAAATGAAATCATAAATTCCGGTAAATACGAGAGGAACGCGAGAGGTGCATCACAATGTTGTCCTGCCTCCTTGTAATATGCGTGTTCTTGTATTGTTTTTTTTATTAAATCAGACTACACAAATTTGTACGATTACATTAAACATAAAAGTGAACATACAAACTATTTGGGTTTCTTGGAAATCCCTTTCTCTTATTGTAGCATTATTTACCGAAGATAAAGCACATACGCAGTTTTTAATACCTTTTTTGTACCGTAAAGAGCATAATATTTCCCGAACAAAAAGAGCGGCTCGTAAATGGCCTTTGAAAAGAATCGGCAGGGAAGTTAGAAACATTAATTAAATCAGTAAAAAATTAAGAGAGTTATAAAGCTCTTAAAGTTTCAGTGAAGAACATGCCCTTTTTCTAGAGATGGAGTGGGATTGATAATGACCAGACCTTTGAACAATATTAAATGTGGCTTCTGTGTTTTATCATGATAAGATTTATGAAGTTTTACGTAATTTTGCCATAAACTTTGTAAATCTCTGACGCATAAGTAGGATTATTTTACCGAATACCTTTAAACAAGCAATTCTTGTATACATACTAATATTATAAAGCTGAAGAGTTAATTTGTTTGTATGTTTGTTTGAACGCGCTAATTTCAGGAACTACTGGTTGGAAATCAAAAATTATTTTTGTGTTGGATAGTCCATTTATCGAGGAAGGTTATAGGCTATATAACATCACGCTACGGCCAATAAGAGCGGAGCATAAATGTAAAAATATTCCTTTTTGAGAGCTTTCGTTGTGTGCGCTGTGTAAGTGATTAAAGTTACGCAAAATGCATGTATGTAGGGTAGGGAGGTTAGGGTAGGTAGGTAGCCAGTTGACGGGATCGAAGCCGCTTGGGACAGCTAGTATATATATAATCTGAATCTCGGAAACGGCTCCAAAGATTTTCATGAAATTTAGTATGCAGGGGGTTTCGATGGCGATAAATCGATTTAGCCGGATTTAATTTTTAGAAAACGACGTTTTCTCTATTTTCACCCGAGCAGAGCTCGGTCGCCCAGGTACTTTCTTCTTAAATGTCATAATATGACGCCTGAATTGTCTGAAGGGGTAGTCGTATGTGTTTAAAATACCCCCAGTTTTCAGTTTGGCAAACTGTGTTTAAAGGTGGAAACATACTTCCAAAACGCGACGCCATCCGACGCATTGCAGTACTAATCAATCCCATATATTCAATATTGTCATAAACACATAGACAACACGCCATGTGACACGCACTCCCGCGGTAACATCCAGTCGATCTGGCGCAGCGTGTTGCCGGGAAAGCTTCGCACGCATTGTGTTTCTAGTTAACACCCGACGCCACGCTTCAGTCAGTCGAGAACATCCTTGGTACAAAGAAATCTTTTGTAAATTTTAATTAAAATGTCGGATGAACAATTAATAGAATTAGTGAAATGGTACTCAGTATTATATGATATGAGTTCAGGCCAATAATAATAATAAAAATAAATTATTTATTTCAGATTCATCTAACGATTACATCCATATTTGTTAGTACAATTGCGAGCTTACAAACTAGTAAATCATTAATTGACATACAATAAAAATAATTGTATCATTCACATTATTTCAACACATTCAATGAAACAGTAATTGGCAGGTCCGGGTAGTCTCCCCGATGATGGTGATAAATCACTACACGACAGCGTGCAGCCGTATCCAGCGAGCCAATACTGTGATCATAGTGTTAGAAATAATACTAGAAACGAAGCTATGATACCAGCGAAGCGTGTTGTAGCAGCACGTGGCGTGTTGTATAAGTGCATGATTCGCATCGAGGGTCGACACGTCACGTCGCGTCACGTCTTAGTAATATGTTTCCACCTTAAGTCTTATGTGATAACGGGCATAATGCCATTAAACAGGCAATAATCAAGACTCTAGGCTGCAAATGAGGAATCTCTGATGGAAAACCCCAATTAAAACCAGAAACCTTAGCAGTTGCAGTGACCACTGCTCTAGCGAAACAGCCAACGTCTAAAATGTCTTAATAAATTCATTTTCCAGTTTCCGAAAATTAATTACCTACTAAAATCAAAATCTGTTCCAATTCAAATCACTTCTGACGGAACCATTTTCATGTTCCCGAGATTATTATGTTCAATATCGCTTGCGGTCAATGCCCTCCTTTGTAGCTTACGTAGCGAAATGGATGTGGTCACAGTGACGGACATAATTGTCCCGTGGAGTAGTGATATGCGATGGCAGACCGCGATGTAGTGGTTGCAAGCGAGGCGGACCTCCGAGTTGTCTTGGAACTCTGGAACTCAAATTATGTTTTAATTAAATGTTACCTGTATTTTGGATACTTCTTTAGGGTTGATTACTGATTTTATGACAGATCCTTGTTTTATTTTGTTGCCTCTACCGGTTTGGTTTTCGGCTGAATTTTGACGTGTTTTCTCCCAATCATGTAGGTAGATATTACCTTTGAAACTTACCAGCTAATACACTAGGAAGTGGTTTTGACGTTCAAGAAATCCTGATTATCATCCAAATTTCTATAAATGACTTTTGATTTTGATTTAGAAGCTTACGTAGCGAAATGGATGTTGTCACAGCGATGAACATAATTGTCCCGGGGAGCAGTGATACGCGATGGCAGACCGCGATGTAGTGGTCGGATGCGAGGCGGACCTCCGACTAGTCTTGGAATTCTGGAACTCAAATTATGCTTTAATTAAATGTACCCTGTATTTTATGTAAGTATTTCGGATTGGGAGTGATATAAAATAATTATTATAAGTTTCTAATCTTGTTTTGTTATTATTAAGTCTTCTTAATGCATATTTTATAGGATACTTCTGTTATCTAGATTTTCAACTAGATTTTGTCGTGACTTCCTCCAATAATGTGAGTAGATTGGTCCTTTGAAGCTTACGTTAATGGATGTGGTTGATATGCGATTGCAGACCGTGATGTAGTGGTCGCAAGTGAGGCGGGCCAGCGAGTCCAGCGACTGGCATGTCTTGGAACTCAATTTATGTTATAATTAAATGTAACCTGTATTTTAAGTGTGTTGGTTAATAAATTGGACTATTTATAAGTAAGTTTATCGCTGATTTTAAATAACCTTGTTTTTATTTTAACAACACGTAACATCACACCTGTTATCCCCGAAGGGTCAGGCAGAGATCCGCCATAATACAGGGTAGTTCTTCGAGGTCCCTCAAAACGCGGCCACACGGTCTTAATTCCTAACCTATTAAACATTCTGTCTTAGGACCAAATACAAATTACTCTTAATTATATATAGCGTTATATTACACCTTTACAATACTTAATAGACATTATGTCTCTGTCACACAATTTTGCTAGTTTCGCGAGCGCGCAACAAAACTGCTCCTATATTCAACAGCGCCAACGCGTCGCTACACGTTTTAGCTGCGTGGGCGCTCAGTAGCAGTATAGCCAGATTGGGCGATTTTTCGCCATTTAGGCTGTTAGGAATGGTGCCGGGGCGACTAAATTGTACGATCGGCGACTGATCGCCAATTACGCTACCTCAGGCGATTTCGGAATGAGACGGTCTAATACAACATTATCTGATGAATGGCAATCAAAATGCTTTTAACGGTTCATCACTATTGTTCATCATACTTCATTCGCGAGAACACAGGGAAAAAAAAGAAATGCTGAAAAATGTTTTAAGTGGAACCAATAATGATTCTTGTTAGAATTAGTTGAAATTTAAATTTCGAAGAATGTTTCGTGGTTTTAGTGAATACAGGTCGTCTTCAGTTTTTATAAATGGAAAAAAAATGGAAAAACAAACAACAATAAATAAATACAGGGAAGTTTCGTTTACAAACATTACTAAAAGTAATGTTTTTAACCGATGTTCAAGTGATTTATTTACGTTGTCAGATATTTTGTGAAAAAATAGGTGAAAGAAATAAACAGGTAACTAATAAAATCTTTTATTTTCTTTAAATCTATTCTTACATTTTTCTCTTAATGAACTGAAACTAAACTGAACTAAATTTTAGTATTGGGCTGATTTCCTAGGCAGGGATTAATAAAATGGTTACCTACATATTATTACTTTTTATGAAAAAAAAAAGTATAATCATTATTTATTATTTCTATTTAATAATGATTATAGATTTTTTGAAACGACGCAGAGGCATCTACTCGATTGCAACTCAAAAGAAAGTTATTATGTATTTTATTTATATGCATGTATCTGTTTCAATTTTTTTCTCGTAACTACTCGAATGTGTTTTTGTTTATATGTTTTCTCGTACCCAATTTAATAACAGCTTACCCCATCCCAATCTGCGCTGTTTTACCAATTATATCCCTCTTGCTTAAAAATCCGAACGTCTTACGTCATTTTCGTGGGCACCAAAATTTCAAAATAGAATATCTCAGTAAATTATGTAACGATAGAAGTATAATAAAAATTGTACGTAAACTCAACGTTCGTAATTAGGCAACAATAATTATTTTTCTATTGTTTCACATCTGATTCAGGTTTCGCGACCGTTGAGTGGTATTTTTACAGCGCTTAAAAATACCACTCAACGGTGTGTGTCTATTAATAGGAAGATTACTCAAAAAAAAATTTGCCACGAAAGTTACACGGAGAATACTTTTTTAAGAACTACCCTACACAAACATTTCGCCAGCTATGTTTGAGTCCCTCGTAATTGGAACAAGCCTATTGCCATCAACCGGGCACAGATCTGGACTCCGGGCTGCTACTGAGAAATACCAGATGGCAAACTTCAATAACACTTCAACCGACCCGGGAGTCGAACCCAAGACGTTATGCGTAGCAGTAGCGCTTGCGCCCACTCTTTGGTACGAGGCAGTTTTCTTATTTCAACAAGCCCTAATAGGATACTTTGCATTTTTATTTTTGGGGTGGTTTTTGACGTGATTTTTAACCGACTTCCCAAAAAGGAGGAGGTTCTCAATTCGAATGTCTAAATATATAAATTTTTATTATGTTTGTTCGGGCATAACTCCGTCATATACAGAGTTGATATGACAGAGGGGCATTAAATTACACTACGTATACTATACGTGTTTAGTATTAATTCGATAAGGTATAAAAATCAAAAGCACCATAATTGAGTTTTTTTTTTTCAAACAGACTAAATAACTTACAAATCAGAATAAAACGCAACCACCCTATGTAAACAAATTTAACTGACCTTAGATACCTAGGCGGTAACAAAGCAGCAAGCCGGCAACGTCGCTCGCGTTTTAAGGTGCATGACCTATGCGTATAGACATAATCAGCTTTTAGGAAAGATACATCGTGTTCAAACGCAGCAAAAACTTAAAAAATCATTTGAGACTAAACTACTGCTGCTATTTAATTGATTTTTGGTACAGAGCTTGAGAATGGTACCTAGTATAGGCAGTACCAAGGAAAGCCCCTCTGTCGTATCAACTCTGTATAAACAGATTTGCAAAATTCTTTTTTTGTTCGAAAGAAGTTTACTCCGAAATGGTCCCATTTAAATTTGTTGAAGATCTGATGAAGAACTTCGGAGATAAAAAACAGAACTCTTCAATAAAAGACGCCAAACCTGGAAGAGAGACTGAGACTTTCCGGATCGCTGCAATCGTATGTCTATTTATTGTTTAAACCATTTCATAACATACCATCACGCCAGTATGCTCTAAATAGGTACGAAGATGTGAACAGTTCACCCTGGTACACTCTCATTCCACCGGTTATGTTCAAATTATAACTAACTGTAGACCTTGTCCGTTATCTACCACTAAAAAGTACAAAATAAAAAACCTTTTTTACAAAAAAATACAAGCGGCTTCCAAATAAAAACACTACAAAGTGAAAAATAACTTCAATTTCGGAAGGCGGTGTCAAAAAACGAAGAACCGAAAACAGCAACATCGACTTCCGAAATTGAAGTTATTTTTCACTTTGTAGTGTTTTATTTGGAAGTCGCTTGTATTTTTTAGTAAAAAAGTTTTTTCTTATTTTAATAAGCCCTAATAGGATACGTCTGCCGTTTTTTTGGGGTGGATTTTGACGTGATTTTACTTTAACCAGTTAAGTACAAATTACCTAGAAAAGAGGTTTGTTTTTGGTATGACCTGCAAAAATTTCATATTCAACTACAAACTTCTCATGATCCAAAATTATTCCGCATTTCGTAAATAGTTAAAATTGAAATCTCGACATGCATACATAAGTTACTACAGTTTGAATTTCTGTACTACAAAATCTCATAAAGATTTATTAAATTCCTTGCTCGAAAGTGCTGTGGCTTCCACTTTAAATTTTAATAAAATCATTTTTCACACCTTGCCTACATAATGTTCGTAACGAGCAGCTAACGTTTCATGAAGTCTAATGGTTGTGCCAGACTTTCACTAATATGTACAACTGAAACAAGCTTTTTGTGTTAGTTTAGTTAGCGTACCGCCCAAAAGGGAATATTGAATAGAATATTATAAAAAAAAAATAATTACTTTTTTAAATAACCGTCGTGGGATTTCTCAAAATTTTTAATTTTGCTTTTTATTTTAAACTTTTGAGAGAGCAATGTTTGCTGCCGTGCCCCCTGGTGAGTTGTCACCATAACACCTATCTAAGAACATGCACCAATCAAACCCGAACCCGTAACTGAAAAATGCATCAAATCAGACTAGTTGTTTTGGATAAAAATGGCAACATGGATTTGCACAAACAAACATCCTCTCCCCCAAACACATATACCGTCTCCGTTCCGTCGTGGGTAAAAATTATGTCTCTCAAAAGAAATGTGGGCTTATTCCGAGTTTTTACTCTCGCTCGATAGCGTTAACGTAAACGATCTCTTATATCAATTTCTATACAAAAAAGAGGTTTCTCTCTACTATCATCGAACGTCGCATATCCAGTTTCAATACAAATTAACCTTTACGTTAACGCGATCCAGCGTGAGACAAAACTCTCACTAAGCCCAAAGATCATTGTCAAAACTAAGCTATATAAATGTAGAAACATTTGGAAAGTAGGAAGCAAGAAGGCACAATTTCAGTAAGTAGTCTATCGCATTAATATTATGCAAGAGGGCAACGTTCAACACGTCCGTAGCCGGGTCTGCGCTGCGCTACAAATGCGAATCTAATGCCACTATAAATCGTGCCCCCTCTCCTGCGCATATCCCCACCCTCGGCCCACTCCCGGAGCTCCAATAAGTAGGAAAATGTAGCGTGAATTAGTATCGATTAGGAACCGAGCATTTCAATCTCAGCCAATTCGATAAACTACAATTTCCATGTGAATATATTTATATCGAAGGCGCTTAGTTCGTTTCAGGTGTCGGAAATGAGATCTAATAATAATAGAATTTTTATACTCAGACGTAACAAAATACTTCGCTAAGTCGGGTAAATATAATTTGTCAATCTACAATGAAAAAAATGGGGAAAGGAAAGCCTCCAGGGTTTTAGGAATTTATAAAAGGGCCCAGGCTTACGTAGGTATGCAAAAGGTAGCTCAAATAAATAAGTTCAAGACTTGATATTTGATTTTTTAAACCAATTTGAGCTAAACAATTCCTCACAATAACTACCTGAAAGCTCAAATGTTTTTCAATAGCTAAATATTAAATAGCAGACGTGTACGGACCCGTACACGCCTACGCAGAAAGAAACTCAATTTTCAAACAAAGACGTAACTCAACACACCTTTACTCTCTACATGAATAATAAATTGAATTTATCAAGCACCTGAGGAAGAGTATCCGTTACTTAAACAGGTAAAATATTGAAATGAGGTGAGTACCTAAATTATTTTATTTAAATTTACATCACAGCGTTCCTGGCTTGCTAAATAAGAAAGTGTAGGGAGATGTACCGGTCTCCTCGGCTCAAGACGACCAACTAGGAGCCCGCGCATTCCGCATACATTACTGGCAGAGTGCGCTTTCTACTAAATTAAATTTTGATGGCTGCCCGGATAACGCTGAGTAAGCAACTCATTTTTTCGTAACAGTCATCCTGAAATTGGATATTAAAATTATATTTTGTCTGCGTGATAAAGACGTAGTTTGAACAATTCTTGGAGATTCTTTTTAGTCAAATAAGAAACTCATCATAAACGGTGAATTTATCTTTCATAAAACTACAACCTTTTTTGTCATTATTGGATCGGGAAAGTAGTAGGTCTAGGTGCAAAGTAAGGGCGGTTATGAAGTACATCCGATCCGAGTCCGTATAATTTCGGATCCGAAGTAGCCGTAGTACTTCTTGTAGGGAAGCTTACACACTACATCCGAACTCTATCCGTCATAATTTACAACATTTTAAACTCGAAACTCAAATCGAGGACACGGATCACGGACGCGGACGTGTAGTGCGTAACCGCCCTTAGTAGTCTTACTTTACTAATGGGACAAAATAAAACTGAAATCTTTAAGAAAACTGGAACCCTAATTCAATCTTGAACCTTGCACTGAGCGATTTATTGATCAAATTGGTGGTATGAAGGGGGCGCAACGGGGGAATGCTTGGCCAATATTTCTGCGCGCGCACGCTCTTGGTTCGTGGTTCGTCAGTTGACCCATGCTTCCCACGCTGAGATCACGCTTCGTTTTCTCCCAAAATACAGTCGCACACACAACTTTCTTTGCATAAAACGATGCATGATGGTTTTAAAAACGAAGGTATGAAAAATTATTTATAGTATTTTATTGTTTTATGAAGAAAGAAGCTGAAAAAAAAACAGTTGATAATTTATGATGATAACATATTTAATTATTTATGAAACTAAGACCGAAATAAAAAATAATGCTCAATTAAACATTATTTATTTTTAAGTAAATAGTAAAGTACTTAGTATGATTCTACAATTAAACAATTACTCTCATATTATAAAACAATAGCCCAGTACTTTAGAATGCGTACGATGACACATCCCCTCCACTATCGCTCAGCGTTCTTTTGACCTGTCGGGACCTATACTATTGTTTTTCCTTACGGGAGCCTATATGAGTTCTATAACCCACAAACTGATGCCCAATACCCTTTGTAAGACAGGTGTCCAGCAGCCGAATTGCGCAAGAAAATTCGACAAGGCGCAAGGTTTGACCGCTATCAAATCGACCAATCACACGAGACAGAAATTTACATCGGGTCATTCATCTCGCAGGTTTCCTAGCTCCTCATTATCCATAACGACTGTCAAATATCCTCAAATGACAAAGACCAACGTCTAGCTCTTCTTGCACTAACTTGCTTTTCGAGGCACTGGAACCCCAAATAAAAAGTCCAAATGTAGTGTACATTCTGACTTTGCGAATATCTACATAAAATTACTTCCAAAAAATAAAAGCCCAAAATCCCGAAGGCCGTATCAAAGTGCACAATTAGACGGGCTCGCACAGTACCTTATAATGTTTATTTGAAATTTAAACGGCTAGGTTAGCATCCCGGCTGCATGCCGGGATGCTGCGTCGAGACAGAACTAACAAGTTTCACGGAATTAATGTGGCGCCTTCTGCAAAGTGTCGTCGTACACTGTCGGTTCAGAAACGATAAGGGATGCTCATTCAGATAATAGAGTGCTTGACTGGATTATTTATAATTTAGAAAAAATAATTAAGCCGTATTAAAAAAGTATGTTTGATAATTTATCTAAAAAACGGTCTAGCAGATATAAATAAAAAATAAAATAAAGAAGCCTTTTATTAAAAAACATATTAAAATATTCTTATTAGAAAAACATGCAACTATTCAATTTAAATAAACCGTTTACTTTGTTATTGGAGTAGTACATTTAATTATTATTATTCAATATACTTAATTACGTTTACACTTACATATTTTTAAATGCATTTACTTTAATTTCTTTTAAATACTTATTAGTGTAGCTGTCAGCATCTAAAAAAAATAAAGTAATTTCAGCCTACCCGGCTATTATTTGACATCATAAAGCAGAGATATAAGCCATATTTAGGAAAAACGACGTTTTGCGTGACAAAATTCCTACACATACATAAATAAGGCACATCGGCGTTTTAGAAAAAGTTCGTGTTTTTAGAGCGTCGCTTCGTCTTTGTCAGTGTCACCTGCGTGACAGTCTAATAGAAAATTAAGAAATAGACAAACAAAACTTCGTGTTAATAAAGTACAAAACAAGTAAATTTCCCTAAAATTACTGCAAAGGAATGTTGAAATTGCCGGGATGAATCTTTAATGATTTTAGAAAGGTGACGGTAACATTTTCTCCGGATATTTAGAGTGACATTCTAAATGATTCATTAAAATAAAACTTAAGTTAAGGAACTATTTCATTTACTAGTTCGATACTAGGAAACGTTTTACATATATTAGCGCAGTTACTGGAATAATAAAATTATGCGCTCTTCAATAATGTAATCACTAATCAATGAAAGTCTTCTTCAAGGTTGCAAGAAACTATGTATAAGTCTTCAGTAAAAAATTACATCGCTTAGGTTGTATAAACATTTCAAGAAGCCAATAAAGGGAGGAGGTTCTGGGTAACTAATGTAACTTATCCTTTAAATACAACACTTCTTATTTTTTAAGTTCTAAGAATTAAATCTGCAAGCTCTGAAAAATAAAGTCAAAGAAAATGCGATATTTTCTCGGAAAAATCTCAGTTTGTCGTTTTAGTTTTCTCAGCAATCCGACGTCAGTGGAGAACGGGCCGGAAGGCGCAAATGTCCCGCTTTAGTCGGCACTCGACGCCACAGCCTAATCTTTATCCTCGAACAGTGTTGCAGTGTTCAGTTAACAGTTCTGCCGCGCCAGCTTATTATAACTGCTTATTGCCCCTCTGTGCCTAGACTATGTCATAATTGCGGAACTAAATGTGTGTGGGAAGTTCATACGAATATTGAAACTTATATAGCTTTGTGGCTGTAGAGCGACCAACTCTATTAGACTCACAGACACAAGCGCATGTACGAGTATTTCTACTTATTGAACTTTCTCTGATGATAATGATTATCGTCCTTTAACCTGGAAAGATTTAATATTCTTATTGTCCCGTAAAATATTATCCTCGAAGCAAACCGAAACTATGCTCAAAGTTAAAAACAAGTCATCAATAAAAAAATAGTTAAAACTAAAAAAAAAATTTGTTATTTTATAATATATTTTTTATTTACAACTTTTTAGTATTTTTTTTTTAGAATTAGGTACATATTAACATAAAAGTTTTATATATTTTTGAAATCACCTCTTAAAACCCTTTATCCCCCACGATTGCTTTGGAAGAAAAAAAAATTGGACACCCTGAATATGTCGCCTAAAATCCGCCATTTTTCTATTTTCCAATTTTAATGTAGCCAGTGACACTCGCAGGGTTAGGACGAATCGATTGACGTAAGAATCATCAAAATCGGCATATGCGTTTGGTCTCTAGAACGCCATATAGAAACAAACATACATATAGACTGATAAACACATTACCCTCCTTCGGCAGTCGGGTAACAATATATCGATACAAAATAACGCAACCAGTATATTAAAGAACTTGGGAGACTCCGTCAATTTCCGTCTTTATTCCAGAGCTGAGCGCGAGAAAGGCCAATTTAAATTAGTTGTTTCTTTGACTGGAAAGATTGATGAAACTGTCGCGGGCTTCGAGTTCAACACTTGAAATTATTTGCTTCCAAACTTTTGTAAAAGGTTGCTTCATTATTAGAAACCAAATATATACTTGTTCTGGTTTAATAATACCAGCCTGTAACTGTCCCTATGCAGGGTAAATGCCTCTTCTCATGCAGAGAAGGTACGAGCGTTGATCACCACTATAAATCTATGATCACCACGCTAGCTCAACGTAGGTTGCCTATTTCAGACTTACATTAACTATAAGTCCTGCAGCCGTATTGCGAAAGTGCGCAAAGAGTTTAAACTCTATCCAGCCGATCAAATCGGCCAATCACACAAAACAGAAATCCACATCGCGTCATTCATCTCGCATGTGATTGGTCGATTTCGTCGGTTGGATAGAGTTTAAACTCTTTGCGCACTTACGCAATACGGCTGCAGGTTTCCTCACGATGTTTTCTTTCACCGTTGTCAGTGATGTCATAGATAAACTTAGAAAGTACATATGAATTTGAAAAAGTCGTATTTGAATCCCCGATATCAATCACGAGAGGCGAGGTCTAACCCACTGGGCCACCACGACATTTAAACAAAACATACCAAACCCTAACTATTCTGGTTTAAACAATCTGAAATAACGTTCCATTTGAGAGTAAATTTTAAATATCCGTACAAAAAACGTATATTGTTGAACAATATTCGAATAGCCAAAAACCATTCCATGCTGTAAGGTAAAGTGGAGAATTACTCAGTAAATAAATTGCTGGATTTTTTGAAGGCTTTACGCGTTACCGTGATCAATGGGGAGGCTTTGCAGTTTGTAATGGGAGAATTTAGCATCTCATTCTACCGCGATGGTATCGCTATATTCTGTCTCTGTCTTTGAGTCTGAGGCTATTTCAAGAGGTCGTACAGCCCATAAGTAAAGTAAAACAAAGGGCTGTCAGTTCTTGTTAGCAAAGATTTCGGTTGTTTTTATTCTCTGGTATCCTGTCTAATTTGATTGATTTCCGAGTTCTTTACTAAAGGTAAAGTAACTTTCAGGATAAATTTTATTGTAAGAATTCTAGAGGATATCATATATAGCAACAATTTCTGAATGAAACATTTAATCTGAATGACATTCCATTAGCCCGTAAGTGACAAAATGAGATCCGAAACTGTGCACACGATTTAACTAAAAGCGTTCAAAAGCGTAACAATCAGCGCACATATCAAAACGTTGACAAAATTTTGCATTCGTTAACTTCGTAACATGCAATATCACTTTGCAATGGCGTCTAAAAGCTTGGAATAACAATGGCTGCATTTTTAAATGGTTCGAATGGAGCGATACATTTAAGTTAATTAGTGACTTCGGATGGAAATAACTTGAGGTATTAAAGATTCAGATGGCAAAGTGCAAATCGGTGTCGCTGCAGTCGCTGCTGCATTTAGCCTGTCGCGCTGGACAGGTCGGGGTTGCAGTTTGCACACTTACATATATGCCGACTGCTCCTCAAATAGACGCGCCGCCGCCGGTAGTGCGGGAGCTGCAGCCTCGGCGAATACATTTTAGATGAGTTGCGGGTTAATAGGTACGTCCTCTCTTTAAGATTCGGTCGTCAATGCTTGTGTATAATGATACTCTAGTTTGATGGAATCGCATAGGAAGTTAAGAAAATTTTTATTTAATGGTAGTCTTTTCAGAATCTTTACAAAATTTGTTGTTATTATATTAGACAAGCAATCAACGTCATGGCTGGTATCGTAATTTGTTTAGACATAAAGTCAAATGGGCCGATAAATCGCTAGAGAGAGACAGATGAGTTATGGGTTAATAGGTGGTTCGTCATCTTGTTAAGATTGTATAGTCGATGCTTGTGTAGACTGTAGCTCTATCTCGAACTTCATAGCAGTTTAGGAACAAACATTTTTAAATGGGAACGTTTTCAATTTATTTAGCCCACATTGTATTTAGTAGATTACACAAGTAATCATCGTTGTAAACTATTGTTGACATACAGTCACAAAGGCCTAAAAGTCGCCATGAAGCTACATGTTTATCCCTAGGAAAGTATTTTAACTAATCGCGGTTACACTAAAGATTCACACTCCCGAACTACGAAGGTAGAATCCAGACTACACTGAAAATAGCAACCTGTAAACGTGAAAATTGATTTTGACACACAGCTCTATATCTGAACTGAAACTCGGAAAGCCTCTTGTATAATGCAAAACCTATTTCCGGAATTTACCTGTCTGCCCTGAGAATATGACAATTGAAATATTGCCTCACCATTAGCTAGCAACGCTGGCAACACTACTTTTAGATTGGCTGTAGACTGTAGAACTTCAATTTAAGACATAATTGGGCAGAAGACATTTAGACAAGTTTATTTTTGTGCTAGTTCGCGTCTCGATGGGAACTGGCTTCTGTTTAAACTTGGAGAGATAATTTTAAAGCCAACCGTGTTTTCTTTTCGTGTTCCTTTTTCAATATGATTCCTTCAGTCGTCAGATTATATTACCACTTCTGAATTCTACAATCAAAGTCGTAATTCTCTCTCTCTTCCTTCTATAATAAATGATGATATTTAAAGGCAAGCGAGACTTTTTGTTTTCTTTGTTTAGGAGAAAAACTCCGAGCGAGAACTTTTGCGAAGTTTCCATCTGGGGATATTTATTTAATGACCCTGCTTCCATTTTGCCGAAAATGTTGAAATGAATGGCTACTCAAATAAATTGAAATAACCTATTCATACTCGGAACAGGTTTGGGAATAGGTTATATGAATCATAAGATTTCTTAAACAATAAACATAATAGATTTTGCTTGTAAGCAAAATGCATAAAAACTTAGACCGATGAATAATAAAGTAAAAAACTTCTCAAATCTCGAAACCGAAATTGTTGCAAACATACTTGACGTTGACGGCACATAAGTAGAGAAAGATTCCGTCGACAAAGTTTGTACTTGGTAAAGATGCAATGACAAAATATTTAGGCGGGGAGGCTGGTTTCGGGTGGTCGGGTATCATTGAATGTTTCCTGCTTTCACAACTTCACCAGCCGATCTTCCTCCGAATAAGTCTTGTTTTCATTGGTTTGTTGTACTTCACCGCGGCTGACGTGCTTTCCAAACTTCCCCGGTGCCCGACTGGAGTGAATACTCGATACATTGTACAATTTGTATCTTGTGCTCGCCACTTTTGTACTCGTGTTACGTATGGCTGAACTCGGAGCAAGATTTCTGTTCTCTTTCGATCTGTGATTTAAATTTAAATCTGACTTTCATCCTGTCCTATTGTTAATATTAAACCGTTCTACAAAACTCGGTGGGTAGATATCCTGAAGCTGAATTGGATACAAACTTACTTAAAGTTATTAATATTAACTAGGTGTAAAAGCCCATGTATCTTCCATTAATTGACATTTAGGGCACCTAACCAAGTTATTTCATATGTATTGCTATGTTGGAAAACTTGAGTAACCATAAATTAATAACTAATCTACCATTAGTCCATTAACAAGGCAACTGGCTCGGAATCTATTGTCCGAAGGCTGGAAGCGATCAATGTGAGGTTTGCTTGGGGGGCTGTGAAGTTAGATAATTAATTACGGCACCATAAAGCCTTGGTTCGGGTCGTTATAGTGCCCAGGAGCGTCGTAGCCAAACTGTGGTCGTACAATACCCTATTGAATCTAGGTAATACGTTTTTGAATTACTAGCAGATTAGGGGTCTCGCAGTAAAGGGGACGTGTGCAGGAAATTTGAAGAGCGTCGGCAACACAAGTTGGATTACCGACCGATTGATTTATAGGATGCTACTGCCTCATTCAATAGACGGCGGAAGGTGAATTTGGCTAAGAGGATCAGGAACCGTATTTTGCGAGTAAACACGACATTTACGTGTCGGCTACGTGTTGTTTTAGTACATTATACGTTGTATGAATTTATTGAATTCTTTATTGTACACCACAAAAATATAAGTACAGGACAAACTTTTTATGTTATTTAGTGTACAATTAAGAATTATTAGTGAGGGTACCTAATGCTGCAAATGTTTCTAAATGTGCTCGTGTTTGAGTGGAAACTACCTCAATTATTCTCTTAGGTAAAATAAAAGGCGACTAATTACCTACCTACCTATTTACTAAAGGGCGGCGAATTTCTTAAAATGTTCATGTAATCACAACATGTACTTAGGTACTAATGAGAGTATATACTAATTAGTACAACCCGTACGCTGCGCACTGAACATTGCTCTTTTTTTGTCAAATTTTGTTTGTGTTGACACGTGAAAACGGTGAGTTTTTCACATACATACTCAAGCGAAATGGAACTTTAAAAACCATATTTTCAGAATTCTTTCATATTTCTAGAAAAATAACGAGAGTCAATTCATCAATCACCGAAGCGCTATAATGCAGCGAATGTTTTAATTTAAATCAGGTGGGCGTCTAATAAGTGAAAATTAAAGAGTGATTGATCAATCTTAGCGGATCTACAATCAAGTGCCGGTGACTGAGCGACTGAGCGCCGGGAAGTGTCAATAATGTGGAAAAACGGTCCGAAAGAACTACCTACTGTCGAAAACAGATGCTTGCAGTTTTTTTGTTTTTAACCGACTTCGCAAAAAGGAGGAGGTTATCAATTCGACTGTATTTTTTTTTTTATGTTTGTTACCTCAGAACTTTTTATTGGGAAAACCGATTTTGATGATTCTTTTTTTATTTGAAAGCTGGTGCTTGTCATGTGGTCCCATTTTCATCAAGATCTGATGAAGAACTTCGGAGATATACATCAGAACTCTTCAATAAATGACGGTAAAACATTCGGGATAGATGCAATCGCATGTCTGTTTATTGTTTACACCATTTCATAACATAACATCACACTGGTACACTCTAAAGGGGTACGCAGGTGTGAACAGTTCACCCTGGTATACTCTCATTGCACCGGTTTTGTTTAAGTTTCATGTTATTGGGTTCATCTATTCTGGCTTCACTTTGGGCCGTATACGCGTAGGTACCTAGCCTATAGAACTGGTACATTATGTACCACAACTAAAAATTAAAAAAAAAAGATCTTTTTTACAAAAATTACAACCGACTTCCAAACAAAAACACTACAAAGTGAAAAAAAACTTCAATTTCGGAAGTCGGTGTCAAAAAACGAAGAAACGTAAACAGGAACACCGACTTCCGAAATTAAAGTTATTTTTCCCTTTGTAGTGTTTTTGTTTGGAAGTCGGTTGTAATTTTTGTAAAAAAGTTTTTATATTATTTAGTTAGTACTTGGATAATGTTTTGAACGTAGTTTTTTGTGTTTTGATTTTTACAACTAGCTGTGCCTGTGGCTTCGGTCCCATCAACTGCCTAGTTGCCTACCCTACCCTATTTACCTACCCACATTTCCTACTTACCTAGACCCACCTACCTACCCTACTTACCTACTTATTTACATACCTCTCTACCCTGCCTACCTGTACCTTGCTACCTACCCTACCTGCCTACAAATTTTTTTCTAGTGTCATTCTTCCGCGGAGAATCTTAACGCTTCGCCTTTCAGAAAATGACGTCAAACGCACAACGCCATCTATCGAATATGGAGTTCAACTGTCCGAGTATCTCAATTGCAATTTACGTCTTCAAAACTTTAAATTCATCTAACTTTGGATAGTGTGAACCGATTGCGATGAAAGTCAAGTGCCGGTGACTGGTAAGCGCCTGGCAGTGTCAATAACGCGGTTAACCCGATGTAGAGAAGAGAACTATCGGCTACAGAAGATGACAGGAAACTGTTATACTTCTTTATTATATTTTAACAACGTTATATTCTGTTGGTTTTTCTTAAACGTGCTGGACTTAGGCTATTAAATCTATAATATTTTTTGGGGTACTTGTAACTATATAAAGATAAGGTAAGTACCTTCCCATACCAAAAACCATCAAAATATTATTTAGACAGTATTTACTGTAACGTGTTTCGCAAAAAATAATAATAAATAAACTGCCGAAGGAGGGTAATGTGTTTATCAGCCTATGTATGTATGTTTGTTCCTATGTAGCGTTCTAGAGACCAAACGCGTTGGCCGATTTTGATGAATCTTACGTCAATCGATTCGTCTTAACCCTGCGAGTGTCATTGATTGCATTAAGATTGGATAATAGAAAAATGGCGGATTTTGGGCGCCATATTGTGGAGCACCAAATTTTTTTTACATAAATGCATATCTATCGTGTGATTTCAAAAATATATAACACTTATATGTTTAAATGTACCTAATTCTAAAAAAAGGACTAAAAAGTTGTAAATAAAAAAAGTTAATTCAAAAAATCTAAAAACCCGACTGCTTAAAAAGCGAAGTCAAAAGACGTAAACAAGATGACATTCTTGCTGTGCAATTATAGGATACATCTGGTTTTGGTCAGCCAGATCGCGAATATATATACTCCGACTGCACAGCATGATTTTCATCTTGTTTACGTCTTTTTAGTTCGCTTTTTAAGCATTCGGGTTTTTAGACTTTTTGAATTAACTTTTTTTTTTGTTGTTGTAATTTGTTGGCCTATGCATGTACGACTCAAGCCAAAATATAGCTCCTACAACTCCGTACAGACAGAGTGAGTTTCATAATATTCACTTGTGAATAAAAAACTTTAAAGTAATCAACGTTCAAACAAAAGGACCGTAAACTTCATCTTGTTTACGAAGAGAAGCTGTTATTAAATTTTCAAACTCCACGTTTTACTTATACCTATCTAAGTTAACCGCTGAGAAACTACCAATCAGAACGCTGTATTTGCATGAACTGAGTTTAGTTGAACTAGTCGCAATTAGTTTCATTGGTGGAATTGGCCCTAAATCTGCTATTCATTATATCTCAGACCAATTTAAATTTCTCGCTTTTTATTAGTCTACTTCAAGTTCAATCGTTTCCAGTTAATTCGTCTTCAAAATACCTAATAGACAGTCCATTAGCAATTACAAATATTTGCAATTAAATAAAAAAAAACATTGCAATACTTTCAAATGAACCATTCGCCGAAGCTCGTTGAAGCTCTTCGCTTGTCTACATCTCTCTTCATAAATAACGTTCATTAAATAAATGTTCCATTATTTTGTTTAAATAATTAGCGCCTATTTATCCTACTTCTATTATAAACGTGAAAGTTTGTGGGGATGGATGGATGTATGGATGGATGTGTGTTCCTCTTTCACGCAAAAACTACTAAAGAGATTTTGATGAAACTTTACAGAAATGTAGCTTAAACATTAGAATAACACATAGGCTATAATGTATAAAGATATTAGCTTCTGCCAGCGGCTTCGACCGCGTGAAAGTCAAAAATTATCCCAAGGGAACATATTCCCGGGATAAAATTATCCTATATGATATTATATCTATCTCTTTGCCAAATTTCATCCAGATCTGTTAAGCTGTTTGAGCGTGAAGAAGTAACAAATATACAAATACACACTCACAAACTTTCGCCTTTATAATATTAGTGTGATAGTGTGACTAGCTCCTGCCAGCGGCGTTAATGTCGAAAATTATCCAGAAGGAACATATTCCCGGGATAAAAAGTATCCTATGTGCTATTCCTGACTATAATCTACCTCTGTGCCAAATTTCATCCAGATCCGTTCAGCCGTTTGAGCGTGAAGAAGTCACAAATATACAAACACACACACACACACACACTCACAAACTTTCGCCTTTATAATATTAGTGTGAAGTGTGATTGGAAGAAGTACTAATACCACGCAGCCGGAGCTGCGGGCGGCAACTAGTACTTTATAATACCTCGAACGTGCCTTTGGTTCTTAGAAAAACTATTCTTTGTGACTGATAACGAGACAATTGCTACCTTATGCACGTGTGTCTACTTTTGCCAGTCTTTATAGCTATGTAAAAATATTAATTAACGCTTCACCGTAACTAGCTTCGACGCTGAGACGTGTATCCCTTGTTTTTTGCGCAGCTTCAGAAGAAACTTTAATGAACAAGTAAAATTAAAAAAATCCCGACACATTTTTATTTAATGCTACATAATTTATCTAGTAGTAGACACGCTTCGATCGTCAATCCATTGAACACGTAATTATGACATAATATCTTGCGAAAACAGCCCGAATCCAACAGTAAAACGCCCATAATTTTTGAACGGTTGTACCGATTTTCATCAAACATAGCTAAGCACATCTCTTGATAAATCACCTCTCAAACAAAAAAACGAAATCAAAATCGGTTCATCCGTTTAGGAGCTAAGATGCTACAGACAGATACACAAATACACAAAGACAAAGGTACACACGTCAAACTTATAACACCCCTCTTTTTCTGTTGGGCGGAGGTTAAAAAAAGCATTCATTAAAAGAGTTCTGCGTAACTGTATCTATATGATTATTGCAGGCTTAAATTTCTAAAAACACATTAATTTTTAATCAAGTGGAGTGGAGAGTGGGAGAGTGCAGCTAGTGGTATTCTAGCTCGGAGGAATTGACAGGGCCGTGGGGAAATCAGCGCCGTAGCGACATGCGAACCAAGCCTAATTCAACTTCGTACCTACGCTACGTCTAAACGATCCCGACGTCACCTCATTTTAATTGCTTTAAATACGCAATGCTTTACCAACTATGTATGGGTCGTTAAGCGCGTACGTAAATGAGCCAGCCAGCATTTCTGGCGATATTAGTAACGGTAAACTTAGTATTGCTACACAGTTGAAATGGTGACATTGTAAACCTTGATTAATACTTAAATATTTTAAACCAAAGCAAGTCGGCAATCGGCAATCAACGCAGACAAAAACACATACTTAAGGGCCTACATGCGCTTTAGTACCGTAAAACGGTAACTTTCTAAAGCATCATACTCCTTAGTAACGGCTAAGTTAAAAGGTTTGAAAAAAATACATATTTATTAATGTTTCATGTACATTATTTTTTAAACATGGTCTTTTCGCATAACAAATAGTTTTGCTGTAAAAAAATAATTAGCAACGCGATATTTTTCGCAACTTTTGGATACCCCTCCACAACGACTTGAATGTTTAAAAATATTTTTACACAGAAAAATTGATGGCTGGTATTTCTTCATAACTGAAATAGCATATGTAAATCAAATAATATTTTCCAAACAAAACTGTTCAAAAGGAGGTACAGTATTGATATTTTGGCTCCGAGCGGACGCACGGCCAGTACTGCGTTAACATTGGAGCCATATCACCTTAAGCCGGGGAGTATATACGCCGCGATGATAACGCAGTACCGCAGGCCGTGCGCCCGCTCGGAGCCAGAATATTGAATATTGAACCTCCTTTTGGACAGTTCAGTGTCCAAATATTCTTTGATTTACATATGCTATTTCAGTTATGAAGAAATTCACAGCACTAAAGCGGTGGAAGGCCCTTAACAATCTCTGCAAGCACTGACGATTATTTCACCTATAGAAACCTACAATACCGTTGAGTTCCATAGGGTACTTTTTATCCCGTAGAAAAGGACGGTTTCTAAATTGTAGAAGCAAAGCCGCGGCAAAGAGCTTGTATATTACAGGTATTTATTATTAAGTGGGACTTAACTATTAAGCTTATAGCTATTATATATATATATATATATTCTTCGTTCAATAATAACATATAAATAATATATATATATATATCAAAAGAACTTCTAAACATAGTTTGTTATTCTCCAAGCATATTGATTTGAATTCCAGCGAGTTGCGATAAGAAATAAAACATTGTTTTTTTTGTGACTTGTAGCACTCAACACGCTCACTTCTCCCAGGACAATTGGTTTAAAAGCATCGGAAACATGACGCTTGCGAGTACTTACATTATTTCTACCACTTCTGTTTATCATAGCCGAACATAATTATATTGGAGAACATTATTTAGTTCAGAGCGAATAGTTCCTTCTCATCATCATCATCATTTCAGCCGAAAGACGTCCACTGCTGGACATAGGTCTCCGCCAGGCGTCGCCACATTGACCTATCCCGTGCGTCTCGCGCTCATCCAGCGCCTTCCCGCAACCTTAACCAGGTCATTTGTCTACCTAGTGAGGGGACTTCCAACTTATCGTCTTTCGGTTCGCGGTCGCCATTCCAGAACATTTCGGCCCCATCGGCCATCCGTTCTGCGAGCAAGTTGCCATGCCCACTGCCACTTAAGTTTCGCAATTCTCTGGGCTATGTCGGTAACTTTGGTTCTCCTGCGGATATCCTCATTTCTGACGTGATCGCGCAAGGAAATGCCGAGCACAGCCCTCTCTCCTTTTATATCAATGCAATGATTTTTATTACAGAGGGAACATCAAACAGTAGGTCTCTGTGGTGCAAGCATTGTTATTAGTAATTAATATTTTATAAATGTCATCGTCATTGTTTTCGGGTTGAAATTAAAAATAAACTTTTTTATATAAAAATACAACCGACTTCGAAATAAAAACACTACACAGTGAAAAATAACTTCGATTTCGGAAGTTTTTTGTTTCTTCGTTTTTTGACAACTACTGCCGAAATTGAAGTTATTTTTCACTTTGCAGTGTTTTTATTCGACAAACGGTTATATTTAAAAAAAAAAACTGTTTTTAGTTTTTAGTAGTGGTACGTAATGAGCAAGTTCTATATTAAGGTACCTATAATGCGCGACGTTATGCCAGAGTAGATTACCCAAATAACTTAAAACTTGAACATAACCGGTGAAATGTGAGTGTACTAGTACACATCTGCGTACCTCTTTAGAGCGTACCGGCGTGATGTTATATTATGAAATAGCGTAAACAATAAACAGACATGCGATTACAGTAATCCTGAAAGATTTGCCGTCCTTAAATAAGAGTTATGATATATATCATATATCCGAAATTTAAACGGGACCGGGAATGGGACATGAGAAGCCCCAGCTATCAAATTAAAAAAGTATCATACAAAATCGTTTCAGCTAGTAAAAAGTTTTGAGGAGACGCACATATAAAAAAGGATAGTATTTAAACGAGCGAAAATAAATTCAAACTAAAGGTGTACAAAATACTGAATACGGCTAACTGAAATACTAAGTGAGCGACAAACAATGGGCGAATTCAAAAAGTTTAAAACAGCGACTTGACAACAAAAAATTGTCGACGGAGCCCCGCTGTGCTGGGCTCCATTTTCTGTCTGCAGGGTCTAAAGTAACCTAACATGAATGAGATGACGGGAGCTAAGTTCGCTCGCTTTGCTCACTCACTATAATAAGTCTAGATCCCCTTCGAACCTAACCTATCCGTGTCGGGGTTCTCTAAGCTCCCGAACTCGTTTCGCTTGCTCTTGGACCAATTCGTTGAAAACACAAATACACCCGAATTCCCGCGCTGCACAGCGATGTCGCCTTCATTTACGATGAAGTCGCTTGGAGTTGTTTAACTATTTTTAAAAGAATAATATGCTAATATAGAAAAATTCGTGAATGAACCCCAAGTACAATAATAGTATGTCACAATATTATTGCTGCAGCTCACAAAAACCTCCTAAAAGGTTTTTGTGAGCTGCAGGATTACTCAAACCGGATAAATAGTTACTTAGTATAATAGTCGCCCATTCAGTATATTTTTCGTCCGGTTAATAATTTCTCTATAAAAAATACAATCGAATTGAGAACCACCTCCTTTTTGAGGTCGGTTTACAAAATTCTCATATTCGTCTTGCTTATAAGTCAGCCAGCACCCACCAAGAATCACATCAACCAAGTAACACTAAACCAAGTACTTGAAAGTAACAAAACTTTTTTGTTAAAAAAAAAAGAATTTAAAATTAGAACTGTCACAAATAAGAATTTGGACTAATCCGAGTAGTCCAAATTCTTATTTGTGACAGTTCTAATTTTCTGCTGGTCGTACTGATGCCGCGACGATGGTAAGCGCTTTTTCCTTCTGACTTTATCGAATGATTTACCAATATACATAGGTAAGATACAGCTAAGTTGTGGTTGCCAATCTGACGTGAAATGACGTACCGCAAGCATCCTGGCAGGCTGAGGCCTTATCTATATTAGGCATTTAATTGGATATTGATATAATAGAAACTATGGGTCACAGGGTTTCTGATGACACACAATCTTGGCTTACCTGTGAATATTGGTATTCCGGCGATGACTAGATATTAATTGAGACTTTATTGGTGTCTATGTTGAGCTACCTGTGTTGAAGGATCTACGAAGGATTATAAGATGACAAAACCGGCCCACTGCGAGTCTCATTCGCGCACAGAAGGTTCCGTATAAACAGCTAAATTCACCAAAATAAATAGGCAACATTACTAACGTCCATAAACAATGAAAGCACCGAACATTGCTCTAACGAAGGGACAAAATTAACTATGCCGTCTACATCAATATACATTTTTTTTTACTTTTCCAAACACATTTTATAAGTTGGTCGACTATTACTCGTACACTTGTGAGTATCTACTAAGCTGTGACAGTTTTCTTTTTTACTTCTTTACATATACTACTTGCTACTGCCGTAAATATTTCACATATCCAAAGGCAACTATTTAGCTGTCAGTGCGCTTCAGGGCACTTGACTCTAACAAAAAATAGCCATTTAAGGCGATATATACGCCCCAATGTTAACGCAGTACCTACTGGCCGTGCGCCCGCTCGTAGCCAAAATATCAATATTGAACCTCCTTTTGAACAGTTTTGTTTGCAAAATATTAGTTGATTTACATATACTATTTCAGTTACGAAGAAATTCCAGCCATCAATTTTTCTGTGTAAAAATATTTTTAAACATCCAAGTCGTTTTGGAGGAGTATCCAAAAATTGCGAAAAATATCGTGTTGCTAATTATTTTTTTAAAGCAAAACTCTTTGTTATTCAGAAACAGTAGGACTTCTTCTGCTTCTTCGTCCTGGCTAGCACGATAGTAAGTAATTTAAATTTATGTCACTACCACGGCATCGTTGGTGGCAATGCATATATGTCACTTTAGCTGCATATTTTCATTTACCAATGTAAGTAATTGTTATTCAAATATGTTGGTATATACAAACTTTGAGTTTCACATTGAGTTTGGATGTAAAGTTCCTAGTTTTCATACACAGGATATCTCATTTGCATTCTAAAATTGTAGTTGTTTCACGTGTAAGTTAACCAATTTTTAAACACATTTGCTTTATAAACAGAGTCACCTTTTCGAATGAATCTCGTTTCAATTCAAAATTTTGCCAACCCGCAAAAGGAAAATGAATAAGGTGCAAGTAAAAACTTAACCCTAAGCTGCTAATTATTAAACTAATATTGCAAAGTGATGTTATAACTTCTTTTCCGGAAATTGGTGTTCCTGTTTTGTTTTCTACGTTTTTCGGCACCGACTTCCGAAAAAGAAGTTATTGTTCACTTTGTAGTGTTTTTAGATGGAAGTCGGTTGTATTTTTTTGTAAAATGTTTTTTTTATTTTTTACTTTTTAGTTGTGGTACCTAATAGGCAAGTTAAGTTAAGGTACTCGTACACAAATCAGATAGGTTTGCAGGGCACATCAACATAGATATTAGTGTTTGCTTCACAGTAATCGGTTGTCCACGCACATATTTGTAATTTCTTGGCACTTTAATGTTGCGGGGAATATGAAGCATAAATTTTGCTAATAAAACAATCGTCTCCGTGGCGCATTAGTCGAGCGTGCGGTATATAATATCTTACGCCCTGGCGCCGTAAGATCGAATCCGACTGTCGACGGTTAATATTTTTGTATATTTTAATAAAATATTTTACATTTGTTTCTTCAATTCATTGCTAAACGATCAGCAAGTCTTCTTTATATTTGAGTTGGAATATATTAATTGTCTACCCTCTAAAATGATAAATCATAGATAAGTTAGTTGTTGTTCATCGTCATAATGCTATTGACTATCGGGCTTTCGTTACGTTTATAGACATTATACCCTGCAAGTTTTGAGAAGTGCTTTTATTTAAGTCGTGATTAATTGTCGTAATTGATTGAAGGTGCAATAATATATTTATATTTAGTGATAAAAAATGTTTTAAGTCAGAAAAGGACGGTCGCAAAATATTGTGTCGAATAGATGGTGAGGTGTGCAAAGTTGGTTTTAGGTCCAAGAAAATTTTACTGTGATTGAATGGCTATCAAAAAGTCGTGCACCAATCGGCTATTTATAAAAATATAAAGGGGTGATTAAATTTGTTTTTTGTGAGTGATGTTACCTATTATTAGTGAGATTACAATAATTAAGGATACCTGTATCTTAAAATCTAACTAACTAACATGTTTATTCATATCACTAATAAGTAAATTACCCACAGTGTATCAAAAATAACGTTAATTCTTGTCCGACTTCGAATATTTGTCATGCACAAAACTTTATAATTTGTAATTATAATTTAAAAAAACCTAGTCACAAAATATTGTTGATTTCCTGTTAAAAATTGTTTAATTTTTACTTCAATATATTTTTCTCCAATAATGTTCTAATTATCAGGTAAATTACAAAATTATTTTTACAAAAATGAAAAAAATGGTTTTTAATAATGCAAAAAGTTAAAGCGTTGGTAAGATTCGATCCTTAGACCTTTGATTTACCAGACGATTGCTTATGCACTCATGCCACGGGACCAGTTAATTGAAACATCTATGTTGATGCGCCCTGCAAACCTATCTGATTTGCTTTGTGTACCTACCTATAATGCCAGAATAGCTTACCCGTATATCATGAAACTTGAACATAACCGGTGGAATGAGAGTGTACCAGGGTGAACTTTACACATCTGCGTACCCCTTTAGTGCGTACTGGCGTGATGTTATGTTACGAAATGGTATAAACAACAAAGAGAAATGCGATTGCAGCAATCCCAAGAGATTTGCTGTCATTTATTGAAGAGTTCTGTTGTATATCTCCGAATTTCTTCATCATATCTTCAAAAATAGAATTTTCAAAATCAGTCCACAATTGACGGACAAATCGATAAACATAAACAAAAAAAATAAACAAAAAATTTAATTCAAAAAATCAAAAACCCCGACTGCAGCGAACTAAAAAAACGTACAAGAAGAAAATCATGCTGTACAGTCGGACGATACGCGATATATTCGCGAGCTGGCTGACCAAACCCGATGTGATGTTTTTTTAATTAACTTTTATTATTTATAACTTTTTAGTTTTGATTTTATTCGAATTACATTTAAACATATAAGTGTTATTTTGATACCCCACACGATGAGTTTGCCCCACAATATGGCGCCCAGAAACCGCCATTTTTCTATTTTCCAATTTTAATATGGCCAGTGACACTCGCAAGGTTAAGACGAATCGATTGACGTAAGAATCATCAAAATCGGCCTACACGTTTGGTCTCTAGAACGCCACATAAGAACAAACATACATACATAGACTGATAAACATATTACCCTCCTTTGGCAGTCGGGTAAACATAAAGTCATCGAACATAGAACCTCCTCCTTTTTGGAAAGTCGATTAAAAAGTTTTTTTGTTTATGTGTTTGTAAGAGGCAATCTCTGGAAGCACTTATCGTGTTGCGAAAATTTAACTTTTAAAATCTGCGCTTTCCCTGTGCGCTTTAGGATTTTCCCCTCGAAAAATATACCATTCCTGAGGGACAGGTCACTGTAGTAAAGCCAAGCAAAAAATAAATCAAACCTAAGTATATAAATCTTTGTAGAATTTCATCAATTTAACATATCAATAAAACGCTAGAACCAGTTCAATCACTGGAAACTTTCTGATACAAAGCCCTTAAAGTCGAAATTAAACAATCGTAGTCGGGAATGCAAGCCCTTTGCGGAATGTTGCGGTCGCGCTTTGAGCCGCCCCGTCTGGTCCTGGTAAAATATTCCACTTTCATTGAAAACGTTCAATGGAAGGATAGAAGGCTACATTTTTCCTTTCGTTTGTGTCTTTAAATTAGTTTTTCGACTGATCATT
The DNA here is from genome assembly GCA_947562075.1 of Orthosia gracilis. Lineage (NCBI taxonomy): Eukaryota > Metazoa > Arthropoda > Insecta > Lepidoptera > Noctuidae > Orthosia > Orthosia gracilis. The sequence goes on from OX387270.1 coordinate 11,101,755, forward strand.
CTGATAAAAAATTTGGTCAGTATAATGTTGCACCATTTTTCAGCGTTATCGATGAAAAACGGTTACATACGATTAAATTGGAAGCCGACGACAACATATGAACATCAGTTTGTTTTTGTTTACCGGGGGAAACCTTAAAAAGGTGCCTGGACTTTTGGGGACCACGGTCTGTAGGATTTATACCTCTCTTAAAAAATCCTAGTGATCACCATAAGCACATGGAATCCCATCACCTCTTAAAAAACCACCCCGGAACCTCCTTTATGCAACGCCTGATAGGGCACATACCTGGGGAGGCTGAAGAAGCGGCTCCCATGAGCCTCACTGTGCACGGCAGCACGTGATCACTATGCTGCCGTCTTTCCTGGCGTCACTTGGTGGGCGGACAGAGTCCCCAATCTGACCGCCCGCGACCCCGGAGTCCCGCCTGCTTATGACGCAGGCAGAGACGCCCTTCTCTCAATTCAGCCAGGCTTCGAAGTGCTGCAGGACGGCTTCGGCAAAGCCTTATAGCCGCTCGCGCCACCGCTCGAGGGCGTGGCGCCGGTCCTGCCGTCTCAGCCTTACTACAGAGATTCCCGGCACGCAATCACCTTTCTGGCGGATGATGCGAATCCGGTTATAAACCCTCGCATCCATATCCGCCAGAATGTCAAGCGGAGGAAAGCATGCCAGGAGTGTTGCCGCCTCAAAGGATATTGAGCGGTATCCTCGTGCGATACGAATGACCGTTTTCCGCTGCAGGCTGATGATTTTAGTCTTGCAGCTTCGGACACCTGACAGTCTGTTTGACCCATAGATTTAGTATGCTTTCGCTAATGGTTTGACCAAACATGACGAAATTCTTCCCGGACGAAAACATACGTAGATGAGAAAAGGCTGGGAAAATGGCGAGTGATCAATGGAAACCCACTAAAAATGGCGAGTGATCAATGAAAACCCACAAAAAATGGTGATTGATCAATTAAAACCAAAAAAAATGGTAAGTGATCAATGAAAACCCACTGAAAATGGCGAGTAATTAATGAAAACCCAGGGATTAGTGAAAACTCACTGAAAATGGCGAGTGATCAATGAAAATACACTGAAAATTTCAGTTTCACTGATTCAAGATAATTAAATCTTAAATAAAGTCGGTTTACTGACGATATTTGAACGTGACAACGTCATAAGAAAATACTGATGGAATGGTTGCATTATAAAAATCGGTTGTCTGTAAAGTCGGTTTACTGACGACACAAGAAACGACACTAGCGGACCGATGCTATTTATTTTAATATATCACTGAACATATATTTAATATCGAAAGAATCATTACCTTAATCGCCGCAATTATCGTTGCTATAAACAATTGACACCACATTCACTTTTCACTGTACTTCATACTTGACGAAAACATGTAAATGTATTATTGTATAGCAGCTGTCCACGCGGACGCATCGCTCACTCAAGTAGGAGAGAGACAGATGTCGAACGCTGCCAAACGCGGAGGCCGATTGTGCCTCTTTGTCGCTCGTTCCGAGCTCTCGCTTGCACTTCAAGCCTTAAATGGAACGCCTCAGAGCGAGGTAACGCCGCATGAGTCATATTTTTTCGCAGCCGGCTCCATCGATTTATAAAACGTTGTCACGTCAAAAAAGGATGATTTTTAATTACTTGGCTACGTTAAATTAATTTTGTTATTAGGCAAACTAAAACAATCTCTCAGCTTACAAGACTGAAATTAAACTTATAACTTCAGTAACTACCTAACGATCCGAGGACCTAAACCTACATATTGTCTACATAATATCAACATACATCCTACACATCTATATTTCATTAATTAATACGACCTATACTAATCCATTAGCGACCAACAAAGCTGGTTCTGATTGAGATTTCCTTTTGTTTGAAACTGCGTGAGGGCAACAATAAATTGTGGTAGCAAATCAAAGTGGGCCCAGAGAATTGCCCAAGAATCCGCTTTAGTATCCCGCGGTCACAGTGACAAGCTCGGGTTACGTAATACCATTGTTATAACTCTGCCCTAATGAGACCCTTTATGTGGACTGTTTGGACACAGTTGCGAATCAACTTTGATTCAATGAAATACTGTTGTTTTCATATCTGAACAAGGACTGCAGACTGAAATTGTTGGGAATATTTTGAATAAACATTTGATTTTGAAGAACGAAACTATTTTTTTCCCGACTGCCGAAGGAGGGTAATGTGTTTATCAGTCTATGTATGTATGTTTGTTCCTATGAGGCGTTCTAGAGACCAAACGCGTTGGCCGATTTTGATGTTTCATCTGGTTTTGATCAGCCAGCTCGCGCATATGTATCCGCCGATTGCACAGCATGATTTTCTTCTTGTTTACGTCTTTTTAGTTCGCTTTTAAAGCAGTCGGGTTTTTTGTTATTTTTAAATATTTTTTTATGCAACATTTTGTTTAGAATAAAATATTTAAAGAACGTAATGTAGGTTTTATTTATTTACAAATAAAAGCAAAGAAATTAAAACGTGATTTGATTAAAGTAACTACCTATACTTTTTAATTGTAGTAATGTCTCTATTGGCATCAAACAGTTCAGTAACCTAAATAAAGTACAGAAAAAGAATCTAACTTTTATGAATTTAGCTATCAAAGTTTTAACTTAAACTAGGTAGGTTTCCTTTGATAAAGAATTTAAACTGAAATACATACATTAATTTGGTGACAGACTACGTCGGTTAAAGTATGTATAGCTTCCTCGACTATTTAGGTACAGTCGATCAAATAAGTGTTTAAGTATTTTAATTATGCGAGATGGTTGATAATTGTGTGCATTTCGTGACATGCATTAGAGCTCGTTTGCAAGAATTTTCACTCAGATAACTTGGACTACAAATTAAGTGATTTTGTAGTTATCGATCTTCTTTATTTCTTAAAAAAATATGTTGCCCACATAATATAACGTAAAGGTTGTCTGTAAGAGATTGCCCTGTGCGATAAGACCGCCCATTGTACACTTTGTTTGAACATGTTTGTTCTGTTTGTATTTTTAAAAAATATAAAATAGTAGTATAAAGAATATAATAAATAATAAATATTCTGACAATATTTTTTTTATTAAATCCTTTCCCCACACTAGGAATATCTTCCTGTATCGTGGGTGCGATTACAAACATATAAACTCACATACACAACACCTAGAGCCGGAACATCGAAATCCGTAGATCATACAAAAATTTGTTCCGTGCGGGAATCGAACCCGCGACACGCAGCGCAACAGTCAATCGCTCAACCACTGCGCCAACCGTGCGCCCATTATAAATCCACACACACAAACAGATGAGACCAGCACCCTAATTGCGTATGTGAATTCGGCAAGGCAAAGGGTTTGACCGCCATCAAACAACCAATCACAAAGACGGAAATCCACATCGCGTCTTTCATCTTGCATGTGATTGGTCGATTGATGGCGTCAAAACTCTTTGCCTTGCCGAATTCACTAACGCAATTAGGCTGCCCGAACAACTATAAATCTGTAGGGGCATACAAATATTTGTTCCTTGTGAGAATTGAACCCGCCCCACGTAGCGCAGTAGCCAATGTGCCAACCGTACTTTTTGCAAATTATCCACTTCACGACCAAAAACTACTAATTGTGAGAAATCTTTCTTTATTTTGCTGACTGTACGTATTTAACTACGACGTCAAATGTCAGGGGTCAATTTGAATTGGGTACATGTTGGTCTTGCTGGGTCGTGGGGTCATTAACGCCGACATCACATCAACCGCGACCATTTCAAATGAGCTGACCCACAGGCCACAGATAAATGAGAGGACGAGCGTTTATTTCAATTAATTTGGTAAGTTCATATGTCGATAGCGATACTAGACTAACAAGTTTTTTCGCGCAGCTTCACTCCCGTGGTCCAACTCACAGAAACCGTGAATTTTCCATGACAATAAAACATTTTTTTTATTATTACAAAAAAACCGAGTGTTAAAAAATAATTAACTGAAAAGAGGGACACAAGTACTAGATATTTTTCAGTTAAGTAATTATTTTTTTGCAGTCGGGTTTTTTATTATAATAATTTTTTTTTTTATTTCAGACTTTTTAGTTTTACTAAAGAACGAGTTCTCCAAAGAAGCTATGTGGTAAAAGATTATTTATTTTGCTATCAAAGTAACCTATCTTTGCTTACCTTACTTGAAATTTGTGCCAAAATAGTTACATATTATAAGTATTAACTACGGTATTATTTATATTTTTGGAATGGTCTATTTAGTAGATTTCATTTGAAACCCATATTCTTGTTATGATACGAAAAAAAGATAATAATTATCACCCCATTTTTGGGGACAGGGGTGCAATATTTAAAAATTATATTGCCTATATCACTCGCACAATTGAGACGAATTCAACGACACCGCATATGTGTGTAATCCGTTAAGCCTTTTGGGCTGTAGAAATGCGTGTCATAGAACTGGACATAAAAACACCGATCGAATAACCATACCCTCCCGCTGTCGGGTAAAAAGTAGCCTAACACTAAGCAGTTTCCCATCAATAGTTGCTTTTTTCGAAATGAGATCTATTACAAACAAATACTTTTACCTCTTGAATTAAGTATAACTCAGTTCAGCAGTTTAATGATTCAAACCTTCCTTGCTGAGAAATGCATACGATCGTATTAGTAAAAAATATTATTACATTCAAACCCAATTCACAAAATTCACTTATCACGAAATTATTTAGGACAGCACTCTCACACTCCCCATCGACACCCCGACGTGTGCCCTTTCAATATCCTATTAATATAGGGTTCGTCCATTACGAAGCAACCCTAAATTACTCATCCACTTTGAATCAAAATATCTCACATAAATTTTTACTCAGTAGGTACTTTATAACTTAAGCTTATTTATTGGCAGGAATCCTGCGCCAAATTCACATTACCCATTCATTAAAAGTTCCAACGTTTTATTAACTTTGCCGCCATTACGTTGCTAATAGTGAATCAAAATGGCATCATTAAAAAGTTTAATTAACGTACTCAGACTTTTCAATGACATTTTAACGATGTTGCGTTAACCTTGAACAAACCATAATACATTTTAACAAAGTAGGAACCCTAACAAAACCCCATAACATCGTGCAATGAACGAAGAGATTTCCAATAACAGTTTACGAGGAGTCGGCACAATGAGTCATCAGTCACACAAAGCCGGTAATTCAACCAGGACGTCGCCATGTTATCCGGATATAACGTAGCAGCTAGCTAGTGCTACACGCCGTGTCTAGCGAGTGGCAGGCACTAATCGCACCTCGTCAATAAACGAAGCTTTGAAACTGTCTGATGACCGAATACCGGCGATTAACTGCCGTCACTTTATTATCTACGCAGTCACAACGTTCTGCATATCTTAACTTTACCCTCCATCCGACGTTTTGATCGGATCACTGGGCTCCAGTTTGTTCAATTAATAGCCAACAATCATACTAGGATTGTCAATTAAATCAGTAGAAAGCGCTTTAATCCCGGTCGGATACTGGACACAATTATTCATCAGTAGAACAAAGCCGGGTAATCCGGCCATATTGACCGGTTTGGTGGCGTCGCCGCACCCCTTTCGTTGTGTATACCCGCCCTTATTTGCTTGACAGTAGGTGTCCACCGGACTTGGCTGACCATCGACATCGTTAAATTTATTTTACCCAAATATTTCCTATACACATCCGCGTTAAAGCAATTTCATTATAAGTACGCGTGCCTACCTATTAATAATGTTCGTCAATAATATACGAAGTGACTTTAATAAATTATTGATTTTCAGGAGCTCTCTTTTTTCCAATAAGTTTTTTTTTTGACGTGATAACGTCTTTAAAATCGTTTTAGTCGGGTGACATGTTCAGAAACTTGTGTCACACCAAAACCTCACGAGCGCGATCGCAGGCAGTGTTGCCACCTCAAAAATTATTTTGTCACTAGATGCAGTGTAAAATGTCGCCATATTTTGGCAATTTGGCTTGAAAAAAAACCACCAGTTCTCGCTAAAATATTTTTATTAAAATTAAGTACTTTAAATGTCTGATATTAAAAAAAAGTAATTTTGTAACAGTCAAAAGGGAAAAAACAGACTTGGTTAAAATTCGTGATTTTGAAATATGATAGTTATCTTCCATTATATCTTCATCATCCATAAACGCCGCCGACGTTGGCGCTGAAGATGTTTTTGGTTATGATAGATCTTTAAATGAGTACTTTGCGTTTTTGCCGATAACCACAATGACATCGCTAGGCAATTCGTAATTGAAGCATTTAATTTTCAAAACTTTCAATCTGTTTGTAATAAAAATTATGGCGTTAAGTAGTGGACTGGCCATTTTGATTCGTAATTTACTTTTAACGATGCTCATAACACTGAAAATTCTTTCAATTTCATCATAAGAATGAGGTATTTTTAAAATTTCCGTCTCAAATAAGTGTTGCCAAATGCCATATTGAAAAATCGCCAGAAATCGCTAAAAATTTATTAGTCGCTAAACGATGAAAAAATATCGCTGAGAGCTCTGAAAAATCGCCAGATCTAATGACAAAATCACCAAGGTGGCAACACTGATCGCAGGTATAACGAGAGAGAGACGGACCGATCTCCCGTCTCATCTCGAGCGCTGCCAGTCATTCCGTGAAACTTGTCACGCGGAATCCTCACGAGCGGAGGCTGGCATAGCGTTCGAGTGAGTGGACCGATCTTCCGTCTCTCTCACTCTAGCGGCATACAAACGAATGGAGATTTTCTCGTGCGGTTAAGTTTTCGTTGAATGTTTAACAGTGAAACAAATTGTGTTTATCATAACATAGGTTTATATGTAGGTAAGACGTTATCACGTAAACATCTCGATCGTAAACCTACTTTACAAACAACCAATTTTTTATCTATGTAAACTTTTAAAGCAATTAAGTCAGATTATATCCCTATTTATCGAGGGATTTCAAGGAATATTTTCTTTGCCGGATTATACGATTGGTATAGACAGCGATTAAACCTGACATTTTGAAGGCGGATGATATTGGATAGGGAATAACAGAGTTGATAAAATGCCGCCCAATCTGAACCACACTTTACTTAAGCCGATTACCAGCAGGTAGGTGTGAAATCTGTTTTCACGTGCTGCCACCACTTATCTAGGAAGCTAAATAAATGTGGTGCTTTGATAAAAATTGGCTGTTTTATTGGTAGACACCCTAAGTTACCTTTAAGTTAACAGTGAATAGGTTACTTCTAGGCAAGCTAGCTTCACCGTCGCGTCGACCACATCATCGCTTACCATCAGGTGAGATAGTGGTCAAACGCGGGCCTATCAATAAAAAAAATGTAGAACATGAGTACTATATAAATTTTCTGCCTGTAGTATGAGTTTTTGAAGATTATCTCGAAGTATAAGGTCAATCAAACTTTTCCTAAAACCTTATGTTTGTTTATAAAGTAGGTATCTTTTGTGCACCAAATAACAGACTGCAACCAGTTACTTGCACGCTGGTGTTTCTCAGCTGGTTACCACTTACTGACCATTTGTAGCAACTGAAATATTCAGCACTAAGACGAAATATTTTTCTTGAACTTCAACCCGCTAATATTGTCCATTATAAAATAGATAAAGCAAGAAAAGAAAAATAAAGAAAAGTATTTATTTGTGACCCGCACAGGAACAGTAAAGGGTATCTTCATACACAACAAGATCGAAAAACTAGTAGTATTCCAACATTAAACCACGAGTATAAAATACTGTGTTTCTATATGAGTATGTAATACGAGATCTTCACACAGCAGATAAATAAAAAATAACTTCAGTGTTACTCTAGAGGTGAAGGCTTTCTAGCAAATGGCTTTAAAAATATTTCATTTCTGGAATTGTTTCGAGTCAGAAATAGCGCCAAGTGACAGTTAAACTGATGTGTTCTGCTCTGAAACTGGGAGCGGTACATTTATTAAATGTCCCGGCTTAAAAACGGAACAACTAGACTAGACGAACTCATCCGAGAAAGTGATAAGACTGAGTTTTGGGTAATCGCTTTAAATAATTGGAGTATTCAAGCTAATGTATTTTAAATTGATTAGAGAGATGAGATATTAATAAGTGGGTCTCTTATAAGATGAAGTACGTCTATAGTTTCTATAGCCCACCTCACTTGCGAAAACTTTTAGGTCTTCTGGAAGTTTGAAAAAATACAAAAAATAATTAATTTTCACGGTCACCGAGAAATTTCTTTCTGCTCTTCAATCTCGTGCTATAGAAATTTGTAGAGTAATTCCCAACACATGTAATAGATATATTATAACTATGTCCCGCCATATGTAGCAGGCAGGTCCTACGGAGCAAGACGTGACTAGACTTGGAAGAAATTCGATTGCTCGCGCGGTTGCCCCGCCAACCCGCACGATCATCCCGAATCAATTTAAGATTAGATCTAAATTTCATATGAAATCGATATTGCGTTTAAGTTTAAAATGAACGTGTGTTAAGGTTTTAGTTGTAAATTAGTAGGGAGTAGTTTTTCAACCCGTTTTATCTACTGGCAATCTTTCAAGGGGTGAAAGTACTCATGAATATAGACAATTTTTAATGTTATTACTTAAACTGAAAAAAAATGTGGTTCAGTACATTTACGTTCTCGTGAGAAGTACATCTGGAGGAAGTGTACCTACATCTTTCGTTTGAGCTCCTAAAAACAGAAATTAAAAAATAAACAGCATTTTTTTCAAATTTTCCGATTAGCTCCAATATTAAACGACGTACCTACTTTTTTATTTTATTTATTTATTTATTGGCCTATCTACAATTGTTACACTGTTTATTCTAATAATACAAGCAATATGGTACAATACTTAATTAACAATAACTACCTATACACCGTGAAATTTAAATGGTTGTTTTCCCGCAGCGAAATGGTTTTGTCTATGTAATACAATCGTTTCGTAGTTATATAAAATATTAGAAACAAAAACTGGCATATTTAACATTGTGAAAAACTAAACTCGAAAGCGATCACGAACCAATAGTATACCTCCCGATATCTACGGCCGAACGACAGCAGGCCGTTGACCCGGGTGCTAAGTCACCGTCGAAAGGATTAGGTTCGAAGGCGGCTCCGTTTGATCATGTTACGCGCGGGCTAGATTATGCCGTATAATTACACGCGAGAGCTTATTTTACTTTAAACATTTAATAAATCGGTCTTTGCTTTGTCGGCTTGTGGCTCGTTCGTTTGTTTTGCGTGCAAACTTTTATGCCGTATCACCACGTGCGAGAGCTTATTTGGGTTTGACCATTTATGCATCGCTTTGCTTTGAGGGCTGCGGCGCCGGCGCGTGCGACGCCAGTATTACCTACAACAATACATGTTACGTCTAGTGTTACTATTAAAAGCCGCGAGGCCATTGACCCACGTGCTTTTCAATCAGCTGTTATCCAACATGTTATTCAAATTTGACACTAAAACGCACTTGACACTAAAACGCACTTGATGCGCACACTCGCGAATAACGTGTGGGTTATTTATTGCCCAAAAATGTTCGTTACGCTGGCTGGTTGAAAATACCAACTCGCGTAAAAGTTGATTCATCCGTCCACAAAATGTTCTTATCTTGGTTGGCGATCAACCACTGACAAAACGCAATTCTGTTCTGGGGGTCATTTTCGTGGAGAGCGTGAACACCGCGAAAATGATAAGGATGCTGTCCTTCAGAGTTGAGTAGTTTCCAGACGTGGTACTGGCTTACGCCAAACCTAGCCTCGGCCTGGCGCGTACTGCGACGCGGATCCCGTTCGAAGTACTCGATGATCTCCTCGTCGAGCGCTGGCAAAATAACGGCTGGTCGACCTCTGCTCTGTGCATGTGCCGGTGCATGGAACTGTCCATGATCTAGTAGCCGCTGTGTCGCCGCTACGATCGTCCGTGGAGATGGGACTTGGGGTTCAGAACCCCGCGAAGACGGAGCGACTCCAAGTGTTGCCGCTCTGCTTAAAGTCGCCGGGCAGCATGGGAGTCATAATCAGCCCTAGCATACAGCTGCACCATAGCGAGGTACTCCACATTGGTGTAATTGTAATGTCGATCCATTGCAGTTTACAGTGATGGCGCGGTAACTGGGTAACACCATAGCTCTTGGCAAGAGTTACGATCGTCCGTGGAGATGGGACTTGGGGTTCAGAACCCCGCGAAGACGGAGCGACTCCAAGTGTTGCCGCTCTGCGTAAAGTCGCCGGGCAGCATGGGAGTCATAATCAGCCCTAGCATACAGCTGCACCATAGCGACGTACTCCACATTGGTGAAATTGTAATGTCGATCCATTGCAGTTTACAGTGATGGCGCGTGCTGCGCGTACGACATTCGCGGGAAAACTAAGTAGGTCAGGGTCACAGCGGGCCGGCCGCACGGGTAAAATGGCGCGCAAGCTAGTTTATGCCGTATCACTACACGCGAGAGCTAATTTTACTTTGAACATTTCTAAATCGGTCTTTTCTTTGTCGGTATCGCGGTGATTTTTTGTATTGTTCCGTGCAAACATTTTATGTTTTATCACTACGTGCGAGAGTTTATTTTGGTTTGACATTATTTTGTGCATCGGTTTTCTTTGTAGGTGGTGACACGAGTAGTACCTAGTACCTACAAGTTACGTCTAGAGTTACTATTGTTACTCACTTTTTCGAGTTGATGAATATTTTTTTAATTATTTTAAAACAGAAACATCGTTATTTATTTACTTTAACTGTATACTTCGAAAGTACTCCTTAAGGCAAGTCGTTCTGCCGCGGGAAAACAACCAATTAAATTTCAGGGTGTATATACACTTAAATAAAGATAAAATACGACGAACACGTATAAAAGGGCAGGGGTCATAGGGCGTCAAAAAATTCGTCCACATCGCTGTCAACGTGAAAAGTGCCCAGAACGCTGGCAGCATTGCCACGTTGGATGGCAATGCTGATTCTCTGGCCAAGGAAAAGCCCAGCCCTCTGGTCACGTGAAGAGTCGACTAACCGCTTGCTTACATCTCGAAATACTCGAAGAGCACTCGGACCCCATGGACCTAATGTTTCAACCCCAAACGGCTCAAATATATAACTTCCAATAAGGTTGTTGTATTTGCGCCGTTTGAGGTTTTCGGCACTAGCAGCAGCTGCCCCAGCACAGCCCGCCGTGCTAAGAAGATGGGATGGCGCAAGGGTGTCGACACATGTTGCATCCCACACCAAAGGCCTACCCACCTTCCATGGCATTATGGTCATCCCGTCTGGTCTCTTCCCATCGTCGCGCGCCAAGCCATTGGGTTCTAAAACAGCTGGCACACCGGCGGTGACAAGAGCTCGACGTATGATATCATTAATGCTGGCGTGCCGTGCTAACCGACCAGCGCTCCTACTGCAGGATAGGCCATGGTGTCCGAGGCGGTCGACTGCTTCACCACATTGACAACGATGTGGAGCTCCGCTGGGAGCGCCCAAACGCAGACATGTAGCGGATAGCAATATGGCAATATGGTACAAGCATAGTATACAATATGATGCGATAGACACAGCATGCAGAATCAATATTATAACATTCATAAAATTACAATAATAGTGCAGAAATAACACTTACAACAACTAGTGGGTAGTTTTACAAACACAATAGGTACAAAGATGACAAGAAAAAAAATATATATATGGTAGTTACTTTTGATGGACTTGGCGCTTGAATTTTTGAAGTGTTGTTGAATAAATATCTATTGATTCATCGCAATTATTTAGCAGCCTGCAAAGTCTGGGGATGGGGGAATTGGATCCCGATACAGTTTTGCGGAATGGAGGACGCAATAGTGTGAGTGACGCGGATAATTGTAGGGTAGGTTAAAATTACTTAACAACTGGGGGCAGTCAATTTTACTCTGAAGTATTTTAAAAAGAAAAATTAAATCTATTTTATCTCTTCGTTTTTCGAGTGAAGCTATGCTAAATTTTTCAAGACGTTTTGCATAGCTCGGTACTTTTTTGGCTAATCCTGCAGAATAGGCAAGATGGTACAAAAATCTTTTCTGGGTCGTCTCTAACCTAAGACTATGTGTTGCATAATGGGGACGCCACACAACCGCGCAGTACTTTTACCTGTGAATGGCTGACTTGATATTGAATCAATCCAAACGCGGATACAGAGGGGGTGCAACGGGTCCAATTGCCCCTCCTGGGCCTGGGCCTTGTGGTCAACAGAAAATTTATCTCCGATGCCTGGCGCTAAATTTTCGAGCTCGCTACGTTCGCTCTCGCAACAGAAGTTGTCTACATTCTGATCTTTTGAAGAATTGTCAAAACCTGAGATATATCTTACAATGAAGTCCAAATTTTTTTTTTCTTCGCTCGCTCTTGACCACAATGGTTTTCAAGTTTACATTTCATCAAAAATCCTACTGGAAAACAAAACCAAAGAGGTTACTAATCCGAATAGAAGGAACAGCATTTTTATCATTGACACCTCCCCATAAAGAGGCATTTGCCCCCCCGTTTAGCGACATTCTGGATCCGCGCCTGAATCAATCGTAAATATTGTGGGTTCATGTTTCGAATTCTGCGATGGCTAAATAGTATTGTATACAACAACTATTACTTATCGTTTCTACCTTTTGGGACCAAGTTCAATTATTTCTAGATTATTAGGTACTTAGGATACCTAAGTACAAGTTTAATGTAATGTTAATGTAATTTTATGTACTTACCCAATGTTCACTGAGTTTACAGTCGGCTAGTTAGTAGTTTCGTGGTTTGTGTATTCATTCGCTTCAGTGCGGTACTTAAATATTTTTTATAGAGGTATAGACTGTAGAAAAACATAATTATGTTTTAATTTAACTTGTTATTGTTTCTACATTAATTTTCGAGACAGTTACGCGCGTTTAACAACAAATATTATATTAAAACAAACTCCGCTTCAGTCTGTCATTGCTAATTCGAATTAAAATAATCTAAGTTTGTTTGACACAGTGACGGTTGACGGTTGGTTAGTCGCCGCCGCGTCGACACTTCAACATCAACTTAATAAGAACAAAGGGTTCCAATATCCATTATAATATCTGAACCAGCTGTTTCAAATTAACCCCATAACTGTTTAATTAATTTTCATCTCGCTAGACCCAAGGGAGGTATAGTGCCACTGCCATGTCAAATGTTCCTATATTTATAGCAGTATTGAATATATTTTGCTTAAATGAATAAAACATAGAGCTGAATGTAAATTATGGCATTTTCGTTTAAATTGGCGGAAAATTGTGCTTCAGTAGAAATCACGCCTGAATCGTCCGAAGAGGTAGTAAGATATTTATAATAGGCCCAAATGGACCTCCCAAGAGAGATTAGTGTCCATATAAACGCCTAGTTTTTTTGCGGTTTTTGAGTAATCTATGGGCACTGAATCATACACTATCGGCGGGAGAGACTGGTGATTCAATAGGTTGAGCATGTATCTACCACCAACAATGAGCGCTTGCGATTTGTTTGGGTTCAGTAGTAGTCCATAGGATTTAGTCCACTTGTTAATATTTTCAAGGTCACTGTTGATGGCAGCCACAGCCTCAACGAGTTCACCTACTTTAAAGTGACGATACAACTGCAAGTCGTCTGCATAGAGATGATAGTTAGAAGAAATGACCTTAGGGATAGCATTTACAAAAATCGAGAAGAGAAGAAAGGACGACACCCTGAAGAACGCCCGCATTCAATTCACACCATTTAACAATTAAATAAATAGGAGTTTTGTGTGCATTATAGAATAAGCGTTGCATCAACATAATTTAAGACTTTACAGCTCGTGCCCCTTATGACATGCGGTAGGAGCCTTTTTGTTATCGCACGATTTTTATTTTTGTTTTTATTATTATTTGACCATTTCTTATTTTTTTGTTTATCTCTTGTGTCTCCTATGCGGGTCACAAACAAATATATTTTCTTTCTTTCTTATCTTGGTCCAAAAACCATTGAACTAATTAGCTAAGAGATCAACAATAGTTTCACCTAAAGGCCTATTCCCATGACGCGTCGTTCGCACACCATGTGTAAATGAGCTGTTGTTTTTCTATTGTCTCTGTAATTAGACGCTTAATGGTCTAAAATAATCTGAATCATGCGAAGATTACGCTTTATCTTATTTATTGTGATCATTTTAAACTTATCTGCTTATATGCTGCATATTTTGTATGGGATGTCATCATCTTAAGTTCTATTTTGGTCCTTCGATATAAACAAGCCCATCCATCAATAATTGATGTCATCTGAATAGTGACGTACACGAACCTGAACATTGTTTATGTTTTTTATCATCATTCACACCTGTACCATTGCATAATTGCGTAATACACTAAATCCAAAATCACAGTTTCCATCACAACTGTAAGCGAGTTCCTGATTCACTAATTGACATGTTTTTAAAAATACGCCTACTCGACAGCTTGAATCACGCAACCTACTGATGAATTATCAAAGTGAAAGAGTTTGCGAATGATTCCATGAATTTATGGTATAAATGCACTGAGGCTGTTGTTCTTCATGGGGCAGATGGAAAATAATTCTGCTAAGTTTGTACCTCTACCTACCATCTACTGGTTACTTGGTTATACCAATGTCAACGCAGTACTGGCTGTGCGCCCGCTCGGAGACAGAATATCAATATTGAACCTCATTTTGGACAGTTTTGTTTGCAAAATATTCTGACAGAATATCAATATTGAAGGAACCCTAGCCATATTTTTTCTGTGTAAAAATATTTTTAAACATGCAAGTCGTTTTGGAGGAGTATCCAAAAGTAATGAAAAATATCAAAGTCAAAGTCAAAGTCAAAGTCAAATATATTTATTCAACTGGGCCAAAAAGCGGCACTTTTGAACGTCATAATTAATCATAAAATAAAAATTGATTCTACCGTGCATTCGGAAAAGTAGCTTGTTATGGAGAAGAATGCACAAGAAACTCCATACTTACTCTTTTAAAAAAAAAAAAGTGTTTTACAATATTTACATAAGTACATACATTAATAAATTCATATATGTGAGGACGATGCACCCAGAATAGCACTATACACTATACTACGTACAGGTATAAAGTATTAAAAGCATTAACAGGTAAATTTATGAATGTGATAAATAGGAACATGGTTCTCACATACTTACAAATATTGCAAACATAGGTAAAATACCTAATTCAACACCAACGGAACAGTGTGTGAGTCAAATTCTAAAAAAATAAAATAAAAAGCAATAACTATGAATAGGAATATAAATTAACAAATTTGATTTTGTCCACCCTAAAGATTGCCCTATGGAGCAGGACCAGCATGTTTCCAAGCATTCTTATCTTGAATATAATCATCTAATTTGTAATATGCTTGTTTACAAAGTGTGCTTTTAACTAAAGTTTTAAATTTACCTTCATTTAGTTTTAATATATCACAAGGTATTTTGTTATAGAATTTAACACAGTACCCCATGAAAGATGAGTTTACTTTAGCTAGTCTATAAGATGGTTGATCTAACTTATCTTTATTTCTCGTATTACATTTGTGTCTATCACTGACTTTACTAAAGAGATGTATATTTTTCCTTACATACATAATATTTTCATAAATGAATTGGCAAGACACTGTCATAATATTAATATTTTTAAATAGTTCCCTAAGAGATTCTCGATGACTTAACTTATATATTGCTCTGACAGCTCTCTTTTGCAATATAAATATGGATTCAATGTCAGCCGCTCGACCCCACAGTAAAATACCGTATGACATAATGCTGTGAAAGTAACTAAAATAGACCAAACGCGCGGTTTCTACATCCGTTAACTGTCTTATCTTTCTAACAGCATAAGCGGCTGAGCTTAGCCGACCCGCAAGAGATGTTATGTGAGGACCCCATTGCAGTTTGTCGTCTAGAGTGATTCCCAGGAAAACTGTTTCATTTACAAAGTCCAGCTTCTCGCCATTCAATATGATGTCGCATTCGGTACTTCTAACATTCGGTAATGTGAATCTAATACATTTGGTTTTTTTTTCATTTAGTATCAAATTGTTTGCTGTGAACCAATTTTGGACCTGAAGAATAGAGTTATTCACATCAAAAAGATTTTGTGACCGCCGATCTATTTTAAATATCAAAGATGTGTCATCAGCAAACAATACCATCTTCGGTTGATATTGTAGTAATTGGGGTAAATCGTTAATATAAACTAAAAAGAGGAATGGACCCAATATAGAGCCTTGAGGAACACCCATTGTCATTTCAGACCCTAGTGAGTTAACGCCATTTACCTGAACTTTAACTTGTCTGCCTTTTAAATATGATCTAAGTAACTCAAGGGCTGTATGTCTAATTCCGTAGTGCTCGAGCTTCAACAATAGTGTTTCATGGTTAACGCAATCGAACGCCTTCGAGAGGTCGCAAAAGATTCCAATGGCGTCCTGTGCTTCCTCCCAGGCGTTAAAGATGTTCTTTATTAGGGTGACTCCGGCGTCAGTTGTGCAACGCCCTTTGGTAAAACCGAATTGTTGATCATAAAAGATGGAATGTTTGTTAAAATGACGCAGCAATTGATTGAGCATTAACTTTTCGAAGACCTTACTGAGAACCGGCAAAATTGACACTGGCCTATAATTGTTGGCTTCTTTGCTATCCCCGGATTTAAACAATGGAACCACTTTACTGTGTTTCATGAGGTCCGGAAAAATTCCTTGATCGATACTGGTGTTAAATATGAAAGCTAAATAGGGTGCAATAGTTTCAATGATTGGTTTACACACTTTTACAGATAGTCCCCAAAGATCTTCTGTTGATTTAATTTTTAGATCTTTAAAAGCTTTTAAAATAGCCCGGGGGTTTGTATGTTGAAACTTGAACTCTGAAGGGCACGCATTTACGTTATTTCTAAGTAAGGCAGCAGAGAGTGCGGGTGAGGAGTTTAAGGCCGCTGTAGTTTTAAGAGGAATATTAACAAAAAAGTTTTCAAATTCCTGAGCTACCTCTATATCTGAGTATATGGGGCCATGTGCAGTCGCTAAATTAAATTCAGTATTACGCAGTTTTTTCCTACCTGTTTCATTATTTATTATTTTCCAGGTAGTTTTTATTTTATCGTCTGCTGATTTTATTTTATTGCTAATATACAGCGCTTTAGCTATTTTGCATGTAATCTTAAAGGTTTTTGAATATTTCGCAACATATTTATCAAAACTAGTATTATTCATATGTTGCTTTAGGCCATAAAGTTCATATAGCTTTTCCCTGCTTTTACGAATGCCTGGAGTCGCCCAATCGCTAAATAGGAACTTGGTGTAAATACTCTTCGCTTTCAGTGGAAAAGTGTCATTAAATTGCGTGTTGAGTACTTTAAAAAACTCGGCATAGAAATCATTTGGGTCATCTATATTTATAAAGTTTTGAACACATAATTTACTAGTCAAGGTTTTATTAAATTTTTCTAAATTTTTACATGTAATTGGTCTAAATTTTATTTGCATCTTTTGCAAAGGTATGTAGGTGCTAAACGTTATTGTTTGTCCACTGTGATCAGATGTTAATTTATTTACAATTTCTTTATTTAGGAAATCACAATTACAAAAAATGTTATCTATGCAAGTCGCAGAAGAAGCTGTCACTCTAGTAGGCTCCATAAAAACATTTGCTAGATTAAACGATTTAAAAAGACCCAATAACCTGATACTGTTAGAGTTATTTTCTAATAGGTTAATATTAAAATCGCCACATATGATAATTGATTTACTACTAGTACTAACTTTTTTCAACACATCTTCCATTATAGAGTCAAACACAGATAGATTCTGGTAACTTGGAGGTCTGTAGACACATACTACAACATGCTTATCAAGCTCAACACAGGACAATTCAATGGTGTGTTCAACAGACAGTCTAACAATATCTTTTCTTTCTTTGGATTTAATAGAATTTTTTATAAGTATCAATGATCCGCCATGTATCATATGTTTCCTGCTGTAATAGCTAACTACACAATAATTTTCATAATTAATGGACCTTACTTGGTGATCTTTTAACCAATGTTCTGTTAGACAAATAATATCAAATTTGGTTTTTTCTAGAAACAGTTCAATTTCTAATAATTTGGAAGAGCAACCTTGAATGTTCTGATTAAATAATTTTAAAGAGTATTGCTCTCCCCTCAGCTTAGTACCACTAAATGGATTGCCAGAAGATACCTTTATACTATTTACTGATAATAA
Organism: Orthosia gracilis; assembly: GCA_947562075.1. NCBI lineage: Eukaryota > Metazoa > Arthropoda > Insecta > Lepidoptera > Noctuidae > Orthosia > Orthosia gracilis. Next base: position 11,120,005 of record OX387270.1, read on the forward strand.
CTGATTATTTGCAGGGGTAACTTCTATTGTCTTATGGACTAGTTTAAACTTATGTTGCTAGTTGAACTAGGCAACACAGGGTCGTCAATCAATATAAAATTTGATAGATTTACTATCACTTCATTAATAGAATATGCTATCAACATAGCAATCTTATGTCTACATCTACGCGACAGAGAGAAAGCTCTCTGCGTTACTTGTAGTCCACTAATAAATCTATTAGTGTCAAAAAACAATAATTTGTCACTATGTAGTTATTATCGTGTTGTAGTTATTTTTTTTAAAGTAAAACTATTAGTTACACGAAAAAACCATGTTTCACAAATAATGTACATGAATCAATAATATTTCTTTAACATCATGCTGTGCAATCAGAGGATATTTATAGTTTTGGTCATCCAGCTCGCGCATATGTATCCTCCGACTGCACAGCATGATGTCCTTCTTGTTTACATCTTTGCTTTTTGTTTTTTTAAACCTTTTAACCTAGCCTCTTCAAACGGGTATGCTTTTGAAAATAACCGTTTTACGGCACTAAAGCGGTGGAAGACCCACGCAACTCTTCTGCAGGGATGCTGCAACCTGCAAAGATTTCTCTTTTAGACTTATGCACCTTGCCCGTCCAGGACAGAACCTCAAAACCTCACAAATGGCAGTCTTTTTTTGAACAAAAGATTAATTAAACGGTCAAACCATTCACGGTTTAACAGATATAAATATTTGCAACAGGATACGGACAAAAACACAGGTCCAGGTAAAATCCAATTGGATTTTGCAGTAGCATTCAAAAAATCTCAGCTGTATGTCGGGGTCGGAATTGCACACTACGTTAAAGCCTCGGGCCTAAATTGAAAAGCATCATCGGGTTAAGGCGATATATACGCCCCAATGTTAACGCAGTACTGGCCGTGCGCCCGCTCGATGCCAAAATATCAATATTGAACCTCCTTTTGAACAGTTTTGTTTGCAAAATATTATTTGATTTACATATGCTATTTCAGTTCGGTTCACAAGGGGTCGTTCAACTACTGATACCGGTGTTGAGCTTTTAGGACATATTTATAATGCATGGAAAGATAAGTGCGATGCCTTGGGAATCTTTTGTGATTTGTCCAAGGCATTTGATTGTGTTCTTCATGATACGCTAATCAGGAAACTCCGCCACTACGGAATCCGGAACGCTCTGGATCTTTTCACTTCATACTTGAGTAATAGGATTCAGAGCGTTGACGTTAATGGAAAAAGATCTCCCGGATCTATAGTAATGATGGGCGTCCCGGAGGGCTCGATTCTTGGTCCTTTCTTGTTTCTTATTTATATTAATCACTTGCCTTACCTCATAAAGGATAACCATGATATAGTGTTGTTTGCGGATGATACCTCACTTTTGTTTAAACTTAAACGTCAGCAGCTGGTTACTGCCGATGTAAATAGCGCGATCTCAAAAGTAGTTCACTGGTTCAATGTTAATAATTTACTACTTAATGGAAAAAAAAACAAATGTATTAAGTTTACCCTACCTCACGTTAGGCAGGTGAAAACTGATGTGTTGGTAAAGGGCGAAGAATTGAATCCTGAAAATAGCACAGTATTCTTAGGCTTAACTTTGGATGCTAAGCTTCAGTGGGGCCAACTTATAGATAAATTGTCGAAAAAGCTAAGCTCCGCAGCATATGCTGTTAGGAAAATTCGTAATTTAACTGACATAGAGACAGCCCGTTCAGCATATTTTAGCTATTTTCATAGTGTAATGTCGTACGGTATTCTGTTGTGGGGAAATGCCGCCGACATCCAGACTATCTTTGTTTTGCAGAAAAGAGCTGTTCGATCGATTTATAAATTAAGCCCGAGACACTCTCTCAGAGAGAAATTTAAGGAGATTAATGTAATGACAGTGCCTTCTCAGTATATTTATGAAAATCTTTTATATGCCCATAAAAATATAAAATTGTTTAAAAAAATACAGTGATATGCATAACATAAAAACTAGAAACAAACACAAATTTGTAGTACCTGCAACAAGGCTCAAGAAAATAGGTGGCTCGTTTAGATGTCAATGTGCACACTTTTATAATAAGCTTCCAAGCCACGTACAAGATCTAAGTGTTAATAAATTTAAATCATTCATTAAACGTTAGTTGTGCCAGAAAGCGTTTTATACAATAAAAGATTACGTTGAGGACAAACAGGCTTGGGATTGAGCTGCTCCATTTTTTTTTTTTTTATATATTTTGCACCGTGAATTTTGTTTTTTTTTTTGTTTTCTTGCAATGACAAGAAGATTTACTTTTTAAAGTATTATATTATTTTATGTTTATTTTAATTGCTGTGAATGTGAAGACTATGTGGATTCAATTTTGTTTGTTTTTAATTTTAATTTATCCAAGTTAATTTTAATCATGGTCTGGCAGTTTGAGTAGTTTATGCGGCCTACCCGAATGTCCTTTTTTTGGTATTGTTCGTCGAATCGTTGAGCTCCTTAAATTCTGAGTTGAGCTGCACGGTTATTGACAAATGCGTGCACTGACTGGACAGGTCCACTCAAGCTGGCTGGTTCTTTCCTCAAAAGACCATTTCAGACTTCAGTCATATGGTCTTCACATGATCTAACAAAGATTTTGTCTGGACTTTAAAAGAGACTGTGACTTCTGAGTTTGTTTCGGCCTTTCTTCTCAGAGTAGTCAGATAGGAAACGCCGACTTCATCTAGTTTTAAAAATATGATCGACATGTAAAAGTGTTTGTACAAACCTACTTACAGAAATAAAATCATTTATCATTTAGTTATGAAGAAATTTCAGCCATCAATTTTTGTGAGTAAATATATTTTTAAACATCCAAGTCGTTTTGGAGGAGTATCCAAAAGTTGCGGAAAATATCGTATTGCTAAGCAAAACTATTTGTTATACGAAAAAACCATGTTAAAAATAATTTACAATAAACAATAATAGTTTTTTTTTTCAAATCTTTTAACCTAGCCGTTACTAAGGAGTATGCTTTAGAAAGGTAACGTTTTACGGCACTAAAGCGGATGTAGGCTCTTAACATACGCACAACGACCGTGCTAGCATACCGAGTCCGATTCCGATAGGAAAAGTGCTAGTCAATCTGTAACGAAGTATCAGACTGTTGGTGGATACAGAGGCAATGAAATCTGTAAAACTTTTGGAAAAAATAACATCAGGTATTGTTTATGGCAGAGGATACACGTCTGTGGAAAATGGAGACTAGGGAGAAAGAGGCCTTTACCCATCACTGGGAGTCTGGGACGTTATAATATATAATTAGATTAAATTTAAACGGCCTATTTATTGGGTACATACAGGATATTCCATTATTTTTATTAGGTAAGGCCGAGTTTCTCACCTCTAAATTATAGCAGAATTAATGTGACAAATTGTCAAGCACGCGTTATCTGCTTTGATTAGCTGTTAAAAATTCATTCTACCAATCACAGCAGATAACGCGTGCTTGACAATTTGTCATATTAATTCTGCAATGATTTAGAGGTGAGAAACTCGGCCTAAGTTAGATAGGTACATCCAAAAATAATCACTTAGACTTTACCTTATTTCAAATCATTTAAGTAACAATGTATGTAATTAATACTGGCATCTAACTCATTGCGAATGACAAAAAGACTTTTATTTTCTTACCTCATAATATTTATTTTTCAGACGACAAAATTAGGCGTCCCTTAAAAGCCACGGGCGCGAACGCAAATCCGATTTGAGTAATGAAACGAGACTAATTAAAAAGTCGGAAGAAAAATTATGAGAAAAAACAGGACTTTATCTGAGAAGCTATTTGTTTTTCAGATCTTCTAATGCCTCTGGAGTAGGTGTTATAAGTCCAGATTTTCGTACTTACCTTTGTCCATTAAATAAAAATGTCACGTCTTTATAAAGCTGTCTGGGATATGTCTAGTAACAATAGAAGTTTTTTCGTCATGAGAAAAGTGGTCAGTTCTTCAATAATCATTCACCATCATCATTTCAACCGAAAGACGTCCACTGCTGGACCCTCCCCCAGGCGTCGCCACTTTGAACGATCCCGTGCGTCTCGCATCCAGCGCATTCCCGCAACCTTGTCCAGGTTATCGGTCCACCTAGTGGGAGGCCTTCCAACGCATCGTCTTCCGGTTCGCGGTCGCCATTCCAGAACTTTTCGGACCCAACGGCCATCCGTTCTGCGAGCATTGTGCCTGGGTCAGTGCCACTTAAGTTTCGCAATTCTTCGGACTATGTCGGTTACTTTGGTTCTCATGCGGATATCCTCATTTCCACTACGTTATTCACAAGGGAATTGTTGACGATAAATCCGATATAACCCTGGGACTACCGGTCACCTTCTCGGAAATAGAGCAAATTACCGGATTTGAGGATCATCGAGTCCTCCCCCTCTCTTCAGACTTCAGATAACACTATAATACTCCATCGTAACCTGCTCAATTCCTCTTCGAGTTCGGTGATCTTCTCGTCGGTCCGTCGGTGTTGTACGTTGCCGGATCTCGGCCGGCGAGTTGGCGATTGCAGTATGGTTGTTACAAATGCACAGAGAACGCTGCTGCCCATTCTCTGGTATGTCCCTTAGTCGCCTCTTACGACACCCACGGGAAGAGACGGTTGGTGATGGTGAAATTCTTCAATGGGTTGCAAAAATGATAATGACGGTTATAGAAAAAACTAGTCTACTGTTAGATCGTTTCCTCTTCTAGTATTTCATTCGCATCCTAATAATATTGTCACATAAGGCTGGAACCTACCGTCCGTCCTACCGTCGCCGCGTCGCTCGCCGCGTCATAGTGGCAGCAACGCGGCGCAAGCGGCACGCAACAACAACGACGTTTACGAAGCGAACACTATAAACGAATGCACCACCTGTTGTTCTGTTCTGGAAATTTCGATCTGAAAAATGAACCCCGTGATCCCCCGAAAACTTTGGTCGACATTGTCAGCAATGACGAATTAAAGGCGATTGTGAAGCTGATGATACTCAATCTACGACTGTATTAGCAGCTACTTTCGACGTTAGCATCAAAACAATATTGGTCCATTTGCGTCAAATTGGCAAGATAAAAAAGCTTGACAAATGGGTACCCCAAGAACTCAATGATCGCCAGCGCTAAGTACCCGTCGAGACGTGCCTTGCACTGCTCAACAGGCACACAAACGAAGGAATTTTGAAAAATGGCTTCTGTTTGACAATCGCAAGCGCTCACCAAGTTGGTTGGATCCTGGTTCAGCACCTAAACAATGCCCTTAACAAAAACTTACCTCTAAAAAAGTGATGGTCACTGTATGCTGGTCTAGGGCCGATGTGATTAATTACAGCTTCTTATCAAACGGGATGAGCATAACTGGGTATGTTTATCGTGAAGGACTGAACACAATGATGGAGAAGCTCGCACATCTCAAATCAGCTTCCGTAAATCGCTCGTCTCTGCTGCTCCTTCACGACAACGCGCGACCTCATACTGCACAGTAGACGGTCTCCAAGTTACAAGAGCTGGGGTTGGAAGCTCTCGCCGTCATCCGCCATACTCACCAGACCTTGCGCCTACAGACTTCTACGTATTCCAGAATTTGGGTAACCTCTTGGCGGGAATAAAATTCAATACCCGGGAGGAAGTAAATACAAAATGCCTTTAAAGAATTTGTTGCCTCCCGTCCAGACGATTTCTTCAAGAGGGGCATCAATAAACTGCCACTGCGTTGGGAAAGATACATCGATTGCATGGGTGATTACTTTAAATTTAATTATTTTATAAATTAAATCATATTTATTTCTATAAAATTGTATAGTTCGAACATTGATAGAAATAAAAAAAGTAGAAAAAAATACGTTAACTTATTTGATAAACTAACTACTTTTTACTACGAGTTTGACTCGCGCACGATGGGTTCCGTACCATTATCGCATAAAAATCCCAGGGAGCCCCACTTAAATATTTATTTTATTCTGTTTTTAGTATTTGTTGTTATAGCGGCAACATCATTTGTGAAAATTGCAACTGTCTAGCTATTACGGTTCATGAGATACAGCCTGGTGACAGACAGACAGACAGACGGACCGTGGAGTCTTAGTAATAGGGTCCCGTTTTTAACCTTTAGGTACGGAACCCTATAAAACTGCAATTTCATAGGTAAAGACGTAATATTTATCAGCACTAATATAAGATAACTTTAACAATGTCTGGATGCAGAAGTGCGGCTACGGAAAGGTTGGGAAAGGTCTTTGCGCAGCCTTGTGAAACCACAGAACAAAAAGAGCTAAACCAGGTACTGTCACCCGTCATTTTAGAGATTCCGAATGCCTATCTTAGTAAAAGAAGGTAACAAACTATATTCGGTAAGATTATGGTTACAGATCGTACCTACACACAACCTAAGTACATGGCTGGTATAAAGAAGTGTGGACTTTCTTCTTTTTCGTGTGAGGATGTGGCCATCTCTGGTGTTAGTGCTAATTATTATTATTATTCTCTTATTTCTCTAATCCGCCTCTGGGAAACCCACAGGCCTCTGACTTGGCTATGTCAGACATACATTAACTATATAAGTGCAGGTTTCCTCACGATGTTTTCCTTCCCCATTGCCTGTGATTTCCAAGATAAACTTAGAAAGTAGTGAACTTAGAAGTGTGGATAAATAAAAGTTTAACTATTGATAGCATGCAAGACCTTCTACGTTCTAATTCTATTCAACTATGCACGCAGCGAGAATTGCCTGTTATTTCCGCATAGCATTCTTATCACTCTGTAAGGAAACTAGCGTGCTAACTCAGGCACATAAACTAACATAGCAGCTTTCCCCGTGCGTGATTTTATATCGTGACCTTACTGAATCGACGGGCCGTCGACGAATTACAGTTGAACAAGGAAGCTATAAACGAGGAGCCTTTCAAAGCCGGCTTTTCAAAGGTGCGTGTGTTAGATCGCGTGTGGCCCCGCCTTTAAGTAAATGCCGCCTATAACAATATAACTTGTTCACCTTGTTTCGATCTCGGGGAGTGACTTTCGATCAAAAACCCCAAACTCGGGATCCTGCCGTTTTGCCGAAAAGATTTTGCCAAATTTTCATTACCCAAACAAATTTTAGCAACCTTTTTTTATACCAATGTAATATTTGGAATAATTTTAGTACGCACATTTTCATTTGGTCAAATGTTTACTTGGCAGATTGTTACCAAGGATAATGTCATTAAGGTTTTTGGTCTTTACTCAAATGATTTATTACAGCAAACAATATTTAGACAATAAACGTTTAGTCAAATGAATTGTTATGACAAAAAATATAAAGGCAAAAATAATATTTTTTTGGGAATTGTATAATTAAAAATGCAATTTTATTTTAATATAGGTAATCATTTATTAACGCGAGTACAAAATAGCAAAAGTTAGGTTATTTATGGAACTAGTTACAGTAGGTTATTAATTTAAAAAAAATGGTTAGGTTAGGTTAGGTTAAAACTGTGACCACCTACGCACGAGCCGAGCGAGCGTAGCGAGCGGTGCCGCGGCAGCGGCCGGCGAGTGCCAGAAACGACTAGATTATATAGAAAAAAAAATTTGCGTAAAATATGTTATACCAACTGAAATATTTGACTAGATAAAAAATGGTAAAAGTACTAGTTGGTGAACAAGTTATTGTTCAAACGTTCACTTGCCAAACATAGGTTTTCGTAACAATTATTTGTAAAGAGATTGTTTGGTAAGTAATAATTTGGCAAATGAAGTTATGCGAAAATTTGTTTGGGAAGTGATAATTTGGCAATTTCTTTTCGGTAAAACAAGGGAGACCCCCCAAACTCATATATCTGTTTCTGCTTTTATCTTTTTGGTTAGAAATATGATCCGTGTTTTTGGGACCAAACTTCATAAAGGTAAGAAGTAGGTCAAAGTATCTGTTTAAGTTTGTATTTTTTTTCAGCTAAACTTCGGACAGCTCCTTTAGGTGTATTTTCTTTTATCATTTGATGTGACCAATATAGGTCGACTGCGCCACCGTTTCTCTCAAAGCCACTTGATCTTCAGAGAAGAATTAGAATTTAGCCACCACGACATCTTTGTTATATTATGATGCCTATCGCACGAAAATCTAAGGGCCGATTTCACCAAAGAAACTAATCGCGATTAGTTCAACTAAACTCAGTTTATGCAAATACAGCTTTCTGATTGGAAGTTTCTCAGCAGTCTCAACCAATCGGCCCTAATAAATCGGCCCGAAACAATTTTTCTTTTCACAGCGTAAATAAATACACGTTCCATGATTTATTTCCCTAATTACTCGAACATTATAGCGTTTTTTACTATAAAAGTTCGTTTACATTACTAGTCATGACCCTGTTTAAACGAACGCAATTACGCGTATAATATTACGGCCACATAATTTCTGAAAAAAAAGGAAAAGCTTTAAAAAAAGTCCAAAATGGTCTGTAATCGCGGTAATGTACACGAAGGTTTGTCACGCAACGGGAACTTTTATGTAACGTCTAGTGATTTATTTTATAAAAATGAAATAACAATTTCTGGCTAACCTAGCGCCACAATTGAAAGTAATAAAATCCATTAAGGCGGAAATGATTGATGATGGCCGCGTTATATTGAGTGATTGATAAGACTTCGATTACAGCCGCTGACAATATTTTTAGTCGCAACGTGTTGAATGTTCGTGTTGGTGCATTTTGAGCCTTAATACAAATAAGGTAAAATTTACAATATTATTCGACAAACTGTCAATTTAACCTTGTTTTAAGTTAAGTTTTTCATGAAAGTGGGCCTTAGAACCATACAAATATTTTATTAAAATTAGTTCTTTGTTTATTGTAGGTATGACATTACTTTTCAGAAACTTGAAGGTGTAATAATACCTATAGCTGCATTTTTTTCGAAATTGGTTTGATTCCGGACTAGGAATATTGATTAAAAAAAAATCAAACGATGCAGTTTTAGTTTGCATCAAAATCGGCCCTATGACTCCTTTAGAGTGTTTTTCGCTATTCCTCATAGATTCTCTTTCAGTAACACCGCTTCTATGGCGGATTACTAGCAGAAATAGTACCGCAATTCTCGAAGCTAAACACAGGTCATTGCCAACGTACGGAACCTTGGATCCGGCAGGCTCACAAGAGCTCACGCCTCCAGCCCGCACGATAAACGTACGGAACCTCGGATACGGGCTCACGCGAGCTCAGCCCGTACGGTAGAGCCGGAGTACAGCTTCTAATAACTGATATCAGTTTATTTTTTAAAACTACGCTTTAATGATCTGCACTGTATAGGCGGGACGGCAGTAATGCACACAAGAAGTTATAACAATCGGAACTTTAAAATTCAGGCTTAAAGATTCACCAAAAAATTATTTTTTTCATCCACGCAAAATTTTTCTGCAATCGCATTTTTTCATCATATATTGTGACAATTTTTTTGTAGTCAATCGACATTAAAATTTATGAATTCGTATAATGTAACCTGTCAGCTTTTCAACTTAAAACCGGCCAAGTGCGAGTCGGACTCGCGCAAGAAAGGTTCCGTACCATTATCACAAAAAAATCCGACCGCCAAAGTTTACAGCAGTTTATTCTATTTACTTAGCGGTTCCCCGACGCGAGTACGATGTTTTTTTTGGTTTTTAGAGGATTTTGTGTCGAGGGTTTTTTAAATTTGTAATTAATTTTTATTTCATGCTTTTTAAACTTCATATATCTCGTAGTAGACACGCTTCAATCGACAATCTATCGAAACTCGTAATAATGACACGATATCTTGCAAAAAAAACAGATTCAAAGAGTAAAATGCGAATAACTTTTGAACGGCTAAACCGATTTTATTCAAACATAGCTAAGAACACTCTCGATAAAGTCAACTTACAAACAAAAAAAAACAAATTAAAATCGGTCTATCCGTTTAGGATCTATGATGCCACAGAGAGACACACAGATGCACAGCAACACACATCAAACTTATAATCTCTCTTTTTCCGTCGGGGTTTAAAAATATAAAACAACGTTTCGAGTGTAGATCAACAATATTTATTAGTTAAATATTATTTTCGTGGTAAAACCTGTGCTTAGAACTATTATCAATAAAAGGATTTAAAGAATATTGGTACTCTAAATACAATCTTAAAAGTTCTGCTCAAATATCATAGGTATTATGCGTTCGACAAAATAGCATGCATTAATTTATTTTTTTGTATCTTGTTTTATTACAAAAATATTTTAAAGTCTTAATAATAATACTTCCACAATGATACAGATACATATTCCGATTTGAATTGAACACGCTTTATAATAAATAATATCACATATTTCATATCAGAACGTGTCATACATTATTACATGCACTCTCAGAATTCATTCACATACAAAATAATAATATCGACAATTACTATAATGTATAAAGTCACAAAATATGTTAATAAATGTTATTACTTAAGGATAATATACAATGATTTTACTTACTATCGATTTCTCTATGTATGTAACGTTATAATTATCCCTATGCAAAATGAATGAAGACTTTGAAACAATCTAGGACAGCTACTTACCTTATGTATGATTAATTCTTATATTACACCAAAGAATAATCCTACAAATTCATAAATCGAGCTACGCACAACACGCCTAATAATAATGGAATACAGCAGAAAATATTCAAGATGTTCGATATAAGAAACTGTATGTTACAAAATTTGGGTAACCCAGTCAAATCTGTGCCAGAAATCTAGCTCCCCTTAGAAATAATCTTAAGTAGGTTACATATTGAACGCTGCTTCTTACAGCACTTCCTTAGCGACACTGGCAATCGCGGACTTACTTAACTACACGAACAAAACCCTGTAGCAGCAAAACTTATTTCACAAGAACATACGGTTATCAGAAATTTGATCTGCATAACATAGCCCCGCGGGGCTTGTACGATTTGTGTATCTAAAACACGTGAAAAGAAACGTGTATAATGTACTCCTTGAAAGCTTAGAGCTACGCAATTAATGTGGTCATAGCATAAAGCGTAACCCTCGCGAGAACTCTCACATGGAGGTGGGCGACCAGAAGTTCATTTCGCGTAGTTCTGAGGGTTTGGGGCGGTAGGCTTGCGGCTTCGCGGGTTTAGCCGGCTGTGTAGCTGGCTCGTGAGACATGCTGTTGGTTGTGTCCTTCCTTCTAGGTGATGGACCCAGGTTTTCTACTGATTCCGCGAGTTGACCTGTAGAAAAAGATAATAATATTAGATTTATGAAAATTAAATAATATTTAATTTATAATTTTATTGGAAGTGGATTGTTCTCATGCAGGTTAGTTGAATCACCAGAGGCAACTCTAATTTGTCGTTTTTTACCATGAAGTGTTTTTACTTCCTTGACTTTGACTCCAACAGGTTTTTAAAATGTTAAAAAAACCTTTGTACTTGAAAATGTACATATTAAATTATAGTTTGTGTTCAAGCTAAATAAAAAATACATACCATGAGAAAGCGTGTGGACTTCAAGGCTGTCTTCTTCAGCCAGTGTAGATGTTGAAGTAGCGAGCTCTTTCTTCAAGCCAAGCAGTGCCATAGACAACCAGGAGCGAGGAGCACTGGCGTCCTCTACCGGTTCATACGGCGAAGTGAAGAAACTGTAACAAATAAACAATACAATCAGATTTGTGTAATTTTACAAGTCAATGGAGGGTTACTGGGATATTAATGGAAACGTGTTAATCATTCATCATCATCAGCCTTTTTCCTTTCTATGAGTGAGGCAATGGGCCTTAATCCACCACGCGGACCCAGTGCGTGTTGGTGGATGTCACATGTCTTCGAATTGTTGGTTCAAGGACACGCCGGTTTCCTAAAGATGTTTTCCTTGAGTAGTTTTTTGTTTTGAGAGCAGTGGTGATGAAATAATTTACACAAAGTAAAGCGTCTGCCTGGGCTTGAAACTTTAAACCCATGACCTACAACTTGTAACTCGCGGCCGATACCACTGGGCTACCACTGCTCTGCTAGTCTAAGGCTGCGTTTCCACATGATATGACTTGTATACATCTGTCACTTACGCGATCTCATAATAACCTTACTCTAAGAGCTTATGGTCACCCCCCAGATTGTTTTCTGTGATAACCGAAAACTCTGATCGTCCCAGTTGTTGAATTTCGGTATTCAGTTGACCTGTAATTCATACTACGGAAATTCAAAACTGGCACCACAATATTCAGATCCTGAGACAAAAGCGATGACCAATGTGACTATTAAGGGTACTTCGTCAGTATAAACAAGTGGGGCGTATATAGTAGGTATTGCTCCGAAACTGTACTGTGATAGTGATTGACCTACTTATTAGATATTCACAATGCGTTGCGATTTATGCGGAATATTGGCCACCTAGATAAACATTGTTTTTCTGCGTTTTAGATCAGTTGTCATGTGTTAGATCAGAAATCGTGATGATTACGGAAACGGTGTCAGAACTTTTCTCGAAAATGCACAGAACGAATGGCAATTGATGAAATGCATTTGCGATATCGAATTGGGGCACTGTTGCTACGACATTTTATATACATTTCGTAATAATCTTATCACTAGGTATTCAGCGAATGTACCCGAATGCGAATTTTAACATTATAATGCAAAATAACCTTGAAATTATCAAAGAATAAACAATTTTAAGTCGATAAAAGTTCATAGGATATCTACTCAGTCAAAACTAAATAAACAAAGAATAGGTATAATCTTTTTGTAATAAACCGTCTTGGGACAGACAAGAACCAGTTCGAGCTAGACTTGTAGAGAATACTTATTTAAAATTAACATAACCAGAACAACGCTTGTAAACATTTTTGAGACTCGAAATAATATCCTGTACAAAAGACGTTGTTCGTCCAAGTATGACGAAGAAATCACGACCAAAATAACAACATGGGCGGCTAAATGATGCATAAATTGTGTCTTTATTTATATAAAGATACTCACTATATGCCACGCCTTTTATACCAGTAAAATATTCTGAAGATTCAGATTTAGGCCAGTCTTAAAAGAAATTGCTAGTATTTTGGTCATTTCCATAGACCTTAGCTACGCTTTCTGCGTGACTCTAAGATCGCAGGTTGAAGTTTTATATGTGTTTGTTTACTAACAAACTTTAGTCACACTTGCCATCTTACTTCCTGCATATTCACCGTCATGGCGGTTACGAACTACCCGTCCGTGTCAGTGATTTGAGTTCAGAATTCAAAATGTTCTGAATTATGATGGATAGAGTTCGGATGTAGTGCGTAACCGTGTTTGGCGACTGATTAGTAGATGTTTAATTTAATATTCTATAAAATATATGAATTTAGAACCAGTTCAAAAGTTGCTAAATAGCTCAGAGATTTTTATTAGGCCCCAAGTTGTATAGAGCTATCCAATTATATCAGTACGTACCGGTTGCCGTTCATCCTCCTGCGGCCCGTGGGGCTCCCGGGGGGCGTGTGTCCGGGAGTGGCAGGCAGACTCTTGCTGCCACGACGGTGCATTAAGTTGTACTGGTGCAGGTCAGGAGCGACTGCGTGCTGGTCGTCTTCGGGTGATGCCACGGTGAAGCCTCGAGATGACTTTGAGGATATTATTTGATTTGCGACCTGTAATGAGAATAAAATAAATTAGGATTACACTTTCTTTATTTGACTACAGAATGAGTCGTTCCTATAGCAGTTTACCAGAGCGAAACTGTGTATGGAAGACACAAATAAAATTCTTTATCAAATGTTCCACATCGTCACAACAAAATAGGAATTGTACAGAAGTTTAAAACAATGAACCCGTCACCATAATGTTTGTGTCCACATTATGTTTAATCAAGATTCCCTGATAGTGCTATCTTTGCAAAATAAACAGTTAACTCTATTTACGAACCATTTCAACAATTACTATTCTATAAACAAAAATGTATCACCTACAAAATGATGTAATCGCTGCAAATATGACTACAGGCTAAAAACAAGTAGTTTGTTGATAAGAGCTTATTAAAAACATATTCATTAATCGCTAGAACGAGTTAACAAACTGCTCGTCCGATATGGGGAGGTACACGGATCCCTCCACGAGATTAAAATTTGTCTGAAGTTTTCATAACATTTTTTAGGAACAACAAAGCGATATTTACCTATCTACTATGTTGTAGTTAGGTATACTAACGTCACATGCTCAAAATCCACGAATAAATTTGTCATATGACGCATATACTTTCAGTTACTACAACAATATGGTACATGTTTAAGCACATGCATACTAAATTGCTAATCAGGTAAGTCAATAAAAGATAACAGCCAACATGATTCGGAAATCCCAGTTGCCATCTTATAATCTATTACTAATATTAAAAGGGGTAAAGTTTGTGAGGTTCTGGGGGGTAATCTCTGGATCTATTCAACCGATTCAAATGAAATTTGGTATGGAGATAGTTTGAGACCCTGGGGACATAGGAAAGTTTGTATTCCCTTGGGATGATAAAACACTTTTTACACGGACGAACCCGCGGACAGAAGCTAGTTATACATAGGCATCAAACAATATATGTAGTCATATTATGACTAGAATTTTAAAAAAGTATGGTTGACTATACTTTTTTTCAATGACTACTTTGACCCATAAACAATAATCGAACTTTGAAATGGCAAATACAGTTCTAGAAAGTGGTTTTCACACAGTTATAAGCTACAAACTTTTTCTACTAGATGTGCCATTTCAAAAGCCGCGGAGGTACGTATGCTATCTGTCAATCACTGGCTACCAACCTTGACAATCGAGGTGCCGCAAGCCGCGCCTTCGCCTTTGAATCCGTCGTCAGTCCCCGCGGGCTTCGGCTTAGAAGTCACCGAGTTCACTGGAAGTAAACAAACGTAATCAAAACACGTTGCAATATGCAATCAAAATGCAACAGCCATGATGGCATTACGTCATGTTACAGCTATTATGGCGTAGCGTGGCCTCATTTCTAGCAAATGGAGTCTGCGTAATTTGTTGTTATTTAAGTGTCTCAATTTGTTTAATTTGTTTAATACAAGAATGGCAAACAAATTAACTGAACGTTTAATTTAAATATTGTTTTGACACTTGCAGGTAACATAAAAAAAAACTGAACACAAACGTAGCCGTATAGGTACGAGGCAATGTCAATGTCATTCGATAACCTTTTAAAATATGCAAAGTGGACTCACCAGATGTGTTTATTGGTGCAATGCCGTGGAGTACGTCTTGGCACGGTTTCGTGTGCTTCGACCAATCTTTTTCCTTCACTATATTGTAAGCTGAGGGGGCTTTGACTTCGCTGGACTGCTCAGCGTACACTTTCGGTCCTTCTTGTTCGAATCTTGGCTTCCCGAACAACACGTCAGTTCTCGGGTACCGGATATAGAAGAATGAATCCTCCGGAGCCGGCGGCGATCCCGCGAATGGTTCGAACTCCCTGCAGATAAAACAATTATGAATTAGCAATATAATAATACACGCCACTCGTTGGATAACAAATATGAAATGTACCATAACAAACATGATATAATACAACAATGGACAATTATTGTTTTAAGAGCTTGATATTATTGTCGGTCAATCTGAAGACACTCACGATAAGATGTTGTTGAACTGAGCCATCATATTTCTCTTTTTGTACATTGTTACAAGTATTTACTTTCAAATAGGTAAGTATTTAATTTAGTTAGTGCCGCACACCACTTGATTCGATATCACAGGATGATGCTGAGAGACAAGTAAATTATCAGAAAATTCGAGAACAATAAAATTGTGCAAGAGATACGATACGATACGCTATGCGATCTGTGCAAAATAACTAAAACGTTTCGCTCAAGGTTTCCTTTTTATATACCCTAGTGATAGGCGAGTTCACGATAAGAGTACACAATGATACGTCACTTTGAAAAATAAGTGTAATACTAATAACAAGCCGACGTGACGTCATGAGAATGTGAACCAATGAGAGCGCGTGATTAGCGCACTCCCTCTTCCACAAGAATACATCACGAGGAATGGCATGCGCTGTAGAGGTTATAACCAGAATCTTTGAATACACAGTTACTAGCTACGTACCTATAGATACATCTTGGCACATAATAAACGTTGAATCTATCTAGATTTTCACAAAATGAAAATACATGACGATGTCATTAACATTGCTAACGCGGTGGTTACGAACAATTGGGTGGACTAAACAAAAAATAGAAGTGGGCACGACACTACAGAAACACTAGCCAATATCCGCCGAACCCAGACGACATTAGCTAAACTCTATTCACGTTTGAATGAATCTTTATTTAGACAAACATCTTCAACATAATGAAGTTGGCACAGAACCTTTACGGTAGCAAAATGAGCTTCAAATCGGTATAAGACAATAGAATTTTTTTACACGAATTTCAAATAAATATGTCATTGAACCTTCGACCAAAAACCTTTGCCAAAGAACACAGGGCCAGTCGTCAATAAAGATTAAAATACAACGCGAATGATGCCACAGACTCAGAATATACAGCCGTTTCTAATATAAACCATAGTCTAAACTAACAAACAACTATATAAAAGTTAGTTATCTAAGGCCCGATTTTTCAATAGTCTGTTAACTTTTATCTAAGGAATTAAAAACGGCGGTTTGACAGCTTTTGTATACAAAATATATCAACGGTTCTTTTTATTCTTCAGTTAAAAGTTATCAGACTATTGAAAAATCGGCCAATAATAACAACGTTTGCCATAAAGTTCAGAAAATATTACGAGTGACACAAAATTTAGTGTAAAATCTTCTGGCCATAAAAAATTATGCTTAGGTTATCATCATAACAAAGTAATTATACCGATAACACTATCCGTGTGGGCCAGATTACAAGAGCAAGTACCTAAAGACTTAAAAATATTGACATTATGATTAAAAAGTCGAGAGACTTTTTAGGGTTCCTACATAAAAGTGTTACCGAATGGACCATAACGCTTAAGGTACAGATTAACTAATAGTTCTTTACGGCACTTATGGTTTATTATATATATTGATCCAATGCCACTGAAATCTGCACGTATTATTAAATAAAAATCCAGCAGGATTGCAAATGAAAATCCTACCAATCCTAATCCTAAGCTTGCGTAAACTACATAATAACATTGTTATGAAAATTATTACTATATTGTCCCGACAGTAATCTTGAAGATACAAAGATGTGCACATTACCAAAGACATTTCCAGCGGTAAAGCATTTGCGATGCCATTTCTCCAGAAGACGATCTTATGGATAGCCTGTGGTCAGCAAAAGCCGGGTATGCGACGAACACGGTTGAAGATTTAGATATGGCACGTGACGCGTTTTGGTAACTTCCACAACCGATGAAGCTCTGGAGGGAGGACTACTGACTGTGGAAATGTGGAGGCTCTCAGCCCCAACCAGGGGATAGGATATTAAGCCAACCAACGACATCAAAACTGAGCTGCTACCTTTCAAAGAAATACTCATTAATTAATTACCTACGGCATTACCAGACATTAGTAGCATTATTACTAACATAATGAATAATTATGGACCAATGGTTCGATTTCTTTTGTTATTAGCTAAGCAGCCACTTTTCATAGAAATATACATTAATGAATTACCTAAGGCAGTATCTAAGCTCCATTCATTATCCTCCATTCAGCTTTCTTAATAATTTGATCTATGAACATTTCCAGTTTTATTGATATAACATAGTGTAATTAATTTGTAAAGTTATGTCTAACACGGACAAGAACCGCCGGGTGTATTTTAATGATTTTTTCACCATCTCAAAGACTTTATCTCAATTTAACTATCTACATTTTGATCCAAACCTTTTTTTTTAAGTATAGAGAGCTGGGGTTCCCAAAGTGTACGCCGCGGCGCCCTGGTGCGCTGTAGAAAGTATAGAAGGGCGCCGTGAAGCGTTTTCTTTTGACCATTCTCCGAAACCTCAACTTTTACAACGCAAGAAGAAGAAAGTCTCATTGAACTCTCTTGCGACAGCAGCCTTCAAACTAGATTCACATGTTTCGATTTGGTGGAGTTTTGGATATCGTTTCAATATCCCACTTTAGTTTCAAAAGCTATAGGAATATATTATAATTTCTATCCTTTTGCAACATCTTATTTATGCGTAGCAGGATTTTTAGCTGTAGCTGTAATCTGGAGCATATGTCACTATAAACTCAATGTAGAGCAAGAAATGCGAGTAGCGGTGTCAAACCTTATCCCACGCTTTGAAAAAATGTCTGGAAATCACCAAGCTTACCCGACACATTGACTAGCTAGGTATTGCTATTGTTAGTATCATTGTTTCTATCTATTTCGACCAGCTAGATAGGTTAGGGCGCCGAAACTATAAAGTAAACATGTATGTGCGCCGCGAACTGAAAAAGATTGGGAACCCCTGATATAGAGTAATAAGGAAAGAATGAATTTTGGGTCGCGCGGGTGTGAAGCGTTGTGCGTTTTCTACCCTTAAGATCGTTGGCAACTGTCGTCGTATTCTTAAGACGTTACAATTCTTCCAAAAAAAAACTACATAGTATTCAGTTACTTCCAGGTAAGACTGGAAGCCAAGGCATATTATGATGAAATACGGAAACAAGTCGCAATCACCTCAAAATATTAGTCATTTATTTTTATATTTGTATATATGCAAGCTGTAATGATTTTCGAATCTTTTTAGTAACAATGATAGAAAAACATAGGTGTTTTCTTTTTCAATAAATCATTGTATCGGATAAAGCCTGATAAAAGCCAATATCGTGTTAGTGTCGTAGACAAATCAGGCTTATTTCATCAAGTACAATGATATGCAGAAGAGTAAATAAAGTTTGGACACAATAGGGTAGTTGACAAAAAATATCTATTTTTTCAGTCACTTAGATAACCTAAAAATATTGGACACGTATTTTTTCTTTTGCCACGTAAACAATACGACGATACAGTGCTTTGAAATATCGTGTGACGTCACGGTGTGCTACAGTAACCGACAAAGTGACAAGCCCCACTCCTGAACTTTGATGCGCATAATTATTTGATAATGCAAAAAATACGGGTCCAATATTATTTCATAATCTCACTGACGGACTAATTAGAATTATCATTTTTCTGCCTATGAAACATCCCTATTAAACAAAGTAACAAACTCACATTGTTTTCATTGTTACGAGCTGGGGTTCAGGGATAAATTATTTAAATAGCAGACTTCAATTAATCACGCTTTATTACAAAATTACTTCTCAAACAATTCTATTACTTCGCACTATTTTCCTTTTCCGACCGCTCTGTCGCTTCCATACCGAAACTGACTCACGATGAACCCGACCGCTCTTTATATAGCAAGGAAAATGTTTCTAGAAGGTTCCATACTGTTCTAGACAATTCGAATCTTCCAGAACAATCGACTTTCGAACTCATTGTTCCCGAAGCGGCTAGAAACTTCAAGAACGTTCGGAACATTCTGGAAAATTCCATTCGACACGAGCCTTCGAGAAGATTAGTTCCGCTTTTCGATACTAGATGGCGCTACTAGTTACTACCTAATTCTTCCTCTCGTCACTAGATGACGTTGCCCTATCTTGTAAAAATAGTTTATGTTGATTAATACAATAAGACAACTGAACATTAGTTAGTCTACGGAATGATCACCATACATTGTAAATTATAACAATTAACGAAGTCTAAATACATCCAAATAAATTTTCCGTAAATAATGGATTCCAGGTTTGACATACTGTTTACTGTTGTTAACCTGCAATTGTATATTTCCGACGTGAACACAAACAAACAAAACTATTTATTCGTTTTTATTATGGATGGTTACATTTTATAACAGGCACAATAATTGCAATAATAACAAATTATATTCTATTAATAAAACAACAATAGAGAATGAATCCCTCTATCAGATAGGTACCTGTGTCCCAGCAGTGGGAACGTTAAAAAGGCTGATAATGAATGAAGAAAAGTAATGATATTCAAACCGAAAACATTAGGTGTCAGAAAACCATAATTACTTTCATAAATGATAAAGAAAGTGTAAATTGACTTTTACACCTGAATGTACATACAACATAAGGTGACATTATCAAAGAGATTGATTGCGTTACGTCATATATTTGTCTTTACAAATATTATTATAGCATGAAGCCAAATAATCATCTTCAGTTCCGTAACAATTGATGTCAATATTAAACCAGACATGCCATTGTCGTTTTGCAATAACAATTAGTACGTTTAACAACAAAATTTAAATAGTTGTGACACGAGTTAATCTATACGAAAAGAAAAAATAATAATTAGAAATAACTAATAACCCGACTGCTTAAAAAGCAAATTAAAAAGACGTAAACAAGAAGAAAATCATACTGTGCAGTCGGAGGATACATTTATGCGTGTCCTGGCTGACCAAAACCAGTTGTATCCTCCGACTGCAAAGCATGATTTTGTTCTTGTTTACGTCTTTTTAGTTCGCTTTTTAAGCAGTCGGGTTATTTGGTACTTAAAAAAAAAAACATTTACAACTTAAGTTATTATTTTTTTGAATTAGTTACATTTAAACATATATTTTAATCATATATATATTTTCTTTTACAATCACCTCTTGTTGCTGGCAGTTTTTTATGAGACATTGATAATTTTTGAAAATTGATTTTGTTATAGTCGATGTCACTTCATATACTGACATGTAAGAAAAGAAAATTGAATACAAAAGATTTCTAAGACAATTTCAGTGTTTTTATCTGAAACAACTGGTCCCTTGAGCCGGATCAAAAACAGTGCACGACTAAATGGATCTACCGCGAAGAAGTGAAAGATTAATAAAGAAAAATAAACCTGTTCCCGAACTTAAACAAGTAAGCCCAAATCCTACCATGACCCCGTCATCGCTAAAGTCCGCACGATCGAATAATTCTAGTGCATCACAGCGGCGCATTCTTGAAGCTCGCGCCGCAAAAGAATTAGCGGAAATTGATCTGCGGAAGCTAGAGGTAGAGCGAACCCTCGTCGAGGCCAGACTCGCCGAGGAGACGGCCCTGTTGGAAGAGGATGCGGCGAGCCGCGTCTCCGCTGTATCAGAGGCTGTGAAATCGGTTCAGGTTCAGAAGTGGGTGGATGAGAATTGCAACGCTGAATGTGAGGTAAAGGCAGATAATAAACAGGAGCGAGGTCACCAAGACTACCGCACCGCTGTTAACGACTACCGCAGCGGTCACGACAACGACATCGCAAACCTTACGCGTGCTATCACAGAAGCGGTAAATAAGACGACGACTACTAATTACACTCCCACCACCGATAAATTACTAGGCCGTATGTCGGCAAAGGATCTACCAACCTTCACGGGCGACCCGATTGAATGGCTGAGGTTCAAGAAGATATACCAATCTACGACTAGAATCGGCCAATATTCAGATGAGGAAAACGTAGCACGATTACAACGTTGTCTCCATGGTCCAGCCTGGGAAGCGGTAGCCGCCAGACTCATCACCGTCACCTCTGCCGACGAGATTATCAAGACCTTGGAAATGCGATTTGGTAGACCTGACCTCGTGCTACACCGACTTATAAGCGAGGTCAGGAAGATACCCAAGCTGACCGGGGTACGCACGGACCTAGTATCACTAGCAACGAAAGTGGACAATTGCGTCGCGGCTATAGAATCCATGGATCATATCGGATACCTATACAGTCCAGACCTGATGACAATGATTATCGACAAATTGACGGAGCCAATATTCTTCCGCTGGTTAGATTACAGCAAGGGTCTCACCACTCGTGAACCACAGCTGCCAGCATTGGCCAAGTACCTGATGGAAGAAGCTCATGAAATCTGCTTAAGAGGAGCCTTGGAGCCAGCACAGACTAAGACCACCGGCACCAAGCGTTCAATATTATTGACAAATGTGGGGGAGGAAGAAAGCCACCCCGAACCTGACAAGGAATCAACAAACGTTGTGGTGCCTAAGACAACATGCAAAACACCCACAGAGAAGGAATGCGCGTTTTGCTCAGATAAGGGCCATGGGATTACAATTTGCCCCAAGTTCGCAGATGAAGATATCAATCAACGATGGGATTGGACATGTAAGCGCCGATTATGCTTTAGATGTCTCAAGTCCACTCACCGCCGCGAACGATGCAAATCCAAGGTCAGATGTAAAACGTGCAACAAAGGTCACCACTCGCTTCTACACAGACTTGACTGGGACAAGCCCGAGACTACAGCAAATACATGGTCTGTAAAAAATAAGGTCTTTCTGAAGGTGCTGCCGGTTGAGATTGAAGGTCCATCAGGAAGTGTTACGACCTATGCACTACTTGACGAAGGATCGACAGTAAGTCTGATCGAAAGCGATATCGCCGAAAAGATCGGAGCTTCTGGTCCTGAAAAAGAATTGAAGATTCATGGTGTAGTAGGCCTAACAAGCAGCGCATCAAGTCAGATGGTAACGTTGACGATACGAACTCCCTGGGGTCTTCACCAGCTAGATCGAGTACGAACGGTTAAAGCGCTAAATCTGCCCTACCATACAATCCCTAAAGAACAGATCGAGAGCTTGGACCACCTGAAAGACCTTCCCCTCTATGCATTTGAAGGTCAACCAGCTATGCTGATCGGCCAGGACCAATGGCCCCTAATCGTGAGCAGAGAACTAAGGGAAGGCGGTAAAGGTGAACCTGTCGCGTCGTTGACAAAACTTGGATGGGTGCTCCATGGTGTTTGTTCTTCCATAGCATCCAATATTATGCCTGAGTTTGCGCTACATGGACGCCTAGACGAAGACGATCGGTTGGACGAACTAGTGAGAAACTACTTTCACTTGGACAGCCTTGGTGTCAAGTGCCTTGACAGGCCCAGATTATCCCCAGATGAGAAGAGAGCCATTCACATCCTAGACACGAAGTCCCGAAAGATAGGGAAGAGATGGGAAACCGGTTTGTTATGGCGGAGCGACGACGTACAGCTGCCTGATAACCGCCGAAATGCTGAACATCGACTACGAAGCACGGAGAGAATGATGGACGCTGATCCTATAGCCGCCGCTGATTACGAAAAGCAAGTGGTCAACTTCATTGAGAAAGGTTATGCAAAAGAAGCTCAAGAAAAACCTACTGGTCGTGTGTGGTATTTGCCGCATTTTGGTGTCCGCAATCCAAACAAACCTGGCAAGCTACGACTTGTATTTGACGCCAAAGCTACAACTAACGGTATTTCTTTGAATACAGAGCTACTTACTGGACCTGACTTGTTGAACAACCTGCTAGGAGTATTGCTGAGATTCCGAGAACGAGCTGTCGCTGTAACAGCGGATATAAGAGAGATGTTCCTCCAGGTGAAGATAAACGCAGACGATCAGAACGCCCAGTGCTTCCTATGGCGAGGAATGGAGCGAAAGCAACCACCGCGCATTTACAAGATGACTTCGATGACTTTCGGAGCCACGTCATCGCCCTGTACCGCAACGTACATCATTCGCCGCAATGCTGATGAATACGCTTCTTCTCACCCAAGAGCCGTCGAAGCCATCAAGAAACGACATTATGTAGATGATTATCTTGACAGCCTTGATGATGAGGAGGAGATGAAGCGACTTGTGGAAGATATAGTGATGATACACAAGACGGGCGGTTTTGACATTCGAGGATGGGCATCAAACCGGCCAAATGTTCTACCCAAAGAGGCAAAAACAGAACCTGTCATGTTACTCGGACGAGACGATGAAGTCCAAAGAACCTTGGGCTTGAACTGGAGACCATCTTTAGACACCTTGGGTTTTGATCTCAGCATGAAGAAGATTGACAAGGACATTGCCAATGGTGTTAGAATCCCTACTAAGCGTCAGATGCTGCAAGTGGTGATGTCAGTCTTCGATCCGCTTGGAATATTGAGTCCCTTCCTGATTAGAGGGAGAATAATGCTGCAGGAGTTGTGGCGGACCAAGACAAAGTGGGACGAACAGATAAATGACGATCTCGCTCAAGTATGGATCAAATGGCTTCAAGACATGAAGAAATGTCGGTTATTTTCAATGCCACGACACTACGGGTTCTCTGCAATGGACAAGTTTCAATTAATAATCTTTGTTGACGCATCTGAGCAGGCTTATGCAGCGGTAGCCTACCTGCGCCGTGATACACAAATTGCCTTTGTCGCTGGAAAAAGCCGCGTGGCCCCATTAAAAGCAGGCACGACGATACCACGCCTGGAACTACAAGCTGCGTTGCTTGGAGCACGCTTGGGAGAGACAATCAAGCAAGAACAAAGCGTGACAATCTCTCAATGCATCTATTGGACTGATTCTTTGACTGTGTGGCGATGGATACGGAACAATCCACGAAAGATTAACGTTTTCGTTTCTAACAGATTATCCGAAATAGACGAACTCACAAAACCTGAAGAGTGGAGATGGCTGCCTGGAAACATGAATGTCGCCGATGAAGCCACTAGAGCTAATGTAGTCCTCGACATGGACAAGTCAAGATGGGTGTCGGGACCTGACTTTCTTCACCTCTCAGAAGATGCATGGCCTAAGTTCAAGCCGGCCGAAAACGAGGAGGAGATAGAGCCACCTACAACTATTTTGACCGTCTCGGAAGCTATAGTGCTTATTGACCATACTCGTTTTTCGAATTGGCGCCGATTAACAAGAAGTTTTGCATACGTTTTGCTTTTTATAGATAGATGTCAAAGACTTGACACTAGAATGTCACCGGTGTATGAACGTCGTTCTCAAACTCATATTATCCGACAAACACAATGTGAGTTATTTTATGTTGAAATCGCTGCTATTAAGAATGGCAATACGATAAAACCGCAAAGTAAGTTAAGAAAACTTAATCCGAGACTGGACGACGACGGTGTGCTGCGAGTTCAGAGTCGCTTGATAGCTGGCAGAGAGTTGTCGCTTGAGTTAAAAAAGCCGATTATACTCGACGCAAGACACAATGTGACTAAGCTTATTATCGAATACAAGCACCGACTATTAGGACATTTCGGTACAGCGACCCTGGTAAATGAGCTTCGACAAGATTACTACATATTCCGTTTACGGGCGGCAGTGCGATCATTAATTGCTAACTGTGTTATCTGTAAAGCGCGGCGTGCGCGTTGCGAGCAACCAATGATGGCAGGATTACCGACTATGCGCCTCGAACACCACTGCAGACCATTCACGTACTGCGGTGTCGACATGTTCGGTCCAATGACAGTGACCATCGGGCGACGACAAGAAAAACGATGGGGAGTTATCTTCACTTGCATGAATACCAGAGCCGTGCACATTGAAATAGCATCGTCATTAAATACTGATTCGACTCTTATGGCGATTAGAAGGATGGCAGCGCGACGTGGATACCCCAAACGACTCCACTCAGATAATGGCACTAATTTTCGATCTGCAAACAAGGAGCTACTGAAGATTGATGAAGAAGTGATTAACAGGACTGCGGACTTGGGCATTGAGTGGACCTTTAACCCCCCAGATGCACCACACATGGGAGGTGTATGGGAGAGGCTCATTCGATCAGTAAAGACGGCCCTCTCAGCGATCCTTCACTCAAGAGCGCCCAAGGAGGAGGTCCTTATCACTCTCATGGCTGAAGCTGAAAACGTCGTGAATAGCCGGCCTCTTACAGACGTGTCTCTCGACCCAGACGAGGAGGAGGCACTGACACCCAACCATTTTCTGCTTGGATCATCAAACGGGCTGGGTAGACCAGGAAGCTTCACAGATGCAGACTTAAACCTAAGAAGGCAATGGAGGATAAGCCAAAGACTGGCGGACCATTTCTGGTCTCGATGGATGCGCGAATATTTGCCCAGCCTACAGACACGCACGAGATGGACGCACGATGATGGGTGTGGGGTAGGGCTTAATGACTTAGTCTTAATTGCAGATTCTTCATCTCCTCGAAATGTGTGGCCTAGAGGTCGAGTCGTCGCCACGCTGCCAGGCCGGGACAGCCGTGTCCGCATGGTGGATGTGGCTACCCGCGGCGGTGCTGTGCTACGGCGCCCGGTCAATAAGTTGGTGGTGTTAATGAAAGCAGTGGGGCCAGCTGCCACCGTGTGAGCTCGACGGTCAGGGTCGAGCGAGGAGGAGTATGTTGCTGGCAGTTTTTTATGAGACATTGATAATTTTTGAAAATTGATTTTGTTATAGTCGATGTCACTTCATATACTGACATGTAAGAAAAGAAAATTGAATACAAAAGATTTCTAAGACAATTTCAGTGTTTTTATCTGAAACACCTCTTAAAACCCTTTATTTTGATATACCTCACACAATGGGTAAGGAAGAAAAAAAAAATTGGGCCCCAACAATATGACGCCCAAAATCCGCCATTTTTCTATTTTCCAATTTTAATGTAGCCAGTGACACTCGCAGGGTTAAGTCGAATCGATTGACTTAAGAATTATCAAAATCGGCCAATGCGTTTGGTCTCTAGAACGCCACATAGGAACATACATACATAGACTGATAAACACATTACCCTCCTTCGGCAGTCGGGTAATAAGACAATTATTACTTTATCAGTACCAATAACAATTAGTTAAATGAGCGGAGGGCATATTTCGAAACATGGTCCGTAATGTTTACTGCTTGCCTACGTATGTGTTTGTTTAGAAATGTCGTAGAAATACGCCTATGCTGTTGACCACGCTCAACACGTTGGCCTTCCAAGTATTGACTACAGTATTTGTAAAACAAATACCAACGTCTTATTATGAACTATTGCTGATATTATAATCCCAGTGGTCCAAATGACGTCAATGCAAAATTGTAATACCTAGCTTCTATTTACAATAGATAAAGCTATTTACCCTAAAGAAATGTACTCACTTGATTACACTATACTCATTGATGGGGCCTTTCACGCATCATTAACTAACTTATATATCTTAGAAATGATAACTTATGCAGGCTTTTTAGGGTTCCGTAGTCAAATGGCAAAAAACGGAACCCTTACGGATTCGTCATATCTGTCTGTCTGTCCGTCCGTATGTTGCAGCCACTTTTTTCCGAAACTATAAGAACTTGCTGTTGAAACTTGGTAAGTAGATGTATTCTGTGAACCGCATTAAGATTTTGACAGAAAAAAAGAAAAAAAAAACAATAAACTTAGGGGGTTCCCCATACTTACAACTGAAACTAAAAAATGATTTTTCATTAAACCCGTACGTGGGTGTGATATAGAGGTTTCTAACATAATTTTTTTGTAAACTGAATAGTTTGCGCGAGTACATAACCATGTAAACTTCCACCGAAAATTGGTTTGAACGAGATCTAGTAAGTAGTTTTTTTTAATACGTCATAAATTGTAGACCGCAATTTATCAAGTACGGAACCCTTCGTGCACGAGTCCGACTCACACTTGGCCGGTTTTTTTATTAAAGATCACAAAGGATTGGCGTAATGCAGTGCTGAACCGAGTAATGTAAAACACCCTGTTTAACTTGATATAAAATAAAACTAAAAATAAATCATAGTAAATTATTTTTTAAAGTAAAATTATCTCAGGGTGTATTATTTCAGTTTTATAGATTTGTATCTTGTGAACATCAGGGTCTGACGAAATAGCGAAATATTCCATTTTCATTTCGTTCCCCACCACCTACATATACAGACGTACTCATGGCATATTGTAGCAGGTTACTGCCGTGGAATTTAAAAATGAGTTCTATAGGCGTCAAGGCAATAAAGTGAATGCCACTTTAATGGTGCTGGTATAAAATAATGCCGTCATGCGTTGCGTAACTTTAACTCGATAGAATGTTATATGTTAGCACAACTGCGAAAACAAAAACTTTACCTACTCTGCTACCTACCTTTTATATATTATTTGAAAAGAAATATTCAGTTTAAGTAATTCCATTGTGGTCAGGAATTTCCGATTAATTACATGAGTCAATGGGATTCATAATCAACATGTGACTATGATTCATGTAATATGTTTTATGTGCCAATTTATGGGGCATATTATTGCCTATATGTCACGTACGTTAATGAATAATATTGTAGGCACTAGAACAATCATTGGATGGACTGTTACAGGTTGAATGGAAAACACTCTTCAAATGCATTCGAAGATTTTCACCCAGTCAAATGATAGAACGAATCAAATCATGACTCCACTGTGATTAGATAGACAGGTACCTACTTAACCTTACATAGTATAAATCAAAGTCGCTTCCCGCTGTCTGTCTGTCCCTATGTATGCTTAGATCTTTAAAACTAAGCAACGGATTTTGATGCGTTTTTTTTAATAGATACAGTGATTCAAGACGAAGGTTTATATGTATAATACACGCGGGCGAAGCTGCTGGCAGAAGCTAGTAAGTAATAATCAGTGTTCATTAAATATTGATAATTAAATAATAGTTTCGTCATGAGAACTACGAAACTAGTCAAGGAGATTCAAATAAAATATCTATGGATTTAATAAAGGACGTATCATGTTAGGTGGTAAAGTTTACGCCAAACTTCTTGGCCGCCCTGAAGTTGGCTACAATAGCTGCGCAGTAGTAAAAAACTGCTCCGATCCGTGTCTTGCGCATCGGTAAGCCAACTTCAGGGCGGCCAAGAAGTTTGGCGAGAACTATACTCATACATATAGACAAAATAAAACAATATAAAGTAATAAAAAGTGTAAAACGTGTACAACAGCATTTCGTTTCGATCAGGCGATGAAATGATTATTATAAAAACAAACAGGCATTTCTGTGACGTCGGGACAAGCCTCCAAGCCAAGTTTATTGAGTAATCAAAACAACTTGTTGATGCTATAAATAAGTAGAGTAGAAGTGTTAACAAATTTGCAAATAATCGTGTCTCAGACATCTTTGACGTCGACAACTGAAAATTACATAAGATCACTCTAGAAACGTTTGTGCAATCGCGTTTATCAAACCTTTTTTTAGGGTTCCGTACCCAAAGGGTAAAAACGGGATCCTATTACTAAGATTCCGCGGTCCGTCTGTCTGTCTGTCACCAGGCTGTATCTCATGAACCGTGATAGCTAATCAGTTGAAATTTTCACAGATGATGTATTTCTGTTGCTGCTATAATAACAACAAATACTAAAATCAGAATACAATAAATATTTAAGTGGGGCTCCCATACAACAAACGTGATTTTTTTTGTCGTTTTTTGCGATAATGGTACGAAACCCTTCGTGCGACTTGGCCGGTTTTTTATCTTTATTTATTGCCGGGGTTTTTCCTGTGCAGAATATGTCACCTCGATGATTTCATACAAATTATTAATTAAAAAAACAAGCCTACCCGCACCGTTCTACCTATCATCCTTACTAATATTATAAATGTGAATGTAAGTTTGTTTGTTACGCTTTCACGCAAAAACTACTGAACCGATCATCATGAAACTTTGTACATATATTCTTGGAGGTATTAGAAGTAACATAGGACACTCTTTATTAAAAAAAAAATTGCTTTACTGCGAGCGAAGCCGCGGGTAAAAGCTGGTAATATTATATGTTTTTTGATTGGCAGGTGGCAATCAAATGATCAATACCGCCTATGAACACCTGCAGTATCAGAAGCAGTACATGGTAGATAAAATTGGAATGATTCATATTCATGTGCATATTGCACTGGACGCATATACCGTTCAAACTGGACCAAAACAAAGCTTTTCCTGCTTGGCAAAATAAAGAGGAATATTACTTCCTCTGACCTTTGAGCTACTAATATAGTTCTTGCCAAACTTCTTGGCCGCCCTGAAGTTGGTTACAGTGACTGCGCAGTAGTAAGCCTCATACAAAAACAATACCGATTCGTGCCTTGCGCGTCGGAAAGCCAACTTCAAGGGCGGCCCAGAAGTTTGGCGAGGAATAATGTGTCTGAAAGCAGAAAATAAATATTCCCGGTTACATTATTATGTGTGTTGTATATGTGCTCTATTGTGTTCACCCAGCATTATGCAGTACGATGGGCGTTTTCAGCGAATGTGACGCATTTTTCTCTATCTTTTTTTTATATAATCTATAGGCTCGCGTTTGACCACTATCTCGCCTGATGGTAAACGTTGATGTGGTCTACGGTGAAGCACGCTTGCCTAGAAGAAACCTATTCACTCTTGAGTTAAAGACCCCAAGGTTGTAGCTATCAGAGAACAAAGACTCAGGAAGGGTGTTCCCCTCCTTAGCTGTTCGCACAATGAAAGTATTAGCAAAACGCTTTGTTCGTATGGGAGTGATGTCCACCAGGTACCGATGGCGCATGGCCGTACGTCTTGTAGACTGTGTGACATTTTTGCGTAATTTTTTGGCGCAAATAAATTCAATTTCTATCTTCTTCCATTTTAGACGTTCAGGTAGGTATTTAGCCAGGTGTTAAATATTAGCAATAATAAATAGCATTTTCGATAATTTCACTAATTAGAATTACATTATCAAATTCTCCTTATCAGAGCTACGTCTGTCTATTATATCCGCATCAAATGCAAACCCTACAAATTGTTTTACAGCCGGCAGCAGAAATAGTTATTTTTTTATGTTATTTATAGAATCCACTGATGCGATAACAAAGGGCGTAAACAAGGAATTTCCTGGTAGGTAGCTGGTAAAACCAATGTTGTTTTTGAATGGGAGAATCAATTTGTACACAAGCCTTTAGTCAATACAACCCAGTATTCAAAGAATGTGTGTTGAATTTACAGTATTTACCTACGGACATTTTAGTCACTAGTGAATCGAAAATATTTACAACAAGCTAAGAAAGTATGCAATGAGCGAAATTGTAAGTAAATTATTTAATTCTAAGTCTTCTATGGTATAAATAGTTAATATTTTAACCCTGAACTAAGCGTGAGTAATAATTGGCCGTTTTCCAAGTCCAGCTTTAACTGAAAGCCGTGTAATTCCTCGATAGTAATGAACAATAATGCATTTGAAAAAGGGTAGCTGAGATAAATAATATCTATTTAGTCCGTCAGTTAGATAACCTAAAAATATTGGACACGTATTTTTTCATTTGCCACATAAACAAAAAATTACGACGATACAGTGCGTTGAAATATCGTGTGACGTCACGGTGTGTTACACTTTATATCACTGACAACGTGACGTCACAAGCTCCCTTTCCTGAACTTTGTCAATTTGCGCTATATCTTTGTCAATTTTTATGTATTTGAGAAAGCAAAAAATACGGGTCCAATATTATTTGATTATCTCACTGACGGACTAAATATAATTATAATTTTTCTACCCAGGTTTCCCTATTGAATGCTTTCTTCATACCTATACCAAAATGGCAGAATTACATACTAAGTAGGTAGGTAGTTTCCATACCTGATTACAAGTCAAAACATTGTGTTGCCTACCGTTTTAAATAACGTGACCCATCATGGGTGCAACGATAACATATAATTCATAAGATACGGTAAACGTGTCCCACAATTACCTAACAAAAATTGAATACAATTGGATCTTATTCACATCAATCTTATTTACTTACAAACAATATTATTATTAGTACGGTGACGTCATAATCGATCTTATCATCGAGCATCCGAGTTTATGCGCATGGAAACAGATAAAATTCTAATATTATATCAGAAATAGCAGTAACTTCTGAAAGCCTTATCTCAGATAATCAAGGATTTTATTTGCGCTTTATTGCCTATTGCACTAATGGTGAATGTTCGCGTAGCCTAATAAACATAAAATCCAACCAATAAAAATACAAGAAAGAACCCTCTAAGGGTCAAAAATACAAGAAAGAACCTCAAGGGTCCCTACAGATGGCGCGACGCAATTTAAATGGCGCCAGAGAACTTCAAATGTATATCGGTCGAATTAGGAGCAGTGGCCCAGTGGTAACGGCCGTTACTTACAAGTTGTAGGTCGTGGGTTCGAAACCAGGCAAGCGATTTAGTTTGTGTAAATTATTTCATCACCACTGTCCCCAAAACGGTGAGGGAAAACATCGTGAGGAAACCGGCATATCTTAGAACCAAGAATTCGAAGACATTTGACATCCACCAACCAGCACCGGGCCCGCGTGGTGGATTTCAACCCATTCCCTTTCACAGGGAGGAGGCCTGCACGCACAACGGAGCAAATCGGAGTCTAAGTGCGGAAAAGGGGTCCATCTATCCTATGCTATAGGTCGAACTGCAACTCATTGCATCTATGTGTACATACTTTGCATACTTTACTGCAGTTTCGCTTAATAAAAATCGCTTATCGGTGTGATATAGGAGCCAGCACGCAATAGCGATTTTTTTTTTACCAATAATTTGATCGTTCAGGTAATCAGTATGGAGCTATAATCGCCAAATACGTGCACTTCTAGTGCGCGCTGGCTCTAAACCGAATCGCCGTCAGGCATTAAGTCTGAAATCTTATCGTACCTACATTAGAATTAATTAGTATAATCATCGTAGTTCATGTTTATAAGTGAAGAACACCGACGTACACGTGCTCCATACATGTAGGCTACCCAAAACGATCTCAAGAATTTGTGATCTTATTTCTATGGTGTTAGAACATTCTTTCAATTACCTAAGCTTACTATTATTATGCTTGCCAAGAACGTAGTTGTTGTGCATTCATTAGGAATTGCATTCTATTTTAGTCCTTTTATTGCTTGGATGCATACTGCACTTCAAACAATGCATTTGAATGTTAACCAATTACTTGAAATAAGTCAAAGATCAAATATTTACACTTGTACGTTGGTTTCGGAACCTATAACAATCAAAACTTTTTGCCCAATTCGTTGTTTAAAAAAAATACCACGCTTCTATCAAATGCATTTGTTCCTTACTTAACTTAATTTGAGAAGCCCATTTTTTATGTAACTTTTATAAGTTGATTTTGTTTGATCAGTGTACTACAAAAGGATATAATTCAAACAAATATTATTTAGCATTTAAAACAATTACCCTCGATTTCAGAATTAAACATTGGAGGTTGAGTATTTCTCAAACTACTATCCTGAAAACCTCACAAAATTTGGCATAAGGGTTTGACAAATTCTTAACTCCAAATAATTCATAAATCGGCCCTAGTGTTTGGATATAAATTAAACTCAAAAAGTACTTAACCGATTTTGGAAATTCTTTCACCAGTAGAAAGCTACATTATTCCTGAGTGTCATAGACAATTTTTTTACCCAAAAAGCCACAGGGAAAAACTAGTCAAAAATATGGTACTCTGGAGGAAGACATTTAAGAAATTTATGAGATTATAAGACAAAACATTTGCCTTCAGTTAGTGGCATACTAAAAATATATTGATAAATACTCGCATTCCTAGTTAGGGAAGTCAGGATGGATTGTCCATTATTGTATTAGTCTATGGAGACACTCTAATTCCCTCAGGAGTTGATATGATCCATAAAATCTATTCAAAAATGTATTAAAGTAAAATTATGTACTCACTTGGCAGGCTTGCTTTTCATCCATCCAGAGAATGTGAATCCGTCCTTAATTTCTGGGTCACTTGAAGCCATTTTAATCTCTTTGTAATTAAGTAGAATAAAAACAAAACTTTAAATATAATCACTTATCTATTGAGAATAATTAGACAACTGTCTTGAGAGTACACTAAAAACTGAATGGTATTTTATCTTGAGCAGAAATGATAAGATTGTTTCAGTTGGCAATATTATGTGACAACATAACAAAACAAGAAAAAAAAAGGAAATATTTTAATAACAGGAAATTATTGAACTAAATAAATAACGGAGCGAGTGCTCAAGACACACTTTGGGCTTCACTAGACTTCATTGAAAGAGATGATGAAGTCATCTGAAACAAAACATTCAACAAACAATTATACAACAGTCATGAGAAATATCAACAAAGTAACTTAAGTTGCATGCAGGATTTTTGAGCAAGCATATTCAGAACCAACAAATTGAAGATGCGGCTTATTGAGAAAATACTGAGAATATGTTATGCTTCATTCAATTTAGCATATTTATTTTTTTCACCTTGGTCACTATCTATTTTTATCTGAAACTGGTGTAGTGATTCTATGGCACAGATAACTTATTGATGGTAATAAATATTTTATTGATTTGTTACCATCAACTAAGATGACTTTGAAAATCATTAGGGAAGGAAATATCTTTTTTTTTTATATATTATATGAAGAAAATCATTAGCAAAAGCATTATGTAAAGATTGTAGAGAGAGCAGGTGGTCTTTTTATCAAACTTAAAAAAAGGAGCATGTTCTCAATTCGTTGGAGTATTTTTATCTTAGCAAATACACACTAAGAAAAACATCACCAGCTATGTTGGCAAATATAGTTTTTAAATATCAAAAATTATGCTTGGCCCTAAATTCAACTATATTACAGCAATATACAAGTGTTCTGTTGTTTCTGCCTATCTCTATGGGAAAAAGGAGTGAGTTTATGTATTGAATTTTAGGAACTGTTTTCACTCAAACTCTCATTGTGGTCCTGACCTACAAATTAGGACTACTTATATAAGTACTTCTATTAAAAACTATTAATAAGAAAAAAGGAAAAAGAAATTCCTAAAAATATAAAATCAATCGCCAACCTGCACCATTGAGCAAGCATGGTGATTAATAATGCCCGTTCCTTCTCTTTAAGAGAAGAGTCTTTTTCTCTGCAGTGGTACAACAGACAGGCAGGTTTATTATTAATAAATAATGTAAAAGATTCAACACCCAAATAGGAAATGTAGCAGTTATCAGAATAATTTAATCAGATAAAAAGTTAAAGATTTTCCGTAGAACAACAATATTGTATAAAAACATGCCCATGACCTGAATCTACTCACCGCTGAGCGTTAAACATAACTAAATTCAATATGTAGGTATTGCATTTTCCTTGTTTATCAATTGGCCTGTAGGTAATTTCCGTGGCTTTCTACAGCTGCCAATGTTAACCCACTCATAGTAATTAGTCACATGCAAAACACTACAAAACTTTTTATTCTCACAACAATGTTCATAACTATTGGTATACCATAGAGATACCAAGAACATGGTATTTATTGGATACTTAGACTCTGATTCATGTTTAAAAATTGTTCTTTTTGATGCACAGGGCTTGGTTAAGATATCATTTGACCCAGTTACTTTTGAGTGTTAATTTATTTTTATGCAAGTACACCTTTTTTATCAATTTACCTTCAATGACACCCGTTGAAGGGTGACACTAAGGTAAATTAACAGTATTTATTTATTTTCTATTATAGGTAGGTACCTAATTAAACTTTGATGAGTTGATGACCTGACAAGTTTTTTTATTTTTGGTTTAGACAATATAGGATTAAACTCATTCGACTAAACCGGGCAAATCAGGCGGTATGTAGGTTTCTACACTTACCTACATTGTTCATGCAGTGATGCCATTGCAATCGAAACTAACAGTTCTAAAGCGATATACAAACACGTAGTAGGTACTAATCACGGGGCGAACACGAGATTAGAATGTTAGTTTCAATGTCATCACAATCTAATTACTGCACGTTGAGGTCTAATGTTCTGTTTACATACGATTTCAGATGCAAAATAATATCTGGTTACGGACTACGATATTGCCTTAACATCTCAATAGTTACAACATATGAATACATTGTTTACAAATAAAGCTATCGTTAAACAATACAATACAATCAGCAATACACAAAGAATAATGTTACATTGCCATAATAAATAACATGCGGAGGAGATGCTAAAATATCAAACACAACATTCACGATTGTGAAAGAAAGCATTTACTTAGGTTTCTAAAAGTAACAAAACGTATATACTTACAGTTTCAAGAATAATGTCGGAAGCACTAATAGTTTTCAACATTATTACGAATTTACAACACAACCGAATGGACGAAATCCCCAGCCAAGTAATCAAAAATGGCAGACGTAGAGTTGTCCTGTCCCGTCCCGTGTGCGTAAATTAGTTAAATAGTTAGTACTGTAGTGATGCCAATAAGCAACTAACAACTAAGCAAGGTTTAAACTAAAAGTTTATGGACAAGTCAAACCGATCATTTCTTTCCCGTTCCCGTGCATTCCCATAGACATTAACAGAAGGCATCCATATAATTCATTCATTTTTGGCGGGATTTTTTCAAGTGTAGTTCAGCGGCTGTATTTGAAAATTTATTCCAGGTGGATATTGTGATATAAAATTGATGTAGTTTTGTGTCTCAACTGTCTACGCAACTGGACAATATGCAAAATCATTGTCAGGAGCGATCTCGGGATAGTAGAGCGGAGAATTTTATTGTAGTATTGACTACCTCCGCAAAGCTTACGGGGAAGGCTGACTCGATACAATTTGCTGCCAAATACTCGAATCTGTTACATCCGCATTCTAATGCATACTAAAGAATTCAAGAAGTGAAAAATACTGATGACTAGGCAGCATGGTCTCAGATCTTAGCCTGTTCCGACGG
This sequence comes from Orthosia gracilis, assembly GCA_947562075.1. Classification (NCBI taxonomy): domain Eukaryota; kingdom Metazoa; phylum Arthropoda; class Insecta; order Lepidoptera; family Noctuidae; genus Orthosia; species Orthosia gracilis. Next base: position 11,156,418 of record OX387270.1, read on the forward strand.
GAATTATAAAAAAAAGATCTTCTCTGCTGTCAATGTCAGCTGCTGATAGTATAAACTTTTGACAAGGCAATTTTTTTAGGTTATTCATTGACAGATGAATACATTTGCGATGCTATAAAAACAAACTGTTGTGTAAATTACAAAAATAATACTACCTCAGATATAAATTTAAGTATATTTATTCAATGATGGCTGAAGAGGAACCAACTGATTTGGATTGGGTGCAGCTCCGCAAAGAAATGGGACAGCACCAACATGTTGAAACAACAGGCGAAAAATTTTCAAGAAAATTTTCCGAAAATCCTTTTGTTCCTATAGGTATGCATGGCGAAAGTTTTGAATTTATTTTGTTCCAGTTCGTAATTGTTTTTAAGATTCTTAAAAGTATTATCGACATGCTAAGAATACTTGAAAGGGTACTATTCTGCGAAAATAAATATTTGTTCTCACCTACCTTAAAACTTACGCAATAATTAATTTATTACCAACTGTGTTGTATAGAATTAGTTTATCTTTTTCATTTGCATCTTATGATGATAACTGTTATTTATAAAGTTTAAATTTCAGTTTCCCTTGTCATTCTATCACCATAATAATTTAATCTACCAGTTATGAATCTTGGTTATTGTTTCAGGATGTCTGGCCACAGCAGGTGCACTGTCTTATGGTCTTTGGAGTTTCAGAACGGGCCGTAAAAGATTATCACAACAAATGATGCGAGCCAGAATAATTGCACAAGGACTCACAATAACAGCATTGGTTGTTGGTGTCATGATGACAACAGGAAAAAATCTTACGAAGTAGATTGTAATACTCAACTTTTTTTTGATTTTTAACTTTCTAAACATTCAGTGGATATTTATGTAGTATTTTATTGAATAGATGTATCTCAATTCACCCAAGGCATGCTTTTTATTTTATGTTAAAAATATCTTGTAACTAAATTAAAGTAGGTACACTTTAATTTAGTGTCAATTCATCATGATGATGATGATGAATAAACATATTGTGATGTGTTGGTGGCCTGGAGCAAGTATGACCAGACGGGATGAACATGCAAACATTTACACACAATTTTAAGGACTTTAGCAGATGGCATTCTACAGTTTGCCCTCCTACCACCTTAGAAAAAGATGCTAATGCATAATCATGCAATAGGATTTCAATTTGCCTTATTAGGTATGTAAATTTTATCTAAGACTAGATCTAGAATATCTTTTGCCCGCACCTGCATCCTAACCCACAGATAATGTGCATTGTTTTTAAAGTAGCCTATGACACTCAACAATGGTGTAGATTTTTAGCAGTGAAAATTATAAAACATAAGCATTATTTTCAAAAAAGATGTTTCTTTTTTATTATTTTATCTTTACAAATCCGTACTGTTTTATGTACCTGATCGACCCTCCAGAGGATTTACGACCTCGTCCTCTATCGCATGCGCCAATTACCATCAATAGTGCATAAATCTGGGGTATAGACTGCTCCCAAGAAACACATTGAAACCAGTTTTACTGGCTGGGTTTCAATGGGCCCAATAACACTTTTACCGACCTAGGAATCGAACCAGGACCTCATCACCATCAGTAACGCTTGCAACCACTAGCCTGTCAAACGTTAATTAGCAGACACAATAGAAATTGCTGTTGTCTTTTGCCGATTTTGCGACCTGTGCGATTCTGCGACGGAACTGCAGGCCCTGGACAGTTAAACTAGCTATACCAATAAAGCAGAAAGTAAAATTCTGGGAAACTGTTTGATAGCCCTTTTTTCTCTATAAACGTCTTTCGTAAGCAATTCCTCGTCCTTCCTTAGGGCCGATTTCACCAATGAAACTAATCGCGGTTAGTTCAACTAAACTGGATTTATATAAATACAGCATTTTGATTGGTAGTTTCTCAGTGAAATCGGCCCTTAGTTTCACGTAGGCCTCTGGCCCTAGTCATGCTTGACGACACGTTTCAAGCTCAAAAAGCTGTTGTTCAGAGAAACGAAAAAGAAAAGCCAAAGATGTCAGACAGAAATAACATCATTCATTGTCGGGCGGTATGGTCCAAGACCTTAGCCTGCCTGAGAAGGGCGAAGGAAAAAAAAAAAAAAAAAAATCATTCATTGTCGTTCATTTTTCATTCTATTTCGTTCCATCCATCGTCGAACAAATCTCATTTTTTGAAGTTCTACTTCATAGTTCAATCAATCAATCAATTTGCATCGTTTATTGTTGTTGACGCTCTTCTCTTCTGTATTTTAAAGTAAAATAACTAAGTGTCTGAGTTCGTAATAAATACAAGATGATGAAGAATATACTGTGACCTATTTTGTGGAGAAGGGATTTTGGAATTATAGTTAAAATTACATAAAAATGAATGGGTTTATTGCTGTCCACTGCGGTAATCTTTTTTATTAATATTTTTATAACGTTTTGTAAATAAAACCAACTTACGTATTTTACGTAAGCTCTTGGTATTATTAAATACAGCATATTACGAAGTAAGCCATGTAACGATTTCTAGGAGCTGGTTATCACAGTGATACACTGAAGAAGGAATATCAGAAAACTTGCTTTTTAGCGTGTAGAAAAGCCGCCGAAGCACTCCAGCAGGGTGGCAACGCCGTAGATGCTGTGGAGAAGGCCATAATTGGTCTGTATCTTGTATTGATTTTTCATTCTGTAGCTAAATAGATGAAAGATATAAAATTCTCTTCTGTGTCTTCTCTTTATTAGTAGCTTACTTAATAGTACCCTCAATTTGGCCCCTATTTCGTTAGGTTTAACTATTTTGTTTGGTTTTTACAGAATTGGAGAATAGTCCACTAACAAATGCTGGATATGGATCAAACTTAAGTTGGAATGGCTTAGTAGAATGTGATGCTTCAGTAATGAATGGTCAAACATTACATTTTGGGGCTTGTGGGGCTGTATCAAATGTTTGGAATCCTATTACTTTAGCCAAACAACTATGCATTAAACAATGTGACAACTTATCTCTGGGTAGAGTTCCTCCTTGCATACTCACAGGACATGGGGCTAAGTCTTGGGCAGAACGAATTGGACTAAGAATTGTGGATGATTCCAAAATGGTTACTGCACGTTCATTTCGGAACTATAAACATTGTAAAAGGAAGTTGAAACGTTACTCAATGCAAAATGATGTTAAATTTAGCCCCTTGGATACAGTTGGGGCTATATGTGTGGATTCTAATGGTGTGGTGGCTTCTGGAGCAAGTTCCGGTGGTGTCTCTCTGAAACATGAAGGAAGGGTAGGCCAGGCAGCATCATTTGGTAGTGGTGTTTGGGCAGTGATGAGCAGGGATGGTACGAAACCCTCTGTGGCCGCCTGTACTTCAGGATGTGGAGAACATTTGATCAGAACACAACTAGCTAAGAACTCTGCAGAAAGTTTGCTTGAGTCATCCCCTGTTTTAGGTCTTGATAAATGTTTCAAAGAAAATTTCTTAGAGTCTCCTTTTCTATGGGATGTTCCTGAAAGACTAGGTGGTACTTTAGCTTTGAAGTTTGACTCAATAAATGGAGAGGGTGAGTTACTTTGGGGACATACTACAAAAACAATGTGTATTGGATATATGTCTACTGAAAATGATAGGCCTAAGGTACTTTCATATATTTTTTTAATGTAATTTTAACATTCTTGTTCTACATCTTAGTAATATTCAAAAAACTTGTTTCCAGTGTGTCATATCCTATCTGCCGCAAAAAGTTGAGCCTGGACGGAAGGCAGTTGTATCAGGACAATCATTCAAAGTATCTATGCAAACATGCCCTGTGTTCAAGTGGGAGGTGAAGGCTGAACCCAGTTGTAATGGATCTCTCTAGATTAATATGACAATTACTTAGATGTAAGCAATAAATAAATATGAATAGCAGTTGAAAAATAAAATTAATAGTACAAACTTTATATTTTTATTTACCTGTTTCTGCAGATTTTTTAGTCTACTTCCCAGTACCATAGTTTCACAGGGGTAGGTACTATGTGCTGAATTGATGATAAATATTTATTTTAGCATGTTTTTTTTGGAAGGCATAAGTCTTAATCATCCTTATCCCATTAGACTTGGGGTTGGGGCAACACGTTTTCTTCTTCAATATCAACTTGTCCCTTATTAGGCTATCACTGACTATATCTTCTTTCATATCATTCCTTACACAGTCCATCCATCTTTTCTTCAGCCTTCCTCTCCATCCATCCATATTTATATTCATAACTCTTTTAGTAACATGAGTTTCATTCCTCCTTATCACATGACTATACCAGGACAAACAGCATGAATCTCAATTTAAGTCTGATATCAGTTTTCATAACTGTTTACAGAGAAGAATATTTGTTTGGGTTGGTTCCATTGGCTCGAGGTACTGTTTCCTTACTATGAAATAACACAATTCAATGTTTATTAAAGAACTGTATTCGAGAAGTTATAAATGTGTGCTAAAATATAAATTCGGTGAGAGGCATTTATTAAGTACCTATATTAATTATATTACAAATTATAACAGAAGATTATCATGATATTCGGTACATCAATGCAGAATTGAGAAAAGAATTTGACAGCTCATTTAGGAAAAAATAAAAGAAAATTGTATGCTTTTGCATCTGAAAATCAATGATATCCTTTCATTATACAGTACAATAATTACATTTCAAACATATTTTGGTAATTTTAACATTATTCACATAGTAATAATGAAGAGCACCATGTATAGTACCAATTAACAAAATATAATGTAGCCCAACATACAACCAATCACTTCCCATAACTTTGGACAAAGTAAAATTATGGGCATAAAAAGGCACTATTCTACAACAATCATGTACTTTCTGTCATAAAATAACATAAATTGAGTATAACTCTGAACAATTGGGTATATATGATGATAAATGCAGATCCGTTCGGGTTCTTCAAGATTAATTTTTTGGTTCATTGATAAATATCAATGTAAACAGATAATTTAAATCTCACGAAGTGCGAGATTTACTAAATGTCTGCTAAAATTAATAATATTAAACTTAATCTAGTTAGGATCGCTAAGTAACACAATGCCGACATTTCTGTATTACGTTCATTTGTACTAGAGCAAAATATTTGATGAAAACTAAAATGTCGCTATACTGATTACTGTAATATTCAATTACTCATAAGTAGAAAACAGTGGAGTTACAAACATAAAAATATATCAAAGTATACACCATTTGCGATTACATTAGACGTTTAAATTAGCCCATTTTTCCCACTACTCAACCGATTTTGACTTCTATTGCGTTGATGATACGACAAATGGTAGCTGTAGTAAACAGTTCGTTTTGGTAACAGGTTAATGCTTTTTATGTCATCCTTATGTTTACGGGGTAGAACTCAAAATCGGTTGAACGGACTATATAAAGATTTGGCAACATGTCTAATGTTATTTCAAATGGAGTTTTAGGTACGTAAAGTACATGTACATTACAACTTAATTTTAAAAGAACATAGACATACTAATAATAAACATTTTTGTACATAAATGTGCTGTAATATTATGCTTAACAGTTCATTAAAAATAAATTTAAATTACATACATTGAAAACGAAAATGATTTAAAGTAATATCAATAGTCACAGTATCACTGGCAAGGAAATATTATCTCTAAAGAAACATCTCAAAGTGTGCCGATGAAATATTAATATTTACATTAAAAAATATTTCTATATAAATTGATAAAATGGTTAGCCTCAAAATATGTTCGAGTATTAATCTCAAATAGTAAATAAAATTGATAATATAATCTAACATAAAATAATTTGGTCCTGTAAATTAAATTGATCATAGTTTTAGAAGTTCGTAGTCATTTTTTATTACATTTAGTTTAGCTTGTATTAAATGGTGGAATGATTATCTATCAGTAAGTTATTCAGTATTTTAAGGACACAAATTATGGAAGTGAGTGCCTAGGTATACATACAAGCCTATCATAAGGCTTGAAAATAATGTTTAATCGAGAGCATACAAATATGTATTTTTATTTCTATTATAGCTACCATGTAGCATTTAGTCCATCGCAATAAAACAAATTAAGTTTGTACTTAATTTTTCTATAAAAAAAGTAGCTGCCAGGAAGTTTTAGTGAATTAATAAAAAACCTACTCATCTACTACTAAACACTAATTAATTGTTATGAAATTGTTTTACAAGTAATTTACGTACCATGTCGCACAATATACACTGGTATTCATGTCACAAACCTTTACGTTTCAGGTCTTTAAAGCTTAATGGAAATTTATTGTCATCCATATCAACAAATTAAATGCCAACTAATACTGCTTTTACAATAAAATAAAAAAAAGAAGTTTATCACAACATTATCAAATTGCCAATTTGTCATAAGTATAAATGTTTGATTACTCCAACTCATTCATTTCGAATATCGTATAATTCGAAATACAAGGCATCTCATCAGTCTGTATTACATTCCACAAGTTCATCCTATTACAGATAATAAACATTTAAAAAATTCATTACACACAACCATATTCGTACCAAATTGCAGATTCTTTCGAGTTGTCTGTTTTCTCGTTTCGATTTAATGACCTCCTGTCGTTTCTCAGGTCATCTCTTTCCGGTAAGCTTTCTTCGACTGCTGAGCGAGAGTGTTCAGACATGGATCGATGGTCTGCGGGCGGCCTATCGTTCATACTTTGGCAGGCACCGTCACCGATGACGGTGGATATTCGGTTGTATACCAAGTAAGTCGGCGGAGTTTCTTTGATGGGAGTACTCTGTGGCTTACTGTTCAGGTTGGCGCTGGGATCGTCGTCGGCCACGTACACTGTGCGGCGAGTCCCGGCTGTGCCAAAAGGAGTTGGTGTTGAGGCTAGAAAATATATTCATTTGATAAGTCTGAGCGCCATTTATAACAAAAAGTATATAAGTTGTTTTAATCATAAAAAAATATATCAAACCGATCAGTAAAATAAATAAATTGCGTACAGTAAATGTTTAAAACGTACCTGCTGGTAGTCCTGTGTCCAATCCCGGGCTTTCCAAACCCTGGAAACTATTTCTGTGTGATGGCGGTACAGCCTTATGCGGTCGTCTCCTCAGCGACGCTCTTATAAGCGCGTCGTCGCCTCCACCACTGTGTATCGATGTCCCAGAGAGCCTTCGCACAAAGTTACTCTCACTGGTCAATCTAGTTGAATCTAGGCTTGGTATAGATCCACTTAACGTATCAATATTCTCAGATTTCTTCAACAGCTTATCATCAAATCTTCTTGTGAAACTAGAGTCTATACTGTGCCTCGGCGATTCCGCACTTGGATTGGAAGAACCCTGATCTTGGTCAGAATTTTTAGACATTTTTTCCAATTCCTGACTGCCAGGATCCGATTCACCTGATTCTGAACCAGCCAAGGTTAGTTGAGATTTTGAGCGACTCGCGTCTTCAATTCGCTTATTATTTCTGGTTGGTACTTTATTTATTAAATCAGTGCCAGCTTTGCGGACCCTCTTTACAAATGACGCACCAAAGCCCCGTCTTTTTGTCGTGCAGTTATCTAATTTCTTATAATGTTCCATAATTTTCTCTTCTAATTTTTCTTTCTGACGACACAACGCGTTTACTTTGTCAGCAAACATCTTTTCTTCTTCATGATAATGTTGTTTATCTTTTAGTGAGTGAGCAAGCAGTTCATGATATTGGGTCAAGAGCTGTGACACATGATCCATCAAAGAGCGCCTGTCTGCATCTAGACTCTTATTCATTTGAATTAACATTTCACAATGTTGATTGGTCTTGTTAATTTCTAACTCCATGCTTGTAATTATCTCAACTTTTGTATTGACTTCACCAGAAATCTCTGTGTTTCTTAGTTTCAGTTGTGTTACCTCACTTCTCAGATTTCTGTATTCTTCTTGCATGTTTCTATATTCATTCTTCAGTCTATCACTAGCTGTAAACAGGTTCCTAAAGTCATCCTTTAATTTGGAATGCTCTGCTCTAAGATTAACTAGATTCCTGGACTCTACTTTCAGGTTTTCTCTTTCAACTTCGAAATCTGATGCCTTTTTCTCCAAATGCGTCAACTTTTCTTTTAGTTCACGATTTTCGAGTTTAAGATCTCTAACAGTGATTTTAACAGGCTCTCGCTCACTGAGCAACATTTCATATTCAGTGTTGAGTTGTTCATGAAGTGTTTGTAGAGCAACTTGGTCCCTCAAAAGGTTGTCTTGTTTATCTTTCAGAACTTCCAGCTGTTTGATAATTTCTTCCTTTTCAGCAGCAAGTTGACTATTAGCAAGTTGTAAAGTCATTTGTTGAGATATCAAGGAACCGTTTTGAGAGTTCAATGTTGCAATGTTGACTTGCAGTTTAGCATTTTCTGCTTGACTGTTTTCTAGAGAAGCTTGTAGTGCCGCAAGGTCTGAGGTAAGCTGTTCAATTTGGGGATTTACTAAACTGTCGTCACTATTCATGTTATCATTGTCATGGTTGCAATCACATGGGACCAGCTTCATTAAGTTCGCTTTAGCAGCTATTTCTGATATTAATCCTTCATGATCAACATTTGTTATGACTTTTTCTAACAGATCTTCTATACTGACATCTCTGCTTAATACTTCAAAGGCATTGATGCCTAGTTTGTCCATGCAATTTCTAATCTTATCGAAATTGACCTTCTCTGTAATAAGATCTTTTTGCAGAGTTTGAATAGTTTCCGAATCTACTTTCTTTTGTGATTTAAGCTCCTGAGTCTTCTGTTCTAAGTCTTGGATTCTGCTTGTTATAGTATGGCTTATTTCGAGTTCTCTCGCTAACCTCTCCAGTTCCTTTTTCTTGAGTTCAATTTCGGTAGTAAATTTATCTAGAGAGACATCTTTTTCTTCAACTGCTTCTCGCAATTTGTTAACTTCTCTCTGCAAGTTGTGCGTGTCTCTTTCACTGTATGTAAGTTTAGTTTTAAGTTCCTCAGTCAGAATGATGAGACCAGTAACCTTATCAGCTTCAGGCTTGACAAGATTAAGTTCTTTAGTTCTGGCATCCAAAGACTTTTCCAACTCATCAGCTCTTCTTTGAATAGAGTCGCATAACATTTGAATTCTCTGTTTATCTTTGGTTATAGATTCTAAATGTTTTTCGAAATCCTGTAATTTGTTCTTTTCCGAGTCTCTATCAATTGCTTGGCGATCTATGAAAGTCTTCTGGCTGTCGAAAGAATCTTGCAGCTTCCTGTTTTCTTCTAAAGCATTTCTGAAAACTTCTTCCAGCTCTGAGTTTTGTAGCATGACTCTGCTACAATTTTCTTGAAGCTGTTCACATTTCAGAGATAATTTCTTCTTTTCTTTTTCTAATTCTAGTATTTTGTCACTGCTCTCCAATAATGATTGTTCTCTTAAGTTGTCTATAGTTGATAACAGTCTTTTATTTTCTAGTTCGAGCTTCAAAGCTCTTGCTTGAGCATTGCTAGTCAATTGTTCTGATAAGCTATTCTCGCCGGATTCCAGTGTGCTTTCGCCTTCGTTGTCGGTATCCAGATTACTATTGTTGCTTTCACTCAATACTGATTTTGTGATGTATTGTAGATGGTTGTTTTCTTCTATAAGCTCTTGGATCTTTTGTTGGTCTGCATCCCTTTCCTTAAAAAAGAGAATATATGAATTTACTACTCGGTATTTAGGCTGTCTGGTAAATATCGCCATATTATAAATATAATTTTTATGTAAAAGAGTTGTGTAATTATTTAGTGCACAGCAGTAAATTATATTCTATATTTAAGGGCCTGTTCAAACAAAACATCCATATTTCCAGAATCGTTTTAACGGATCCGTCGCTACTGGAGGTGATGTTCACACCGCATTTACATTACCGTTTTCACGGATCCGTCACTACTGGGGGTAATGGCTCGCCCCGCGTGGCTTCGATCCGATAAAACGGATCAGTATTTTAATACTGTTGTGTGTGTGAAATCGCTCATACAACTACATACGTCAGCTCCGAATAAAAACGTATACGATAAAGCGGACCTGTAAAACGGACCCCTGCTTGAACGAGAACTTACTATCTATAAATCTACTGCTGTATTTTTGTTAAGTTAGTAAGTAGTTAGAATGTTAAGTCATTCTAACTACTTAATAACTTAAAAAAAATCTTATTAGTTTAACTTACCAATGCAATATCATTTGCCTCCCTCTTCAGCTTGATCATGGCGGCCTCTAAAGTGAGACATTGTTCGGCTCGCTTCCTTGCTCTCTGCAGTTGTTCTTCCAAGGCGTCTCTTGTTTCCATTAAAGCTTTATTGTCTTCGCGAAGTTCTGTTACTCTCGTTTTATAGTATTCCGCGTCGGCGAGGCGATCTCGGTAACGTTGGATTTCTTGTTCTAGTCTATAAACAGAAACACAGATGTTAGCATGCAACATACTTTTAACAACATTCGCCTTATGGCGGCGGCAGACCCTACAAGTCGAGTAGACAAAGGCACAGCCATACCATCCTTTTCTCAAAGCCATTCAGGACATTTTCGATCCCCTGTTACTTCGTTGTGAGAAACCCTGAATTTTCAGTTACTAAGAGAACATAATATAACTAGGCATATTCCCAAATTACATTCAATTCAAACTTGCAATTTAAGAATAATTGCATCTCAAAGTTCCTTAATTTCGTCACTCATTGACTCACCGATCATTAAAATTCCAAGATACTTCTAGTAGACTCACAAGCTTGAAATTTTGAACATAATTAGTGTGTAGTCTATATATAAAGCAAGGAAAAACATCCCACAATTTCAGTCCCGTTTCTAATATATAGAAACTGCAAAAGTAACTTTGTAATCCTATATAAAAATAAATGCAATATATGCGATTACAAAGTTACTTTTACAGTTCATACAATTTTTCGTCACTTACACTGCCTATATAGGTAGGTAAATAGTGGATGTAGGTTGAATAGTAAGTCACACACGATGTCCCCTTTAATATACCTATACAATACTTATGTGTCGGCGCACTGTTCCGTGGTGTGTTGGATTCAAGCGATGACATTATGACCTTAACAGTTTGTAAAATTATTCTAAATTCATATAAATACACACATAGCCTTGAACCCTTTTAATATTTGAGCTTTCGCAAAGAAATTGTACTCGAAAATAAAATAAGAAGGACTGCGTTTAAAAACAATTGAGATCCCATAAAAAACATGTAAATAAAATAAACAAGTCTCGCATCGCAGTTTTTCTACCGTAAAAATTAGTTAGATCGATTGTAAAACTAAGTCGGATATTTTATTCAGTAGGTACTTTAATAATTAGGTAACAACAAACAAATTAACCGGCTTGTTATTACATTAGAAAAACACAATCATGACGATAATTTGTTTGTTACGTAATCGGCGTCCGCCCATCGCCTGAAATGGCACAAGGCGGGCGGGCTTGCGCTCGCGCCTGTTACGGCGCGCGGCGTTTTATTCTAAAATATTGACTGTAAACCCTCCTACTAATCCTAAGGATGAGATCTAAGGGATGATTGATGGGTTACTGACAGTATATTTGTGTAAAATATGTAAAGAAAGGCGGGGGCTGCGCGAGCGCGGGGCCGCGCGCTCGCCATGTATGGCGCGCCGCGTCTGCCCGCCGACGCCGACACTATAAAAGATTTCCCGCTCGCTGGTCGCCCGCACTCGCAGTCTCGCTGCCGTAGAGTCAACATCCACCGCGTCCCAAACCAAACACAAACGCCAAAATGTGTGACGACGATGTTGCTGCGCTAGTAGTCGACAATGGCTCCGGTATGTGCAAAGCCGGTTTCGCCGGTGATGACGCGCCCCGCGCCGTCTTTCCGTCCATCGTCGGTCGCCCACGTCACCAGGGTGTGATGGTTGGTATGGGTCAGAAGGACTCCTACGTAGGTGATGAGGCCCAGAGCAAAAGAGGTATCCTCACCCTGAAGTACCCCATCGAGCACGGCATCATCACCAACTGGGATGACATGGAGAAGATCTGGCACCACACTTTCTACAACGAGCTGCGCGTCGCCCCCGAGGAGCACCCAGTCCTGCTGACTGAGGCCCCCCTCAACCCCAAAGCAAACAGGGAGAAGATGACCCAGATCATGTTTGAGACCTTCAACTCCCCCGCCATGTACGTCGCCATCCAGGCCGTGCTCTCTCTGTACGCCTCCGGTCGTACCACCGGTATCGTCCTGGACTCCGGCGATGGTGTCTCTCACACCGTCCCCATCTACGAAGGTTACGCCCTGCCCCACGCCATTCTCCGTCTGGACTTGGCTGGCCGCGACTTAACCGACTACCTCATGAAGATCCTCACCGAGAGGGGTTACTCTTTCACCACCACCGCTGAAAGGGAAATTGTGCGTGACATCAAGGAAAAGCTGTGCTACGTCGCCCTCGACTTCGAGCAGGAGATGGCCACCGCTTCCGACTCCAGCTCCCTCGAGAAGTCTTACGAACTTCCCGACGGTCAGGTCATCACCATCGGTAACGAGAGGTTCCGTTGCCCTGAGTCCCTCTTCCAGCCCTCATTCCTGGGTATGGAATCTTGCGGTATCCACGAGACTGTGTACAACTCCATCATGAAGTGCGATGTTGACATCCGTAAGGACCTGTACGCCAACACCGTCATGTCTGGTGGTACCACCATGTACCCCGGTATCGCCGACAGGATGCAGAAGGAGATCACCGCCCTGGCTCCCTCCACCATCAAGATCAAGATCATCGCTCCCCCCGAGAGGAAATACTCCGTATGGATTGGAGGATCCATCCTGGCTTCCCTGTCCACCTTCCAGCAGATGTGGATCTCCAAGGAGGAGTACGACGAGTCCGGCCCCGGTATTGTCCACCGCAAGTGCTTCTAAGCGTGCACGAGACCCTCAAGCAGGCGCTCCTGCGCCGCTGCTGCATGACCCTAGTGCTGTGTATTGTGGTATTCTCATTCGGCAAGGAACTCTAGAATTTGTACGTTGTACGTAGTGATACCTGACAGAACTGAACATCTAAGATAATGTTATCTATTATAATGTAATTTCATCATCAGCCTTTTAATGTTCCCACTGCTGGGACACAGGCCTCCTCTCTGTGAGAGGGAATATAATTTATATTTTTTTATTATTATATACACGGGCTCGTTACGGATCTATAAACGGTTTATTTATATAATTACATTTTTTTTTATACAACGCATGACTTTGGTTTTTGTTTGGAGTCCTGCAGCCTAATGATTGAATTCGGCAAGGCAAAGAGTTTCGATTATGAAACGCGAAAGTTTTAAAGTTAATAAATCTAACTAGATAACGCAAGTCCCTCTATCTGTTTGAAAACCAAGCGTGCCACTTTTTCACACACAATTTAAAAACAAATTTACTTACCAATAAAAGAAAACATTTCTAATGCCTCGGCCAACCTTTTTCTATACATTATTTAAAGCTCATAATAGCATAATTAGGCATTGAAAATCTCAAAGTACGATCATGGATCGTAATTTTACTCCGTTTTTTGACACGCGAAGTACATAAAATCGCGTCATCTGGTTAGATTTATATTTGTGTTCATGCTCTTTCATGGGGTCAAACCCTTTGCCTTGGCGAATTCACTTAAGCATATAAGGCTGCCGATGTTACGAGTCAAGCAAACAAAGGCATAGCCGTACCATCCTTTTCTTGACGCAATTTCGTTGTGGATAAAGCTAGAAGCCTGAATTTCTTATGCTCAGTCGAACATAACAAACATAATATTCCAAAATTATATTCAATTTGAACTTGTAGTTCAACAACTATTGCAAGTCAAAGTTCCTTAATTTTGTCGCTCACTGACTTACCGATCATGAACATTCTAGTAGCCATACAAGCTTCAAATTTTGAACATAATTAGTGTTTAGTTTAATTAACCGTCATGGTCTAACATTAGAAGAACACAATAATTTCGACGTAAAACTAAGATGGTTATTTTGTTTGTTTGTTACCTAATTATTAATGTACGTACTGAATAAATTATCCGACTTCGTTTTACGTCCGATCTCACAACTTCTTTGCGATAGAAGAACGCGAGACATGTGTTTATTACCTGTTATGTTTTTGATGGGATTTGTTTTCTTTTTATCCGATCACGTCGAAGCAAAAGGGAGGGTTATGTTCTTGACCGGTATGTGTGTATGATCTGTGCCCTCATAACGTCTAAACTACTATCATAATTTGACAAATGAGGTGTCGCTGGAAGCGTCTTGTTTGTCCGCTGGTTATAGGCTAAGGCTATGTGACGTTACATTGAATATGGCGTCTAGGTAGCCCGAAGTCAAGAACAAAAAAAGAATTTTCGCCGCACCTCATCATGTGTTGTATCGTTGAACAGGGGTTTTAAAATGAAAGTAGAGTTTCGTACATCATATTTTTGTCAAGCGTACCGTTTGCGAGATATATCCCGTCAAGGTCATGAAAACAATTTTTTACACGTCGCATCGTACGTCGTCACTACGTCGCAGTGTTTGTTGATCGGTACGTAGGTAAGTACGTATGCATTTATATTCATTTGTTACTTCATTACTGAGTCTCTCAAATTTCGAATCATAAAACTCTCTGTGCGTTAGCTATAGATACCTATCCCTTAGTCAACAGTAAATTTACTAAATCAAGACTACTTTGCAGAACGTATTGTAGGTGCCATACGACCACGGTTATACCACTATGAATAAGTACGCAATACAGAAGAGAATATTTTCTTGTTTTATACATTTTAGACCGCGATTTTTAACCGACTTCAAAAAAAGGAGGAGGTTATCAATTCGTCGGATTTTTTTTTTATTAGGATGTTCCCCGATTACTCAAAGACGCCTGGATCGATTTGGAAAATTAATCTCTTATTTGAAAGGGTATACTTCCCAATTGGTCCCATAGTCATCAGGTCAGGATCTGATGATGAGATCTTGGATAAATCGAGGGAACTCCTCAAATACACGCACGCGTTGGCGCACGGTTGGCGCAGTGGTTGAGCGATTGACTGCTGCGCTGCGTGTCGCGGGTTCGATTCCCGCACGGAACAATTATTTGTATGACCTGCAGATAGTTGTTCCGGCTCTGGGTGTTGTGTATGTGAGTCTATATGTTTGTAAACGCACCCACGATACAGGAAGTAATTCCTAGTGTGGGGCAAAGTTTTAAAAAAAAGTAAAAAGTATGTAAGTAATATTATAGGCCAAAATCGCTATATATAAGTATATATATAGCGATTTTGGTATTTTCATCAACAATGCAATCATTTGCACTCAGAAAGTATAATTTGGTGAAGTAGAACTGGTGAAGAAGACCACAGATGGCCAATGGAACTCCTTAATGCTAAATATGTCATGGGTATAAGATACTAGGCATGCCTTTTAAGTTCTGTCGTTTCCATATTTCCCGGCAATTTTGAATTTGGAACTGTTCTATATTCGAATGTGTTTAAATTTTGAATCTCAAAACAGTTGAAAGTATTACGATTAATGATATTGTTTAGTCACAGCGTCGATTGGAATCTGTCAGGTTACATACGAAAATGAATCTTTCTAAGGAAAATGTTCGTGCAATAGTTTTCTACGTGGTGAATACTTAGAAAAACAATAAAAAGTACTATAAGGTTCTAGTTGTGTTTTTTTCTTCAAACGACAAAACTTAAAAGGCATGCCTCGTATCTCGAATGGTTAAACGACTATGGTGAAGCAAATACTTATAAATACATAGTACTGATGAAAATGGTATCATCGAACTGATCTGATGATGAAGCCGGCAGGTAGTCACTGGAACTCCAAAATAAAACAATGTATCCTATTCGTGTGTGGGCTTATTAGAATTGTCATAAGATGTACTTTGGCTATATATGATTTCTATGCCAATTGGAGGTACCTACCTAACAAAACTAAAAAGAGATAAATAAAAAACTTTTGGGAAATAATTAACCGGGCGAAAATATACTGAATGGGTGACTATTATACTAAGTAAGCAACTATTTATCCGGTTTGAGGAATACCTTTTAGGAGGTTTTTGTGAGCTGCAGTAATAATATTGTGACATACTTTGTATTTGGAGTTCTATTTTTTCTATATTAGCATATTATTCTTTTAAAAATAGCTAAACAACTCCAAGCGACTTCATCGTAAATGAAGGCGACATCGCTGTGCAGCGCGGGAATTCGGATATAATTGTGTTTTCAACGAATTAGTACAAGAGCAAGCGGAGCGAGTTCGGGAGCTTAGGGCACCCCGACACAAACAGGTTAGGTTCGAACGAGATGACGGGAGCTGAAGTGAGCGAGCAAAGCGAGCGAACTCAGCTCCCGTCATCTCGTTCGTGTTAGGTTACTTTAAACCCTGCGGACGGAAATAGGAGCCCCGCACAGCGGGGCTCCGTCGACTATGTTGCCAAAGTACTCACTTTATTATTATGAATCTAGTCAAGTCCAATCGGGCAATGTAACTAACACGAATATAAACTTCTATATTTATCACATTGTCTGGTCATTATGAATATTGCTACGTAACGGTTGGTCAATTCGATAATTACGGTCAATGAATTAGTCCAAGAGCGAGCGAAGTTACTTAAGACCATGCAGACAGAAGAATTTCAATAGTTTTTATCATATTGCGTACTCATGTTGGGCATTATACAAACAGTTCAGGCATTATAAATAATGCCGTATTCGTGACTTGGTCCATAACATATATAACAAAATTAAAAGTAAAACTATCATAGGTAAGTAGACTTTACAAGTTTACGAGTAATAGTCGACCAACTTATAAAAAATGTGTTTGGAAAAGTAAAAAATTGTCTTTTCGTTAGAGCAATGTTCGGTGCTTTCATTGTTTATGAACGTCAGTATTTTTTAACTAATTCTGTTGGTGATTTTGCTGTTTGTATGGAACCCTCGGTGCGCGAATCCGACTCGCACTTGGCCGGGTTTTTGTTTTTCGGTGACTATTTTTGTGCGGCAGCTACGGACTTTTTCATGTCCATGTTCCATTACGTAGGTATACTCGGTACCTAACCCTTATCTGTAGAGTTAATCATGGTACCGCAGGAATAATTTTAATTTGTATAATAAGATAGTTAACATTAAAATCTCATTGCTTGCCTTCAACAGACTGTGCCGACTCATAAGTATGGTTATATTAAAGGACACATTGTCTGTGACTTGACACTGTAAGTGACAAAACATTATATGAACTGTTAAAGTAACTTCAGGGGCGGAGGCAGGATTTATTTCTGGAGGGGCACAAGGGCCAGGGCGGCGGTAGCAAATTCTAGTGTAATGTACCTGCCCTATATTACAAGATGTACTAATTATAGGGTAGCGCTTTTGCAAAGGCGGAACAGAAGTTTTTTTTAAGAGCACCCTAGAAGGAAGAGAGGTCGAAATTTTTTTTCACTTTGGATTCGGTTTCGGGACAACGAAATACAAGTTTTTTCGAACTCAGACTCGGACATGTTAGCGTTTTTGACAATTTATACAGAAATTGAAGAGAGAGACTGGGTACAAGAGCGAGTGAAGCGAGCTCAACAATATTAAGACATAACAGTCCACTAAACCTACTCGTGACATAATAGGTACTATAACTTGTTTTTTGTTCATCCAAGCTACCACCACACGTAATTAATCTGGCCTTGATTAATGACATACAATAACAGTAATGGTACTGCTGCACCTGCGTCACAAATAAATTTATGTATGAATTTAAATGGGACCGATTCGGGATCATACCCTTCTAAACAAAAATAATTTTCTAAATCGGTCTACAATTAACAATTAAGTTAATTTGCTGGATTCGATTTCTCAATAACATATTTTTTATGTATGTATGTATCTAAGTATATATTTTTATATATCTATATGTTAAATTGTTGTATTTATATTTCTTTACTGTATTTTTTATTTTTTTATTTAGTTGCACCTGCCATATTTCATCTCTGCACCACCCTAAGGTCGACTGGTAGAAAATGCCTAAGGCATTAAGTCCGCCTTTGTACTTGTACATAAAGTTTAATAAATAAATAAATAAATAAATAAATTAACGGAAAAATCGGTGAAAATTTCCGTTTCGTTTAAATTCCGGACTAAAAATAAATCCCAGCCCGGACGCTCCCCGGACGCCTTCTAAACTAGGACAAATCCGGCGGGCTTTTTACGCAAGGAACAGCAAGCAGCAATAATTGCAATTATTGTGCGATCAATTTAATGACCTGGCTACTGAAACCTTTAAGTCAAGTCTTTTTTTTTACAGTCACTTTTAACAGAAACTAATATAATCTGTCCAATGATTTGTAAAAATATCGTTTGATTAAGTAACCAGCTTATGAAAATGCAACAGATGATAAGGATATCATTTAAGCTATCGCCAATTTAGTTAGTTTTGTGTTTCTTAAATAATTGGGTTTGCCAGCAAAATAGTAGATTTGTCACCATAAAATATAAAACCAATTCCACAATAAATCACCTAAAATCATGCAGATATAGGGTCTAGTACCAAATAAATGTTTTTGTATGTATTATTATAGGTTTGTCCTAATAAGTATTTAAGCAAACTAATTTAAAGAGATCACCAATAAATCATATATTATGTCACTAAAAAATTTCATAAAGTTTATCTATTTAATACTTTTAGCACTCAAATGTACAGAGGCGGACTTAATGCCTTAGGCATTTTCTACCAGTTAACCTTTGGGTGATGCAGAGATAAATAGTTATGTTTTAGTTTAGTGTACATGCAACAGAGTCGACGGAGCCCGGGGCTCCTATTTCTGAATGCAGGGTTTAAAGTAACTAACCTTGACGGGGTGCCCTAAGCTCCCGAGCTCGCTTCGCTCGCTCTTAGACCGATTCCTTGACCATAATTTGTTATTTTTAATGTTGACATTTCATTAAAATTATAAATTGATGTATTAAATTGGTAACGAATACTATTATTTTAATAACTGAACGAAATAAAATGTAACAAATAAAAAGGAGTCGCAGTCAGGGATCGATAATCGATTTATTTGGTGACAGATCTACCATTCTGAGCACAAGGCTATTATTTAATAATAAAACTATTATTATAAGAACGAAGTTTATATTCATCTAATGCACTACAATTTTATTGGTAATCCATCTCTTATTTTACACATAATATATTAACATTAATTTGAAAATTCATACTTGGGAATACTTTTTGTTTATCTGAGAACGAAAATATTTCGTGGCGATAGATCTAATTTATAAGCTGATACAACTTGATGACAAATTTAAATTTTGGTGACAAGAAATATAGTCCCCATATAATAATTACTAATTTGAAAAATTGGATGTTTAAAATGCCAATGTGTAAAATCGATTAAAATTTCTTCGTAATAGTCGATTGTTATAAGAAATCGTATCGATAACGCATTAGGACATCATCATCTCGTATTTGAGCTATGAAACGTAAAAACAGGTCGAAAATAGATCGTTAAATACATTTATTTTCCAATTTACTTCAGACATTGCAGAATAGTCGACAACCGATGTTGACTTTTCTGCCAATGCTTGCCATATAAAAATAAGAATATAATAGAAGATACTTATTGCGGACATAGCATATTCTAATGTGTTTGTAAGTATTTGGCTGGCTGGTGTCAACCTTTTTGGCAAGCTTCGCTTAGGTAGCTCATATATATATAATCCCTCGCTGCGCTCGTGGTTCAAAGTAGCGCCCTCGCCGTAAAAATACTATTTTGCTCCCTTGTCATACAATCTACTATTTTTTTTGTCACGTGCATTAGGTTCCGAATTATTATTTTTACTTTAGCCACACCTGAAATAGCCCTTGAAGGTTAGTCGTTGATTCAACGTATAGTGTTGACATCTCCTGCTTATAGTTCTCGCCAAACTTCTTGGCCGCCCTGAAGTTGGCTACAATGGCTACGTAGTAGTGAACATTATAAATCTCATACAAAAACGGCACCGTTTCGTGCCTTGCGAATCGGATAGCCAACTTTAGGGCGGCCCAGAATTTTGGCAATAACTATACCTGCCTACACTATTTGACTTCCTTCCTGGAAAATTAAAAAAATTGGTTGTTTGTAAAGTAGGTTTACGATCGAGATGTTTACGTGATAACGTTTCACATTTTATTTCACTGTTAAACATTCAACGAAAACTTAACCGCACGAGAAAATCTCCATTCGTTTGTATGCCGCTAGAGTGAGAGAGACGGAAGATCGGTCCACTCACTCGAACGCTATGCCAGCCTCCGCTCGTGAGGATTCCGCGTGACAAGTTTCACGGAATGACTGGCAGCGCTCGAGATGAGACGGGAGATCGGTCCGTCTCTCTCTCGTTATACCTGCGATCGCGCTCGTGAGGTTTTGGTGTGACACAAGTTTCTGAACATGTCACCCGACTAAAACGATTTTATAGACGTTATCACGTCAAAAAAATAGTATTTTTTTTATGTGTCTTTCTACCACGAAGAATCTTAACACCGCCATTCAGAAAATGACGTCAAATGCACAACGCCACTATCGAATATGGAGTTCGACTGTCCGAGTATCAGAATTTAAAACTCTGGAACGTGCTTCCCCTTGACATCAAAAAAGCTGAGAATAAATTTTCATTTAAGCGTAGAATCCGGAACTATTACTTGTCCTCTCTTACGTAGCTCGGTCTTCGTCATAGTTATTATATTTAAATTACTGTTTCATTTAAAATAATTATATGGTATTTATTATAATATTTATTAGTCTATTGTTTTAGAAAATATTTATGTATTTTATTAGTTAGATAGTTTATTAATATCAGATTTTAATAACTGTTCTTTTTTATTTTTTATTTTGTACTCCTATCACTGTTGTGTCCTTTTTAACCCAAAGGTTGACTGGTAGAGAATGCCTTGCTGCATTAAGTCCGCCTATGTATCACCATTGTACATGAAGTTTAAATAAATAAATAAATTGCGTGTGTTGTGATATTTTACTTCTTGAACACTGTAAATTCATCTAACTTTTGATAGAGTGAACTTTTGGTGAGTGAGTGTGGGATTGAGTGTGTGTGTGTGTTTTAAGTGGGTGTTTGTGTGTTAAGGTTGTGCGATGAAACCAAAACTAAGTAATACTTCAAGTTACGCATAATTTTTATGTATAAAAGTTATCTATATTGGTTTCGGACATTTTACGAGATGCGTGCACAAATAAACAGACAAACAGATAAAATTTGTCTATAAACAGATAGACAAAATTTCCAAAAATGCTGGCAAATTGGCAATGGCTTCTGTTGGTTAAATTATTTATTTAGCAGAGCGTTCGTAGTCATCATGTTGCAGTGAGACCTCGGGCTGCCATAATTCGCCTCACAATGCGACGCCATCCCTCTCTGTCGGTCGTCATTCGTGTGCACTCATGTAATGGGCCGCCTACTGCAGATTTTGACAATTTCTTGCTGCAATTGTCTAGCCGTCAACTTGCCATTTATATCGCTCAACACAGTGCAACAATTGCTATGATCTTGCAGTGTAGCCCGGCGATATTGCCAAGATATTTCATAGCAGTCGCATGTAGCCGGGTAAATTGCAAATGATTTATCCCGTTGACTTTACTACGATATCGCCGTATATCGTTTTGTTCTGATGTACAGGTGCATCTCTTTTCCCGCACCAGGCGGGCGAGCACGGCATACTGTTGGGCTTGAGTTATCCACACTTTTATCACAGTTTGGGAGCAAAAACCGTGATTAAATGCGTGCTCGCCCGGCTGGTTCCCCCCGCCTCGTCCTGTCGCTACCTGATTAGTGAAGTTGTTTTGTATCCGTTGTTGATTTTATTCTGTTCGTCATGGCCGAGTGCTCAAACGAAAAGATTTTGAACTTTTTCAACGAAATCCATGTACGTCCTGAATCATGGGATATAAAAGCTAGTGCGTAGGAAGTTCTTTACTTTTTTTTGTTTAAAAGAGCATGTTCCCAAATTGGTCTCATTTAAATTTGATGAAAAACTAAAAAGAAATACAACAGAACGCTTCAATAAATGACGGCAGATCTCTAGGGATTGCTGCTATCGCATGTCGGTTTATTGTTTATACCATTATATAACATCACGCCAGAACGATCTAAAAGGATACGCAGATATGAACAGTTCACCTTGGTACACTCTCATTTCACCAGTTATGTTCAAGTTTCATGATATTCAGGTAATTTATTCTGGCATTATAGGTACTCACAGACATAAATCTAATTAGATGACGCGATTGTATGTAGTTCGCGTGCCAAAAAACGAACTAAAGTTACGATCAATGATCGTGATCTGAGATTTTCATTTAGCATTATCGGCACCGGAAATCCAGCGAAATCTAGAAAAATGCCTTTTTATGCTTATTATACCTATTTGTATTGAGCTGTAAAGAATGTATAGGAAAAGTTGGCCGAGGCGTTGGAAATGTTTTTTTTCATTGGTAAGTAAATTTGATTTTAAATTGTTTGTGGCGAGCTTGGTCTTCAAACAGATGGAGGGACTTGCGTTATCTATTTAGATTCATGTCTGTGTACCTTACCTACTTAAGAACTTGACCTTTGCCTCACTTGAACTTGAAAAATAAAAACTGGACAAGTGCGAGTCGGACTCGCGCACGCAGGGTTCCGTACCATTATCGCAAAAAACGGCAAAGAAAACACGTTTGTTGTATGGGAGGCCACTTAAATAGTTATTTTATTCTTTTTTTAGTATTCGTTGTTATAGCGGCAACATAAATACATCATCTGTGAAAATTTCAATTGCAATTTAATATCTCTTGAGATACAGCCTGTTGACTGACAGACGGACAGACAGATGGATCGTGGAGTCTTAGTAATAGGGTCCCGTTTTTACCCTAAGTCGGTTGTATTTTTATGTAAAAAAGTTTTATAATTATTATTATATAAAATTTATGCCTAAATTGTGAGTTTTGAATGTATGATAAATGTGTGATTGCCAAACGATTTTCTGCGAAATGAAGTTTATGCTATCCACTGTTATGCAAAATAATAAGGGTTAAAGTATGAGATTGCCGTTTTATTGTAATAGGTACTTCGAATTGACATAGAACCTTCATGGTTTGAGATTTTTGAGTGAAACTTTATTCACATGTTACCTATGAAATTCTTCTTTTAAAAAATGTGCAACATTCGATTATCGACTTTCAGTTGTATTTTTTTATTCAGCTTAGTCAAGAAAGATGGATACTTCGAAAATTCTAGTGATTTTTGAATACGAGTTCCGACGCGGAGCTAACGCGGCAAAAACAGCTCGCAATATCAATGTTGCGTTTGGAGAGGGGACTGCTAATGAACGCACCGTGCGATTTTGGTTTAAACGCTTTCGTGATGGAAACTTTTATTTGAAGATCAAACCACGTGGAAGACAGGTGAATAACATTGAATTGAAAGAGATGTTGCAAGCCGATCCGAGCCAAACTACCCAGGAATTAGCGGCATGGTTTAACGTTACTAGTGTTGCAACAGAACTCTGCTTCCGCTTCCGCAACTGCAGAAGTTCCGCATGTTTTTTCACTTCCGTTTCTGCTTCTGGTTCCGCAAACTTTATAACAGAACTCTGAACGGAAGCGGGGAGAAAGCGGAGGAGAGCGGTGCAGCAGACGCGACGGCGGCACGGCGCGGGCGGTTGCGGGGGCCGCGCGTGGACGAATGACACGAGCGTCGAGCGTCCAGGTGCGCGTGCTGCCGAATCCCTTCCGCGTATTTTGGGCGGGAGGGGCGCGCGGTAAACAAACAAACGACAACCTTCGGGAGTACAAGAAAGAAAAAAGACTACCTCTTCATGAGGATCCCCTTATGTGGTGGAATGGAAATGCGCACAAATACCCCCATATTTTGCCAATAGTTCGCCAATACTTATTAGCTCCCCCCAGCAGTGTAGCCAGTGAGCAATTATTTAGCGGAGCTGGTTTAATATATGAAGAACATCGAAATAGGCTGAAAGGTGAAAAAGCGGCCAAGTTACTCTTTATTAAATATAACTTGCCGCTGTTTAATTTTGACTACTAAAATACAAATTTAATAACAAAAGTTTTAAATGTACAATTGTGCTTTTTTTTCATAGTGTTAACGCTTCCGTTTCCGCTTCCGTTTCCGTTTCCGCTTCCGTTAAGATTTACTTTTGACATCTGTTTCCGTTTCTGCTTCCGTTATGCCAGTTCCGTTGCATCACTAAACGTTACCTTACCAACATTATTGACTCATTTGCGTTAATTGATTTAATTAAATAAAAAAATATGAAATATGGGTGCCTCATGATTTGACTGAAGGAACATTGGATCGAATTGTGACATGTGATGAGAACCACTTCTCATTCTTTACGATAACCGTAAGCGAAAATCTGCAGAAAGAAACGCGTGTTGAAACTTGTGTTGCCTTGTTGAATCGATACAGAAATGAAGGAATATTGGATCGAATTGTGACATGTGATGAAAATTGGATTCTTTACGATAACCGTAAGCGAAAAATGCAATGGCTGACCCCAGGTCAAATGCCGCAACAGTGTCCTAAAGCAAAGCTTACCAATAAAAAGGTTATGGTAACTGTTTGGTGGTCTCAGCATGGTGTTATTCACTACAGCTTTCTCCGATCTGGTCAAGCAATAACGGCAGATGTCTACTGTGCCGAACTCCGAACAATGATAGCAAAACTAGCAGTGAAACAGCCCCGACTCATGAATCGATCTTCACCATTATTGCTGCATGATAACGCGAGACCTCATACAGTACGAAAAACCGTTTTAACTCTACAGGAACTGCAATTAGAAACAATTCTCACCCACCGTATTCGCCAGACCTTGCTCCAACGGACTACCATTTTTTTCATGATTTGGACAATTTTCTACGTAATACTAAGTTTTCTTCTCAGGAGGCAGTACAAAATGCTTTCACACAGTTTGTGGAACCTAGATCACCAGAGTTCTATCGCAAAAGCATAAATGACCTTCCTATTAGATGGCAGCAATGTATAGATAATAATGGTAATTATTTTGATTAAATAAATATGTTAAACTAAAAAAAAAAAACTAACTTCAATTTTTCAGTACAAATCGGTAATTTCATACTTTAACCCCTATTAATATTTTAAAAAGTTCTGCTTTAAACAGTGACCCAGATGTATGTACGACGTCGCAATTCGCAATTTGGGTGACCTCGGGCGAGTTTCGTTGCCGCGATGAAAATGGGCAAAACATTGCAAAAAGTGACAAATTAATTGCTGTATCATACCTGTCACATCGCTCAGCCTTTTCTCTAAGAGCGTCGACTTCGTCTCTGTAACCAGCTGATTTCCGGGCTTCGTTGAACCACTCCTGGCTGTCAGATCGTAACTTTCCCAAGACGAGCTTTGTGTGCTCCAATTCTTCTCGACATTCTGATAGCTGTTCAGATTTTTCTTCCCTAAAACATTACAATAGTCATGTTAAGAAATGATGAATGTCGTTGAAAACAGGTCGCCGAAATACATGGTTTTGTTCAGCAAACCAAACGCGATGTGCAAAAATATTTCGCCGAAAATATATGTAAAAAAAATACCCACAATTCTTGTCTCTGCTTCCTAAGTCGTGCTTTCCAATCTGCCAGCTCCACAGCGAGATGTTGACTATCCCCATTATTTTGATTAATGTTTTGCGTCGATCTATTCTTGCCGTTCTTGTTTTCATTATCATTCTCACATAAACCTTCATGGAGAACTAAGGAAGCCCAGTTTTGTAGATAATGGTCGCGTTCTTTGGCCAGCCGTCGCATGTGATTGAACATCGTCGGCGATTGGAAGAGGTCGATAGCGTCCGGCGTCAGTACCACTGTTTGCATGTCTGTAACCTTTAAAAATTATCTAATTTATAACTCGTGATCTTTTAATTGATACAAGTACTGTTTCATTGCGGTCTTTTCAATAAAAGAAGGCACAAATTGTTTAAAGTTAAATAAAGCCAACATTGATCCCTATACAAGTAAGTACCAGATTTTTAGAGGGACTAGCTTCTGCCCGCGTTTGTTCTTTTATCAAAAATTTCATTCAGATCCGTTTAGCCGTTCTGGCGTCAGAGAAGAAACATCCATACATCCTTACTTTCGTATTTATAATATTAATATAGATTAAACAATAATTGGTGGATTAATTGCAGGCTAAAATAATATAAGACTGTGTTGAATTTCGATGTGAAATCTAAATAATGGCTGAGATCACCAATCAAGAACTATTAACTAACAAAAAATATAGTATAATGACTTCATCAACAATCATTTTGCAATAAACTGAAGGAAAATATCAATCAGAACATCAAGTATTGCATAGCTAGCTCCTCACTAGCTCAGTAACTCTTGCGACATTTGACAACCAGTTAATAATGTCAAAGGGCCATCAAGGACATCCTGCTTCAAAATCTTTTGAGACATCTGTTGACCATTCACATGTTAATGTCAACAAAATGTCGACATTTGAACTGTATGCACTTAAATATTAGGTACCTGACACCTGTTATGTGTATTTTTTATGTTTTTATGTGGAAAATTTTGGAAGTCCTTAGCAGATTATGAAAATTTTTTCACTTATATACAGCCCTGCTACCCCTGAATGCCACAGGCTACTTTTTATAATTTATCCTTAAAATGCCATATGGATATGGATATATACCTGGGAGCAGAGTTGCAGGAAAAAAATTGTATATTATACAAATGTTGTTGACATTTTTAAATAATATTTCTCAGTATCAAATAGACCTACTTTATTTATCTAATCACCAAAAACATCAACACAAGTGTGTAACATGTATGTCTAAAAGACAATATTGTCAATCAAGCCATGCCTGACTGGTTCAATTATCAGTTGAGAGCCTGAGGCATGCCTGCTTATGTAAGTGTGAACACTTCCTTACTCATAAATGGATGACTGACTTCTTTATCTATTAACAAGCGTCCATTATTTACACCTGAATGGAACCTCAAAGCTAAGGGCCTTGAAAACCTAATGCAAATTACTACCAAACTTAGAAGAATAATGTTTAAATGTTTGTTTGTTTTAATTAAGGTTTCAAGACAGGAATATTAATCATACCTGTTTGATGCACTCCACAATGTTGTGCTGCAGATCGACATTGAGTTCCTTGATTCTTGTGATGAACAGTTCCTTATTAGGGCACTGTACAGCTGCCCCAAGGAGGAGAAGGCTTAAGAGCTTCATGGTTTCCAGACCCTCCCTTGACTCTGGTGACTTCCCCAAGCATATGCACTCAGGGACCACCAGAAGCGTCATTCCCAGTTCTTCTTCATACAAGCTCTTCACATTTTTGATAATGGCATCAAAGTTCTTCACTCTACCTAATATCAGGGCTTGGTCTTCTAAGCCAGCTAGCTTTGTGATGTGACATGATGGTTCTGGATCTATCTGGAGGTAGACTTGATGTAGGATGTCTCCATTGAACAGAGATGAATACTCTGTGATCACGTCTGGGTTTGGTACACATGATTTTATCTGCAAATTGTAATTTGTTTAATCAGTTTGTACTGTTAAGATTTTTATAAATTCTCCAAAATAAAAAGCTTAGAAAGTTCAATTCATCAGGTTTATGATCAATTATGTGCTATAGGGCACATCACGACATTATGTGAAGATTTTCTCTGTTATTAATATGTGTATTCTTGATTCAATGGTAGCACCCACCAACAATGGATCAATGAACATGTGTGGGAACTTTACTGATAATGTAGTACACAGATATTGAACACCAGCTCTCTTTTATAATAGCCTCTTTTTGTTTTCAAACAAAAATAAATCATTAATTCAAACCTTTCAGATTATGTTTTTCAAAGAGTTTTGTTGTTATGTCTATTTTTATCACAAACATTTACATTTCTATTTATAACTTTCATTTGATGTGTCTTTGTAATCACTATATATTTGGTAACAGCTGGAAGGATGTTGTAAAAAGACAATAGCCAAACCATATTAAATTTTAAAGAGGATGTAAAGTATCTACATAATCTAACAACCATCCATTACAAAACAACTTGATCACTCGAGTATGACAACAGAGACAACGATAACTATCATATTCTCTCACCTTTTGATGAGGCACTAAAAATAAATAATGACTGTATATCATGCAGAAATTGACAAAATACCACATTCATTCATACGGAACGGCTGATTAAATCCATCTCACGCTTCATTTTTACGCGCACAGTAATAAAAACAGAGGCACGAATCGTTGTGCACTCACCCACGAAACTAGAGGCCCGTTCAAGAACTCTTCGATTTCGGTACCAGACGCGGCCATCCTTGCCAAGCGTTAGGATGAGCGGAACCTACTCCTCTGTGTTTGTCCTGCACGCATTGCATCGAAGCAGTGCTCAGGGTTAATAGGAGCAGTAATTTCACTTAACATCTGCAGTAAATGAAAAAATCCGTACTACTCTCTGTACCACTTGTTCTAAATCAAGTTGACATTTGTTAATAGAGCTAGTGACGTTAGGTTCGTTCGGCTACCGCACAGACGGCACAGATAAAATATGTATTACAAAATATTATTCGTCGATTTTTGGCTTTGCAAACCTTTGCTTCAGATAAGTCAATTAAAACAACCTTCTATTGGATCGGAAGCGTGTGAACAAATTATATACACAACCCATCTCAGCTTGATCTAAGGTCATAAAAGAAACTATCTGGGATTGTGCAGTGTGTCAGGTTTGGTTAGTGATTTGCTATAGCTGGCTAAACTGAAAGCGAAGGTACCAACTATTTCCATGTTACAAAAAAGACCTTCTCATTCAACGTGTAATGTCAACAAACAAAACTGACGGACTTCAGGAGTTCTTGGCGGGATTTTTTCGAAAGAAGTTCATCTACTGCTAATAATAATTGCAAATTGATTCCTAGTGGATATTGTGATATAAAATTGTATTGTGTATTTTAGTGTCTCAACTGTCTACGCAACTGGACAATATGTGAAGTCATTGACAGAAGCGATCTCAGAACAGTGGTGCGGTGAATTTTATTGGAGTATTGACTACCTCCGCAAAGCTAAATGGGAAGGCTGACGCGATAAAATTTGCTGCCAAATACTCCAAAAAACATTAGAATCTGTTACATCCGCATTCTAATGCATACTTAAGAATGTTAATATTGCACTGAAGACGAGGCGGTATGGTCCAACACCTTAGCCTGTCCGAATAGGGCAAAGGAAAAAAATAATCTGATGGACTTCAACGTCAACTGTCAGTGTCAGTCGTCAATCAGTTTCAGACAGTTGTGAATCGATGTGAATCGACTGGAATCGACGCACTGTGCCTGTGTTTGCCTATTCTAAAGAAAATAAAATAAATTAGACCCTAATATTATGTACTGTAATACATTTATTATAATAGTATAAATATACAGCACAAATTTATAAAACATGTTTAATAAATCGTCTATAAACAAAGTGAAATTTCAAGATCAACAATTAGACGACTATGTTCTCGAGGTAAAAATGTATTTTGGCCCAGTATTTATAGACTTGTTTTACATATTTTATGCAATATTTATATGACTTGTGATCGAAAATAACTTCAAATACTTTAATTTATAGATCCAACACCAATTCTGTTTTCAGAACTCGGTCTTGAAAAGTAAGTTACAGAGTAAAATCGATGCTCTTTCTATTATGAGCAGGGAGTTGGACAAATGCAGCATGGAAAGAGACAGGTTCAAAGTATTGGTAGAACAGTTAATGTGCAAGAAGACAGTTCCTCTGAAATCTAGTCCAGGTGCTAACAACATTGCTTACAGACTAACACCTACTAACACTATCAGCGGTGGAGAGATGCTTGCTAAAACACAGGACCATAACAATATGCTGAAATTAGAGGTAATCTTATTTCAAAGTATTTTTTCTTGTTTAGCTTTACTTGTTTGTGTAATAGTGTTTCATCAGATCAGATTTGTCAACACGATTGGCGTAGTGATTGAGCGATCGGCTGCTGCGCTGCGTGTCGCGAGTTCGATACCCGCACGGAACTAATATCTGTATAACCTACAGATAGTTTTTCCGGTTCTGGGTGTCTTGTGTATGTAAGTTTAAATGTCTGTAAATGCACCCATGATGCAGGAAGAAATTCCTAGTGTGGAGAAGATTTAAAAAAAGAATAGATCATTAATATCAATCTATATGTGTTTAACAAATGCTACAGTTGTAAACATAATACCTTATTAAATATTCTAGTGAGTCACTGGATAGGCCTATAAATAATGTAATTAATATTACTGAAAAAGATGCAGTCATGGTCACAGCATGCAAAATAAGCCATTATCATAAATATTTTATATAAATACTAATAATGCTAAATATTTCCAATTTAGGTGGAAGATCTCAGAAGTAAATTAGAGGAAGCTACAGGTGACCTCATAGCCCTGAAGAAACAGTTGCAGAAAAGAGATAGTCTCTCTGAAGAAGTCAATGGAAATAAAAAGTTGTCTAATATATTCAGCTATTCCCACAAAGACTATGAGCAGTTGGTAAATGAACTTGAAAAAAATCAGAAGAAGGTTAGTTAGTGAATGTGCATAAAATACTACCTGAAACTTATAAAATTAAATATTGAAACATTACATATGTCTGAAAAAACTTAATACTGTCCGGAATTGTCTTAAATTAAGGCCATACTTTATCAATGGCCTGCTCAAAGGGCTCCTTACATTTTTTCTTTTATTCTTCCAGTATCAACAAATCCAGCTAGATTATCGAGCAACACTAGATGAAAAAGAAGAATTGGTGTCTGACAGAGATTACTACAAGAACAAAGTGCAGAGGCTGAGCCATCAGATCAGTTATATTCTATCTAACAGGGCGAAACTTCAAGATAGTAATGAAATCGACCCACCAAAGCCCATAGTAGATATTGACGCTCTTGTAACTGAAAATAAATACCTTCATGAAAGAATTACACAGCTCCAAGTAGAAAAGGAAATCATTAAACGAACATTGACTAAATATAAGGTTCCTATGCTTTTAACATTACTTTTATCAGTATGTACAGGAAGTAATATTTGATAACCATGTTAATTTTATTGCTTTTTAGACATTGCTGGATAATAGAAGTAAAAACTACACCAGCTACATGAAAAAAGGTTTTGCAGATGTCATGACACAAAAGCAAGGTAATTATGATATATTCATTGTAAATTACTAGAGGGCGTATTAGACTAGGAGGGACTTTTATTGACACTGGGCTAAGGTTTTGTAATGCAGTAACTTTTAATTTCTGTTGTTTTATTTTTATAAAAATAAAAATAATACTCACTCACTCTTACAGTAAGGGAGTTCTTAGACAACATCAATTCAAAGGCGGGGTTGAAGCAGGGTTCGGCAGCTGAATTGAGGTCTCTATGTCTTGGCCTTTTTGAAGCACTTAATGATAAGTCAATCGCCCTTCAACATCAAAGAAAGACTAATCAGTAAGTATTTTACAAATCTCAACTAATATTATAAAGAGGTAACATTGTTATAATAACCTCTGCTCTGTAAAAGGTAATTTTTGGAAGTACTGAAATGTTTGCGAAAATTCTATAACTGACAGAATGCTACCCTATTGCTGATTGGTCATAAGTTATCCTGAGATATAGAGCAGTGGTGGCCCAGTGGTAACGGTCGCGACTTATAAGTTGTAGCGCACTGCTCTCAAAACGCTGAACCAGTTCGCCGGCTGTCTTAGAACCAAAAATTTGCAGCATCAACAACCCGTACTGAGCCCGTGCAGTAGATTACAGCCCATTCCCTGGACGCACATCGGACCAAATAAGAGTCAAAGTGCGGCAAAGGAGGTCCATCTATCAGATAGATGATCAAGCATGGATACCCTATCCTATCTTATCCCGAAAAAATGCGCGGCTTCTGTGGGAAAAATCGAAATCGCGGGATATAGCTAATATTACATAAAATTAATAATAACAAAGGTTTGGACAATAAAATGATATTGTTATCTACCATCCCATATCCTTTTAAATAGCCGGCCTCAAAGAATTATCTCTGGTATTTAGGATACAGTTATTCAGATAAGCGACATTTGTTACATGTGTCTAACCAAATTCCTCATTTACAGGATTCTAGCCAACAGAATAACGGAACTAGAGAAAACATTAGAAAGCTGGTGCAATGGACAGAAATACATTCCAATATTTCCATCTCAAATGTTGTTGGACGAGTTTCTAACAGACTCTGGGTCTGTGAAGTCAAATGACTCAAAAGACCAACAGTTGAAGTCTCATGACAGTTCAGAGAACAATAGATGCAAGTATTCGGACAGTGATGATGACAACAAAGAGAACAGTGATGGATCATCCACAGATCTGAAAGTTTATGAAGAGGATGATGATGAGTGTCAAGTGTCAAATGGTGAACACAGGAGCATGTCCAAAACGGTTTTGCCTCAGGACTTGCAAGATTTAGTGAAGGAAGCTCTTGCTGAACTAAAACCTGCAGAATGATCCCGATGAATAGCTAATCAATAGCTGCTTATGAGTACAAAGATCTGAGACGTTGTTTATTTAAGTTTGTATTTCGTTATTTGTGATAGTCCTGTACCAAAGAAACATTCCTTAAATGCAATTCTAGTCTATTGAAAGCAATTATCTAGTCTATGTTATTATTGATGTATGTTTAATTATTGTTATTGCAATTTCACGTCAAATTATATAATTATATTATACAATATACTAATGTGTTTTCTTATTTGTGGTTTAAAGGAAAGTCAGTTGTTGGTTCACAAAAATAATTTACTAAAGTAACATTATATTATATCATATACCTACTCTTCAGCTCCATTTTAAAAGATTTCTATACACATATCAAAATTTTATTTTTTTCATGTTAACTCTCACTTTTCTTAAATGTTTACTTTTAATTTCTGTTACAGATACAAGTAACCAAAAGCATATCATTTAAAATAGTAATATGTAGGTATAATAACAAAATAACAATACATGGCCAATAATATAAAAAGGTATGCATATACAAACAACGTGAACACAAATTGTAACTTGCATTTTAATTATAATGTGGCAGATGTAAAATAAGAAACATGCTTAATTCATATAGTTGCATTGTCGTTTGCATCACTGAACTCCCAAAGAAACGTGTGGTCTGGTCAGACATATTTTTTTAAATTATAGAGGACTTTATATTATTTTTACCAAGCACACGTCTCGATGCGAGGACCGTACGGCCGTATTTTATGGGATATAATATAAACTCATAAACAACTCTAGCGATAAGGTAACAACCAAATAGGTTTGATATACTAAACCTTATATAATATTCAATAGCGTAAATAACAAATAATATATAGGAATAGGTACCTTTCTATTCAGTAATTAAAAACTAACTTAGATGTTTAGGTAATGATAAAACAAACTATAGATACAATCATTATTGTATATTGTCGTATCATGATTATCGACTGATATATTTTAAATCCATTAATTTATAATGTCACCATTGGGATTAACATGACGAATTATAGTGAGACATATAAATTATCAGCAAAACTGCTTGGTATCGATATGATCAAGTTATTGTTTTACAGATCATTTACACTTGATTTAAATGATAAGACAAATTATAAAATATATTGTAGTATTCATTAAAATACATAACGGGTAAAATTGCAGCTGGTTAATAGGGAAAATAAACCATTTATAGTCATTTCATCTAATCTTCTAAAACTAGACATCGACTAGGCTTAAGTGGATATATGGTCGCAGGCATCCGACAAAATTTTCTAAAAAAAAGTCCTATTTTGAGGTTTGGCTCTCGCCTATTTTCTCCTCCAATATTGGACCAATTTAAAAGATATTCCATGAACTGAAAAAGAAAGATATATACTGAGCCCCTATGTTTTCCTTTTTTCATTTATAGTTGTCAATTTGTACACTTGGCCTCTGTTGACACCGCAATTTTAAGCATCTTTTGATGGTTCTAGTGCTTCTAAAGATGTATCATCAAAAATGAAAACATTGGGGAACAGTAAATATTTACTTTTTCAGTTTATGGAATAGCTTACAAATTGGTCCAATATTGGAGGAGGAAATAGGCGAGAACCAAACTTCGAATTACGACTTTTAGCTAAGGAAACTCAGTCGGATGTCTGCGACCGCATTTTCTTGTAAATCATGTAAGAAGTATCTGAAGTCATAAAAAAGTAAAACAGTCACAGTTATAATGGAAACCAAAAACTGTTTCTGAAACTTATCACATATTGGTTCAAAATGCTAATTATTGGCTCATCAGTGCGCTTTAGACAATAGCCTAGATTTTTTGTAATTTAGACACAACATCGGGAGTAACTATAGGTCTACTAGACGCTATATTATTAGGGCGCCTTAGGTCGATCTATCCACAAATCAGCCAGGGTCTCCTCTCTGGACCCCGGGTAATTCAGACTCAATGTTCAATCAGAAAAAAAAGATTGATTGCGTTGCATACAACTTGTAATGTACTAGTTTAAACGACAATATAAACACTGATTCGGACGACACGTAACTTCGTGGATAGAACTTTAAAAACACAGCTGATTCTCGCGCCATTAGAGTTTAAATAAGTTAATATTTTCAAGAAATGCTAGTATAATGCTCAAGTGCGGCCGCAGTGTGGTGGTGAACGGCCGAATTGTCGCTTCTCTGTCGTGCAGCTAACACTAGCCGTGACAGGAGCGGACGATGATCCCTCTCTGAATATCGCTCGTAGGATTCCAGGCCTTCTTGTAGCTTTAGAATTAGGCTGTCGTAGTTCTTCCGGACCACTTCTAGAATCTGTAAAATAGAAATAATTATATTAGGTAATAGCTTTAATACAAACAATTACACACTTGTTGGGCGACAGCTATTCAAATTGGCGCCAAATATAATGTTATTGGGCGCCAATTCCTCTAGTTGGCGCTCAATCCAATCGCAATTGATTTAAATCTTTAGGTTGCAACTAAAAACTTGATACAACACCTGGTATATTACAAGCAGGTCTGTTACAAGAAAATGATTGCTAGAAATGGTCAAATACTAACCTGATCCTCAGTAGGCGTGGACAGATTCTGCGATGCCAGCCAGGCTTCAATTTTTGGCGAAAAGTGTTGAATGATAGCGCGAACGTTCACCAAACAGTTAGCTAGTCGCAACGCTTCTGCTTTAAATTCACCATCACTGGTCGAATAGCGTAAAGCTGTAAAATATTTAAAAATAAAATCTACTTTTAAATCAAATTCTTAATTCTTTATTGTACACCAAAAACAATGTGATAATAAAGTACATGTACAAAGGCGAGCTTAACTCAGTGTTGAGTTCTCTTACAGCAAACCCTAGAGAGTGACAGAGAATGTTGAGAAAAGAGGGTAGGATCCAGTGTACAATTTTAAAATAACATAATTATAAAAATAAATATATAGATTTATTTATTTATTATTTATTTATTTAATTCATTAATTATTATAACACCTTAGATAAGTACATTATATATATATTAACATTGCGTTAAAAGGAAATGCTCTTTAATTTTCCTCTTGAAGACATCGTGAGAAGGGCTATCGCTTAGGGAGTGTGGGAGAGAATTCCAGAGGTGCACTGCAGTTACAGAGAAGGAGCCATCATAACGGCAGGAAGTGTGACGCGGAGTACGAAAGAGAAGCGAAGTGGCCGTGCGACAAGGCCGTGTAACAAAGCTTTTTTCGTATTCTTCTCAGCAAACCCCTTCATTTGATACCCATATCATGGCTGTGCACAAAAAGTAACTAGTCCGCCATATTGTATTTAGAATGACGACACTAAGCTGCATTGTCATCCAAACTAAACGTGTATGCAAAATTTCATCTTAATCGGTGGATAACTGCTTTAAAATTCAGTTGCAAGATTTGACCCGAGTACACTTACATACATTGCAAGTTAAATAAAAGCTTGTAAAATATAGAAGAACACCTACCGTTTTAAAATTAATTATTATTTCAATTATGTATTAAGTATTTAAGAATAAAAATCTTACCCATATAAAAGAGATTGTCGAATACTTGATGCATTCGAATCAGCTCATAATACAATTGGTCATAAGACGCAGGAGTTGGCAGGAACGTATCGCCGAATGTAATGAAAAGATTGAAAATGTTCACGACCTAGAAACAAAACACATCAAACATTATTGCATATGAAAAAAATACAATAACAGCAAGCGCACGTCATGTAACGCTTATGTCATTGTTATATGGTTTAAATTGGAATTAATGACGCGCGTTCGTGTAACGCAGTATCTGCAATGTAATACACACCTGTTGCGCCATGATAAAAATGTTATGCCTCCTTAACAAGGTGCTCTCATTAGTTACTAAGAACTTCAGCAGAGCAATGAGTGCTGCCCATAGCGGTCGCCAGTCTCTTGCGAGTCTCACGCGACATCGCTTTTGATAGCTTAGCAACCGTAGCAGCACACCTACGCATAACTGGTACAACTCCCCAGGGAATTTTTTCAGGAGATGGCACATTATGAACTCGACGAGAAGATCTGTAAAACATTTTAAGTAATTATATGAGAAAAAGTTGCCATTTTAAAATTAGTATTTTTGCACTATTATCTCAATTACCTATCAAGGTCGATGCCAGTGGCTGCGATGGCGGTTCTTCTAGAACTATTTTTCTATGGCGCATAGGAAGCCTATACAACTGTACCTATAAAAGCGAAAATGAACTTTATAATGTGGCTCGAGAGTACAAAATATATATACCAAAATTCTGCTCGATATTTACCTTAAAAGTAAGATTTTGGTCATGCATAATGGAATTAGCGAACTGTTCTTCTACAATACAAGTAAGTATTATGAAACATAGACTGCATTTGTTTATGCTGGACTCTGTCCTCGTGTCAGCCATGACAATGGAACTGAAAACAATTATAAATACATAATTTTATACAACTCACAATAGTCATAAGTTATGGTAATCGGAGTAGGTATTAATAAGGTTTTTGTTAGCCTCTTTTCACTTACCAATATTGAAAGAATGTAACTAACAGATTCGTTGGTTGTTCATTGTCAAGGGCTTGTATTTGTGTTAAATTAGGAGGAGTCTGAAACAAAATGTGTACAAATATTTACTCACTGACAAAAATCTATGGCATGATGCACCAGAACATAACATAACATTTTGCGAGTTGATTACTATAGTCAACTGTAGATCAAGACGACTGTTGTCAAAATTTTGGTCGCATTTTCTGACTTAAAGGACGAGAGCATCCTTTAAGGCAAAAAATGCGGCTTTAGGGTACATACGTGGGAGAAGGAAATCTTTAGTTTGACTAGAGACCAGTAGGACCTGATTAAAATTAGGGGCTACTTCAAATAGTAAGCTCACTGTGGGCTGGAGTAAGAAGGAAGATCAGGAAGAGGTTATATTCTACAACCGTTCAGGCTACTATACCTGATGTGGCGGTAACGTAGCTGGTGGCGACGGCGGCGCTGATGATGCCGCGGCTGACGACGAATGTGCCAGGGTTGTCATGAAGTTTCGGTTTAAGTGGGCTGCCTCGTACAGTGCCAGTAACATTCCTTCTTCGCCGCCACTGGATGAAATAAAATTTATTTTATATGTGTTTAACAATCTCAGGACTCTGGGGTCTCGGACCTTTGAAGACGTGCCAGGGGCCGCAGCTAACTCGCAGGCCTTTTTAGATATGTATCATGATATGTGACACCAACCGACCATTATCCCTGTAGGTATGCACTACCAAAGTGCACGCAAGGACAATCCCCGGTTGGTGCAGGGCTATTAAAGTTAAATATGAAGACAAAGATATTGGGCTATCGGTTTGGGAGGTTTAGTACATCGATTGCCTAAAACTATAGAATGATTATTGGCCTGACCACTTTTGAACTACACGACTATAAAATGGCAAGAGGTAACTTGCACACTCAATTAATGGGCCCCCCATAAAGGGTCGCTAGCACTTGAGTGACGTAAGCGCCTGAAGGTGCTTGAGGAGTGAAGAGGTATACCACGGCTATCGTGACAATTCCGGAAGTTCGGTCAAGATCCCTACCAGCATCTTACTGGATTATACTTCCTTCCACCGAGCACGTTTGCTCTTGCGAATCTCCACTCAAGCCAGCCTATTAAGGCAAGAGAGAGTTGGGAGCTATGTGGGGAACATCAGTGTTCACACCGACCAATACAGACAAGCCGGAGATGAAGAACAAGACTTCTCTCGGAAGATCAGCTACGTAATTGCGTAAGTGAACTCGGCATGGCGAAGGATTTGATTCCATCAATCGACCAATCACGTGCGAGATGAACGAAGAAGCCCTGTTGTGGATTTCCGTCTATCTGATCGGTCGATTGATGGAGTCAAATCCATCGCCATGCCGATTTCACTTACGCAATAAGGCTGCAGGTCCATGGGGTCGCTACTACCCACCAGCTCGCCACAAAGCTGACCTGCGATTATTATTATTAGGCTATTAATTATTTTATTATGTTCATTATTTAATCTTTCTTATTCATCACATATTTAAATATTTTTATTTCAAGGTTATTATTTTCGAGTCGATGTAAAACTCTTTAGATAATATGGAACCATGCCAATGACAAAGGTGAGTCAAAGTTACTAAAGTTGAATAAATCTCTCTCTGCCTAGCCTATTCCCAAATATGTTGGGATCAGCATCCAATTTAAGCGGATGCAGCTGTATACAGTATAATTTTACATAGAGACCATAGAGTGATTGCCTATCTATACAATGTGTCCGGACTCGTATTAAAATACACTTAATTTTATTGATAAAAACACCCCACACGTGTTTTTGTATTTCCTAAAATTCTGCAAAAATTATAAGGCAAAAATGCGCAGGGGATCTTTTTTGGCAATAATAATTAAAACTAAAATAGGCTTAGAGCTGCGATTCTTTTGTCAGTGTGTAGACCAACTCAAAGACTAACAAAAAAAATCCATAAAAGATATGTGTTGTTAATCCCTAAAATGTTTGCAGTTTTAGGATATGCAATAAAAAAATTGAAATAACGGTTAAGAATTGCCTTTAATGGCTCTATCTTATCTTTTTGAGTGTTAATTAAATATATTTTTAGATTTTCTTCGTAATGGCCGTAATAATAACGACTAGTGACTATGTGAATATCTTAAGGCGCTGTACTTAGTCAAAATAGGCTTCACTAAACAGTTTTTTAGCCAAATGTATACATATTAGAGCAGCTAAAAAAATATATGTTAATCTTGATCATATTTATGGGTGGACCATTGTGTTCAAAACACGTTTTCGGTAAATTTTCTCGATAAAAAAAAACATAAAATAACCATTTAAATTGAAATTGTAGCAATTGTAACTGTATTATTTATAAACAAATGTTGATATTAATAATAACAGTGATGTAATATATAATAATAAAGGGAACTGTTGTTTTTATTTATCGATTGGAATAAGATATTTGTTAGGATTAATGTATTTAATGATAAATAACTCGAACGAGTCGAACGAAACGTCGCGCCATCGCGGCGTCTTTTCGCTTCTCTTTCATTTCTACGCGGAGTCGTCTATTCACCGCGCCTTAATAATAAGGTCAGGTACTAAAATTGCTCTATGTTTGAGAGTGTGGTGATTACACCCCTTATGTGGGGTGTTTTTATCGATAAAATTAAGTGTATTTTACGGCCTTGAAGTTTTATTACTACAAGTCCGGACACATTGTATAAGTTGTACGAAGTGTAGCCTGTTTTGTTACATCTAAGATATCATGGTTATCCTATCTGGCAGATAATTCCCTACAAATCTTTTTTATTTTTTTATTAATAACTCGTGGATAGTGCCCTATTACAACAGTTCCCCTCTTTCCATTATCTCATATTAGAACACTCACCATTGCATCTACATGATCTAGATAATGCCAAACATTTTAAGATTGAAAGCTACGATCAATAATACACATTGAAAGTGTATTTATCTTATCAAGTTTTGGATGGTCTAATGCACATTTCTGCTTATCACTTATATCGTACTGCTTATCACTTATATCGTATAGGGAAGCATTATTAAACAAAAAATATTCAAAAAATCAAAAATAACCCGACTGCTTAAGAAGCGAACCGGCACAGCATGATTTTCTTCTTGTTTATGTCTTTTTAGTTCGCTTTCTAAGCACTCGGGCTTTTTGGATTTTGTTTTTTTTTTTTATTTATTACTTTTTAGTTAACATTATCTTTTCGAATTAGGTACATTTAAACATATAAGTGTTATATATTATTGAAATCACCTCTTAAAACCGTTTATTTCGATAACCCACACGACGGGTTTGGAAGAAAAAAATTGGGACCCCACATTATGGCGTCCAAAATTTTATATTTTGGAATTTTAATGCAGTGACACTCGCAAGGTTAACACGAATCGATTGATGTAAGAATCATCAACGCGTTTGGTCTCTAGAACGCCACGCAGGAAAAAACATACATACATAGACTGATAAACACATTACCCTCCTTCGGCAGTCGGGTAAAACAATCTAACTTATCCGCCTTAGGGACCTTACAATGAAGGCGCGCGCAACGCTCGAAAATTTCAAATTTTGATAGATCGGTTTGCATCGTATTTAGTCCATGTGAATGTACTTGCAATTTCGCCTAGCCAAAACTATGATATAAACGGAATCGCGTCGACCCTTCAGGGAGGTCGCTTACAGTTAATCAGTACTTATAGCTAGCTGTTACTTATTAGTGTCATTGACAGTAACCTACATTTCATTGTAAAGTAGTGGCATGACAGTTATGCTGTAGTCACATTGTAGTAAGAAGCCAAAGCAAACACATTATGCAACTATTGCTTGTTCAGTCTGTATTTACAGCAGTTACATGCATATCTATAATAATGTAGTTTAAAAGGGTATTTCAGAGTTATATACTAGGTGTTTTTTAGGGTCCACGATCCGTCTGTCTGTCACCAGGCTGTATCTCATGAACCGTGATAGATAGACAGTTGACATTTTCACAGATTAATTATTTCTGTTGCCGCTATAACAACAAATACTAAAAACAGAATAAAATAAATATTTAAGTGGGGCTCCCATACAACAAACGTGATTTTTTTGCCGTTCTTTGCGATAATGGTACCGAACCCTTCGTGCGCGAGTCCTACTCGCACTTGATCGGTTTTTGTTTTGATAACCCATAAATCTAGGGTATGAATGAGATCATATCAAAGAATCAACTGGCATATGAATTATTTTTCTACAATCATTTTTTTTTTGCATTTTTCATACATTGATGCAATTTTTTATTGAAC
Source organism: Orthosia gracilis (assembly GCA_947562075.1). Classification (NCBI taxonomy): domain Eukaryota; kingdom Metazoa; phylum Arthropoda; class Insecta; order Lepidoptera; family Noctuidae; genus Orthosia; species Orthosia gracilis. Next base: position 11,197,701 of record OX387270.1, read on the forward strand.
TAAATTAATTTCGACATAATTATGTGTGTGATAATCAGGGGTATCTGCACCTTAAGATATTTTTGGCTCAAAACTGGTACTGTATACTATTAAAATTTCTCACCTGTTCCTCTGCCCTCTAACAACAGGTTGCGTCTCATCACTGGTGAGGAATATCCCGCCGACCATGCTGGTCAGAGAGGAGAGCCAGCCACCTCCTCCACCACCTCCTTGCATACCGCCGAACGTCGACATCACGTAATCATTCAGAGCTGCTGTTATGACTTGCCCGTATCTGGGAAAAGTAATATAGAAATATGACGGAATGTTTGGAGTTATTATTATTTTATTATAGCTAGCTTGTAATGCCTTATTGATGGGCTAAGGCCAGGCCTCTCTCAGTCATAACTACTGTTTTTAATGACTTGGATTAATGCTTGATGGGCGTTAAATCCCTGCTTAAAACAGAGGGTTATAGATAAAATAGGCAATGTTATGAGTTTTTGAAGCAACTTTCAAAAGAAATAGTCCAGACTAGCATTTACGATAAAAAATACTACTTACCCATTTAAGGCTAATTCATCATCCAGTATAGATAATTTCACAACATAAGGATTAGCTGATTCATGTTTCTTATAATTTACTAAAAACATCAACAACATGACCACATCATATCCTAAAACAGAAATAAATATTATTCGATTTTAGAGTTAAAAAAAAATAATTTAATGAAAAAGGTTTTTATTATTTATTTAGGCAATTACTGTCCATACCAAGTTGCCCGGCAAACATCGCGGAATTTATCTTATGGTTTATCTAGATAAGCACATTCAAAAGTAAACTTATAACTCATACATATACCATGAGTAGCCTTATCGCATTCCGCAATCTCTTCCGGGCGACCTGGTATGGACAGTAACTGCCTGGACATGAAGTGGGGCTATAGTTTTTACCCCAAACCCAAAGTAATAGCTACTTGTTTGAATGCATTTACATTCATAACTAGCTGTGCCCGCGGCTTCGCTCCCGTCAACTGCCTACCCTTTTTTTTTTTTTTTTTGATCTCGCTGGGAAAAAAGGCATTACGCATACCCACCCATTGGGGGAATGGGGGGGGTATGTGGGACTCCCCGGAATGAATCCGGTATACCCACTAAAATAACCCAGCGGCACTCCCGCATCGTCTTGAATTGGAGGAGGATTGGGAAACTGGCAGAGCCTTTACGTCCAGTCCCCCGCCGACGACCGCCCGCCTTTACAGCGGGGCCTTCACGCCCCTCCCTCAGTGGAGGGGCCCGGGAACGACCGCGAGTGCTCGGCCGTTCCCGCCCGAAGAGGGTGGTGACTCGTGCAATGCGAGCGAAGGCGCCCCCGCGCCTGTCGCCCGCTAGTCACCACCTGGAGGTGGGAGGAGACGATCGTACAACCGCCTTCTCCCACCCCTTCTTCGCCTGCGGTGCGGCGGCGCGAGAGGATCGTCCTTCCGCGCCCGCTCCGCCGCTTCCTTTTGCGACATAACTTGCTCGCAAAAGAAGGCCATCGCTGCCCAGGCCTCCTCACTCCCCAGCATGGAATTGACCACATGGGAAGCGAGAGGTCTTGCCCGATCACATCGGTCAGAGCACGGCGCAGCTCAGCCCAAGCTGGGCACACCTCGAAGGTGTGCTGCGCCGTGTCCTCCGCCGCGCCGCAGTCGTGGCACGCCGGGGTTTCCTCTCTCCGGATCCGGTGCAGGTGCGTTCCGAAACAACCATGTCCGGACAACACCTGCACCAAACGGAACGAGAGGAAACCATGTGGCCGCTCCAGCCAGCCCTGCAGGACTGGCCCGAGCGCGTCCAGCGTCCGGCGTCCAAAGGCGGCGGTGGCGAGGTCCTCGGCCCAATGGAGGACGATGGCGTCCCTCGCCTCCCGCCGCACGGCCTCCCGCTCTTCCGCTGCGGGGCGCTCGCCTAGCGCCTTACGTCGCGCCGTCCATTCGTAGACTCTGGCGAGCACCCATGCCTCCAACTCCCAGGGAGGGGTGCCCGCCAGAGCGCACGCCGCTGAGAAGCCCACTGAGCGGTAGGCCCTCGCCACCCGCTGTGCAATGGCCCTTTGTGGCCTGCGGATGGCGGTTGCATTCTCCCTGCTCTGGAGAGGAGGGAGTCCGCCCAGATGGGCGCCCCATACAGGGCCATGCTGCGCAGGATGCCGGCATACAGTCGCCGGCACCGTCCGCTCGGCCCCCCGAGGTTGGGGAGGAGCCATGAGAGGGCGTCCGCGGCTTTCAGCAGGCGTGTCGACAGCCCGCTAAAGTGCGGGCCGAAGCGCCACCTGCTGTCCAGCACTAGGCCCAGATATTTCATCTGGGCCTTCACCGCTATTCGGACGCCCTCCACGACGGTGTGGGCATCTGGAGGGCAGCGCTGCCGAGGCCCGTGGAAGAACACGGCCTCGGTCTTGTTCAGCGCCACCCTCAATCCCAGGCGGCGGATCCTTTCTGCGACCAAGGATCCGCCCGCCGAGGCCAAACAGGCCGCCTCCCCAAAGTTCCTCCCCCGGGCAGTGAGGAGAGTGTCATCCGCGTAGCAGATGACACTCGTGCCCTGGAGGAGGGCTCCCCGCAGGAGCCAATCAAACCCGATGTTCCACAGGGGAGGGCCTAGAACCGATCCCTGCGGCACACCGGATTCCGCACCGTAACGTCTGATCCTGGCCGTCTTGACCACGAGGAGGACCTCTCGGTCCTCCAGGTAGCTGGCCAGGATCGCCCGCAGATATTGGGGCACTCCGTGGTACCGGAGTGCCTCCAATATGGTCGAGTGGGGCACGGAGTTGAAGGCGTTGGCTATGTCAAACGACACCGCCAACACTCCGTCCCCCGCCCCGAACGCCTCCTGCACCTGGCCCCTGAGTAGGGCCAACGCGTCGATCGTCGAACGCCCCCGTCGGAAACCGAATTGGGCGTCCGACAGGTCCGGCCCTACCTCCCGCAAAATGCTGTTTAGCCGGGTGGCGATGATCCCCTCGAACAATTTACCGACCTCATCGAGCAGAACGATGGGTCGGTATGCCGAGGGGGAGTCCACCGGGCGTCCCTCCTTCCGGAGGAGGCATAACTGCCCCTCCTTCCACTGTTTCGGGAACCTCCCAGCCGTGAGGCATGCGCTGAAGAGGTCCCGAAACCTATCCACCATGAGGGACGCCGCGATGGCCACCACCCGTGCGGGGACGCCATCTGGCCCAGGGGCCGTCTTCTTCACGCGGAGGGACAGAACCCCCGCGCGAAGTTCCTCCGCCGATACTGGAGGGACCTCCTCCTCCGGCGAAGCTACCACCCCCCGTGGGGGGTTCATCGCTGGTGGGGTGAAGTCGGCCCTGCGCGGAAACAGGGACTGGACCACCCCATCCAGCAACGCCGGCTCCAGGGTCTCCGTTAGTGGGGGACCAAAGGGGCGCAGTTGGTTACGCGCCGCCTTATACGGCCTCCCAAACGGATCCCTATCGAGGCCCTCCAGCATCTCGGCCCTCGCCGAGTCCTTGGCGGCGCACATCGCCGACTTGAGGACCGCCTTTGCCTCTAGGTAAGAGGCGTAGAGGCGGTCCTCCCCGGCCTGAGATCGGGTAGTGCGCCGCCGGCTCCGCATATAGGCCCTTCTGGCCGCCACGCAGGCGGCCCGGAGCCCCGCCAGCAGAAGACGGCGCGACGGGGAGGCGGACGGCGTGACCGGGGCATGCTGGCGTTGCACACCTCGGTCAGAGAGCCGCGGAGCTGGACCGCTGCGGCGTCAACGTCCAGGGCCTCCACAGGGGGCGAGAGCCAGTCCTGGAGGAACGCCGCCTCCTGAGCTGCCTCCCGGTCCAGGCGGGTGAGAGCCCACCGCGGGAAAGGAGATTGGCCAGAGCGGGCCATTCCTCCCCGCGGGCCCTGGGTGGAGATGTCGAACCGCACGTAGCGGTGGTCCGACAGAGTCTCCACCATCTCCACCCGCCAGTTCACAACGCGAGCGGCTAGCACGGGGGTGGCAAACGAGACGTCAACCACAGACCCTCCCCGCTGCCGCACACACGTGTGAACATTCCCCCTGTTTAGGAGGGAGACGCCGCACGAAGCCGCCCAAAATTCGGCGGCGCGTCCCCGGACGTTGCAACAGGCGGCTAGGTTGCCCCAGGCCACCGACTTTGCGTTCAGGTCGCCCAACACGGCGACCTGACGTGGTGCCGCCCTCCCGACGACTGCCGTAAGGACCTCGAGAAAACTCTCGAAGTCCCTTAGAGGGCGGTTTGGGGAGAAATAGACCCCCACCAGGGCTATGTCTCCCCACGCGGCGGCCACGTATCCCGGTCCCCTCTCTAGAAGCGAGAGGGGAGGGGAGTCCGTGGCGGGCCGCGACACCAACGCCACCAAGCCGTCCCGATCACCCAGCCAATGGCCAGGTATCGAGTACGGCTCGGCGACCACCGCCACGTCCACCAACCACTCAGCCACGGTCTGCATCAGCAGATCCTGAGCCGCTCTGCAGTGGTTGGTGTTCGAACCACCGCCACGTCCACCAACCACTCAGCCACGGAAGTCACGGGAGTCAACTGCCTACCCTACCCAAGTACTCCAAGTAGGGTAACTTCTTGCCTGCTAGTGCATACCCTACGGGTAGCTTCTTGCCTGCTGGTGCCTAATTGCCTATCCTACCTGCCTAACATTTTTTTTTCTATGGTCACTCTTTCGCGGCGAATCATAACACCGCCATTCAGAAAATGACTTCAAATGCACAACGCCATCTATCGAATATGAAGTTCAACTATCGGAGTATCTGAATTGCGTGAGTTAATTTTAATTCTTGAACACATTAAATTCATCTAACTTTTTGATAGAGTAAACCGATTGCGATGAAACAAAAACTAAGTAATACTTCAAGTTACGCGCAATTTTTGTGTATTAAAGATTACTTTGGTTCCGTACACTTTACGTGATGCGTGCAAAAACAAACATACAAACAGAAAAAAAATGCAATTCGTAGGTCGCAAGAGCAGGGCCTGGGCGGGCCGCTACCGTCTTGCGGCTAGCAGCAAGCCCCAGGCCCGTGAGCACCCTCGACTATATGGCCAATCCGACCCTGGTTTAATGGTTTCTTTAATGAATCAAGAATAATATCCATTATGTATGTCAGTCATCATCATGTATACTAATGTTATAAATAGGGAAGATTTGTATTTTTGTATGTAACAAATAAACTTAAAAACTACTGGACCGATTTCAAAAATTCATTCACCATTGGGAAGCTACACTTTCCCCGGATGACATAGGCTACTTTTCATCCATGTATTCCCACGGGAACGGAGACTACGCGGGTGAAACCGCGAGGCGTTCGCTAGTCATCATTATTTTGCCGAAAGACATCCTCTGCTGAACTTAGGCCTGTTCAGCATGTCTGTCACTTGAACAGCATAATTTTATTGTTGGCTTTTAAGTAAACTGCACAATATTATTTGCATCCTTTCGATTCAGTAATAAAGAAAAATAAGTATGTTTTACCATGATGTTGCCTCTCTGTAGATGTGCACAGCAGTTGTATCAAAGGTTCAAACAATGAGTTCTGCATAAAGTACTCCACTAAAGAGTTATCATCAATGTTGTCTATGCCAGTAGCTATAACTAAAAGTAGCTTTAAAACCATTGACTTTAAACTGTCTGGGACATCTCCTGCAAATGTTTAGAATTGTTAAAAAGTTTTACTACTAATGAGGCTCTTCTTTTATTTTTCAGGCTGATGGATTTTATTAAATAAATTTGGCCTTGTCCAGATTATAACGTCACATCCATGGCAAACTTACCAATCTGCAGTTTTAATGAAATCAATATTTAAATGAAAAACTGTACCTAATGTGGTAAATTTACGTATTTCCATTTCTGGCAGTTACATAATTCAAGTCGTTTGAATCTGCATTTTAAGTTACTATACCCATAGTAAACATGCAAAATTTTAAAATTTGGTATTTCAGTACTTACCTAAACTACTATTAATATTAAGATTTAGTTAGTTTTATACCTCTGGCAAGTTCACCAGCGTTCGAATTGGTTATTATTATTATGTTACTAACGAAAGTACCACTTTCGTAATTTTGCCAAGGTATGAATAAATATCTATTAGTCTTATCTTTCGTGGCATGCACTGTACCTAAATACCGGTTACTAAAAAAAAGTTGTCATTGATGTTGCTCACAAAATGCTGGCCTGTAAAATGCATTTATGCCAGATTCGTAAGTTTGCTGTGGATGTGACAATAAGGTAGGTACAGAAAGGATGGTGGTTTATTCAAATACTCAATGAACTGTTGTGATCAGAAAACAAAATAAATGGGCTGAATCAAATATACATTTGTTATCTTGTACCTTACAAATCTTGATCTTTACAAAGTACAACATACCTGATAAGATGGTGCTACAATGTTCAAACAACTTTTGCATTTTAAAGTCTGGATTGTCTGAGCCAATAAGAACTGTTTTTATATTAACGTTAGGGTCTTGTCCAGCTCTTTGGTACATAGTTATTAAAAGAGCACTGAGAGTTTGAAGGGCATACACCAATCTGAAACACGAAACTTATAAAATGAACTATTCTGATTATACTTTCATTGATAATAGGAATTAATGCAATTCAGAAATAGAACCTAAAAGCTAAATTAATGTTATTACCTTATATGATGTTCTTGTCCTAGCATTTCAATACATTGGGCAACTAGTAAGTTCATGCTTTCTCTCATGCTCATAAGCTGTTCTACAGATAGTTTGTGAATTTCGGCTTCTAGCTGGGGAATTTTAGGCTTCAAAAGAAAGAATTCGTCCCAGAATGTAGCATTATCAGTAGTTAAATCTTCGCCTCTAAAGAAAGATTCATAGATTTGAACCACTTTCTCTTTGAGGTGTCTTTTAGACCCTGAGCCGCTTCTCTTGCGTGTAGCCATATTTATAGTGATATATATTTGAGTTTCATACACTCTTTTGCTGTAAACCACCTTCAAAGTGTGCCAACGATGCCTTATCGGGTTAAGTTCTATAATAAATACCCATAGAATATTTTAACAATTAAAATTGATTATGAACAATAAAACTTTCCTTACAATAAATGAATAAATTACTTTACGAGGTTGGCCGTTAAAATTATCCAGTACAAGTAATAATTGAAATTATTAAACAGATGAAAAAGTCAACAAAATGCAAATTGTAAACTTTATCTTTCGTCACTTGACAGTGACTGACTGTCACTGACACAGGTCAGTGAGCTGACACTTGTAAGCTTTTTTTTAAATCACCTGGCTACTAAGGCCTTTGCTTTCGTGCAGTGTTGTCATGCTATCATCTTCATCATAGGTGATGTAGATCCACATAAAGCCGCAGCATGACTTAACCCGCAGCCATAGCTGGTCTCTCTTTTCTTGTGCCAATCCCTAAGTTCCAGTCTGGCACAAGAGGATAGAATTCAATTCAAGCAAGTTTTGTCAAAATGAAATAATAAAAAAAACTGTTTTTAATCGACTTCAAAAAAAGGATAAGGTTCGCTGTTCCCCGATTACTCAAAGATGTCTCGCCTGAATTATAACATTCTTCTTTTGTTTGAAAGGTGGTCCCATCCTAAGTGGTCCCATGGTCATCAGGTTAGAATATGATGATGGGATCCCATGGAAATCGAGAGAAATCCTCAAATTTTATTGGCATCTATTTATCGATTTTGGTATTTTCATCAGCATGGCAAGCATTTGCATTCAGCAGCATTTGGTGAAGTCAAACTGATAAAAAAGACCACAGATGGCCACTGGAACTTTTCAATGATCATTTGTGTGTTTTGGGTATAAGATAATTATCTCGACTCGAATAATTAAATGATCGTGATGAAGACAATTTAAATAAATGGTTCTAATGAAAATAGTACCATCGAACTGATCTGGTGATGAAGCCGGAAGGTAGGAACTAGAATTTCGTAATAAGTAATGTAGGTATCTCAGTCGTGTTTAGGCTTGTTGGAATTTTATGAGAAGCCCTCTTGCTATAAATGATTTTCATGGTAATATAAGGTACCAAAACTGAAAAGAGAAACATAAAATTTAATATTATTTCAATGTTTCCAAATATAATAGATTACTCCGGACCATCTCATGACGGAGCCGGCTGGTGGCCAGAACTCCTCGACCAGAGAAGATAATATGGTCATGTTTAGGCTTAGGTATTGAATGTGTATTGACAAATGATATTATATTTAGCATCTTTCAGTTCAAAAAGCTTGTTTAAAAATCTTTTGACTGAATCCTTGTTTTTTTGTGTCATCCAAGGAGACAATATGTACCATGATATCGATGTTGTAACGTGGTAATAGCAAAGAGCTGAATGGTGATGGATTAATTAGCTTTCGCATGAATAGTTTGCATGCTTATGTTCATTGAGCAAATAAAATGTAGCGAAAATCTGTGTAGTGTGAAATTATATCTTCATAATTTATGTAACACTAGCGGACTCCCCCCGGCTTCGCACTCGTCAAAATTATAACCAATGTTACTCAGGAATAATGTAGCTTACCATAGGTGAAAGAATTTTTAAAATCGGTCCAGTAGAAGTAGTATAAAATATTGGTATATATACAATTATGTATATAGACAATTAAGTATATAGACAATTATGTCAACGCAGCGTGCGCTCTCTCGGATGATAAAAATCTATCTGTTTCACGTGATCTTGACTTCGTTCCCGAGTGAAATGATTAGCAAGTTTAGATCAAACAATTATTAACTTGAACAGTTTTTAAATTATACCCAATAATATTCTAGTAGACAGATATGTTATGAACGCGCACATTGTGAAGACTCAAATATGTCCTAATTGGGACGTATAGTAGTCTAGGTCACGCATGGCGAAGAGCGATACGCTTTGTTGTATTTAGAAAGTGTACCAATTATGATACCAAAGTACATACAACAGAAGGGATCTCATACCATATGTAAATACGCAATACTCCTCAATTTACTAATTTATTTTCTAATATTCTGATATTTGGAGGTTAGAAAAAGAAAAAAACATACTTACTCCGTAATTAAACATTACTTTTCCGTAATTACTATGATTGTGAACTAGAAGATAGATGTATCAGCTCCTAGATTATGTATTTAATGATCCTATAATTCAGTTAAGATTCCACAAGAAGTAGTATTTGGGTATATTTCATGTACTATAAATAATAAAGTAAAGCGTTATCATATGCTACATGGACATGGGCATGGCACCCCTAAAATAGTTTTTCTAAAACCCCGAGTTTCCACGCGTTATCTGCTGTGATTGGTTGAATGAATTTTCAACAGCCAATCACAGCTGATAACGCGTGCTTGACAATTTGTCACATTAATTCTGCATTTCTGCTCACCCTCATTGCTGCTCACAAATCCGTTCTTTCTTAAACTGCGTTCCTCAGAGCTGACTGAGGATGGGCGATATTTTTTTTGGAAAAATATCGATTTGTAAACCGATTCGGATTGCAATCTGATGAACAGATTCGCAAAAAAAAAATTAAGTCTATAAGACCGGTTTCTCAATATTATTATGGTATTTTTTTCGGGTTTGCATTTACAATACAAATATAAATTCATTTTATGGAAAATAAGAAAGGCACCATTATAATTGATCTGTTATCGTTATTGTAATCAGGGTATTCTTTGGTTCAGGGAATTCAATAAATACAATTGTTTTTACAACCATATCAAAGTATCAGGTACTAGCTCTCCGCCCGCGACTTCTTTCGCGTGATTTTGTTTATCCTATAAATGATGTTCTTATGGGCAGTTAGTTAAGGCGACCAAAAATAAGCTATTATTAATCAATACAAAATTGGTATACAGGGTTTATTGGATTGGGACGATTCGTTATTTGACTTAAAGAATAATAAATTTCTGGTTACAACCACAAAGTAAAATCCCCCTCTAAAACTAAATAACTCCTTTTTGCACCGTTGAGGGTCGAGTTTTAAAAAACCCTAATAAGTTATTCACTCTTTTCTCCTTTTTTTGTTTTTCGTTTATGTTAGTAAGATTGCGCAGTGCGATTCCTCAAAAAATCTTCTTTTGGGGGTAGTTTAAAAAATAATGATAATAACTGTTAATATTCATTTAGGTTAGTATTTGTGCCAAGATTCAAGTTTATTGACCCAAGAAATCAGATCTTTCCATACAAACTTCAACACCGCCTAAATCATAATTTGGGGGTAGCTTCGAAAAACTAATAACAGCAACCTTTATCATTTACTTAGATAACTATTTTTGCCAAGTTTCAAGAATTTTGGCCGCCGGAATTAGATTTTTCATACAAACCTTCAAACCCCTTTTTACCCCCTAAGGGGTAGAATTTCCAAAAAGCCTTTATTAGTGCTCACTTACGGCATTTGGGGAACCTTTTTGCCAAATTTAATGCTTCTAGGCTAAGTGTTTAAGACTGTGTCAGCCAGTTTCTTCTTTTATATATTATAGCTGACCCCCGCGACTTCGCTCCCTTCAACTGGCTATCTACCACCTGTCTATCTAGCCTACCTACCTACGCTACGTTCCTATTTATCCACCCACCTACCTTATCTACCTACCAACCTACACCTGCCCTACTGATCAACCTACGTACCCTACTCTATCAACCTAATCACCTGCCCTACAGATCAACCTACCTACCCTACCCTATCCTACATAACCTATTTACTCTACCCTACCTACCCCACCCTACCTACCCTACCCTACCTACCTTACCCTACCTACCCTACCCTACCTACCAATTTTTAAACTATTTATTTGAATAAGAATTAATACTTCAATCCGAATGTAACCAACTTTTGTTTCTACCAGCGATCTATACTCGGAATTTTAATTCGATTCCAGATTTGACAATTTCAGTGTTGCAACGTTATGACAAGTACTAAATAGTGACGTTGCGAAATTATTCGATATGGAAATGGAATATTTCCGGATCGATTCTTCTCGTTTATAACTTTACTCTCGTAAACTAAGTACATCAGAAAATTAAATATTTCTGAACCGATAATTTAGTTTTGACGATTAATTAACGATCTCAGACTTTTCTTTTATAATTGTGTGTGAAATAAATAAAAAAAATGTGATCATGAAGGAACATGACAAATAAAACAGATAGATGTATTATGGTAATAATTTATTTTATAAATTGTCGCCGTCATCGCTATCGCTATCGCTGTCACTTTCTGTAACATTTATTATAAATGTGTCTGTGATATTGTCAATTAACATATCTAGCCTACTCATTTTTTCCTCTTCTTTGACAACATGGGATACGCATTTAGACCATTCGGTAGCCGTAATTTTTTGAATGCCTTCCTGAAATAAATTTCTCACGTCTGTCAATTTGAAGGTTTTATTATTTTGAGCTACATGCCCCTTTACCTGCGCCCATATCAATTCGATGGAAAGAATAATATCAAGAAGAATATCAATTGGATGCAATGGTAAGGGGGCAGTCTTAAAACCGTGATCCCATGTTGTGCTGCCATTTCGTCTACAGCATACTTATTAAAAGACTCGTTATGTGGAACCAGTTCTAAAAGCGTAGCTTTAACCATATCGGGTTCGTAATGAATATTTTTAGTTTAGTTTCCAATTTTCGGGAGTGGTAAGGTGCATTATCCATCACTACAATTGAGTTTGGTCTTAATTTTGGTAAGACTCCAGCGAACCACTTCTCAAAACAAACTGCATTCATCTCATCATGGTAATCTTCACAATTTTTCTTTGCTTCAAAAATCATGAGGCCCTCTTCCAGGAAGCCTTCTTCACTACCTATATGGCTAATTATGAGACGTTTGCCTTTTCCAGATGGATTTTTTAATCCAGTGGTCAGTCCCTCCAAAAACGCTTGTCGAGATGATGTGACTTTCTTGTCCACCCAAGTTTTTTTTACAGTATGACCTTAAAATAAATATAGAACATGAACATTCAATATTACTATTAAATTTAATGTAAAATGTATATAAATTCATTTTGTGTATAAATGTTAGCCTTACCTGCGTTAAACCAAGTTTCATCTTGATAATATATATGTCTCCCTTCTCGTCGAAACTGACATAAGTGTGCTCTTGCGTGACCGTGCAACAAATTTAAAATTAAGATGCTTCAAAATTTTCTGAGGGTGTCTTTGGAAATCTTGGGCATTTCTGAATCATCGTTCATCGCTTGTAAAATCTAAAATAGTAAATTTTATAATAGCTTGGAATCATTACTTATATAAAAAAGATGTAGGTATAAAATAATACTGTCTGACTGATTGACTAACCTTTGCAATGGATGGAGGTTCATTCCGGTAAAAGAACTGATGAACAATTCTTCGTATTGCAGAGAATGTAAATTCATCAATTTTATCTTTGAAACCTCGCTTTGGTCCAGTTTTTTTAGGAGGAGTTGGCGGCGCACCTTTATTTACTTCCTTCAAAACGTTACAAACAGAGCGTGAGGTTATTCCCAATATGTCAGCAACTTTGCTCATACATTCATTTTCTTCCACAACTTCAAAGGCCTCCAATTGCGCAGAAATTTCATTTTTCACGTATTTGTAGGCGTTGCGGATCATTACTTTTTCAGTAACAGTGAAAGCTTTTCGTGGACGTTTTTTTCTTGGGGACAAGAAAACATCCACGTCTTTTTGTGATGTACTTGGCTGAGGATCCATTTTGATGGAAAACCAAAACAAATAGATTCACTCAAAGTTCACAAAAAACTATAAACGTAACAACAAACACAACGTAACAACACTATAACAAAAACCCAACAAAATAACAAAATATCGATTCGCAATGAAATAAGATATTCGTGCAGTCAGACTGGGAGAATGAAGCCGAATGACACGATAAACAAAATGGCGATAGCTGCACGACCGCGCACGGGTTGCCAATACTGAAAACTATCTAGGCTCTTTTATTATAAGTTTTGTTTTTAATATAAAAACAAAAATATTAACTTTTTATAAAATAGAGCAGCGATTACTAATTAATAAATAATTATTATGAATAATTATGTATTTATTTAAATAAAAATCAATAATTTAGTCTTTAATTGGCACACTGATGGCACACACACTAATTGTTTATCGATTTTTGTGTTCATCACTACACTATTATATGTGGTATCATTATTTCACAAAATGACAGTAGCTAATGTCAAATCTGGAATCGAATTAAAATTCTGACTTTAGTAAAATTTTAGAAGACAAAAGCTGCTATTGTGACTTAACTATGATAGTGACATATATTCTCTCGAATTATTATTTGTAGGTAATAATGTGTACTTAAATCATCTAGTATATAATTTTCATGTATCATCAATAGTTTTCTCAGCGCACGCCAAATAATGAATTTTATAGGCAAAATATTGCTACTTTGGGTTACATTATTTAAATTTTCTTATGGATCTCTATTTTTTTTGGAAATGAATTATTTCCATAGGTGAAAGAATTTTGTAAATCGGTCCAGTAGTTTCGGAGCCTATTCGGTACAAACAAACAAACAAAAAAATCTTTCCTCTTTTTAATATTGGTATAGATAAAAGAAGACATTTATTTCCTAAATTTATTTGTTACATTCAAAAGTTATGAAAGTATATAGCTTAAAGTACCCAATCTTTATCGTTTAAGCTTTTCAGAAACAAAAGTCTGTCATATCTACTGGGATCCGATTTTCTAGGGTGAAATATCAATTCACTGTATCGATTCAGTGCTACTTAACGATTTAAAAATATTTTTTCGGCTCGAAAACAGATTCCTGTATTAATCGATCTTAGCTTAGATCGCCATCCCTCCTACTTAAAGCTGAGGCTGACCGCGGCCAGCCTTGCAAACTTAGGGCTTTAAGCCCAAAATTTAAGCTTCTTTTAGGGCCCTAAAATATTTGGGCTATTTTTAGGGTCATAAATAATATTATAAACATTACTAACAAACCCGAGTCCCTTGAAATGCTACAAAGTTTTATGATGACACGATTCATTTTAAAACGAGATGGTGGCTCATTCGTTCCATTTACCCCATCTCCAAAAATGTTACAGTTGTTTATTGTAAACATGTATGACCTCACGAATTTCGAAACCTCAAATGAAACGCCAAGTCGGAACTTAAACAATTTATTAACAATTATTGACAACATTTATCGACAATTATGACAAGTAATTAAAACTAAGTTATATTTTGTTTACCGAAGTAAAACGAGATACTCATTTAAATATATCTCTATAATAGGTACCTACCTGATAAAGGGTATTTTTTGGGGCTTTTGAATATTGCGTTTAGGGGTAATTTCATCTTGATCTTAGAGGTATGTTTTTTAGGAGTTGGTAACCCTGAACGCGGCTGGCGGAATCACACTTACGTGGCGTGGCGTGTCGTGGCGCCTTTTTTGACGCATTTCATTGGCAACATAACTCGTTGCGTTATGACGTAGGCTGGAAAAGAATTGTTTGATTGGTGGATCTCGCACCACGCCACGCCACGACACGTAAGTGTGCTTCCGTCTCGGAACCACATTTACATCTTTGTCTTTTTTTATTTTTTTATTTGTAATAGGCTCGCGCTTGACCACTATCTCACCTGATGGTAAGCGATGATGTGGTCGACGGTGGAGCACGCTTGCCTAGAAGTAACCTATTCACTCTTGACTTAAAGACCCCTAGATTGTAGCTATCGGGAAACACAGACGCTGGCAGGGAATTCCACTCCTTAGCTGTACGTATAATAAAAGTATTCTCAAAACGTTTAGTGCGTATGGGTGGGATGTCCACCATGTATCGATGGCGCATCGCCGTACGTCTGGTAGTTCGATGATGAAACGGGCTGGGCGGAATTAGATCATGCAATTCCATCGCACACTCCCCAAAATGTAACCGATAAAAAACCGACAAGCTGGCAACTCGGCGACGGTGTTCAAGGCTCTGAAGCTTTGACTTAACCAGTGCCTTATCGCCGATGAGCCTCTTGGCCCGATTTTCGATCGACTCTAGTGCATCAAGCTGGTATTTGGCAGATCCGTCCCAGAGATGAGAACAGTACTCCATGCATGATCGAACTTGCGCTTGATACAAGCTGAGCAGCTGTTCTGGCGTGAAGTACCTTCTCACCTTTGCAAGGATTCCCAGCTTTTTGGCAGTCAGCTGAGCCTTTGCCTCAATGTATGGGCCAAAATTGAGAGTCGATGTCAACGTAACGCCAAGAAGTTCAAGATGGTCAGTTATTGGCACGGTCACATCTCGGAGAGTTGGAGCCGGGTGAAATTGGCTCTTTTTAGCGGAAAAAAGACACGCCTGGGTTTTAGCAGCATTAAACCTGACCAGATTGGCATCGCCCCATTCGGAGACTGCCTGCAAGGGCAGGTTCAAGCGCTCCACCATGGCCTCCCGGAGAGACTGAATCTGAAGGCCCGGTAGCACGAGCGTTGGACAAGTATCTCTCAGCAATAGTGCTGTCGTCAGCATACCCAAAGGTACCGGGTTTTAGCAGATCGTTAATGTGCAGCAAGAATAAAGTTGCTGAGAGAACCGACCCCTGAGGGACCCCGGCATTGATATCCAATTGGTCCGACGAGCAGCCATCGATAACCACTCGAATGGACCGATCTCTCAGGAAGTCTGCAATCCAATCACACAGACCACCGGGCAAACCGAATGAAGGAAGCTTACCAATAAGGCTTTCATGCCAGACCCTATCAAAAGCCTTCGAGATGTCGAGGGAGACGGCAAGCGCCTCCCCGTGCCTCTCGATGGCCTCACTCCAGATGTGAATGGCATACGCTAGAAGATCCCCAGTAGACCGATTTCGGCGGAAGCCATACTGGCGGTCACTAAGGATATCGTTTGCTTCTAGGTATGCCAGGAGCTTAATATTGAGTACACGTTCCATACTCTTACAGAGTATGGAGGTTACAGATATGGGTCTGTAGTTGGCCGGGTCAGCTCGACTGCCCTTCTTGGGCACGGGCTGTACATTAGCTTGCTTCCAAGCATTCGGCACTTTTCCAGCCTCATACGAAAGGCGGAATAGGCGTGTCAAGATCGGAGACAGTTCAGGCGCACAGGTTCTAAGAACTATAGCTGGTATTCCGTCAGGGCCGCTAGCCTTGTTCACGTCGAGGTTGTGCAGCACCCTACGGACGTCCTTTTGATGGATGCGAATGTCCGACATACTCGTCTCGCATCCATCAGGAGAAGGAAGGGGCCGCGCGTCACCAGGATTCAGACGTGAAGATTCCGCAAAAAGAGAGGCAAATAAATTTGCCTTCTCCTCAGCGGAGTGAGCCAGCGACCCGTCGGGTTTCAGCAGTGGTGGTAGTGAGGGGCGGCAGAAGTTCGACTCGACCGACATAGCCAGGGACCAAAACGCTTTACTACCTGCTGGGTAAGAGGCAAGTTTGGTCCCTATTCGGCTGATATGGTCGAACCGAGCTCTTCGCAACACCATCTTGCAGGACTTGGCAGCCCTGTTGAAGGCCTTCTTCTTCTGACCCACGTCACTTGACTTGCGCGATCGAGCGTCGACCCAAGCCAGGTACCAGGCCGTCGGCGCGCTTACATTCGGCGCCAAACCATGGCCGGTCTTCGCAAGACATTGATACGTCAGAGAACGGAATGTAGTACTCCATTCCCCGACGCAACACATCCGTCACGGCATCCGCGCACGACGATGGATCAGTCGAAGAAAAGCAAGTAGGCTGCCAAGGATAGCATGCGAAGAAAGATCGCATACCATCCCAATCTGCTGACTTGTACCGCTAAACCCGCCGGGTGCCTCTTGGGCTGGGATCGGGCGGGGAATAGACGAATACAGACTTAACCAGACAGTAGTCGGAACTACCCAAAGGTGAAGCTATCGACACGGAGTATCTGTCTGGATCTGTTGTCAGCAGAAGGTCTTTCTTGCACGGAGTTTCTTGCACGTTCTTCTCCATAGAGATCTACTCCTTGGAACGTGCAATTTAGCTTCACTTCTTTGTTTGACTGACCGACATTTCGACAATTCAAAAGTGCCTGTAATTGGTCTATTTGAAATAAACGTTTTTGATTTTGATTTTGGTCCAAGCAATTCGCAGTGTGCGAACCAACATCCGGTACCCTTGTTGCCCCCTGGACCAGCTGGGTGAGGTTTAGCGCTAGCGAAAGCTTACGCATCTCCCGTCCAGCATGATCGGTGCACTGGTATGGGAAGAGCCACTCCTGGTGGTGGGCATTAAAGTCCCCCAGTAACACCAATTGGGCTGAAGGGTACCGCTGCTGTGCCGTATCCGCCGCCTCACTGAGGTACTCTGTGAGCCTGGTTGTCTCCTGATCTCCGCTGTGCGAACGGTAGACACAGGCATAGATAATTTTATCCAGACCTGTGTCCACCAGAGCCCAGAGGGTTGTGAATCTGGAGTCCTCAAGGTTACGGAGACGCCGATAGCAAATGTCGTCACGGGCGTACATACATACGCCCGCCCGTGGTCTAAAATTGTGCTCCAGGGTGAACCCTGGGTAAGACAAGTACTACACGTCTGACGGATTCGCTATCTGCGTCTCCGTAAGGAAAAAGAGCGCTGGTTTCTCAGCCTCCAGATGATAGTGGACTGCAGTGATATTTGAGTGCAGACCTCTAATATTGGTGAGGTGCACTTTGTGGGGGAGGGGGTGCAGTCGCTGTTTAACTCCAGTATTCCTTTTTCCTTGCATAGTTTTAAAATAGAGTGAATAGATAAGAGGTGTAAGAAGTGAGACGAGGTTCCACGTTGCTAACCTACAGACACACGCACTGAAAGGACACCATCATTGAGGCACTAGTCTGGAGACTGCGGGGACGCCCGAGCCCCCCCGGAATGTCCATCGGGCCCTCCCGTCTGGTCGCCAACCAGCACGATGGTGCATTCCGGGATTTTTCGACAGTTGGCAGGGCAGCCTTTCGTGTGTGGCTGGCACACTACTTGGACCCCCAACTACCTGCGGTCGGCCAGCGGTGCACCGTGCCTCGGATCCCGCTACCCTCCGCGACTAGTCTCCCGATACATCCCCAACAGCGCGCGTCAGGCTGGTCAGCCTGTAGTGGAACAGCTATCTCGACCCAACTCCTCTAGTTGGCTACACCGAGCATCGTACCGGAACACGGCTAGGCTGCTTGGCGGTACGTCTTTGCCTGGTGGGTGGTCGCAAGCCTTCGGCCGAAGCCTACCACCAGTTAATGTCACCTGATTTGCACCACCCGGGGACCACGTGTAGGGAATCAAAAAATGGGTATACTCCTACGGACGAGGGTGACTCGGCCCCCTAAATGTCTCTGCCTATGATTATAGTGCTTACACACGTTCGGATTTGGTCCGGCCGGACCACGAATTTGTGGGCGAAGTTAGTCTTGCCGTACCATATCCGAGCGTGTGTAGAGTGGTCCGCCGGACAATATTATTATTAATTGACTATGTCTCGGTCTGCTTCTTTTCCCATCGGATATGGTCTGCTCCGTACCAAATCCGGACGTGTGTAGGGTTGTCGGCTGGTTTGGCCGTACCAACTACGACTAGTCGTCAGTGTTGCTGATGTCCATGGTCTGGATTAGCCAAAAACTTGACTGAAAAATTATATATAATAAAAAAATTGTATCTCGTTTTACTAGGGTAAATAAAATATAACTTAGTTTTAATTACTTTTTAGTAGGACTTATAATAACGAATTAAATATTAATATTGTTAATAAATCGTTTTACATTCTGACTTGGCATTTCGTTTGAGCTTTCGGAACTCTTGAGGTCATACATCTTTACAATAAACAACTTTCGGTAATGGGATAAATGTAACAAATTATCCATCATCTCGTTTTAGAATGAATCGTGTCATCATTAAACAGCAAAATTTGCAGCATTACAAGGGACAATCGGTTTCGTTAGTAATGCATGAAATATTAGTTATGCCCCTAAATGTCAAAAAAAATTCAAGTCCTAAAATAAGCCCAACATGGTTATTATTACTCTAAATTTTTGGGCTAAAAGCCCTAAGTTGGCTAGCTTGCGTGAAGCAACTGCCGTCCGGCCGGTCCGGCGAACCAGGATCGAGCGTGTGTAAGCGAGAACGGATTTGTGGGCGGAGTAGTTCCCAAACTATTACTATACTCTATGGCGGAGTAAGTCCGGCCGGACCAAATCCGGACGTGTGTTTGTACTATAAGGGTAGACTACTTGCAAGTAGTATATACGCCCTCTAGGATATATAATATGTTCTGTGTCTTTGCGTATCTATATGCGCTTGAGAGAGGCAGAGCTTGGTTGATGGCCGACTAGTACTTGTATACAGTTATTAGCAAAAAGTATGTAACACTACGTTTAGTTATTAGTTATCTGTGGTTGGTGGTGTTAGTTTTTTGTTTTTGGTCTTGTGAGCTCTTTTGCGCTCCCACTCCCCGTATTATTATTTTACTCTTTGCATTTGCGTCAGTGAGTGGTATTTTGTGAAATTGTGGTTTTATTTGTGAATTTGTCATAAGTTGTTAAAATGAAATCTAAAAAGCGTCATCACACATCGTCTGAAGATTCTGATGAATCTGACGCGAGCGCTAACAGCAGTTCTTCTGGCAGTGATAGTGACGACTCCTCATTATCAGAACACCGCTACAACAAAAAGAAAAGGAAACGTGCTGATTCTTCAGATTCGGATAGCGATTCCGACGAGCAAAAGCGTTCTAAGAAACGTAAGCACAAGAAAAAGAAGAAGAAGCACAGCAAGAAAAAGAGGCGTCCAGATTCCGTGGCAGAAAGTGTCTCGGGTCCCGAAGATGTTTCTTCCGCCAGTGAGGGTGAGATATCTTCGAAGAAAAAGCGCAAGCACAAACATAAGCACAAGCGGCAGCGTAGTACTTCAGTGAGCGCAAAAGGTTAGACGTTATTTTTATTTAAGTGTTGTTATTTAGCGTCATAACCTTTAAATATATTTTTCATAACACTTCTTTCTTAACGAGACGTAGCCTCACAGGCAGTTGTATTAGCAGGGGCCATTTTTAATTTAACAAAAATAGTAACATTGCTTGAAAATTATATTTACCTAAATCTATATCTTTATATCAAAGATAAGGTTCAAATATCAAAATGACGTATTTTAAATAGTAACATGCTAAAATCTAAGGTTTAGCATTTTCAAGGTAATTTCAACTAAAGTTACGTTTTTAGCTATTGAAAGACTGAATTCAACAAAATAAAGCTTTTTACTTAAATTTTTAATAATTATATTAGTAAAAACAAATTTGGTATGCTATTCTGGATACAAAGAGCTAACATTCTGACAACTGAAAATATGCATAATTTTTGGTAGGTAATCTTTTCAAAAAGGGTGTAAACATTCCTGACAGACTGGCTTGCTCCTTTTAAATTTTTTATTTTTTTTTTATTTGTTATGGGCTCGCGTTTGACCACTATCTCGCCTGATGTTAAGAGATGATGTGGTCGAAGGTGAAGCACGCTTGCCTAGAAGTAACCTATTCACTCTTGACTTGAAGACCCCTAGGTTGTAGCTATCAGGAAACAAAGACGCCGGCAGGAAATTCCACTCCTTAGCTGCAAATAGCTTAAAATAAAGCTATTTGCAAGTAAATCTGTTTGAACCTTGCATGACTGCTGGAGTCAGATATTCACATCAAACACACTATCATCTAGATTTCTAGAACTCGATTCATTGTCAACCTCAGCTCTCAGATTTTTTTTGCTGATTGCTTATCATACCATCATCATTATGTCATACAATCAAGGACGATGCCACAAAATAGTTAAAGTAACCAACAGCAATGAGGTTTATATTTTTTGAAAGGGCTTCTTAAACACTCAATTTCATGTTATTAAAGCTATTGTGGCAATTTATGTCGTAAAGGCAATTTATGCTGACTTGACTTGAAACTTTGTAATTAACAGCATTGAGGGTTATATTTACTGAAAGAGCTTATTAAACTCTACATTTTGTGTTATGGAAGCTAATATTAACAGTATTCAAATATAGAAGTCAATATGTCTAAATAGGTCCATCTTGTTAGCCAAACGCTTTTGACCCACCGATGATGAGCAGCAAGAAAGAAATGTGTAGTTCCGACAGTTTTACCGCTTGGCTATGATGGGTGATTTCTTGCACCACTTCCTCAGGCAGTGAGAACAGCCAGTAATCAACTATTTATATATGCTCTGTTATTGATACAGGATCTGTAACTTTTGTTTGTTTCTTCAAAGAGAACAATAAAACAAACAAAATAAGAGGACACCTTAATTTCCACAGTTAGAGTAAATTGGTTAGTTCACTGCACTTCTATAATTAATGACTCATCTCTGTCTTTTTTCTGTCATAGATGAAGAGCAAATTCAGCGTCGACTGCACAGTGTTGTAAAAGAACGTCGTGGATCTTCTGAAGAAGCAAATCAACCTATACGGACCTATTATAATCAGTAAGATCTTCATCTGATATAATTTCTTTCTTATTAATTTCGAAAGTTTGAAAACATGTTGCTCACAATGTGTGTATTTTAGGAAGGAATACCAAAGATCAGTGTCGCCTGAGGAGTATGAAAGGGAGCGAGAAGTGCAGCGCTTCTACCGTGGCTCCAGCAAGGAAAGAAGGCAGCAGCAGTATCAGGAACAGTATCAGCAATATGACAGGGAACATAATGACAGGTAAACCAATTGAATCCCAGCTTAAAAAGATATTGTGTAATATTCCATTACACTACATCATTCAATTATTGCAGATATACACAATATCAACAAGAAAAATATGATAGAAATAGAGAGAAGTATGGTCAAGGCTATCATGATCCCAATGAAGAAAATAATAGACGCCAGAGGGATTATGAGTTTAAAAGGTACATTACAAGTAGGCGTAAATGTTTGCTTGTAGGTTACTTTAATGTGCTGTTCTTATAATAATAGCCTTATTTGTTAGTGCTGTTTTTAGCTTGATGCAAATCAATGCAGACAAAATGTATATGATTTATTTTTTTTAGGAATCAGAGGTACGAAGAGCACAGATCTCCAAAAGAAGAATATCAACGGCGACCAAGGGAGCAAGAGGAGAGGTATCATCAAAGAGAAGATACAAGAGGTTTGTTAGTCATTAAATATTTTAAAACACTATTCCATTGATAACCTCATTGTTTTATAAAAAGTCAAAATTAAATGACAAAATCATTTCATTTTCATTTTACCTATATAAAACAATGAGGTTATCAATGGTTAACATAAGCCCAGCCAATAAAGTGGGTTAATTTACAACATAGATGCTTTGATTTCATATTCATTTGTATTATTCATCGTAGGTTTCAACCGCTACAATCAGTATGAAGAGCGTGGAGGACCCAAAAGGCGAGAGTTTGAAGACAGGAGAGACTACCGTGAAAGGTATTATCCCCAGAAAGACCAATTACTACACTTTTATTCTTAAATTGGTACTACTTAAGGGTTTTGTCTATACTTGGAGGAAAGGAAACTTCTCTTTATATTGTTAAGTTTTAACTACATCAGTCTAATTATTAGAGTTGCGTTGTTTGACCCCTTATCACGTTTTAATTGCAAAGATGACGTTATTTCAAATAAAACTCGACGCCAGTCAGAACTCGTTTGTCAACTTTATTTTTTAATTAATAGCTGACCCCCGCGTCTTCGCTCCCGTCAAAATTATAGCCTATGTTACTCGGGAATAATGTAGCATTCCATAGATGAAAGAATATTTAAAAACGGGCCAGTAGTTTCGGAGCCTATACGATACAAACAAACATACAAATAAAAAAATCTTTCCTCTTTATAATATTGGTATAGAAAAAACCAATAAACTAATGATGCATCATAATACTATGTGGATAATGATTTCCAAATAGCAACAGTTATTTTTAAAAATATACTAAAAATCCTCAACCGTTTTAAGTTCTTATCAGAAAGGAATTTAATGTAATTGCAGTAATATTATTTTGGCAGTAAAACTACCAGAATCGAGATAAGAGTGAATGATATACAGAACTATTGAGGCAAAACCAAGGCGGTATTATAAAACTTAAACATATTTACTGAGTTTTTCTCGCATCTCTCTCCTGTGACTATCCTACAAGCATACAGGATCCGTTCAATGCTCTGCAGCGTTCTATCTGTATAAGCTATTTTACCTCTTTTGTTTATTGTATTAGTTGCATATTACATACATACATATTGCACTATTATTAGATGCATGATCCAATATGGCATAATAATAAGAGTCGGCTAGGCTAAATGATGACAGCTGCACGGGTCAATCTTCAAGGTTAAGCAACGCTTGCCAAGGTTGGACCATGGCACGGGGTCCCAGCGATAATAAAGAAAATTTGGTTCAAATAAATGTCATTTGATGGCGCGATATGCATCGATTTGTTATTGATTTGTGTGTAAAATTTACATTTTCTAGAATTAATCATAAACATTGTATATTCTTGTTTATTCAACACTTTTAAGCACATTATGGAATATTGGGCTCTTAATTCACATTTCAGAGATTATTTGAACGGATCATTTAAAATTAATTCCCATAAATAGCGCGATTATAAATTTCTGAGGCATGGCACTCGATTATTCAAATTTGTACTGTAACACATATTGGTACAGTGAAACTCTAAAAACGTCCAAAAAATACTCAATAAACAAATCGTCAACCTAAAGAAAAAATAGTCACGAACCGAGAAAACCCTTTTACTTGCAAGTCGTTGCTAACACCATCTATAGCCGTAGAAAGGAACCGAACGCGATCAAAGTCTTTATAAAAAAAATCATCTTCGACCACAACATTTGAAGAACTGTGACAGTCGTTACGGGTAGTCAGAAACCTGAAATATTAAACTAGCCTGGCCAAGGGGTATTGGTGTTACCCAGTTACTGGGTTGTAGGGGTCAGATAGGCAGTCACTCCATGCAAAACACTGGTACTCAGCTGAAGCCGGTTAGATTGGGAGTCGACCACAACATAGTTGGAAAAAGGCTGGGCAGATATAGTCAAATGGATCTAATAGCACGCCTTCTATTCTCTGTAGACGTGGTCCGCCTGACAACGAGCGCTTCCGCGAGAGAGAGTTTCCGGACAGAAAGGAGAGGTACCATGAAGAGGGCTTCACTTCTGAAAGGTATGTAAAGCCATATTACTCCTCACTAATTAGATGTAAGTAGTTTATACCTTAGAAGGTTAGATATAATTGTTTTAAAGAACATTCTTTCATCTACTTAAAACATTTTTACACATACAATACAGAGTGTTATTGCATGCGTGTCTGCCGACCACAGTTGGTCGGTAACAGTGTACCTGCGACGTTAAATAACTATATTTATTTTTACAGTGACTACTCTACAGAAAAATATAATGATCAGAGCATGTCGGTGTTGCAAAGATATTTTAATATTTGCACCCTAAATGATACTTGCTATAGGCATGTGTGAAACCATCGATTGTTATAGATTTGTTGGGATGCTTATCAGCAAAGGATTGCTATTTTCATTTTGGACTATGCGGGCACGAAGTGCTTTCAGCAAGGGAATTCCTGTTCGGATATTAATTCAAGTTTTAAGACGGAATTTAAATTAGATTTTATGTAGAAATAATAAAAGATAGCTGAAAGCAAGATGGATTTGCATGATGGATCAGATTTCAGCAATGATGTGACAGAACGTCAAAATAGAAACTATGATTTTTGGAAAATAAAAAGGATTTGTCAAGATGATCTCTCATCATGAGATGAAAAGTATAAACTGATTATAGAAAACTTAGATATAGAGATGGTAGAGGCTAAACTGACTATGCAAAGACGATGATGCGTAATATTGTCGACAAAATGTAGAACACTACTTGAGAAATGAGGAATCAGATACAATATTTATGGATATGAACCATGTTGAGGGATGGATTTGAAGAATATGTACATACTGGAGCTGACTTGGAGTTGATTTGTTTTAATTTGTTTGTGTTTACTCAGAATACTGTCTACTCTTATGAACTGTAATCATTTAGGTTCCAAAATGAATTTGATAATGGAACTCATACAGATAATACAATTGCTGTAATAATAGAATGGGAATGCTCAGTCATGATATTTTTTTATGTTCTGACATTTGACAATCTTCGTAATGATTCAAACTGGAGAGTCATTTCTTTAACCACTTATATCACCAAACTGATATCTATTTGGCTGCTGTTTATTATATTGCTTACGGACCACTTCTGGAGTCATCATACATAATCATCATTATTTCAACTACTACAATGGACAACAACAAATTTTCACCTAAGCACCATGGAATTGGCTGCTAATGCATTCATTTATAAGCAATTTAGCTAATCTATTTAAATGCACTGAAATGTCAATGAATAGACACAGATGAGGACAAAGAAACCGGATCTATACAAGATGGAAACTATATAGAATGGATAAACATCATTCATATAAATAAAGAAATCGCAAAAATGGCCCGATAAGCCATGATTTTGTTTGACACCTAATGTGAGAAGGACTGGTATATGATTAATCGACAAACAAATAAACCAGGATAGAACACCACACTTTTAATACTATAAGATCGTAGACTCGCGCATAATTTTGTGCTTTGATGAGACAAAAATAGAAAAAAGGTTTTTACTGACCTTTGGCTTAGTTATAAGCTATTTGATATAAAACATCTATGTAATTATTAGTAAAACTATGAGAAGTTCACGAAAGGCTGAGCGTAGTAGGTATATGCTCGCGAAATCAACATTCTTTTTCAAAGTAATGGTAAGTGTACGATTTAAAGGAGTGTCAAAATAATTGGTTCCTCGTGTTGAAGATAAATTAATGAATATATTGTTACGTTTAAACAGTTATTAAACTGAGGATGATTGCCTTTAGCATAAAATTCTCTTATTCACGAGTCGATAGCGTTCATTTATCCTTCTCCAAATGAAATTCTTACCTGTAAGTTGTAACCTACTATTGACCAAATAAAAGAATCTTTGGCAGGGCTTCTAGGTTACTTCAGTTAAATAATACAATTTCAATATATTTATTATAATTTATGTCGTAATTTTTTGTTAAAGCTTGAAAGAAAAATATTGTGTTGGAGCACCCAGTTTGCAATCCTTGGCAATAATATAAATTGTCCATGTTAGGAAATGTTTGTATGGTTGGTCAATTGTTATGTTTGTCGCTTACAGGCCACGCGAAGTTCGTCGGGAGAAGCCCATAAGCACAGCTGGTAGGCCCGACAAGCCAGCTGCGCCACACCACAGGTACACGACCTTTTTATCTAGAAGCAGCACCAATGTTGCAAAATATTATGAACTTTTAATAATCTTGGCGAATTTAGCCTTCAAACATAATTCTGCAACTTACTTCTATATTGCAAGGCGATTAGAAAACTTATTTATAACTTATTTGTTAGAGAGCGGTCAAGATCGAGGAGTCAAGAAGAGCGTTACAAAGAGCGGAGTCGTCGTCCTGAGAGGCCAGAAGGTAGAGAAGAACGGTACAGAGACGGGCGCGGTGACGAACGTAGGGACCGCTCCGCCAGACCAGACGAACGCAATGCTGAACGAGGGCGCCCTCAAGTCAAGACAGAGCCTAGGTCGCGAGATCGCAAGACCAGGTTAGTACAAAATGTGTAAAAATTCAGTATCATATTATTTCTTATAGACATTCACTTCTGAACATAGGGACTTCCCCCAAACATGACCTCATAAAAGCGCTTATAGTAATCATAGTGGATCTTTGTGTCTCTGAAGTTGGTTCTACGAACCATTACGCAAGAAACAGTTTGTCTTCGAGTATACTGCATAGAGTAAGCGAGATAGGACGATGCGACAAACATAAGCGAGTGAAAGAGGCAGTTATACAATGCTATCTTCACCTTCTACATTGACACAAAAATAGCTACTGCGCAGGGTCTTGCAGCTGACTTCAGAGACAAAGATCCGCTGTGAGTATTATAATTTGGTTTTGGCCCGCTGAACTTTCTAATTAGATAAATTGTTGCGTTATCACTAGTAAAAACATATTGTTGGATTTCAATAACGAAATAATATTCTAATAATCAAAAATGATATTTTAAAAGATCTATTTACTTTAGATTTGCAGATGCTGACGAAAATAAAGAGTATGACTGGGGGAAGGGAGATGTAAAGACAGAGGATGGCAAGGATCCTGCTGATAAAGAAAAACCAAACTTCGGTCTGTCTGGTAAACTGACGGCTGACGCCAATACGGTTAACGGAGTTGTGATCAAGTACACGGAACCTGATGACGCTAAGCAGCCTAAAAGGAGATGGAGGTAAATTTCGTCATAGTATGTAAAAGATTTGTAACATTGTTGCTGCAACATATTTTTGTGTTGCTGGCTCAACATGGAGTGTAGTAGTTTTGCTAACAGGAGGAAATATGTAAAGCCCATGGTCCCGGGATATAAAACAAGAATGCGGCCCAACCATTGTCAATCATGAATATAAAATGTGGCTCTAAAACAATATTCGTGAATTAAAACTTCTTTGCGTACATTGAGATTGGCATTTATGCTCGATGAAATAGTGCAATACATCCCTATAACACTCAAAACAAAAAAGCACTCAGAATATGAAGAGCATAGTTATAACAGCATTGAAATATTTTCCAGATTCTATCCCTTCAAGGGCGACAAAGCGCTCCCTATCTTGTACATTCACCGTCAGTCTGCGTTCCTGATCGGTCGCGACAAGAAAGTGGTGGACATAGCTCTGGAGCACCCGTCTATAAGTAAGCAGCATGCGGCGCTGCAGTACCGCGCGACGCCCTTCACCAGACCTGATGGCACGCAGGGACGCAGGGTCCGGCCTTACGTTATTGACTTAGGTATGTATGCTTGAACATCATCCGATTGTAAACAAAATACTAAAAGTCCTTTTACTTATCTTACGTTCGCAATTTTGTTTCCAATATAATTGCGAACGCAAGCATACCACCAAAGCATATAATTGCTGAAAAATAACTTGATCTACACTCACAACGTAATGTTCCAAATATGAATTAAAAAAACATTGTATCAACACGTACTTTTTTTTCGTGGATAGGTTAAATTAAAAGAAAAACAAACGATTTTCAAACAACTGCATCATAAAATAACTTTTTAATTTTTATAGCACACTTTTAATTTTATTTTATTGGAGCTTACGGGCTCATTGACTTAATGTAGAAAAATAGTGTTATTGTCTATGGATACGCGTGCTGCGCAGTCATGCGCAATGAGAATCTAAATTGCCCGCTATAACACATCAAACCCACACTCGTGTTTTATAACCCGTATTTTATGACCGTTGCATAAACTACTATTAATACCTACATATAATAATTTACTTCTATGATTTTTTCAGAAATCATTCTGAAAAAAAACTTAGTTACTAACATATAAAGATGATATTTTTTTGTAAAAATAGCATGAAAAATGATGGATTTGAATACGGAATGTCTATTATTTCAAAAATAGAAGTCTTTACAAACCGTTGATCAGTCCGACTTCCGATACTTACTAGAACTCGTTCATTTGTCTCCAGAATCGGCGAACGGTACGTTCGTGAATAACAAAAAGATTGAGGGTCGTCGTTATGTCGAGCTACTTGAGCGCGATGTGGTCAAGTTCGGTTTCTCTCAGCGGGAGTACGTACTGCTGCACGAGAACAGCAAGGACGACGCACAAGACGATGACCACCACGATCCTCCCGCCATCGGAGGCAACGTCACCACTACCGAACAGTTGAAACATGACAAACGCGTTAAACAAGAGATTGCTGAAGACGGCGATTAGATATAGCCTAACATCCCACTGCAAAAATCTGCAGGTGCGTGTTTTGTTTTTGATTAAACTTAATATTCTTATATTATATTTGATAGTAGTATAGATTGCTGCAGGATTAAACGGAAATATCTAGCCGCAAGTACCTTAATTAAATGAAATTTATGTTTAATAGTTAACCCCCAGTCATTTGAAAGTTAGTGGTGTAGAAAATAGGAAAAAAATAAGGTTGCCAGCTTAGTTAGCCACAATATGTGGGTTGCCAGTTTACTTGCAAATCTGGTGGTAAGCCATGAATGGCGGCTAAGAGCTGGATGATGTTGCATACGCCACATATTGTTACAACCCACAATACAGGAGAAATTCCTGGTGTAGGGTAAAATAAAAAAAAAAATTACTGTTTGCGGCCAGGCAACCCTACATTAATTTATTCTGCTATCAATAATGATTCATAAAAATCAAGTTTCATCAAAACAATATAACTGCAGATTTTTGCTGTGTGGTCTCAAACTAATAGAACTAGTATATTACCGCATAAGAACTTTAATTTGTTAAGAAAGGTATATTTTATTTTAATATGTAACATTAAGTTATTTTTTTTATTAGCCTTCGTATGCGGATTTAATCGCGCGAAAGCACTCTTTTTCTCATATATTCTGACGTGGTATCACGTCTTAAAATTATTTTACTACCTCGATTTAATTTCCAGAATACAAGGGTAGTTCGAAAATTATGTCTCTTGTGACACGACTAAAAAGCGAATCAGCAATAAGTCTTAATATAGTTTTGTCATCTGACGATGGGACGTCTGTGCCCTTTTTAATGATAGTTGTACAATGTACAGGCAGTATGTACGCAGTTGTTGCATTTCGATGTTATCAGAGTCGGCCTGTACTCTCCAATCAGTAGCCTCGATAGTTCTGGTCGGTCGTAGTTATTGTGCTGAATTCAAATCCAGATGTACTTAATCAACAAATCCATCCATCCATCTCCTTATCAAAAATAAACAATCAAAAATATGCTTTTTAAATGTATAAGTTACATTCAAACTGTTCAATAAGTACCAACGTGTACACGCGTGATTCTTTGTCACGTATTTTATTTTATCTAAAAACGACATCTCACTAAACAGGTAAATAAAATAATTTTCTATGTGAATTAGCCAATTTAACTGTGAAAAGAGGCACTTCTTGTTTTTGCTGTAAAATATTAGCATTAGCAAATAAATTAATCGTATATCAAAATAAAAAATTAAATGTTCGTTCTTGTTTTTTATTTTAACTCCTTTACTAATAAACTAGCATGTCCGAGCAAGAAATTTATAACCTCAGTATATTTATAACTACATACTGGTGAGCAGTGCCAATTTTTGCGCACAATCACGCGATACTCGTGAGCCCTGATCAGTGCTTATGAACTCGTCCAAAAAAGGCGTTTTACGCGAACAACGAGACTTGCACGCACCTGGGGTAATTACAAACATACATGTTCCTTTCTCAAGCATACCGTTTAACCGGTTGTGTGCCGTAATTACCTAAACAATTAAGTCATCGGTTCGCGTGGATCCACGTTTTAGGCACTTAGGAGTTAAGGGCCAACATATAACGACTTAAGATGCAGTGGGCAGGGCACATTGCTCGCAGAACGGATGGCGGATGGGGCCGAAAAGTTCTGGAATGGCGACCGCGAACCGGAAGACGATACGTTGGAAGGCTTCCCACTAGGTGGACCGATGACTTGGTTAAGGTTGCGAGAAGGCGCTGGATGCGAGACGCACGGGATCGGTCAGTGTGGCGACGCCTGGGGGAGGCCTATGTCCAGCAGTGGATGTCTTTCGGCTGAAATGATGATGATATTACGACCTAGCCGCCATTGAAATATAGTTGAGAATAAATAACTTCCATTAACCTTAGAGCTCATTAAAGCTAATAGGGCCAAACTTCTCAGGTTATTTATTTTCAACTTTATATGTAGGATTGCCTAGAACATTTTGTTTGGTCAAAGTGAAGCTAAGTGCAGTTTCATAGTTTTATAACTCAGTAGAAAGTCTCATTGGGGATAAGGGAATATAAAAAAAAGTACGGAGATTATGATGATAGGCAATATATTTATTTTTCTGGCTTTTAATAAATGCATTAATATGTCGTCTCGTGATTTTTTCTACAGATGCAATAATAAATTGCAGCATAGCAACTTAAACTAATATGTACAACGAATTTATTCACCTCTATTTACAAACTGTAATCTAGTGAAAAAAATGGTTGCCTGTAAAGTCGGTTTTACGGGCGAAGATTTTACGTGACAACGTATTTTTCTCGGTAGAATATTTATTGATATGAATATAATTAAATTGTACTGATTTTACGTTCATCCGATCGATTTCCACCAGACCGATCATAGTTGAGTGGGAGAGAGACGCAAGGCATTCGGCGGGCCTCTCTCTCGTTCGGTGACTCATCGTAACGTTACCGAGCGTTACACTTTTTCATAAGTGCCTCCCAGCCACAACCTAATTTAAGACGTTGTCACGTCAATAAATAATATTAAATATTCACTTAATTCTAAAACAGTATCCTCATTCGGTGGAAAATATACACATTGCATAATTATTTTTTCTAATATCACAGTTCAAAATGGAGTCTTGAATACGTGTTTATCAAAGTCTAAGTCAAGGCGCGGTTGTTCTCGTGACGAACACGGGCGCGGCTCTCGAGCGCTCATCTCTTCACACAGGGAAGCTCGCTTCACTAAGCCGTTCCGGAGAGGAATTATTGTGGCGTTAGGCGGCCGCGTGTGTGTTCGCAAGGAATGTGTTCTGTACAGCGGTGGTTTGATCAGTCTATTAGGTGCGACACCGACGATGCTGTGTCGTGAGAAGGCAGGCATGTACGTGATGGGCGCTCTGGGTATCTCGTACCCGTCGCAGATGGTGCCGGGGGCCGAGTCGCTGTCGTACATGAGCTCCAAGTACTTCGGAGTTCGTTCGGGAAGCAGTCGCGACGGCTCCATTTGATGTTCCGGGAAGTCTTCATCTGCATCATAATTATTTAATTAGTATCAAGACGGAGAAGAAAATTACCCGTATGATATCATTCAATGATTGCTCACGAACCTAAGCAGGCGTTGTCATTCTCGTCCAATAGGTAGGTGCGGTTGTCGACGGCATCTGAACATGCAGCCCATGCACAATACAGCGGTTAGTTGGGATTACATGAAATTAAGAAATATTGTTTTAATTAATTATAGAATATTTTTATTAAAATTTATAGCCGCTTCTTCATTTCAGGTAGCATGCTGATGAATGAAGATTGTGGAATTGCCTCATCGTCATCACCAATCCTACTGCCTATGTAACTAAAATCTGCCAAGTGCCGTAAGGCTTCAATTGTACTGACTAACCAACAGACCGGCTGCTCCGCAGCGAAAACTACAAAAAAAGGCTCGCAACAGCTTTGCGGTCGCGGTTAATAGACCAACCATTAACAGGTAACTAGCGCTAACCGTGGTCCAGACCACGAATTGACGCTCTACCGGCCGCTAACTTTAACAAAACTGATCAGGCGACGGTCTTACGAACTTTCTTCTTGGGCGGCCAAGATTATGGCCGGTCGTGCGCCAAGTCATGTTGTCCGCAAAGTGGGCCAGATCTCTTAAACACGCGGATGACTATAACTCTTTTTACCCGACTGCCGAAGGAGTGTGTTTATCAGTCTATGTATGTATGTTATTGATGATTCTTACGTCAATATATTCGCCTAAACCTTGCGAGTGTCACTGGCTACATTAAAATTGGAAAATATAAAAATGGCGGATTTTGGATGACATAATGTAGGGGCCCAATTTTTTTTCTTTCTTACCTGTCGTGTGGGGTATCAAAATAAAGAGTTTTAAGAGGTGATTTCATAAATATATCAAACTTATATGTTTAAATATACCTAAATAGAAAAAAAATGTTATAATATTACGCTGTGCAGTCGGAGGATACATCTGGGTTTTGGTCAGCCAGCTCGCGAATATGTATCCTCCGACTGCATAGCATGATTTTCTTCTTGTTTACGTCTTTTTAGTTCGCTTCTTAAGCAGTCGGGTTGTTTGATTTTTTATGCCGTAGAGTGATTAACAAGCAGGCGGCTCATCTGATTGTAAGTGGTAACAACAGCCTAAGCTATCTTTACTTTAATGACGATACATGCTTGTGAGTATGATGTGAGGATGAATATAATATTATCATGAACAGGTACATGTACACATGTCCACATGTACAGGTGAGACAGTTACCGTCTCCGAGCAGCGTAAGGTAGTGAGGCGCGGGCGTCGGCGTCGCCGTCAGCGTGATGTTGGGCGACGTCTTGTCGCGAAGTGTGCGCACCACCTCCAGGCACTGGCGGAATGACGGACGCGCTTCGGCGGAGTAACTCCAGCATTTTTGTAGTAAGTCGTAGCTAGAACACAAATTTTATTGTTATTACAAAGTTGTAATGCTGGTTCATAGGGGAGACTGACAAAATGCAGGGAGAATCAAGAAAAGACGGGATACACCAAACCCAAGTAACATGAGAGAAGGGCATGAAGATCATCAGTATTTAATGACAAGCAAACAAGCGGACCTCGAGATGGTAAATCGTTACCGCCATTTAAAATGACAGACATTACAGGCATATACGTCTTCTACCCTCGAGACAAAACTGAAATGGTTCAAGAAACTGTAATAGCACCGGGAACTCTGAACACTATCCAAACAGGAAAACAGCCACAAAAAACAAACACACAACAACTCACGCCTTTTTCTAATGGGGCTAGGCAGAAAATACAGAACGCCACCTGCAACGATCCTTACATACTTGTTTTGCTTCATTCACGTTCATACAACAGGAACATTTTGAAATAATGCTAATACAAAGCCTGGAGAGAACATCTTATTTATAAAGAGTTAAACAATATATGGTACTCACAATACTGAAGGACAGTTGGGTGGTCTATCGAGCGTGCCGCCTGTTCGCACGTATGATAGCACCTGTCGGTTGGTGCGCGCGGGGTATGGCTGCTGACCCAGTGATAATACCTGATCAATGGACAAGCTTTAGTACACATAACAGAAGGTTGTACTTCAATGAAAACGTAGGACCTTTCATAGACAGATGGCTTGGACCAATCAATGCCTACAGCTTCAAGCGGTCGTTGTTGCAATCTGCAGTTTCAAAACAAATTGACGTTAAAAATTCACGGACCGCTTTTGCTGTCGCAGCAAAAAACTGCAGATTGTTATGCAATGCCGTTCGTCTATAGACGCTCTAAGCAAAATTGAGAACGTAGCCTGTAAATACGTCAGTTGGGCCAAGTTTAGTTTGTTGCTGTCCATTTGAGGTGTTTCTTCGCTTTTGCGGTAACAGAGGGTTCATGAAATAATTATTTTCTATCATTACAAGTAGATATCTTGTTTGAAAATGAGTCGTTAGAAAAGTATTTTCCTCTATAATAATAATTTGAATCTTACCTCCCAACATAGCACGCCCCATGCCCACACGTCTGACTGGCAAGAAAATACTCCGTCAACTAAGCACTCAACAGCCATCCATCGCACTGGAAGCAAGCCTGGGAACACAAGAAGTAACATGGTCAGTATATTTTACTAATACGTGATAAGACAGGGATTCGATGGTGATTGCTTAGAATGTTTTCCCTTAACGCGATGGCCGTAATTACTGAAATAATTAAAAAACCATTGTGTCTCGCGCGAGGCGAGTCCTTGGCAACGAACGTGATAACACTGAAGCTCCGTCCTCCTCCGTCAGGTAACTTATGAATGAAGAGCCGTTAAAAGAAAGGGACCGATTTTCTTCTGACCCTATAAGTATTAGCGTTAATGACTTTTCATTCCGATCTATTTCTCTAGATTTTATACGTTTAATTTTTCAAATGAATTTGTGTATTTGCTATTGTTGGATTTTTATTGTGTTTTCTTCATGTAAATTATACTTTCTCACAAGACGTTCATAATAGTTCTATAAAACGGAATATTGCTTACCTTCCCCTTCCTTCCTATAATAATCATTCTTGTAGATATCTCTAGCCAGTCCAAAATCTCCGATCTTCACCACTCTTCCGTTGGCGCGATGTGCGACAAGACAGTTGCGACAAGCCAGGTCGCGGTGGACAAAGTGCATCTCTTCGAGATAACGACAGCCTTTTGTCACGTCCACACACATGTTCAGGAGGTCTAGTAGTGTTAGAGATTCGGGGGTGTACTGTGAAAAGAAATTTTATTTTTATCTTTGATAACTTTACCATCACAGCCCAGACGTTTGATCAATGGGCAAAAAGGTTATTCATTGGTGGTCTAATTTTGATCACACAACTTATTATTAAACCTGTCAGAGACATGGTCTATCGTTTTATCAAATGCCATTTCCAAAGAGAGGTCGTTATCTGCCCTCCAGCGGTTCGTCTACTACTCTGTTACTAGGAAGGAGAGCACTGGTAGTCTCCCTTTGACATTCTCACACAAAAGATGGGCTCATTATGATCTAGATCAATGTTTCAACTCGTATGCCAAAGTTAATACGATACACATTCTTGTTCTGGAGCGACAAAGAGTTGCAACTAAACAGAACTTATATAACCAGGGGACTTTTCGCAACTTCGCACTGAAGAAGTAATATGTTGACTGAAAGTTTGTGTTGATGAATTTACATCGGTACATCTTGAACACCACCACTTTCCTACCCTTAAGCACTAAACGTTTGGTTTTCATTGTGCGTACAACTAAGGAATGGAATTCCCTACCGGAATCTGTGTTTTCTGGTAGCGACCAACCTGGGGGTTTTTAAGTCAAGAGTGAATAGGTTACTTCTCGGCAAGCGGTATTCCATCGACAACCACATCATCGCTTACTATCAGGCGAGATAGTGGTCAAACACCTATGAATAAAAAAAATAAACATACCAATGAAGCTCGTTTAGACCTCAAGTAGCTCAGCAAGTCTCCTCCCTCCATGAGCTCCATGATGATGTAGTTGGGATCATTGTCGAGACACACTCCTAAAAGACGAAGGATATGCTCGTGCTTGAAGTTCGACATCAACGCCGCTTCCTTCAGGAATTCCGTCTTTTCTAGTTCTGTGGCGCTTTTGCGTAACGTCTGTGGATGAAGGAAAAAGTGTTTAGTTAAGGCCATATTAATAATGGCCTTCATTAATCTTCGTCGCATTTTTTATAGCCGCGGTTCAGACTAGATCGTGGTAACATGAGTATCTTGCTGATAAAAATCTACTATATTATAAAAAAATAATCCCTATGTCCATTGGTCACGCTCACGATTTTTTGTAAGTTTTCTAATACTTTGTAGAAGATTCTTACGGAAAGAAAAATCAAGAAAAATGGTAGATAGGTAGGTACGTAAGTAGTGCGAAGCCGGGGGTCAGTTAGTAATGCAATAAAAGAAAGAACGTCCTTATTTGCGCCTGGCAATGGTTAAAAGCTGAGGAGATCCACTGAAAAGTGCTGCCTCAAGGATGTTCGTTGGCATATTTTACATACAGTAGTAACATCTTTGAGTTGAGATAGCACTAAGTTTTTATTTCCCGTAGATATGGTCAATCCTTGATAGATTGTTTGAAATTGCAAATTGAACTATAAATAGAAAAAAAGTTTTGTCAACACACTTTAACAGCCACTTTCGTATCAGCAGTGCTACCATTGATCTGCCTGGCGACGCCTTCGAACACCTCTCCGAATGCGCCCGAGCCCAAGAACTTGGTCAGCGTTATCTGTTCTCGACGAATGTGCGGCAAACTGGCCAGTTCTGCGTCCGTTGGGCAGTGGACACCCTGGTGGGATAAAATAAATGAGGCTTTACAATATGTTTGAATTCAGTAGTTTTCACTTTCAAACTGATTCCTGAGCTTACACATACATACATAAACTAAGGACCTGTAGCAAATGCCTAGTTTATATATGATTCCTGAATTTTGCTCCCAAAAATAGAAAGTAAAGATTTCTAGATTAGGAGTAAAGCAAAGGACCTTGAACCGAAGACACATGCTAGTAAAAAAGTTATGTTTTTAAGAGTTTTATATTATTACGGGCCTACTTGCCTGATTGTAAAGTATGTTTGTAGAATGTCTCGTCGGTAACTGCCTCAACGTTGCAAGTTCCACATCGGGTCCTCTTCTTGCAGGGTTCGAAGACATTTGGCTTTCAATGGCTGCCTTCTTCCGAGCGCGAGCATTGTATGCTGCTGTTTTTAAAATTTAGATTAATGATTTAACTTAGTTTGGAGTATACAATACATAGAAAAGGAAAGTAATGAAATTGTATTTATTGTAAATATTCGGTCAGCAAAAAAAGCCACGAAAAAGAAATTTTTAGGTCAAAAATAAAATTATTATTTGAATTATACAATCGGTTTGCCAAAAAATAATATATAATGCAACTAGTGAATAAAGGACGGATTTAATGCGAGGGCCATAGATGAATCACGAGCAAGTGAAGGATTCTAATGATTGAATCACGACTGTAGGGAGTGATTCTTGATGATTCAATCACGAGCAAAGCGAGTGTTTCAATTGTTAGAATCCTAAGCGATGCGAGTGATTCATGGCCCTCAATATAAATCCGTTTTATTCAAGAGTTGCATACTATACTTAATACCATGACTACGAAAAAAAGAATGATTTAAGCGAAAAGCACAAGGCATCACTACATGGTATAAAACAAAGTCGCTTCCCGCTGTCTGTCTGTCCCTATGTATGCTTAGATCTTTAAAACTACGTGCTTTTTATTCACTGAAAACATTGAATAAAAAGCACTTTTAATCACTGTTTTGGTGTTCGAATTTAGAACACACCAATATATATTCTACCTCCACCTTAGTGCTATACAAATACAACCTCCTTGCTCATAAAATACTCGATACAAACTTCTTGTGCAAAGAATATTCGACTTTCAAACTCCTTCGTCGATTTAATTTTGTGTTTGTTTATATTTAGTATTTTAATAATGATTTTGATTTTGGTCTAGGATGTTTAGTGAATACTTATTTGGATTGTAATTCTAATATTAATTGCATTGGTATTTAATTAATTATAATTATGTAACGTAACGGAGGTGGTAACTGGCGTCTGAAACACACCTAGCTCAGCATAAATTTACAAAAAATGTGAAACCCTGAGGTTTCTCATTTTTTGTAAATTTTGAAGGTAATAAACTATTTATTTATTACTATTCCTTGTGTTTTTTGCTTAAATCTTTCTTTTTCTCGTAGTCATGGTATAAAATATAGTATGCAACTCTTGAATAAAACGGATATATATCGAGGGCCATGAATCACTCGCGTCGCTCTGGATTCTAACACTTGAATCAATCGCTATGCTCGTGATTCAATGATCATGATTCACTCCCTATGCTCGTGATTCAATCATCATGATTCACTCCCTACGGTCGTGATTCAGTTGTTAGAATCCTTCACTTGTTTGTGATTCATCTATGGCCCTCGCTTTAAAACCGTCCTTTATTCACTAGCTGCATAATATACTGTTATAAGCTCTGGTCATGTATTGTAATAATAATTGTTCAATCTTCAAAGTATTGGTTCAGGAGCGAGCTCGGGAACTTAGGACACCGTGACACTGACAGTTAAGGTTCGGAGGGGATGACGGGAACGGAAGTGAGCGAGACAATCTAGCGACCTAAGCTCCCGTCATCTCCTCGCTGACGCTACTTGCGGCTCTCGTAGAAAAGGGTTAGTTTCGTTCAGTAGTTTCTAAGTAATACATCAAGTTACCGTAGAACACAGCGGCTGCAACAGCAAGCAACGCCGCGAGTGCAGCCAGCAAGGCCAGCGCAAGTGCAGCGGCCGGTGGTCTTTGCGGCGCCGGGCCGAGCGCGTCCAGCTCGGCGGGGGCCGACAGCGCGCCCCAGCCGTACGCGTTACGCGCCTGCACGCGCGCTACCCAGCCCACACCTACGCCGCCGCCGCCGTCCCCACCGCCGCTTAAGAGCCAGTAAGTCTCTATAACACATAAAAAGACACATAAAAAATAATAACTTCATACTAATATTTTCTATGCGAAAGTTTGGATGGATAGATGTTTGTTACTCAGTCACGCCAGAATGGCTGAACGGATCTGGATGAAATCTTGCACAGAGATAGTTTATAGTCTGGAATAGCAATCTTTTTATCCCGATATAATGTTCCCTTGGGATGATAAAACATCATTCACGCGGGCAAAGCGACGGCCAATATAATAGTAAAAAATATGTTGAACAAATTAAGCTGTCTAGTCTTTTCCTAGCTATGTCGATATCGGCTTCCAATCTAATCGGTTAGAACTGAACTATTTGTATTTTGAAATCCAATTTAAATTGTATTCTTTATTATTGTACAGATTATATTTAATTCCAAATTTAACCAGTAGATTATTATTATTTGTCAAATTTTGTATTCGCGAACACAAGACTGTGAGCGATGTGCTAGCCTGTAACTGACCTGTTTGCATAGGACTATTTTCAAATTTAATGTTAACTCTGTAAATGAAATTGCAGTTATATTGTTGATGTGCCTTACTTCAATAAACAAATAAATAAACTGAGCCTAAAGTTAGAAGTTAAAAAACCCTAAAGTTAGTCCAGTCAAAATAGGTATTTAAATTAAAACGTATAAAACAACGGTAAAATTACGATTTACAAATGTGTTTTCGTTTTGATAAATTGTTTGATTCGTAATGATAAACAAAATTTCCGAAATCCCGGGACCTTTACCTGACCTATGTCAAAATGTTTATTCAATTCGAGATCAGAGGTGAGAAAAATAAAACTGATTCTTGTGAATTATCTCTTAGAGAAAAACCTACACGATATTATTTCTGTATATATAATGTTAACTTCGTACAGCATGATAGTCTACAAATAAATGTACAGCTGACTGGTTGTAATTCTTTATCTGCATGTACTTTCGAAAAACTGTTTATTTATTCGCAGTCAATTAATTATGTATTGGATCATTGGCAACATGAAAATAAAAATCAACTAGTAGTCAAGAAGGAAACAGAAGGAAAGGGCTGAGAAGAAGGAGGTAAATAAGAAAGTACAAATGCAGATAGAGAAAATATTTATATAAAAAAAAAATAAGACAAGAGGAAAGTAATTGATAGAATAAGCTTGTCGGCTGTTGATGATGCATGTAGATATGTTAAGGGAAGTAAATGCGGTAACTAAAGATACCGGTGTCATACATGCGATATCTAGTGAGCCAACCAGTCGATGTCCAATATTTAGGCACGGCTGACTGCAAAATATTGAGATTTATCTAGTACTAGCTGACCCGGCGAACTTCGTTCCGCCTAACAAATTTCTAAAATAAAAGATTTTTTCTAAAATAAACGTAGCTTTAGTTACTCCTTATTACATCAGCTACCTGCCAGTAAAAATCGGTCCAGCCATTTCAGAGATTAGCCGGAACAAACAGACAGACAGACAGACAAAAATTGTAAAAAATGTTACTTTAGTGTATGTACCGTAATATTCATATACATGTAGTAAAAAACGGTTATTTCAATATTACAAACAGAAACTCCAATTTTATTTATATGTATAGATTGATGTATGGAAGTTTGTTGTGAGCGGTAGAAAACACATGAAAATAAGAGGAAACAGCAAGTGATGTGGTAATAACTATCATAAAGTAAGAACCTAAACGTACCAAAGGGTTAGCCCACTCAGACACTTCCGGACCGTCACAGGGAGAGGCTCTCTCCAACTTCCTGAGGAGATCTCCGAGGGAGGCGGGAGAGTCGTGCCCGAGAAAAGCCTTATCAAGAGCCGACAAGGGACAAGTCAGGCCTCCAAACTACATCTCGGTGTCAGGACCCTCTGACCACATACAAAACGCGTTCCTCGAATTTTTGGCGATTGTAAGAGCTACAAAACAGGTCAACACCTTGACCTGCAAAAAGATCTTGCAATCGTTCAACTTACAAACTGAGGGACTGCTGAGGGTCTTGATCGAGGAGGCCGAGGCTGCTGTATACGACAACCGCGAATCCCGAGTCATCACGGGATGCATGACGAAGTCGTATATGGCGGCATACAACGCAACTGACGGATTTGTGACAAAAAACAAGGCAGAAACGGCGAAGAAGGGAAAGCCAGTCTTCTACACACCTGACGAGGACCCAATAGTGGTGGTTGCACGATGTACTGAGATAATGCTAGACGACAAGATTCTCGAGATGGCCCAAACTATCTCGGGAACGGACTCCATAACGGACTGGGACATCAAAAATATCAAGTGGGTAAACGGGGTTCCGGGGTGCGGAAAAACGACGTGGGTGGTTAGCCACTTCGATGGGGAGAACGACGTGGTGGTAACCACGACAACTGAAGCGGCCAAGGATCTGAGAGGAAAGCTCTCGCACCGCATCGGCGAGAAAGCCAAGACCAAGGTGCGAACTATGGCCTCCGTCCTAGCAAGTGGATTCAGGAGGGGAGACAAATGCCAGCGTTTGCTGGTGGACGAAGCCCTCATGAACCACTTTGGAGCCATAGTTATGGCTGTTAAGTTGTCGGGTGCAGACGAAGTTGTCCTCATCGGGGATGTTAACCAACTGCCATACTTGGACAGAGAGAACCTTTTTCCACTAAGGTATACCCGTCCAGGCATGGTGGCCACAATCACTCAGGAGTTGCTTTGTACTCACCGGAGCCCTATGGACGTAGCATACGCGCTCAGTGACATCTACGGTGGGATCTACTCGTCGAAGACCTGTACGAGTAAGATTCACTCCCTGAGGGTGTGTGGCTTCACGGGTGCGGACATCTCGAAAAACTCCCAGAACACGCTGTTCCTGGTCCACACTCAGGAGGAGAAATCCATTCTGGGTGACCAGGGATACGGATCTGGCGAGGGTGCCCGCATTCTGACCATACACGAATCTCAGGGTCTCACGTATGAGCGCGTAGTCATCATCAACTCCCGCAAAGACAGAATTCGTGTCCATGACAGCGTCCCCCACGCGGTAGTAGCCGTGTCGAGGCACACATCCAGCTGTGTCTACTACACGGATGACGCAAGTGACGCCATCGGTCGGTTCATTAAGAAAGCCATGGGTGCACCAACAAAAATAGTTGTCGACTACAATCTTCAGACAGCTATGCTGCACCGAAACATGGCGATCGTGGAGGCGTTGTTGACTCTCCATAAAACCCTAACCTCTTCAGTACCCATTCACTAACAATATATTTAGTATGCCTGTAAAATTAAGTTGAGACTAGTAATAATAATAATACATAATTATTATTCTCATCACCCACGATCATCGGTGATGAGACTGTACATTCCGCGGAAGTGTGGGGGTCGAGGCTTTTTAAACGCCAAGACTCTTCACAACCGCGAAGTGTGCAGTCTCAGAGAATACTTTTTAAAAGCTGAAGTGGGTATGCACCGGGATGTGGTCGCAGTGGACAAGGGATTCACTCCGTTGTCCATGGCTAAAGAGAACTGGCGCAAACCTGTAATACTAACTACTGATGAACGCAAAGAGGTATGGCAAGGCAAGGAGCTACACGGGCGCTTCTATCGGGCTCTCCATGGGCCCGATGTAGATTTTCAAGCGTCTGTGTCCTGGCTACGTTTCGGTGACCTTTTCGGGGAAACTGAAGGTTTTGTCTGTGCAATTATGGACGAAGTTATCCTGACGAATAACTATCGGAGACATATAATGAGGGACGGGACGGTTGACATGTGTCGGGCATGCCACCGTCCGGGTGAATCCATCAGACATATAGTCTCTGGTTGTTCTCGTCTGGCTAACGGCGAGTACTTACACAGGCATAACCAAGTGGCCAGGATTATTCACCAGCAACTTGCTTTGAAGTACAATCTAGTGGATTCTGAGGTACCGTATTACAAGTATGTGCCCGACCCAGTTGTCGAAAATGACCATGTCACATTGTACTGGGATCGGTCTATCATCACTGATAGGACTATTGTCGCCAATAAGCCGGATATAGTGGTGATAGACCGATTAGCGCGCCGCACAATGATAATCGATGTCACCATCCCGCATGACGAGAACCTCGTGAAAGCTGAGAAAGAGAAACAAATCAAGTATCTCGACTTAGCACACGAGGTTGTCGACATGTGGAATGTGGACTCGGCAATCATTGTGCCGATTGTTGTTACGGCCAACGGCCTGATGGCCAAGAGCCTCGACGACCATCTGTCGAGGCTGTCATTACACGGTTGGATCAAGGGCCTGATACAGAAGGCAGTACTCCTCGATACGGCTCGCATTGTGAGGAGGTTCCTGTCTCTGGAGTCCTAACCACCGGTAGCTTGGACCCTGCTCCCGACACCGGTGGACCACCATTATTTTTTATATTTTAAATGTTTTTTTTTTATGATTTGTTTTTATAAAGAAATATTTAAAAATGTAAAAAGTAGATGTGTAAAAAATTTAATAAACGAAATAATACATAATTAAGCTTAATTTAAGTTTTAAGAATCTTTGTAGGTTAAGTGTATAATAGTTTGTTACCCCCGGCCATTGGCGTCCTATCAAGAAGTCGATGGGATCGGGCGGGAGGCTGGGGGCTGGTCTTAGCTTAATTTTTGTCAAGAAACTATTCATTGCACTCCTCATTTTATTTTCTCCTTTTCACTCAGGGTGATGGACCCTTCTTGATTATGTTTAGAATTTAAGACAAAACAAAAAAAAAAGAAACGAATTGTGACGGCTCTAATAGAGCGGAGTTTCTGAAATAAAATAAAAAAGCAGAAATGCATTAGTAGCGAAAATAAAAATATAATGTAAATAAGGGCGCGGACAACTGGTCCGCGGTAGTATAATTTGTAAAAAAAAAAAAAAAAAAAAACGTACCAAAGAATATGCAAGCATGAAGTGAAATGAAACATGCAAGTATGAAATGAAATTAAAAACTGGCCAAGTGCGAGTCGGACTCGCGCATGAACGGTTCCGTACCATTATCGCAAAAAGCGGCACAAAAATTACGTTTGTTGTATGGGAGCCCCACTTAAATATTTATTTTATTGTGTTTTTAGTTTAGTTGTTGTTATAGCGGCAACAGAAATACATCCTCTGTGAAAATTTCAACTGTCTAGCACAACTACATTTCATGAGATACAGCCTGGTGACAGAGGATGGATGGTGGAGTCTTAGTAATAGGGTCCCGTTTTTACCCTTTGGGTACGGAAATGTAAAAAGGGAAATACATTTTCATTATTTTGTTTTAGGACAAGCAAATGTTTCTGATATACATAACATATTATTGTTTACTTGGTTTCCTTTTGGATCTTTAAATCGTACGCTCTAAAAATGTTACGTATTCATATATTATTTTTAAAAAACTTTATCCTTTAAAAAGATTTTTTTTTGAATAACCGAATTTAGACTTGTTTTTTTTTTGTAGCTCATGCAAACTATGCGCTGCGTATTTTGGCTTTAAACATATACATTTTCAATGTTTGTTCTATTCATATCAGGCTACCTATTTGGTTGATATTCAACGACATTAATATGAGTTGATTGTGAACA
This sequence comes from Orthosia gracilis, assembly GCA_947562075.1. Lineage (NCBI taxonomy): Eukaryota > Metazoa > Arthropoda > Insecta > Lepidoptera > Noctuidae > Orthosia > Orthosia gracilis. The sequence goes on from OX387270.1 coordinate 11,242,018, forward strand.
TGTCGAAGTTGGGCACACACCGGTTCCGTTATGCAGCAGTTCTAGCCCCTCCCGTGCGATGCGCATCTTCATCTTGTCATCGATGTCTGAAGGCAGGTTGGCAGGTAGCAGATCACTGTAGTTCTTTGTAATGTTGTCATTGCCTTGTGCGATCCTAGCGAACAAAAAGATACCTATTGAGAAAACATTTATTCGACACAGACACAACAACAACAATATTAAAAAAGTACAATCATAAATTGCGCTAAGCGTGCCCATACCGAAAGGGTTACCAACACAGAATTTGCTGGGCGTCAAACACCCAGCGTAAATTTTCAGTTGGCACCCCGTCGCGTCTCGTGAGAGTCGTGACACAAATCGCAATGGACCGCTAACACTTGACGGTAACGTGGTGCGGTGTACCTCTAAGTGTCAAGCAAGATCGAAGTAGACACAGGTAAGAACTTCTGAATGAGCTGGAGTTCTTTAATACTTTCCGTTAGTAGTTCTATATACATGCAGAGAAGTTGAAGAAGACTATGTAGGTCCATTCTCTTCTGCTACTGCTTCCTCTCTAAATAAATAGGTAATGAAATTTTATCCCAAATATACAATTCTTGGGCTAATAATACTTTTCCGTCTCTAAAAATTATCCAAAGTTTGCCTACCTGTGCTGCGGTCGTCCCCAAACGCGGTAAGCTATGATGGCAGAGCCTCGTGTGTCGGGCTCTGTCCACCACACACGCAACACTCGATCACCGACACCTTCCACGCGTAATGGTCCTGGAGGGCCGGGCACATCGCCTGTGAAAAAAACACCGTATAAGACAACAGTCATGTTTAGGCATCACAGTATCTCGAAATAATCTTTGCAAATGGAGCATCCGACAACCTTCCTAGACTCAGTGCCAGTGTGAAGATCCTTCACATGACTTGTCTCCTTCCTTCCTGCCCTGTGTGCTCGAACAGGTGGCTACATAATGGTCGGATAATATTAAACATTATTATTTCAGGAAAGTATCTCGAAAACGAGACTGGGTAAAGCTGAAAGGTCTCACATTTTTTTTCTCTATGTATTTGGGTTTCCTATGTAACCCGCAAATCGGCAAATGAACGCCCTCGGGCTAGGTCAAGCCGTTGCTCCACTCTACTCTCGCAAATTGTTACATTTTGGTAGGATGGGCTGCTGTAGTCTTTTCATGATTTTCAAATCATTAAACAATAACAATATTCTGTTGTTAATGTCGTTGGTTTCGCTCTGTTCCTCCAGTATAAAATTAGACAACAGAACGAAACATTGTATTCCCAAATAATTAAATTAATAAAAACACTCAAGTCCGAAATAAACTTATAATGTACTCTAACCTTGTCAGGTACACTCACCAAGAGTTTCATAAGTGAAGCGGTCGTCGTGTGGCCAGTAATACGGCGGCGCATTAGCGACGTACTGCAGGCGGAGGCGGAAGCGGTAGCGGGTCAGTGGGCGGAGATCCGAGGCTACCCACTCGTTGCGTTCGTCTTGAGTGCAGGCCTTCCATGTTGCACCTTGTGGAGTCGCTTCTGTGTACTCTACTTTGAATCTGAAGTTTGCACATGTTTGGTAAGTGAGGCGATATTATAATTTTGTTATTTGTATAGATAGCTGTTAAACACATGACAAAAACCCCTGTAGTCACCGAAGGCACCAATAGTATACGCACAATTAAATTCACTTTAAACATTTATGTCGCCGTATTACATCTACGTTTCAATGCGAAATTAAAGCATGCTAGTCAGTCAAAAACTCTCAGTAAGTTCAATCTTCACTGAGGTTGATCTGTCTTGAAATTAAAACAAGACCATGTCGTTTTATGACGTGTAAGTTAAATTCAATCTTGTGTGTGGATTAGACTGCTTTGTTGCGCCATCGGTACATGGTGACCATCCCAACGTAAGCTCTAAATATTGTTACAAGATAGGGTAACGCCATCTAGTGACGAGTAGAAGAACTAAATAGTAACTAGTGGCGCCATCTAGTATCGAATAGCGAAACTAATCTTCTCGAAAGTTCGTGTCGAATGGAATTTTCCAGAATGTTCGGCTCGAACATTCTGGAATTTTCTAGTCCCTTCGGGAACAGCAAGTTCGAAAGTCGATTGTTCTGGAGGTTTCTCGAATTATCTAGAACAGTATGGAACGTTCTAGAAATATCTTCCTTGCTATATAAAGAGCGGTCGGGTTCGTCGTGAAGCAGTTTCGATTTGGAAGCGATACAGAGCGATCAGAAAAGGAAAATAGTGCGAAGAATAGAATTGTTTAAGAAGCGTAATAAAGTTTGTTTAATTGAAGTCTGCTGTTTAAATAATTTATCCCTGGACCCCAGCTCGTAACAATATTTTGGGATACTTTTATTGTGCGTACAACTAAAGAGTGGAATTCCCTGTCGGATATCTACAACCTGGAAGTATTTAAGTCAACAATGAATACTCCTAGGCAAGCGTGCTTCACCATCAGCCATAAATATCATTGCTTACCATCAGGTGTGACAGTGGTCAAACGTGAAAGTAACAAAAAAAAACGGTATTTGTATTTGGAACAAGGATGTACAAGGAGCTTTAAGGTTCCTTCTCTCTTCTTATTAAACTTTCTTACACAACTTTTAGTATTTCTTAATAAAACAACTGGTGTAACTGGTAAGAAGTCGGCGGCTGACACAACACCCGTATCTCATAAGGCGTGATATCTTTAATCGTAGATGGCGTGGGCCACGGGTACGTCCGGAGCTGTATGATTAGTTACCACGTCCAAGAGTTAAAATGGTAATAAAACAACCCTTACTGGTGCAGCTGATACGACGTCGGCGGCTGCCATAGCACCCGTATCTCATAGGGCGTAATCTCTTTGGTCGCGAGCGGTGTCGGCCACGGGTACGTCCGCAGTTGCAGCGGCGCGGAATCCGCCCCTACGGCACTGTGAGCGGAGCGCGCGCGCACCCATACGGTGTACGCCGTGTTGGCGGACAAGCGCGTTATGTTCGCGCTGCGGTCTTGGGAGACTTCGAAGGTGTTGTGCTCTGTACAACAAAAATACTTTAAGAAATAAAGAAAAACAAAGAGTTTATTGGTGCCAGACGCATACCATAACAAAAAACAACTCAAAAACAAATATGGAAAATATGTGTCACATCCGCGCAAAACTGCCATCGCTCTGCATAATGCTCAGACAGAGGCCAGAAAAATTAGTTTCTTTTTACAAGCTTTTTGTTTTGACTCCGCTTCGTTAAAAAACTTTACTGAAACAGATTTCTTTTAAAAAATATGGCCAAAAGCCGTTCATCTGATCTTAGGCCCTATCTCACCCTATCAGCGATGGCAACTGTCGAATAGAAAAAAAAAAGATAACAGCTGGATTGCGTGACATTTCGATTGCGCTTGGCATCCCCATACAATTTTCCTTTTTTATCAATCGATTTGATGGAAAACTGATGTATCTATTTCTTACCCTTTAGCTTATGTGGCAAAGATGGTGAGTCATCGGTCCTCCAGTGCACTTCATACGACAGTCCTGGAGTAGGCTTCCATTCTACGTGAAATAGCACCGGACTTAACACCATTCCAGTCACGTCTTTGGGAGCTAATGGTGCTGAAAAGATAAAGGTAAACGAATACGAGTATAAGGTCAATAGTGTCAACCGAAGCCGAAGTCGATGCCTCTTCCATAGCGGTCTCGCGCATTCGTAACAGTTCGTCCAGTTTGGACACTTGCTAGAAACATTCGGCTTCGGCCAAAAGTTCGGCTCTCTTTGGCTGGAGGTCGTTTTTGTGACCGAAGACGGCCGAAGTCGAAAGCGAAGGTTTGGTCAGACACATAGGGCAGTTACGCATTACAGCCGATCCGTGTCCGTGATTTGAGTTCCGAATTCTATCCGAATCGAAAATGTTCTGAATTCGAACGATAATGTTTGGACGAAGTTCGGATGTAGAGCGTAACTTCCCCAACAAGAAGTACTACGGCTACATCGGAACCGGATTTCTCGGATTCGGATTGGACGCTGTGGGTCTTAAGGTTAATAAAAATTATACGCATCGAGTTTAAGAAACAGACTGTTACATACACCTTAGCGAAAATTACTCTCTACAAATTAAAATATTTCTAAATAATAATTGTGCCTTATTTACGACCGTAAAACAATTATAAGGTTGGAATTACCTTCAGCAGCTGTCTGTATGGTCATCGGCGTACCAACAAGGGGCTTGACCTCATGTAGTTTCGCATAGTAATTCGTAGCTTCCAACATCACTGTATAGTTCGTAAACGGTTTCAACTCATTGATCATAACTTCTGAATTCGTAGTAGTGACGTACGGACACGACTCTTTATCACAAAGAGAAGTGTCGTTCTTCATTTGAACTCTGTAAAATATTGTGTACTCTGTCGTCGACATTTCGTACTCCATAGAGTGGCATCGATTCGGTTTCTCCACCGAAGGTATGTGTAGCGTTATGCTGTTAGCTGAATGTGAAAGGACTCTCGGTCTTAAATGTAAGAATTTAGGGAACAGACACAGTCTTGGGGGATACGGCTGATTTCCAGGATCCAAAGCCATGATTTTGTATCCATGTGCAGTTTTCCTTTCTTCGATTCTTGTCTTATGATGTTTCGTGGTATAAAAGATTTCCTTTTGAGTAGAATTAAACCAGTAAACATATCTGCTGTCCACCGTAATGGACTTGGGTGTGAATCCGTACTTTTTCTTTTCAGTAGCATCGACAACTATCCTGCATTTACAAGCGTCCATATCTGTGGCGATAATATGGTGTACCCATGGATCGACCCAGTACAGATCATAGTTTTTACTTTTGGTCATGTCGATTACAAACGGTTTCGCTACTTGAGGGTTCTCAGGGCAGTTACAGTCACGGCCGGTGGCTTCAGGATTTCTGAAGAATTTTCTAATATCGGAGCCGTTTAAATTCGATGTCATTATTGTTCCCCCTAGTTCTGGGAAGCGGGTATCGTTTTCTTCGTACCAGAACAGTGATCTAAAATATTTGTATAGTTATTACAACCATAGAGCATATAGAAATAAAAAATATTGGATCGAGTTTATGTTGTACTCACTGATGCAGTGGTGCTATTTGTAGGCTATCGATTGGTTGTTTCCTGGCAAAGACCCGCGTGATGTGTGGCCGGGTGTTGGGCATCCCCAGATCAGCTCGGTACGTGACGTAAGATTCGATGGATGTGGTCTCCCGCTGAGTCCAGTAAACAGACCTGCTTACCCAATCCACACACATACTGGTCGCCGAACCGTTGATTGATGTGAGCTTAACAATGTTTTAAGAACTAATTAGATTGGTCTATAAAATTAAACTGAATTATAGCGGGTACTAAAATGCACTTCTGAATCTGCTGATTTCAAAGATTCTCCGTACCTTAAAATGTCCACTGCCATTGATCCTCGAAGAAAATATTTCTTCCAAGTCATTAACCCAGTAAACGATGTTTTCTTCAGTTGATACAGCAAAGTCAACAGGTATTCCAGTACTTTTAGGGATTGTTTCACTTTCTCCGGAGTCTAGATCGATAATTTTGATAGATTCTTGAGAGGACACCATCACTTTTGGTATGGGGTTTACTTCGTCCGATGATGTGGATACCACTTCGGAATACTGACCGAATCCAGCATCGGTGTGTGCTCGCACCTGAAATATAATAATGGTTGAATTCGACGCGTGGTAAGTTTGATAAACTTTTTTAAAATTATTGCCTCGTAATTCATTGGTCGTTATCGAGACTGCTGGACGTAGAGCGCTGAGTTATTTTTTTTGTTTTTGTAGTTTAGGAAATCTTATTTTTCTTACCTGAAAGAAGTACTTAGAAGCAGGCGTCAGGTCTCTCAGCATGAGCTGCGTATGTGATGGCGATAGATGAGCGTCAGCACAGGCAGAAGGTTTAGTAGGCGATGAGGAGTCAGCACCGACCACCCAGCACTGAGCCTCATAGCCGCGGATCACGCCGTTCGCTCGGGCGGGGCTGCCCCATCGGAATATTGCTGATTGAGGACCACCGCTGATGAAAATAACGTTTTTAGAATGCTTCACTAGTTCTAAGAACTATTGCTGGTATTCCATCAGAGCCGAGCAGAAATTCCAACTAGCCTTGTTCACGTCGAGGTTGCGCAGTACCTTACGGACGTCCTTTTGATGGATGGGACTATATACTCGTCTCGAGTTAGAACTTGATAGCATTGTTGGTTGTCAGTTTAAAGCCTGGAATATTGGGCTGCTGGATAGGTGATTATTTTTTCTGTTTCTGAAGGTCCGAAATAGCAATAAACTTGCAGTTGACCATGTTTTTTGAGGATATTTAGCTGATGAGAGTATGGTTTCATCAGCATTATTTCAGTTGAAAGAATTCTCCATTGCTGGATATAGACGAAGGTCTATGTTCAGTAATGAAGTTCTGTATTTCTACATGGACCGCTCAAAACATTGATTCCCATACACAAGAGCAGACCCTGAACGACTACCTGTAGGCCATAAAAATATTTGTTCCGTGCGCAAATCGAATTCTTGACAGCAGCATAGCAGTCAATCGCTCAGCATACATAGCGTCAACCGTGCCGTAAAGTTTATTTTACATATTCCTTAAAGATTTATTATTGTTTACCTCAGTGCAGGTTGCACGTAAATCCTCGGTGCCCTAGGTGCAGAAGGCTCGGCCTGCGGGGAGTGTAGATGCGCCCGCGCAGCCGGCCCGCCGCCCCAATGCGTGTGCGCGCGCACTGTAGCCTCCATGCTGCTATACGGCGCCACTGATACCGATACCACCTCCACCCATGATTCTTCTACTGTCCTCTGCGAAATACGTTTTAAAGTTTTAATGATATCATCATCAGCCTTTTTAATATTCCCACTGCTGGGACACAGGCCTCCTCTGAGAGAGAGGTAATGGGCCTAAATCCACCATGCGGGGCCAGTAGGGGTTGGTGGAAGTCTTCGAATAATTTCAATGACACGAGTATATTTGACAGTACACGTGCTGGTTATGCACCAAAACACCCGGGACCGTACTATGACGTGTCAATGTCATCATAATTCCTGTGTGGAAAATGGATAGTGTTATTCGTCCTGCATAGCTCCGTTTCTCTCTGATACCAGATGGAACTATGATGGCTTTAACACGTGATAGAAGAGCCTCTTGGGCTGTCAACACCAAATTGTTGCAATGGTTTTAATTTGGCGATAATATGGTATAGCAGTCGTCAACTATGAAAATCACTCTTAGTGCTACGGAATACAGCTGCTGTCAAAGTCAAATTGCTGCAATGGTTTTGTGGTAATCCGTACTAATATCTCGTTACCGTTGTTAATGAGTTGGGGTCTAATGACAATAGTTCCATGCAGCATTACCTTACTGATGCTTGTCTATATTTGATTAGCTTTGTCTTTTAATTAATTATAAATGATCAAGCCCAACAACGTATTACGGTATCAATGATTAAAAAATTACTGTCATGATTATTTTATTATCGCTTGCAAATCTCGGCAAACTATGACACGTTGGAAAATTACTGATGAGATGCCAGAGTTCCGATAAATAATCAATAAATCTCAACTAATGTTATTAAGAGAGAGCCCGAATTTTATGAGTTTTTTCCTACGTGTGGGAATCTAATCTCTGGAACCACTCTGGAACACCTATTTGATAAAATCTTTTACCATTGCAAAGGTACATTATTTCATAGGGTTACAAACTATACATTATTATAGCCCAGACTAAACTGGGGTGGGCCACTAGTGGACAATACAAATTTAAATGAGAAAAACACAAGATTTGATTATCTTTTATTAATAAATGAAGATCATTTGTTCTCAGTTCTCACCTCAATTTTATATTGGCCAGGGAAGTGCAAGTTGACGTCATAATAAACTCTGCTGTTGTTCACGTTGACGCGGGTGGCGGGGTCCCATGTCACGTTGAACTTGTCCCATTCACCTGCTACTGCTATCGACGATGAGTTGATTGTCTCCGGGATTGCAATTAGTGATTCTGAAAATGAGATTAAACATTTAGAAATATTTCGTTTTCTACGTCTAACTGCAGGGCTGAAGCCTGTATTTCTTCTTGTATGTTTAAAACTATCTAAAGACTTGTTTTTAACATGTGGATATCCTCATTCCTCCGTTCGCTTTGTGAGCGGAGGGGTCTTAAGCCAAGAGTTAGAATCTTTCCGCTACCTTCTCTTGGCCTGCTCCGCAGTTGTTTGCTGGTGTTTGAATGTACTGTGTAGGTGTCAACAAAATATTTAAAAACATTTTGATTTCACTTTGGTTCCCATCTATTTATATGAAAGCTGGTTCGCCGGACAGTACCAATCAATCACATAATCATTATGCCGCTGTCCAAAGCTCGTGCTTAAGAAAAGAGGTAAGTTTACTCCTACTGAAATAAAGTTCACACTACTATATTTCTAACTTACCACTCTCTGCATGCAGGGTCGGATCTCTCACAGCGATGACATGGACCCTCGGCACCATTTCGGCAGTGTATCTACCAGCCAAGTCCGATACAACGGCCCTTGAAGCGTCTTGGACCCACACCAGACGACCGCTGAAGTAGCAGAGAGGCCCAAGAGTTGCTGTGCCGGATAGACGAGTCACCAACGATCCGGATATCTGTAGATTCAATTGTAAGTAAATACCGATATGGTTTCTTGCTGATGCTTTTTAAGGTTGCGCTATTTATTTGTATTCCATGCCGATTAAAAACAAATTATGACGTTGTTTAGATGAATGCCTCTAAGGACCAATGGTATCGGAATCGGAATATCAGTGGTCCTTCGAGTCGGATCAGTTTTAAGAGGTAACATTTTGTCCAAGTTCTATAAAGTCTAGTCAATCAAGTTCTACAAGTCTGTTAGGTGCAGTTCTTCATAAAGCTGCTATTATTTAACAGTAATTATTACCGTGATGAGTAAACAGGTTACAGGTAAAGACGTCAGATATAGTACGAAACAAACCTCACTAACTCCATGAGTTATTTGATCTGCAGTAGGAGCGCGATGAAGTTCAGATCCATCATAACTTCGAACTAGCCAATAAATCCACTTCTCTTCCAAGTCCGCTGTGAGTCCCATTACTTAAATAAACAAATCAAAATTAATATTCATTTGACTCCAAAAAGTAACATCTTGCTTTAATTAAATTAGCCAGCTAAACTTCGCAGTCGATGCTAGGTATCGATAACTAATGACGATAACTTAAAAAATATTTGAAGTAAGTAACTACAACTGACTAGACTATGGGGTCAACGGCCACTGTAGTTTCTACTTTAGAAAAAAAAAACTTATTGGTACCTATCATTTGCGGAGTTTAACTAGCTTATTGAACTTGACGGTATTTTTTTTAAATTACCTTGTTTTCCGCTAAATAACTGCGCAGGATAGTATATCATCTTATTCTCTCCATTAAGCCTGGCCGCCTCAACGGCGTGCCCTGTATTCCAGTATATGTATGCGCCTAACGAGTCTATTGTAAGTTCTTTAGCAACCGTCACAATTGGTACCGGCTCTCGATTACTACCGTCTAAATTGCCTCGTGTGATCTAAAGAAAGAAAAAATTGCAATTGAAGCAACATATTGTGGATAAAATGTAGGAGTACCCGGCTGTTAAATCAAATCGATATATAAAAAATTTATCATCAGGTGAGATGGTTATCATACGCGAGCTTATCAATACAAAGAAACAAGTGTTAGCTATTTGCCGCGTGAATGTCAAAAATTATCCGGAATGTACTACCGGGACACAGATAATATAATACTAGCATACAGATGCCTCAACCCATACAAAGAAACCGTGTCGACGTAACTAGCGTTTATTGTCTGATTAAACTGATTATGTTTTGAACACCGAACGCGTTCGGTTCCGTTCCACGGCGATAAGTAGATGGTGTAGCAGTGACTTGCAAGTAAAAGGATTTACTCGGTTCGTAAATATTTTTTTCTTTAAATACAGAGACTTTTTGTTTTATAATATTATTACGCACGTTTTTACAGTTTTATTGTACCAAAATGTGTTACAATACAAATTTAAACAATCGGGTGGAATGTCTCAGAAATTTAAAACCGCGCCATATATTGGCATCAATTTTAAATGTTCCGTTCAAATAATCTTTGAAATGTTCCATAATTGTGTGATTAAACAAGAACATGCAATTTTTATATTCAGTTCCAGTAAATGTTAATTTTACACACAATTCAACAACAATTCGGTGCATATAGTGCCATCTAGTGAGATTTATTTGAACCAAATTTTCTTTTTTAGCGCTGGGACCCCGTGACCGGGATAATTCTATTTCCTAATCCAGGCCATGGTTTTGTTTTTTGCCCGTGTGTCAAGGTTCATCCCAATCCATTTAGCCGTTTAGGCGTGATTGTAGAGTCATTCCTGTGTGAAAAACGCTTTAAAAAACCTGATGTCTCATTATCAGCCTGGGTACCTACAGATTTTGTAAGGAACCTTACCAACTGCTGTTTCGGATTCGACCAGTAAATCTTCTTCCCGACCCAATCCACAGCTAAACTGCCCACATTGTCCATGCTAGGCATAAAACCTTTTTCATGAGTTGTGGTGTTATACCACATCACTGTAGAGACATTTGTGACCAAGTAGAGCTTGTCACGGTACCAGGATATATCGGTGATTTGAAAGTTTTTTAAATCGGCCCTGAAATAAAATAAAAGAACAACATTACAACAAAGTAGCGTCCTTCGAACAGCCCAAAACTAAGCAAACTTGATTTTGGTAAGCAGTTGTATTAAAACGAAAATTCGCGCTTAGTAACAAAACCCTGAAAATCAATCCTAAAGCTCTTAGTAGTTACCTGGATTCATAAACTTGTAATAATTACTGGCATAATGTAACTTACCCGTGAATTAAGATTTGTAAATTATCTCCTGTAAGATCAGTTTGCAACAGTCCATCTGGTCCTGACCATAATAAAGTGCTATGGAGAGTGTTCGGCGATGACGCTAGAGTTCTACCAACAAACTCCGAAGACCACGGACCTAAAGATATTTCAATATGAGTCTACGTATAAACCAGGCTAAAACCAACTTGCATGTTTTAGGTCATCGTTTACCTGAACCAGACTCAGTTACAGCAGCTACTCTTATAACATATTCTGCACCCTGTTTCAAGTTTTCCACAATCCACGTCGATTCAGTTATGTTCATACTAAAAATGAAATATTTTCTAGTTAAAGTCACATTGCCGCAAATAAAAACATGTTTCTTTTTTTAAAGAAATGTTTATGTAAAATAGGGAAAATATGCGCCACATTTGCGAAAAACGGCCATCGCTCAGCATAATGCTGGGACTCGTGGGCGAGACGAAGCAACAGCGCTTGTTTTTAGCGACAGCTGGCGTTGACTGTATGACATCGTCAACAAAAAAAAAAAAAAAACGGCCAAGTGCGAGCCGGACTCGCGCACTCGCGAGGGTGCCGTACAAACCTCTGCTTAAAGGTATTATATTATAGACCTTATTTGATATGAATTTCATATTAATACCTCTCGCGTTCACGAGGAAAGGGGTAGTAAGTTTAAAATTATTAAAAATATTTTTGTTATAATATGATATAACTAAAAATTTACTGTTTTCGCAATTATTCCTTTATCTTTGCTATAAGACGTTGCTTCGTACCAAATTTCAAGATTCTGAGTTCACGGGTTCAAGTACCCTGTAGGTTTTGATTCCCTTGCGAGTGTCGAAAATTTGCGGAAATTTGCAGCATAAATAGGCTATATCTTTTGATTGCGTTGGCTTAGAAGTTTGATATTTTCACAGCTTTAAGGGACAGTAGACCTGAGTATTTGATATAATTTCAGCTTGATACCTCTACGCGTTCCTGAGAAAAAGGGTCTTGACAGGCAGACAGACGGACAACAAAGTGATCCTATAAGGGTTCCGTTTTTTTCTTTCGTGGTACGGAACCCTAAAAAATAATAATAATGCAATGTGTGTGTGTAATATAATATAATAATATATGTGATATGTGTGGTGTATAAATACGACACAAAACCGAATAAATAATACTTAAAATGGCAATACTTACATGTCAATAACATCGCCTGTATCCACATGCGTAAGTTGGAGATGGAAAGTCCATTGCTGCCATGCACCACTTCCCTGATGACCCAAAAGATGGGGAGGCGACCACGAAACTTTTGCACGATTGATACCCATTACACTCTGCAACCCCAACGGTGGGTTCACAGGCACTGGTATAGGTTGACAACTCCTCAAGGCAACTAGCACTTGCCTTGTTGCTATGGTCTTTGTGTTATAAGCTAAAGGATATTCGTTATGGAAATAGCTGTTGCTTTGTCCGTGGTATTCCTCCGTCAACATCTCTTTGCCGTTCGTCCAGTAAAATAAACCCCCAGCGTATGCTATAGAGCGGGTTGCTAGAAACATTGGGGTTTGTGTGTTTGCTCGGAAATCGGCTACCTCACGTCTGAAAAATAAAGAACAATAAACATAAGAATCAATAACTGACAGCAAAACTGTGGTGTCCCAGTATTGCAGATGTCCATAGGCGGCAGTGACTTCGCTTACCATTAGGTGGACCGCCTGCTTGGCATATAAAAACCATTATGAATTGTGTATCTATTAGTTCGTACTCACCCATCAAGCGACACAGCTAACACTGTGTTTCTTCTAAGATGTGCAACCAATATTCTGAAGTCAGTATGGTCTACAGTAAACGCTCCTAAGTGCGCATCGCGAACTATCATTTCTGGAGGTCCATCGTGACGAACACCGTTTGATATGTTTGCCAAATCGAGTCTGTAGAGACCACCGCGATCGCCGCCTTGTTGAGCCCAGAATAAATAACTGCAAGAAAATGAAAAGACAATTTAATTCGATCGATTTTACTATACTATATTATTCATGAATATTAAAGAAAAAGTTACCCATTATAAGCATCCACTTCAAAATGTATCGGGCGAGAGATAAAACCGGATAAGGCAACAATGAGATTCTTCCCATCAAAATCACATCTCAGTATTTCCCAGTTGGTAATAAAGGTCACATTCGACAAGTCCGCCCTTCGGTACTGAACCTCACCAAGCACATACAAGTGACGATTCAGCCAATCCACTGATAAGTCTTGGGGCTTATAGTTTTCAGGTGTAAGAATTGCTTCAGAAGCACTCTTCTTGGAAAGGCTGCTGCGATATACATAACCATTTGATACTGATGTGAAAAGTGAGTCACTTGATATATCTAGACCGACACCTGAAAAACAAATGTCGTGATGAAGAGAACCACAAAAAGATTGAAAGACAAAATTAATAGTAGGAAAATCTTACCGGTGATTGAGTGTTCAGTGCTATACAACTCAACAGGATCTGATAACATGTCATTAGCGGGTGCTGCTAAAACATTTTGTTCTCCACCCAAAATTAAAATTGGTTGCTGACTAGGAACGGCTGAAACAAATGCGAATAGTGATAATTTCTCATTTAATCAGTATTGGATAGTAAGCCAGAGTTTCTCGAAAAGAAGGTTTCAATCTTACAAGTAGGTAAAGGCGGCGTGGATATCCTAACGTAAGCTCTCGGTCCTTCTCCCACCGAGTTCCGCATTGCCACAGATACTTCATACTCTCGGGCTGGATTTAAGTTTTGGAACATGTAGAATAACGTGTAGTTTGATGCTGGCATGTCCTAAAAGTTACAGAGTCGTTTTAGAATACAATAAATCATCTGGGAAAAAGAAAACATTCTAAGACACATTTACCTCAAGAGCGTCGTTAGTATTAGGCTGCGTATCCGTTAATCGCAATACGTATGATATCAGTGGTCCATTGGGGAAAGGCCCAGGCTCCCAGGAGATGGCGACACGACTAGGATCAGGAGCAACGGCTCTTAATGATGACGGAGCTGAACTAGGTTTGCCATTTTCTAAAGTAGAGATTACCACTGATGGCGCAGAGTAAACTGGCTCCCCATTGCCCCCTCGACCAGATAGGAATATGGCCACGCGAAACTGTTGAAAAAAGAAATATTGTAGTCCGCAAATTCTGATCATTTATTGTGGCAGTGGATAACCAAATGAATTACCCTATATTTCGTGTAAGGCCTCAGATCATCCACGTGAATAATGGACTGATCCGAATGACTAGAGTTTGAGTAATATTGCCAGGTGCCTGGCAGCTCCTCGTAACGCCATTGCACCATGTAGCTCAAGTTGCCAAGATTGGGCGCCTCCCAAACTAGCGATAGTGAAGTAGCCGTCAGGCTATCAGCCACCAAAGCCGGCGCGGTTGGAATCCCAATCAATTCTGTAAATAAGAACAAAGTCAGAGATTGTTTGTACTTGGTATTGATAGCCCTAAAAATTTTGTGAAGAAAGTGCAATCGTACCTCTTAATTTTTGAAAGTAAGTATTCAAAGCTTCGTTACATCCCATTACACAGTACAGTTCCCGCGAAAATACAGTTTCCGACGTAACATTCTGAAAACCAACTTACATGTTAATTTCTTCTTATACATGATATTATTAATATGAATTATGATTGTGATTACTTACGCAAACGATTTGACATGAATTTTCCAATCCTTCTTGCCATAAGCTACACCCCAGTTTGCACTAGAACAATAAATAATTAATTGCTTCTATTTACTTCGAACAAACCAAGCAGTAATGACCAAAAAAACATAATCCATGTTAATAAAGGAACCAAGCGTAAAATGGGAGAGGATTTGGATTTTATAATTATAGGCACCGAGGATGTTATAACTTTATGCGTTAAAAATTTGCAAGCCTCGAAAGTAGCTGTGTTTTAAAAGCTGTTGCTGTTGTCTGGACATGTGAGTGATGCGGAGGAAGAAGGAATACGACACAGGAAAAGTATTTCCATACAATGAATGTGGATGGACGGCTATATGATAAAAAAATATGGATACAGCAATGTGAAAGATTTGGCAAAGAAGGAAATTTATTTTTTGATAATACGATGTATGGAAGAAAAAGAAGTGCTGCGCAGACCCCAAAAATATTGTTTTTAGATGTATGATGATTTCGGTGAATTGATTTATTCCGTATCTACTAATACCAAAAACGGTATAAAAAATAACTATGAGTTGAAACAAATACCAGTGGTTTTTGGTATTAGAATGGAATAAATCGGTGAGTTTGCACAATATGAACTCTCAGAGCGGCAACAACTAAGCTTCAGACTTTTGATGATGATTGTCATGCAATTTTAGGTTTCTTTCAGATAAGCTTCTATCTTTTTTTTGTAATTCACTGTTTCGGCTTTATCTAAATCTCTTCCTGTACTGCCTACAGTTGCGTGTAGATTTTCAAATAGATAAAACAATTAAAAATTACCCAAGCTTCAATAGGGCAACAGTGATAGTAACTAAGAGCTTCCTTATTAGGAACATGACTTGTGTTGTCATATAATTAGTGGTGCGGGTTTTAATCCAATTAAATTACCAAGCCACAAATTCCTTGTTTATTTTACGTTCAATAAACTTCCTTAATTTAATTTTTCATGTAAATAGCTGCTTAGTAGTTTTTGTTTACAACACCTTTGTTAGTGAAATCTTTGGATGGAATAAGGTCATTGTTCCCAGTTTTATTGGTCTGTTTTATTGGCTTTTAATTGTTCGCAAGTAAGAGTGAATTTTGCGTATGTTTACATCTCACATGTGTACAATGTGCACATGGTCGTTGATCTTCAGCTTATTTGTGTACTTAAACAGACATGAAATGCAGACTCTTTCAAGACACGTTTCTTGCAAACAAAGCTGTTGGTTTGTTGCCACTTTTTGTTTTGATATATTATAAACAAAACCCGCTTAAGGAAATTTAAAGTAAGACAGTGTGTGTATTCTTGTAACGGACTCCTTCGTTCCCATGGATGAGAAAGTAAAAAAAACGGCTTCTAACGGATTTTCACGGTTCGGTAACGTCCTTTACGGATGGGAAGTGACCGGAAGCCGCAGGTGCACCCCTCTACAACCTTACGCATTTCTTGGAGATTCGAGTATAATTAAAACAAACAATCCAAACGGTGCGAAATAGACTCATCAACTAGGTAACACGAATGTGACAAAATATCGTGACAAATTTCATAATTATACCTAATAGCGTGTTTGACTTAATAGATAAATTAAATTAGTTTGTCAGAAGGTGCCCTTCGGTGGTAATGATGTTATCAATGAATTGTATAATCAATTTGCGACTTGCTGCTTAGATGATATCTCATTAGCATATGTAGATGAATGCCGATGCTGTCACGTTCAACGTAGCCACATCTCATATGTCCCTGCTAATTAAAAAGTTAGTTTCCGCTGGATATCACAGCGCGTTAAATACTTTGTAGGAACAAAATGTGACGCAGACAGATCTCATTTGAGTCATGTCCATTCAGTGTGATGAACAATACGCGTAACAATTAAAACGGATGCAAGGACCGGCGCGGACGCGATCTGTGCCGTTTGTTTCGGGTTTATAATTGCGGGTCGCGGCCTGTGCACGCACAACCATCAGACGGATCAAACAGAAGTAGGACACTCGCTTCGTGTTTGTATTTTCCATTCTGGATTTATATACCAACATGACTGTCCTTCTTAGCTCAAGGATTATTATGATGGACACCTAAAGTTACTGCACTGTTTGAGAAGGTTTAAAACCAAATCTCTACCATAAGTTAACTGGCTCCCTATACACAAATTATGATGTATCGGCATCATTTGTTATACCATTCAAGTACGAAGGTATCCCTTGCTAACGCGTCTCTTCCGCCATGGATGTCACAACACCACGCCCAGACGCACCCTCCATGTCCAATTTATTAATATTTGTGACTGACGGATGAACTCGTTTTTGGATATGTTTATCAGATACTTGCATTTGCTAGCTGTCAATTTTTATTAAAGTGGCGAGTGGTCTATTAAGGGAACAGTAAGAAATGTTAGTCTATTGTTCGGTATGGACCACCCTTATGTGAACCAAACGTTTCCCTAATTTCTTGTATCTTGGGCTATAACCTCGTTAAAAATATAAAAAGAATAAAAAAAAACTTGATGTCGAATAACGGCAAACAATGGGTACTAAAGACACCGACTTCGGAAAAGAAAGTTATTTTTCGCTATGTAGTGTTTTGTTTGGAAGTCGGTTTAATTTTTTGTTAAAAAAAATATATTCTCTTTTTAGTTTTGGTAAGTACCTCCAATTAACATGAAAATCATTTATTACCAAAGTACATCTCATGACGATTCCCATAAGCCCAGACACGACTAGGATACATTGTTTTATTTCGGAGTTCCAGTGGCCATTGTGGTCTTTTTCATCAGTTCCATTTCACTAAATGGTACTTTCCGAGTGTAAATTTCTGATTGCATTATTGATGGAAATAACAAAATCGCTATATGTATGTCTATAATATTTGAGGAGTTCCCTCGATTTGTCATCTCATCTCATCAGATCCAGATTTCCTTATCATGGTGCAACTCTTGGGATATCTCCTACCCGACAAAGAAATAATCATCAAAATCGGTTCATAAACGACGAAGTTATCAGCGAAAACACAAAACTAAAAATATACGGTCGAATTGAGAAACCTCCTCCTTTTTGGGAAGTCGGGTAATAATGGTCCTGTGCCAAAATTTGTAATAACCGTTTTCATGGTAGAGTTCTAAAATGAGCAGTGAAGCGTACAAAAACGTGAACCCTGACTTGACAATTGCAAAGTTTAGCGCCACTTGTTACGAACATAAAGTGCTTGTTTACGCCGACAAGGACATATAACGCTATTCGAAATTCTTTGTAGACATGCACAGTAGGTAGCCTGTACTGTTATAAGCATGTTATCTCGTAGACAAAGTATTTTTTAAATGTACCGTAGTCTTCTTGAGCTTGCACTAACTCAAAGTACATAACTAAAGCTCTGGAACGCGCTACGTTTTGCCATTAAAAAGGCTGAAAGCAAATTCACTTTTAAAAGAAAACTTCTTGACTAAATAGCTAAGTCAGACTAAATAGCTCTCATCTAGAGACAGAAATCTAGTCACTATAATTATTAATAAGTTTCTCGATTTTTTATTGGTATTTGTTGAAGTATTTAGTCTTTTGTATTTGTATTTGTGTATTATTAACAGCGTTGCCAGATGTCCCGATTTTAATGTGTCGGGCGGGATGTTCCGCGCGGGATAGGCTCAATCCCGCTTTTCGGGAAAACTCAACCGTGCGTACAAATCCGATCTCATTTAAAATATCATATTTCTATTAAAATACATTTTCAATGGCTATTTTTGCAATAGATAATTGTCATGTAAACGTAATTTAAAACACAAATACAAAGATTAACATTTAAAAACTTTTGATTATATACTTTTTTTAGTATGTACCGCTTTTTTACGCAAAAAGTTTCAAAGTTCCGACTTGGCAAAAAAAAATCTGGCAACGCTTATTATTAATATGTATGTAAGTATATACATTTTCGTATACAAGATATTATTTTTAGATATTTTATTTTGTACCCGTTCACAACGTTGTCCTATTTAACCCAAAGGTTGATTGGTAGCGAATGCCTTGTGGCATTAAGTCCGCCTATGTACCACTATTGTACATGAAGTTTAAATAAATAAAAAACTGAAGCCATCAATTGCTAGCACACACGAGAAACTTAAATAAAACTAATAAAGTAACAAAGTAAATTAACGCCTAATTACCCAGTTTCCTGTCTCGTGCCGTAATAATAACAAAACAATAACTACTCCCTTTACAGTCATTAAAATCGTCGCGTCAGTTCATTGTTGGAGCGATTTCGGAAACGCGCTCGGAAGTCCAATTGGGAGCGCAAGCGCACGCCGGACGCAGGGCGCTGTGAAAGCACTCACGGATAATTTACTTGTTAATTGCTTTATAGCAAAGTTCTGCTACTTATGTGACCCGTCTTTGTTTGTGCAGAATAACCTAAATAGCCAAGTTTTAAATGAGATAGATTGATCAGGTGGGCGCGGCGAGACGAGCGAAACTGTACACCTTTGAACTGTAATCTAACTATTTGCTCTATATTGTGGAATTTTTGTAGTCGTGCGTGATCTCATCTTTAGTTTTCTGGGTAAAACATCATCAATAGCAGTTCAGATATTTAGCGGTAAAAAATGAAATCGGTAATAAGGCTCTAGATCCCTAGAACAGCCTTAAAATTGCTATGGCCACGTGGATTTTAAGTAAAAGATTACGGAGCTTTTTTAGAAATTTGAATTCTCTGTAGCACCTTTTTGTGATTATAAGCAAATCCTAAAACGTTTCCACTGTTGGGAAAAATACCTCTTCTCCGAGAGAGGGGAGTATCTGGAATCCATCACGCGACCTTTTGTAAACAACTTCGAAAATATAGTGTACACAATATTTGTTCTCCTCAAGTTACAATGTTTTTATCACCTGCCAATGTAACAATAATTCTGCAATAAAAGTAAAAGTATTCGTCACGTATAAAAATACTCATATAGCAACAAATCTGGCCTGTGTATGACCCTCGTAGATTGTATAATGGCGATACTATGTGTGAAAATGAAAACAAGTGCAGTTTTTATTTAATTAATTAATGTCTAGTTATCTCGTGGCTTTGTAAATAGGCGCCAGTGGATACCAACTTGCGTGGATGCTGTTTTTCTAATTCCGTACGTTACTGACCTAAGATAAACTTACAGATAGCGTATCCCACATTTATTTCACAAATTGTTTATTAGCAGCTTTGATTAATAATATTCTAACACGAGTTGGTTGGGTGGCAGACGCATGAGACCACGTACCTAATCACATCGTAGGTACTAGGGGCCATATATTGTAGGATATGTTGGAAATCTTTAGGGTTAAGTCTAAGACCCACTATATGCAACCGTGGCGCCTGTTTATCATGCATAAATTGTGCTGAAGTGCACTGGCTTATCTTGTTCTAGAGCAACGTATTACCTAATGACTATCAACTGTCGCTATGCATTGCTTACTGTAATGCAAATTAGAACCTGACTAGCGAATCTAGGAAGTACCAAGTGACCAAACCGTACCTATTCTAGCGCGACCAAGTTGACTCTTAAGGCAGCTATAATGAACGAAATATCATATTGCCCATCAAATATTGCTCAAAGGGACTATAGTTCAAAATATCCTTGCCATAGTACATTCACATCCATCAAAATGACGTATGTAGGGTGATGCGCAACCTCGACGTGAATAAGGCTAGTGCGCCTGAATTGTCTCCGATCATGACACGCCTGCAGGACTGCAGACTTTTTAAGGGATCGATCCATTCGAGTTGTTATTGATAGCTGCTCGTCGAATTAATTGGATATTAATGCTGGGGTCCTTCAGGGATCGGTTAAAACCTTTGGGTATTCAGACGACAGCACTATTGCTGATAGATACTTGTCCAACACACGGACTTCTGGTCCTTAGGTCACGGTCTCTCGGTGAGGCCATGGTGGAGCGTTTGAACTGATCCTTGGAGGCAATCTCCGAATGGGGCGATGCCAATCTGGTCAAGTTTAACGCCGCTAAAACACAGGCGTGTCTTTTCTCCTCTAAGAAGAGCCAATTTAACCCGGCTCCATCTTTCCGAGTTGTAACCGTGCCGATAACGGATCGTCTTGAGCTTCTTGTCGTAACGCTGACATCGACACTCAATTTTGGCCCTACATTGAGTCAAGGGCTCAACTGACAATTTTGATTAAAAGCAAGGTCTTACAGCACAAGTAAAGGGAAAATTCCAAAAATAAAAAGAATAAAAAATTAAGAAAAAATTTGGTACTTACAAGTTTTCGCGAAAATCTAAATTTGCCCATATCTTTTTATGGTGTTGGCTCAGCACCTTGATTTTTACACACCTAATAGACCTCAGTATCTGGTATAAATTTTAACTTGCTAGGTCGCGGTGGAGACACACGGACAGACGGACGGACAAGAGAGTGATAAGGGTTCCTTTATTACCTTTTGGGGTACGAAACCCTAAAAAAACGTACACTGTTACTAATACTAAACTCGTAGCGAAGATGTAGATTGACTCAATTTAGATTGCCATATCGACACGCTAAGGGGAAGATCTGACTCAACTGTAACGGTCAATACGAAGCAACGATGAATAAACGCCTAGTCAGGCAAAACTTGTATTTTTTCCTAATCTTAACTTTCGAAGTAAGTATCTTATAAATGTTTTTGTAAATTCAAAACGCTAGTTTCAAGATTAATTCCACATTTTCCTCAAAATTTTTATCAGTCCATGTACAGTGCGTGCCACTTAAGATGAGACTTGACACATCACGTGGTTTGCCTTGCGCAGTAGACGATTATAGGTCTCTTTAGCGGTATGAGGTCTGAGTGCGGGAAAAAACCGGGCGTTATCGGGGCAGCGGACAGAGAGCGGGAGGCGCTGCGCGCTGGCAAGTTTCATCTTCCTTAGGCACGCACTTCACGCACTATACCGTATTTAGATATTATATTATTATGCTTTTACCTACTTTCATCATCTCATCTCAATTATGAATTTAAAATTCGTTTAGATTGTGCAGATTATAACATTTGTATTGAACTTATGTTATAGAGACTCAAAATTCGAGAGCAGGTCACGCGCTGGCCCACGCCAACCATTTTATTCTGGCAATTGGATAATGCTGAGGCAAATTGGGGCCCACCGGCATGCTTCCCGCCGCCTCTGCCACACTCTAGCCTCGAGAGCACTCCTCTCAATCTACCGCCCTATTGCTAGCCTTTATCAGTCGAATTTACAATGCTTACATGTATTGCCACATTTGCAGTCGATGAAAAAATTGTTATATTGACATACCTACATAGTGGCAAAATAAACACATTCGTATTTTGAAACTTATAATGCTTGATGTTATGTTGTTCTAGATTTTGTAGAACCTCAATAGTATATACACTTATTTACCCTAAATCTGATCACGTAAAAATTGGTATGTATGTCAATATTTTTACACGTTTCAATCGTTTATCGTCAACAGCACCATGCAGCTACAGTATGATCGTCCAAATTATCATAATGATGAGCAGATCTCTATTTGTTTTATTCGAGACCAACGGACGAGTGTCCAATAAAAGGACAATAAATCAAAACACTTAGCAGAAGCTGAGTGCACTCTACGTAATTTTGCTCAACAGATTGGTATCGTGGAGTGTTGAAGGGGCAGTCGGGGGATAATGGCGCAGAGGGGAGGTGAGGAGACTTGTTGAATGGGCGCAAGCGCAACTCGCAAGCGGGGAACGAACGGTCCACCTAATGAGGAAATAAGAATTAGCGGGCGACGACGAAGCGAGTGCAATTCTTTATCATAACCGAGCGAGCGTCTCTTCATGATTTATCGTATGCAATGCGTTTGATATTTGAATATCTGGGCCGTTTTATAGTTCAATGCGTTTAAAGTTGTTATCGATTTTGATACTTTGTCATAAAAGTAAGTTAAAAGAAGTTTGCAGTTCAAGGCTTTTATATCTACCAGTTTGGTTATTGATCGGTAAAGTTAGTAGTTACCACTTACATACTTGTGGTCTCAGATTCTTTTAGGTGAGCGGATGAGCGTAAAAATAAAATCTTCAAAAGGAAATCGGTAACCCAATGTTTATTTCATAAATTCTTGGAGAAAGCAGTACTCCTTGAGGTTATCCATTTATTGTGCAGTTAAGTATGAAATATGCGTTTGCGATGGTTCAAAGAGATATTTGTTTGCAAGCTGTGTGTTAGGAATTAAGCCGTCTGGCTTTCAATTAACGCTAGACACTCCAACCAGAGATTAGCGCATAGCGATGCCCCTGCGCAGGTTTAATAGCGAAATAGTAACATTTGAATTAGGAACAACAATTAGTGTTGCTAAAATTAGCTCCCTGGTGACTTAGAAGCTGCAAGGTCTTTGTTACAGTGAATTAGGAGCATTCTTTGTCCATTTATTTTAACAGGCCCAGTTTGCGTGGGCTTCATTTCTTTCATGTATTGCTTTAAATAGAGGGTCATTAGCTGCTTAAATATAGCTTTCGTATAAGAAACAAACAAACATAATCAGCGTTTATTAGCTAATTGAAGGGCCGACTCGACTTCATATTGCAGTTATTACAATTGATCGCTTAATTGTTACTTACACGATAAGAGTTCTTTGTACGCCTTACAAGAACATTCTCATGTGAAAGTTCATGAACATTTGTTTTGTTTTCTTAAGAGTTATGAGAATATTTGCAGCAGTATTTTGGAGAAGAAAGATTAACACATGTGTCACTAACGCTAGCTGCAAATCAGTCGATTGTGAAAACTTTAGACATTAATTTAAAACTTTTACCTGAGGAATAAAAATGGCGATTTGACTGGCTTTTGTTTAGAAAATATATCAAACCGTCATATTTGTTCATCAGTCAAAAGTTATCTGACTATTTATTTGAATCAGCCCTAAGCCAAGCCGCATAGTTCAAGGATCAAATGCACCTTCCGATTTAAATGAATTACAATAATTAATTTATTCATGCAGTTTATGTAGCGCCAACTAACGAAACTATTTGGTTGAATTTCAAGTTCTTGCCCCCATGACTAAGTTAACGTTTAAATACCATAAAATCCCACATTTTCACATAATTATATTGTAAATTATTCAGAATATTCATGAATGCACCTGACGCCGAATGCGGTCACATTTTGTTTACACGTTCCGCTACCAATTTGACGTTAATATAATCAGAATTAGTAGATACGGTAGCTAAGTAGTATTTTAGAACTTTGAGAATGAAAACTCATACCTTTAAACGAGCAATTCTTGTATATATGTTATGTATGTATATATTTAATCTTAATCTCGGAAACAGCTCCAACGATTTTTATGACATTTAGTATGCAGGGGGTTTCGGGGTGATAAATCGATCTAGCTAGGTTTAATTTTTTGAAAACGTCGTTTCCTCTATTTTCACCCGAGCAGAGCTCGGTCGCGGTGTTTATTAATAAACAGTACGGTTCGAATCCAGGCAGGCACTTTACTTTGTGTAAATTAATTCATCACCACTGCTCTCAAAATGTTGGAGGAAAACATCGTGAGGAAACCGGCATGTCCTAGAACCAAAAATTCGAAGTTATTATGTGACATTCACCAAACCGCACTGGGCCCGCGTGGTGGGTTACGGCCCATTCCCTCTCACAGAGAGGAAGCCGGTGTCACAGCAGTGGAAACATTAAAAGGCTGATGATGAAACTTATAACATCATGCCTGTATTCTCTGAAGGGTTAGGTAGAGATGCACCTACAGTATCTACACCCACATTTCGCCAGTTATGTTTAAGTCCCATTTAATAGTAGAGCCTATATCCATCAACCGGTCATAAGACCTGACTCCGGCTTCATCATCATATCGGTCGAAAGACGTCCACTGCTGGACATAGGCCTCCCACAAGTGTCGCCACATTGACCGGTCGCGTGCGTGCCGCATCCAGCGGAACCCAGCAACCTTCACCAGGTCATCGATCCAGCTAGTGGGAGGCATTCAAACGCAACGTCTTCCAGTACGCGGTCGCCACTCCAGAACCTTTCTGCCCCAGTCGACCATTCGTTATGCGACCAATGTGCCCTGATCACTGCCACTTAAGTGTGGCAATTCTTCGGGCTATGTCGGCAAGACTGGTTCTCTTACGGATCTCTACATTTCTAATTCGATCACGCAAGGAAACGCCGAGCATAGCCCTCTCCATTGCCCTTTGAGTACTGTAAGCTTTCTGGTGAGGCCCATTTCCCAGAGCCGTATGTCATCACTGGCAACACACACTGGTCATAGACTTTCGTCTTGAGACACTGTGGTAAGTTGGACGAGAAGATACCGCGCAACTTCCCGAACGCTGCCCAGCCGAGTCGGTTTCGACGGTTGACCTCTTTCTCGAAGTTGGCCCTACCCAATTGGATCGTTTGTCCCAGGTAGACATAGTCGCCCAGAACTTCGAGTGTAGAGTCTCCGATCTTGATAGGAGTGGGTGTTACGTGGTCATTCACCATGACCTTGGTTTTGTCCATGTTCATTTTAAGGCCCACTCTTTCGGAAGCTCTACTGAGTTCATCGAGCATTGTACTGAGGCTCTCCATGGTCTCAGCCATGACCACTATGTCGTCGGCAAACTGAAGGTGACTCCGGCCTGCTACTGAGAAATTACAGACGGAAAAACACAATGATAAAACTGCCCGATTTGGGAGGAACTGAATAAAAACAACTGATCAGGTTTGAACTAGGTAAAGTTTTAATATATCCAATATCAATATATAATGTGTGTGTTCCCGATAGCTACAAACTCGGGGTCTTTAAGTCAAGAGTGAATAGGTTACTTCTAGGCAAGCGTGCTACATCGTCGACCACATCATAGCTTACCATCAAATGAGATAGTGGACAAGCGCGAGCCCATCCATAAAACATAAAAAATATGCTCCTATAACATGACTGTACCATTTTGCTTTTAAAACAATAATTCTTCGAAAAGGCGTATGTTGTTAAATCTACGTGAAGTCGAGACATTTATCGATCTTTATTCCGGTTAAGCAAGACCGTGATATTGACTAGGCTTAGTACGCTTAACGTAGATACGAGTTTACGTCAAAAGGAAAATTAATACGCTATTGTTGCTTAGATAAGTCATTATTGACGATATATCGGCGTAATCTTAAGGGCCTACATCCGCTTTAGTGCCGTAAAACGGCAACTTTCTAAAGCATACTCCTTGGTAACGGCTAGGTTTAAAGGTTTGAAAAAAAAAAATATTTATTATTGTTTCATGTAGGTACATTATTTTTTAAAGATGGTTTTTTCGTATAACAAACAGTTTTGCTTTAAAAAAAGAATTAGCAGCACGATATTTTTCGCAACTTTTGGATACTACGTTACTCCAAAACGACTTGGATGTTAAAAAATATTTTTAAACAGAAAAATTGATGGCTGGAATTTCTTCATAACTGAAATAGCACATGTAAATCAAATAATATTTTGCAAACAAAACTGTTCAAAAGGAGGTTTAATATTGATATTTTGGCTATATTTTGGCTCCGAGCGGGCGCACGGCCAGTACTGCGTTAACATTGGGGCGTATATATCGCCTTAAAGATAGCATAGCCATCACTCGTGAATCGCGATACCATTGCTATCAAACGTGATGGAAATATAACATTGACATCACTACTCTATGTAGTGTTAGTGTTGTACTTTTCAACTTGTCTGCCATTCGTGCCACTTTCATATTTTCTCCAACAGGTATAGGTACTCATTTTTCCTTTTATAGGTCCTTTAATGAATACCTACAAAGAATTGTTATGTATGCGACAAATACGAAATCGGAAATCCATTTCCTAACTCTGTACAATAACAGATTCCAGCACACACGATTCAGTCCAATTTCACACATAAATTATGAACTAATCGCAGGTACTACTTTTACTTCCGATAGATGATTGTTCATTTCCGAACGCAACGCAACGGAGCGCGCAGGTCCCCCTGTTGAATTCCCTCACATGAGTTCAATATCCATGCATTGGTCACTTTATGGTCCAGCTCTCTTGAGTACCTTCACAATGTAATTTTGAAACAAATTAAAAATACTTATAATGATTTTTTGGAATGTTACGCGAATTGATACGATAAAACCGGCTAAGGGCGAGTCGGGCTTGCCCACCGAAGGTTCCGTACAAACAGCTACCACGAACATAATTAGAAAAAAAGGGACATTCATAAACAACGAAAAATAAAAATAAAAACTTTTCCAAGTAGGTACATTTTATAAGTTGGTCGATATTACTCGTAAACTTGTACAGCCTACTTAGCTGTGATAGTTCTCCTTTTAATTTCGTTATATAATCTACTGCCGTGATTTTTTTCATATATCCAAAAGCAACCATTTAGCTGGCGGCGACGGGGGAACCCTGGACTCCAACAAAAAATAACAGTTTAAACCAAAATTTTACGGAAACGGATCCTTGAATCTAACAATGATTTTCATAAACCTGTAATATTTTTAAATTAGTTTCTGTCAGTGGCTTCGCCCGCGTAAATACCATCTTCTTATCCCAAGGGAAAATTATACAGGGAGAAAGTACTATTATAGTCATCTATAATAGTACTTTTCTCCCTGTCCATATCTATATCTGTGCCAGCCGTTCTGGCGTGTTTGAGTAACAAACATACATCCACACTTCCACTCACACATCCATCCAAACTTTCACATTTATAATAATGTATTCTAAGAAAGATGGCCTATCCAATGATACCCCACACCATTGGAAAGACGATAAAAAAAACCATCTCCACTTTACGTGTACAAAAAATCGGCCAAGTGCAAGTCGGACTCGCGCACGAAGGGTTCCGTACCATTATCGCAAAAAAACGGCAAAAAAATCACGTTTGTTGTATGGGGGCTCCCATACAACAAACGTGATTTTCTTAGTAATAGGGTCCCGTTTTTACCCTTTGGGTACGGAACCCTAAAAAGGGAGTACACACAAAAAAACATGATTTTATTTAACCGCTTTGTCGGCGTGATTAATTTTATGTATATCCATGCCAAATTATAGCTCTCTAGTACTAAGAGTCTCTCAGTCTCAGATCAGTGATGGTGCACGCTTGTTGCTTTTCAGATGCTATCCACAAAAAAGACGCTTCGAAGAAAATCTATTAAGAAGCAGACCCTGGTAAGCAGTTTATTTTTAAATTTGGCAGATATGTGAACTTAATAACGGATTACTGAACACGCAGACAGATTTTCTGTTATCTATATCGCTTTTCTTGGGACTAGTAAAGCTAACCGATACAAAATATAGATTTCAGTTACGTTTGGGTCATCTACATAAACGGTATCTGAAGTTTTAGCGCCACGTTTAGTACCATTTAACTGTTTTCTCCGAAAGTGAAGATAAGCCCTTAGATAATTTAGTCGTTAATCGACACGTGTTCTGTTTAGATATAATGCATGTATCCGTCTCATCTATACATCTATACATATAAATAAAATTGGAGTGTCTGTTTGTAATATTGAAATAACCGTTTTTTACTACATGTATATGAATATATATACGGTACATAAACCAAAATAACATTTTTTACAATTTTTGTTTGTCTGTCTGTCTGTTTGTTCCGGCTAGTCTCTGAAATGGCTGGACCGATTTTGACGGGACTTTTATTGGCAGGTAGCTGATGTAATAAGGCTACGTTTATTTTAGAAAATTGTTAGGCGGAACGAAGTTCGCCGGGTCAGCTAGTACATAATAAATACCCGGAACATAATATGTATAACCGTACCTATACGTTGTAAACTACGTAATAAATTATCGTCACTAGGAGCTATGTTGACTGATTAAGTCATAAATTCCTCCATAGTCCAAAATAATGATAATCTGTCTAATATTTCCTAAACTATGTTGGAGTCTGTTTCCAGTCTTACCGGAAGCTGCTGAGAACTAATATTTTACACTAGCTGACACCCGCGGCTTCGCTCCCATCAACGGGCTATACCTACCTACCCTAACCTACCTAACTACCTACCAATTTGTTAAACTATTTATTTTAATAAGAATTAATACTACAATACAAATGTAACCAACTTTTGTCTCTACCGGCGCGGCGATCCAATTAATATTTAGAAACTAATAGCTGCTATTGTGATTTGACTATGATAGTTAGATATATCCTCTCGCAGACTTTTTTGTAGGTAATAATGAGTACTTTAATCATGTCGTACGTAATTTGTACCATCAATAGTTTACTCAGCGCACGCCAAAGAATGAATTTTATAGGCAAAATTTTGCTACTTTGGGTTACATTGCAGTTTTCAGAAGGATCTCTATATTTTTTAAATAAATTGTAGTCTATGTCACTCAGGAATCATGTAGCTTTCTACTGGCAGAGGAATTCCCAAAATCGGTTCAGTAAATCCAGAGATTATCCCCTACAATCTCACAAACTTTATCTGTTTATAATATTAGTATATATGGAGCGACTGTTTATCTGCCCTCCACAACACAGTAACTGCATAACAAGACAAGTGCAAGACTATAAGCAAGACTCGTGTCAGATTTCCTAGCTTCAAATAGAGTTTAAACAGCATCCTACACTTGCTTAGGCTCGCCCGTACCACTAACCAATAATAAGAGTACATAACGAATTTAAAACATCGTCCTATTTCTGTATTATTTGATATTTTTAATATTTTTGGCGTTAAACCGATTTGTGGGTGGGCCTTAGACTGAAAAAATCTCTTCAATTTAAAGTGAGGTTTCCAGAACAGGATATCGCCATTCCAAGCCGGCTTATATTAAAAAGCATGTTCTGTAAATGATAGAATAAAACGAATGAACTCTAAAATAGATCCGAGGGGAGCAGGCTGGCAACTAGAAGCTTCCTTCCTGCGTCCATCCGGCGACGAGTCTCACGCGACCCTTGCGCTTGCGCACCGCGGCAGCCGCACCATGCCACTGACCACCTATCACTCCATAACTACATCCCTTCCAGGATGAAGATTTACATTCATCAAAACAAGCTAAGAGGTGGTCATCGCGGTACTGAGATCTTTCATAGTAAACCGAAATGGTACAGATTACTCTTCCTTTCTAAATTTTACTAACTCGCTACTTAGTTATTGCGTTTAGCCTTTAGAATAAAATAATGATCAAAGACCAGAGAATTCCATATAAATCGAACCTAACAATCTATATTTTCTGTTGTTCTTATAAAAGCATCCGTTTTTTATTCCGATGCCTTAAACTGACCGTCTGTTGGTTATGCCTACTTCATGGGTATTTGAGGAAAGAAAACCCGATAAATACAGGTAACTAAAGTAGCATATATATGGCTATACTAGAAGGTGACCAAAGCATCTCTTCCTAGAAATGGTTTACATACTCCCCCATAACAGAGAATTAAAGAACCACAAGTGACAATGATATCAAAGTAAAAATTATGTTGAATCTATACACAGCGGACACTTCTAATGAGACAGATAGAAATTGTTATTCTAGTGAATGATTTGTTGAAGGAACGTTTCCCAGGAACTACACTTATAAAATAAACAAGTTGTCTTGTAAGGGAACAAGCGGAGAAAGTTTGTTTAGCAGTAAGCAAAAGGAAGGGCGGTGCATTCGATGCTTTCTGTCTGCCACACCTCGCGACCTGTCGAAAGATGTTGAGCAAAGCTTCGCAGTTGATGCGATGTTCAGAGATAAATAAATTCCCATGCATACTTTTAACACCGGAGGTGTAAAACAGTCCCGTAAACAGTAACACCTGAACAACAAAACAGACAGAACTTAACATTTCCTTAAATGTTGTTAAGTCTCATGTCTCTAAATAAAAATAAAGAAGTAAAAACGCAACGCTAAATAGACGTAGTAGCTTTTAAGAAGTCATCTGTGCTACAGATATTTCTGTAAACAAGGACAATAATAGAGTTGTAAAAATGAAATAATATTGACAACTTAATATGTTACGCATAACTGCAGTATTGTTATTATAATGGAAATAAATAATAATAACATGGAAGCAAGTCAATTGACTTCGTTTGCTGCGTGAGGGGTGCGCTTGCGCTTGATGTCCTGCCGCCCGCCTCCACTTGAACTTTTTTGCGCTGCGCAGGGGCGCGGGCGTAAATTGGACATAACTGATAATTTTGACATAAACCAGTAGTATCTGTCAGGGTTTCGAACGAATGTGCCGTTTTATGTCAGTTTTGTGACATTACTATGATGGATAAGAGTAACAAAACTATACAGTTTGTACTCTATGATTAAGTTAAATCAATTCAAATCTAACGGTACATTAGCTTGAAAGGTCTTTGAAATTACACACTATTCTTGATTTGATATCATCTTTTGATTTATTTTCATTACGTACTACCTATTCGCTTTATAATGGTCACAGATAATATGTACTATTATCAATGATGAACATTTGCATCGCATACCGTATCTCTACTACAGTAAATAATTTAAATGAAGTTATTTTGCAACAAAGGAACTAGGATAGTGCCTACGAGCTCGTTTTGTTCATGTACACGGTCTAGCTAGCTTCAATGTGATTTAGTTAACAAATGCTCTTTTGTAAGCTTATACTCTTGACGGTTTTCGTTGCGACACGCCATCCGAGCACTACAACCGAATAGTAACCAAAAATGTAGTCAAAGTGTTAGGTTGTAAATATTCATTATCTAAATGTGCAACTTATCTTATGTTTTGGAACCAGTATTCATTAAATACCTTATATCTCAAAATAGGTCATATGTCAAATGCTGAGATTTAGTTATCGCAAAGTAATTATAAACTTATTGTAAATTATTTTAATATTTTGACTGTAGAAACGCTAACCCAAGAGAACCTCTGCAAATTCAAAGATTAAATATGACAAAAATATACATCTAGATCAGTGCCTACGTTACAATTTCCGTTACGGAGCCGTAAAAATGGGTTACCCAATAGTGGGAATACATAAATATACTATAAACAAACTTATCGGACCACTGAATTTTACGATCGCTTGCGTAGTTCTGGCCGATCAGTTTTGACGCATTATAATGTAAAACAATTAAATATGTGGGTGGTAATCAAACAGGGTTCAAAATTACATACTTGTTCCTGATAACTATAATCTCAGTACGACCGCGCTGATAGATATGATTAGTAGAAAAGTCATTATATCAACTGAGATGACGGTTACTAAGAGGTGTGTAGAAAAACGATGTCCAAACAAATTGTGAAATGGCAGTCACATTAACGAGTATATGATCGCAAAGACACGTTTAGAATAGAGTACTTGATTGAAAATAAGGTTTTTGTCCGTCATGTAGATTAATAAAAAATATTGGACACGTATTTTTCTTTTGACACGTAAACTTAAAGTGACGACGAAATAATGCCACAGATTACTTAATAGTTAATAATGCGTTGACATATCGTGTGACGTCACGGCGCTAGTACACTTTTTACTGCCTTAGTGACGTCACAAACCCCCACTCCTGAACTTTGATGCGCTTTAACTTTATAATTTTTAATTGATTTGGTAAAGCAAAAAATATGTGTCCAATATTATTTGATAATCTCACTGACGGACTAAATAGAATTATTATTTTTGTTCCCAGGAAACATCCCTATTTGACAATGTAGATAAATAATATAATTAAAAAGTTAAGAGTTAAGTAAAACAAATCGTCTCCTTCGTTATTAGTAGTGGTGGAAAGTAAGGTCGAAGAATCTGCACTAGGGGCAATATTGGTACATTAGGAACAGTTTCCCAGCTCAAAATTATCGCAGAATTTATGTGACAAATTGTCAAGCACGCGTTATCTGCTGTGATTGGTTGAATGAATTTTCAATAGCCAATCACAGCAGATAACGCGTGCTTGACAATTTGTCACATTAATTCTGCGATAATTTTGAGCTGGGAAACTGAGGGTAAGTGATATAGGTAGTGTTATACAGGTTAAAATGAAAAGGTATTATCATATTTTAAAAACCGCTTCTGCCCATGCATGATGCTTATGTAGGTATGCGGAGCATAAGGACAGAAAAATGTTGCGCGGTCCACTTTTCTAACCGACTTCAAAAAAAGGAGGACGTTCCTAATTCGTTAGATTTTTTATGTTTGTTTCCCATTTACGCAAAGACCCCTAGACCGATTAGGAAAATTCTTATTTTGTATTAAAGGGTATATATGCATACTAGGTGGTCCCATGGTCATAAGGCCAGGATCTGATGATGGGATCCTGGAAAAATCGAGGACACTCCTCAAATATTATAGAAATATATACCGATTTTGATATTTCACCAACAACGGACCATTTGTACTCAGAAAGTATCATTTGGTGAAAAACGGTGTCGAAAAACGGAAAACACTAGGTACCAAAGAAACCGACATCGGAAAAGAAAGTTATTTTTCGCTTTGTAGTGTTTTGTTTTGGCAGTCGGTTTGATTTTTTTGTTAAAAAAGTTTTTCTGTCAGAAAATATGGCGTAGTAGAATTATCTTAATTTTCCACAAACTAAACTAAATGAAACTTCTAGCGCTGTTGTGCTCTTCGAGTTCAAAATATGCCGTAGATAAGCCAAATTCAATGCTGACCAATTTGGACCTTGTAAGTAGGCAACCGTTTTGATTAGGTGTGAACCAAAGTAATTAACTAATAACCCAACTATACGTATGACTTACCTGTTGAACGCTGCAATCGGAACCACAACTTACGTCGAAGTGGCCATCCCCAGTTCGGTTCTGGAAAAAAAACAAAAAGGGCATTATAAAGTAG
The DNA here is from genome assembly GCA_947562075.1 of Orthosia gracilis. Classification (NCBI taxonomy): domain Eukaryota; kingdom Metazoa; phylum Arthropoda; class Insecta; order Lepidoptera; family Noctuidae; genus Orthosia; species Orthosia gracilis. The sequence continues at coordinate 11,275,302 of OX387270.1, forward strand.
GTACCTGTTCCAGTAATACTTTGAAATCCTATAAAAACGGTTATTTTTTAATAGGGTCATCACGGGATGTTCAACGAAGTCACAGTCCTGATAACTTCCGTTGCGACACGGTCGGCGCGAGCGCAGCGGAGCGTGATAATCATTAGGTCTACCTGTACCTGCAATTTAGGTGAGATTGATTTGTTACTAGTATAGGTAGAGTAGATTTTTTATTAATGTTAATTTCCCATAAGCTGAATTGACAAGAGCTTAAAACAGGAATTCTTGATCCTTGTTTTGTACGACTTTGGACAAAATCTAAATTATTGTTTTAGTTAGACATACGTGGAACGAGATTTCTTTTGGAAAAAATATTGATCAATTACCTATTGATGAATATTTATCGTCCCAAGATGCTTAATACCTATGAGTTTGGTTTAACTTGACGTCACCATTTGTATATAGATTACACCGTATATATTTTCAAGTAATTCATTATTTCAACATTGTTTTACATATCTCGGTATTTGCCAGTCTGTATTAGTCATTTATTAATTAATATTATTATTTTACAAAGAAATGAGAGAACCAGGCATTTGGCAGAATGCTTAGGGTGCGATGTAAGTATCTACTTTAGTATTGGTCCTTGTGGTAATGGAAGGCAACGCTCTCCAAAAAAAAACATAATTCCAAAAGAGTGTTACGGTTTGACAAATCTTTACTTCGATATTCCTTTAGGACTTAAATTGAGCTAGATTATTCTTGATATTTGTTGGTTGATGTACTTTCATCCTGAATAACAGGAAGCCATGCCTATATACCTACGTAGAGAGTCCTGACAAAATATTGAATATCCCAAACAAAGTTGTCGTCAGCTGACCAAAATTTGTATGGGAGATACAATATTTTTTGAGAAGACATTGACTATGATTTCCTTGGAGAAAGTTGTTCATTTACATGAGCAGACGCAGTTTTTTAAAATATGTTCAAAGCTTTCCGTTACACCCCGTATAGTTACCTACCTAAATTGGTAAAAAATCTTATTTCTTCGGTTGTTAATAATGTTGTTAGGTCTAGACTAAGTTTTTAAGCATTTTGTATAACTAATCTCGGTTATTCCTGAATGGTTCTACTTGTTCATTTTTAGGGTTCCGTACCCAAAGGGTAAAAACGGTATTAATAAGACTCCGCGGTCCGTCTGTCATCAGGCTGTATCTCATGAACCGTGATAGCTAGACAGTTGAAATTTTATCAGATGATATATTCATGTTGCCGCTTTAATAAAAAATACTAAAATAAAATAAATATTTAAGCGTGCTCCCATTAAACAAACGTGAATTTTTGCTGTTTTTTTGCGATAATGGTATGGAACCCTTCGTGCGCGAGTCCGACTCGCACTTGGCCTGTTTCTAAATATCCCTCTCGAATCTTGCACAAGTAAAATCTCAGCCTTCCTAAGCTAATAAGCCTAATCCTGTTATTGTGGTATTAAAAAAGGTTTATTTATCTTTATTTTCAATACTACTGTTGAACGCAACTTCCTCCTTAACAATATTACATTTTACTACACTCCATGACTTTTAATCAGTTTTTTGGTGAGTTTTTTGCAAGCGTGTGACCGGACTTTGCCGAGTAGCACCTCAAAGGCTTCACCCCGAAATGTGATCCATCCGTGGTTTTCATGTTTTGTTTTTTTTTCCTGCATAAAAGGTATCAATCTTCCAAAGTGTAGTACAAAAGGATCTGCTCTAAATATTTTTTAGCTATCACCTATTTTATTTTGCATCCTTATAAAAAATATTAATTGCATAATTAATATTATTAATTGCATCTGAGAGTGGCTTTGCCAAAATTTTGAATTAGTCTACTTGCCCGGAATTGATAAAAGGAGAGGATTTTTATGGCATTTATGGATGTCTTTTACTGTAAAACATTCTGAGAAGATTTTATTTAATCAATTGTTAAAATATGCAAGGGACTTAGCCGCCGACAACTGACTCGCTTGACGTTTGGGAACGCTGATCTATATTTAGCGCGTTTGCGTTGATTATAGTGGATCGCTAATTGTCGACAATTACTTAGATGTGCGTTGAACCTGCACGACAGTCGCCGCAAATAAACTACATAATAAACTAAGATCATCGTTTTATCCTCGACCAATAAACTGTTTATTACAATCTTTATCAATGAACGCACGAAGCGGAACGTGTTATACATGCATTTATATCATCTCCGTAAACAAACATTGCAATCAAAATATTTCCCACCTAAGCAAATATTATTATTTTTCAAAAAAAAAATAGGAGTATTGTCGTAGAGTTTGTTGATTGGCAAAAAATATTGATTTAGATAAGCGAACCTGGAACGGGCATTTTTCATTGCATCGAGCCACGGCTTCCGCTCCAAATTTCTCGGTGATGGAACTGTAATCGCAGCCAATTGTCCGAGCGGACAAAGCCAATCCGAGCAGCGACAACACTAGCCATTTGTGCCAATTCAGCGGCGCACTCATTGTGCCCGCCGACCACCGCCACCGTCGCTGAATTCACTCTTGCGCACCTTCACACGAGTCACACATTTTTTTCGCAATGTCGCATTATTCTTTATAAAAGTCACTGTATTTATCATACAATCCTTTATATCAAAACAAGTCCGTTTGACACACGTGATCGTAATTCCAGTTTATGGTTTTAAACTGTAACTGTAAGTTCTTGCACGATATTAACTACGCGGCGAGGCATACTCCTCCGAATTCGAAAAGCGCGGTAAGGGAGAGTGTTTGGTGCGCGTACGCAGCTAAAGCTACTCATGGACTGAGTCGCGCATCCGCCCGCCGCCGCACGCGCTACGAGGTGTTACACCTATTATTCGATGTCCTCATACATTAATCTAAATGTATCAGTCTATAAAATATATGTAGCTAAGTTCACATCATTAATTTAATAAAACCGCTTGGTTTTTTAAATACTACGCAGAAGAACCATTATTTTTAGGCAATTTAGACGCCATTGTCTGTCTCTATAAATTTGTAAAAAAAGCTAATACAATTTCCACAAGAAATCCTCAGATGGCTACTACCTCAGAAGAAAGGTGACAGGCGCCCATATCTTATTAAAAGCCTATCATTACTCTTCAAATTGATGCTCACGTAGTTAACCTCGTTGATCTTAATCTTGAAGTATGTTTTATAACGTCGTATATCAGCGTAAGGAGCAAGGCCGTCGAATGATACGAGAACTCTGCGCCATCACACGAAGAGTTCAATTAATTTAACTACTCTTATGTATGACTTCCCACGCTTAGCAACATTCCATTCGTAAGATGATTTCATTTCTTGAACAAAAAAGGAGATTTTCAGTTTTTGAATTATTTATCTACCTTCCAAATAGCTAAAACGTTAGTTTATTAATTTGCCTTCAACCATACATTACTCGCATGCCTATAGAAGACACAGCAAGCCAAAAAAAGGGGATACAATTGGAGTAAAGAAAGCCAGAAATAATGGCAGCATTGTCTTTCTTACACAAATGCAAAAATTTAATCAGTGCAAAAGAAAAAAATCCTATGCAAAAGTTTGCACTTACCTAAAAGTTAAACTTGAAAGCTTACCCAAAAGTAACTTTTTGTGTCGATTTGACTCAAATTGGACCTCCTCCTGAGTTTTTCTGAGGTAAACTTGTTACAAGTTTTTTGTTATTGACGCAAAATATCTTTCTCTTCCGATCTTCAAAGTTATCAGTAACGTCGTCATACACTCTCTTTTTGTATTCATTCATTAATATAATGTGTCGGTTGATGGGGTAAAACCCTTTGCCATGCCTTACGCAATTAGGCTGTTGAAAAGTAGTCTCCAAAGATATTAGGCGCAATTGTGTGATAGCTAAGTAATCGCCGATTTTATTTCAACTCCATACAACTTTTCCAAAAAAAAGTTAATTCTTAAAATAAAAAAACCCGACTAAAAAGACGTAAACAAGAAGAAAAATATGCTGTGCAGTTGGAGGTGGTTGGTTGCTTTTTTTATTTATAACTTTTCAGATATTTTTTTTTAGAATTACTTACATTGAAACATATAAGTGCTATTATATTTTAGATAAGATAAGATAAGTCTTTATTTGCCTTAAACATGGTATAAAGTTGTTACAGTCGGGTTTTGATATAATGTCCACATGTTTAGCTATACAGAATATGTATCAATTGCATGCAAAATAATTAATACACAAGTTAAAGGTGAACTACACAATGTCACAGATTACTAATTGGTAATACAATAATAGTCATTCAGATCATACATCACTAATACATTTTCATTAATTCCTGTAGATACATATTTTATATTTTCAAGTTAAAGAAATCTTTAATGTCATAAAAATTATGTCCATTCAGCCACTTATATAGTTTGTTTTTAAATGAGTTAGTATTATTTAATAATTTTAGTTCTTTTGGTATTTTGTTGTATATACGTACACACATCACAAGGCAGCTTTTAGCATACTTGGCTGACTTAGGAGTTTCCTTCAAAATAAGTCTGTGGGGATCCCTTGATGGTCGAGAGATTACTTCATACGCACTGTTGAACAATCCCTTATTACTGTACACAAATTTACAGATTTCGTATATGTATATTGAGGGAAGTGGTAATAAACCTAGCTTTTTAAAAAACGGTTCGCAGGATTCATCAGGATTGAGTCCACAAATGGCTCTGACGCATTTTTTTTGTGCAATAAATGCTCTGTCCTTATCCGTACTGTTTCCCCATAAAATAAGCCCGTAACGTAAAATAGATTCTATATATGCGTGATATGTAGTTATTGCCGTTTTCCTATTGGTCACGTTCTTAACTTGCCTGAGAGCATAAGCAAATTTGTTAATCCTATTGCACAAATTATCTACATGTAATTTCCAATTTAAGTCTTGGTCTATGAGTACACCCAAGAATTTGGTTTGTGTAACTTCTTTCAGTCTATCAATATTAAGTTTAAAATTGTATTTAGCATGTTTAGATTTATTAAATTGTATAAATTTGGATTTGTCTAAGTTGATTCTTAATTTATTTATTTGTAACCATTCTAAAATATTGTCAATAGTATTATTAATGTCCATTTCATGGTCAGATATTGATTTATTTTTCTTATCAGACGTCACGATAATTGAAATGTCATCTGCAAATAATATACATTTATAATTAGTCACTAGTAGTATGTCATTTATATATAATATAAATAAAATGGGTCCTAAGACACTCCCTTGAGGTACGCCGCATTTATTTTCCCTGGAGTCAGAAGAATAAGAAGAAAGTAAGTTATCGTGTACTTTATCTATGACAACGTATTGTTTCCTAACACTTAAATAAGACGCAATCCACTGCAGTGCTAGTCCTCTTATTCCAATGGTTTCTAGCTTTTTTAATAAAACGTCATGTGCTACAAAGTCGAAAGCTTGCGACAGGTCGAAAAACAGTCCTGTTGTAATGTGATTATTATTTAGATTACTTAGGATATTGCTCAAAAGGGAATATATTGCCTGTGTTGTCGACTTGTGCTTTTGAAATCCAAACTGTTCATTAGCTATAATGTTATATTTGCTACAAAAATCGACAAGTCTATTGAGCATACATTTTTCGAATACTTTTGACAAAATAGGAATAAGAGTAATCGGACGATAGTTTCTCACGTCATTTTTATTGTTTTTTTTGTAAAGTGGTTTCACGACTGATAATTTTAAGGCATCAGGAAAAGTACCTGATGAAAATGAAAGATTAATTAAATATGTCAAAATAGAAATTAATTCAGTATTGCACGCTTTAATTATTTTTGTGCTAATTCCATCATATCCTTCGGAGTTTGTATTATTTAAAGCCATTATCTCCTTTTTAACTTCATTTTCTGTCATAGGACTAAGAAACATAGAATTAGGAATTGACACCTTATTAGAGTTATGATGTAAATTATTAGATGTGGTGTTTGTCGAGTCAATAAAATAATTATTAAAAGCGTTCGCTATGTCAGTCGGATTCGTCAGTATTTTCTTATCTAATTGTAATTCAGAAATATTATTGTCATGTTTTGTATTCCCAATTTCGTGATTAATGACTGACCACGTTGCTCTACATTTGTTTTGACTTTTTTTAATGAAGTTAATATTAGAATTCATTTTTGATTTAATAATGCACTTGTCCAGTATATTTGAATACTTTTTATATTTTGTTTTGTACAATAAAGTTTTATTTTTGTAGTAAAGATATCGTAAAGATCGTTTAGTTTTGCAGCTATTTCTTAGACCCTTACTTATCCATTTTTGTTTGTATATGTTAGAGTTATTAATCTTAATTTTTATTACTGGGAAGCATAGGTTGTATAACAGAGATAGTAAGTCATGAAATTTATTAAAAGCCTTATTTGGGTCAGTTTCTAGGTGTACTTCTGACCACGATAAACTTGTGAGACATTCTTTGAATTTTTTAATATTTTCGTTACAGTAGTCTTTCTTATAAATGTAGTATGATTTGGACTTCGAGTTACGCTCTTTTACTGGAAACTCTAATAATTGGGCAGTGTCGTGGTCAGATAAATAAAGAGGCAAAACATCTGTTGATGTTGTCTTTATGTTACTTACTATGTGGTCTATACAAGCGTCTTTACGAGTGGGAATATTAATGTGCATTTGCAGATTGTAGGTATTACATAAATCTTTTAAATAGGTGGCCACTTTTCCTGGTTTTAGGGTATTTATATTAAAATCACCAGCAATAACAATTTTTGTTATTGGCCCATATTTTTTGTGTGTTTCACACATAAGTCGGTCGAGCTTATTCAAAAATACATTAGGGTCAGAGTTTGGCGTTCTGTAAAGACACACTATTAATAAATTGTGCAATGGGATTTCAACGCCACAGGCTTCAAATGATTTTTGAGTTGAATATTTTTTTATGTAAGTAAGCTCATTGTATATAATACCCTGTTTTGCGAGAATACAGGTTCCCCCTCTCTGTTTGTCTCTACTAAACGCAGTTGCTAAAATATAGTTATGTAATTTTAAATATTTTTCATTACCGGCACGCATAAAGGTTTCAGAAAAACATAAAATGTCAGGTTCTTTATTTACGTCTCGTAATTCTAATATTGTTAGTTCTAGTATTTCTTGTTTTGATAAAATACTAGCGATATTTTGGTGTAATATTTTAAAAGTCTTGGATTTACTAACAGTTCTCACGAAAAAGCTGTTTCTTGTCTACAACCTTAAAATAGTGTGGTATAGTACCTATTTGTGTAGAAGTTGTTTTTTTTATATCGGGTTTATTTATAGCATCGCATTCTGGCTGTTTACGTCCAAAGTAATATGGGATTGTTCCCTTAGGATCATTTTTATATTTGATAACAGTCTTCGTAGCATTTGGTTGACTACGCAGTATTAATTTCTTTAGTTCTTTGATATTCAAGTATTTTTTTTCATAATCATTATAGTCAATAATATAATTAATTAATTTACATGTATAATAATTTAATTTATGATTAGAGTCAATAAAGTTAGAATTTTTGTGTTCATTGCAAATATTACGTATAGTTTCATTCAAGTCACTTACATTTAAATACATATTCTTTAGTACACTCAGAACAATGACATTATTATTGCCGAATACATCGAGAAGTTGACGAAGCTGTGAAGATAAAATCTTGATGTCATAGTCATTTTCACCCACACAAATAATGAGTTTGTCACTTGGCGATGGCTGAATATTATGGCAGTTCTTAATGACGTCACTAGTTAGTGCGTATGGCTTCGTTATAGACGTGACGGCATATTTTACGTATGACGTATTCTGTCTTGATTGTATCAATGCAGATGATAGTCCAACACATTGTTGAGTGCCAAAAATATATATCTTGTTCGTGCGCTCGACTGTTAGGGCATCCAATGGAGTATTTATTTCCTTTTGACATTCACTTTTTGGTTCCAATATCTTCTGAAGCTTCAATATTTGATCCTTGAGGTTTAAGATTTCGTTACCGGCTTGTTTTAATTGATGCTCCAAATCTGCAATGTTTTTTTGTAGGCTCAAGATATTCCCACTGGGTTGTGTACTTGTATTGCTATTATTACTTGTAGTCAAATTTCTAGGTGGCGTAAAGAAGGCTTGCATATCTTGGTATAACATAGAATTATATGTATTGGCTTTTTTCGTATCTTCTGGTTTATTATATTCTCTTTGCGGTGGTTGGTTTAAGAATCTTTTCAGAGTAGCATTATCTTTTAGTAGTTTATCATTGTCTTTCCGAAGCTCATTGTTTTCGAGTATGATATTCTCAAGTTCATTCTGAGAACTACTAAGTTGCGTTTGAAGGAGTTCAATGGTATCCTTCAGTTCCTGGGCGTGGATTGAATCAGTTACCGTATAGTCCATGCTCCTTGACAATGTTTTGTCGATTATGGCAGTTGATTCATCATATGGATCCATTGTGAGTATGTGTGAGTCATATAATATTTCAGAGGTTGTGCTCTTTGGAGTAGACCAAGGCGTAGTCTCTTCTGATGTGTTAGGTGTGTCATCTATGTATGATTTAGGAGACGAGCGTTTTTTTGTCCTCATTGTCACATTGGATACAACAGAGTTCGGTGTGATTTGCTCTTTTGCTTTCTGGGTGCACGCTTTGCATTTCCATATGAATTTTTTTCTTTCTTCTAGATTCTTTAAGCGGTATACTTTCTCAGGATAACCGGCACAATCAAATTCAAAATAGTTTTTACATAAACTACATAATAAAGTGCTTCGGTGATCAACTTGTTTTTTGCATTTGTTACAAGTGACCTGCTGTATAGGGTCCTTACGGCCGCTATTGTTAATGTTTTTTATTTTCGATGCCATTGTCTTTTGTTTACGATTGATTTTAGAAGGTATCGCTTTTTGAGGCGTTCTGGTATATTTGTACCTAGATCGCTATTAAACTCTCAACTCCAATTATGACTCCAATTATAACATCCAATTATGGTGTTGGTGATCAATTTCTACCAGTTTATAGGTTTCTCATTACCTGGCAACCCCGCTTTAACAAAGCGCTAAAAGGCTCGTGTTCAAGTCGCGTGACATCGGTCTTTGAACGAAACTTTTTACGTCAAAAATTTTACCAGCCGTCTGTGATTGGTCAATGTCGCAAGTAGTAAATCACCTGTTGTTTGTTTACATTACAACGAAAATTTTTAATTCCTACTGGTTTTTGTCAACTAACTTTGTTGTTTATCACTCTTTGAAGTTATGTTCTTGTTAATTATAAGTCACTATTTAGTAATTTCCGTCTTTAGCCACACTATTTCACTGCGCATAGGTTTATTGTATTAATTCCAGGTCACTTTAGTCAAAATCACTGTGATCGTCACATTTAATATAATGCACAGAATCTTCTCAAGATAACACTGTCACTAGTGCAATATGATACACCGAGTATTTTAAGCGTTATTTAGTTACTTTAAAATAGAAAAAAACATTAAAACTGAATATAAATTTGTGGACCGATGTTGACATTGGCTAGTGTTGCCATTCCATTCCATTTTGAAATCACATTTTAAAACCCTTTGTCTTGATATCCAACACTAAGGGATTGGAAGAAAAAAGGATTTGGGCCACCACAATATGGCGCCCAAAATCTGCCGTTTTTTTAATGCTGCCATTTTTCCAATTTTAATGTAGCCAGTGACCTTCGCAGGTTTAAGACGAATCGATTGACGTAAGAATCATCAAAATCAGCCAACGCGTTTGGTCTCTAGAACACCACACAGGAACAAACAAACATACATAGATTGATGGACACAAAAAGAACTCGTCTTCCAAGGAATATCTAAGCAAAAAAAACCGAAATCTATAAAATCTAATGAAAATGTCTGAAAAAATAAATATCAAAAATAAATCAATTTTCAGCCCCCACTGTGCGGCTGGCCGTATTGGCTATTGCGAGTGTCCGAACGGTCCTTAGTCTTTTGGTTGAGCGATGTCCTTACCTAAGCTAGTTAAGACTCGAAGCGGAGATAATGCGTATTGGTTCTCAGACGACATCTCGAAGGCTTTTGATAGGGTCTGGCATGAAAGCCTTATTGGTAAGCTTCCTTCATTCGGTCTGTCCGGTAGTCTGTGTGATTGGATTGCAGACTTCCTGAGAGGTCGGTCCATTCGAGTGGTTATCGATAGCTGCTCATCGGACCAATTGGATATTAATGCCGGGGTCCCTGAGGGGTCGGTAATCTCAACAACATTATTCTTGCTGAACATTAACGATCTACTAAAACCTTTGGGTATGCAGACAACAGCACTGTTGCTGAGATATTTGTCCAACTTACGGGCTGCCGGGCCGCAGATCCGCAGGCATATTACGTAAGAAACAGCAATCATCGCGCGATCAAACGCTTTATGTCATAAAAGTCGGAATTACCTGCAGTGTAAGTATGGTAGGTCCTACACAATCGTTGACTAATCGCTCGCTGTTTGTCAAGTGCACTAATTTAAAAAAAAACTGCCAGAAACTCTAAAACTTCTGTATTGAAGAGCAATCATAGCGCAAAAATCGCTATCGTTTTGCTCCTGCAATAGATATTTAATAAGCCTGCCGGTCTCTCCGTGACGCCATGGTGAAGCATTTGAAGCTGTCATTACAGGCAGTCTCCGAATGGAGCTATGTCAATCTGGTCAGATTTAATGCTGCTAAAACCCAGGCGTGTCTTGTTTCTGCTAAAAAGAGCAAATTTGTACCGGCCCCAACTTTCCGAGATGTGACCGTGCCTTTAACGGACCATCTTGAGCTTCTTGGGGTTCGTTAATATCGACTCTCAATTTTGGCCATAACATTGAGGCAAAGGCTCAGCTGGCTGCCAAAAGGTTGGGGATCCTTGCAAAGGTGAGAAGGTACTTCAATCCGGAACAGCTCTTCAATTTGTATCAAGCGCAAGTTCGATCATGCATGGAGTACTGTTTTCGACTCTGGGACGGATCTGCCAAATACCAGCTTGACGCACTAGAGTCGACCGAAAAGCGGGCCAAGAGGCAAATCACAAGGACTGGCACTGTTCAAGTCAAAGTTCCAGAGCCTTGAACACCGTCGCTGAGTTGTCAGCTTGTCGGTTTTTTATCAGTTACATTTCGGGAAGTGTGCGATGGAATTGCACTATCTAATTCCACCTAGCCCGTTTCATCATCGGACTACCAGACGTACGGCGATGCGCCATCGAAATGTTTTGGAAACACTTTTATTATGCGTACAGCTAAGGAGTGGAATTCCCTGCCGGAGTCTGTGTTTCCGGACAGCTACAATCTAGGAGTCTTTAAGTCAAGAGTGAATAGGTTATTTTTAGGCAAGCGTCTCACACCGTCGACCACATCATCGCTTACAAACAGGTGAGATAGTGGTCAACCGCAAGCCTATTAAATATATATTTTATGTAAAAAAGACGATAACTTTCTATTAACTAACGCCATCTCTGCATTATTGTAGTATTTTTGTGATACATAGGAAGCGCTAAGGTCATTCTATTTCAAAATATTGTACATAGAGGGTGTTGCACACGCATGGTCTAATTGCACACATGTAGCAATAGGTGGCGACAGCGTCACTCAATCATTTTACTAAACAACGCTCTCATTTTTCAATAGATGGCGCTACTTTATAGTTCGTTGGCATTGGACTATGAACGCCCATAAAAATTTACTGCGTCATGCACAAACATAATTTGTCATGCATATTATAGTTTTGTTGCGATAAGTCTTTACGTCAGTTTGTTTTTTACAGTTTTTGCCTGGCACCTAATTACATACCTACGTAAAAATTGTTTTGACCAACAACCGCTCGGTCTCTCTGACTCTGTAATATTTTAAGTGAGCGTGAGAAGTATTTTCCTTTGGGGAGTATCAAAGAACACAAATGTTAAGGAAAACTGGGCAGCGTATTTTAGCTTAGGCACTGGTGGGCCAATGGCCCCAGGGGCATTACCTTGTATGAGTTATAACTAAGATGAATAATGATGCCATTTGGTAGGCATGTCAGAGACATTCAATGTCATCATAGTATTCTTATTAAGAATGTGCTTAAAAAATATATTTAAAAATAACAAAAAAACCCGAAAAAGAAGTAAGCAAGAAGAAAATTATGCCGTGCAGTCGGAGGATACATATATGCGCGAGCTGGCTGACCAAAACCAATTGTATCCTCCGACTGCACAGAATGATTTTCTTCTTGTTTACGTCTTTTTAGTTTGCTTTTTGAGCAGTCGGGTTTTTTGTTATTTTTAAATATTTTTTTATTTACAACGTTTTTGTTAATTTTTTTAGAACTAGGTACATTTAAACATATAATTGTGGTGTATTTTTGTAATCACCTCTTAAAACCCTTTATTTTGATACCCCACACGACGGGTTTGGAAGAGAAAAAAATCGGGCCCCCACAATATGGCGTCCAAAATCCGCCATTTTTCTATTTTCCTATTTTAATGTAGCGAGTGACACTCGCAGGGTTAAGTAAGACGTATCGATTGACGTAAGAATCATCAAAATCAGCCAACGCGTTTGGTCTCTAGAACGCCAAATGTGAACAAACATACATACTTACATACATAGACTAACATTACTCTCCTTCAGCAGTCGGGTAAAAAAAGGTCGAAGATCTGTAGCAAAATCCTTTCAGGCCCCTGTAAGGGTCAAGCCACCCCACAATATTTCAAGGGTTTTCGATGAAGAGCTCTATTCGACCCTAAAAGTAATTTTTTGCTGCGATATTAATACCTCAAAAAACGTTCCTCAAAGTTCATTCCTCAAGACCAGCGTCTGATAGCACCTGTCTGGCAATATTGCTTAAATGAACCTTTTTGGCGCAGCTGTCATGCCTCTCATCTTCTGTTTGTATGTAGGTACCTACCTCATGACCTTTCTTCCTTTTTACTGCTATCTTGCCGCAGCTCCTTTGATTTATCCTTGAGGTACACCCTGCTTGTATTTCCACTTAATTAGGTACAAAGTCATCTGTGCTTATTAAGGTACTGGAAATCTTCGTAGTTTGGAACAAATCTGAAAGTCCCATTATATTTTTCAAGTGTTATTTTCAAGTGCTTATTCCACGATTTCAAGACTTCTTTCTCTAGTTCGCTTGCACTCAACTTTACCAGTGAAAATTACCTTCACCAAGTTTGCTGGTGATATGGCCAAAGAAGTCAAATATCTTGCGAAGGCACATTCGTTAATGTTGGCCTAATATTCCAAAGTAGGTATGTGAAAAACTATCCATTTATCTTAGATGATTTTAAACTTCTCGTTTTATGAAAATCTCACATTGATTACTGCCTATTCGGTGTAGATAAAGCTGGTTATAATTTCATTATATAACTGTTACAATGTGAGAAATAAATAAAACAGATATCTAACAAACTTTTTAAAATAAACATCGGAACAACAATGTGAAAGCCTTATCTTTTTTTTTTTTTGTTCTGTTGTTATCTGTTCGTGACATTAGTAGCTTTATTGTTTTACAATGTATTTTGCCAACTAATTAACTTTAACTTATTATCTTTGTACTGAACATTTTTTTAGTCAATACATAAGATTCCGACGAATTTAGAACCTTCTCCTTTTTTTGCAGTCTGTTAAAAATAGCCAAGAACCCGTGTAGTAACACTCAGAACTCAGACATATTTTACCCAACTGCCGAAGGAGGGTGTGTTTATCAGTCTATGTATGTATATTTTTTTCTATGTGGCGTCCTAGAGACTGAAAGAGTTGGCCGATTTTGATGATTCATAAGTCAATCGATTCGTCTTAACCTTGCTAGTTTTAAGGGCTACATTTAAATTGGAAAATAGAAAAATGGCGGCTTTTGGGCGCCATATTGTAGGGGTCGATTTTATTTTTCTTCCATCGCCATCGTGTGGGGGCTCAAAATAAAGGGTTTAAAGAGGTGATTTAAAAAAATATATAAGACTTATATGTTTAAAAGTACCTAATTTGAAAAAATAATGTTAACTTAAAAGTTATAAATAAAACTGAGAGACTGCTTAAGAAGCAAACTAAAAGAACTTAAACAAGAAGAAAATCATGCTGTGCAGTCGGAGGATAGATATGTTTTTGGTCAGCCAGCTCGCGAATATGCATGAATGAATCACCATCGACTCGACGAGAAGATGATCACCCATCCACGGGCTGACCTCGTCAAGCGTTGTTTAACATTGTTGATCTATCCTGTTAGGCTGTAAACATGTAGCCACGAGCTCCTGGATCCACACGTCACTACATTATTATCTTCTACCACTAACTCTGCAATAAAATATAGAATTCCTCAATATTATCTAAGTAGATATGCCATGATCGCTATAAAATTTATTAGAACCAATATATTTATAAACTTTTTATACCGATTACACTATTTTTTTGTGTATTTGTTTATGCAGATTTATTTACTTTTGAAAACAACATACCTAATGTTTCTTTTCAATAAATCTTCCTAATATCAATATAAAGTTTAGTGATCCTTTTCCTTCAGCGCCTATTCGAACTTTCCATCCTGTCAAGACAGGGCCCTCCTGAAAACGAATTTCATTTCGATCAAAAAATAAACAAAAATCTTTTTTCCGTAAACTATTACATACAATTCATAGAGGTCTAAAGAGCTTTAATAATAGGCAAGTGTGTTTCACCGTCGACCACATCGTCGCTTACCATTTTTTATCAGTTCGATGGTAAGCGACGGCATCAGGTGAGATAGTGGTTAAGCGCGAGCGAGCCTATCAACAATAAAAAAAAGTAATAAATAAAGTAAGATATCTTCAAAGCGCTTTTCTTTAGAAGATATGTAAAGAACCCTCGAGTAATTCCATCCAGGTCTATGACACTCAGGAGTGCCCAGAATTCTGGTGTCGTTGAGGCTATCAACCTCACGTCCGCGACCCAAGAGAATTTTATTGGACATTTTATCCATTTTGTGCCCGCAAAAATAGCACAAGAGCTAAGCCGTGGAAAAAGCCAGTGCAGCAAAAACAAATAAAATATTTTTTCAGATAATCGTAATCGTTAAGTGATAATCATTCCATTCTACTTTAGGTATTATAAAAAGAGAAATTCGAATAAGGTATTAAAAACATTCATGCAAGTTGTTGTTCCAACATCAGTCGTTTACTAAAGCAAATAAAATGAAGATGGCCAATTTATTACCGTGTTACCGCAAACGTGAAGATCCGTCGATGAAGGTAGGCAAACAGTTTCTAAGCAATTAGTCATACATCACTGAAGCGGGGAAATTAGAAATGTACTTACAAGTAATCAGAAAATAAAAATTGCGACGTATTTTTCCTGAAATGAGAAAACTGGCTTTTCACAGAAGAAAATGCAGTGCTATACATATAACAACTTAGTTTATGTCGAGTTTGCGATAGTATCTGAAGTGGGATTATGCCTTTGTAGGAAGGATATAAATCAGTGTATAATATTGTATGAGTCAAATTAGGAAAACAGCTTGATTATTGTCTATTTGTTTTAATTCTATAGTTTGCAGTTCTCACACGGACGTGTGTTTCAAAGTGCTTTAATATGTCGGACAAAATCGTGAAGGTAATTTGTACAAAATTATGCATCATTAACTATTTTTTAACAAGTCAGTCAAAGCCTTATTACTAATAGCTTTTAAATTTAAGTTCAGGATTTACCTGCTATTCTATTTGCAGTTCACGTTAACATGTCGGACAAAAGCCTGAAGATAATTGTACAAAATTTTATTATGCTTCATTATCTATGTTTTAACAAAAAGTCAATCAACTTGAATTTTGGTCAAAACAAATATAGTTTATAGGAATCGTCGATAAGACAAAGAAGAAAAAATCGAAGTCTTATTCCTAACCGCTTTTAAATTCAAATTCAGGATTTAGTTGCTATAGGTCAAACTTAACTCCGAAAACTCTAGATGTCAAGTTCTTTGGCAGCTTTTACCGAACTCAAAACAGAGTGTTGTGGCCAAAGAAATATTCAGGAGCCGATGACCTTTAATTTTCAATACTTAGCTACGAATGGTTTTAGAGTTGCGTTTAAAGATTGTTTTATAATGGTCATCATTAATTCTATAATTATGTTTATCGCGTAATTTATAAGCACTGCGTGTGTGATTGGGTTGTGACGAATTAAGGTTTGCGTTGACCATTTTAATTAAAATAAGAATGAGATATAATTAAGATACTAATAGAGTACAATTTTACCTACCTAGAAGTCAGTTTCGAGATGGAAATCTACTTAATTTGTGGTATTCATTACTACAGTGCAACATAAAAAAAAACTCGATTGACTTATGCCACATACAGATCGTTAATAATACTTATTTATTTATATAGGAATACTTCACACACACAATCGCAAATACAGTTATAGGCTCATCTGTTCGGTTTTAAAGGTTCTTATAATGAAGTTCTTTCTGTAAAGTAGCCTGTAATTGAGCCTGCCTTACAGAAAGAACCTCACTTTTTTCGCATTAAATGAATCAATTACAGGTTAAGGTTGCTTTTTAGGGGCATTTAATGCAAAAACGGTAACTAGAGTGCGGCTTGATGCAATTGCAATTGTTTCAATGACTATCAACCTCAACTCTGCTCTCGTCCAACGGAAAATTACATGATAATATTGAAAATAATTGTTTGACTAAATAGACAGTATGCTCTTTGTCCGATCGCGGCAAAGGTCGCGCAAAAAAGACCAGTGACACATCGGGCTTAGCCGTTATAGATAATATTATAAGTTCCGAACTTCGTTTTAGTAACATCGCTTAAATTATCTACTGATTCTTTCATAAAGGCAATAAAACGTCTCGCAAAAATACTATGTCATAATGCAACCGAAGTGTTCCGAGTCTCATCTTCCCACACCTAGTTTGGGACAGCTCCAAGTTTCGTTAGTGCCAAAGTACGATCAGACCAGTGATTGTTACCTAACCATAATTCGCAGTTTATTTAGTTTCCGAAGACCACCACGGCCAAAAACCTTATCAATCCATAAAAGTGAATTCATTTATTGTACGTTTTAGAACACCAGCGCGCGTTTAATTGCCATAGTTAATTTATAACACATGCGTATGTAGATACAGTTATATAGATGTAATTATACCGCAATTCATTGGACGCAATTTAGATAAAGATTATACAGTGGTAAATGTCAAGATAAAGGATTTTATTGTGGAGCTTCATAGAAAAGACGTGTTGGAGAAATAATCCACTTATTACCATATTAACTGTGATACAGAGTGCTTCGGTGTATATCGGAACAACTGTCAAGAACGAAAAAATGGCTATGGACATGGCTGTGTACAAGGTAAACGGCTTAATACGCCTGCCCTATATACTTGCATGAAAATATTTCTACTTATTGGAAACTACAAAACCACGATTTGCTCATTTTCAGTTACGTAACCGTTCACTTTAATTGGCTAAAAAGTATCTGGTGTTTACAAAACACCTATGTACTTAGTATGGTAGTTACGTACTCGTTACTCTTCGTAAGGTGACATTCAATAGTAGTATGCATTGGCACTGCAACGGAGTTTTCAAATGAAAATATAATTTTATTATTAGCATGCTGATAAAAATATCATGATATGAAAATAATTATTCTTTTTTTAATGTAACTAATTTATTTATCTACTTTTGAAACATGCAAATCCTTTTCTATACTCTATGGTTTAGATATGATACCAGGGTATTGATAGGTAACTGATCAGAAAAAAAACAAGGATCCTAGACTCTTGGCTGCATGACAAAGTTTCAAAATTCAGCCACGCCGCAGCCGCCGAAACGCCCGTAACGTCCTTAGGCACGGTATGAAAATACTTATTACTTCAATACCCAATACTGAAATACGATTACGCTGCGTACCAAAATAAATCATTTCTTTGCTTTTTGTGTCAAGTAAAGTATTTAAATTTAAATGTAACGAAAGAACGAAGTGACTCTTAGCAACAGCTAGTTGCCGAAATTAAGGTTCCCCTAGTCGACGGCACGAACTATTTTGTGCGCGAGGTTAAAATGCATGCTATCTCATCCGCCAACACGTGCGAAAGAGATAGGTGCTGTTATGAGCAGTAAGAAGCTAGTTCGCGTACGAATTAGCACTTTTGCAAGTTTATAGCGAAAAGGATGATGATTTAGGACGAAAACGAGCGCGCGAAATTTTATAAACAGACCTTTGGGAGTCTAGATATCATGATAAAACGACTAAATATATAATTTCAAAATAAAATTATTTTCATTGTTAAACTACTAATCTATCCCTGTATGGAGACCGTTTTGCAATTTTACTTCTTCTTATAGTATTTATTTCCGCCCAAAGATGCGTTAAAATTAGTGATGATATATGGAACTTTTCAAATATTTTTCTTTTTTTTTCCATACAGGGCTAGATAACGATGAGACAAATTAATATTATTTTTTATTTTGAACGTACATCGTCAAACAGTGGAGTAATCGCCTGACTACGTTAGTATGGAAGAATGATCGACTAGTGTAGCCTTAAATTGTCTTACACGTGTCATATCTGATTTGAATTTCTCCATAATTCTATATTATGAAGGATTGTCGTATTAAACAAGCTGTTAAATGACTTAAAACTAATGCGCACATAATTATCTAGTTGATATAATACTCATTGTGTAGTTGTAGGCGCTATAAACTAGCACGGGTAATCCCCAAACAGAATGAGGAAAATAGCGTTTCTAGTATTGTTTGTGTGACGTGGGTAATAAACCATTGGATTGACGTTTGTAGGTACATGATAATCTAATACCTTCAAACGAGCAATTCTTGTATATATATAACCTGAATCTCGGAAACAGCTCCAACGATTTTCATGAAATTTAGTATGCCAGGGGTTTTGGGGGCGATAAATTGATCTAGCTAGTTTTAATTTTTAGAAAACGCCGTTTTCTCTATTTTCACCCGAGTAGGGCTCGGTCGCCCAGGTACCTACTGTTGAATAATGGCTCTAAATGATATAGGTAGGTACACGGTAAATAGGTCGTTAAATGTGAAATGCTCTGATGAAATGAGGTATACAAATGGTTTAATGATTTTCCTACAACTAATCCGGATTTCATCATACGTATTCCATGGCAAACAAAGTAAAGACTAAACAAAATATTGTTTACAATTTTCGTACTATGCAGGGTAATTAAATCGATAATCAACCCCAGCCTATCAAAAACAAATAAATATCAATATAATTTGCTAGGCATAATAATATTTAATACAGGAGATATCTAAGATCAAACGGTACAGGTCAATCAATATATATATCATAAAATATACTCAATAACAATCGGCGTTGTATTAACGTTTGCTAGTTTCTGTGACCCTTTGTTTCATTATCAATATAGATAACTTAACTGACGAGGGATGTAGTTAGTTCTGTAGGAAGATAACACAAAAATTGTATATTGTTCTTATTTATAAGCGTAAATAAATCAATAATGATGGTACAAGTTAAAACAATAAGTTTATGCAACAGTTTCTTTAATTATAAATCTTGCATAGCATTTTTTTCCTTCCGGACTCCGCGATAGGAAACTGAGGTCGGATATGAAGGTCATCCTTTCATTTAGGATTAAAGGAAGCTGACGTAAACGTGTGCAATTAGTTTAGAAATTTTATACACATGGTGGCTGTGAAATTGTTTGAATTGGCATACTGAGATGTGTACGCTGAGCACGTGCGCTATGTCACGCACTGCGGCATTCAATGTACTCGACTGCTCCTATCTATGCGCCGTGTCCGTGGTCCGTTGCGATTTGTGAGCATGACTGGTACAAACATACCTACATGGTTGGGGGCACGTCACCTCGTCGCTGACACACCCGTGGGTACTTATCTGTGTGGACACCCACCAACAAATTGAAAGTAGGTAGCTATTCAATCTAGCGATTGATTCTTTGCTCTCATTGGTTTAAATGGCGTCATTTTTTCACCTATTAAGAAATATTCGCTTCAACCAGATATGATTACCTACCTATCCCAATACCTCTAGAATCTATATTCCTATAACCTATTTATAGGTGGACCTATGTAATTGTTGAATGCCAGTAGCACGATATTAAATTATCAAGGTTTATTCGGATAATTATGTTACAGTACTTTCAAGTTGAAGTTTCAATTTGCTAAAGTTTTGTATCAAAAACAATGGATTCATTTCTCAGTCAGCCTTTGCTTCTAAGTAGGTTACATCTCTGTCGACTATGTCCGCAGCACATCTGCGTAAGCTTTCAAAAGTATTTTCTTTTCTTATACTACAAAGGGCACTACTAGCACCATGGTACTTAGGCACCGTATATATTATTCAGCATTCAGTAATAAAAATGACTGACGCAATATTACATGAAGGGCATCACGTGAGCAAGGTATAATAGCCATACTATAGTTCGCGGGAGCGGGAAAGGGGGGCGTACGCGACGTGACGTCACGCCGCCGCGCCGCGCTCGGCGGGCGCGGGGAGCAGGCGGCTCGAGGGTGTGGTGCACATGCGCCGCAGCCCGCGTCGTCTCAAGGTGACCCTCGACTTGCCGAGCAAGTGTTCTGCGTGGCTCACGGCACTGTACTCCGTTCCTTTCACTTCTACACGGCTTAGCGGTCACCGATACCGGTATTTGCTAGAACGCGGATACAATTTTTATCTTGTGCCCGGTTAAATTTATGTCAGCACCCTGTGGACTCCAACGTTACTCGTCCATCACCTCTTATCTCAGTCATCGCGACTGACAAGACAAATCGATATGCGTCAAGCAAGAGATGTTGTGAGTATTACAAAGCCAAATATTTGCTCTGATTAGAACTTTTCCAATCCACCACCAACGAAAGGATATACTGCATTAAAATTATCGATTCTTATCTGAAACTTTTGTTCAATGACAAAGATTACTATTATCGCTTTTAAATAAAAACATTGAATCATTCTGATCGGTAATTTACCGCAGGGACATTTTTCGTCTATCAAAATAATTATATCTGCAGCCCCGATACTGTTTATTTTATCTTATGATCTGAAGACGTCCATTTATCGTTGTTTTCTGCCCTTAAAATTCCTGGCCGATGCAGCGCAGGGTATTTCCCTAGCCATCGAATGAATCATAATGATTCACTTATATAGACGATTATATTGCCACGAACGACTACAAAACAATAATATTGGTACATAAACAGTAATTGGATAATTTTTGCAATAGGTTAGATAAGCAAAAAATAATTATTATTTATAACAGTTTTAGTATGTCATATTTCCCCTGAAGTTATATAAGAGCTATGATAATTTTTAATTCAAATTATTATATGCATTCTAAATAATAAATTAATAACATTGTACTGGAATAACCTGTAGAGATAGCAAATCAAACAGATATTAAAATTGTCATATTAGTACTTGTAATTCTGTGCACCCATTTTACGCAGGTCCCTGGAATCCAGGATGGTAATAAAAATTAATAGAAAAAAAAAAAAAATTACCCATCTATTTTTTGCACAGTTCATGTCTTTAATTAAAATATTTAACAAAAATAGATAGTAATAGTGACAACAAATTCACCTTCTAATTAAAAAGGAAAATAATCCCTATTAATGAGTAAAAAATGACTGATTTGTCGAAAATTATTTCAGAGCGCGTGGTGTATTAGAAAATTTTGTATAATCTAAAATCAGTCGTGAACTCGTGAATAGTTTGTAGAATATATTATCACATTCCATTAGCGAAGTGTTATCCTGATATAACTAGTTTTGACTAGTAAATAGTGGCTTTTAAAACGTATAATCTGCTTCTCACGAATACCAATCTCTACAATCAAGGTTATAAAGATATAATATTAATCTTCTTATATATGTACTATGTGAAAATTAATGAAAAGAAAACAATCGTTACTTCACAATGACTTGAAATGTATCAGAATTAGATTAACCAGAGATACATTAAGACATTTATTAATATTAAAGCTGGGATTAAAGCAATTTTAGAAGGTGCTAAATGTTCTTATTTACAAAAGAGATGGACCGTAGATCATAGTTATCATTAAGATTGAAACAATTCTAATACACAGTTACTTAGGTATTGAATAGAAAACAAATAGATTGTTAGATAGGACAGTTGTTTTCGTTACAAAACAGGAAATTTTGCCTGACACTTCAATTTAATTGCAAATTACTTTATCACTTTTATTATGGAGGTATGATCAGAAAGATAAATGAATCACTATAAATTGCTATCTGAATGCGATACGGTGCTTTATCAGACTACTCAGGCTGAAGTAGCATGATAATACTGTCTAGCCAGCGGCACACCCTGATTTGCTTGTGTTCAAGAACACTTTGTCAAGACGAATTTGCGTCAGTTTTAAATTAAGTTATCAAACGCACTCCGTAGGAATATTCCACATGAGTTATTGTTTGTTAAGCTACTCATTGTCGTTTCTTTCTACGTCAAACGTAGTGAATTATGTAGAGACTCGTGCTGCGTTGTCGTCGTCACTGTACACAACATTCGAGTCTTCAAAAATAAACAGACACACTATGCCAAGAAAGTGTTTGAGCGTGCGTTTGTCTTACGCGAAACGATCCCATTTTATTTATAGTTTTTCCACAAATTATGATGTTTACCAATAAATTGGGTCGCATTTGCAATGATACTTAAATAGCAAGCACGTATAAATTAATATGCAGCTATTATGCTTGTTCAGTATTCTCTATTAAGTAACTTTGATGGTTGATATAAATATAATGAACAGTAATGTTCTATACATGATATAGATAAAACCATTTTTTTTTCTCGCTTTTGTGGCACTTGTTTTGCTATTTATACAAGTTTACAGGCTATGACGTAAATGAAAACATTTATTTTTTCCTATGCCTGATGTAATAAATAAGGAAAAATATAATACAATTTGGAAATTTGAGATGGGAATAAAATTCCTCAGTAAAACAGGAAAACTTATTAGATGGTGGTACAAAACTGTTGAAGCCTCTGCGCTGAGACTGAGACATATCATTATTAATTGAAACGGGTCACATTGCAATTTGCAATGGAATACTCTTCGTCAGTCTCTCAAATGAATTGTGTGTCTCAAACGATATGTGAATTTTATTACTGATAGATACTATTGATATGAATCTGTAACTTTTCTCCAATGAGTCGACTAGATAGTTGAAAGACAGTGGGCAAAAGTCATTTTCAAACTATTGTAACTTTTTTCTGATTGGATTCTTATCTGATTATGTAAAACCTTCTTTCGATGGTCTTACATAAAAGCTAATTACTTATAGCACATTTTTTACAAATTTTGTAAAACACTATAGAGGGTGGCTGAAAAAAGTGAATGCCACCTGGAAGGGAATACATTTTACAATAATGACTTTAAGTTATAAATATAATATATTAAGTGAATTAAATAGAACGCCAGTTTAGATCAGTATAAATTTATATATTTTAATAGTTCTTATACAAAAAATATATCTCGATAGATAGGTCCTTACTTATTAAAGAACCAGTCTCTCTAATCCTGGTATAAACATTTTAGGTTCGCGCTCCGCATCGCATTAGCCATATCAATCTTTACACACATATAAAAAGAAACAAGTCACTACTACTCATGCAATCGTTTGAATATCAAGGAATGCCATGACGTCAAGAGCGAGCCCACGCGATAGCCAATCAGATTCGTACACTGAGGGGCACGCCTAGGGAAATACGATAAAATGCTCTTTGACACTATTTATTAAATATTATGCACCCAAAGGCGAATAAAATGCAAATATTTGTTAAAATATTTTGTTGCATGGGATTAGGCAACACTTTTCCATATTTTTCATTTTCGCATGTCAAATATTCTCTACCTTTACCGGTCTAGCATACTCAAAATGAACTGGCTAAAGCGAGATAACAATAGTTTACTATCATGAATGAAAAAGACCGCGTATGTGAACATTGTGAGCGCGTTCAATGCAGTGCTGACGGCGACGTCCGTTACTAACTTACTAGCTAGCTGGTTATTCCTCATTTTCTTGCGGATCGGGCGAGACGTGTCGTACTTAATTTATTAAAAGTCGCGAGGTGTTATATTGTTTATTAAATAGTCAGTATACAAGTGTTTCAAAATGGGCATAGTAGTTAATAATTTACCAAAGGTGAGTGCAACACATTAACTTTGATTTCAAAATGTATTATTTCAAAGCCGGCTTTGCATTGGAAAGCAACGGTAGTGTTGTAATGACCGCTTTGACCTTGTGAAACTCGCCCGCGATAATGAACAACTTGCTCGTACGTCTGCAAGTATTGCATATTTTGAACCATACCATTTTTTTTAACTTTTTAGAAATATTTTTTCTTCAACTAATTTTAGGAAGTACTTTGGTTTTATTTATTAAACAAGTTTGGCTACTCTACGTGGGCTAAAATTTACAAAGGGTGTTTCGCCGTGTGAATTGTATAAGTAAAAGTAATAAAACGGGTATTTTATTTGTTATATAAAAACCTGTTTTATATGTAGTTATTACTTAATTTTGTTGATGTATTGGTGCGGCGTTGCAACGAAGACCTCCACTCAAAACTACTATCGACATACATTACTAGTCACAAGCACATCTAAAATTAGC
Source organism: Orthosia gracilis (assembly GCA_947562075.1). Lineage (NCBI taxonomy): Eukaryota > Metazoa > Arthropoda > Insecta > Lepidoptera > Noctuidae > Orthosia > Orthosia gracilis. The sequence continues at coordinate 11,299,893 of OX387270.1, forward strand.
ACCTGTGTCGTTTTTGTCACGTCAAACTTTCGAATAATAAATATATGTAGGTATATGATATATTCTTTACAGATTCGCGAAGAATGCGAAGTTCTACACTTGACAGACAAACAAATCAAGGAGATAATGAGCAGACTCCACAATGACCTGATCAAAGGACTTGGAAAAGACACTCATGAGAACTCCATTGTCAAGTGCTGGAACACTTACATTCAAGATCTACCCAATGGAAAAGGTAACACTCTCATGCATTCATATTACACAAAATCCGATATGCGAATGTGAGAAGGATCCGATCCCGCCCATATAAGATCTGAATACTTACATTCATTTTTATTGTTTCTTTCAGAGCGTGGTAAATTCCTGGCGTTGGATTTAGGAGGCACTAATTTCAGAGTTTTAATTATAAACTTAGGAGCAAATCATTTCGATATGCAGTCTAAAATTTATGCTATTCCAAACCATATAATGACTGGCACAGGGGTTGCATTATTCGACCACATAGCTGAATGTTTAGCAAACTTTATGAAGGTTGGTAGCTGATGATTTTACTCTGATTTAATTTTTAGCATACACATAAGAAGTGCTCATACTATAACTAACTGTCTCGTATTATTTCAACTAGGAACATGAAGTTTATGAAGAAAGGCTGGCGCTTGGATTTACGTTCAGCTTTCCTCTTAAACAATTGGGACTCACAAAGGGAATTCTGCAGCGGTGGACCAAAGGGTTCTCTTGTTCTGGTGTTGTGGGAGAGGACGTGGTTCAGGGTCTCAAAGATGCCATTGCTCGACGAGGGGTGAGTTGACTCATATACTCGTAATATATCTTTACATGTGAACATTTCCAAACATGATATTCTCCACAACCTTCGATGTTACACCTGAAACGAGTGTAAACGAAAATTAGCATGATTATTGATTCTTTAATTCTTGTATGCATGAGTAGTGGCCCAAATTATGTAAAAAAAGAAATTTTACAGGACGTTGCCTTAGATGTGATGGGCATCCTTAATGATGCAACTGGCACTCTTATGTCGTGTGCACATAAGAACCGAAATTGCCGAATAGGGATTATAATCGGTGAGTTGATTGATGATAACAGCTCTCCATTAGAAATATAAGGCATGATTACTATTGGAGTCAACAGGAGAGCCAAGTAGAGGCTTTCAAAATAAGTAACAACTCAGTGGATATATTATCACTTTGTCTTCTCGTGGATGTTATTGGTTTTATGCGCGTTATTCATAAACATCAAGCATGTTTTTTTTTTCATATTTTATTAGCAATTCTGTTGTCATTTCAAGTGTTAGCTATTTATTTTCCTGAAACAACGAGGAATTGCTTTGTTTTTATTCTTTTCATGTGCTAAATATCTAAAATAATATGTGGCTTCATTTTTGGTACAATAAATATCCAAAACCACAACTAATTTGTCATAAATACTGAATATAATATCAGCAATCATGTTTTTATAATCACGTCTTCATATTTCGCCCTGTCATAATGATCGCGCCAATCAAAGATATGAAAAACAAAGAGTGGTTTAGATAACAAGCATGCAACTTTACCTCCAAAGTCCATAAACTTTGGAGGTAAAGTTGGCAGTGTGTTTTGCCACTCATCGTATTTAACAAACAGCTATTCAAAGACATTATAATAATTTACCTACAAAACCATTGTTATTTAAACGTGTGCCTCTGTATTACCTTTCTACGTTCACTGTTTAATACTGATGTTACAACAGCTAGGCGTTCAAATGTAAACTATAATGTCTATAAAAAACAACAACCTTTATATTGATTCGAACTCTTGCGAAATTGTTACATCTTATGATATTGCTGTACTTAATTCAAAAGCAATAATATAATCATTGTTATTACAATTTGATAAAATATTAAAATCATCTGGGTTCATCATCATAACTTGGGCATATTTTCATAAACATTTCTGCCCATATAAAGCATTGTGATAGAAGGAAAATTATCTAACGAGTTGACGCGTCCTTCTTGAAAGCCTCTACGAATCAATCACCTTCAACCTAAAAACAGATGTAGAATAACCTCTCATGTCTGGAATCTGGAATGATAAATACTATCTCACTTCTAAAACGCATGTTTTCTCACTCTTGTAGGACGTACAGATTGACATATGCGCTATTCTGAATGATACTACGGGTACATTGATGTCATGCGCGTGGAAAAACCACAACTGCAAAATAGGACTCATTGTTGGTAGGTTTACCTTATTTTTAGCGTAATTAAGTATTTGATGTCGCTTTAACTGGATGTCGTGAGTTTGTAGACATACAATAACCATAGCAAAGTGCTCTATAATCAATAATAAATTGGATTTGCACACGCCTCGTCCGATACACACCGTTCAAAATGATTCGATATTCATAAGAATTCACTGGGTTGGACATTGGTATTTTTATGTGGTCACAGTGTGCTGAAATAATTGTTTATCATAATTCTTAACAACCATAGGGATTTCTGAATAATCGCATGATTAATTCCTAACAATAACGTGCTTATTAATTAATTCAATATACGAATTATGGCTATAAGGTTATATTTAGTCACACACAGTGACACTAACTATGTTTCTACTGTTAACTGAGCCATGCAATACTTACTTAATCAAATAAGCAATAATTGCTAGCCTTTTTCGTAAACCCACTAAAATTAAAATGCAATTTTTATGTGACTTGTGTCGTAAATATATTAATATCTACTTAACTTAAAATGCTTAAAATATGGTCGTATTGTTTTTGTAACTGATAATTTATCAATACATTATTAATGTAGGTACCGGCAGTAATGCTTGCTACGTAGAGAAGACAGAGAACTGTGAACTATTTGATGGAGAGCCTGGAAAGCCTGATCTTCTCATAAACACGGAGTGGGGCGCGTTCGGAGACGATGGAGCCCTAGACTTTGTGCGCACAGAGTTTGATCGCGAAATCGACAACAACTCAATCAACAAAGGCAAACAAATGTAAGTACACCTTTTAATTTAATAAAAAACAAAAACTGTTAGCAATGACTAACTGTTGTTTTAGTTAACAATTTTCTTCAAACAGTATCTATTCTCCTTAAACTTGACACTCAATAATATCAATATCTCGTTATCTATTTCTATGTTTACCTACTTAATTTAAGTAGCGAGTCATGATCCACGTATCATCATTTCAATAAACAAGTTACCGTTAAAGAAATCTAGAATAAAGCAGTTTGATAATATTTTATCTCTTGGAGAGGTGTGAATTTATACCTACATATCTATTGATATAATTGTTGCTATAATCTCGCTTGCACACGAAACAGAACACGTTGTTTCGATTCCTATACCTAACTAATTCTACCTATAATTTTGTTTGACACGATCCGAACACAATAGGAATATTCTAACTCTTTTCCGTCACGCGATTAAAATTTGTATGCAAAATGCACAATACCTTTTCGCCAGTTTCAACTAAATTGCATAAGACGTAGTCAAGGCACGTCATATTTTTCCAAGCATCGTTGGGTTTAAATTTTTAAATGCCGTATTTTTAATGATTGAGAATATTTACATTTCTAATAAAGTATATTTATTTTAATTTCAGACAAGAGAAGATGATTTCAGGCATGTACATGGGTGAGATTGTCCGACTAGCGTTAGTGAAGTTTACAAAGATGGGATTGCTATTCGGAGGCCGCGGTTCAGACCTTCTGTTCCAGCGAGGCAGCTTTTATACCAAATACGTATCAGAAATCGAGTCTGATAAAGCTGGAGACTTCACCAGTTGTATGGAGGTGCTTGAAGAACTCGGTTAGTACTTATACCTAACATTCTTAATATCTCTGATAAGGCAAAAAATTTAATTACCTAGCACTGATAATACTAATTAAATTTTTTGAAATGGAACTATCGTTCGTCAGATTCCAATGATTGTTACTACAAGCACCATAAAAAGGGTTGCCACATAAAAGTTATGTAATCTTGCTAATCAAAGGCCGCCTAATGAAAACCAAACCATACATGTTGCGTAACTATATTTTTATAAGTTGTCAGTTACGTCATGCCACATACATACATATACGTACGATCTGCTACTTGTGTACGAGTTAGTTAGTATGTCATCGGACAGAGTAGGAATGAATCAAACTTAAATGATGCAACAGGCGCGCCCCTTTTGATAGCAACCATTTAAATTATCAATTTAAAAATACATTACTCGCAAATTAAATACGTAGATATCGAAACATGATTCACCAAAACACATGATTATTTTTTATTTTCATAATAATATACGTTGGGTAACATTAATATAACTGGTGTTGCTAACGTTTTCCTCAATCAGCGTATGAGAAAACCCAAACGTAAAATTATATCTGGATTCTAAATTGGGAACAATGGAACTGAATCAGAATATTATATCATAATATGAATATCAAAGCATTTTAATGACAAAGACGCGTTTTCGGTAGCTCGGGATTGATACTTCCTTCATCCTTAAAAAGTGCGTAGACAATTAGGGCGTTGTGTGTCTTCTAGACAGTGCTTAACTCAATAATTGATTCAATGATTTTATTCAAGTTGCCAGCGAAGATAAAGTCTGTTGGATAAACCAGGACGGGTCAGCTAATAATAATTCAATATTAAAAGAAGAAAAAGACATTCAAATGACTTGAATAAATCCTATAGACATATATCATTCTTCTAAGTCAGACATATAAAACAGATAAAGGTCAATTAAACCTTGAGCTTCTTTAACATTTTTATGCCTAAGCGATACTTGATTAAGAACCGGACTTTGTATCAATCACAATTTTAATTAACAATAATAACTGATAACAGATTACAATTCAATAAACAGTTACCAGTAAAGTTATCACAAAACAAACGAAAATATTATTTTACGCAATAACGTAAAGAAGAAACAGTTTCTGCCCACTTTAAAATAAAAACTTAGTACCTAGGTAGGTATATAGGTAAATAAAAAACTTTCTACATATTTTTTCACCTTGGTACATGCACAATTAAATAACTCAAGGATATTTTCTGTGCCACTCTTAATAGTTTCTTCAGATGTGACTAATTTAGTTAACAATTTTTGAACCACGTCATGAGGAAATGCGAAGTAAAAAACACGTGTTTCCTTGAAACATACCCAATGATTAATCTCTCACTTACATCTGTGTAAAGTTATAAACTACATTGTGACAGGCTATGCTAATTAGTTTTATTTAGCAGCAGATATTGCCACTACAATGTCAACGGGTAACAGAAAGATATCGTAGGAAGTAGGAACAAATTAGTTCCATTAGTTAAGATAATTAGTACCAGTATAACTCTACCACCAGTATACTTCTACACATAAGAAAAGTACCTACAGGGTTTCGTCACTGGTCGATAAAAGGTGTAAGGTCCAATGTTTCTCTTTATGCACGATTTCGTGCCAATGATTGAGCTTTAAACTTTGGCCCAGCTATATGTAAATACAATCAAGAGGTGCGTATTAAGCCTTAGATGTTGACCTTGTCAATAAGCAGATTTAGCTAGCAGAAATAAAGGCTAAAAATGTAGTTTCTTTTTTTAAACAACATGTTTTTGAAATCACTGTTGATATTTCTCTATAACAGGCAACGGTTAATGACAGACGATTTTTTGTCCGAAGAGGAATAACTTTTTAGAACTATTCCAATTGTTTTATAATTTATGTTTTCCTATTAAGTACAAAAAAGAAAATTACTAATGAATCCAAATTGGATAACACCTGGTATTAGACGGTGTAGCCAAATAAAAAGACAGTTGTTGTGGCATCAAAGATTAAATCCATCTAAGATAACTGTGAGGTAAATTAAAAATTATTCAAGCAGACTTAAGAAAATTATATAATTAACACAATTGGCAAAGAATAATTTTAAAATGAAGACAACATATAATAAATCGAAGATGACGTGGAAAATAATAAATGAAAATAGAAGTAACTCTCTACCAGAGTATATAAAAGAAATACATTATGACGGAGTTACATTCACTACACCCAAAGACATAGCAAATATCTTTAACGACTACTTCATAAGCCAAGCAGAAAAACTTTCTACTGCTTCGACACAACTGACCACTGATAATAAAAAAAATTACTTTGCACAGTCATTGTCTTTAGCTCCTATCATACCAGATAAAGTAAATATAATTATAAAATACTTAAAAAATGAAAACAGTGTAGGATACGACGATATTTCAACAAAGGTTCCAAAGTATGTTTCAGAAATAACATCAGATCCTCTCAGCTACTTACATAATTAATGTAAGTTTTAAGTCTGGAACCTACCCTGATAAACTTAAACCTACTGTCATAAAACCTTTATTTAAAAAGCTCTTATTCCGGTAATATCCAAGATATTCGAAAAATGGATTTATAGGTCCATAGACGGATACCTCAACAAACATAATATACTTGTGAAAGAACAAAAAAATGTGCGAGTCGGACTCGCGCATGAAGGGTTCCGTACCATTATCGCAGAAAACGGCAAAAAAATCACATTTGTTGTATGGGAGCCCCAATTAAATATTTATTTTATTGTATTTGTTGTTATAGCGGCAACAGAAATACATCATCTGTGAAAATTTCAACTGTCTAGCTATCACGGTTCATGAGATACAGCCTGGTGACAGACGGACAGAAAGACAGACGGATCGTGGAGTCTTAGTAATAGGGTCCCGTTTTTACACTTTGGGTACGGAACCCTAAAAAGAGTTAGGAAAGATCATTAAATAAATATGGCAATATATGACTTTCTTCATGTTATCATAGCTAGCATGAATGAGAGTCCGAATATCAGCAATATACATGGATATGACCATCATGACTTGGTCAACCATGATATACTGCTGAACAAGTTAAATGCGTATGGGATACGGGAAAATGTTTTATCACTAATAAATTATTACTTAAAAAAATTAACACAACGTACAGAAATAAGTCGGATTTGTAAATTATATAAAACCTTTATAAAATACGTATCTAAAGAACGAAAAATATCTTATGGAGTGCCCCAAGGCAGTGTGCTAGGGCCTTTTATTATATAAATGACCTTCCCCAGAATATACCCTATCCTATGACATTGTTGGCCGACGACAGTACTATCACTTCTAAACTTGACAAAAATAATAGACTTTGAAGCTGACATAATCAATGCATTACAAGCGGTTAACTGGCTAGAACATAACAACTTAATTATAAATTTGAAGAAAACAAAAAATATAAAATTAGAAAACAAAGAATTTTCGTCAAAGAGTAGCTAATTTGGAACTAAATGTAAGCTTTAATAATGGAAAAATTGAAGAAGTTGCTAATACAAAATTGATAATCAACTTAATTGGAAGCAAGATACCTGAATATTAATTTAAAAAGATTGTAAATTTGCCTATAAAATATAGGCAAATTTTCAATTTTTTTAAATATGTATATATTATGTATAAACTAAAGAAAGTAGTCAATCAAGCAGCGGCAGTCACTCCATATTATGGATATGTCGATTCTATACTGCGCTACTGAATCATGTTTTGGGGTAACTACTGTAATGAGGAAATCGCAAAAAAAGATGTATTAGAGCTATTACCGGTATCAAAATAAAAAAATGATAGCTGCAAACCTTATTTTATATTGTTAAAAATAATGACTTTACCTTGCTTGTAACATACTTGAGACTGCTTTATTTGTAAAAAAGAACATGCATCTATTCAGAAAAGCATCTGCACATCGCTATAAAATGATTAGACAAGTATATAGACATGAATTTTGCGTTCGACCATCAAAGACTGCCTTGATGCAAATTATACTTTGCATGGCCCCAAAAATATTTAATAAATTACCAAATGGAATTAAGGACTAACTATTACTCAATAGAAAACAAATTAAGATATCTATTATTGGAAAAGATTTACTATACTATTTACGAATTCCTTAATGATAAAATTGTAAGTTATTTGATATTGATATTTATTTAATTTTGACATTGTATTATTATCTTTATTTCCATAATTATTTATATGTATACTCAATTGTTAATGTTTCGCTTGTTTTTCTGTCTTAAGTTATGTTGTGTTTCGTTGTAATTATTTTATTTTAATATGTTGATTATTCTTTTTTATGATAATTACTAACCATATTATTAATTAATAAGATCTCATGTAAAATGAACCAAAAAACCACACTAATAAATGAATTTTGAGGAAATCAAACTGCGCATTTCGTAGGCAACGGTTAATGACAAGATTTGTCCGAAGATGAAAATCAAACGAAGCATTTTGTAGTCTTTTTCAACTTATAAACTCCATAAACCTATGTAAAAATGTTAAAAATCTGCCAATTTCACTAAATTTGACTCTTCATTTCCAATTCCAGGTCTATCACATGCGACTGAAACCGACATGTCAGCAGTGCGCCACGTATGCGAGTGCGTGTCTCGGCGCGCAGCCCACCTGGTGTCGGCCGGCATCGCCTGCCTGCTCAACAAGATGAACGAGCCCCGCGTCACCGTCGGCATCGACGGCTCCGTCTACCGTTTCCACCCACACTTCCACACGCTAATGTGCGAAAAGATCACGCAGCTTGTGCGGCCTGGCATACAGGTATGTTCACAACCTTCTTCTTACAAAAGGCCAAAGACCATGTCTACTGTTTTTGCTCAATTTATTGCGATTCTATGCAGAACGGCTTCCAACATCTCTTTCGCGAACGTTCCATTTAGTTGTTTATTCTTGGTGTATTTTACTTAATAGTCAGTAGGTATGCCGAAATATATCTTATATCATCTTGATAACTCTCATTCATAACTCAACGTTATGCTTGGGTCTCTACTTGTTTGTCCTACCCTCTGCCCGGTTTAGCTGGGGTTCGGGTCTTCTTGTTGTATACAGGGAAGAGCTCTGTACTTGGTTGTCCAAGTGCTCTGGTTATCTCTCTAGACCTATTTCTCCGTGGCGGGCGGTTGACCCCTTCCTCGTAATCGGTCGGGGGTATTTTGATTCAACGCATTTGAGATGATAATCAGAGAAACCGTTGCAATTTGCAGGTCTCAGAATAGAAATTTTCTTTCAACCTGTTATGCATTTCGTACTTTAATACAACCGGAACTGTGAAGGTTGCCAAACGTCTGTCTCTGTGACGTCAATGTTTATAATTCTGTGATTTTTTATTGGAATCTAATCAAATCAAATACCACGTTAAAAGCTAAACGTTATCGGGAAAATATCCGGGACACCAGAACCAGCCCACACGAAATTTGCGTAAATAAAGCTTTATAGATAACACCATTATCTCTTTTTAGTATAATCAAGCAGAGTATGACGTACCTATTAGTTTTGTCTGTGCTCTAGATTAGCTTCATTATTTTCTTACAGCGTCCAAATTCCAAACTGATAACTGTTATTATTGTAGAATATTATTTGGTTAGTGCTGATACTATACCTATTGCCGAAGAGGGCAACGACTCACAATCTTAATAAAACAAACGACACACCCACCTCAACGAATAAGGTCACTTGTGTAGGTATCTTCAGCAATCATAGTATAATAGAAACATGTTCATTATTATTAAATTCATTGCACTATAGTTATGTTGTCTTTACCTATAATTATATTTATTGAGAAAATGGAAAATTGTATTGCATGTAAGTACCGTAGGTGTAGTCCCCGGCATGTAACGTGGCAAGGTTTTGGTGTAGTGGGATAAGTTCGCGCATAGTACGCGAAATGACCAACCACCATATAGAGCGAACGGGACGTGGAAGTTAGTCGATCCTTGTTTCAACTGACCAACCAATCGCGCGCTCGGATTGGTGCTAAACGTTCCACGTTCCGCTTGGTAACCAAAGAGACCTAAAAAACGACTTGTGCGCATCTAACGACTCTTGCCAAGTTACGTACCGAAAACCTGTATATAAATACAATATCTACGAGCTTCTAACAACATAACTCGGCGACACGACGCACGATATAGTGCAATAACAACCTGCAGTTATGCACATAATATAGAGAGCGTTTGAAATAAAATTCTCATAAAGACACACCCTCAAAGTAGCGATTGTGCGCCGTAATCACAATAGCTGAATTACACAGCTATACCGGAAATTTAATCCTCCGTGAAAATTCTAATCATTTCAATACTAAACGCTTATTTGATTATAATTAGGGATTTATACAGCGCAACACAATTGCGACATTATATTATGTGATTACATCGTTTTCATATATGGGTGACCACTCATTCCACCTAATCTAACAGATTCTTGATAATGATGATAGTGGAACAATCACTGGCATGACTTTGCATAACGTGACAGAAATTAGACAGTCATCGTTACTCTCGAGATGATATGAATAAAGTAATCTGACGCACTAACATATCGCAAAAAAGGACAGCAAGCCTCTCTCAAAAAATTTCGCATTATCAGAATAAATAGGAACTAAATTTTTATTCGGACGTTAAGAAACGAAAATTTTTCTGAGGCTTAAATTGGACCAATTTAATTCGGCTGACATAGGAGGTCAAATTTCTGGTATCAGTCAGATCCGTCCCCAGACCTTCACTATTAACCTTCATTATTTTGGCAGCTATTCCTGTCTGTAAACTACGTGTATCTAAAATATATTACACATATACATATACTTTCGTTTTTTTTTCTCAAAAATGTATAAATTGTATTACAGTTTGACCTGATGCTGTCAGAAGACGGTAGTGGACGCGGCGCAGCCCTCGTCGCTGCCGTGGCCTGCCGTCAGAGCAGTACGGTCGCGTAGGCTTCCCCACTCGTCCCACACCTCACTCGGCGATCTCTCCGGCGCGCGGCGACGCAACTCTGAGCCTTCGCATGTAAGCCGCCTAAGCAAACAATAGACACTACAGTGAATTTCCTAAATAGCAATATATTTTTAAAATTACTTACACCTGTTGATATTTATTTACCGTTCAATATCGAAGAGATCAATCACTGTAAGTGTGAATCACTAATAAATAAAATCGTTTTAAGCTGCAGCCTGATTGCGTAAGTAAATTCGGCAAGGCAAAGGGTTTGACCGCCATCAATCGTCCAACCACATGCGAGATGAAAGCCGCGAACTGGATTTCCATCTATGTGATTGGTCAATTGATAACGTTCAAACCGATTACCTTGCCGAATTCAGTTGCGCAATTAGGCCGCTGGTCTTACAGTTTCACAATTAAATTCACATTTGTGTGCTATAAATGTGAATTAAATTGAGAAACTGTAAGAAGCAGAATACAGCCGTATAAAAAGGATCATAAATAGGCATAAGGCCAAGCCGGCGGCTGTTTTAGCACGTTTGAATAATTATATAATGTAATTTAATATTAATGCCGCTGTGTGCTAGGATCCGACGGCTTTCATGCATTCGCTCTCTGTTGAAACAATAGTGAAATTCATGGAAATTGAAGAATCAAAAAATTCTGTCCTAATCTTGTGGCATGTTAGACACTAAGATTCAATATTATGCCCAACATGTTTACTTAATTTTACTTAAATGCGATTTGTTTGTACTTATAAAGATGACTTAAATCTAGTCATGATATTAAAAGTTGGCCTTTATGAAATTCTATTTATGTCTTTATCAGTGTTTGTATATTTTAAGCTCTTTTAAACTTTTTGTTTGTTAAATAAAAAGCATAAGACTGATTTAAAGATGCGATCATTATCATCGACGTAATTAGTCAACAAAATTACAACTGATCTTAGTGTCAATCGGAATCAGCTGTCATTAAGCATTTCCTTGCCAGCACACAGTAATGGCTCAGAATTCTCTTCAGTGACTTGTGTTATATTAGCAATAAGTAGTTATATAGTAATGTATATTTTATCGGAGAGAAAGCTCTTATATTGTTAAGTAGGTATGTAATTTTATATACTAATAGCAACTGTTGAAAAAGTAAATTAGTATGATGATATTATAAATTACTTAATAACTGAACACTTAATGCGAAGTACTTCTTTAGATGCATTGTTTATTAATACAAATGTTTTATAATGCGACCACGTCGACTGATGTATTTTAAATAAATGATGTACTTATTTGGTTTTTATAAATACAGCATACATACAAAATATTATAATATCACACGCATGTTCAGACCAAAATAATATTCATATCTAATACTATTTTAATGGGGTCAACAGATTTCAGCGACTTTTCCCGTTATTTATTTTTGTTCATACTAAATTAAGATTTTCGGTGAGAATCTCAAAACAATGTATGCTGTAGGTATACATCAATTAAAACACATGTAATACCATCATTCAATCAGGATATTGATCATCGATAAAAAATACTTTAAATAGATTACAAATTTACATACAATTAAATCAATCTATTCATAAACTTAATTATGATAATTCTGGTAGTCAAATATTGAGCTCTATAGATTTTACATTGGATCAATGAAATTAAAGAAGTTGCATAAGTGTTTTGATATTTTACTGTGATAGAACTAGGACTAGTTCAAGTATATAATTTTCTGCAAATGTTTTGTCAGCAAAATGTATGTATATTCAGCACCTAATACTGATTATGTGCCTATAAATTGTTCTGTTCATATAATATCAGTCAACAATAGTAAAATGTAATTTAAACAAAAGCAGTGTTATTGAAAACTATTTATATCAATTATAATCGGGTTCATGGTTTTACGACATACATAAAACTTTATATAAATAAATAAGTCACACCCAATTATAGTTCCTAGATTCATTATATAGGTGCATTTTAATTTATGTATGTGTTCTGTTGTTACATATGTGTACCGCACGCTGTAACGAACACTGTTAGATTTATTTATAAGTAACAATGGTGGATTAAGTGTACAGTGTTAGATTTTATTAAGTACATTATTATTTAGTTGATACTAATATTTAATTAAAACACGCCAAGCTTGTGAATTTCACAGAGCTTCAAAGTTACAGATTTAATTTGACATCAAATTATGGATGGAGTTTAAAAGTACAAGTAAATTTTTAACATATGTATTTATATAACTTAAACATGTAAGCGACAAATATGTATTGCTAATAAAACTGTTTGAATTTTGCAATGCTCTATTCAGTTATTTATTATTCTGAAAAGAATACATTCTAATAAAATACAATTTGTTCAAATGCTTTGCTCAAATGAAATGTATTGAAAATTACTGAATTTGCAATAAGTTATTAACCTCATTTGATTCCTTTTATTTTTTGTGAACTTAGATGCATTACTCAGAGATATGGAAACTTTCTGCATCAAATAACAAATTACCACATTCCACTTGTATCTGGAGGGTCATAAATGTGTTGATTTTATTACTACCCGCAGAAAATGTACATATCAATTTCAATAAGCCAAAAATATCAGAAAGGCGTATTATTTATGTTTAGAAATAATTATTTCCCAAATGTAAATAATATTATAGTTTGTGACATTGTTATGGTATGTATTTTGGAGCTAATTTTTTAAATATTAATTTTGAAAATTATTTTCATGCTTTGTAGAGAATTATTGTAATTAATCGAATTATGTTTGAACCCGTTTAAGGTAGTAATCAAATTCATTATGTACGCGCTCTTATGGCATAGGAGCTCCTAGAAATGTTATTATTTCAGAAATAAATTTGTATAAAATCTAATGTGTTGTTTTTACAATTGTTTATGCGTGCTTTTCCTTTCCATTCGTCCACACAGGGTATAATTCTCATCAAACTTCTTGGCCGCACTGAAGTTGGCTACAACAGCTGAGCAGTAGTAAATCTCATACAAAAACAGCACCGTTTCGTGCCTTGCTATGCATCAGAAAGCCAACTTCAGGGCGGCCCAGAAGATTGGCGAGCACTAAATCCGGCTAACGACTGTTCTAATTAAATACAGAGCTATTCGTTGTTCCCAGGATAAAGTTTTTCATATTCATAAGTACCGTGTTCTGCAAAAGTTAGAACCGATCGACTTACCGTGAAAGCAAAGTTTAGGTCAGATCAGAATATCACAGATTTATTTTAGAGGACTTCCCTCTGCCAAACTATTCTATCAATGATGAAGCAAACTGGACCTAACCCTAACGTCACTCAAACAGGAAATTAGTTAAAATCTGTAGTAAATTGACAGGTACTTACCGCAAAAGCATTCAGATTAACAAATGGCCCCCAAGTACGAGGTTCTTCATCACTGGATTATTGAATACCTAGGTACTGCTTTACCGGGGCGGACAAATTAACGAAAGAGCGTAACTGATATAATATTCACAACGGATCTTTGTAACTCTGAATTGGCTGCAAGACCCTGCGCAGTAGCTATTTTTGTGTCAATATTGAAAGTGAAGATAGCATTGTATTAATGTCTCTTTCACTCGCTTACGTTTGTCGCATCATCTTAACTCGCTTACTCTATGCAGTATACTCGATGACAAACTTTTTCTTGCGCAACGGTTGACAGAGCCAACTTCAGAGATACAAAGATCCGCTGTGAATATTATACTCATTTGCAACTGTTTAAATGAAAATACCTATCAGAGACGGGTGCAAATATTTTTAGCTCACATTGCACGCACGTGTCCCCCATTCCCGCTTTTCTGCGTAAATCGTATGAAAGGTCTCGCCGAGACGGCGGAATTAAGAATTTTTTGTAAAATTTATTTTGCCAATACGTGATGCTTACTTCGCCACTGAAATTCCAACTTACCGACCTTAATTTTGCGATTTTGCCTCACTCCTAAGCTGTATAAAAAATGAAGCCTCAAGAAAAGATCTGGAAGTAAAACGTTATTGATAAAGGCGCGCGAAAGGCCAAATTTTGAATGTAAGAGTAGAGGTTTAAATTGTACACTTCAGTAATTCATTATCATACCGTATCAACCCGATAGACTTATTACACGCTCGAAGCAGGCAATTACAAAAATCTAAAAATCCCGACTGCTTAAAGAGCGAACTAAACAAGAAGAAAATCATGCTGTGCAGTCGGAGGATTCGTGAGCTGGCCGACCAAATGTATCCTCCGACTGCACTGCAAGACAAAAACTGCAGTGGAGCCCGTTCAAAAATACGCTCAATTATCCGAAGAGTTTTTAAATAAAACCAAATAACGAGATATAACTAGTTTATCTCATCACAGTATATCTCAACCTGACATACAAAGATGTGTGCAGCGAAATAACATAATAATTACAGTAGGTAAGATGTGTTAGCATGCTATTAATAATTAATTTAAAATCACATTGATAATCATAGCTATTCATAGATTTGTTATATATAATCAGTAATCAGATCGTTTCATCTTCCACATCTCTTATATGAAGCACAATTAAATTGCCTTCATATACTTTTGATACTTACACATAGGGTACTTATAACAATAATATAATTAAAAAGTGAGACCGCAAATAAACATAGGTAGGTAGGTGAAGTCATTATCTGCCTGCAGATCATGCATTCTATAAAACCAAAGATAAGTTATTTTAAACATGGCAGGCACAATCAGATGGACTTCTTGCAGGTTTCTTGGGCGTGTTAAGTCTTTTCGAAGTGCCAGTACCATATTGAATGCCTGATCCTATCCTCTCTGGGTCTAATTCTCCTGTTTCAATTTTAGCCAAAATAGTTTTTGAGCATTTTAAGAATGCTTCTTCTACATTCTCTCCTGTTTTAGCACTGGTCTCAAGGAACATCAGTTCTGAAAAAATAATAATTATAGAGAAGTTAGAATAAAAATGTGTCAATTTTTTTAAATTAAGGCTCATTGAATTATGCCTACCATTTTCTTGGGCGAATTGACTAGCTTCTGTGAACGTGACTTCTCTTGATTCTTCCATATCCTTTTTGTTTCCCACAAGTAAGATCACAATATTTGGGCTTGCTAGTGTCCTGGCATCCCGAAGCCAATTTGAGAGTGCATTAAATGAGTCCCGAGATGTGATGTCGTAAACTAGCAAGGCTCCTGCAGCTCCACGATAATAGGAACGGGTGACTGAACGAAACCTTTCTTGTCCTGCAGTGTCCCATATCTGTAGTTTAGTAGACTTTCCGCCTATGTTTACAATTTTAGATCCAAACTCAACTCCGATTGTGTGACATCTGTCTTCTTTAACTGCAAAATTAGAAACAATAAAATGACTATAACCGATTTTCTATCATTAGAGGGAATAATACATAAGACAATGTGTGGTAAGTTTTTAATGAATATAGTTCAGTTCTTCAACTTCTCTCTTAATAAAAATGTTTAGTTGAACCTTTCTTGTTGGAGCTTTCAATTTGCTTTGTGCTTAAAGTTGCATCAGGAACTAAAACTTATAATTATAGTTCTCGCCAAACTTCTTGGACACCCTGTAGTTGGCTTGCCGATGCGCAAGGCGCGGTGCGGTGCTGTTTTTGTATGAGATTTACTACTGTGCAACCATTGTAGCCAACTTACTTAAATATGTGATGTTACAAATTACAGTAACATGTCCCTTAACACATTTTGAAAAAATATAAACTAAAACTACCATCTGTAATTTAGTACGGGGAAAAGTAACTTACTGTAAAAGTGATTTAGATGATTGTGATAATAATATGTGACTTAGGTTCAAGTTTTTTTTTGTTGTTTAATGGATAAAAACCAAAAAACCGGCCAAGGGCGAGTCGGACTCGCGCACGAAAGGTTCCGTACCATTATCGCAAAAAACGGCATAAAATCACGTTTGTTGACAGACAGACGGACTGTGGAGTCTTAGTACTAGGCTCCCGTTTTTACCCTTTGGGTGCGGTAACCCTAAAAATCGTAGTATATCCTCCTGTCCATAGATGTCTATCCTGTCCATATATTTATACATTTCTAGGGGGTGAGGTTTCTTTGCAACTGTATGTACACTGTTAAAAATTATAGTGGCAAAAATAAATCTTAGACCTAGGTTTGACTGTACTGTTTTTCATATTCATAGTACTAGTTTATTTATTTGGCCCAAAATAGTCCTGATAAGAGTCCCTTCTTTTCAGGATAATGAAAACGATCAAGATCTGTTATTTTATGTTCAATAACAGTACCAATGTCATTGAAATGCATAGGCTTGCTGCATTAGGTATACTGCAAAACGTTACCTAGTATGCTTAGTCCCAGTTATTTGATTCATACTTAGTTAACGAAACCAATGGTTAAATATGCTAACCATCCTGTTGAACTGCGACTGTTGATAATTAAAAGCGTTTTACCGAAATTTTAAACATAATCCAAACTAAAGCATGAATTCCAAAATTTCATAGTTTCGAAATTTCGGACCATATTTGCCTGCTTATTAATTTCGAAATTGACACCCCTAAATTTCGAAATTTCGAAACTAATTTATTCAAATATTAAGTTATTTTTCTGTTTAAAATGACGTAACTCATGAAACTAAAAAGTGGATCATCTGAAAATGAGTCTGAATTCGAATCTAAAGCCAAAGAGAACGTATGATGAGCGATAAGATAATGCTGAGGGCGGGTTCACATTGGGTCGGACCGACAGTTTTACCGGAACAACAAAGTCCATTTGCTGACATTTGACATGACAATTTGCTTCCGAAAGCAAATTGGCAAATCTTCCACGATCCCACTCGGTGGCCTCCTTCTGGAACATCACGATCTCATAGAAGGAGGCCATTTCCTTCCAGAATAGCCCTCACTAGTAGTGGCAGAGACAGTTCTAACACGGTCCTGGCAAACAAGACCCGCCACTCAGAGGCCTCATAGGGCATTCCTCAAGAATGTGCTATACAGAATCTAAGTCACCTCCACAGTTTGGCAATTTGCTGTGGCCTCTCGCCCAATCCTATTCAGGTACTTTTCGTAGCAACCGTGCCCGGTTAGTACTGAGTGATCCTGTAGGATATGCACTCCCCTCTTTTCAGCCAGTCATGTGTTATTCGAATAGCCATTTTCCACTGCAGGCAGATTTTAGTCCTGCAGCCTCGGACACCTAACAGTCGTTTTAACCAAACAGGCGCTCCATAAATTACCCCACGAATTTCGATAGATCGCACTACATCCGCGTAGAGATGGCGAGCTTTTGCTCAGGTCCTCCGAGAATGGCCACTAGCATATGCAAAGCACCCACTGGCCTACAAACGCGGGGGACCAGGCGCTCGATATGCTATTCGAAGCCCCACCGTCCATGGTTAGGCCAAGATACTGGACTTGCGCATCTCCAACTGTCACTAACGAGCTGGGTGACTCTCTGCTCCTCTGCAGTTTATATATCTATAGCGCCTCAGCTTTATGATACGTTGTCTGTAAACCCGGCTCGCGGAACGACGGCGCCGCCGAATAAACGACTCTTGCCACTCGGAGCTCGGAATAGCTGGATGGTATCCCCCAGTAGTGGTGGCGGCGAATTAGTGTAATTTTTGTAAACTTTATTTGAATATAAAAAACATTGCTCCTAGGTTCCATTACATTTGGAACCCCAGTTTCGAAATTTCAAATCTGAGGAGCCCAATTTCGTAGAGACCAATTAAAAATAAATGATGGATGCGCTTACACAAAACACACGAAGGGTCTTCAGATACGCCTTATACAACTAACCCAAGGGTTGCGTCTCAAGATGCGCCTAAGCGACAACCGCCTAAGGCTGCGTCTTCAGATGCACCTAACAAACACAAACGCTCGACTGCGTTCAAGGATGCGATGAGGAAAGCAACCGCAAGGGATGCACCACAACAGGTTGCGTCCCAAGCATCCCCAACCTCATCTGCGTCCATGGATACGCCACCTAACACTCCCCTGACCGAAAAGCCAAGGACAGTTCTCGCTCAAGGCGACTCGAGGAGCACTGCAAATGTACATGCGCCCGAAACACGGGTTGCGTCAACGGCTGCGGTCTTCGAGAGGGACCTGACGAATCTAGCCGAAGCCCCACTGGCAGGAACATCTAACGCCATAATAAACAGTTTCCAACAGAAAGACGTTCGTACGAGTTGTTATTGAATTGTGTGTAAAATAAATTTTTTTTGGAATTGTGCATAAAAATTGTACCTATGTTCTTGTTTAATCAATTCTCCTAAGCAAAAAATTAGGGAATATTGGGCCCTTAATTCAATGATTATTAGAACGGAGCATTGATGCCAATAGATGGCGGGGTTTTAAATTTCTGAGGCATTCCACTCGATTGTTTAAATTTGTATTTTGGTGCAATGAAACTGTAAAAACTATAAAACTTTGACTCGCAAGTCACTGCTAACACCATCTTTCTATCGCCATAAAAATGAACCGAATGCGAACGATGTACAAAAAATAATCGGTTTAATCAGACAAAAAGCGCTAGTTACGTCGGTGCGGTTTCTTTGTATGGGACGAGGCATCTGCATGCTAGAATTATATTAACTTTGTCAGCATGAAGAAATCCTCTGAACAGTGAGGTCGCTCCATGAAGCCCCCAGGAAGCTTCTCTGTTTTTGGATGGAGCTAGACTGGCTATGTTAGCCAGTACCCTCATGCTCAATGGACCTAATGGGAATCTAAGTGTAGAAACGGGAGTCCCTACTACTATATTTAACCTTTGGTGGAGTTACTACAGATAAAAAAACTGGGCCTTAATTGACATAACTATATTTCATAAATTAACTTTAAACCTAACATCAACTATAGTAGGAGAATGGGCACAATACTAAACGAAGGAAATAATTGTTATTATGTTCTATGCAATTCCATTATGTTTACATGAAAGTAATTTTTTTCCTAAATGGATTGCAGTGAAATGTTCATAGTAAAATTTGTTCATAAGTGGGTTGAGTATTCAGCTATTAACAAAAAATGCTGTGTCGCAGGGTACCAATACATTTTGAATATTGGATTTACAACATATTTTGACTACTACTACTTTATTTTTACTTGACAAAGATTATTAATGTGGATAAAAGTACGCATTTATGGTAGTATTGGAACATTACGCACCAAACCATATGAACCAAGTTCATGATGCATAATTCATTTTCTAGTATGAGTATGGTTATTAGTTCAAGCATTTCTTAAGATTTTTTATTGCTAATGCTAATAAGCTATTATCACAATACATTATCTACTCTGTTGTTATATCTACTTACATTTGTTTCCAATAAAATTGTTGAGAAGACTCGACTTTCCTGTACCAGCGCTCCCAATTACCAGAAATTTGAATAGATATTCTGTAATATAAAGAGGGAAGTAGTTACAAAATCTATTTTTACTTACATAAAATTACAAACAAGATAGTAACAACAAAGATACCAATAACATACCGTAGGATTCAGACATCGTGGTTCATACGGCAATAAACAAAATTATATTTACGTTCTAGTAAACACTTAACACAACCTTATAATTTACACAATTTTTAACCGAACTCTTAACAACTACTTTTTATTAACTGCAAAATTTCAATTTTAATTTTGCTTTCACAATATATTTTCTATTTGCTATTTTTACATGAATGAATGAAATGAATGAATGAATCAAGAATGAATGTCTGTATTGACTGTACCATAAACATGTCCACAGAAAAATAATAGGATAAAAGGGGTAACGGTGGTACGACACTTAAGAGGAACCACAGTTACGTGTCGTGGCGTGGCGTGGCGCCTTCTGACGCAGTTGATTGGCTATAATACTCGTTGTGTTATGACGTAGACTGAAACAGAGTCGTTTGATTGGTTGATGCCACGCCACGCCACGCCACGACACGAAAGTGTGGTTCCGTCTTAAGGCGGAAACACATTTGCGTGGCGTGTCGTGGCGTGTTACGCCAGAAGCCTATCGGTTTCATACATTTAGTATGGTAAGAGGCACATTTGAGTGTCGTGGCGCAGCGTGGCGCGTTCTGGCGTGGTGCAGACTGCCCGCGACCGATTGCGCCAGATCGGTAGTGGGGGCTATGGCGCGACACGACACGCCAGGCAAATGTGTTTCTACACCGCGTGGCTGGCTCGTGGCGCGCCATTCAACCAAAGATTACTATTATAATTATTATATACTCATTCAACGAAGCGAACTCGTAGCGGACGCTTGTATGCTGCGTGTTGAAAATGACCGACGAGTTTATTGAACTTGTACGTCAAAATACAGTTTTGTATGACACAAGTCTAGGGAGTATAAAGATCATTTGATAAGTACCTTAATGTGTAAGTTCATAGAATAGCGCAAGGTACTCTTTCCTTGCATTCATTGTGTCGGCGACGAAACCCCATCTACAAGCTGAATAGGTAAAACAACGAAGTTCATACAATTCCTACTCATGCAAGTACCTTATGTACATATGTAAAAAACTGTACATAAAGTGTTATTTAAGTACATCTAATAAGATTTAAACTAGTAATAAGATAACTAAACAGATTGCAAGCAAATGACGAAGTACTTTTATGTGATAATTATTTCTTGTTAGATAGGTACCAATTAGAGTGTTGTAATTGTTTTGTTTTATGTCCAATTAGCATGTACAATCATAAAAAATCCTAATTTGAACATTAAAAGTTGATATAAATAGTTATTTTAAGAATACAAGTTAATAATTGCGCGAGGAACTTGAAAACATGATTTTTTGTTTGTGGAGATTTTTGATGAGGTTACGTAGGTACTATCATCTTTTGCAAGAAAAAAACGATATCGATCAAACGCTTTATGTCATAAAAGTCGGCATTACCTGCAGTGTAGGTATGGTAGGTCCTACACAATCGTTTGCTAATCGCTCGCTGTTTGTCAAATACACTTATTTAAACAAAAACCGCCAACAACTCTAAAACTTCTGTTTGGAAGAGCAATTATAGCGCAAAGATTGCTATCGTTTTGCTCTTGCAAAAGATACGTATTATGCTTGCCAGTCGTTTTGGCCCTAAAGTAACCCAAACGCATGCGTATCAATAATGAAGTACTTAGCTCATTTACCAAACTTTGTTTTGAAGAACCAAGACTTAATAGAGACTTCAAGTTGAATATAAAAGTAATATTTCGCTCTCGTCAACTGGCTATCTATCTACCTACCACTACCTACCTACCCTACTTACTTGACCTACCCTTACTACCCTACCCTACAAACAACCAAACTCTTCAGCATTATAATATTAGTATATGATGTTGATAAAACTCCTTCGCAAATGAACAAATTTGATTAGGTACCATAAAAAAAGGTTATAGTGAATCAATCTTAAAAGATGGATGCTCGGAAGCTCTCAAAAAGGAATATTTTTTCCCGTTTTGCAACTTTATTCATTTATGCTCCGCTACTATTGGTCGTAGCGTGATGTGATATATATAGCCTACACCTTCAACGATAAATGGAATATCCAACAAAAAATGATTTTTCTATTCCAACTTTTTCTATTCGAACAGTTCAGCTTTATAATATTAGTGTAGTCTAGACTAGAACTACGCCCGTGACTTCGTTCGCGTGATCCGTATTTTATCCTACAGATGACTTTTTTAGTTCACCCCCTTAAAGGTTGAATTTTTAAAAATTCCTTCTTAGTGCTCCCCAAAATCATAAAAAGAAGAAGATCTTTAACACCCCCTAAATAGTCTTTTAGGAGTAGTTTTGAAAACTTAATAATGAAAACCTTTACTATTTACTAAGTTTAGTATTTATCCCAAGTTCTAATTATATAAGCCCAACAAACCACCTTTTCACCTCCTTAGGGGTAGAATTTCCTTATTTCATATTTTTTTACATGATTTTTTATCAACCAAAAGCGTAAATCTTTAATTTCACGTGTACAACTTACAAACTGCAGAAATTTCATACAAACTTTCTACCCCCTTTTTATCCCCTTACGGGTGGAATTTCTAAAAATCCTTTCTTAGTGCGCACTTACGTCACTTGAGGACCCTGCAAAATTTTATCTTTTTACGTCAAGTGGCTTTCGATATTTCGTGATAGGTGAATGAGTGACCTTTCGCTTTTATATATATAGATAGATAGATTATAGATTATTTCATTATAGCGGGCATGCAACACTTGTGACGGTCACTTCACAACTTGCCAAAAATCGACCGACTAGTATAATAGTGTAATAAGCGGCTCCCTAGTTTATGGCCACGACCACCCTTTCCACAGAGGCCTGAATACCGTGTAGTGTAATACCACATTAAGGTTACACTAGTCGATGATTCTTTCATACAAACGGAGTCTAGCGATTACTCCACTGTTTGACGATGTACGTTCAAAATAAAAAATGATTTCAGTTTGTCTCATCATTATCTAGTCCTGTATGGAAACAAAAAAGTAAAAATATAAAATATTTGAAAGTTATGAGCGTCGAAAGTTCCATATTTCAACACTAATTTTAACGCATCTTTGGGCGGAAATAAATACCATAAGAAGAAGGAAAATTGCAAAACGGCCCACATACAGGGATATATTAGTAGTTCAACAATGCAAATAATTTTATTTTGAAAATATACATTTAGTCGTTTTTCATGGTATCTAAACACCCAAAGGTCTGTTTTTATAATTTTTTTCGCTCGTTTTCGTCCTAAATCATCATCCATTTCGATACAAATTTGCAAAAGTGCTAATTCTTACGTGAACTAGCTTCTTACTGCTCATTACAGAATCTATCTCTTTCGCACGTGTTGTCGGATTAGATAGCATGCATTTTAATCTCCCGCACAAAATAGTTCATGCCGTCGACTAGGGGAACCTTAAGCGCTTAAGTCTTTATAAATGCTAAAGTTACCGATGTTAAATTTTGTGACATCCTATAATGCAGTTTTGTGTGCTTATGGACTGCCCATTGGCAATTCTTCGAGCTGTGTCGGTAAACCTGGTTCTCTTGCGGATCTCTACATTTCTGATTTGATCACGCAAGCGATGTTTCTTTGTAAAAAGATGTAAACAAGAAGAAAATCATGTGCAGTCGGAGGATACATATTCGCGAGCTGGCTGGCCAGAACCTTATGTATCCTCCGACATCTTTTTAGTTCACGCAGTCGGGTTTTAATTTTTATGGGTTCCGTCCCCAGAGGGTAAAAACGGGACCGTATTACTAAGACTCCGCGGCCCGTCTATCTGTCTGTCTGTCTGTCTGCCACCAGGCCAACAAAAAAAACTAAAAACAGAATAAAATAAATATTTAAGTGGGGTTGTATATTATACAAGTGATTTTTTTGCCGTTTTTTGCGATAATGGTACGGGACCCTTCGTGCGCGAGTTCGACTCGCACCTGGCCGGTTTTTTTTAAATTTAATTATTTAAATTACAATTTTTCAAATTACATTTAAACATATTAGTGTTATATATTTTTGATTTACATCTAAAAATCCTTTATTTTGATACCCCACTCGAAGGGATTGCAAGAAAAAAAAGCGGGGTCCCCACAGTATGGGTCCCAAAATTCACCATGTTTGTTTTTGTTTACGTACATAGTGGTCAAACGAGAGCCTATCGATGATAATAAAAAAAAAGACGTACGTCACTTATATTAGAACACCTTGGCGAACAAGATGCCCTGAAATTGGCTACAATGGCTGCGCAGTAGTAAATCTCATACAAAAACAGCACCGTTTCGTTCCTCGCGCATGCGGAAAGCCAACTTCAGGGGGGTGACTATTATAATAATAAGCTCTTAGAGTAAGGTTATTTTGATATCGCGTAAGTGACAGATGTATACCCGTACAAGTCATATAAATCTGTCCCTTACACACACTCGGCGGCCCAGAGGTTTGGCGAGAGTTACATCTAACGATGTCTTAATTATATACATCCACCTAGTGCTTTAGAAATATATGAGGTAATTAGCGAGAATGGTTGTTATTAACCAACTTTATATCGTTACTAGCTTCTGCCAGCGGGTTCGCCCGCGTGAATGTCGAAAATTATTCCAAGGTATTATACGCCCGGGCTAAAAAGCATCCTTTGTGCTATTCCAAACTATAATCTATCTGCTTGCCAAATATCATCCAGATCTGTCCAGCAGTTTGAGCGTGAAGAAGTAACAAACACACACACACACTAACTCAGAAACTTTCGCCTTTATAATATTAGTGTGATATATCCCAAACCATTATTTAAAATGAAAAAACCGGCCAAGTGCGTGTCGGGCCACACGCAGTAATACCTACTCGTAGGGTTCAATTTTAGGGGTAGTAGTAGTGTTAAAGTTGCAAAATAATGCGGACTAAGAAGGTTTTTTGTTGTTACATGAACATTGAAACGGATTCAGCGGCTCACAATGTCTAAATATCGGGCCACAGGGCGATGGTAACTGAAGAAGGAGATATAAAATCCAACATCGCAAGTGAAGTTAGAAAAATATTATCTATTTCAGTACCGCCGCGGCAAGCGTTTGTAATAAAGATTTATAACCAGCGTCGCTTAATAATTTGTATACTGCAGTATTGTCGTTACTGAGATAGTCTTCGTTAAAATCTCCAAATATTGACAAACCGAAAACAAATGTTTTAGTATTAGTATTTTCAAACAACATACTCAACTACCAAAAACTAAAATCAAATTATTCAATGATAGCAACAAACAACCAACGTAAAAAAGCTGCAATAAAGAATCTATATGAAGTAAGTCAATGGGGATGTGAACTGCCATTTTTTCACGATAGGTGGCGCATCGTCGCTATGGCTATTGAAAGCTGTCAAATCCATACGTTTTATAAATGATAAATGATTTTATTCTGTAAGTTGGTTTGTACACTTTTACATGACGATCATATTTTTTAAAACTAGATAAGGTTGGCGTTTCCTATCTGACTACTCCGAGAAGAAAGGCCGAAACAAACTCAGAGGTCACAGTCTCTTTTAAAGTCCAGACAAAATCTTGGTTAGATCATGTGAAGACCATGTAGACTGAAAAGATCTTTTGAGGAAAGAACCAGCCAGATTGAGTGGACCTGTCCAGTCAGTGCACGCATTTGTCAATAACCGTGCAGCTCAACTTAGAATTTAAGGAGCTCAACGATTCTACGAACAATACCAAAGTAAAGGACATACGGAGAGGCCGCATAAACTACTCAAATTGCCAGACCATGATTAAAAACTAACATAGATAAATAAAAATTAAAAACAAAAATAAAGTATGATCCACATAGCTTTCACATTCACAACAATTAAAATAAAATAAAATAATATAATACTGTAAAAGTAAATATATTCTTTTCAATGCAAGAAAAAAAAAAAAAAAAACAATATTCACGGTGCAAAATATAAAAAAAAAAACAAAATTAACTAATTGGCGCAGCTCAATCCCAAGCCTTTTTGTCCTCATCGTAATCTTTATTGGTATAAAACGCTGTCCGGCACAACTAACGTTTAATGAATGATTTGAATTTATTAAAGCGATTTATACGCCCCAATGTAAACGCAGTACTGGCCGGCAAGGCTCGGAACCGGTTTAAAAAATACCGGTTAGCACCGGTTTATTTCGGTTTTCCTCCGAACTTTTCTTAAGATCGTGAACGTTTTAAGAACTTTATTTTAACCAAAATTAACCGGTTTATTCGGCGAACGGCATGTCGGTAAACGTGTTGCAACTTGTATGGATGCCAATGCAATTCTTACTACTGAATAAAATCCAAGGTTCGGATACCGGTTAAATTTTCAAACCGTTATTATGTACTTGACGTAAAACCTTTTACATTAGGTTTCGTTCGCATATACCGGTTTTTTTAAACCGATATTTGGAAGAGTATTTATATAAAGGTTTTTTCGGATTAAACGGTTTAGAGCAATAAAAACCGGTTAATACGGACGCACAATAAAGAAACGACGCGCGCAGTTCAGATTTTATTCAGTAGTAAGAATTGCATTGACATCCATACAAGTTGCAACACGTTTACCGACATGCCGTTCGCCGAATAAACCGGTTAATTTTGGTTAAAATAAAGTTCTTAAAACGTTCACGATCTTAAGAAAAGTTCGGAGGAAAACCGAAAAAAACCGGTGCTAACCGGTATTTTTTAAACCGGTTCCGAGCCTTGATAAAATCTGAACTGCGCGCGTCGTTTCTTTATTGTGCGTCCGTATTAACCGGTTTTTATTGCTCTAAACCGTTTAATCCGAAAAAACCTTTATATAAATACTCTTCCAAATATCGGTTTAAAAAAACCGGTATATGCGAACGAAACCTAATGTAAAAGGTTTTACGTCAAGTACATAATAACGGTTTGAAAATTTAACCGGTATCCGAGCCTTGCTGGCCGGGCACCCGCTCGATGCCAAAGTATCAATATTGAACCACCTTTTGAACAGTTTTGTTTGCAAAATATTATTTTATTTACATATGCTATTTCAGTTATGAAGAAAATCCAGCCATCAATTTTACTGTGTAAAAATATTTTTAAACATTCAAGTCGTTTTGGAGGAGTATCCAAAAGTTGCGAAATATATCGTGTTGCTAATTATTTTTTTAATGCAAAACTATTTGTTATACGAAAACACTATTTTAATAAAATAATGTACATGAAACAATAATAAATATATATTTTTTTCAAACCATTTAACCTAGCCGTTACTAAGGAGTATGCTTTAGAAAGTTACCGTTTTTCAGCACTAAAGCGTATGTAGGCCCTTAAGACTTAGATCTTGTACATGGCTTGGAAGCTTGTTATAAAACCGTACACATTGACATCTAAACAAGCCACCTATTTTCTTGAGCCTTGTTGTAGGTACTACAAATTTGATTTTGTTCCTAGTATTTATGTTATTGGATATCACTGTATTGTTTGATGTCGGCGGCATTTCCCCACAACAGAATACCGTACGACATTACACTATGAAAATACCTACGAGGGCTGCACTAAAAGTATCGGGCATGGAATATTTCCACTGTTCCTGTCATATTAAAATCTTTTTAATTGAAAACTCCTTGGTTTTAAAAATCGAATACCATTTATTTATTTTAAAAAAGATTCTCGGTCTTGTCAGTCTTGTCACAAGGTTTTGTCAAACTTGTTTAGTCGTTGAGAAAATGGAATTGACTCGAGAAAATTCAAGAGCGATGATTTATTATGACTTTCGAAGTGGTTTAACACAAAAACAGTGTGTTGACCGGATGATTTCTGCATTTGGTGATGAAGCCTTCCAAAACCAATTTATCGCTGGTTTGCTGAATTTCAACGTGGACGTGTCAAGCTCAGAGATGATCCCCGTCAAGGTCGTCCAAAAAAACTGCAGTCACCCAAGAAAACGTTGATGCTGTGCGTAAGCTGATTGAGGAAGATCGACATGTGACATACCGCGAAATTCAGGCAACTTTAGACATTAGCGGGCCATCCACTAACGTTCATTTCTTCCGACTTGTCCCGTTGTGCAAACTGTACAGAAAAGCGATGGGATAAAATAAAACCATTGAAGCCACTAATTAAACCACAATCCTACGTTCTTTCCCCTGACTTTATCACAACACGCCAGTTCGACAGGAAAAACAATCCTTCAGTGACCATACCATAGACATATTAAATAGAATGGACTGGAAATACCTACGAAAAAAGGTGCCTACCTAAACCTTAAAATGGCACATAAAATGGCTGCCGATGCTATGGTTGTGTGAATCAAGGAACACACACACACTCACAAATCTCAATAATACAATAAGTAAACAACCATTTGACAGCAGGCCTACAACGAACACAAGCACAAAAATCGTAACATAATATGGCGGATACGGCACTTACCTACAACTGTCACTACGTCACAACTAAATGTTGCCATTATGAGCAACAACTAAAATATTGTTGTCTCTTTTGTCAAATACGATTACTACATTGGAAAGAATGAAACAACACGATGTTTCACATTCTGTATCGTATTTCACTCATATTTGTATAAGCTAATGTATGTATAGAACATCGCGGCGCCTCCATATTTTCCTATCTCAATGGACCATACACACGTTTAGGTACATTCCTGTCAGTGTGCATCTTGTCAGTCATACCGAGGGATTGCGTCTCTGTGGATGGTAATAATCCTATCATTTTATAAAGATTGTTGTCATTTAAAAGGAATGCTCGTCATTTTGAATTATCTTTATGGATTATTTTCATTTTGCAACAACATGTGTACGCGTAAGCAAGAAATTGCTATTGCATCGTCATATTTTTTCCATACATTGACCAAAGCTTGATGCCCTTTGTACTTTAAAGTCCTGTTGCCGTACAAATCTTTATTTTTTATTTGCCATAAGGCAGGGTGAGATTTGTAGGTACTTATTAATTCTTTTATTATGTGCTTGGGCACATTTCTAATGTCACCTTTATCGTCTATTTCTTGGGAATTCATTTTATATCCTTCCGGGACGAAGACGAACACAAAATGATTACTAACGAACGCTCAATCACGCCGGACAAATAAACAGGCACTAACTTGATCACAGAGCGCGTCGCGTCCTTCGCGACGGGAGGAGTGGCGGGGTTTTAATACCGTCATTCTTTCTCGCTCTTGCAAATCCACTGCCGTTCATTCCTTAAGGATTGTAAATTCCGGCAGGAATGAACGTTAGTGGATGGCCCGCTATTGGCATGAGTCAAATACAAATAATCTTGCATGAACAATAAGGTGTAAAAAAGTTGTTTTCCCGATGGATACCGCATTCGCTCTGTGAAGAGCAAAAAGCGGCTCGTGTTACTTGGTGCGTCAGAACTCTCGAAAGATTCCACGCAGGATCCTCAAATGCTGTATGCATCGTATCAAATCATCAATCATCATCGTATCCTGGATATACGCGTACGAACCCGAAACAAAAAACCAGTCACGAGTTTGGGTGTTCGAAAATGAGTTAAAGCCAACAAAAATTGTTCGTTCACGGAGTGTTGCAAAAAAAATGGTGGCCACGTTTGTCTCCAAAACCGGCCATGTTGCGACTATTCCTCTTGAGGGACAAATAACTGTTAATGCAGAATGGTATGCTAGCTTTTGTTTGCTACAGGTCTTTTCCGTAAAAAGAACTGCAACCGCCGCATCATCCTCCATCACGACAATGCGAGTTCTCACACCGCGCACAGAACAAAAGAGTTTTTAGAGCAAGAAAACATAGAATTATTAGACCATCCGCCGTACAGCCCCGACCTAAGCCCTAATGATATCTATACTTTCCCTAAAATAAAGAATAAATTGCGTGGTTAGAGATTTTCATCACCTGAAGAAGCTGTGGACGCCTACAAAACGGCCATTTTGGAGACCCCAACTTCCGAATGGAATGGTTGCTTCAATGATTTGTTCCATCGTATGGCAAAATGTGTCAAATTTCGCGGAGAATACTTCGAAAAGCAATAAATACATTATTAAATAGTAATGTTGTGTCACTTCCTTGATTCCCGAAATTTTCAGTGCCGCCCTCGTAAATAATACTAAACGGTCTGTCTCTATGTCAGTTAAATTACGAATTTTCCTAACAGCATATACTGCGGAGCTAAGATTCTTTGACAGTTTATCTATATGTGGACCCCACTGAAGCTTAGCATCCAAAGTTAAGCCTAAGAATACTGTGCTATTTTCAGGATTAAATTCTTCGACCTTTATCAAAACATCAGTTTTCACCTGCCTAACGTGAAGTAGGGTAAACTTAATGCATTTGTTTTTTTTTCATTAAGTAGTAAATTGTTAACAATGAACCAGTGAACTACTTTTGAGATCGCGCTATTTATTTCGTCAGTTACCAGCTGCTGACGTTGAGATTTAAACAAAAGTGAAATATCATCCGCAAACGACACTATATCATGGTTATCCTTTATGAGGTAAGGCAAATCATTAATATAAATAAGAAACACGAAAGGACCAAGAATCCGAGCCCTGCGGTACTCCCATTGTTACTATAGATCCGGGAGATCTTTTTCCATTAACGTCAACGCTCTGAATCCTATTACTCAAGTATGAAGAAAGTAAGTAGATCCAGAGCGCTGTTCCGGAGCCCGTAGTGGCAGAGTTTCCTGATTAGCATTTCATGAAGAACACAATCAAATGCCTTGGACAAAACCTTGCACAAAAGATTCCCAAGGCATCGCACTTATCTTGCCATGCATTATAAATATGTCCTAAAAGCTCAACACCGGCCATCAGTAGTTGAACGACCCCTTGTAAAACCGAACTGTTTGCTATGTAATAATTTATGTTTATTAAAAAAAAAATGCATTGCTCTAAAATTAATTT
This sequence comes from Orthosia gracilis, assembly GCA_947562075.1. Classification (NCBI taxonomy): domain Eukaryota; kingdom Metazoa; phylum Arthropoda; class Insecta; order Lepidoptera; family Noctuidae; genus Orthosia; species Orthosia gracilis. The sequence continues at coordinate 11,330,992 of OX387270.1, forward strand.
CTCAAATATTTTACTAAACGTAGGTTGTACTGAAATAGGTCTATAATTTGTAGGGTCTGATGTACTACCTGATTTAAACAATGGTATTATTTTACTATTTTTCATAAGTTCAGGCAATTCCCCAAAGTCGATACAATTATTAAAGATAATAGCTAAACTAGGTGCGAAAATGTCAATAATAGACTTAGCAACTTCTACAAAATGACCCCACAGATCTGCAGTCTTTTTAACATTTAAAGTGTGAAAGGTTTTAGTTATGTCTCTACAAGTAATATGTTCAAAAAGAAATTCCGAATCGCAAACATTAACATTTTCTTTTAGCAAAGACTCAGCAACAGGTGATGATTGTAACCTATCATTCAGTAAATTTTAATTTTCTCGAAATATGTCTTTGTGTGCTATACCAGGATGTACCAACCCCGGTGTTAATTTGTTGCCCAAAGATACAACGCAAAAAAAAAAACAGGGAAAAGGTTATACATATCTATAGGTTATGTTATGTACCTGTCAAAGTAACCCTGATTATGTTGCTTGGTAAACTTCGGCGATATAGTGGAGCTATTAATGCGTTAATAAAGTTCTAAGCAGGAATGTCATTTGCTTGGCTTTCAGAAGCTTGAGAGCTTTGATTGCTGAAAATAAAATAAAACTCGCTGCTGGAGTTTTATTTTATTTTGCGCCGCCAGCGAAATCTGCACTCAGCTTTGCGTTCACATCCCCATTGCGATACAAGCGCTCGTTAGAGCCGTACATTAATACCTCAATGTTAGAGCCACGGGGAATAGTGGTACGTTCCTGATCCTCCCTCACATGCTCCTTGTTTCTTTCTATTTCGGAATTTGAAAATTTTTGAATGTATTCACTATTTCGTTCTCGAATGTTGTTATTTAAGTAATTTTTCAATGGCACTTGTACAAATTTTTTACTGTTTGAGCTACATTTTTTAAGTTGTTCGACTATTATTCGAAAACTTGTAAAGCCTAGTTTTCCTTTAAATTTCGTTATATAATAATATGAAACTACTGCCGTAATTTTTTCACATAGCCAAAGGCAACCAATTCGCCGGCAAGACACTTGACTCTAACAAAATTTTTCAATTTAAAGCAAAATTTTACGCAAACGGATCTTTGAATCGAAAAATGGTTTTAAGAGACCCATAATATTTTTGAATCGCCTATCCAACGATACCACATTATGGGATTGATTGGTGGATCTCCCGCCACGACACTTAAGGCGGAACCACAATTTAGTGTCGTCACGTGGCGTGGCGCGGCATCCACCAATCAAACGACTCTGTTTCAGTCTATGTCATGACACGAGTATTGTAGCCAATCAACTGCGTCAGAAGGCGCCAAGCCACGCCACGACACATAAGTGTGGTTCCGTCTTTAGCCTCATAATTGTCACTTTGTCAGCTGACATTGACAAATGACAAACAAACCTGTCACTGTCACTATATAAACTGACTCTAAGGTATATATGTTCTGTGGACTCGATTGACCGGCTGCTGTACCAAAATAAATATTGATATAAACAACATTTTTTATGTGTAAAAATTTCTATCTGTAATTTCACATCACATTTAAAATCACTGTAAAATGCTGTGTTTCTTGCGACACGTACGTATTGTAACTTTCTTGTTAGTATTATGCGATAATTTTTGACTGACCTTATTTCTTACTTCCAGAGAGTTCTAGGAGCGGTTGCTCCCAGGATTTTTGTGCCAAGAGACAACCAAATCAGAACGTTTTGGGAGTTTGTAAATATGAGTTTTAATAAACCAGACGACGATCGCATCAAACAGTTCGGCCCAGATCGTACATGCGCTGAATGGGTGCTGCGAAATGGTGGCAAGGTAGTCTGGGACGGTGGAAACAAATTGGCTGATTACAACATGTTACCGTCAGAAAAACAAGCAGTTCCTAAATTAATAGAAATTGATGGCACAGACTCGTCTATTTCACACTATGGCTTCCCTCATCTAAGTAGGTAATGCTAATGCTGTGTGTAGACAAAATTTTACAGTTTGGAAATATTATTATTAGGCTTGGCAGAAAAAAGGTTTGGAATATACGTAACGGAGCACTGAGGAATTTTTTTGCCAAAAGATTTTTATTTTCGCATCTCGTTTATTTTCTCGAATTTATCGTGTAACACCTAAATATTAATGTTTAATGTCTCCGACCAGCCGTTTGTCATAAAAATTATGTTGAAGAAATCCTTTAACAAACGCGTTTGCACTTTTCAAGGGACGAAAATATTTTGGGACTCAGAAAGCCAAAGTTGCGGAGGTGAGCATGGGTTCCTATCCTTTGTCACGTAAGGGCGAAGGGATCGCACTTCCCGCAGCGCCAGAGACGTTGTAGAAGCAGATCACTTGGTTTGTTACTCGACCTTAACGTCCAGGATCACTTGACCTCGACCTCAAAGTCACTTGTCCTTGACCCTAAGGTCACTTGACCTCGACCTCAAAGTCACTTGTCCTTGACCCTAAGGTCACTTGACCTTAACCTCAAGGTCACTAACCATGAATATTGACCTAATACTGCTCCTGAAAATCGTGGATCTCGACTTACGAAATGTTGATCTTGAATTCAAGGTCAATGATCCTGAGGTCAAGGACCTTAGGAGAATCGCGGACCTTGGCTCAGTATTTTGATCTTGACCTGAAGGTCAATGACCCTGAGATTAAGATCAATGGCCTTGCAGTGTTCCTCACCCTACACATCCCACCGGGACCCGAAGGCTTGATTAGGCGCTGTCTTTTGGTGAAATTTTTCATAATGCCCCGTTTCGTATCCACTGACCGAAAAGAGATTAAATCTAAGTAAAACACTGCTGACAAGTTCAACTAGATTTTGGTTACAAGCAGCTTTTAATTTTTTTTTAATTATCTTGATTATTTTGACCAAATTCTATTCTTAATTGTGGATTATTTTAGCCAAGCTGTGTCCGTGTCAGCATGTGCAAAACATGTCTTAAAATTTGTCCTGAATATACAATAGATTAATCTTATCCCACAGTAATTTTTTTCTGTAATGTGCATATAAACAGAGATAATAATGGATACTTTATTTTAGCCATTTTTTGACAAAATTGTGTTTTATTTTAAGTTGGGTGCACAAAGTTGCGCAAAATTATCCTTCACAACGCCAGCTACATTGATGACAGGGCTCTGAAGGGGCTCTCCTATGGACGTGAGGCAATAACATATCTTCAAGTATCCAAGTGCATCAATGTCACAGATGCTGGATTAAAAGAACTGAAAGTGCTTGATAAGCTTGAAACCTTATTGTTGTTTCAATTGGAGAGTGTTGAGCATTTAGAAGATTGTAAACTTATTCTTCAGCAAAATCTGCCGAAGTGTAAAATACATGGTGCAAAAGGTAGGCAATAAATTATAAACATTGAATAACTTCATGTATTTGGATTTTTATTCTTCATTATTATTATTTTTTTCAGATGGAGTTAAAGTAAATGACAACAAACAATGAAAAAACGTATGCACATAATAATCATAAAAATTTATGCACCTAATAATCATAAAAATGTATGCACCAATAATCATACATCAATTTACATGAATGTTATTTATCTACCAAAATTATTATGTGATAATTTTTATTTTTAAATATGTAAACATATAGGCATTTATAAATATAAATTTAAACATTGAGGTAGTATTTCATTACCTATAATAAATCTTCTAATATTTAATTCCTTTACCAACTGCTTCGTTGACATTACTGTATCCATCACGTTCGAGAAGTTCAGCTAATTCATTCTTTATTTTGGAGACAACTGGTGGTCCATGGTAAATCAGTGCAGTGTATATTTGTACTGCACTTGCACCTGCTAAAATCTTATCATAGGCATCTTGACCTGTAAATACTCCTCCTACTCCAACAATGGGAACTTTGCCTGAAACAATATAGTGAAGTAATATTTTTTCATTCATGTTTTATTCCTCCACAAAGATACCAGGAGATAAAAGCAATAATAACTAATAGCCATAAATTGGAATGCCTAATGGATCAATTTCATATCTATCTATCTTCTATATAAATAAAAAGACAAGTCCTGACTGACTGACTCATCAATGCCCAGCCCAAATCCTTAGACCTAGAACATTGAAATTTTGCACAGAGGTTCCTTTTATAATGTAGACAAGGAATAAGTTGAATTTTTCGAAATTCAACCCCTAAGGGAGTTAATAAGGGATGAAAGTTTTTATGAAACTCTGTCATTTTTAATTTGAAATGAATGAAATATTATGGTATTTAGCCTCTAAATATAAAGAAAAAAAATACATAATTAAGGATTTTTTGTATTTCACCCCTTAAAGGGGTAAAAAGGGGTGTTAAAGTTTGAATCGATTGTTTATCATCAAAATTACTTGAAACTAAGTATTTCTGCTCTTCATTACAATTAAAGAAAAAGGTATTTAAGTTTTTTTTAAATTTCATCTCCTATAGAGGTAAAAAGGGGTGTTAAAGTTTGTAAGGAAAATAAATTGTTTATCATCAAAATTACTTGAAACTTGTTTTTCTGCTCTTCAAAACAATTAAAGAAAAACGTACTTAAGCATTTTTTAAATTTCATCCCTTAAACGGGTAAAAAAGGATGTTAAAGTTTGTATGAATGATTACCTACTGGATGTGCTTGGGAGGAATCAGTTTCATACCTCGAATACCACTGATACCCTCTGACTGTCTTTGAGTTTAAACGATTAAAATTCCCCTTTAGGTCTGCTTTGCAATGACCATAAATAAATCTCAGGGTCAGTCATTAAGGATGGCAGGCATAGATTTAAAGAAAGATTGCATCTCACACGGGCAATTCTTCGTTGCCTGTTCCAGAGTCAGTATGGTCATTTCGGCACCAGACAGAATAAACACCGATTTGTTATACAAAGAAATGCATAATTAAATTCTAACTTCCTGATGACGACTTTGTTAGCGTAAACTAACTGCAGTACCCATATCTAAACTGTAAAGAATGGCGCAAAACTCATCACCCTATCGGGAGATGCTATAATTTTTCTTCGACAATTCTGCTTCGACATTTGTGAAGTAAACAGATACAAAATATAGTTGGTAACCTCCAAGCGCGAGTAACCTACGCTACGTCAAGCCATCCTAAATAACGACCATGAGTTAGACAATAAAGTTCAGCAAATTTTGTAGTCTACGCGAACAAAGACGCGGGCGGAAAGCTATTTTTCGATAATAATTTGCAATATCCCACCAGAACTACGCCAGGTCTACGCAGGCGAATCTGCGGGCGGAAAGCTAGTCTCAGTACAAAAAGGCTGTGATCTGTTGATATCACCATTAAATAATACAAATATTGTACTACCCACCTTTAGTCATTTTATACATCTGCTTAATCATTTCTGTGGATTTAATAGTAAGTGGCTTTCCACTTAAACCTCCTGCTTCATTTGGAAACTGGGTATTCTGTAGTTCAGTTCTGTCAATAGTAGTATTAGAAATAATCAGGCCATCCACTTTGCTTTCTTTCTTTAATATCACTGAAACAATCTCATTCATTTCATCATTGCTTAGATCTGGGGCAAGTTTAAGAAGTAATGGTGGACTATTTTTGGTCTTCATAGCATCTCTTGCCTTATTAACTTCCTTCAGAAGTTGGTACAGTTCCTCTTTCTTCTGTAGTGACCTTAGACCTGGAGTATTAGGACTGTAAAAAAAAAGTTGAGTTGTTAAAAATTATTACAGATTAACTTAAAAGGATATCGTATTTTTAACTTTCATCAAATGCAAATATACCTGCTTATGTTTATTACAAAATAATCAGCTACATTTGTAAACTTTTTTATTCCTAAAACATAATCCTCAATAGGATTATCTGACAACTTATTTTTTCCTAAATTGATTCCCAATAATCCTTTATCCAGTAGTGGTTTTTCTAGTATGTCTATTTTCTTGTACACTTGATCATGTCCTTCACTATTGAAACCATATCTATTAATAACTGCCTTGTCTTCGGGTAAACGAAAAACTCTTGGTTTAGGATTCCCAGGTTGTGCTTCTGGTGTGACAGAGCCAATTTCCACTATGGAGAAACCTAATTTTCTCAGACCTATTATAGCATCACCATGTTTATCAAAACCAGCTGCTATTCCAATTGGATTATTTAATTCATAATCAAATAATTTTGTTTTCTGAAAAGTTTTAATTTTTATAATTGATTACCATTGTTATAAGTTATTGTTATTTATGAGACAGGATAAGCAGCAAGGGCGTCGCCAGTCGATGGCCCAGGGAGGGGCAAGTTTATATATGGACACTGGGAAAAGTATGAATTTTAACAGTTTTACAGTTTAAAAGCACATAAAAAATCAAATCAAAAACAAAAATGATTATTTTGTTATTACATGTTATTCAGTTAGTTGCGTTGCGTCCCCTTTTAGGCATATGATACCTGTACCAGGAGCCGCTGCTCTTTTATATTTTATGAGTGTAATAAGTTACAAAACAAAAGTGCAATGAAAATGAATAAGTCTTTTTTTAGTTTTTATCATTAGTCTGTTAGTGCACAGCTGCAGCACACTGAAGCTTCACTTAAACTGGTAGTGCGAGTCTTACAAACCTTGTACCCCTAGGTACGGCGATTGTGATAAAACCGGTACAAAGTGTAATGTCTCCATGAGCTCAATACAATAAACAAAACTTTTATTCCAATATAATATATTATAAAAAGGTCCATTGACAATTACAAGATTTTGATAATAAATTAGTCACGCAAGATCCTTTTTTTATGTAAATCAAAACACGATCTTCCAGGGCTTTTGTAAATTTCTTGACCACTTTATTATGAAAATCTTGTAATTTTTTTGTGCACACTCATCATGGGCACATCATTGAGGCGAGTCTACCTTTTATAGCAGAAATTTTTAAGTCATAATATAACTTTGCATAACAACGGATAGCATTAACTTCATTTCGCAGAAAATAGTTTGGCATACACTCATTTCACATAAATTAAAACTCATAATTTTGTAAGTCAGAATCATCTTTTGGCATAAATTTCATATTGATAATCATTAAAAGGCAGAACAATCATATCGCAGAAAGTTCACAATCAGAATCGTCTTTTGGCATACTTTTCATATTCATAATATTTGAAATACTCCTCGATCACATTAATTGAAAATCATAGTTCATTCAAAAAATCTAGTCGTAATCGATTAGTATTTAAACAACAAAGTCGACGGAGCCCCACTACGCGGGGCTCCTATTTCTGTCTGCAGGGTCTAAAGTAACCTAACATGAAGGAGATGACGGGCGCTGAGTTCGCTCGCTTTGCTCGCTCACTTCAGCTCCCGTCATCTTCTTCGAACCTAACCTATCCGTGTCGGGGTGCCCTAAGCTCCCGAGCTCTCTTCGCTCGCTCTTAGACTAATTCATCGACCATAACTATCAAACTGCCCAACCGTTACCTAATAAATAAAAAAGAGGATCAAATAATGCACGCAATAATTAATACAAAGATTAAAACATAAAAAAACTACATCATTTATTTATAAAAGTGCTCATTTAAATAGATCAATTAGATTCTAGAAGATCAAATAATATTGTGCCATAAAATTATTCCAAATGAATTTCTGCCATCTTCATAATATGCCAACTAAAATTCTGCCTTCTTAAAAGTATGCCATTGTAAATTCGGGCATATAAACATTCGGCCAAACGATATTATATTAAATAATTTTTATGCCTTCAAAATATTTGTCTAAAGAAGATTATGCCAAGTGTTTTATGCCATATAAATTTCGGAGCATCAAAATTCTGCCAGATAGAGGGAACCCCATTGAGGGGATTTGCTCCTATAGTGCTTCTTAACCAGGTTTTTAGTCTCCTGAGGCTGATAAACAATCTCTCAGTCTACTGTATATTTTGACGTCGAACACACTGCAGACCGATCAAAAATTTTAATGCTTAGCCCATTTCAGGAAAGAAGATTTTTGTCTCTATTAGGAAATCAACAACGGAAAGATTTGTTTAATTAAGTGAGTGGACTTAGGATCTGATTTCTTAATATTTGGCTACATTTTTTTTTAAATCTCTAGGAGGCAACTGTCCCTCCCTGCCCCCCGCTTGGCGACGCACATGGTGGGAAGGAAGAAGTAAATGATTTTGCAGTGACCCCAAGTAACATTGGCAGGAAGTAGCAGAAATAATCAAGTATATCACATTGAACTTACCAACACTTGTGGATCATTTGTTTTTGCAGGAGGAAAGAACCCATATTTTATAGCTGCCACTCCAATTTTGTGTGCCCACTCAGGGCTAAGATATTGACTAAGTGGTTGCAAAACATTAGTGTAGTACCCATCAAAATCCTTTTTGTAGTAAATAAACTGATATGCTAATGATCCTCCAATAGTAACAGTACATAAAGATTTGAGTTTTTTCTGAAATCAATGCAAATATTATAATTTCTTTGTACACAATGCATTAGCAAAGATAGTTGATAGGAGGAATAAATAAATAAGATAAATATTAAATTAAAACAGTCTCAAGTTATCTGAAGAAATGTGGGTGTTATTTTAAATTGTTGCCTGCCTGACATGAAGTGAGAAGAACGATAGGTCAAGTACTTACATATTTAATCATTTCGTAAATAATTTTGAATACCTATGCATGCTTTTATGGCTAATATTAAGTTTATAACAAGCATCTTCACTGCCGCTCCAGTCACCGCTCAAACAATACATTTTCTATTATGTCTATTGTCTGGCAGCCAACGTTATAAACAGGTAGTTTACTATCTAAGCACGAAGTTCGTAGTTTTAGCTTTCATTACGAGCGTTTCCTAGTTCGTATCACCTACGGAGTACGGACGGAAGATTCGTTCGGGGCCTGAACTAAGTATGAATGACAACACAATTTGACAGTTGTACCTACTCCGAAGTTTCGGATTTCGGAGTACTTTCGGACGGGGCCCGTAACTTCGATGGCGGAGAAAGGGAGTAGACCCCCAGACCCGTAGCAGTAAGTTAGAGGTTACTTACGAAAGCTTCTTTTTTGCTTGCCATCTTCGTTTTATGTTGGTTTTATTTAATTTACCAAGCTTTGTTCTTATGTAAGGTTAAGGAGTCGATCAGCATACCAATCTCAAATAAGCAAACTTTTTTTTTCCCTAAATTTAGTTCTGTCAATGTCAGAGTCAGTATCATTCATAGACTAGACTAGACCTATGGACTAGACTACTGGTCACTCTGGTCAGTACTTCATTCGCTTCAATTCGCTTGATTTTAATTACCTAGCTATTGGGGCCTTTAGGTAAACACCATGGATGAATAATTCATGCTATCTTGAAAAATGCAATTTTGAGTCTGCTGATTGTTATGCTTTCACGCCTTAACTTTAGATTAGGCCCTTGCAGTGCTGCCAACACGTCTAAGCAAAAACGCGCAGTTAGCTCTTTAATAAAGCGCTAGTAAGCGCCAAATGGTCGCTGTCAAAAAATCGTTGTATTCGGCGCCAACTTCAAACAAAATGAGCCAAGGGATTCACAAACGTATTTTTATTTTTTTTATTGACTTCAAATATGTCATATAAAAGATTTACATACATTAATAGTACCTGTTTAGTAAAAATAAAATAAATTATGTAATTATTTTATAAAATAAAGGAATTAAATTAATTAATCATCGTCTGATTCTACCACAATTGCTTCTGCCGCCGCATTAAATGGTTGGTCTTTGTAGGGTATTAAGTTACGGCATACATGTGTATGTGTGTAGAGGCGGCTGCGCCCGCCGTGTAAGATTCAAGCCAGTCGCAATAAAACGTAGATTACAACAACACGTGTGTATTATTAGTCTATTCTACTTAACGCAGTCCCATCAACCTTAAAGTCTTGATCAGTTTTGGACTTGAATTTATATTTATCTGTGGATGAAGTTTTCCTCAACATTTCGTTTGGAAGATGATAGTTTTCTCAGTTACCTTTATTTAAGAGAAAGTCCAAAGTTTCAAAAATCGCTAGATTTTGCGCTAGGCGCTAGAACGCGCTATTGGACAAAAAAAGCGCTAGATTTGGCGCTGAAAGCGCTAAGTTGGCAGCACTGGGCCCTTGAGAAGGACACAGGATAATTTTATTTATTTATTTATTTAAACTTCATGTACAATAGTGGTACATAGGCGGACTTGATGCCACAAGGCATTCTCTACCAGTCAACCATTGGGTTAAAAAGGACAACTTTGTGGAATGGGTACAAAAATATTAGTAATACACATATACAAATAAATTAATACATAAATATTAATAATACACATATACAAATAAAATAAACTAATAAATACCAATAAAAATAAAAAATAAAAAACGATAAACCTGTTATCAATTATTATGACTAAACTTCTGACTCTAGATGAGAGCTATTTAGTCTGACTCAAATAGAGGTCACGAACTCTTCTTTTAAAAGAGACTTTGCTTTCAGCCTTTTTAATGCTAAAGGGTAGCGCGTTCCAGAGCTTTATTGTTGAGACAGCGTATGAATTGGACATAAAACCGGTGCGGTGTGAAGGAATTTGGAGGAGTAGATTTTTAGAAGCTCGAAGGTTACGACTGTGAGAACTGCCCAACACTTTTAAATAACTTTTTAGATAATCGGGAGCACAAGGATCGTTCATAATAGTGAAGAGCAAACAGAGAGATCTGAGGGACCTCCTGAGGCGGATAGGCAGCCATTTAAGCTGAGAACGGTAGGAAGAAATGTGATCGTATTTACGAAGGCCAAAAACAAAGCGAATACAATTGTTGAGAAGACGATCCAATTTATTTAGAAGTTCTTGGGATAGATCAGGATAACAAACATCAGCATAGTCGATAATGGGAAGCACAAGTGACTGGACCAAAGTGATTTTGGTGCTGGATGGGAGGAAATGCTTGAATCTATAGAGAGACCGCAGCGAGAACGCGACGCGCGACGCGCGTTTATCCTGGAAGTACAGTCCTACCAACTTATCTGTGAAATGGCGAAAATTGAAACTACAGCCATCATGTTGAAATGTCATTCGATTGTCCGTGTCTACTACATTCGGGTTCTCTGGTTGTTTTGTCGTGATATTGCTGAATTTATAAAGTTAAATATGCCGAAAGCTATTAAAAGTGATGCTCGAAACAGTATTCTAAAGGTTAAAACGTTTTTTGAAGAAGGAGCTCGGGCCGGGTCTCCGATTATTCCATTTAATCAAATATACAAACGAATTTCGGCAGCGACAGGTTAGGGTTGTCAACTTTCTTGTTATAAATTACCCGATACTTAACTAATTATTAAGTCCACGAAATATTCGTTTCTATTCTTGCTGCAGGTTAGCGTAACGGTAACGTACATCTATTAGGTAACCTGCTAAGTGAGTGAGCAAACTAACCTGCCAGATTTCAAATTTCTACTAACATTTATTTTAGTATCTTATATTTCAGGTGTGAGTCAAGGACTAATTTCAAAAATAGTTAAGGAAGGGCACGCAGCAGAAGAAACTGGTACAAAAATTCGAACACCAGGCAAGGAGAGAAAACGTAAAAGTGGATTTGTGCATGTTGATCATTTTGACATGGGAGTTATACGGAGGAAAGTACATGAATTTTATTCTGCTAAAATAGAGGTCCCTGCTGTTAAAAAGCTTCTAGAGGTCTTAAAGACAGAAATATATTACACAGGACAGCGAGAGAGTCTGCGAAAGCTGCTTCACAAGGTTCTTATGGAGCTTAATGAAATATCAGCTTGAAGAGCTAAGCACTTGCATGCAGTGGATAAAAATAATAAATCTCCCCAGCCCCGGCCCATAATTTATTTAGATGAGACCTATATTCACTCTTCGCATACATCGGGTAAATGTTGGCAAGGAGAGGGTGAAGACGTAGTATTGGAGGAGCCTGTATCGAAAGGGCAAAGCTATATTATTGTTCATGCGGGAGGAGATACTGGATTTGTTACAAATGCACTATTTGTATTTAAATCAAACTCAAAAAGTGGTGATTATCATGACGAGATGAATAGTACCAACTTTAAAAAGTGGGTTATTGAAAAACTTGTGCCTAATTTACGAGAGACATCCTTATCACAGTATTTGTGTGAATAAAGTCCCAAATACGAATTCCTTAAAAAAAGATATGCAATTATGGTTGACCCAAAATAAAATTGACTACGGAGAGAATTTGACTAAACCTCAGCTTTTAGAAATAATTAAGAGAAACAAGCCTGAAACTTTAAATGAGATTGAAAAAAAATTTAGAAGACAATAGACACAAATGCTTATATTTACCACCTTATCACTGTGATCTCAATCCCGTTGAACTCGTATGGAGCACAACGAAAAGAAAAGTTGCTGATGTAAATATTGAGTACAAAAATGCTGAAATTTCCCGCCTAGTGAGAGAAGCTTTTGACGCTATTACAGTTCATGAGTGGGCACAGCATTATAAACACGTTCGCAGGTTAGAAGGAGAATACTTAAAACATTACTTGTATTTAGATAAACCTTTTATTATAGAAGTGGTAAGTGACATGCACTGAAACCGAAAGCAATAGTGATAATGATGATAGTGGTACGGAAATAAGCGGAGTATGGCCTCACAACCAGGATGAAGTTGTCTATGCAGGTTCATCTAAAGATTAAAATTACTGTAAACCTGGTTTTCAATAAATCATTGTAAAGCAATTTGTTTGTTTTTTATTACACTACACTACCACTAGGTACCACTGCTAATTATAATTAGTCAAATCTGGTGTTAGGGGTTAGGTACGGTCATAACTAAATGCTAGACATCCAGGTACCTCTTGCAGGATAGGTACCTACTTAACTTCGCATTAAATGAAAGTTGTATCCCCCCCGTGGAACATTCTATCTGCTGAAATTCCACTTCATTGAATTACTTTTTAGATAAAACCATTGTTTATTGCTGAGAGACTAAACTGTTAGCGTATCAACGTAACTGTAAATGATCAAATTCAGGGCGGCCCAGAAGTTTGGCGAGAACAATACACTGAATCCATCGACCATACAGGGCTGTATGGTCGATGACTGAATCGAAGGCATTACTGTTTGCGGTTGGCAAGAAGTGCCATGTGTGTACATCCGGCCTAACTGTCAAGCTGTCAAAGGTACAGTCAGTAGCTCTGCTCTGAGTTTTTGGCGGGATTTTTTCGAGTGTAGTTCAGCGGCTGTTAATATTATTTGCAAATTGATTCCTAGTGGATATTATGATATAAAATTGGTGTAGTTTTGTGTCTCAACTGTCTATGCAACTGGACAATATGTGAAATTATTGACAGAAGCGATCTCGGGATAGTGGAGCGGAGAATTTTATTGTAGTATTGACTACCTCTGCAAAGCTTACTGGGAAGGCTGATTCGATACAATTTGCTGCCAAATACTCCAAAAAAGCATTAGAATCTGTTACATCCGCATTCTAATGCATACTAAAGAATTCAAGAAGAGAAAAATACTGATGACTAGGCAGCATGGTCTCAGACCTTAGCCTGTTCCGTTAGGAACAAATATAAAAAAAAAAAAAAAAAAAAAATAGCTCTGCTCTGTCACCTCTGTCACTAGCACCCTTTGGCTGTCATTGTCAAAGTGCCAAACTCAGAAATTTATCCTTGAATAGAACTATCGAAAGTGAAATAAACAAACTAAAAAAACACATTTTGTTATTGTACATGAAAGTAGATCAAATTGTTTGTTCATTGAATGCACATTAAAATGCGATTGCCTTATTAGGTCGAGTTTGTGTTGATATTCAGATAGTGTTCATGCGAGAGGACATTGGTCTACTACTTACGTCTGCTAATTAGGTTTTCATCCAAATTAACTCCATCTGATAGTTGTCTAATACGTTACAAAAGTGCCACCGCAAAACTCATTTTAAATTAATTAAATTACTTGACAACTGATAAAAATGAAGGCTGCTTTGGTATTTGATAGTGTTAACGATTTGGTGTTTGGAAAATGGGACTCTAATTTCATTGAACGTATGAAGACGTTTGGTGTTCAGGCAAGTACTCTTTATATTTTTGTGTTTATTCTTATTTAAGGTCCTAATAATTAAATAATAGTCCTGATTCCAATTACTTTGGGTTGGACTCAAAATTTGGATACTTCCATTTTCTGTTAGTGCATTTTCTGTTAGTCATCTCATTTGTCACTCTCTCTCGGCATATCATCCTTTACACACGTATTTTTTAGACTATCTTTAACCACTACTTAAATTTATTTTTTAAAACAACTCTTCATTCTTATCTAATATCTTTAAACAAGCAATTCTTTTATATATGAATATCATCATCATATCAGCCGAAAGACGTCCACAGCTGGACATAGGCTTCCCCCAAGCGTCGCCACATTGACAAGTCCTGCGCGTCTTGTTGATTATATATATAATATGAATCTTGGAAACGGTTCATACAATTTTTATGAAATTTAGTATGCAAGGGGTTTCGGGGACAATAAATCAAGAGTCAATCAGGTTTCATTTTTAGAAAAAAATTGTTTTCTTTATTTTCACCCTAGCAGAGCTTGGTCACACAGGTACTCATAAATGATTCGGGTTAATTTTGGGGTCAATAGCTTGTTAATAAAGTGTGAATGTTGTGCAACCAACAGTGTATATCTATCAATGCCTAGAGTTTTATCATTTAAGCAAGGCTCGGAACCGGTTTAAAAAATACCGGTTAACACCGGTTTATTTCGGTTTTCCTCCGAACTTTTCTTAAGATCGTGAACGTTTTAAGAACTTTATTTTAACCAAAATTAACCGGTTTATTCGGCGATCGGCATGTCGGTAAACGCGTTGCAACTTGTATGGATGCCAATGCAATTCTTACTACTGAATAAAATCTGAACTGCGCGAGTTAAGGAACCCCAATCCCCCAATATTAGCTTCATCAGCCAATAATTATATTATATTAGAATAACAGCTATATGTCAGCATATAATATCTAGGACATGCGTCATTAGCAGAGATGATTGGTTAGCAATAAGATTAGTATATAAGATCAACATTTTGTAGAATTAAGTAATTACTGTCTTGCTGTAACTGGGATCAAATAAAGTTTATTTTTAAACTCTTCCGTTGTCGCTTACTTAATTGGCGCAGCCGGTAGGATCTCTGTAGTCAGTCTGTCACGTATCCACATCTACGGGAAGCAGCCGACGTCCGTTTCAACGGTTCAGCAGAGATCACCGAACAAACAAATACATTAAGAAGCCACATCAAGCCAGGAGAGGACCAGGAGCCAAGCAGTAATTCAGGGATCATGAAGATAGCTGCGGAATTGTGAGTAAATCTTTTCACCTTCCTCTCAGCTCTTCCATTTGCATCCCAACCTTGTATTAATCTATGTTGTGTGTATTATTAGGGATTGGACAACGCCGTAATAATATTTTATAGATTGTTAGTTGTAGTAAATAGTTAGGGATAATTTATTAATTTTTGTGCTTACTTTTTGTGAAGCTTCGTTATTTCACTTCATAATGGAAGGTATAAACCGTGTTCCGCAAGAGATGGTAAACATAATTCCAGTATTTAATGGCGATGTTAGAGCGTTACCCTTATTTATTAAAAAATGTGAATACATTTTAACAACATTCCAAGGGAGCGTTGTACAAAACAATTATTTATTTCATGTAGTAACAAGTAGATTAACAGGCGAAGCAGCTAGTTTGGTAGGCGAAAGGGACTCTATAAATACGTGGGATGAGCTAAAAATGCTGTTAAATCAACACTTTGGCGACCCACGTACTGAAGATTGTCTAGCAATGGAGTTAGAATCCTGTAAAATTAACAAAGGTGAAAGTTACTTAGATTTGTGTCATAGGATACAGCATATGAGAAGCATTTTATTTTCCAAAATATCAGAGACTATTGCTGATGACTCTTTACGGAAGGCTAAGCAGATAATCTACAGTAATAGGGCGATGAATGTTTTTCTATTCAATTTACCGCCATTCCTAGTTAGGTTAGTTCGTTTACGCGACGTTTCGACATTGGAAGACGCGTTGAAAATTGTTTTAGAAGAACAGAACTTTCAATCAGTCTATAATTCTAAAACAAACGATCACCGCAATTATAATAGATCTAATAAAAATATTTTTTCCGATTTCAATAGTGCGAAGTATAATTCGCAGAGCCTATCCAGTGCAGTTGCACCGAATAACGCCACGAGTAGTTCAATTACGATGAACAATTCGCAGCAGTTTAGGAATTATAGGCAACATTATAATCAAAATAATTTTAATCGGACAAATAATAATGATCATAACAATAGGACAAGTAGGTCACAGTTTCCGATGGCGCAACAAAGCCAACAGTCCACGGCATATGCACCGCGAACGTCACCTTTTGCAGCGCAAGCATCTCCGCCGGGTTCAAAGTCGAACACTGACGTTACTATGCGCACGACAAGTTCACGCCGTGTTAATTACACTAATAATCATAGCTATAACGAACCAAGTTTTGACAACTCAAATAATGAGTTCCAGGAAATTCCTGAAGATCCCAGACAGGGAAATTTTTGTATAACCGCCTCTACCCTAGAGAGCGAATAAAAATTAATTGCAATAAACGTCTTAACTTACCACACATAGTTGTACCAGAATTAAATGCAGTGTTTATGATAGATACAGGCAGTGTTAGGTCTTTCATAAGCCCACACATTGCAAACAAGTACTTTAGGGATCGGTTGCAATATGAACCCTTCGAAGTTGTTAGTACTCACGCATCGAGTGTTCATAGCGAAACGGCATTTATTCCTTTACCAGCTACGTTTTGCAGTAAGGAATTTCATAAATTTTATGTTTACAGTGTTGATGATAGGTATGATGGGTTAATAGGTAGTAACCTACTTAAACAGTTACAGGCAAAAATAAACATGGAAAGTCAAGTTTTGCATTTAAAAAATGCGAATATTCCAATAATATACGCACTACCTATGAGAGAGGTATATCAATTGCCATCTCGTAGTGAATTAAGAGTTAGATTGCCAGTCAACTTACTAGACGGGGAAGCTATACTACAATTTAAACAATTTTCGGAAGGGATTCGAATGCCCACCGCATTAGTTAAGTGTATTAAAGGTTACGCATCAACCGTTATTCAGAATTATACGGATGAAACCAGAACCTTAGTGGTAACAGGACCTTTTACGGTCGAACCTTACAGGCAGAACCCATCTGTTCACATTAATTTTACAGAAAATAACATAGAAATAGATAGGATGCTAACAGATAATTTAAAAAAATTACAGTTAGACCACATGAATTCTGAGGAACGTAAAACCATCGAAGGGCTATGTAATGAGTATAAGGACATATTTTATTGTGAGAATATTCCATTAACGTTTACAAATCAAGTAAAACATAGAATTAGAACAAGGAATGAAGATCCTATAAATATTAAAGCACATAGGTTACCTCCCATTCAATCGAAAGAAATTAGGAATCAGGTAGATAAAATGTTAAGGGACAATATCATCCAGGAATCACACTCCCCCTGGAGTGCTCCCGTACATTTAGTGCCAAAAAAATTAGATTCATCAGGACAGCAAAAATGGAGGATGGTAGTCGATTATAGACGTCTCAATGAAATTACTACCGATGACAAATACCCTTTGCCCAACATAAATGATTTATTTGATATGCTAGGCAATAGTACCTATTTTACTACCTTAGATTTAGCTAGTGGATACCATCAAATCGAGGTCCAGAAAGAAGATAGGGCGAAAACAGCTTTCAGTACACCTTCAGGACATTATGAATTTAACAGGATGCCGTTTGGGTTAAAAACAGCACCTGCAACATTTCAGAGGGCTATGGATAACGTTCTAAGAGGTCTCCAGGGCTTACATTGCCTGGTATACCTTGATGACGTCATAATTTTTTCTAAATCGCTGACTCAGCATGTAGAGAAACTTAGAGCAGTTTTTGATCGTTTTCGGGCGACAAATTTAAAAATACAACTCGACAAATCACATTTTCTTAGAAAGGAAGTTCTTTACTTAGGGCACACTATTACAAGTGAAGGATTGAAGCCAAATAATGATAAAATTGATGCAATCTTAAGATATCCTATTCCAGAAACAGTTACACAAATAAAAAGCTTTTTAGGACTCATTGGTTATTATAGGAAATTCATCAAAGATTTTGCAAAAATAACTAGACCTTTAACAGCTTGTTTAAAGAAAGGTCGTAAAATAATTATTAATGAGGAGTATAGGGAATGTTTTGAAACATGTAAAAAACTTTTAACAAACGCACCTTTATTACAGTATCCCGATTTTAGTAAAAGTTTTATTTTAACTACCGACGCATCGAATTTTGCAATTGGGGCTGTATTGTCACAAGGATCAATAGGCTCAGACAAGCCAGTAGCATATGCTAGCAGGACTCTGAGTGACACAGAAGTAAAATACAGTACTATTGAGAAGGAGCTTTTAGCCATAATATGGGCAGTTAAGCATTTTAGGCCTTATCTATATGGCAATAAATTTACTATCTTTACAGACCATAGACCATTAGCATGGCTATATTCATTAAAAGAACCCAACAGTAAGCTCACGCGTTGGCGTTTACGCTTAGAGGAATATGACTACGAGGTTAAGTACAAGAAAGGGCCTCAAAATACAAATGCAGATGCCTTATCTAGGATTAAAATTAATGCAATTAACGACGATTTAGATTCGATATTTGTTAACGTAGGTGATAGGAAAGAGCGAATACAAAAAATTATAGATGAAGAGCTGCAATTTGACGAAACGCCCATAGAAACGATAGAACTTTCGGATTCTGATGATGGCGTCACAGCTAATTCAGTTTCAAATAGGGAACATGAAGGTATTCCTCTTTTAAATGAAGCTGTAGATACTAAAGCTAGACAAATTTTAGTTCACTCATGGTTTAAAGATAAATTGACTGTAAAGGATATTTCTAATAATAAACAGAAAATTTTTGAAGTTCACTTACCAACAAATAATGACAAATTAGTTAAAGACTTTCTAAAAGAATATATAGATCCTAAACATAAATATCATATTTATTTTGAACATCCATCGTTTAGAAAATCTTTTTCAAACATGGTTATTAACTTGTTTAAAAAGGGTTCAGTTAAGTTAACAGAATGTACAGAAAGAGTGATCAATTTGACAGAGTCAGAAGAGGATCAGAAAGAAGTTATTATGAAATACCACGACGGGAAAACCTGTCATAGAGGCATTAGGGAAACTTTAGCTAAACTTAAGAGATATTATTGGTGACCAAACATGAAAGAAATAGTTACAACAGTTATTAACAGCTGCGAAATGTGTAGAAAAATGAAGTACGATAGAAAGCCCATTAAACCTCAAATTCAGTTAACCCAAACTCAGAATAGTCCATTCCAAGAAGCTTTTATGGATCTATTATACATTGAAGGAAAATATTATTTAACTATTGTAGATGCTTTTAGTAAATTAGCACAGGCAATAGAGGTACCTAATAGGAGTACACCAGAGATAGTTAGAGCATTAATTAAATATTTTAGTATTTATGGATTGCCCAGTAGAATAAGTTGTGATTCAGGGACAGAATTTAATAACATGTTAATTAAGGAAATGTTAAGTCTATACAAAATAGAATTGCACATAGGGACTCCAAACAATCCCAGTTCTATGGCAATAGTCGAGAGATTCCATTCTACTATCATCGAAATTTACCGATTAGCAAAATATGAAAAAAACGATTTAGATGCAGCTTCCGTTATGACGTATGCTATTATGGCATATAATAACACCATACACTCAGCGACAGATTTTACGCCTTTTGAACTAGTCTTTGGGCATACCGATGCCGGAAATGTATTTAATGTCGATAGGGAGAAAAATTTAACTCAGAAATTATTATTAGATCATAGGAAACGTCTCAAAGTACTATACGAATTTGTAACAGATAAATTAAACACAGATAAACTTAAGGTAAGAGATAAGAAAGGAGGTGAAGAAACACCAGTCCTTAAGACAGGAGATACTATTTACATGAAGAATACTAGGACTAGGAAAGCTAAGGAAAAACCTCGCTATGAAAAAGCCGAAATCACTGGTGAAACCGAACGTAATATAGTGCCTGTAGAATTAAATAAAAGACCAACTAGAGTGGCGATAAAAAATGTAAAACGTCCTCCACAGGTCATGCCTAGTACTTCTGGTACTAGTGATGTCAGGATTCACGCTGGAACTCCAGAACTTCACTCGGAATCCGGGGATAGCGTCGTTGAAGATGGGAGTAGCGGTGAAGAAGAATAATTATTGGACTATATTTAAGATTTTAGATTTAGAATCCTTAAGCTTACAAATAGATAATAATATTCGCGATTTTAGCAATATGAAATCGAAAATTATAGAAAGCAAATTAAGTAATGAAACTTTAGGTATAGAAAACCAAATCGAGTATTTAATAAGACTTACTAAAGATAAATTATATCAAATTTTACCCCTTAATCATAGAAACAAACGAGCTTTGTTCAACCCTCTGGGCTCATTTGTAAAAGCTATATCTGGTAATTTAGATGAAGACGATGCAATTAAATATGATAAGGAAATCGTTTTACTCCAGAATAGAGAACATGCAGTCGAACGTAAAGTGTCATCAATGCAAAAAGCTTTCGATAAATTAGTTAATGACTCAGAAATCATAAATTCAAATATTAAAAGATTAGGCTCACACACTAATGGCATAGAAAAACTAGCTGAAAATGAATTCAAATTTAACAAGTTATTACGAATAATAGATACTATGTACCAAATTTTAAGCAACTTTCGAACTTGTTATGAGAACATACAAGAAATAGAGTCCGCAATCGCCTTTAGCAAACTAAATGTTTTGCACCAGTCTATTATAAATAGCACAGAACTGTACAGCAGTTTAGAAACAATTAGTAAACATGCTAGGACAATATATCCAGTTAGTAAAAGTAATTTAATAAAACTAGAACGTAATATCATAGTCAAATCATATTTAAATAACAATAGATTAGTATTTGTGTTAGAAGTCCCTCTAATAGACAACGAAACATATAATTATTATAAGGTTATTCCTATTCCTATTTTCCATTCTCCAGACACTTTTACCATTATTCCCAAATACCCTTACCTAATGGTGAATCGATTGAAATACATGCCCGTGGTAAACTCATGTACTGAAATTGAAAATGACAGATTTCTTTGTGATGAAAGTAATTTAGCTCAGAATCCAGTCGAGACCTGTATAGAACAAATTATGTTGATGAAGAATAACTACAATAGCTGCGTAAAGAATCGTATCAAGATAGAAAAGCCTAAGGTGCAGAAGATAACGGATAGCCAATGGTTGGTCTACACAGAGGACAACCTGATCATTACCGAAAACTGCAATGAGGAAATCCGCAAATACAACATCTTTGGGACCTATATCGTGACACTGAGTCAACAATGCGAGGCGCAAATAGGAGGAGTAATTGTTGGTGCCGTCACAAACACTACAATTTCCAGTTTCAAGCTCCCATTGGTCGAGATGCCAGAGCTTCAACAAGACATACAGACAAGGACGGAGAAGGTCGACCTAAGAAACGTGGACTTTAGTGACGTGAAAGAATTGTTACAAAGTGCCAAATTTAGTGAAAGTGACGATACAACCCAAATAGTGACAATAGAAATTAGCGTATGGACCATTTTAGAGTATATCATTATCATAATAATTATTGTCGTCATCTCATACAAATTAAATGTTTTTCGTTTTTGCCGAAATTCTCCGAAGTCATCTGCGACGCCTTCGGATAATTTCTCTCTTAGGGAGGGAGGAGTTAAGGAACCCCAATCCCCCAATATTAGCTTCATCAGCCAATAATTATATTATATTAGAATAACAGCTATATGTCAGCATATAATATCTAGGACATGCGTCATTAGCAGAGATGATTGGTTAGCAATAAGATTAGTATATAAGATCAACATTTTGTAGAATTAAGTAATTACTGTCTTGCTGTAACTGGGATCAAATAAAGTTTATTTTTAAACTCTTCCGTTGTCGCTTACTTAATTCGCGCGTCGTTTCTATATTGTGCGTCCGTATTAACCGGTTTTTATTGCTCTAAACCGTTTAATCCGAAAAAACCTTTATATAAATACTCTTCCAAATATCGGTTTAAAAAAACCGGTATATGCGAACGAAACCTAATGTAAAAGGTTTTACGTCAAGTACATAATAACGGTTTGAAAATTTAACCGGTATCCGAGCCCTGCATTTAAGGGCCTACATACGCTTCAGTGCCGAAAAACGGTAACTTTTTAAAGCATATTCCTTAGTAACAACTAGGTTAAAAGGTTTGAAAAAAATTTATATTTATTATTGTTTCATGCACATTATTTTTTAAACATGGTTTTTTCGTATATCAAATAGTTTTGCTTTAAAAAAAAAATTATTAACACAATATTTTTCGCAACTTTTGTATACTCCTCCAAAACGACTTGGGTGTTTAGGAATAATTTTACTCAGAAAAATTGATGGCTAGATTTTCTTCATAACTGACATAGCATATGTAAATAAAATAATATTTTGCAAACAAAACTGATCAAAAGGAGGTTCCATATTGATATTTTGTCTCAGAGCGGGCGCACGGCCAGTACTGCGTTTACATTTGGGCGTATATAACGCCTTAATACTTAAACTTATTCTTATCCTTTCAGGAGAACCAAACAGATGTAACAGAGAACAATGCTGTGTCACAATTACTGGCCCCTATCATAACATCCCAACGTGTCATGGCTGCTCAATTTGGCAACACATACTCTTCTATACAGTGTACGGACAAGACTACACTAGTATTTGATGAGGTGAGGAAATCCTAAGAAGGTATTCTTAATTTAAATATTGGGAAATGTAAATTAAGATACTACCCCAGATACTTGCTTTTGCAAAATAAACTATATTGGCAAATTTTTGGCCAAAACCGACACTAAGTCCGAAAATAGATTTTAGACCAAAACTGGCAGAAACCGAAATCGAACCTTTGGTTGGTTACTAGTTCTTTTATCAGCAATCCTTTAACATTTCATGTAATGTTTCGCAGTGGCTTGATCATGTGTTCATGATAATCAGTGAAGACTTAGTGGATGATGCCCAACGAGAACTATTGGACTTCAAAACATTTGTTCAACACATTTGTGGCCAGAATATTAATCTGTAAGTTATCATTTTAAAATTATGAATCATTCATCTCATTATAATAAGTACTTTATTGGAAACCATGAACATTCTTTGAGTTATTAAATTACATATTGCTATTATGCTATTGCTCCAATAATGAAAACCTACCAACCTTAATTTGATGGGTTAGAAAACTATATTTGCTCTATATATTAAGATGGATTTCACTCAGATAACTTTTTAGTCAGATTGATTTAAGACATAAGGGCACGTTTACACGAGCGCATTTTTTAGACGCGACATCGCGCTCGCATCGCCCACCCGCCTTTGTTATCTCTGACTGGAATTTATACTTCATGTCTTATTACAACGTACAAGGCTAATAAATCAAGCTCGCCGCACTTACGCAGCGCACGAATAGCAACCGCGTCGTAAACGTGTCACGATGGCGCATCACACGGGTCGCGCGATCGCGGTCCAAACTCTTTTGCTTGATTATGTACGTTTTGACAAGTAGCATAAAGGGGACTTCTAAATGTGATCAGCATGCGATGAAATTCTTGACATATGAACGCGCCCTTCGATTTTGTAAAAGGAGGAGGTTCTCAATTCGGTTGTATGTTTTTTTTTATGTTTAAAAATTTAAATAACAATCATTATTTCCAGTCTCCATTCTACAATTTATCAAGACTGGCTGTCAGTTCTCCTGGACAGCCGCACCAAAGGCGACACGATCCCCGGTGCCAATGGAGTGATCGGCGAAAGTGGGGCAACTGCTGCTGCACTGAATGCCCTCAAAAGTGCATATAAAGATATCAAACTGCCTCACCAGCACAGCCATCTTATGTTATTTGTTGGCGACAAGTTACTGGCACTTTATTCTAGGTATTCAAACTTTTTTTTCTGGTTATTAAGCTGAATGTTATTTGTTCAACCTTTGATTATTGTTAGCTTTAACAAATCTATGGCACTGTCTTAATTTTATAGTAGAATTTGGCAGCTTTAATCCGCATCACATCCTGTATATTTTAATGTATTGATGTCACTCACGTGTCCGTCTGTCTGTCCGTCGTCTGTCACACATTTTGTTCTGAAGATTTTTTTAACTTACCATTGACTTGAACTTGAAATTTGGTGATAAAGTTTATTATTACGTATATTTTAGTAATAAATACCAATATTAACATTGTAAGCATAGCCCGCTTACAACTATATTTACTGTTTGTAGTAGTAAACATGGTAAATATTTCGCTTATAATGTTAATGTTAGTGACCATGTCAGTTTAAAAACTTATAAATACCAATATAATGATAATTGGTTCGGAACCCTAAACGCACTTGGTCGGTTTTATTTTTCTAGTCGCGGCAGTGAAGATTTGTCGCCACCAGATTTGATTTTATTGAGCATACAATGTATTGCCGCCCAAGAGTATTGGAAGGACCTTAATGATGAAGACTCTGATGAAGACAACCTAGAAATTAATCGATTACCTTGTGAGTATTCTGAGAGTACTAAGTTATGTTAAGACGGGCTGGTATCCGCAACTATTTAGTATAATCACGTACGTACGGGTTGGACATAATTTTCTTTATTTAATCCACCCTAGCTCCTCGAGGAAGGCCAGCAGCGCCTTAGTGTTACTGTTTCTTTTCTGTTACTAGCAATTACTGGGCAGTTTTGGAGCAGGTGTGCTGCTGTCTCGTCCTCCTCCATGCATGCTCTGCAGAGTGGGCTGTCCGTGATTCCTGTGACAAAAAAGTGCTTATTAAAGGTCCTGTGGCCAGTTGTTACGGCTGTGACTGCAAGCGACTGTAATTTAGTCAGTTGTAGGGCCTTTTTCTGTGAAACGGCCGTCTTTAGTGGCTGTGTTGATCGGCGGTCACAACATCTTGATGATGTGAATAACTAAACTGACTAAATTCATCAGGTCCAAAATTGGTTCACGGAAAACAATCAGGTACTAAATAAAATAAAATTATGTATTCTGCCTGCACTTGCTATGATCATTCCATAGTTTGTGGTGTTGATCTATGGTGCGTTTCCTTACCAGATAGCGAAGATAATCGAAGGGCTCTGGTCCCATCGCTGTCATAATGGAACCCCTTCGGGCGAGTTCATCTGCTGTAACAATCCCTCGGCAATCGCTGTATCCCTTGATCCATTATAGTAATTTATTTTGATGATTATTTAGTCTTCTCCGCCCCACTGCGGGGCGTTCATTTCCTCATGCCACTCAACTGGCACTTCACGCAAAAACAAGGCCTATACAATTTAAGACGATTTCAGTTGATTTTTCTATCTTCTGGGCCACAAAGTTTTTTGCTATTTAAAAAGTTCACAGTCCAACATGTTAATTATAATAATAATAATAATAAATCTTTATTGAATGAAGCCAAGTAAATATTACAATGGTGTAGTATATTATAGACATTGAGAGGCTTAAGCTAGGTTGTAAACACATTGAAAACCCTGACCTCTAAACTAGGTTAGAACCTGTATTTTAGAAGATCAGTGTCCCTCCGCAACAATATTACAAGCCAAAACTTTTTACAGCTTTATGACAACTACTAAACATTGCAAAAAATAATAAAGTAAAATAAAAATTAAGGTGTACCATTTAATGTGTGCCTTTAATGTGTTATTGAGGTGAGTGTGTGTGTGTGTATGTGTGTGTGTGTGTGTGTGTGTATGTGTGTGTGTGTATGTGTGTGTATATGAACGTGAGAGTATGCAAGTATGTGTATGTATGCGATTGAGACTTTCTGCATAATTGTGTTCTTAATGAAAATTTTGCATAGTTTTATATTTAACTTAACAGGTTGCCTAAAAGAAGATCCTCGGTTTGTTGATGAGTTAATGTTAATAAGTAGTTATGTAACGTGTGTTTGCATTGAGATTTTGTTTTTTTGGATAATTTTAATACTTTGTTTAAAGTATTGTATAATTTTGTGCTGGTGATATAAAACTGGCGCCTGGCAAAAGTTGTTCTGTGAAACTCTTGTGGAAAAATGTTGTGCTTATTTCTGCCTGTTGGTTCTTTGTGGGGACGAGAAGAGTGTTTACGGATTACTGTATGGAGAACATAGAGCTGCCTGACGGTTAACACTTCACATTCAGCATATAATTGCGTTGTGCAGTATCTTCGAGGCCGAAACCGCATTACCTTTAAGACCGCCCGTTGTGCACGCTCAAGCCTAATAAATTCGTTTAACGTTGCACCCCCCCAAACTGGAATACAGTATGATAGAACTGACTGACATAGTGAAGAATATACTAATTTCAGGGTATTACTATCCGCAGACGTGCGTAGTTTTTTGAAAATAAAAATTAATTTTCGGATTCTGCCCGTGAAAACATCTATATGCTTATGCCAGTTTAGGTGTTGATCAATATGAGTACCCAGATATTTCACACTAGTGGTCCTTGATATGCTGAGGCAGTCACATATAGGAGGGGACACGGCAGTACATGTGTGGGCCCTAAGGAAATACGATAGCGGTGGGGTAAGATTTGACCTAATGGCAAAAGGAACATATACCGTTTTCTGTACGTTCAGGGTAAGCAGGTTGTTTGCTAACCAGTTCATGACCTGTTTCAGTGCATTTTCGGCGTTATGAAAGCATTGGGCCCAATCTACACCATCGATTACCATTGCTGTGTCATCAGCATAGGTAAATATGTTGCAATGTTGGATAGGTAAATTACACAGCTCATTTATATAAATGAGGAATAACGTGGGCCCCAATATGCTGCCTTGCGGCACGCCATATGCAATAGATAATGTCTCACTCTCATTTTGACCGATTTTTACGTACTGTGTCCGGCCACTTAGGTAGTCGGAGAAAATATCAAGGACGATGCCACGAATTCCGATGCGCTCCATCTTCTGCAGCAAAGCCGGGACAGAGACGGTGTCGAAAGCCTTAGATAAGTCAAGGAAGATACCCATGCATTTTAACTTCTTATCAAGACTTCTAGCTACATGATCAGACAGAGCCATTACCGCATG
The DNA here is from genome assembly GCA_947562075.1 of Orthosia gracilis. Taxonomy (NCBI): domain Eukaryota; kingdom Metazoa; phylum Arthropoda; class Insecta; order Lepidoptera; family Noctuidae; genus Orthosia; species Orthosia gracilis. The sequence continues at coordinate 11,358,188 of OX387270.1, forward strand.
TTCAGTGTTCAAGCCTGTTCTGAAACCAAATTGGTTATTGGATAAGACTTTGTTAGCTTCCAAGAAGCTGATAAGGTTTTTATTAAGGATGCGCTCCAGTATCTTCGATAGGGCAGTAAGTATCGAGATCGGCCTATAATTATTGACTTCGTCTCTGCGCCCAGCCTTGTGAACGGGGTGAACAACAGCTAAATTTTAAATTTTAAAATTGTATTGTTTTAAATATCATTTTATCGGCTGTGGTCTGTGAACTTGTTAAGACTGCGTGGTTGCCTTCGTCCATAACATGCACGCGGCATACATGACTAGCCGAGTCCCTTTACGCCAGTATTATGTTCAAGTTTGGAATATCTGAGAAATGTTTTCAGGGTTGTCAACAGAGAATAGTGCTGTAGTGAACTTGTGCGCGGGACCAGCCGGAAGTCCCTGTGCGCCGCATTCGATTCATCTAGCAGAAGTCGCTCCCAGGATTACTTTCGTAGTCGTTGTTGATATGGACATGAGGTACAGATCCAATTTGTATTAATATATGTACTTATAATAATAAAAAAAGTATGTATGTAGACTTTAGTAGAATCGAATCACTCTTTGTAAACTTGGCTGACCAAAGTCAGCATAGCTGGAAAAGACATCAAAACAATTTTATTTGTTAATTACAGAGAAGTTGGCGTTTCAGCATACATGTCAAATCAAATACTTTCTAATTTGAGAAGACTGTTGTTGCAAAGGAATTTGGAGTTGTTGCCTACCACTTTGGATTCTTTAGAAGCTGCTTTGAAAAAGGTAGAAGGTGCATTCAGTAGAACTGATATTATAATTATTTATCAAAAACGACTTGTTCTTATTCTTTTATTGTTTTTTGATTCCTTCAGACAACAGATGCCTTGCGTAAAAACAAATCAAACTCCAATCTTTGTGCCCGCCTAACAAGTCGTATGCTGGAACTTCGCAAGTCTTGCACGACCACTACTCCATTAACTCCTGAGACAACGGCTACAGCAATGCACACGGCGTTGGAAACCGTCATTGAACAGTTGAAGCCCGATATTCCGAGTTTGAAAATGGAACAACCTTTGAAGGATTTGAGAGGAATCTTGTCGCCGTACGTCGAATTTCTTTGTGTGAAAGCCAAGAGATACTTCAGCATGGGATCATATCCTTTTAAAATCAGAATTTTAATTATGTGTAGGTAGGCTTTGTTTTACAGTGATACTCAATTAGCATTGTTTTGAGTGTTTCTGGCTGATAAAAAAAACTATTAAGTATTTTTCGTGGTCGAAAAGAAACTATGATCGCTTTCAAAAACTTGTAAGCGAAAATAGAAATAAACTTACCATTAACATACATTTTCTTCATTTTTTTTGGTATTTTAACGCTTTTATTTTCACGCGTTTTCTAAAATAATTTGAATTTATCGATCACATTAAATAGCCAAGTCCTTCAACATTTGCTGTTTATTTGAACAAATGAGCACCTACTAAAGAACTGATAAGGGTCTTAGTCAAAACCTAACGATAAAAACGGTCTTGGCAATGTCTATAGGTTTGAAATTGTATGAATCAAGAACGACTTCTATCTTTCAAAGTTTTTTAATAGCTAGATGTAGGTATCAAGTATGTACTCAGTAATTCTGTCAAATCTCATGTAAACCGTTGTGATAAGTTGCCCATAAAACCTTTTTAACAAAAAAAAATACCGAAGAAAATACCAAGTTCACTGATCCAAGTAACATTCATATTTTTTTTTGTTGCTTTAAATTGAGCTTCTATAAGCATTTGATTTTCAATACTCATCTATATTCATGCTTATTTCATTGTATTAAGATTATAATTGTTTTGTGACATTCACATATCCAATATAATGAAAATATTTAAATCTTATTTTTAGAACCAATTTTATACTTTTTTGGAATTTGAAAGGTCACAAAACAATCCGTGTCACATTCAAATCGATTATTTCGCTTAATGTGGGAGTGTCTGAGCACGGGCGAGACGGATGCGAGTTGTTCCCTAACGCTGCACAAGTATGTGGAGGAGTTCCCCGGCCTCATCCACTTCATCTACGTTGACCGCACCGTGGGACGCTTCCTGGCGCCCGATATGGCTGACTGTGCTGACATGCTGGCTCCAGAGACGGTAAGGTTCAAAATTGAGTGAGATGGCTTTATTGTTTTCAAAAATTTCCTAGGTGTTTAATAAAAAACAGCTTGTAAGTCGTAAATAATACTGCCCGGATCAAAAGCCATGGATATCAATCGAGTCGTACTCTCGGGCTTATATTACTTACTGAGGGGGTTGCTAAAAAAAGGTATCTCTTAGAGAAGAGTAATTTCTTCACTAGCTATGTATGTAAGCGCTTAGATTTTGTGGTTTTTACATGGTTCAGTTCAAAATTCAGGTTTGTAGTGACCATTAACTAAATCCTAAACCGAATAATTGTCCATGTCTTTATACTATTTTTCTGGACGTAATCGTCCAAATAATAATCTGTCCATTATGCCGTACAAGTAGGTTTTTGTCATCAGGTCCGTCGCGCAGTGTGCCGTAGCTTCGCAGTGGTCCGCGAGGGCTACTGCGCGGCCACGTGGCGTCGCGGCGCGCTGCACGGCTGCGCGCTCGTGTGGTGGGAGAAGCGCGGCGTGCCCGTGCGCCCCGCCGTGCCCCCGCACCCCGCCGCCGTGCGCGCGCTGCCGCCGCCCGGTGACATACGGGGCACCTTCTACAGGTATGTGTGACATAGAGTACTACCATTACTTGCATGGCTACGCGCTGGTGTGATTGGAGAAGCGTGGTGTGCCCGTGCGCCCGAACCCCGCCGCCGCGTCGTGCGCACACTGCCGCCGCCCGGGGACTTAGGGACACTTTCTACAGGTATGTGCTACTATCAGATAAAATCGTGGCTTTGCGGTTGTGGGAGTTAGTAGAGCCTTACACTTGCCTGCCGAAATGACAACGGCAGTTAGGCGTCTCGCGGTTTGACGTCCTATTTTTTACGGAAGCGTAGCTTCTTCGACAAAGCATCCGAATACGTTGAAGCGTATTCCTTATTCTTTGAAGAATTATATGACGAATTTTCAGCGGGCAAACAATGATCCTCCGAAAATTTAAAAACCATGCATGTATTGCAATTTTATACTCACAATGCCGTCTCTTGTTTATAGCAACTCCGTAACATTAACCTAATCATCTTTCCAGGCAACTCCTGGAGCTGGCGTTCCCCAACGACTCCCGCGGCGTGTCAGTCAAGGAGCTGATCTGCATCCACCTGGGTCTGCTGCCGGCGTCCACCGCGGTGCAGCAAGCGCGTCGCCTCGCACACTCTGTACACGAACTAGCAGGAGAAGTTGGTACAGGCGCCGCTGATCTGCTGTGAATCAAAGATTTATGACACGGAGTAACTAGTTGATAAACGGAGTGTATAAACTCAAAAGTCCTCTTGTAGCAAACTTTTTATTGCGTGTGGAACTCCTCATAATTATGAGGATGTAGGAAGAGCTGTCTGACTCTTACTGGCTTTTAGCCACCGCTACTACTACAGTTCATAAACCTTTGCGCAGTTCATCAAGGTATTAACCCGGCCAAGTCCTCAAATAACCCACAGAATGCATTTTGACTGATATGTTGTATTATAGCACGTATTCACAACAATTAATGTAAGTTTATTCTGATATCGAGCGACTCGACTACGTCACTAACTAATCACTCCGTTATAACTCTCCGTAACACCGAACACGTTATTATTATGCAGTTCTTTGCCAATGTTCTATCATAACGATGAACTTATAATAGTGTGATATTGATGCCGTATTACTCGTTAACTTAATTTTGTAGGTTTTAGAATAAAGTATGATTATTATCAATGTATAATACTAGATACAATGTACATAATAATATGTAGAAGTTTTAGACGGGTTACGTACTGCATCTGATCAGAAACCAAGATATTTCGGTTCCGAATAGCCGTAGTATCAATTTCTTGTAGGGAAGCTTTCGCACTACACCCGCAGCCGTATTGCGTAAGTCAATACGACAACGCAAAGAGTTTGACCGCTATCCAATCGACCAATCACACAGACGGAAATACACATCGCGTCATTCATCTCGCATGTGATTTGTTGATTTCGTCGATTGGATAGCGGTTAAACTCTTTACGTTGCCGTATTCACTTACGCAATACGGCTGCCTGACTCATTCGGATAGAAATCTGAACTCAAATCTCGGACTCGAATCAGATTAAATGCGTAACCGCCTTTAGACCTTGGTCCTTCAGTGGGATAATTATGTGGCAAAAATATTAAATCATGTATTCGTATTGTTACTCTACATGAAGTGATGTGAAGGAACGAGGTTCTTGGCGAGTTTACCGGCTTCGCGAATTGTACGAGCTCATTCGACTTCGAAGCTCGGCCTGCGTGCTGTGCTTTCGACTGGTCTCCGCGACGGTGGACCTAGCAGCAGCAATGAAGCAAGAAAGGTTCTTGCCGACGACACGAATTGAAGAAGAATGGGCCTGCGCTGGAGCCGCAGGCCGTATAGCTGATGGATAGACATCTCAGTCTGTCTTGACGTCTGTCAATTATGGCATTGTGCTGGAAGGGACAAAAGAGGGTAGGATTCGAAAGTAGCCTAATATCTCGCGGAATCCGCGTACCCGCATAGACGTTACAAAACAATCGACTAGGCGCAAACATCTACAGATAAGTTCTTTAATTATAATAATCTCAGGCCTCAGTAGTGTTGTCAAACTTTTGGCAGCTCCTCTTCTTTTTTATACATGCTAGTGATTTTTTTTTTGTTAATAATTGTTTTCTGAAGTTACAACACCACGTACAGTCATTAGCGAGCATAGATATAATAAACAAGGAGATATGCCCGGTAGACGAAAATATATCGGAAACCTGTGTCTCCAGTTTGCCCCTACCACACGACAACTACTACACATGCAGTTCAGTAAAAGCAATAGATACGCAGTCGCGCACACACACGCATTTCTTAAATCAGAACGTACTACACAATAAATTATAAACCTTATCCCTTCAAGCACAGCGTGTATATACCAATTACCGTACAAATTACGCACACGAAAACATCGGTCGCTATCGTTGTGCTATGCAAAAGCAATTTATTTTACATACACGCTAGTGATTGACTAAATCGGAAACTTATCGATTCACCCATTTATTATTGTACAATTTTTTTTTGTTTACTTGAAAATAAATAAAAAAACGGTTTGTCCAGAATTTTTAATAGTTAAAACAAATATGCAGCTAAAAATATAAATTATTAAGTAAACCAAAAAATTCAAACAATCAAAAATCCGGTTACTTTGGTTTAGGCTTTCATAGCGTAATGTTTAATTTATTTTTAATGTAGCAAATTTTTATTGTTTTGTGCTGCTAATATTGTTATTATGTTATGAGTCTGTTTAACTTAAAATAAATAAATTGAATTGAATTGAAACAGGAGGTATTGTTGAACCCTGCTAGTGCTATGGTGTTTAATCACTGACCTGTAAAGTGGAGGTATTTGTGCAGCACTTGACACTTTGATATTATTGGGGTTGCATTTTTTGTCAAAAAGTTGGTTACGCATTTCTCTACTACACTGTAAAATAATCAAAATAAGTAATACACATTATTTCGGATCGATTTTCCAACCGGTTGAAAACGGTTGACAAATTGAAAATAAAATATAATAACAATATTTCATTCGTCATCGACATTGTTATCGATAGCCTACGTTAGTGGATCTGCACAAGCACATCACTAACTCGTCGCAAGGAGCAGCGGCCGTACTACGCGATGCATCCGCTCAATGATGTATCGTTTTGTGATTTTTACATTGCTTGTCCAGTCACTTAGCGACAAACTTAGGTAATGGTTAGGAAGCAATGTATTTAATGCAAAAATAGTACAGTCGCTGTGATATTTCAATACAAAAATAACATAGTAGAACCAAGAAATATTTTACGATTTGTTGTTTTTCATGATTTTAAAGACAAATATAGTGAAATACTTGTACTCACTTATTGTAAGTGATTCTATGATTTACAAAGTTTTGGTTTAGGCTTCGCTTTTTACAAGAAACCACTGAACAACACGGCATTCTTGTAATTTTTCGCGATGACGGTCGAAAGCGCACTGTTTAGCGGAGACCGGCCATTTGCCTGTGACATGCTCAGTCAGCCCACGTCGCGCGGACACCGACACGCCCCCTTGCCACTTCTCCTGTATTTTATATTTCTATGTTAGCGAGTTATCGCCACCTCAGGTGCATTAGTGATGCACCTGAGGTAGCTACGGGGTGCGGGAGGGGATTGAAGAAGTGTCCCAGTCATTCGCTCACCGACAGACGTCAAAATCTCTCCCGCCCCGCGCATCTCATACCTCAGGCACAGCGCAGGGACAGGTTATACTAAAGAAGGGCGGTGATGATACGTGAACGTCTTCAGTATTCACCATAGGAACTGCGCGACCAATAAAGAATATACGTATCGGCACGCCCACTACTCAAAAATTAAGAATACATACAAAGCCAGCTAAAATCAGAACTTTCCTATTGTGTAGTGTAGATATTATAAAGAGGAAAGATTTGTAATGGATAAACCACTTAACCGATTTTAAAAATTCTTTCACCTATGGAAAGCTACATTATTCCGGAGTGACACAGGTTATTTTTTTTATCCCGAAAACGGGTCCTGTAGGGTGCAACACGGGAGCGAAGCCGCGGGGAAAAAGTCGGGTAATAAAGTCGTAGCTGAACGCTGATTACCCGCTAAAGCTTGTGGTGTGGACGCACATTGACATGACAAAAATTGCAAACGAAATTGACTTGAAGATTCAAGTTGATGTCATTAGGTATTAATGATGACATTCCTTAATGGACATTCCAATTATTATATTATGAATGCCGTCTAGATGATCTTTAGTAAATATTTGGGATTGCTAGAATAATGTTTTTATATCAATTTATTAATATGCTTAATCATTATTAACATAATCAAACGCTCTTTTAGACAATAAGTCTAATCATTATATTGTATAATATGTATGTTTTGTTTTTAATGTGCCATGTTTTATTTTTGTTATTCATAAAATAAATTTATTATGAATCAATTCTTTTTTATTAGCTCCCAAATAAATCATTCAAATATGATGACTGCTCTTGTCTTGCGAGTCTGAACCGGAAGCATTTACGGCTCGTATAAATATCATATCTCAATACAAATTTGGAATTACAACTATAATCTGCAGTCACACATTTATTCTGTGGTCACACTTCAGTGTGTGGCCTTTTCTGTGAATTTGTCAGCCGATGGTATTTACGATTACAAATGAGTCACCATTTTTTCAACAGAACCAACTGAGCAACGTGCGTTTATAGAGAACTGTAGATGCAGCAATCCGTCGCGACTCGCCACGAGTCTGCGATCACACGGAGATTCGATGCGAGTCGCGACGATGCAACGGTGGACTGTTGCGTAACTTTAACCGCTTACGCAGCGCACGCAAATGAAGTTCTCAAAAATATTTTAATATTTTGCCCGTTTTTGCAACACATTTCATTTATGTTGCGCTCCTATTGGTTGTAGCGTGATGTTATAATATAGCCTATAACCTTCCTCGATAAATGGGCTATCCAACACAAAAAGACTTTTTCAATTCCAACCAGTAGTTCCTGAGATTAGTGCGTTCAAACAAACTCTTCAGCTTTATAATATTAAGTATAGATGTGTGTAAATGAAATTCCTTATCTTATTTATTTACATTTGTATTGATGTAATCCTATTAGTAAGTATTAAAGCAAAACAATAAAGATAAGTAGAAGTGTTTCATAGTCATTAAAATAACCCAGATTTCACATTTGTAATACTTTCAGACAATAGACTTTAACTTAACTAGGTAGAATTAAGTGAACACGATAAATCAACAATAATTGAAAAAAAATTACCACCTGTAAGGTGATATCTGCCTCAAACATAAACAATGTGCACTGAAGAAAATTATATATATTTAGAAAATGGTTTATGAGTATTATTAGTAACAAACAGAAGTGATATTACAGTTAAAAGATTCACTTATTTGGTAACTTATTGATTAATTAAACACTTAGCTGATAAGGCACTTGTCAATATTCTGGTGAACTGTCACCACACTTTACATCATCACTTATTATCAAAGTCTTTTTTGTCATATGTTTGTCTTCAACATCAAAGATGATCAAATCCTCACTGCTGTTGTTTCCTTTCTGCAGATAAAAAAAAGTTTAATTTATAATTATGACAAAAATCATTCCTATGAGAGTTAAAAAACTGGTGGCCAACAAAGTATGAGCCCTTCCAAACTTGTTTGCCGCCTGAAGTTGGCTTTCCAAGGCTGCATTGCTGCGTATTACTAAATCTCATACAAAAACAGCACCGATCCGTGCCTTGCACATTGGAAAGCCAATCTAAGGCCAAAATCTTGGCAAGAAACTTTTACTGATTTACCAAATAATAACTTAAATAAGGCGTTTCTTGTCTGTTCTTCTCTCTAACAAACTATCTTTAAAAAGTCAAAGTCTTAATAGAATTATGAAGCCCATGTGTTGGAGACAAATTCTCTCAAAAGAACTATACCAGTTTTATGAACTTACTAGCTTTTACCCGCGGCTTCGCCCGCAGTGAAGCCAATTTTTTTTTTTTATTAGATGTTTCCTATGTTACTTCTAATACCTCCAAGAATATATGTACAAAGTTTCATCATGATTGGTTTAGTAGTTTTTGCGTGAAAGCAAACAAACATTCACATTTATAATATTAGTATAGATAGTAATCAATGGCAAAAACTTACACTAGTTGATGCTATGTCTTGTTTGGTTTTTAATGCAGCAGCATAATTCAGCTTCTGTTTGGATGAGCTTGAAGGTATCAAAGGAGGAGGACTTGGGCTGATGTCTTTAACCTCAATCTCATTTGACTGCATTGTATCCTCCATATCACTATGACTATAGGTCATGGGGACATTTTTTGTATTCAATATGTCCACTTTCAAAGGAACCTTTAACGCTTCCAAACATGCTTTAGCCATTTCAGCTTCCTGGTTAATTATTTTGTCTTCAACATACTTGTTATACGTAACTTGCAAATCAAGTGAGTGTTTGTCAGATAAGATTGTGGCCATTTGCTTGATTTCTGCTTCTAATTCTCTGATTGTGCACTCATTTTTAGCAGCAATTTTAGCTTCTTTAACGAGTCTCACATCCACAGCTTCTTGAATACGTAATATTGCATCAGAAGTGTTATTACTTTGCACATTACTCTCTTTTACAATCTTATTAAATATACTATGTGGTGACAATCTTTGTGGTTTCTTGTATCCAGTGTATTTTTCACCTAAATTTGCTGTAACATCTTCGATGTATTCATACATATCAAAACAGTTAATCCTTCCGAATCTGTACATAAAAGTGTGGGTAGATCCAGCAGACGACAATTTGTTTGACAAATTACATGTTACAAAATTCTTCATTCCATGATGTTTTTCAAAGTATTTTTGCAATCCTTTTGATATTAATTTGTCTCTAAAAGTAGGTTTGATGTTGGTATTTTTTCGATATTTATACCAACCAACAATTTCATTAGCAGTGCTTGATAGCAAATCAGTGAGAACATCTTCCTTAATTCGACCAGTAGGAAAATAAAACAGTGCTACTGATGGCAACGGGAGCACAGTGTTGATTTCTATTTGAGTGTCTAAGCGGGCATTATCACTCTGGGAATCCGAAATGTGATTGGTTATTTCTGAAGTCACGTCGCCGATTAAGAAACCTTCCTGGAAGTTAAACGAGTGAGAAATGGGAATGATAAAGTGAAACCAAAATCATAACGTATTGATACTAGGGTAGAATATCTTACCTGACTATTAGCTGAGTTTTCGCATTCATAAAACAGAAATGACAGAGCGGTACCACTTAATAACACTTTTTCTGTGTAAGCCATCGCTACATTTGCAGTTATTTCATAAGCAGTCCTAGACAACTATAGAATGTCAATTATGTTTCATTTATTTTAATTTATTTACAAAATTGTTGGACGCTCGCAAACAAACGCTTACAAAAATTGACGATATGACGTGCTGAAAATGTCAATTCAATGAAATGTCATGTCATGTCATCATTAGCACAGAATATACATATCCTCATACTGCTGTACTACAGTATGTCCAGAATATCACATGTACGAAACCAATGTGTTAACCAATGTGTTCTTGCCAAACTTGTGGGTGGGCTCTGGGCCGCGCTGAAGTTGGCTTTCCGATGCGCAAGGCACGGATCGGTGCTGTTTTTGTAGATTTACTACTGCGCAGCCATTGTAGCTAACATTAGGGCGGCCAGGAAGCGAGAACTATATTCATTGGTCATCATTGGTGGTTAGCACAAAGTAAAGTACAGTAAAAATGTGTTTACTCTAACGGTTGTGTAATATCCCTGGTCAGGTCAAAATTGAGTTGAGAAAATGCAGAACCACACATTGTGACGTAACGTGAGGACTGGCTCGCTGGGCTGGCGCATGTTTATTACTTTATTAGCAAGTAGCGAACTTCCCAAACATAATGAAGATCCGAGTTGAACTCGGCGAGTTTATCGTTCACCCATTAAATTGGAATATACTGGGCATACTGTACTTTGATTGATAAGGTACAACTAAAAAAAAATGTTCTGTGACTCTGTGTTGATAAGCATCAACAGCGGGTGATACAGCATTGCACATTTTGAACAGCGATAAAATACATAAACCTGAAACTAGCAGTTCTTAATATTGTTATCGAAGCAAGTTTAAATTGTTATAGTTTGTATTTAAATGCTAAGGAAAATAAGAATAACAGAATAATTTAGCCAATTCCTTTAGAACATAACTGACCAAATTCAGCGGTGAGTATCATGAAGAAGTTATTTATATTTCTATGCTAAAATTAGTGTTTGGCACTATGAAAGGGTTAAATAGTTCTGAAGACAGGATTGCGTGCTGTTTTTGTTTAGTGGTTTAAGTTCTGCAGTCGGAATTGAGTCATTTCATGAGGTGGTTATCTAATAGTTTTCCGACCGTACATAATTTTGTAATCGCTCTTTTCATTTGTGATTTTCGGACTTGTATTCGTATAGATTATTTTATGGCTCGATAGTAATAGAGCTTACCTGTTTCATTCTTTTCATGTCACCTTCCTAAAATATAGAAAGAAAATTGCTAGTTCAATTTTATCAAAACTACCCGAAATAAATTACCTGTAATTTCTTGTTGTCATGATACACCTATTTTATTTGAACTTGCCCTAAAAACAAGTAGTCAGCAAAAAAGCATAAAAAAATCATCTCAATATCAAATCATTGTATTGAAAGTTAAGTTAAGATGGCCTGGTGTTCACAACTCCATATCCAAGCGCGTATTTTGCGTGTGGGTGGGATTCGTCTTCCTTACTCGATCTACTCCATCTCCTTGAGGAATGCCAGCAGCGCTTTGGTATTGCCAACTATCACCTGTACGGTACCTGGGTGACCGAGGTATTTAGCCCTGTATCCAACTTAGGAGCAGTTGTGCTGCTGTCTCGTCCTCTTCCATGCATGCTCTGCACACAGCCCACTGTGTGTGCACCGTGTTCTATGTTCTATGTTAGGGGGGTTTGGTTTCCGCACTTAGTCCCTTAAGTGGACCATTGTGCGTGGGCCATGGCGGCCGTTTGGTGGTCATTCCAACCAGCCCACCTCCCTCCAGAAGTCAATTAGAGCTCCTGGTTTCCTTAAAACATCCGTGTAAGATCTGGGTGACCCGAGGGTTTGTGTTCTTATCTGGGTTACACCTGTGCATTCAAAGAGAATGTGCGCAACGGTTTCGTCGGCCTCCATGCACGCCCTGCACAGAGGACTGTCCGTTATGCCTATTGTGTGGAAGTGTTTGTTGAGTGAGCAGTGTCCCGTGATGGTCCCCGTCACCAGGCGCAGGCCATTCCTGTCCAGGCAAAGAAGACGTCTGGTAAGCCTCTTGTCCAAAGATGGCAGAGCTTCTTTGGATTGCCTACAGCCCGGTGCCGAAGTCCACCAGTACTCCGCCTGTGTCTGGGTGAGTTCCTGTAGCCACCTGCGTATTTGGTTGAAGGCGATGGGTACAACAGGTTCGGGTCCGTAGACCGCCGAGCTAGATCCGCGTCTCGCAAGCTCGTCAGCCGCGTCGTTGCCCAGCGATCCGCTGTGTCCCTTTATCCACTGTAGTGTTACCGTGTTCCGGCTGGATACAGTTATTTGTTCTAGTGCTTTGTGACATTCTAATATTAGTTTTGATGTTATATATTCCTTCCGTAAGGATTGGAGGACTGATGCGCTGTCGGAGAGTATCCGTATGTGGGTGTCCGTAACCCTCCTGGCTTCTAGGGCGTGGACCGCTTGTATGATGGCCACACACTCCGCCTGATAGACGGTGTTGAAACCTCCTAGCAGCCTGGATATATTTATATTGAAATCGTGTGAGAAGACTCCGACTCCGGTACCGGAGTCAGTCTTCGATCCGTCGGTGTATACTCTCATCTCTTTCGAGCCTGAGTAGTCACATCGTTCTTCTTTGAGAATTATATTGTAGTGCCTATCAAAGTGGTGTGTCTTCGGGGCTTTGTCGCAAGGTGATGCTAAAATCGGTTTTCGCTTGATCGCATCTTCCTTTATGCGTGTGTGCTTAATTCTGGAGTCTTTATTTAGGGTGCCTGATAGGTGGAGTCTAAAAGTGGCCAGGGCTGCCTCCTCTCGTACAATAAGGTGCAGAGGTGGCAGTCCCAGCATTGCCTGTAGGGCAGCAGTGGGTGTGGTTTTCATACTGCTAGTGTGTGTGCACCGTGATCCCTAAGACAAATAGATGCCTGTTAAAAGTTCTGTGGCCAGTCCTTACGGCTGTGACTGTACGTAACTGTGGTTTAGTCAGTCTCAGGGCCTTTTTATTTTATGTAATAAAATAATAAGTGTTATTGATTATTTGTTCAAAACATATTGTAATTGTGCAGTATATTTTTAATTTATATAGAACGTAACAATTTTATTATTTGCACTGGTACTACATGAAAATGTTGAAATGGCATTTTTACATACTGAAAAAAATTGTAGCAAATTTGCGCTTAATTGATTAAAAGGGACTTTAGTCACTTGAAACAATTGTTTCTCTATTGTGTTTGCTAATTAGCACTCAAAGGTTTAAAATATTTGAATATTTAATGAAAAAAGAAAACCAGAAATAACAATAACTTTTTTTTTGTAGGCAAGAAATCATCACTTTGAAAATATCAAAATCTGCATGAACGGGTCCAGGCTATCAATTATTTTTCTCAGAAGGCAATCATCCCTAAGATACTTCAGTCTAAGTTTCAATTTTTTTGAGAAAAGATCTTCAGATCCTTTTAAAAAAGAAACTTCCGTTCCAATCTGGAAAAAAATGGATTGTACCAATAAAGACTGTGATCCTACTCAAGAAAATCAAAAGCTTCCGAAGAAATACTATCGCCGTGCGGAACACAGGTAGAACTTTGATTTAAATTATTTGTAACATATAATTATACACTTTCAATGTATGTACAAAAAATTTGTTTATTACCAAGTAAGACAAAGAATGGCAAAAAGCAGTATTGTGGTGTATTGGGTCAGAATTATTTTATAATGAATCTATTAACAGTGTTTTTTAATACGTGAATCGTTTTAAGAAAGTGCAAAGCTCTAGAATTTGTTAAGTGATAAGTTGATAGTGCATGCTTTAATGCTTATCAACAATGAAGAGACAAATTTTATATATTGACAATTTAAAAATTATCATATGAATTGCCTACTTAAAGGTATGCATTGCATCTGACGAGAGATGCGTTTTCAGGACCAAGAAAGCGCGCCTTTTCTACATCCATATCAAATTGAATAAAATACTTGTTTACCTGCCTATTTTTTTTAGAAAATTTAAACAGGTCAGTCTTTCTTGATGTGGTAGTTTAGCTAGGCTTATGGCACCACTGTACATTATAGATACGAAGTATCATCATTAAATATCTCTGTTAGGTACCTATTTATTTTGGTGTAAAGGAAGACGATGGTGAAGTGGTGGTCGATTTTCTTTCACAAATATAATATCAACCCTGCGTAGTTGAAGTAAAGTTGATAATAAGTAAAATTCTATTTTGTCCGTGAGTGCACCGCCTCACAGGTCGAACTTCCAAGGTTAAGCAATGTTTGCCGAGGTCGGGTCGGGTGACAAGAAAATGGCTCCTAGAGTGAAATAAGTCAAACGTATAATTAGTGCGTATTCTGTTGTGAATGTGCGCCACATAGAAAATTAGTGCACCGTCGTTTTTGAAAAAAAAGGAAAAAACGATTCCTTTTGGAGTAACGTTGTTGCAGCAGGAAAATTCAAAACAAATAATCGAGGTGAAAAATATTGTGCATGGGCAGAGAGCATAGTTATGCACAAATGTGCGCCGAAAATATAATTGGTGCGTCATCAGGTTTTCGAGATATGGCTTTTCCTGCTGGAGTAACGTTTTGCAGAATCGTGTATCTCTAAAACCATTGTATGTGCGCCTGTAGAATAAACATACACGAGTAGCTCTTGATATGTGCGTATTTTATTTTTCAGCGAGTTTATACGTTTTCTCATTTAAGCACTGCGAATTTATTTCGGGTTTAAAAAAAACGCGATTACTTGAAAGTTATAAATAGTTTCTTAATTCTAATTCCGGCACAAATACGCACATATCAAGAGCTGTATCTCATGTTTATTCTACAGGCGCAGATACAATGGTTTTAGAGATACATGATTCTTCAAAACGTTACGCCAGCAGGAAATGGAATATCTCGAAAACCTGATGATGCTCCAATTATATTTTCGGCGCACATTTTTGCACAACTATAAGCTCTCTGCCCATGCACAATATTTTTTACTCCGATCATTCGTTTAGATTTTTTTTTGCTGGGACAACGTTACTCCAGCAGGAATCTTTTATTCCTTTTTTTTCTAAAAACGACGACACGCACCAATTTTTTATGTGGCGCACATTCACAGCAGATTACGCACTAATTATACAGGTGAGATAGTGGTCAATCGCGAGCCTATCGATAAAAAAAAAAATACGTACCACTCATATCACTCTAGGAGCGACTTTCTTGTTGGGGTAACGTACACGAGGACGGTCCGTTGATGGCTGGCAGCCTCGGAAAGTATGGTAATTGTTAAGCGTTGGTCCGGTCCAGATCTTTGACAGACGTTAGGCAGTCGCTCCATTTGTAATATTGGTACCAATTCGGCTGCATACTACTAGCAACGTAGTTAAGAAAAGGCTAGCTAGGCCGATGTATGAGTCCGGGAGTGCGTATCTCAGGTAATCAGGTCATTCATTTTCGACTGTATTTTAAGATATGAAATGTTGATATTTGTTTGGCAGTGATAATTGCACTGCGCCAGGTTTGTTCGTACCCGGAAAATGCCATACTTTCATAGAAAGCCAAGCACATCGTCGCATCCAACAAGTAGTGACTGAATACTATATTTTTTTCATCTTGTATATTAGGTATTGTATTTATTTAATAATTTATGTACACACAGTATAATACATAAAGACAACACATCAAGACAATATCATACAAGGGCTCTGCTTATTTCTTAAGAAATTTCTGCCAGCAGACCCGCGAAAAGAACAAATGAAAAAAAAGTGTAGAATAGTGTGTGAGAACAGGAAAATAAGAAAAGTGAACGACTTATACTAAGATATAAAATATGCGCACCTACACAAATAGTGTAATGGTGGATATATATATAAAAACATAATTGTAAAATACTTAATATATATATATTAGGGGTTAAAGTATGAAATTGCCGATTTGTACTGAAAAATTGAAATTAGTTTTTTTTTATTTAACATATTTATTTAATCAAAATAATTACCATTATTATCTACACATTGCTGCCACCTAATAGGAAGGTCATTTATGCCTTTGCGATAGAACTCTGGTGATCTAGATTCGACAAACTGTGTGAAAGCATTTTGTAGTGCCTCCTGAGAAGAAAACTTTTTATCACTTAGAAAATTGTCCAAATCACGAAAAAAATGGTAGTCCGTTGGAGCAAGGTCTGGGATGGGATGGTCAAGGAATGGTTTCTAATTTGCAGTTCCTGGAGAGTTAAAACGGTTTCTCGTACTGTATGAGGTCTCGCGTTATCATGGAGGATGGGACATTAATGGTGAAGATCGATTCATGAGTCAGGGCTGTCGGAATTCGGCACAGTAGACATATCTGCTGTTATTGCTTGATCAGATCGGAGAAAGCTACAGTGAATAACACCATGCTGAGACCACCAAACAGTTACCATAACCTTTTTATTGGTAATAGGGTAACGTTTTTACGGAACCCTAAAAAAAGAATTAGCGAAATCGGTCCAGCCGTTCACGCCTGTTGCCGTGACCAACGGAAACAGGGATTCATTTTGATATTAATATAGATTCTTCTATGTCTGTTTCACGTTTTTACAAGAACATACAGTCAATATTCCTCCAGTTTAATATTTACATCACTTGTTGGCCCGGTCAAGAGTTATCATCTCGCGAGGTTATCTTTATCGTCTACTTGTTTTCAGTGTTATTCTGATGACGCCAGTTGTAGTTTAGCATTGGGGCTAGATTGACTTATTCGTGTTCAAATAAACTTACTTATAAAAAAATAAAAATGCCAGACGCGTTCGAAAGTGCGTATCCTCTGTCACCACCTTTAAAGCCGCAAGAAATACGCGCACGCGCAAATTCATCTACAAAGAATAAAAAACCAGTGGTAACTTTTCTCGGCGATGAGGCCGTTGAGATACCCGACAAATCAGAGGCCGGTGTAGACAAGCCCTTCGGCCGAGGGGACGTTGAGCTCGATAGTATCGCAGTCTCGTATAATACAATGCATTCGACCTTGCTTGATAAAAGAGTGGTTGAGCACAGGTATGTATAAATTTATTTATTTTATATTTTCTTAAGGTCTTTATCATCGGAAGGCTGTTCCACCTGTCCTTTTTGTAGTTCCTCCAATTGCTAAAGAAGGTTTTGATTGTTTAACAATCTCTGAAAGGGAGTACTTTTTTAGGGTTCTGTACCCAAAGGGTAAAAACGGGTCCCTATTAATAAGAATACAGTTTTCAGTCTCCAATATCCATCTGTTTGTCTGTCACCAGGCTATATCTCATGAACCGTGATAGCTAGACAGTTGAAATTTTCACAGATGATGTATTTCTCTTGCCGCTATAACAAATACTAAAAATCGAATAAAATAAATTTTTAAGTGGGGTACAACAAACGTGATTTTTTTTGCCGTTTTTGCCATAATGGTACGGGACTCTTCGTGCGCGAGTCCGACTCGCACTTGGCCAGTTTTTATTGCATGGTCTTTAATGCTGCACCTGTTTCTAAAAACTTTTGAAATAATTATGTAATTCATGATTCATGAGAATGCCTACTTGGTCATACACCCAGCAATTTGCGATAAGAACAAAATGCTTTGGTAAGTTTTTTTAAACTCGTGAATTCCTAGCTACTGTAATAATTGTTAACAATCCGTTTTGGGTTTAAAACTTGAGATATAAAATTACTGGCAGGCAATTAACCAATTAAATTTCAATTACATGTAGAGTCAGCAAAGAAAGACGCATAACATTTTTCTTCCAAGTTTAAAAATACATTGTAACTTTATATTTTGAGCATCAAAATGTAAAGTATAATAATATGTAAAAAATAAAGGAATTCCGAAAAAAAAGAGTTTTCCAATTATAGGACACAGTGGTCCAGTAAGCAAACCATTTTATTTTTGTGAGCTTACTGATCTTTTTGACATACAGTCCATTAAATCATGCAGTCAATGTTTTTCTGACTAGGGAATTCATGCAGTTCCTAATTTTTTATTAAACGCATGTCAATTTATCCTCACGTGCACGTTTTGTCGGAAAATCCGCCGCGAAAAGTGCGTAGACTACGTTGACAGATAAAACTTGCTGTTATATGTTGTTGATAGATGCCTATTGTACTTTGTCGCTACGGTTCATCTTAGATTGGTGAAACTTAGCGATTTCGAAGCGGTTGAGGTGTAAATATCTTGGAATATCGATACTGATATTTATTTATTTATATACACTTTATTGTACACCATAATAAACAAGAAAAATAGAAACTTAATACTAAAACATACAATGGGCGGCCTTATCGCAATCTCTTCCAGGCAACCTGGAATAGACAGAGATTACCTGGACATGACATTGGGTTGTCAGTGGTGCGACAATACTAACAATGAACACAATATAGATACAATAATACTTACAAGAAATACAAATACATATATATGCTAAATAATAGATACATAAATACATACATAATTAATATATAAGCAATGAAAATAAATAATGTACGACATTCATAGCACATTATGTCTAAAAACCAAGAGCACAATCACAGCGATAAGTAATGTTCTTTGATGAGTTTTTTAAATACAGGCAATGATTGAGCACGTTTAATTGGGTCAGGCAATGCATTCCACAGACGAGCAGCCTGGACAGTAAAAGATTTATCCATGAAAGTTGTGGAATGCATTGGCATTTTAAGTCGCAAGTTATCTGATGACCTTAGACATACCACCTGATATTCTACTAAATATCGGTATAAGCAGTCTGTAGCAATCATCGATTTGGCAGGCCGGAAAATCACTGGATCCTCGTTTTCGGAACTTTCGAAAGCAGATTTTGGCCTGAATCCGGTTTTAGGATAGGATTTGGATTCTCTTATTATTTATTTATTTTCAGCCTATTCTGTCCCACTGCAGGCAAAGGCCTCCACTTCTTCCTTCCTATCCTCCCGGCTTGTGCAATTGTGGATCAATCCTGTCGATAGGCATCAAGTTCATCCCGCCATCATTATTTATTATTTTTATTTTATCATCACTTTCCATTTTGGATTCTCCTAGTGGTCGGAAATTGTTTGAATAAAGTACACCTACACTGCCACAGTTCTGCCATGAAAAACTTGTACAAATATCACATAAGGAAGGAAGTCCTTCAATGCTATAACATATATTTGTTTTCCTCTCTAATTTTTGGCCCAATAGCATAGCTTCCTGGTCGCCATTTGTTGACTTCTAGACACATATGTACAGAATGGTTACCTATTGTTAAACTCCCGTCTTTCTATTCTTCTTCTTCCTGCCCTTGTCCCATGTTACTTGTGGTCGGCGCAACATGTTTTCTTCTTCCATACCATCCTGACGGGGGACCCGTCACGCTATCACTGACTCCCTTTTCTTTCATATCACTCCTCACACAGTCCATCCATCTTTTCTTTGGCCGTCCCCTCCCTCTCCATCCATCCACATTTATATTCATAACTCTTTTAGTAACATGCGTTTCATCCCGCCTCATCATATGACCATACCAGGACAAACGGTTTCCTTTCAACTTTTCTGTCACTGGCGCCACTTTCAAACTTCCTCTAATATACTCATTTCTCACTTTATCCATTCTCGTCACTCCACACATCCATCTCAACATTCTCATCTCTGCTACATGCAATCTCTTTTCATCCATCTTTTTCATAGCCCAACATTCTGATCCATACAGTACGACAGGTCTAATCACGGACTTGTAGATTTTCCCCTTTAACTTTAGTGGCATCCGTGGGTCGCAAGTTGTTCCAGTGACCTGTCGCCATTTCATCCATCCCGAGTTGATCGGGTGCGTTACGTCTCGGTCTATTTCGCCATCCCCTTGGATAAGCGACCCTAGGTACCGGAAGTCGGGGCACATCGGTATTTGTGTTCCAGCGAGGCCTAGAGGCACGGAACTGGAGAGACCGCCAAAATCGCAGAACAAATATTCGGTTTTAGATCTGCTAAATTTCAAGCCAACACTCTCCAGTCTGTGCCACCACATCTCCAATCTACTCTGGACCTCTAGGCCACTCTCGGCAACCAGCACAATGTCATCGGCAAACAGCATACACATACTTAAACTCCCATCTTTCTATAAGCCCTATTTATTGATGGAATATGGACTATTTATTTAGATCAATATTTCAAATTAAACCCCTATATATTTTCTAATTTAAGAACATCAAATGGTATCAAAAACAACAATATTATGATTTGATAAAGCAAATTATAATTATCTTACTTGAACTCCGGAGCCCAAAAATTTTAATTTAGTAAACAGTCAACATTTATGCAGTAATAAAGATAAAGGTTACATTTGTTCGAGATTAACTGTTAGCTCGCATAATTCGTGCCGTGCTTACTGACTATGCTATGCGACTACTGAGTAATCGAAGTTGGCGAACGAATCAGCTGTTAGCTACGGCCGCGGGGGCAGTGATTGCACCGTGGGGCCTTAAATGTATAGACGACCGTCGACTCCGATAGAACGACGTCAGTGTACGCGACGCCCTCGGCGATCCATATCGCACGCACATAAACTCTAACTAATTGATAGAATTCTGTTATCGCCGCGATTTCGGAAACGTGACGTGCATCTGTTTACAGTGTGTTGTCAACGCAAATATATTATCATGTCTAACCTGACATAGTGGTAGTAATAATTGTTGCTGTGATAGTGTTTTCCGTTCAATTTACTGCTTTAATAAAATACCATTCACACGAAACATTATTCTGACAGTAACAAGGTTGTTATTTTAACGTCACTCTGTATGCTGCGCAAATAAAATTAATCCATAATTTGTATTTGTTGTGCAAGCGTTTGAATCCAGTTTTACTTGTTTTGTTGACTGTCCTAGATTTTTGGTATGTTAGTTAAAGGGAAAGTTATTACGTTTTGAAAGCCTACTTATTATGTAAATAACAACAACACAGTAAGTTTCTTCAAACTATTGCATCGAGTCACTGTTTGTTTCTTTTCCTTTGATTGTACTATGCTTTGCAAGTAGTGTATCTGAATGCATTAATTGCATGTTATATTTTACAGTTAGTTATTTTTAAACATTTGTTTTAAAGAAGCAATGCATTACTCTAAACATCATACGAATACAAGTACCTATATTCTCGCCACCATAGTCACTATTAGACAGGAAAACATGAAAACAAATATTGTCAACGCATATATTAATTCCTCGTATCATATTGTTTCGTTCCCAGGCAGCTAATCTCCCATGCGCCCTGCACTACATCCCTTTTAGTCAAAATGATCTCTATCGCATCATAGGCAAAGTTGTGGACATAATTTTATAATTTTGTTTGGAAAGCAAATTAAATAAGTTACATATTGATCATGTATTATGTAGTGCTACCTTTCACAGTCGGTCTCTCATTACTGAAGATCATGGTCACTGGACCCCTTTAAGCGGACAATCTGCCTCCATCGACTCCTGCTGGAAGTTGCCTGAGGACGTAGCTTCTTTCTCTTGGTCAGACCATCGTGTTGGCGACCTCGTGCTCACTATCGTTTGGTATTGCCAACAATGACCATCTTTTCAAGCGTGCTATCGCTCCTTCGCATTATGTGGCCTGAACAGGTCAAAATACGCTGTAAGCAAACTATAGACAATCGGGCCTTGATATTGAGTTGGGAAAGGCCAGACACATTTCTCCGTTTGGCTGTCCATGGGATTCGGAGCATCTCTTTTGCTACAAAACATAGGAAAATAAACACGCGATTTTTCCACCAGGATAAAACAAGATTTCATTGAATTTTGAAAAGAAAATGCATTTCCCACACAATATACCTACAATATTGTATTTTGTGAGAAATGCATGTCATTCACCTCGCCACTATTGTTTAGCTATAATAATAAACTTAATATAATAAAAGTCAGTGTCTCAGCTGTTTTAGAGAGTGAATAGGTACAAAGCGATGAAGAATTGAACTTTATTGAAATAAAATACGGTACAAACATGCACATAATGATTCATCTGAATCTGTTATAACGTAAACTATTGTTTGTGATTGTGACTAACAAAGACGACTCCCGTATAATAGATGCCCTGTTGAAATGCAAGTAGGCTAACTAACTCTCATGTAAGTCTAACGCTGTCAACATGTAGACGAGTGGACCGGTCTCTGTAACCTTATTACTGTCAAGGATATCCACTCAAATGCTTCCTGCGGTTCACTAAAACGATTGCAGTGAATCATGAGCGACGTGTGAAACGCAATCATCACAGTGTGAAAATAAATGTTTTGTTACAGTGAAATTATCAAATTCCAAGAATCTAAAACATTATCATCTATAAGTGAATAATTTATATCGACATTATTTTGACCTCATTTTGTGTTGTGAATGGTGTAATAAAATAAATTGTGAGTGATTTACAATGAAGAAACAGGCCATGGCGAACGGATCTTCCTATCATTTCGTGGATAAGGCCATAGCCATCGGTTCGGCCTATGGCACAGGAAACAGAAACACGGCAGCGCCAAACGAGTGAGTTCATATAGCCTTGGAATGTAACTATTTACCAACTGCAGTGTAGAACTGAATGAGACTGAAATTCAGCAGTCAGGTTCTAATAATAAAAAATATTCTGTGACGATGCGATATTTAAGCTCCTGTGGTATGATATGTATAAAAGCATGTTTATGAAAATACTTTCATAAACATGTTTTTAATAAAATATGAATTTCATTGTGTTGAATTCGTAAAGTGACGTAGCGTCGTTTGCTTCATTGTTTGTATACATCTGGACAGTGTTATTGTTTTAAGGAAAGTTTTAAATTCTTTGTTTCTCTTTGTCGGTTTTTGTCTTACACTGTCAACAATTACGAAGTTGCATGCCAACTTAGCATTCCATTCGTAATATTCAGCATAGCCTTACATTGATCCGGGTCCCAGATTTCCAGTCGAGTCCCGTATCTAAAGACGGAATTTAAGCGTTGATCTCTATTGCAATCTAAAGGATTATTTGGAATTGGACTGGATTGCTACATCTTGATATCATTATCAATGCATGATATGTAATTGGAAATATTAGCAATGGTAGTTCATTATGTAGATGTAGTTCGAAACTAAAGTACACGTCAAACTGTCCACCTCCAGTGGTTATGCCGAGGAATTCGCTTTCACATAGCCAAATCCGCGTAGGAGGCAGGTTTAAGATTACAACACAGCACCTCCGCGTATTTAGCTCAATCAGAGAATTCAAAGGGGTACCGGAGAACGCATTATTCAAAATCTTCTAGCGGCAATGAACAGTTTCTTCAAAGTATGACGGCTTTTTTCCTTCTTGGGAAATACTAAGTGAATTGTTTATGATCAAGTCCAGCAAAGCACTGTGTCTATAATTCATGTTTGAATGTTGTTTTGTGCAGTAATTCCAAGCGGATAGATAGTTAGACGACAAGAGAGTGTCTTTCTGCCTGCCCTTCATTGATTTTTTTAAATTGAATATCCAGTCTTGTAAGTGTAGAGTTAAAAGTACACGAGTTTTCTAGAGATAATATCCAGCAAAAGATGCTGGGACCCGATCACCCGAGCAATGGTCTTTAAAAGCATGAAATTTTTAATTGACCCTTAATTTAGGACCTCTGGTATTGTGTAATTTTGATATATAATATCTAATATAATAATAGTATAATAAGTACCTAATTATTAAGTTTTTTTTTATATTTTTTTTTATGATTTGTTTTTGAAGAAGTATTTATAAATGGAGGTAAATGATGTGTAGAAAAATAAATAAACGAAATAATAAGTAATATAGCAGTATAATATGTTCTGCTCCTAGATTTCGGTGTTGACTTAGTTTTCTGCATTACTTCTCCAAGACCAATCCAGTTACAATAGCGTTAATTTTGCAATTTGCCTCGTTTTCGTAGCCTTCAAATTTGAAAGGCATAACCCGTCTTATGGGAGGACCACGCATTGGATCGCAAATTGGATTTATTTGAATTGATCATTAAAGTAATCTTCAGCAATTATTACTACCCTCCTTTTGATCTCCATCCAAAAGAGTAATCAGAAAAATAACAATAACATGAGGACTGTGAGAATATCAGATTGGATTAACTTTGATTAAGATCGATAATAATTTATCAGGATTGCGTTACTTCTAAAACTTTTATCAACCTTTCTTACTACTTTTGTTTTGGCTTTTGCATTTATTAGAATTGCCTTACACTTGAGGCAGTTCTTTAACGAAAAGAAAAACCAGCCAAGTGCGAGTTGGACTCGAGCACGCAAGGTTCCGTACCATTATCGCAAAAAACGGCAAAAAATCACGTTGATTGTATGATAGTCCCACTTAAATATTTATTTTATTGTGTTTTTAGTATTTTTTGTTATAGCGGCTACAGAAATACACCATCTGTGAAAATTTCAACTGTCTGGCTATCACGGTTCATCCATAGATCCATCCATAGATACAGCCTGGTGAGGTGACAGACAGACATACAGACGGACAGTGGAGTCTTAGTAATAGGGTCCCGTTTATACCCTTTGAGTACGGAACCCTTAAAATTACACGATAATACTACAAGTTTTCACGAGTTTGCAAAAATGAACTTTACGAAACGAAAACGAATTGATATCTACGAAATTATCAACCGTTTTATTCGCAGTGTTGGCAAAACGCTGGAATTCCATTCGATGAGGTGCATGGTTCTCGTAGACTGTAGGCGTGGTAGTCACAAATTTAAAACATGTTGCATTATGATAATGATTAAAATGGACATCAAACTGGAGCCAACAGCATCGTTCCGTTCTGCTCGTTCTGGATTACCGCCTGACTTGCATGAAGTTTTTCACCTTGCGCGACACGTGTTCCAAAAATAACTAAATACATTGCTGTTATGACTGGTGACCGCTCGATTTAGCTAAAACCGCTAAAGTTTGTAATTAGGAATCCTGTTTTCACGAATAAATTGGGTTATGTAAAAGTTACTAAGAAAGGTCAGACAGTAAAGTTATTTTGAAGTTTTATAAGTACATAAGGTAAACCTATCTGATAACTTTTAAAAATAATGTGTGAATCTATGAATATTTTAAGTCATCCTTAAAATATTCATAGATTCACACATAATTTCTCGTAGCTATATTAAACTATCGCGATATACCTATGTAGAGATCCTATGTATAATTAATTTTACAACCTCGTGTAAGGATAAATGACGCAATTTGTCAGTTACCACGCAAATCATAATAACCCATCGATGATTTATTTCGAACGTAGTAACGCGATGATTTCTATCGTTGAAGATCAAAGTGACATAATCTTGGAAGTAGCACCTTTATATGATCTCTGTTTCCTATCGAATATTGATAGCTTAAGTTTTAAGTCACTCAATTTGAATACAGCTGTCGTGTGTCGGCAGAATTCCATTTCTTATCACACTCAGGCGTCTTTAGACTGACGTAACTCTTATCTACGTACTTGAGTCTCTTGAAACAACGGAGCGGGTGTACGGGTGGCGTGTTAGCGCTAATTAGCTGGCTAGTCACAATTAAAGCAAATTGATAGCTAGAAGAACCATAAATCAATACTCAGATAATCAAAGCTCAGAACGTTTGACTATCTCTCCTAAATGGCCGACATCCGCTTTAGTGCCGTGAAACGGTAACTTTCTAAAGCATACTCCTTAGCAGGGGCGTAGCTACCGCCGTATCTGCCGTATCAATTATACAGGGCCCCCGGGCCACGGGGGCCCCCGACGTGCATAAGCAAAAATTAATAAAAACTTCCCAATTTTTTTTTTCGCCTATCAGACCTTTCACTGTTGTCCATAGAGGCAGAAACTTTAAAAAAACTATAGTCATCATCAGCTATACCTAAATGATTTAATATAGGTATCAGTTTGGCGAAAAAAAGGCAAGCAGAGTCTATATTTAATTTGAATTGTTTGTAAAAATTTTGGAAAAAGTGACAGATAGATTACGAGGATTTTTTTTTTTTTAATTTTATTCAATATTTTTTTCTTTTGTGAGAAATCTTTACCGTTCATAAGGGCCCCCATCCAAATTTTTATACAGGGCCCCGCCAAGGCATGCTACGCCACTGCTCCTTAGTAACCTAGCCGGGTCAAAAGATTTGAAAAAAATATATATTTATTATTGTTTCATGTACTTACATTATTTTTTAAACATGGTTTCGTATAGCAAATAGTTTTAGCAACACGATATTTTTCGCAACTTTTGGATACACCTCCAAAACGACTTGGATGTTTAAAAATAAAATTTTTGCACAGAAAAATTGATGGCTGGAATTTCTTCATAACTGGCATAGCTATATGGCTGGTAAATCAAATAATATTTTGCAAACAAAACTGTTCAAAAGGAGGTTCAATATTGATATTTTGGCATCGAGCGGGCGCACGGTCATTACTGCGTTTACATTAGGGCGTATATATCGCCTTAAGTGTATTAAATATTAACACGACATTTATTTGTTTTTTTTTTTAGGTATTTTCTTGATCATTCGTAACGTAACCGTGTTTGCTGGTACACATGTAGAGGGTCTGTGTTCAAATTCTATTGGCATAAACGCCCGATCTTCACAATCTGACTCCTCCGACTTATTTGCTTGTCACTTATCTTTTGGAAGGTGTACCGACATTGATTTATTCGTTGTATCGAGGTTTCAACAAACAATCGCGGAGATGGCATTGAGAGAACCCTATTGTTTGAACAAAGAGCGATGCTTGATAATAAAGCCTTCGTATTTTATTTGTGATGGATGAGTGAGACGAGAACCTTTATTTACTTTCACATTCTTAAATAGGTACACGGTTTTTATTTTATGCAGTTTTTGAAATACCAGAAAATTTCGAGGTAGACACAAAATAGCTTGAAAAGTAAGAAATCGGTAGAAAACTTGTGCTATTTTTAGATTTCGGTTGAATGCAAAACTATTTGCGTAGATGAGCGTGCCTATTACTTGACAGCAAGGAATTACTAAGTTTTCTGACTAATGATACTGACATACTGATCACGGTGGCATTTCCTTGACAGCAAAAATGAGAAGAATGTCAAGATCTTTCTTGTCAAGTTCAAATGTAATTTGATATTAAGCAAAAATAATAGACATAAAGCGATATTGTAAAATAGCGGTGTATTTTGTAGAAAAGAAAATAGTAGAATTTTCGTAAAAGGCACAGTATGTCCGATCCAAAACAAAATTATCATACATAAGTGTAATTGTGTCTCCTACTTTGAATAGCTTAGAATAATAAAAATAAATGAAAATGTATAAATTTAAAAGCAGTTGTAGTATGCGAATGCTTAATGTGGATAGGCCACACAATTTGTAAGTTAAAAACTACTCTATCACTATGGTATTGTACCGAATATTTGTACGTAAAGAGTAGATTTAAACTATAGGTACGACTTTTCACTGACGTCCGTCGAATTGAGGAAGGGGTACTAACCCCCCCCCCCCCTTAAAAAGAAAAGTTTCAGAGCCCCCCCACCCTTTTCGAGTTTTTTAAATTTTTAATTCTGAGTAAATTTTCCTCATTTTAAGGATTAAAACTAATAATAAGTGTAAAAAATGAGAGGTGACTCCTGGGTGGGGAAGGGGGTTTCCCTCCTAAAGAAGGGGGAACCCCCTTCATCAGATAAAAATAGGGGGACTGGGTAATAAAATGATGTTTTTTTTTATTCCTTTAATATTGGCATTGGTTTTAATATAGAATAGGTGTAAGTACGATTAGTATTTAAGCAACAAAGTCGACGGGCTCCTATTTCTGTCTGCAGGGTCTTAAGTCACCTAACATGAAGGAGATGACGGGAGCTGAAATGAGCGAGCAAAGCGCAACCTATCCGTGTCGGGGTGCCCTAAGCTCCCGAGCTCGCTTCGCTGGCTCTTGGACTGAAATTATTGAAATGGCTGCAAAATATAATTATTTACGTAAATTTGTATAAAAAAAAAATGTTACCGAACCTATGACTTTACCGTAGGTAAATCGAAACGTTAAATGGCGAGAATTCTATATAATCTGTGGTAGGGATCTCAAAGTACGCGTCTCCGAATGTTGAAACTTAGCATTTTTGCTTATAACAATGCAACCTTTCTGTAAAAAAAATATCAACCCTCAACTCGACGGACGTGAATGGAAAGATATGCCGAATCAGGAGCTTGATATATGTAGTTGCGAATTCAAGATAAAAGTTTATCAGCATCTGTTTCCCATGAAGGAAGGGACTGTTTAGAAGTAGCTGGAAGTGTAAATTCCTTCTAGATTATGACTAATTTGAATAAGCTCGCTCTTAGATAGGTAAATTATACAAGTTAAGCGAATGAATAATAAATTAGGAGATATTGTTATGGTGAAGTAAAATCATTCTCCAGCTTCATCTGTTCTGCTAAAAATATTATATTTTTAGACACTTGTAGGTATATAACCAGTAGCTACTATGTACACACTGACCTTCAAAATGACTTTATTATTTAAATATAACGATAAACATATATACCTATGATTCCGTAAAAGTAATTTTAATTTTTTGTTTTGTTTCAGAATTTTTGTCAACAGATCGCTACATTTAGAAAATGTTAAGTTTTATGGCTTTGATATGGACTACACCTTGGCTGGTAAGTTTTAAATACAGGGTGGGCCTTAAGGGTGTTGGCGGTTTAAATATTCGATTTAAAAAAAACTACGAAACATAACACAAATATATTTGTATTGTTAAAAAGTAGAAGCATAGGAATTTTTAAGACTTAAAAATAATGTTGTCCAAATGGCTTCCCTCGGCTGCTTGGCACTCTTGGAACCGAAGTCGCAAATTTTGGAAAACTCGTTGAAAAGTTGTTCTCGGTATTTTGTTACTTTCCTGAATAATATTCCTCTTCAGCTGCTCTAAATTGGTCGGATTATTCTCGTAAACTACCGATTTGAGGTAGCCCCATAGAAAATAATCGCATGGAGAGAGATCGGGGCTACGTGGGGGCCATTCAATATCCCCCCTTTTCGAGATGAGTTTTCCGGGAAAAACATTTTTCAGCAGCTCTATGGATACCCTAGCCGTATGACATGGTGGCCCCATCCTGTTGTAACCACATCCTCGAGGTATTGCCTTGAAGTTCTTGCAAAGCTGGCACCAAAAAGTCTGTTATCATGTTGCAATAATTGTTAGCTCTAACCGTCATCGCTTGCCCTCTTTCGTCCTCAAAAAAGTATGGGCCAATAATACCGGTTGACGTTATCCCAGCCCACACGACAAGCTTAAGGCTGTGAAGTGGACGTTCATGCAAGCGTCGGGGATTAGTCTCGGACCAGAACCGACAATTTTGCTTGTTCAAGAACAACTTTTCAACGAGTTTTCCAAAATTTGCGACTTCGGTTCCAAGAGTGCCAAGCAGCTGAGGGAAGCCATTTGGACAACATTATTTTTAATTAGTCTTAAAAGTTCCTATGCTTCTACTTTTTAACAATACAAATATATTTGTGTTATGTTTCGTAGTTTTTTTTAAATCGAATATTTAAACCGCCAACACCCTTATGGCCCATCCTGTATAACTAATAGATTTTATAGGTCTTCAAATGCGTGTTGTCTGCGACACTGCCATCGTTCACGCTATGCTATGCTTATAACTCTCTGTTGGGCTATGTCCACTAGCAGCTTGTTACCCAAATCACTGGGCGATAATTATAACCAACTAAATATATGGCTTGGTTACAAGATTTGAGAATACCGTCATATTTTACTCAACGACATCTGTTTGCCAAATATTGTCGTAGGCTTTTAATCTTTAATAAGGACAGCCTAACTCTGTATTTTGAATTTAGAACTATCCTTTTTGAAATTTTGATTACCTGTGGAGTCGGTATCTTTCAATCCATACTAATATCATAAATTCGAAAGTAACTCTGTCTGTCTATCTGTTACCTTTTCACGCTTGAACCGCTGAATCGATTTAGATGAAATTTGGTATGGAGATAGTTTGATATCCAGGGAAAGACATAGGATAGTGTTTATCCCGTAAAGAATCCTTTAGGAGGTGGACAGGGGGTAGAAGTTTGTATGGTGAACTAATAATTTCTCAAGTATGGCGGCACACACACCCATAATATTATGGCGCGATATAAAAAGGTTATTCAAATTACTAATGCTACGACGACGTTGTGGGATACAGCTAGTTACTAATACATTCAGCAATCACCTTGTTCAGTGGTTTTGTTCGTTACATTAGAGGACAAACACTACGAAATAATTATCTACAGTTAGTTGCGGCACATGCGGTTTCAAACGCCGCGCCCTCCTGTGTTAATATTACGAGATTTTTGATAAAATTTATTTTATATATATTTTTTGCAAATACTGCGCCACAGTAGGGCAAAGTCTTCCTCCAAACACTTCTAGGAACTGTTCCCCCTCCCGGCCGGCACCACCTGAATAAACTCCCTTGCGGCACTCCTCCAGTTCGTCTCGTCTCCTTTTTCTAGGTCGATGAATTCCGCAGAGCAGGCATCATCTTAATGATTTACCTAAGAATAATTTTAATTTGCAGAATACAAATCGCCGCAATATGAAACTTTAGGATTTAATTTGACCAAAGAGAGATTAGTGCACAAAGGTTACCCAAAGGAAATTATGGAATTTGAATACGACCCTTCATTTCCAGTTAGGTGAGAAGTTATTATATTTGTAAATCATTAATTATTTATTTATTTTCAGCCCGTTCTGTCACACTGCAGGACAAAGGCCTTCATAACTTTAAAACATTGATCAATCAAATTTAATGAAAATAAGTTGACAGTTGGCCGATGGGGCAGAAAAGTTCTAGAGTGGCGACCGCGAACCGGAAGACGTTGCGTTGGAAAAGAATGCCTCCCACTAGGTGGACGGATGTAATAGGCCCGTACCATGAGCTCTTATAGCAAGGTTATATACAGTGTGCGTAAGGGACAGGTGTGTCTGAATTGTATACATCTGCCCTTTACGCACAATGGAAATAACCTTGCTTTTAGAGCTCATGGTATGGCATATCATCCGCAATCTTCACCAGGGCCCGTCCCTGGTGAAGGTTGCGGGGATCTGCTGAATACGATACGCACGGGAACGGTCAATGTGGCGACGCTTGGGGCAGGCCTATGGCCAGCAGTGGACGTCTTTCGGATGATATGATGATGATGAGGATAAGTTAATGATAAAGTTTTCTTAAAGTGCTTAATAGTTTCTTTTTGTTTCAGAGGTCTATGGTTCGACACATTGTACGGTAACTTACTAAAGGTAGACGCCTATGGAAATATTTTAGTATGCGTACATGGATTTGAATTCCTGAAACAGTAAGTTTACATTTTAAATTATGATATAATAGGTGAGGTTATTTGTCTTGTCTCATATGGACTCAACTTTATAGATTTTAGTGCTGTGTAAATTTAATCTAAAAGAGTACCTAGCCAGTAGACATGTTTATAATTTGACGCTCAATGTAATGTCTGTATCAGTTGATGACGTCAGTCACCTAGTTGGGAATGCGACCTTTTTGTATTGATAGTCTGAAATAGATTATAATTCCAAATTGGCCTCGCGCGACCTATTTGGTAGTTTTTTTTTTTCAAGAATATAATACACTAGTTTTTACCGCGGCCTCGTCTACGTAGCATTACTACTTCGAATAGCCTATTTTAAGTATTGCGCAATAATAATTATTATTATTGTACGTGTGAGGGCCGTCTTACTTGAGAAATTAATGGTTCACCCCCTTAAGGGCCTACATCCGCTTTAGTGCCGTAAAACGGTAACTTTCTAAAGCATACTCCTTAGTAACGGCTAGGTTAAAAGGTTTAAAAAAAAAAAAATATTTATGATTGTTTCATGAACATTATTTTCTAAACATGGTTTTTTCGTATAACAAATAGTTTTGCTTTAAAAATAATTAGCAACACGATATTTTTCGTAACTTTTGGATACTCCTCCAAAACGACTTGGATGTTTAAAAATATTTTTAAACAGAAAAATTGATGGCTGGAATTGCTTCATAACTAAAATAGCAAATGTAAATCAAATAATATTATGCAAACAAAACTGTTCAAAAGGAGGTTCAATATTGATATTTTGGCTTCGAGCGGGCGCACGGCCAGTACTACGTTAACATTGGGGCGTATATATCACCTTATGGATGGTCGCCGGCATAAAAACTATCCTATGTCCTGCCCAGGGTCTCAAAGAATTAATTTCAAATTTATAATAATAATACCTATACATTTATCAACCTAGTGCGTTTAAGAAATAGGAGCTGCATAAACACACACAGCTAAAACTAATTAATTTTATTTTTCAGTTCACAAGTATACGAATTGTACCCGAATAAGTTCTTAACATTAGACGAGTCAAGAGTGTATGTACTGAACACGTTATTCAACTTGCCGGAGACTTATCTAATAGCTTGTCTGATAGACTTCTTCACAAATTCACCACAATACACAAGGTAAGTTAAACGTATAGGGTAATTTATCAAACTGAATAAGTCGCTATAATCAATCTCACAATAGTTTCATATAAAGCAAATGCAAATTGGAGTAAATTACAACATAATTTATTAATGTCCACTAAACGAATTCCATTCATTTTATTGTCTTATAATTCAACTAATGTGGCCATAACTCAGGAATAGCTCTCCGCCTGAAAGTGAATGTGCCAATAACGGTTACTCATCACACATTGCTCTTTGCATTGCGTAATTTTCTCACTTCAATCGTCGACCTACAAATGCACTACTGTTAATATGGCCGCCCTAGTTTATTTTAGATGAAAACAACTTGCTCACATAAATATAATTTAAATATTTCCAAATGTCTTCTAAAGTCTCCGTCACGAGAAGCTATAAATTTTGTTAATAAAGAACTTCTATTAAGTACCGTAGCGACAATTGAATCAACAACAAATACTCCCAAATTCAATCAACTCAAAGTAACATACGTGTAATACGAAACTAACGAGCAATTTCACTTGGTCGGGTTGTATTATAGCGATATAAAGCTATGTCGTCTAAGGTTTTGAGGTACTGCAACGCGTCTGCGTGTGTTGTTATGTTTTGTTGGAACGCAAAAGTGTGTTTACAAAATTTATAGCTTCTCGTGACAGGGATTATATGTATATAAAAAAATCCGCAGAACAAACTACGGTGTAAGATGTGGAGATCTCGCCATGTCATTCAAATCGATCTTCCAAGACGTAAGAAATGCGGTCGACTACATTCATATTCATGGAGACCTAAAGAGAAAGACTACGGAGAATATGGAATTATACTTGAAGAAAGACGACAGACTACCAATGTTCTTGTCGAGGATTAAAGAGAGCGGTGCCAAAATCTTTATATTGACGAATAGTGAATATAATTTCACGGATAGGGTTATGGAGTACCTATTCGATTTTCCATACGGCGCAAAGGTAAATATAACTTTGACCAAATAGCTTCATTAGCATGGGTATGGCTGAATCACATTACTTTTGAACAAATAAGTGATTGATCACTTATTGTGTGTTAAACAGCTGTCACTTGACGAATTTATCGTCAGGCGACTCCGTAGATAAACACTTGAAGCGATAATAAACCGTGTTTATAATTCGTTTACTTGTAATGTTTTTGATTTTATTATTTGAAAGCTGGATATATCTTAACAGAGATGGTTCTTAGCTTCAAGGTTATCAGTTCATAACACAGAATTTTATCACCAGTTGACGTTAAATGCATTCACAATCTTGGGGTGAAAGTACTAATGAATATAAACTATTTTTATTACGGGCCGAATAAAGTTTCGTAAAATATTTGCATACAAAGATGCAACACATTTGGGGATTGTGTAACTTTGAAACTTAGATTAGAGAAAAGAAACAGATAGCGCCCGCGGAACACGAGCGCGGTGCCGCTATTTATTTATGTGTGCGTGATAGCGAAGAGTGGCACTGTAGGGACACGAACATCTGTGTGCGTGTAAGAATGCCAGGTGTCGGAAAAAAACTCCCACATATTTTTCGATTGTTCTCAAGAATATTAATGTTACAAATTGTAAATGTTTTTTTCAATCTGCCCACGCCCCATGTGTATTTCCCTAGTTCATGGAAACTTATTCCGATGTAAACTGGCAACACCAACAAATTACTGCCAATATTTGGTGTTCCGAGAGAGCCGTAAATATTAGTGCGTAAATAATATTAAATAACAAAACTATAAAATAAACAATGTTACCTCTGGAAAGGTATTCCATCTTATTTTTTTGTTTTTGGGGACAACTTTTGCAATGGTTTAAGATATACAAGACGGCATTTTTTAACATTAAATGAGAAATCACTTGTGACGTGTAAGCAGTGCGACGCGTGGTTTTGTACTAAAGCGAGTTTGTATTTGTTTTGGAATTTGTATTTGCATTGGTGGTTGCGCTCTCGTGTTCAGTAGGCGCTATCTGATACTGTTCTCTAATCTGAGCTTTAGAACAGGTTTCGAAAAAGGGAACTGTTTTCTTCTAAAACTGATAGGCTCGCGTTTGACCACTGTCTCTTCTGATGGTCCCTTATGAAACAAATGGGAATCTGCTCTTCTTAATCTTAATTAATTGCTTATAACACATTTAATCTCATTGTTCAAAGCCTGGCGAGCCACACAGGAACTGGAAGACTTACTTCGACTGGATCGTCGTGGACGCCAAGAAGCCTCTGTTTTTCGGCGAAGGCACCACGCTACGGCAGGTGGACACTAAGACTGGCGTTCTAAAGATGGGCCACTACGTCGGCACATTACACGAGGATTACGTTTATTCTGGAGGTGAGTCAATTTTATAGGACTTTAGAGACATGTCCAATGCACCTGCCATGTTGTCTCTTCACCAACTGCATTTGCGATAACATGAGACGTTTAAATTAGCCCATTTTACGGCCCGTTCAACCGATTTTGACTTCTATTGAGTTGGTGATACGACAAATGGAAGCTGTAGAAAACAGTTGGTTTTGGTAACAGGTTTATGCTTTTTATGTCATCCTTATGTTCACGGGATAGAACTCAAAATCGAACGAACTGTAAAAAGATTTGGAAACATGTCTAATGTTATTTCAAATGGAGTTTAGTTGACTGGTAGAAAATGCCTAAGGCAACAAGTCCGCTATTATACCCCTCTGCCAAACCCTTTGGCGATACAGGCGTGATTATATGTTATGTACCTTTGTGCATGAAGTAATACATATATGAGAATCTGATTTTTGCCAGCTTATGTAGGTTTCAAAAATACATGAACGCGGCTTTAAAAATAATGCCGAGATATTTTTCCACCTAAGTATTTCGCCATCAAGATAATGTCTGTGAATCAAGTGTTATCAAGAAACAATAAAAGCTTACATCGAACAATATTACTAAGAAATTAAAATGATTTCACTAGGAACCTATTGTTCTTAGTATTACGATAGTTATCAAGGAAATGATGGCCTATCAATAATGGCTAATACTAAAAGTAATTAATTAATTTTCCACGTCGTAACAAATGGGCGTAGGTATAATTTAAAGTATTCCATCTTCATAGGATTAAATTGTATCAGTACTGAAGATAATTCGCGTCAACAAGACGAAATAGGGCGAACATATTACAGATAACGGCTATTAAATGATTCTTATTACGCATGCAGATAAAGTATATCATATTATCTAATATTGTTGCTTATGTACCTAATATATACCTATCTTATAAAGAATATACCTAATCAAATGTAATATATAAGCTAGTAATGTACGTAGTAGTTTCTCGCGTCTGATTGTTGGCACGACTGCCACATCAAAGCTTCAGAACCAGATAATATTATCTTAATTAGAATGATATATTAAGGGCCTACATACGCTTTAGTGCCGTGAAACGGTAACTTTTTGAAGCATACTTCTTAGTAACGGCTAGGTTAAAAGGTTTGAAAATGATATATATTTATTATTGTTTCATGTACATTATTTTTTAAACATGGTTTTTTCGTATAACAAATAGTTTTGCTTTAAAAAAATAATTAGCAACACGATATTTTTCGCAACTTTTTGATACTCCTCCAAAACGACTTGTTTATTTAAAAATATTTTTAAACAGAATAAAAGATGGCTGGAATTTCTTCATAACTGACAAAGCATAAGAAAATCAAATAATATTTTGCAAACAAAACTGTTCAAAAGGAGGTTTAATATTGATATTTTGGCATCGAGCGGGCGCACGGCCAGTACTGCGTTTACTTTGGGGCTTATATATCGCCTTAAGCATAGCCCCACACGACTTACTGATAACCGGCTGAAGATTTATTATCACGTTTATTGTCATATGCTAATGGAATATTTTAGTGGAACAATACAGGGGGTCTTTAGATAGAGCTGGCCACTGTAACTACGTCAACAAATAAAAATATTGATAACTGGTCTATGAAGTTGATTGTAGAGACAACTAAATTTATTGTCATAACTTTTGGGTGGGTAGGCACTACATGGGTTTTGGTCGACCGATGATCTTGTTATGGCTGCGGGAATCCGCTGATTGCGAGATGCACAGGCCCAGGCGATGTGGTAGGCACTTGGGAAAGGTCTATGCCGGCACCAGGGGGTTGCGGCAGAATCGTACGTTGTCGCGACCCCCGGCGTAGATGTGATTGCAATTGTGGTTGTAATTAATGCACAGATAATATAATACTAGCATACACATGCCTATCCCATACAAAAAAACCGTTCCACGTAACAAGCGTTTTTCATCTGATTATACCGATTATTTTATGTAAATCGATCGCGTTCGGTTCCATTCCATAGCGATAGATAGATCACCATCTAATAATCAATCAATATCGATAGATAAATCAAATAATCAGTATAATCAGTACAGTACGTCGAGTAATGGACAAAGAAAGTTGTATTTTTTGTGAGCTAGAGTTTCTTAAATGAGATGCAGTTCTTTTTTTAAATCACTCTTATCATGGCACAACAAAGTATGATGAAAGATATCAGACCACGAGATGGTTAGTAACCCCAATCCTTATCGTTTTACATAATAAATAAAAGATGATTTCACTGTGAACTATTTTTGCAAATTACTTGTTATCAATGAGAATAATTATAATCTGTGTAAGTCGTAGCAGAATATTAAATCTCAAAACAATTAAAATGAAGGAAAATGCAAATGAGTAGAAGTCTTCTAATGCGCAATGGACCATAAGATGCAGACGATTGATAGAATGCAATATAAACTGATTTGCATATTGTTCTAGGTTCGTGCGACGTGTTCACCGACATGATCGGAGCCAAGGGTAAGGATGTGCTTTACGTCGGAGACCACATCTTCGGTGATATCCTCAAGTCAAAGAAGATCGGAGGTTGGCGGACCTTCCTCATCGTTCCCGAATTAGTTCAAGAACTTCACGTGTGGACCGACAAATGTCAGCTGTTTGAACAGCTACAAGACCTTGACGTCGAACTAGGACATATGTACAAGTATGTATTTGTACATCTATTAACTCTTGGCTATAGTGTTAACGAACAGCATTAATCAATTTTGTCATAAACCAATGTGTTTAACTGGCAAGCTGGCAATATATATAATTTTGAATAGGACATGAACTTTTACGATGCTTTGTTCTTCGCATTTCCATGTTGATTGATTAGCATCTCATTTTGTTATGTTTACTATTAATCTCTAAATCTCTTAGAATAGGTATCTACCAACTTTTAGGATATTAAGTTTTCCATCTGGAAAATCTCAGTAGAAGCCCATAGTCTGGATTCTGGAGTCGCGTCTTGGGTCTGGTTGATGACAAAAAGCTCGCCCCCTAATACATGGGACTCCCTACCTGATCGTTCAGGGAATATCAATAGATTAAGTTTTACGATGATTTTCTAATAAACATAACTGTATTGCAGAGATCTAGACTCTAGTACAAAGGAGAAGCCCGACATATCGAAGCTGCGCTCAGCGATCCGCGACGTGACGCACAAAATGGACCTGGCGTACGGCATGCTCGGCTCACTGTTCCGCTCCGGATCCAGACAGACTTTCTTCTCGTCACAGGTACGATATATTTACACAGGTCTTATTTTAGAAACTATATTTTGTAAGCTATTAGTTCAGACAGTGATTGACAGTGAGTGATTAACTCAGCGAGAGAGGATGAATGCTGAATGTTATGTGAACGACTAATGCTAGAATCCCGGCCAAAGAAGGTCACACCGTCTGGTCTTAGTTTGAAAGATACTGACTGATAAAATACATTTCTAGTAGAAAAAAAAAATGTTTTAGTCTCAGTTTCGCAGATACATCGATTTGTTGAAACTCGAATGATTCAAAGAACGTGGGATTGCTATGCAGTGTATTAATATTCACAACATATTTTAAATTCGTTTGGCAACAAATTTATATTGAAAACAAAATTCCTTATAAAAGTCATTAGCATCATTATAAGGTCGATGTCCATAAAGTTTGTTTTGATTATTAACTGGTAAGAACAACACGAGGATAGAAAAATTCCGCTTAATTATATCTACTATCTATATCGAAGTTATGTGTTCGAGTTATCTACACACGCATGAGACAGGAAGTATAGACCAATTATCCGTGGAATTGTTTATTTGTTTCATCATTAGTGACTCTTTGTTTTTCCATTAGACTTTGAATTTATACACTGTTATTTGATTAAAATTTTTATTTGTTGAAGACACAAACATCTTTGAGAAGTATTACTTGTGCACTAACATAATATTGTCATTTGTCTGGCAAGATTTACCAAAAATTCCAGAAAATTAAAAAATTTAGGTCACTAGAATTTACTTAATTTTGTGAAATATTATTATGTCGACTTAAAACAAGAGTCGAGTCTTGTGCCAAAACAATAGTATCTTTCTTCAAAAGATATTTTTAGAAAATGTAATTTGGGATTTTAGCATATTGGTATTTTCTTAATACATTATTGTACACCACTACTTTGCGAGTGATGCTAGGGCGTTCTCCAGAAGCGATGCTAAGGACAAGAACCAACGTTCGCAATCAAAAACCTTTGACAAACTCAGACTCGCAACATGGAACCTCGGCACAATGACTGGACGCAGTAAGGAACTTGGCGAAATTCTAAAAGCCAGAGCCATCAACGCCTGTTGCATACAAGAAACCAAATGGAAAGGGTCGAAATCAAGGGACATCGGAAAGCTTGCGTATTATGGAACTGATGCCAAAAGAAACGGAGTGGGTTTCTCACTGGATGAACACACGAAACCGAGAATAATTAACGTGGACAGTAAGAGTGACCGAATCAGTGTTAAATTAGCAATGGATGTTCAACTATCTTTGAACATAATCTCTGCTTATGCACCTCAAACTGGATGTTCCGAGCAAGAAAAGCAAGATTTCTGGGAGGATCTTGACGAGGCTATACAAGACATACCTCCGACAGAATAGGAGGGACCTAAATGGGAACATTAGAGAAAGGGACATGGTAATGATGCTTATGGGGATATGGATTTGGTAGTACAAAACCGACAAGGCCGAGATATCCTAAATTTTGAAACCAAATATGCCTTGAAAATTATTAGCACGCGCTTCCAAAAAAAAACCTAAACACCTAATTACATACAGATGCTCAAAACATATACGCAAATAGATTACATCCTAGCCAGTAATAACACCTTGAAACTCTATAAAGACTGCAAAGTGATACCGGGAAATGCGCTCACGTCACAACATAGACTTCTAGTCTCCATTAGGTGCCTGGCCAAACCCATAAGGGCACCACATAGACCGAACAGAGAGTATCAAGTGGAAAGAGCACACCTCCAAGGGTTCAAAACTCTTAGCATGGGTCAACACATATGTGACAGAAGACGTGGAGACCTTAAAACTGCTAACCACATGTGGTCTGATTTTGAGAAGCTATGCCTAGAGAAAGCCAAAGCAACTTTGGGAGTATCACGCGGACCGCCAAGCATAAATAAGGAAACACCCTGGTGGCATGAAAGTGTTAAAGATTTAATAAGAGCAAAGAGAGATGCGTCTAAACCGTGGCAAAAATCGGGACTAGAAGAAGACCGCCTTGAGTATAAGGCACTTAAGAAGATAACAAAATCTGCAGTAGCACAATCCATAACAAAATCGAGAGAAGATTTCTATGATAAACCGCAAAACGCAGAAGATGAGAACACTATGTACAAAATTGCCCGACAACGTTACAGATCTACTCTCGATGTTAAGTTTGACAAATATATCGAAAACACCCAGGGTGTATTACTAACAGCGAATAAGGACATCAACGGAAGATGTCCTTATTCACTGTTGAAGTGACGCCAGTGACAGAAAAGTTGAAAGGAAACCGTTTGTCCTGGTTTGGTCATGTGATGAGGATGGATGAAACGCATGTTAAAAGAGTTATGATTATAAATGTGGATCAATTGGAAGAGAGGGGACGACCAAAGAAAGGATGGATGGACTGTGTGAGAAGTGATATGAAAGAAAAGGGAGTCAGTGATAGCGTCACACAGGTATGGAAGCAGAAAACATGTTGCGCCGACCCCGAGTAACATGGGACAAGGGCACGAAGAAGATGATATGGAACCAGTCTCATGATGGAGTCGGAAGGTAGCAATAACAAACTCCTGAACCAGACAAGATATCACCATCGTGTATCGGGTCATTAGATGTGTATTGACAAGTGTTTTTCAGTTCGAAAAGCTGCTTTTGAAAAGAATATTTTTACTTCATATTTATGACCCCGGAAACCATTCTGCTTACTAGCAAGCTTAGCCAAACTATTCGTACATTATTTAAAAAAAAAACTACAATTTCAGGTGGTGAGGTACGCAGACCTGTACGCGGCGTCGTTCCTGAACCTGATGTACTATCCCTTCTGCTACATGTTCCGCGCGCCCGCTATGCTCATGCCGCACGAGTCCACGGTGGCACACGAACAGAGGTTCACCTTCGACCATCCCTCCATTGACAGGTCAGCTTACCAAATTATAGTATTTCATAGTAGGCAATGGGTGCTGACTTGGAGGAATCTATGAGAGATTGGACAGAGAAGGTAAAACGCTCGTAAGAGTAAGCACAGCAGTCTGAAGCCTAAAATCTGACCCACCAGTCATACTTAGGGGTATCGTAATATCCAGTTAGGTATTCAGTCGCTCCATGTAAAATCTGAACTTAGGTCAAGAGTGAATAGGTTACTTCTAGGCAAGCGTGCTTCACCATTGACCACATCATCGGTTACCATCAGTCTGTTGGGGTTAATAAGACACCAAAGAGAATAACGGTTTAAGAATTTGAATAATAACAGTTTAATTACCCTTTGATATATCGGAAAGGTGTGTGTAGCACATGTGGCCCCTACTAAGGTAGACGGAATGTAGTCCCATGACCAGCTAGCTATTTCAGTTTCAAGTGTTGACAAGAGCTTAAAGCATAAACTTTATAATTCATGCCCAGACAGTGTGTTGAGTAGTATTGATTTATTTATGTTAAACTCCAACACAGGCGAAATAGTGGTCAAACGTGAGCGAATCTAAACATATAAATAAAATTGGAGTGTCTGTTTTTAATATTGAAATAACCGTTTTTTACTACATGTAATGAATATATGTACGGTACATACACCAAAATAACATTTTTTACAATTTTTGTCTGTCTGTCTGTCTGTTTGTTCCGGCTAATCTCTGAAATGGCTGGACCGATTTTGACAGGACTTTTATTGGCAGGTAGCTGATATAATAAGGAGTAACTTAGGCTACGTTACTTTTAGAAAAATTCTTTTATTTTAGAAATTTGTTAGCCGGAACGAAGTTCGCCGGGTCAGCTAGTCACAAATAAAAAAAAAAATGAGCTGTTTGGTCTGGAAGCCGACCTTAATATACGTGGTAAAATGCTAGGTAAGATTTATTGAAAAAAAAATCTTGCTAAATACCTACCCTTCAAATCTTTGAGTGGTTAATTTCTGTTCTTTGTGAAGGGGATCATCGAATGCGGATAATGAGTCCACTAGCGGAACAGGCTTGGCGATGTCTGTACGCAATCTACTCTAATCGACTGTCAAACGACTCAGTTCAGATTTATTGCTGTGATGGTCAAAATGTAAAATGTTCCTAATCTTATACGATCGAAACAGTATTTGTGACATAAAATATTTTATGTAAAGTACATTCTTTCGCTTATGAGGTCACTGAGTAGGTAGGTACTGAGCGGTGGCCTCATTACCTAAATAATATTATAGGAGTCGTCAAGTACTCAGTACGTTATATTTAGAAATACTACGCGTGCACGAGCTTAACTCAAGCATACTAATGATTTGTGGCCGCGAACAGCAAAG
This sequence comes from Orthosia gracilis, assembly GCA_947562075.1. Classification (NCBI taxonomy): domain Eukaryota; kingdom Metazoa; phylum Arthropoda; class Insecta; order Lepidoptera; family Noctuidae; genus Orthosia; species Orthosia gracilis. The sequence goes on from OX387270.1 coordinate 11,400,423, forward strand.
CAAATCGTTGGCACTCCGTAGTGATATACTTAATTCTGTTTCTTATTACCCGACTACGGCGAAATCAAAAGGAAGGGTTATGATTTTAGTACTCTATATATGTATTTACGTATGCCTACGTAGCGCCTAAACTATTCATCCGATTTTGATGCATAATGTGTCAATCGATTCGTTATTATGGCACAGATAATATAGGCTAAAAAAAGCTGTAGTCGGGTTCCAGTTTTTTTAAATTTTGCTTGTTATATAGTTCACCCATTTTAATAAGGTAGCCTTTAAAGGGAATTCTTTAAAGCAACATTACCGTCGCGAATCGCATTTGTATAAGTCTAGGAGATCCTGACTATCTGTTGTTGTAAGAAGATTTGAATTCAGCGTTTCCATTAGGTTCCATTCGCATTGGCGCAGAATCGGAGCGCTTATTCCAACGGCAAATGCTCGTGAAAATCGTATATGCTCACAATGTAGTAGTTGTTTTGTATTTCGCTAGATGGCAATGATGTAGATCATATATACAAGTAAATTCCAAACAAAAAAATATTTAAAAAATTGTGTCTGTCCGTCTTTTTGTTCTCTTGTTTGGTAATCTCCGAAAGGGCTGGACCGATTTTGATGAGACGTTCACTGGCAATAGTTGATGTTACAAGGAGTTAATTAGACGCTTAATTTAGGAATATTACATCCCTTATTTTTTTTTAGTTTTTCGAGTTTAACGCGGACGAAGTAGCGGGCAACAGCTAGTAGATATAATAATGCTCAAAATTACTAACATGCGGAACATGCTGAGCAATGACTTTTGTGCTTTTTTTTCTATCTCACTAATATATATTATAAAGGCGAAAGTTTGTGAGTGTTGTGTGTTTGTATGTTTGCTACTTCTTCACGCTCAAACGACTGGATGAAATTTGACACAGAGATATATATTAGTCTAGAATAGCACATAGGATACTTATTATCCCAGGAATATGTTCCCTTGGATATAATTTTCGACATCCACGCGGGCGAAGCCGCTGGCAGAAGCTAGTATATTTACTGTAAGGCGCATCTGTCTACATTATATCGCTCGATTTTGAACACCGCAATAAGTTGAGAGTTACATTATAAACTAGCTAGACTAGACCCTTTAAAAAAATCTAAATAACAAGTTCAACTTCACAAACAATTTTATTTTTGTTTTTATATTTTGTATAATTGCAAACTCCTAACAAACAAAGGAATTGTTTAAAATGAGTAGTTGATTGCATACGTATAGGCGTTTGCTTCCGTGAATCAAATTAGATAAAATCAAATGAATTCTATTGTAACTTTTAATCATTTTCAGATCCAGAAATTCCAGTGTACCAGCCGGCATGGGCGCGTCCGATGTAAGCGAAGAACTGGCATCAACACAAACGTTGAACCTTCATGATTCTAAGGATAAGAAGAAAGAAGCCACGGTAAGTTATTGGTTAAAAGCTAAAAATATCTGTTTTTTCTAGTAAATGGAGACTTTGATATGTCATTTATAAGTGTAATAAACCACGCTCATAAACGTGTCTTGGCGCCGCCGCAAGATTTAGACGAATTTTAGGGTTCCGTACCAATGGTTAAAAACGGGACCCTATTACTAAGACTCTAGCGTCCGTCTGTCTGTCACCAGGCTGTATCTCATGAACCGTGATAGCTAAACAGTTGAAATTTTCACAGTTGAAGTATTTCTGTTGTCGCTATAACAACAAATACTAAAAACAGAATAAAATTAATATTTAAGTCGAGCCCCACTTAAATAATAACTTTATAAAACCCATACAACCAACAAACGTGACTTTTTACCGTTTTTTGCGATAATGTTACGGAATGCACTTAGATGGCACTTAGCCGGTTTTTTTTTAAGTGATCAGGCGTAAAAGGCCGCTATAGTACTTAGGTACTACTCATAGACCTCAATTTTTTTTTGGATCATGCTAATTATTGCAAAATATTAACTTTAAAACTTTCGCATTTCATAATTTAAAAAAAAAAAACATCACGGGAATTTAACGCGAGGTTTTCGATTATTTATTTACCTATTTCACCCGACGTTTCGGCCGTGTTGCAACGACAGTGGTTCCGGGTGATATGCGTTAAATTCCCGTGATATATTGTTTTTCTATTGCAAAATTATTCAATAGATAATGAGTAAGTAACAATCAAAAAAACCTTACCGGAATTTTTTAGAAAGGTATCAGCGGGTAGACCACCATGTACGGTTATTTTCAGTAGTTACATCCAAACGGTTCAGACTATTGATATAAATCCTACTGTATTTCAGCTCGCTTCGACATCGGTGCCTCACATGCGCCCGGAGACGCCGCGCCAGCTCACGCACACACACGACGAAGACTGTTCCGATGACGAAGAAGTGTCCAAGTCCACTAAATAATCCTGTAAGAGGTCTTTTCGCATCGTCAGATAATATGCGTTCACAAGATAGCGCCGGTGTACGGTCATTGTGGCAGCATTATAGCACCGTGGGCTTATTTAGAGTTTTCAACGTACTTGGTCGCGTTAACTTAAACGATCTTTTATGTCAATTTGTATACAAAAAAGTGGTTTCCGCTTACTTTACCAGACCGCGCTTATCTAGTTTCAATACAAATTAACATGTATCGTGCTCGCCAAACTTCTGGGCTGCCTTGAAGTCGGTTTTGCGATGCGCAAGACACGAAACTGTGCTGTTTTGTATGAGATTACTACTGCGCAGCCATTGTATACAACTATACTATACTTAACGCTATTGAGCAAGAGTTAAAACTCGCACTAAGTCCATGGATCTTTCTCATACGTACATTGTCGTGTAATCTGGACGAGTAGTGCCTAAACTATTAACTATTATTGATATGTTTAGCGAAACATGTTCACTGATTGTTGTACCAGTTAATGACATGTTCAAAATAGTATACACAGTGGCATTTTAGTTGTCTTACATAAGCAGCACACTTCTTCTGACCACAATACCCAAAATATATTTTATTTTTCCATACAAAGTTGTTGTCAGCTGATCAAAATTTGTATGGGAGATGCAAAATTTGCTATTACTTCTATCGAGAAAGTTGTTCATATACATGTACAGATGAAGTGGGCTACTTTCGTAAGACGACTTAAATGCCACGGTGTATATCTGCGAGATGCAAATGTCGAGATACAAACCATAGCGTTACCTAATAAATTGAAGTATTAGCATTGTGGGTGAAGTGAAAATATTTCTTACAAATGAATATTCAATTAATTAATTTATAAGTAATGTTTACTACAACAGTTCCAAGTCATTTATTACGATTGAATGAGGCTTCGATTTTTATTGAAATGAGTTTTTTATTATGCTTGTGTTTTTGTTGAATTATGATTTTAAAAGTCTTTTTTTATTATATCTTTTTATTATACCTGCAATTATTTAGATTTACTTTTATTTACATCATGTTATTGAAACAAAAGTTATTGGAAAGAGATATTTATCGCTATATATTATTATGGTTATTTATTAGTTATTGTTTTTTTTTTAAGTATACTTTGCCAGCGTCTTCGCCCGCGTTGGTGTCGGGAATACACAAAACTTTAAAAATACACCTAAACACTGTCTATTAATAAAAACCGCTTCAAAATCCGTTCAGACAGACGCGGCGGGGATTTTGTTTTATAAAATGTAGTGATTGGTTTTATGATGAGGCGGTAAAAATGTTAGCATTTACTTGTTGTTATGAAAATGACAACAATTTTGAAATATTGGTAGTACTTTGGAAAAGTCTGAAGCAAACTGATAAATTGATTCAAACTTTTCTACTTACAAAAGTCAATCACTATGTCCATTCATCGGCTGTGTATGTTAACCATTGCAATTTGATATATTATGTCGTCTGTGTTGCATAAAATTATGTTTATGTGCCACAGTAAGGAACTTCTAGCATCGGAGGTGCGAATCGGTGTGCTTTCGTTTTGTTTGTTAAGCTATGTTTCGTATAAATGGATACTGCTTGAAATGTTAGGTACCTATGTTAAGCTCAACACACCCGTCGCTTGGAGTTCCTTACCGTTTGAAGAAATCATTTTTGGAAAAATTGTTATTCCATTTTTACTTATAAAGAATTCTTATTGTAAAATAGATACCAATAAAACGATTTACTAAATTCAAAAGTGTTTATTTGTTAGTTTAATTTGACTTCTTTACAGTAATAAATCTTCGAGATATTCTTCAAATTCTTCCTCACGAGACTTTTCTTCATCTTCTTGCAATCCTAAGTATAAAAGCAATATAATTAAGGTCTGAATTAAACGATTTTCTCGGCAAATTCATAAATATTATTTTTGTCTTCATTATCCCACTCTATTATAGTAATTTCTCCTGTATCATGGGTGCGTTTTCAAACATTTCTCTCATACATAAAACATCCCAAACAAATATTTTTTCATATGGGAATCGAATCCGCGACACGCAGCGCAGCAGTCATCGACCACATAGCCTGTGGCTATGTGTGGCTGTGGCACATAACCACATGGCTGTGTGGTCGCTGGCAGCAGCTAATATATTGTTACAGACAGAGCAACGCCATCTATTTCATTATTTATCAGTAGAACTTAGTAGTAACTAGTGGCGCCATCTAGTATCGAATATCGGAACTAATCTTTTCGAAAGTTCGTGTCGAAAGGTATTTTTCAGAACGTTCGAGTCGAACATTCTGGAAGTTTCTAGTAGCTTCAGGAACAGTGAGTTCGAAAGTCAATTGTTCTGGAAGTTTCGATTTGGAAGCGACACAGAGCGATCGGAAAAGGAAAATAGTGCGAAGTAATAGAATTGTTTAAGAAGTGTTTTTGAAATAAAGTGATTAATTAAAGTCTGCTGTTTAGATACTTAATTTATCCCTGAACCCCAGCTCGTAACAATATAATAGTACAAGGATATAAACTCTTGACGGTCTTGTCACAGGAAGCATTTTGTAAACCTGAGCCAAAGGCTTTTTTTTATGACTGGGAGCCAATGAAGGGTGCTAGAGTTAGAGCTCCAAAGCAAAGCGAGGTGTGTAGTGTACTTAAGATAAATTATTATTTATTTACTCAATGTCTGATATTTTTCTATTAAGTACTGGAATCGAACCAGGCTGCCATAGATGACATACTATACAAACAGGATTACGCGTAATAATCTCTCTTACAAAGAGTAGTCCAGTTTCCCAGCAGAAGGAACATTTTATGCAGATAGATTAGATGCTAAGCGCGAGGCTATGGTCCAGATTTCTGCCAGGATTTTAAATCGCAACAAGAGTTAACTAGACCCGTAAATGGTAACCGGTTCGTTGCTCTTTCGTAAGGGAATTTTTGATGAAATACTTCTTGCTTTACCCTCGGGAATAACGAATGCATGCTTGAATTAGCACAAACCTTTTTTCCATAATGACGCTTCATCTTGTTCCGTTGCTACAGCTTCATCGGATGTGGAGGGTTCTACGGGATCTTCTGGAGTGGTGGGGTATAGCAGTTCTTCCGCCTCATCTTCAATTTCTTCCTTATCTGGCTTTTTAGCTTTCTTCGATTTCTTTTGACTTTTCTTAAGCCTTTTAACTTCACGTTTCTTCGATCTGTAGTTTAATAGCTCAGAACATTCGGGGCATAAACCTATCAAAGAGAGGAATTTATTACTTGGTATGAAAACTTACCCACATATGAGAGCGTTAACACACCTACGTTATATTTATATATCTACCGATAAAAAGGTAACAAAAATGCAACCTATGCCCTCAAACATGGACTTAAGCTCTCCCTTGGTGTGGCAATGTATAACGAGATACAATTGGCGTAATTACTTCACATCCGCTTCAACGAACTTGTGGTCGGTCAAGTACCTAGGTACTTAGTACCTAGGTAACCACATCAAAGGATTATTTGTTGGATGGGTTAGTTTCGTCTTCAATAAGTTACGAAATGATTACTCGCAATAGATTACCAATAATTTTGTTAGTTTTGATCCATAAAGTTAGGTAGTAGTTCAATACGACCCAATGGATTTTCTCACATGACTGGCGACATTGCAGCGGGCCTAGAAGGAGGTGGCGGAATGAGATCGATAAAGACTCGTCTAGGAAATACCCCTAGGTAGAAAGAAATGGAAGGACGATTATCGACACCTAATTGACTAACGACGTGCACATTTCCCTTATTTATTTTTTTATTGTCAATAGGCTCGCGCTTGATCACTACCTATCTCACCTGATGGTAAGCGATGCTGTGGTCGACGGAGTCTTCATTTAGTAAATATATGTATTGTCATATAGTTACCTACATAACTAAGCAGCAGTTAGCGGCGCAGGCGTCGGCCAGAACATCCAGCATGACGGTGCCGACGAGCAGAGAGGTAAAAGAGAGGAGAGAAAGTAATATCCGCAACGACATCATACATATGCGAAGAAAATCGCTTAGACGGCTTATGTAGATATTATTTGCGTTGCTGACCATACATAGTACCTACCCTTCCTACGACAACTCGTAGGTTCTTAGCATGGAATAAGGGCAAGATGATGAAAATTACTAGTTTAACTAGCCAGCCCGTAAGTTTGTGCATTCGGTCACGCACATAATATTGTATTTACCTTACCTTTAATACGGGAAAGTTCAATTCAATACTTAAGTCACGCGCAGTCGTGGACTAAAACTATACATTCATCTATAATTATGTAGATGTGTTTACTTTTGTGCCAGATTAAATCGGACCTACATGTATAAATAATTCCTGCGCACTTTTCAGATCGTGCCTGCTACCTACGTATCGTTTCGTTTGCAAGTCGCAATAATAAAGATAGATAGGTTAGGTACATCTAGGTACGTTAGTAATGAGTAGGTAGGTAGGTATTGGACAGATAGCTTCTAAGATAACATCAAACTTACGAAGCTTCACGAGAGCATTTTTCCGCTCGTTATCTTCCACGTAAGCGAAGTTGACCTCCCAGGACTTGAGACCGTCGCTTTTGTTGCACACCTTATTACCGCATTGAAACTGACCCTTTCCGAGTACAACTTCTTTCTCTATTCGCCATCGCAGTGCTACCTAGTGTATCATACATAGTTTATTTGAAGAGCTAAGTGCTTATTGAACCTGTTTAGTTATCTGGTAGGTACAGGTATAAGAACATCATACGGCAAAGCTAGCGAAACGAATAGATATGGAGCAAGCACGCGTGCCAAACACATAAGAATAATGAAGAATTCTACATTATGTAATAAGAAATCAAGATTACAAGAACAGTAGATACAAGTTTAGGTATACATAGTTATAGTTGTTCTATCTTACGACCGCGACGGCGGGTTGGTCTTAGTCGTGTATGTAGCACACGCACATAAGCGCTCCCGAGCTTACGCACGCAGAAACAATGTCCATGTGCATCTACACACACGACTAAGACCAACCCGCCGTTCATGAGATAGAACAACTTACAACCGTTGTAAGTTGTTCTTTCTCACGCACGGCGGGTCTTTATATTTTTTGCATAGCTGTACTGTAACTACATACATACCTACTATTACATCCCTATATACAAAATACTTAGGATGTCATTAAAATACAACCAGAAGTTGTACCAACTCCAACAGTATAGTTCTCGCCAAACTTCTTGGCCGCCCTGAAGTTGGCTACAATATGGCTGCGCAGTAGTAAATCTCATACAAAAATAGAACTGTTTCTTGCCTTGCGCATCGTCAAGTCAACTTCAGGGCGGTCCAGAAGTTTAGCGAGTACTGTATCTGTACCATGGACAACTTCGTGACAATAAGTATTTTTTGTAGGTATGTATTTACAGCTATACAAAAAATATAAAGATTGATTTGCATAGGTAGGTATACAACCTATGCAAATCAATCTTTATATTTTTTGTCTAATCGAAATTTAGAAAATATAAAACTGCCGTTAAGAGCGTGAGAGCACAGTATGCCTTTTTGTCATTGATTTTGTGAGACAAATGGGGATCGGCTGCGCGGCACGAATGGCCAGATGTGCGTTACTGTGTATCAATGCGGGTGAATGTATAGATCTATATTTAGCCTACAGAAAGGCAGCACGGCCTTTGTTGCACTCCCTACTGTACGACACAAAGGAAGGTCTCTCGGGCAAAAAATTGAGTTACATAAGGGATCGTCCCCATCTCACAGCCATGATTAAATTAGGGGAACCTTTATCGCAGATGCAGTGTGACCTTTAGACCCGTTAGAAGGCATTACTTAATTCAACATGATTTTTGACAGTTATTTACAATACGAATGAGAAATTCTTTGAAATGGCGATGACCGATCTTTGGTATTTTTAAAATTGCGTGTAAATTGAATTTATCTATTTGCATTTAATTTAGGTAGGCACTTAGGGATTTTATGCCTTAAATTTTCTTAAACTTACTTTGTTTTCTTTATATCTGCTTAAATCACAAATGCAATACTCTTTAAATAGTTTATCGCAATACTTTTTAGCTAACTGCTTCTCCCAAGTATCAGCAACATCGTCTTCCTCCCACACGAATTTGTGGTTTTCTCTTATAATATCAAGGTCAGTTCTGTCTCTGGAAGTATCCCGTTTCAAAGTTGTGGCAGAACCCTTCGTATTGAGACAATAAACATTAACTAAGTATTTATGTAATTCATAGGGGTTAAGATTACGTAACCTTGCAGACATCGTTAGTGCAACCTAGAACAAAGGGAAAAATATTATTCAATTCTGAAATAAAACATAATTTGCAACAAACAACTCTTTAATAAAATCGCAATTATAATTACACATTTCCATAAAATATTTTCTATTTATATCAAACGGATCTTAATCTAATTGTCATGATGAGTTTTTAACAAGGTGCATTTTTTGATAAATAGAAAATTGCAATAAACAGTATGAATAAATAATTGTTTTGTGCACAAGTTATTACCTACTCTGAATATTATCGTCAGTCTTGTAGATTTTGCGTTTTTATTTCATTTGGCTCAATATCGATTTCTTAAACCTACAAACAAGTCATGCAAAGTTAAATACCTAAAAATTAAATATAGTAATAAATATATTAAAATATGATTATTGTCTATTTTTGATTTAATAAATCTAGACAATAGTATAAGGCATTATATTACAACCGGTGTATGAACCCAAGTGGCACAAAATAAATTAATTTTCGCCTTTGGTTTTATAGCCAATTATAAAACATGACAATATGTTATCTTTGGGATTTTTGTTACTTATTTTGGTCTAAAAGTCTTATAGCACAGGGAGATACCCTTGCCTATAATAATGTATACTAATTTACTAATGTTTCTTAACAGTTACAATAAATATGTGCACTGTTAATAATTTGTGATGTTTAAACAAGACCTCATTTCGTGGACCTTAACTTATGTATTTAAAGAATAATTGTTCTGTCTTAACTAACATATTAGGAGACCATCGAGAAGGAAAACTATCGCGAGTTCCTATATTTCATTCATTTCAAGAAAAAGAGGTAACTTACTAGTTACCTCTGATTTTAATTTATTACATCTATTAACACTAATAATTAAATTATTTGGTATACTCGTATTTATAATAATTATTATAAAGAATAGGCACATTAAAAATGTTATTGCTTTGGTTACAACACAGTACAGTAATATAAATCACTTGAAATACTTATCTAAAATTTGGCAATAGTTCACTAACTGGTAGTTTAGTACCTCATACAAAAACACACGGTTTACAAAAATATATTTTGTGACATATTTTGGAAAGGCCCCAGATTTAATAACAAACATGTTTCCCTTTATCTAATGTAAACATTACAATAAGGCTAACGGACCTTTGGACACTCCACCTACATAAATATCCACATATTATTAAAATATCACTTTATCATATCTAAAAGGCAACATTGGATTGAGATATGTGTGACCTTATTGTAGAGCACCTGCAAAGACATTTTACTAATTCACTAATATTAACCCAAACATACAATTGAAAATTATATAAATTAAAAAAAAATCTTGAAAGCAATTACAGCAGCACACATGAGTGTGTTTAAACACTCGCATAAACACAGAAACACACCATAATGACTAAAATATGAACTAGATCATGATAGGTTTAAATTTAGTATAAACAATGTAAAAGTTTTATTCTTAACAAACATATAACTAAGTTTTTGGCAATAAGAGAATCAGAAATTATAGCTTGTTGAAAATTAATATACCACAGTGTTTTTGGCAACAGAATTGACCAGACATTTGACAATTTTGAAATTAAAATGCAATTGAATTGCATATTATATTATGACATTGTTCACAGTTCCATATTCTCATTCAGTTCTGTCATGAAACATTTACCCATGAGTTTTCTCATGTTTCTTCATGTTATCAGAGCGAGTGAAAGCTTTGTCACAAACCCCACAATAGTAGGACTTCTGTTTAGTGTGCACCGTCATGTGACGGGATAGTTCACTTTTAGTAACAAATTTCTTTTCACATACGGTACAAGCATGTTTCCGCACATTGAGGTGGAACTTCATATGTATTGAAAGTGAACTTGATTGAGAGAATGCCTTGTGACAAAGTTCACAGACAAATGGTCGCTCACCAGTGTGTTTACGTAAATGGTTCATGAAGCCTGTTTTTGTATAGTCTTTTTGGCAAAGGTGACAGAAGCTTGACTTAGATTCCAACATTCCAGGAAAATGGCTACTTAGGTGTTTTCTTAAGTCCCAATAGCTTGGAAATTTTTCTGAGCACACATGACAGGGGTATTTTTTTTCTTCGGTGGGTTTAGCACTGCATTTGTGAGAGGCAAGCGAATTCTCATTAGAAAATATTTGGTTACATTGATTGCAAGTATGACTAGCCTCAGAGTCTGTGGATAAAGTGACCTCCAAATAGTTTTCGATCGACATAACGTTACCGTTTGAACTATCCGCATCGTCGATGTGGATTTGTGTCATACGTTCCTTTGGTGAAATATCTTTAGCATCAATCTTTTCGCCATATTCTCTGTAATCCAATGACTCTTTTCCTGAATTATTATTGTCGGGCTCTATGAGACGTAAAATAGGCGACTCACTCTGTTCCCTATCTGGCGACGTAGTTTTTTCGTTGTCAGAATGATCGGGTCTGGAGGACACATTATTATCAGACTCCCAATCATTTTCGACTATTTCTACATCCGAATCAGAGTCTTCTGCACTCGAAACAGTATTGTTGACTAAGTGGAATCCAATATCGTCAAAACGTAGTACATTTGGTGGAAGTTTAACCCCGACGATAGCCTGAATCGCTTGCCATGAAAGCTCCTGGGGGTTGTTCTGCATATTAGATCGCACTACTCTAACCTACAAACGAGTATACATAAATTACTGATTGATACACTTACAAGCCACTAACTACAAAATAATAAAAAGTAATATACTATAATTACCTTAAATGTTCACGATCAGTATTATTTTTGCATTAATTATTCAGATGACACCTTTGATTTCTACATCTAAAAATATTATGCACTGCACTTCTCTTTCTTTCATGGAGTTTGTTTATGGTTGGTTAGCTGCTCTCCTCCCTCGTCCTCTTCACTTTATGGCTTTGGTAGAAATCAAAGACTCTCTTGGTAGTTTTTTCTTCAAATGAATGTTTTGTTTGTATAAACTGATTTCAAAAATGATTTTTCGCTATTGTTTTTCGCTCTTACTGGGGAATTAGGTAGAATTTTAGATCGGTAGCTAGCTTAAAGCTTTAAGAGATAGACGATGAACTTGAAATATCGTTCTCATCACAAATGCTCTCTCTCATCCTTCTTTTAAACCTATCGCCAACTAAACTACTCATCTAACATTCTAACCCCATTATATCACCACAACACTCGTTCTTTCTTTACCGAGAAGGTGGCAAAACAGTGTGAATCAAGGAAATAAACTGAAACTAACTTGATAAGTAATCGAATTATTTTTCACTACCATACTACCAACAAAGTTGTAAGCACATAGGTATCGAATGAATAACGCTAAATTATTACCCAAAGAGATAGCAGAATAGGTAAATCTGCCGCTACTGCTTACATTGTAAATCGTTTAGATGGTAACACCCAATTTTGTAAGTCAATCTGTCAAACTTAATGGCGCGAATTTGGGATAAAAACAGTATGACATTTGTAAACTTACCCTGACTATCCTGTCAATTTCTGTCAAATTGGCAATCTGAGCATGTTTGAGTTTGAGTGAGTGATAAACAGTAAACAATCAGCAAACATACTTGTAAAAAATAGTTGGTAATCAATAAAGTAACAAAATGATAAAATCATTGAAAGAACTAAAAGATTTTATTAAGTCTAAGGATAATTTTAATAACTTTATAAATAGTTCAGATGTGCCAGAAGTTTGTAAAACTGAGCCATGCATGCTCGGAGTTGACGAAGCAGGAAGAGGGCCTGTTTTAGGTAATGAATACTTGTGAATTGTAATATTTTTGCTGTAGAGTACAGGCCAGGTAAATTAACTTGTTTTTATCTAAGCGGTCAGAGCCCCGTTGGCTTCTTATGACGTCGTCGTTTTTGTTGGTGTTATTACATTTTGTGAGTTTCTTCCTAAAAGTGTATTGTTAGTACTCGAAGGCTAGTATCCTCTTGGCCTTGGGGTGCCCTTAAGTTGATTTTTAACCTATGCTGTTCTAGCATGGAACAGTACTTTAAGGCTGATAAGAAATAATAGTGTCATTATCTTTCTATTTCAGGCCCTATGGTTTATGGGGTGGCTTACTGTCCAGTGAACCAAACTAAAGTACTGCAAGATCTTGGCTGTGCAGATTCAAAAGCATTAACAGAAGAAAAACGAGATGATATATTCACAAAAATGCTATCAGAGGCTGATTCATTGAACAATGTAGGATGGGTTGCTGAAGTAATTTCTCCAAATTACATATCAAACTCAATGTATAGAAGAGCTAAACATTCTTTGAATGAGGTCTGTATCCGAAATTTTAGGGTTCTGTACCCAAAGGGTGATAACAGGACCCTATTAATGAGACTCCACTGTCCATCTGTTTGTCTTTCTGTCTGTCACCAGGCTGTATATCATGAACCGTGATAGCTACACAGTTGAAATTTTCACAGATGATGTATTGCTGTTGCCTCTGTAACAACAAATACTAGAAACGGAATAAAATAAATATTTGAGTGAGGATCCCATACAATAAACGTGTTTTTGTTGTAATTTTTTGGGATAATGCTCTGGATCCCTTTGTGTGCGCGAATTTTTTTTTGTTATGAAATTAATTTTTTTTTTCCCTTTACATACTATTGTTTGGCCTGTCAGTTACAATATAGTTGAAACTTGCAATATTTTATTTTAAAATGATCTCTCTTTAGTGATCCTTACATAAATAAGTTCTCCCCTTAAAACTATTTTATTGATAATTCACAGACTATCAATTATTTCAATTCTAGGTATCAATGAATTCAGCCATTGCATTAATAAAGAAGGCAGCAGAAAGTGGTGCAAACATAACTGAGGTGTATGTGGATACTGTTGGTCCTCCAGAAAAGTACCAGGCCAAGTTATCTGCAATATTTCCCAACTACAAGATTACTGTAAGCATTGTTTTCATTGTCACTGTCAATCAGTCTTTTAACTTTACCTCTAATGGGACACATGCCTCCTCTCTGTGAGAAGGAGTGGGCAATAATCCTTCATTCATTCGGGCTTAGTGTGGGTTGCTGGATTGGCAGTCTGTTAATGAATTGGTTATGTAGTAACATCAACGCCGCCATTTAAAAACTGATAGGACGTCACACAAACCCTGCATTGCGCAAGCAAAGTTTTCAGTAAAATCTGAACAAATACAACAGTCCGACAATAACCGATGGGCAGTTGCCCTGACCAGACCCTGCCGTCTGGTCGGAGGGCCCCTCCCTTTTCCATAAAGGTTTGTAGGACTTTACACCTTGTTTTGCATACCTCCAAACGTATTTGGTTAAATGTGGTTTTAGATAGTTTAATTGAAACAGATTTTTTTACAATATTTAAAATACAAAAAATAGGTTGTAAAAGATTTTAGGACAAATTGAGATGGTGTGTTCCTTTTGAACCCATTATAATGAAACTATGAACTAGAAGAGTGTTTATGGAATTCATTTAGAAAATAGCAGATAACATACTAATCTGTTTTCAGACTTAGATCTATGCTTGAGGATCACTTTAATAACGCCCGTAATTAATAAGACTGTTTTTAATTTTCAGGTGGCAAAGAAAGCTGATTCAATATACCCAATTGTATCGGCAGCTAGTATTGTAGCAAAGGTGACGAGAGATCATGCCTTAAAGGTGTGGCAATTCCGAGAAGGATTGGAAATGACACACACTGAATTTGGTAGTGGATATCCTGGAGGTAAGTTGAATAAACAGAACAATATGTAATTAAAAGAACTATTGAGAACTTAATATAACAGTACCTAGGCGACCATGCAGAATAGAGAAAACGACGTTTTCTAAAAATGACACCTAACTAGATTGATTTATCGCCCCCAAAACCTCCTGCATACAAAATTTCAGCCGTTTCCGAGATTCAGATTATATATATACAAGAATTGCTCGTTTACAGGTATTAGATTCAGATTATGCATATACATCTATACAAGAATTACTCGTTTAAAGATATTAGATAACGTCAGGCATGTTCAATCCATTCCCCGAAGACTTCTGAAGGCAGAGGTGCACCACATTTCACCAGTCAAGGCCCAATCTAGCTATTTTGCCGCTTCGGGCATACACAATACTAGCTGTCCCACGCGGCTTCGCTCCCGTCAACTGGCTACCCTACATACTTGAATTCTGCGTAATTTTAACCACTTACGCAGCGCACGCAACGAAAGCTCTCAAAAAGGAATAATTTTGCCCGTTTTTGCAAGATTTTTCATTTATGCTCCGCTCCTATTGGTCGAAGCGTGATGTTATATACCTTCCTCGACAAATGGACTATCCAACACAAAAATAATTTTTCAATTCCAACCAGTAGTTCCTGAGCTTAGCGCGTTCAAACAAACAAACAAACTCTTCAGCTTTATAATATTAGTATAGATTTGCCGCTTCAAGCATACACAATATTTGCCGCTCCTCACAATAACACCTTAAAGTAGGTAAATATTTCAGGACAATATATATTTAAAAAAAAATCTTAGATATTTATCTGTCGGATGTGATAAAGCCGTGTTTTTTAGACAACTAAGAGGGAAAGTGAAAGCGAAATGAGCACGAAAATTTCACATAAGATTTTTCGCAACATGATGAATGTTAAGTTATTTAACAGTGGGCTTATAACAAGAACCAATAACTTTCGACAGCGAAGCGAGCTTGAAAATTTGAGCACCACATTACGAATGACTTAGGTTTTCTGATGAAATGGCCACTCATTTATGCCACTCTGGGCGTTTGCCCGGCTCGGCTTTCCGAAATACTCACAACAATAAAAAAATGTATAAAAACTTGCGTTAAAAAAAACCTCGAAATTTTACATATTGAAGACCTCTACACCAGCGCCTCTAGCGGAAAATTCAAATGCGGTAGTCCTCATTGCATCCATTATTAGACTGGGGTTTCCATCAAGCGTCGCGACATCTACCGATCCTATGCTTCTTACATTCACTGATAATGAAATTTTATACAGAATGTTCTATTTTCAGATCCACAGACAAAAAAGTTTATTCGTGAACAAATTGACAATGTGTTTGGATATCCAGCCTTGGTCAGGTTTAGCTGGTCAACAGCTGAACATATGCTGGAAGAGAAAGCTGCCACCTGTACATTTGAGGATGTGGATGATGAAGGAAACACTAAGAAAAAGACAAAATCAATCAGTTCATTTTTTGCAAAACCTGATGAAGAAAAAGCGAGGAAACATCACAAGTATTTTGAAGAAAGACTCTTGACTGGTATTAATCCTTTTGAATAATATAGTAGTTTTAGAAGTATATACTAATAAATGTTCAATTTTGTTAAATTGTAGTTCTCATTTTATGAATAGTATTAATCATAGTCTTTTAGCTATTATATTTGAATGCTTAAGTATCTGTTAGATCATAAAATCTCCATGGCACTGGGTCTCAGTGCTAACAAAGAAAATTTGGTTTATATAAATGTCACTAGATGGTGCGATATGCATCAATTTGTTTTGAATTGTTTGTAAAATTAACATTTTATAGAATTGGTCATAAAAAAATTATGTTCTTTTTTAATCAACTCTCCTAAGCACAAAATTATGGAATGTTGGACTCTTAATTCTCATTTCAAAGATTATTTGAAGGAATCATTTAAAATTGTTTCCAATAGATGGCGTGGTTTTAAATTTGTGGGGCCTGCCACTCGATTTTTCATATTTGTATTGTAACATTTTTTGGTACAATGAAACTGTAAAAATGTGCAAAAAAATACTATAAAACAAATCGTCACCGTATTTAAAGAAAAAAATAGTCACGAACCGAGTAAATCCTTTTACTTGAGAGTCGCTGCTGACACCATCTATAGCCGTGGAACGGAACCGAACGCGATCGAAGTGCTTATGAAAATAATCATCTTAATCAGTCGAAAAACGCTAGTTACGTCGGCTCGGTTTCTAAGCATGGGATGAGGCATCTGTATGCTAGTATTATATTATCTGTGTCGCGGTAAGGAAAATCTGAAATATTTATGTTAGCCTAATTTGGGTCCCACTACTGGGAAAAGCCTCACTACCCTGTGCGATCTCGGACCACGTTTTCCCCGCCAACGTGATCGTAATATCGTCACACCACCTTCGCCGCGGTGTAAACTTAAACCTCGAAAACTGTTAGGTAAATCTGGACTGGAGATTATACTGCTTGTCACTTTACTCCACATTTATTAAAAAGGCTATAAAAATAAGACAAAGTTGTCGTATTTAACCTTTCAACCTGTTACCCAACAAATACTCTTCAAGTAAGTAAGAAGCCTTTCCACAGTATACATTATTAAAAAAACATGCGATTTCTCTTAGTCCTTCAAATTCATGCGTGCATTGTCGTGAACGTCAAAGATATTGTCATTCAAAGACGGTGCATTCTTAGCGGCGCCTGCATTTAGTCACGAGTTTAAAGAGTGCCTAAGGCGTGATGATATTTTTTTTTTTTTACTTTTGAAGGGTTTGCTCTTGACTCTAATCTAGGTCAATGACAGAGACAGAGTCGACGATGGAGTGAGCTTACCCAGAAGAAGCCTGTTCACTCTAACTTTGAAGAGATTTTGCTCGAAAATAGAGCCCATTGTTAGTCATAGGTATTTTTTCCATGAAATTCCCAGTAAGACGTCTTACTGACCGTTTTCGTTTCTGTAGAGAAAACTGCATGTGCGCATTTGGTCATAGATAATATTATACTAGCACACAGAAGCCTCATCCCATATAAAGAAACCGTGCCGACGGAACTAGCGTTTTTCGTCTGATAAGGTTGATTATTTTTATAAGTACTTCAATCGCGTTCGGTGCCGTTCCACGGCTATAGATGGTGTTAGCAGCTAATTGCAAGTAAAAGGGTTTTCTCGGTACGTGTCAATTTTTTCTTTAAATACAGTGACGATTTGTTTTATAATATTTTTTTGCATGTTTTTACAATTTCGTTGTACCAAAATGTGTTACAATACAAATTTAATAAATCGGGTAGCATGCCTCAGATATTTATTTTAAATGATCCGTTCAAATAATATTTGAAATATGAATTAAGAGCCCAATAATCCATAATTTTGTGCTAAGGAGAGTTGATTAAACAAGAACATACAATTTTTATGATCAATTCTAGAAAATGTTAATTTTACACACAAATCGATGCATACCGCGCCATCTATTTGAACCAAATTTTCTTTGTTAGGTAATCTGTACCGAAACGATTCGGGACAGAAGAGCTCTCATTGAATTACATGCATTCGGTAAAGGATCTGTACAGATTCGCAACTGAAATGAAAACGAAACGACGTGGTCTGGGACAGCTAGGTCCGTCTTTACCATAGGGGCACGAGGGGCACGTGCCCGGGGCCCCGGTTCAATGAGGGGCCCCAAATTTATAATATAAGCTGCAAGGGATGTGCAAATTAGTCCTTATAATTCACGTCGGTGGGTCAATATGCATTCAATGCATTTTATATTAAGAGTTATATCGTATTTGGTAGAAGTATCTTGACAACATGTACTTCAAATAATTACTATTTAGGAGTTTCGCGCTGTTTTTCGTATATTATGCAGATAGAACGAAACAGAGTAATTTGACTATGGTCCGATAATCCGGTTTTCAGCTACCGTTTCGTATCCAAAAGGGCCCCGAACTCGGTGCGCCCTCCGTATGTATGGTTTAGGGAAAGGTACAAAAGTAAATATTTGAGATGTTGAGAGATTAAAAAAAAACACAAAATTTTATCCTTTTCTTCAAAATGGTTCCTTTTCTTCTGCTCCACTATCCATTTTAGTCCTGAATCGCATCTAAAATATATCAACTGTATTTAAGATATTGCCTATGGTTTTAGGCAAAGGAGAATTTTGGGAAAGTCAGGCAAGTCTACGGTAGGTAGGTATAACAATCCACGTTGCTATTGCGACCACGATTATGAAAATGCAAAACGCATAACTTTGTAAACTGAAAAGGTCTTTTAGTTTCGTTTAACTTAGCAAGTGAAAATGACACAGCTGTGCATTGCTGATCAGTAGAAATCGCCAACTATTTAAATACAATTTATGCCGTTGTCGTATGTTTTACCATACAACTTGTATTTTATCATTTTGGAGACAGGCCCAATACGTTTGGCGGTCGGAAATGTTGGCAAAATTTATTGTTTCGTGCACCGAAAACTAAACAGCATTGAAAATTTGTTTTCTACTTTCGAATATATTTATATAATCTCCAAAACAATATTCAACACAAACGGTACGTAGCCAAAAGTTGTTAAAAATTGTTGCTTTAGTCAGTTTTTGCTCTTAGAAAAAAGACGCATGCAATGTAAAGACCACATCAGTATCACATACAGTGCTGAGTAGGGCTGCCTTTGTGGTCTCACAATAGTAAAAAATATAAACCCCATTTTTTTGTAGTTTTGCTTACCTGGTTTCTACTGTACGGGTCACAAATATATTTATTTCTTTCTTTTTGCAACACTTACAGTACCTGTCATTCGATTCTGGCCCCATTTCTTAAGGCGATATATACGCCCCAATGTTAACGCAGTACTGGCCGTGCGCCCGCTCGTAGCCAAAATATCAATATGAACCTCCCTTTGGACAGTTTTGTTTGAAAATATTATTTGAGTTATTTGCTATTTCAGTTTTGAAGAAATTTCAGCTATCAATTTTTCTGTGTAAAAATATTTTAAAACATCCAAGTCGTTTTGGAGGAGTATCCAAAAGCTGTGAAATGATATCGTGTAGTTTTTTTTTTTAAACAAAACTATTAGTTACACGGAAAAACCTTGTTTAAAAATAATGTACCTACATGAATTAAAAATAAATATATATATTTTACAAACCTTTTAACCTAGCCGTTACTGAGGAGTATGCTTTAGAAATATACCGTTTTACGGCACTATAGCGGTTGTAGGCCCTTAAGTCATCATCAAACCTCAAAATTCTTCAAACTTTTATTCTTACATGCTGTGAAATCAAACCTTAAAATTTTTCAAACATTTTTTTCTTACATGCTGTGAAATCAAACCTCAAAATTCTTTAAACAGTTACACTTACATGCTGTGAAATCAAACCTCAAAGTTCTTCAAACATTTATAATTACCTGCTGTGAATTCAGGACCTGTAAGTAATTATGTATTTAAACGAACACGAGCTAGGCCTTTTAACACCTCACCATCTTTTACAAATTCATCCACGTCGCTGGAGAATACATATCACCTAATAAAAGTCAGTAAAGGAATTTAACACTTTGTAATGATGTTTGTTTTAATGTTGGGTTTGGACACTTATGTGCATTGTGTATGCTGTTTCACTCCTATTGAATCATTGCTCTTAGGTGATTTTTACCCGACTGTCGATGGAGAGTAATGTGTTTATCAGTCTATGCATGTATGTTCCTATGTGGCGTTCCAGAGATCAAACGCGTTGGCCGATTTTGATGATTCTTACCTCAATCGATTCGTCTTAACCTTGCGAGTGTCACTGGCTACATTAAAATTGGAAAATAGAAAAATGGCGGATTTTGGGCGCCGTTTTGTAGGGTCCTAATTCCTTTTTTTCTTCCAAACCCATCATGTGGGTTATCAAAATAAAGGGTTTTAAGAGTTGATTTCAAAAAATATAACACTTACATTTTTTAAAATATACCTAATTCGAAAAAAAATAAAAACGAAAAACTCGTAACTAAAAATTTATAGATAAAAAAAGTTAATTTGAAAACCAAAAACCCGACTGCTTAAGAAGTGAACTAAAAAGACGTAAACAAAGAGAAAATTATATCAAACCGGATAAATAGTTACTTCGTATAATAGTCGCCCATTCAGTATATTTTTCGCCCGGTTAATAATTTCCCTTACTTTTAAACATATAAGTGTTACATATTTTTGTAATCACCTCTTAAAACCCTTTGATAGCCCACATGATGGGTTTGGAAGAAAAAAATTGGGTTCCCCACAATATGACGGCCAAAATCTGTTAAAGGCAAGCGTGTAAAGAAAGGCCTCACGATTTCATGGCCTATTTAGTCGAATAAGATGTTTGCAGTATTTTACTGGATCATTATTTCCTTAGCCACTTGGCTCTGATTCAAAAGTGGTGTTCTTTTGGGCTGACTCTCAATTCTTGATCTCGATATTATGATCTTTTTTCCTTTACCTACTTAAATGGAAGCTGTTTCATATGCGCATTATACTGCTCTTCCGTATCCACTTTTGTATCCACTGGGACATTTGAAAATCTAATTTTGGAGCGCCCAGAATGACAAGTACTGCGCTTTCCGCTTTGTCAAGTCTAAGGGTGGCGCAATCAGCGTTAGCTCTTCTTGTTAATTTATATTTCCGCCCAGACCACTGAGGAAGTGCAGTCACCAATGCAAATATGGAAAGGTTAATTTATTCATATTATTGTTCAGAGCTTTCATAAAAAGAAAGGGGGTATTCATATTTCATCAGATGTAATTCATGTAGGTAATATATTTTTGTAACATGACCGATAAAATGGACGATAAAACTTTCACAGACAAATTGCGGTCTATTAAAGATTTCTTTATGCGATGAAAGGTCCCGATGTTTGGGGAGGCTCATCCAACAAGGCTCTGCGGCGGGTCGCGCGGTCTCTAACGTCCATTAGCATGCGAGCCGTGACACGCGCGCGCCTACTTACCATGAGCAATGCGGAACGCGCTGGGCTCACTCAGAGAATTTAATTGTGTTCCATTATCATATTTAGGTTCTTTTACGGTAAGTCAAAAGTGAAAACTGAATGGGAGCCAACGTCGCTTGTCATTCGTTAGTTGCGATCGATGGCGACAACTTCTTTCGGGCGGTAGACCGAGGATTAGCAGCAACATGGCGTTCTTTAAACATTTTGCAATAATATTAGCGGTTAGCTCTTACGTTTCTGCAATTGTGGGGCCGGCAAACGTAACTAAATCGACAGCATCAAAAACCGATACGTATTTAGATGCTTATTCCAAATCGCGTGTTGAAGCCGAGAAGGCGAAACAAGGTGTTGTGATAATAACAGCAAAAGATGGAGAGAAGAAGATTTCAAATCGTGATGACAGTTACCAATCAGGCTATGACTACACGCCGTCGTATTCGAGTGACAGCAGTTACAGTTCTACGGGATCGTCTGGATACTCTGGACCTTCCGCTCCAAACAGCTACTCATCTCCATCGTCCAGTTACGGAGCGCCTGTGAAGTTTGAGCCGGAAATAACCTACAATTCTCCGCCGAACACTTACGGTCCACCTTCTCCAAACTACGGGCCTCCAGCACATACTTATGGACCACCTGCTCCGTCTTATGGACCTCCCGCCCCGTCGTATGGACCGCCAGCCCAGACATACGGACCTCCGGCACAATCTTATGGCCCACCAATTCATAAGCCCTTGCCACCACCGATATACGGCCCGCCTCTGAAGCCATCATATGGAGTTCCTTATACAGCACCAGCGTTAGGATTTCTGGACAAATTGTCGTTGAAATTAGACATCTTAACTATTGCAAAATTACTGCTGAAACTTTTGATCTTCAAGAAGCTTGTGACTATGCTTGCCGTGGTTTGCATGTTGTTGGTTATACCGAAATTGATTTCATTCAAGAAAAGCAACGGTGGTGGCAGTACTGATGAAGATGAGCGCAGCTTTGGTGACAAAAACTGTAAGTACCCCAATATTATTTTCTTTTTAAATTTGTAGGCGTTGAATTCGAGTTCGTTTATTAAGTTAGGGTATCTAAGACTCCTGAAGATTTCTTAGAAAACTTTAATTAACTGTGATCGTTACGAAGAACAGTATTTATAATTGAGCACATATTCGTATCGATTACTTACGCAGAATTTCAGTGATATACGGTTCAACTCCGAATGTTCCGAATCTCTTCGATCGTTGTATTTAATTGAGATTAATTGTAAAATGTTTAGATCAAAGTATTCAATTGAAACTTACCATGAAGATTGTAGGTATATATATGGTTATGTCTAAGCAATGGACAAAAATCGAGACAACTTATAAAATAATAGATTGTGAACAGACTATACTCCATTTGCGATAACATTAGACGTTTAAATTAGCCCATTTTACAGCCCGTTCAACCGATTTTGACTTCTATTGCGTTGGTAATACGACAAATGGTAGCTGTAGTAAACAGTTGGTTTCGGTAACAGGTTTATGCTTTTATGTCATCCTTATATTTACGGGATAGAACACAAAATTGGTTGAACGGACTGTAAAAAGATTTGGAAACGTGTCTAATGTTATTTCAAATGGAGTTTAAGTGAACAGATTGAATAAGAGTCTGAGTATTTGGGGTTGTGGGTTCAATTGAAAAATTGTTATTTGGTATTCCCATTCGGGATTTCCTAGTAGTAACCCCGGTGTCTGAATTTTTGTTCGATTGTAGACTCCCAAAATGTAGACTATAAATACATATCTTTCTAGTGCCTACCTCTTCGGGAAAAAAAACGGGCGTGATGTTCTGGCAAAAATCCTATCATAAACTCATAAGTACTCATAGCCTAACAACACTGCCACATCTGGGAAACAAACTCGGGACGACACGGTCATAATTTGTGCTCGTTACTATCTAATGAAGCAATTTACTATCTTTTGTTTAAGAAACAATCAAACAAATAGTTCGTAAAACTATGAGTCACTGTGATACTTTGCACTAACAGTCTCGAATGTATTGCTATTATGCAATCATTGCACTGATTTATCTCGGAAATCCCAGCATCTTTTTGTGGACCGGCCTGTACCTACAGGATGTTTTTTAACTGAAACAGTATGGAAAAATCCGAATCCATAAGAGATACCTACGAAGAAACCTTACAACGTTTATCATGATTTTTTTTTGGTGTAGTTGTGTTTTCGTCCGTTCCTTTTTCAAACACTCGGAATTTCGGGTTGGTGAAAAACCTGCATTAATATTGCTTGTTATTTTTGGTTGGTCTAGGCAGGCACTATTGTTATGAGCATTAGGTCCTCCTCCTGGCTCTGATTACCAGGTCGGGAAGTATGACAAGGGTTTCCTTCTAAGCAGCAGCCCGGAGTCAGGCATTAAGTCTGGTTGTTGCCGATAAACTCGCCCCCTATGATACTAAAATATAACTGGGGAAATGGTGGAGAAATGGCTAACCTTGCGGTGAAAACAATCATGGTGTCTTTTTTACAAATGTCCTTGTCATCACAGTGGTGGAGTTAACATCAGTGCAACAGCTGCTGGAGCGAGCCGTCTCCGTGTACGGTCAGCAACAACCAAACTGCGGCGTCACGTGTCGCGTGCGCAGAGTCATCGACGACATCTACGAATTTCAACCCTATTTCAGGTGAATAAAGCTGTTAATCAATTGTAGAAAAAAATCATATTTTTGGACAAAACAACGTAGATCCAATTAGCAGTAAATTATTTAAGTGGTAATTAATAATTTGGTTCATTTCACATGATAAAAAGTTCATGCTTTCTTTCTAATGTGCCTATAAATAAAACTGATTTGGGATATTGGTACATTCACCCTTTCCAGATTTAAATAATTTGCAAAAAACGTATTGTATGAAAATATGAAACAGAATTTGGGCTTGATACAAAAATACAAAAGCACATTATATTTGTTAACTTAAACAAAATCTAGTCTCAGCTTTACTGAATTTGTGACCTTATTGCATTCGATCATTTAATTCACAACTGAAATTATGTGTGTGATCAAATCACTATAATAATCAGACTATATTGCAGTCTACTCTGGTATAAATAGATCTTTCCAATATAGGGTAATTGACAAAAAATATCTATTTAGTCCGTCAGTTAGATAACCTAAAAAATCACGTAAACAAAAAATTACGACGATACAGTGCGTTGAAATATCGTGTGACGTCACGGTGCGACTACACTTTATACTGACAAAGTGACGTCACAAGCCCCCACTCCTGAACTTTGATGCGCTTTATTTTTGTCAATTTTAATTTTTAGGTCCAATATTATTTGATAATCTCACTGACGGACTAAATATAATTATAATTTTTCTACTTAGGAAACATCCCTTTTGCCAGATGTCCAAATGATTAAAACTATTTATTTTCTTCCAGGGGAGACTCATCCTAAACATCTCGCAGTGTAAGTGCTGTCAAGGTCATTTTTATATTGGATTGTTATAGCAGGTGCCATTGAAATTAGTCTGATTCAGTCACACGACTTATGTATTTATTTAATTTATTGTAGATAAGGTAGTTATTTATTGTGATTATTAGTTAATAAATAAATGTGTTAATTGTTGTGTATGCTTTTGTAGATCGTATTTAGAGCTAAGAGAGGTTTGGTGTGCTGTAGTTGTGAATGTAGCAGGTAATTCTTACTGTACAGGGTAACTTATGATTCATTGGCAATCTTTCCCTCAGTTTCCCAGCTCAAAATTATCGCAGAATTAATGTGACAAATTGTCAAGCATGCGTTATCTGCTATGATTGGTTGAATGAATTTTGAACAGCCAATCACAGCAGATAACGCGTGCTTGACAATATGTCACATTAATTCTGCTATAATTTTGAGCTGGGAAACTGAGGGTTTCACTCATGAATATGAACAGCTTTTAGTTTGGAACCAACTCTGAATTGTGAAAAAATATAAGTAACATATCAGCGAATTTATTTTCACGCAAGTAAGAGTCACCCTGTCATATTCTATGTAGACAGCCTTTGTAAAAGTAGTCGAAATAATCGTGTTTGTGACATAATCATTAACCAAGAAAGGAAAACTCCGCGCATGGTTAAAATTGAAAACCCTGAACACGTAAGAATTTGTCAAATTGTGCAATTCGCTATTTGGGTGAAATTCTACTTTCTCTGTATCGGATTTGGGATCAAAGACCGAGACCTCGTATGCTTTGAAAATGCTACGCACGGTCCCGTATGCGGACAGTGAGTGAATAGTAATGCCACGGCGATGCTTCATTGTTTGTCTCTGGACAATTAAAGAAAATTAGGTGACGTTTGAAGCGCTATTCAATTTGTATGCGCAGGATCCGGTGATCGATTTGCCGAGTAGGGAAAGTAGCGTATGAAAGTTATGTCCTTGTCCATATTGATGATTTGTTGCGGTGACCTCGATACAAGTGAGAGAACTTAGCCGATTTATGTCTGAACTTGCAAATTACCCCCGATGACAGAAACCACATCTCAACACGCAAATATCGAGAAAAATCAATAGATTTATTGTCATAGCCACAATTTATCGGGAATATACATGATTAAGCATTTGTTTGTTTGTTGCCGGGGCGCTCGTCGCGTCATCGCTCGATAAAGGGACTGTTTCACAATTTACGCAACCGAAGTTGTAATTTTTACCCGACTGCCGAAGGAGGATAATGTGTTTATCAGTCTATGTATTTATTTATTTATATATACTTTATTGTACACCAAGATAAAAAACAATACATACAGAAACCTTAAAATAAACAACAAACATACAACAGGCGGCCTTATCGCGTTCTGCGATCTCTTCCAGGCAACCCAGAATGGAAAGAGATAGCCTGGACATGACATGGGGTTGCACTTGGTGCAATATGTATGTATGTTTGTTCCTATGTAGCGTTCTAGAGACCAAACGCGTTGGGCGATTTTGATGATTCTTACGTCAGTCGATTCGTCTTAACCCTGCGAGTGTCACTGGCTGCATTAAGATTGGATAATACAAAAATGGCGGATTTTGGGCGCCTTAATGTGGGGGACCAAATTTTTTTATTCATCCAAACCTATCGTGTGGGGTATCAAAATAAAGGGTTTTAAGAGGCGATTTCAAAAAAACATAACACTTCTATGTTTAAATGTACCTAATTCTAAGACGTAAACAAGATGAAAATCATGCTGTGCAGTCGGAGGATACATATTCGCAATCTGGCTGACCAAAACCAGATGTATCCTCCGACTGCACAGCAAGATTTTCATCTTGTTTACGTCTTTTTCTTTCACTTTTTACGCAGTCGGGTATTTTAATCATGAAAGTCTGACTACTTTGTTGTAGGTACGATTTAATCCGAAAGGGTATACCCCGAAGGACTAGGCATTTGAATTTTGACGTCATGTAAAGACAAAGGATAAGTCTAGTGACTGTGGTCATCTAATCCCATATAAGGTGGAGTCTTAAAAGGAAAAAAATATTCTAATCTTATTTGTGTTGACTACAAGAATCCGAGAAGCATTTATGCAAGCCGAGTTGTTCTCGGCATGTTCAATACGCAGATGTAAGGTGATAAAAATATTTCTCAAAATTCACTGGTTTTCTCCAAAAAAACGAGATGAGTTAAATCTTGAGGGGTTACCCCAAGGTTTAACTATACTCGTTTTTTCTTTTTAAGAAAAAAGTTTCCGTCTCTCAAGATGGGATATGATTCGTAAGATGTTAATGAAGTTTCGTCTAATTTTTTTCCTAGACAATTACCGTTGATGATGATACGTTCCTGTCTGATTAATTGCTGAGACTTTATCCTTATTTCGACTGAATCATCTATATTTAGGTTGTTGTGTCTTAATTCGAGCCAATTTAGACAGTTGACAAGTGCTCGAGAGGGCAATACACCGGGTGTGCGGGTGCAAGAGATTTGGATGTGGGATTTATTGTCGTATTATTGCATTAAGGTCGAGTGGCTTATTGGACAGCGGAGTATGGAATGTGTATGTTTCCTTGGTATGAATGTAAAATTTAGATCGTCCTCAAGCGATTATAAGGTTCATACTATGGTAAATTGGTTACATGTATGACTGTTTGTAAACGTACTCACGATACAGAAGACACCCCTAGAGAAGGTAATTAAAAAAAAACCGGCCAAGTGCGAGTCGGACTCGCGCACGAAGGGTTCCGTACCATTATTGAAAAAACGGCAAAAAATCACGTTTGTTGTATGGAAGCCCCACTTAAATATTTATTATATTCTGTTTTAAGTATTTGTTGTTAAAAGCGGCAACAGAAATACATCATCTGTGAATATTTCAACTGTGTAGCTATCACGGTTCATGAGATACAGCCTGGAGACAGACATACATACAGACAGACAGACGGACCGCAGAGTCTTAGTAATAGGGTCCCGTTTTTACCCTTTGGGTACGGAACCCTAAAACGCATTTTTTGGCAAAAATTGGGGACTGAAATAGTCACCACATAGACTAGAAGAGACATTATATCGGTCAGTCTCTATTTGCGTTGGTTAGTAAATTCATTAAATCATTAAAGATTAAAAATAAAAACTGGACGGTCTACTTTATACGCCGTCGTCGCCTAATGAAACTGAATAAGGTCCTTGATCCATCATAGCTCTAAAGGTGGCTTGGCTATCGACTATTTATTTAACTCGACTTTAGTGTTATGGGTTCTAGATTTGTGCCCGATTATTGGCAATAGGCTTGCCCCCTAATACTTGGGGCTTGAACATAACTGCAGCCGTAATGCGTAAGTGAATACGGCAACGCAAAGAGTTTGACCGCTATCCAATCGACCAAGCACATGCGAGATGAATGACGCGATGTGGATTTCCGGCTGTATCGGCTGGTCGATTTGGTCGATTGGATACCGGTCAAACTCTTTGCGTTGCCGTATTCACTTAAGCAATGCGGCTGCTTGTATAAATGTGGGTGTAAATACTATAGGTGCACCTCTACCTTACCTTTCGGTGAATAAAGGCGTGATTAAATGTAAATAGATTACGTGTTAAATGTTCAGCAACATCTTGTCAAGAGTTTTCCTTTTTGACCATAAGGGTGCCTTTCCACCACAGATGTGCTATGCAGCTATGCTGTTTCCACCAGTGCTATGCTATATGGACCAATGAATATGATTGGTGGATATCAAACGCATTCATAGCAACGTATTATAGAATATCTCTGGTGGGAAGGCACCCTAATGCTTTGACCACATCAAAGATAATATAATACTAACATAGCCACATGCACATAACTTACAGTAAAAAGTCAAAAGAAAATCTGTGGTTATCAATACAATGCAGAATTTTTATATTGAACTAAATGTTATCACAAAAGGAAAACCACACAATCACATATTTCTCTAATTGATTATTAATGGAGTGAAAGTGGAGCAAAAAGAAAATGCAAGTCACTTTAATTACAAAGACCGTATTTGTCGTCTTTCCGTCTTTCATCTTTTTTTTATTATTCGACGGACTACCGCAAAGGTTCAAATCTAGATACGAGTAGATTCCAGAAAGATGTGCAAAGATAGACGATCCTATGATTCTAAATTTGACTTCTAGGACATTATTTTCCTTAACCGTCCTTCCTCGAATGTGGATTTCCTACCTTTTCGTTGAATATAGGAATGATGAACAAACTTCTATTTTTAACTTTTTGGTATTCAAATTGTTCCATTTTTATTAATAGTGCTAAACAAACTTTTTGTTTCAAGTGGTTAATAACGTGGTAACCTTGCAATTAATCAAGTGTTGACGTGATAGGCATCATCAAAATATCCTCATTATAATTTGGCCTAATTAAAACTATAGTTCATACCTAGGTGTATCAGTCAGTACAGTATCCGCACGTTAGCAAAATTATGGGTTGCAAACATGCTCTCCAAGAATTTATAAGGGACGTTTCCGCTACCTATCTTGTAGAACTAGTCTAACGGCCACTTAGATGTGCCTGCTTGAAAGGATTAACATAAGAAGATAAGAGATAAGTCTGCTATTAACATTGCTCTGCCAGGATAAAACACAACTTAACATTAAGGCTATTTCCTCAGAAAGGGTAGATAACCCTGAGGTGTGTCTGTGTAAATAGTACCTACACCCACTGTTTAAACATCATCGCTTACCATCAGGTGAGTTAGTGGTCAACCGCGAGCCTATCTATCTGTACCAATATTAGGAAAGAGGAAAGATTTTTTGTTTGTTTGTGTGTTTGTTTGTTTGTTTGTGTGTTTGTTTGTTTGTACCGAATAGGCTCCGAAAGTACTGGACCGATTTTAAAAATTCTTTCGCCTATGGAAAGCTACATTATTCACGAGTAACATAGGTTATAAATTATTTTCATAAAAATTAGATATCCTTATGAAAACTGCAATAATTTAACCCAAAGTAGCAAAATTTCGCCTATAAAATTCATTATTTGGTAGTGGCAAGGTTGGTGAGTATGTGGGTGGGTAGGTAGATAGGATAGGTAGTTAGGTGATAGGTAGGTAGATAGCCAGTTGACGGGATCGAAGCCGCGGGGGTCAGCTAGTAGGTAATAAAAAACCCATGTAA
This sequence comes from Orthosia gracilis, assembly GCA_947562075.1. Classification (NCBI taxonomy): domain Eukaryota; kingdom Metazoa; phylum Arthropoda; class Insecta; order Lepidoptera; family Noctuidae; genus Orthosia; species Orthosia gracilis. The sequence goes on from OX387270.1 coordinate 11,430,319, forward strand.
TCGGCAAGGGCCTAGCCTTGTATTCCTTTGGACATTATAGATTCAAGCAATTTCATATTACGGATTTGTTCGTGGTCGAAATTCTATTAAATAAGGTTGGGGTCACAGAGGGGCACGAATGCGACAGTGACATGCGCCGGCGTCGATGCGACAATGAACTTGGCGGAAGCAGTTGTCACGCCCGCAGCGCCGAACAATGCCCCGTGAAAACAGATAATGGCAATTAGCTATTCCATGGTGTTGGAAACTGGAACACAGGTCTAGCTTCTAATACTGTAGGTTGGAGTTGTGTAACGCAAGTTCTTTCAAAATTTGGTGAAAGTTACATGAACGGTGGCCCAAAAGTATACCTAGTTAAAACGATATTAGGTCTATTATATCCTAACTAATATTATAAATGGGAAAGTAACTATAACTGTCTGTCTGTCTGTTACCTTTTGACGTTTAAACCGCTGACCCGATTTAGATGAAATTTGGTGTGGTGATAGTTTGAGACCCTGGGAAGGACATAGGATAGTTTTTCGCCCGGAAATCATCCTTAAGGGGATGGGAGTTTATGGAAAACCTACAACAATATTATAGTCATTTATCGTCGTGATGACCCAGTGGCCAAGACCTCGCCTCTCGTGCTTGAGGTCGTGGGTTCGAATCCAGGCAAGTACCAATGTGACTTTTTCAAATTCATATGTACTTTCCAAGTTTATCTTGGACATTGCTGACAACGGTGAAGGAAAACATCGTGAGGAAAGCTAGACTTATAGTGAGTTTATAAGATTGTGCTCCATTAGTGTAATTGCTGCAAGGTGTTCCAGTGCGAGGATAAACTAATAAATAAATAGCGCGATATAAAAATAAGCTGTTCGAAGTACTAATGCTACGCAGACGAAGTCGTGAGCAGCAGCTAGTTTACTATAAATTCTCCACAATTAAAAGGAAACACCCGTCGCTTAATCAGTAAGAAAACATGTAGGCAATGTGCACAGTGACGGCATTTTGTGATGTAATGATAAATGACAATAACGAGAGTGTAGTGAGCAATACGTATGGTGGATGCTCTATTTAATCCATTGTTGCGGTGGAGGCAGGATGGGCCGGTCTGTGGTTATTGCTGCTGAGTCAAGTGCAGGAGCATTCGCCTGGAACGCTCGCCTCACTGTGGAATCTGCACGTGCCCTCGCCACACGTGTGCCTTGCGCCTTGACGCACCATAACATCTCCGGAATTGTGTAAACTAAGTCAGTGTACTCAACACCCTACGGCAAAGCGATCCTAATGACTTGTGAAAAAGCGCCGTTTTTTTTGTGACCTGCAGTGTTGTTTCAATTGAAAGTTTAATTAATGACTGTTTGATAAGCTCTACTATGTAAGTTATGATTTCATTTTATTTTGTTTTTTTTGCTGTGCTTTGTCTTATCGAACTGACTCATGTCTTTGCCTTTTTAACCAATATTCAAAAAGTTGTCGAAATGTAAATCAGATATAGTTCACACACAACAATAAGTGGCTATTTGTCTTCCCTTACCTTACATAAAGAATTCCAAAATTCTATGGTGTTTATACGTAAAGACTGATTAGGATTTCGAAACGCGTATAGGTAAGGCCTACATACTCAGCTGCCGAGAATAAAATTACGTAATGACGGATAACGTTATACAGTCTGCTTTTACACAATACATACTGTTAGATTACGATTGTTCCCTATTGTGCTCTTCGAAAACCGTTTCGAAATACTTGAACTCGGTACAAGTAACAAAGTATTTACTGACATCGTAAATAATCGAATTTATCTCTGTTCTCTCGTGCGATATATGTTATCTGTTATCAGAATTCGTCTACGTGCATTGTTTGGATATTTTAGTAAAAAACTGGAGTGTTATTGACAAACACGTTGTGTTCGCGGCTATAGCTCTCATTAAATTCAATCAACCAGTCTGTATTCATCAATGATTCGATTATATTGATCGCTTACATATAACTCAACTCAAATAGCAGTGACGTGTGTAAAAATCTTTTTGTGCGTATGTGAGTACTATTTTTAATTTGTTTGATAGTACTCGTCTGTATCGTATAGGTCTACCGGAATCTCATGGCAAATGGAGAAATAAAATTTTGTTGAGTGCAATACTGTGGCAATTTGATTAAAAAATCTTGATGCTGTTTAATTTTTATTTATGTCTTTAGTATTAATGAACATGAAATATATTAAGTATGTGTATGAAGATAGAAGACTTTTTATGCCATGAGTTTCTGATAGATCTATAGTCACTAAATTGTTACCTAAAGCTGAAAGAAGATGAAGAAGCGTAAATTATATTTTTAACAGAACCTATAGATAAAACTAAAGAATTTTAGAAGCATCCAATGATTCCAATAATACCTAATATTGTAGAAAACAGCTGAAATTGAAGTCTGCCTTGAAATATTGCCAAATAAACAAGTACGGTTAGTTCTTATCGAGATTCGTGCGATAAAGATTCGATAGTTCGGACACAGTTCCTGTACTTTGTGTGGGTAATAGCTCATTGCCGGTGATAGGATGTACCTAGAGGTTAGGTGGCCATTTTCGGAAGGACGTTAGAAATCGCGGCTGGCACTTCCTCTCAAATTGGCAGTTAAATATAAAGTCATTATGTTTGGTGTATCTCTGCTAACCCGTAGAATTGTTTTAGGTGCTATTTTATCTCCTTTTTTTGGGTTTAGTTTAGGAAATATGTTTGTAGAAAATGTTATCTTTACCCTAGTTCCTTAATCCTATGATTTCTAAAGGAATCTCTAAACAACTCTGCTTCTTGCTGTGCTACTGCTGTGTGTGTGTTACTGCTTCTTGTGGTGGAGTAGGAAGAGTACTCAGAGTTAATTTATGAACCTAGTCGATAAATAAGAGCTCATGAATATGCGATGTTACAAAAAATTATATGAACGCGTTCTCGTTCGAACGTCCATCATGGTCTCCTTTAACAAGAATTCATCTATGTAGAACTTATTGACATGTAATGATCTGATACGTACTAACCTAGTAACAGCTTATAAACATCTTGAACGCGCTAAATAAATAGACCTATTATAATACTTATTTATGTAGATAACATTGTGATACTTCGATCTCGATACAACGTACAGCGGTATAGCACACATTGTAAATTGCAGTACCTAGCATTGGGTCATTAAGGGACTTGAAGGGCTTCTACACAGTATCTAATTTGAGCCGTTGATTAACTAGGGCTCTAATTGAAGGAACGTCGAAATGCGAAGACCTTTCGTGACTGAGTTCGTTATAATGCAAATGTTTCCTTAGATATGCGATTAAAAGGAAACGATTTGTTTTGATTTTTTTTATGTTTTGTTGCAGAATTATGCAGTTTAATAAATCACAACATTAGCTTTGTTATAATTACCAAAGAGATTGCCAAAAAAATAGTCCTTATTGAAAGAGTTAGAGATACCTCTTATAAAAATGCCAGAGATAGGGCCGATGATGCGCGCACTCGAGCTGCAGAAGCTGATAGAGGACAAAGTGGCCGAATGGCGCGAAAGGTCAGCGAGGGTCGCCGGAGCAACCGTAGCCGACGCTTATCAACAGCCACTCAACTTCAAACGACACACATATAGACGCAAGAACAACGCTGAAATAAACAGAATTATCGCAAAGTACTCGAAGCCCACTAAGAGAGCGGACGAACCCTATTCGGTGCGCCTTTCGCCTGACACTTCCCCTAAACGCCCACCCAGAGCTAAGAAATTATCGAACCTGAAAGTGCTATCTAAAAGTGAGGACAATCTAACAAGTATCGGCGATATGGAGGTTGGAAGTGACACGAAGGAAAAAGCCCAACCATACTTCAGTTTATCCAAGTACAACAACAAAAGCTGCGAGGATGTCACAGCGTTCGTCGATGTCCACCACAACGTGAAGAGTAAAAATTTTGAACAAAATAGTATATTGAACGCCAAGACAGTCGTGCCAAATAGAAGACTGAAGCTACACAGCATCTCCGAAGGTGTTACGGACATTTCAGAGTTCTCGGACAGTGGCTTAGAATGTGATAGATCCATGGACAGATCATTTGCTACATCAACCCCTTTATCAAAAAGAAAAACATGTCCCCCTGGTGCATCGGTGTTGACATTAAACTTTGAAAAGGCTTCCAAGAAACCTACCAGTGTTAGTGCGTTACGAAAAGGTGTTTCAGAACCAAATATCCTTAGTGCGGATGTTAGTGAAAGTGGAAGTTCAAAGACTATCGATTTTAGAAAGCGCTGGAAAATGTTGAAGCCCCCGTTCAAAAAAGGGGCTTTCGATTGTTTACTGTTATGGCGTGGGAAGAAACAAACTCCGACGACAGACAACAACAGCCGGAGGTAAGTCGACAGCTATTTACGTAAAGTTGTGCTATAATTTACCTAATAGACGTTAAGTGACAATGACTTGACGAGATCTTAATTATGTGCGTAGTTGAAAATTTGCGGAGTTGTGTTGACCCCAACGCACGAAACGATACTGTATGGAATCTTATTATGTGTCATCGATTTATTTTAATTTTAAATGCGTCTTGTAAATGTGGTTTACTTAACCAACTTAAACGAGGTTGGAAATGAATTATTATTTCCAGTAAATCGTAACCTTAGGTTGAAACTATCTAACTGTCAAATTGACAGATAGACCTTGTGGTTCTATGACGTGCAAGTGACATTCAACCTTAAGGCGATAAAGTATGAATTTCCCTGACTGTACAGTAAAATATTATATCATTCATTAGGGTTTTGCTAAGTCAAGCAATGCAATATTAGATCTGTCATATCTTTTCCCTTCCTCATTCCCTTATCCCAGTTTATATCAGGGTTTATTCAAAACGTGCATATCTGCGAAAGTATGCTTCCATGATGAGATGATTTATAATTGTTGTTAAGAACAGTGTCTAGATTATCGGGTCGCCCGATCGCGAAACATGTGCTACTTGTTTATTATTCAAACGTGACATAGTCACAACAGATTTGTGCAAACCATGCAATCATTATTTGGGACTCTTAAATAGCCAGCCTGAAGCCTGGATTTGTGGAGGTTGACGGAAAATTAACAATAGCTGGGTCGGCCCCTATTAGGGTCACTGCTTCGGGAATACAGCGAATAGGGATAATAGGGTTGACAACTGTTTTGAGAAGAAATAGACTATATCTGATTTTAGTATGGTTAGGGGAAAAGAAAAGTACTGACAGAAAAAAAAGAGTTGAAAGAGAGAGATTGTTATTCTCGGGATAAACATTCCGTTTTTAAATAATTGTAGAACTATCAGACAATTACAATGAAGCTCTAGTTTTCTTTTCCCACCACTTGGCAATTATGGCTGAAAATATCAAAACTCCTTCTGTGAAATGATGCTAATTAATTTATTTTAATTCAAAATCATACTCAAAATTAATAGAGTATTTTGGCGTACTCTACCCAAAATACCCTGTATTAGTAGATGCGGTTGGTAACCCTAATGTATTATTTAATTAATTAATTTAAAAAGAGAGACCTAGCTTTCTAACTTAGGGTTATTTATAAGCTTAATGGCTATGCGGCTACTTGTTTATTACAGTACAGTTAGTTAGTCTAATTAGTTTTAACTCCCAGCTCTCTACATAATTATAAATAATTTACCGTTGGGACTGCTATTTTTAAATACCTTTTAATGGCAGCATTCATGAATGTTCTTTCTTATAATAAGGATGATCATACCCACATCATCTTCCTACCCTTGATTTATATTTTTTCCTACTCCTCCGTTATTCTTTTCTGATTAATTTTGTTGCGGGATCCAAGGCAGTTAAATGCATTCGGTGGGACTTCGTCGAACTTAATGGCCTCGGTGCTTTTCTGGTGGTCGCCACTGTTGATTCTGGCTTTCAGAAGTAGCAGTGGTTTCGGAATAGTGCGGTGGGATTGCCTTTGAACCATGTTACTTCGGGTCGTCGAAACACGTTTTCTTCTTCCATACCGTCCTGTCAATCGCCACGTTAACACTGACTCCCTTTTCCTTCATGTCACTCCTCACAAAGTGCATCCACCTTTTCTTTGGCCTTCCCCTCCCTCTCCATCCATCCATCCACCAAGGATGTTCTTACCTGCATTGCCGAAAAAAAATGCGAAATGAATGAATTTTATTATAACGGAAATAGTGTATATAATATAAGTATAGGTAAATAAAATAGCAATGTAATGATGTATTACTACGTCTGTAATTATAAATAATAATATATCTCTTCTACAACCATTTTAAGCAGTAAAGGGATATTGATAGTGTAGCGGCAAGCATCCATTTTATTTCATTGTACATAATTGCAGTAAAATCGTGTACGTACTGTTGCGGACATATAAATTCTTGGTATTTATGGAAAGTAATTATGCAAAAGTTTGTAATATTATTTTAACCAATACATTAACAAGGGTCTAGAAAATGAAGGAAATTAGGAAAATGCAAAAAGTGGCAGGCAAATATCTATTTCAAGACTACGAACTACATCATAGTTTAATTCGGAATCCTACACTGTGCGTGGCATGACACGATTCCAAAAATTATATACATACTTACTTTATTAGGGAAATTTGAAAAAAAATGGTCATGGAAAGCCAGGGCAATATCTGTGACTTTTTGTGATTGCCTATATAGGTACAAGATAAGCAGTGGACACCCCGATATTTTGATCTAAGTAGTTCGCCTTCATTCGATAAATTAAATAATGTAGTTAGATACCTCTCTGCTACAAGTAAAAATAAATAGTATATTATGCAACTAGTGAATAAAGGACGGTTTTAAAGCGAGGGCCATAGATGAATCACGAACAAATGAAGGATTCTAACAACTGAATCACGACCGCAGGGAGTGATTCATGATGATTGAATCACGAGCATAGCGAGTGATTCAAGTGTTAGAACCCTGAGCGACGCGAGTGATTCATGGCCCTCGATATAAATCCGTTTTATTCAAGAGTTGCATACTATATTTTATACCATGACTTCGAGAAAAAGAAGGATTTAAGCCAAAAGCACAAGGAATAATAATAAATAAATAAATGGTTTAGTACCTTCAAAATTTACAGAAAATGAGAAACCTTAGGGCTTCACATTTTTTGTAAATTGAAGCTGAGCCTTTGAGCTTGAGTTACCTAAACAGCACCTGTGTTTCAGGGGCCAGTGACCACCTCCGTTAAGTTACATAATTATAATTAATTAAACACAAATGCAATTAATATTAGAATTACAATCCAAGTAAGTATTTACTAAACATCCTAGACCAAAATAAAATCATTATCAAAATCCTCAATATAAACAAACTCAAAATTAAATCGACGAAGGAGTTTGAAATTCGAATATTCTTTGCACAAGAAGTTTGTATCGAGAAATCTATGCGCAGGTAGGTTGTATTGCATTGAGATGGAGGTCAAATATATATTGGTGTGTTCTAAATTCAAACACCAAAACAGAGATTAAAAGTGCTTTTTATTCACTGTTTTCAGTGAATAAAATAAGCTTTTTAGAGGGGGAATGGTATAAATAAATAAACACGTTAAGTACGCTCAAATAACTCTCCTTTTGGCTTCGCCGTAGTCGGATAATTAATAACAGATTGCCAGGATCCTCCTAGTTAAAAATAATATTTTGCAAAATAATATCATCCACCAATGTTAATTACAACAATACGGCTATGATTGATACATTATTGTTATAAAAGCTATGCTCTACCTTAGCGTCTCTGTCGGAAAACAGACGAACTAATCGACGCTGAAATTAATACAAGTTCGAACAAGACTCCCCAGATGGCGCGGTCAGTCCCTAAAACACTATTGGATTATAATTTGGATTTTCCGTGAGAAACTTGAACAATGCACTACATAACGTACTTTTGAAATAGAAAATAGTATTTTACATGGGTATTCTCGAAGAACCAGTTCTTATATTAAGGGGTTCCCCTCGGTACCGAAAATATTCACTTTAATGACAGAAATAAGTACCTATATATACTTCAGTTAAAACGCTGAATAAAATCCCTGGTTCTTTTAAATTTTACCAGATTTTTTTTAAAGAAATAAAATAGTTGGTAAATCTCTATATTCTTTTTTTTTAATGGATGTTACCCTTCATAATAGAAGAAAGAACTACTTACTACCAGCTTCTTGCTTTACATATATTTTCAAGTTAAAAATTTAAAACGTCATTATCTAAAGCACTTATGCCATGCTTGGTGAGTAAGCCCGACCTTGGTTTTGGTCATCCACACAATTGTGAACAGGTACTTCGTATACATTACCGCGAGGTTGTGTAACATCAATGTGCGCTCAAGTAGCAACTATTGTTTGTTATTATGGCATTTCCTATGTTACTGTGTTATCGGATATAAGAAGACAACCTTTGTGACTTAGAACTTAATGGAGATTCAGTATCGAAAGATAAAATGTGTGTCTTGAAAAAAATAAAGACCTATTTTTTAATGACCGGAACTTCAGATAGTCCGGCTATAGGCACTAAAGAAGTTTAGTCATCAATTGGTCCAAAAATAGACTACCTACTAAGACATCATTCATTCATCATCTTCCACATCATCGCCATCTTCCATCAGGGTTTTCATTTTCTGCGTCTTTTTTTATTTTCCGACAAAATATTTATTTATTTATATATACTTTATTGTACACCAAGATAAAAACATTACATACGCAAACCTTAAAATAAACACAAACATACAACAGGCGGCCTTATCGCGTTCTGTGATCTCTTCCAGGCGGTTGCCTGGAAGAACACAGAACACACACACATCACAGAATGGGAAGAGATAGCCTGGACATCACATGGGGTTGCACTTGGTGCAATTTTAAAATTAAATAATATGTTACAAACATAGGAAGCACAAAATATAAAATACTAAAATATATACATAAATACATACATATACAGGCAAGAAAACAATACAGCTCCAACAAGAATAAGATCACAGTGACAGGTAGTGCTCCTTTTATTGATAATAGATTTTCTATAATCTATGTTTGTCACTGTATGTACCAGGCACCTACATTATTTATGTCCAATGGTTAATCTATTGGGTAATAATAATATTTATAAACTTAAACTTATTTTAATTTCATAAATATCTAATAATCTTTATTTTTTATCCATGAATAAGAGACAACGGTACAGATTAACTTAATAATAAACACAAGATTTTAGAATTTAGGCAGGTCAATAGTTGAAGAATGTGAAAAGGTAGATTGTAATAAAAAAACTTTTAACAAAAAATCAAACCTACTTCCAAAACAAAATCTTTTCGGAAGTCGGGTACAAATGACACCGATCTATTGTACCCAACTTCGGAAAAGAAAGTTATTTTTCACTTTATAGTATTTTGTTTTGGAAGTAGGTTTGATTATTTTTTGTTAAAAAGTTTTATTTTATTTTTCTCTTTTTAGTTTTGGTTGGTAACTCCAATTGACACGAAAATATTTATAGCCAGAGTACATCTCATGACGATTTCAATAAGCTGAAGCACGACTAGGATATATTTTTTTATTTTGGAATTCCAGTCCCTACCTTCCGGCTTCATCATCAAATCAGTTCGATGGATCCATTTGCATCAGTACCATTTATTTAAAAGTATTTGCTTCATCATAGTCGGTTTCGAGATATCTTCCCGTGACATACTTAGCATTAAGGAGTTCCAGTGGCCATCTGTGGTCTTCTTCATCAGTTCCTCTTCACCAAATTATACTTATTGAGTGCAAATGATTGCATTTTGATGAAAATACCAGAATTGCTATATGAATGCCTATAATATTTGAGGAATTCCCTCGATTTCTCTAGGATCCCATCATCAGATCCTGACCTGGTGACCATGGAACCCCTTAAAAATAAAGGAAGAATTTTTCAAATCGGCCCAGGCATCTTTGAGTAATCGGGGAAAAAACATTTAAAAAAAAACCGACGAATTGAGATCCTCCTTCTTTTTTGAAGTCGGTTAAAAATTGTTTAGTTGTCTTTGGAGTGATTCGTCCTATCCCCTCGTAATAGTATAAAACTGTATCAAGAGCGGATAGTCTTCCTCAACCTTAGAACAAAAGATTCTCACAAAGTTCCAGTTACTTAAGAATTCATTCACAATAGCAGATACCTTCAGTTACGCGGCGACGACGCTGATGCTACGAAATAGTAAACTTTTCTCTCAGATAAGTCAACATAATTGTGAAAAAACTCAAAGTTCGATATAACTCATTGAGTAATAACTTAGTCATTACTTATTTACAGTATCGTTAACAACAAAATTATTCAAAATCAAAAATCAAAATCAAAATAGTTTATTTCAAATAAACCTTAAAGGTACTTTTGAATTGTCAAAAAAAAAAAAAAATGACTCTAGTTGCAAATTCGCAAACGTCAGTAGATCTCAATGGAGAAGAATTTGCAAGAAACTCCACGGACACTCTTTTCCATCAGTTTCAATTACAAATTTTTGGTTACATCATTCTTGTTAAGAAATAAATACATATATGTGAGAACGATGCAAAAAGACGTGCACGTAAAAGCGTCTAGAGTAACAAACAATTTCAACATAAAAATGCAATAACAGGCCGAGGCAGCTAAGTTATGACCAATCCCAACTGATGGCGCCCGTTCACGAACATGACGCATGGATCGGCACCACTCAGCTCAACCATTATGGAGGGAACCGAATGATCCAACACATGTGCCACCATCAGAGAGAAATTAGAGAGAGCATGACACACTCAAATGCCAGGGCACACAGAAGTCAACCAACGACACATAGGTAGATTTACAGTCGGAACATAGTACTCACACATATGCTGGGCAGTTATATAATACTAAAAGAAATTGAGTTTATACAATACAAATATATTCATACAGTCTTCAGCAGCTCCAACAATACTTCAAAACTTTTTTGCCCATCACTAATTGTTCTTGCGCCCTAATGGCTGCGGAGCGGGACCAGCATTTAGCCAAGCATTTTTATCAGCGATGTAATCCCCCAACTTATAATACTGCTAATATGCTTGCCTGCATAGTGTGCGTTTTATACAAGTTTTAAATTTCGTCTCATTCAGTTCTAAAATGTGGGGAGGTATTTTTAACCGACTTACCAAAAAGGAGGAGGTTCTATGTTCGACTTCATGTTTTTTTTTTTTTTTTTTTTTTTTGTGTATGTTCATCGATATCTCCGTCAGTTGTGGACCGATTTTGAAAATTCTTTTTTTGTTTGAAAGAGTATGTTTTGAAATTGGTCCCATTTTAATTTGGTGAAGATCTGATTAAGAACTTCGAAGATATACGACAGAACTCATCAATAAATAACGGCAAATCTCTCGGGATTGCTGCAATCGCATGTCTGTTTATTGTTTATACCATTTCATAACATAACATCACGCCAGTACGCTTTTAAGGGGTATGCAGATCTCTCATTTCACCGGTAATGTTCAAGTTTCATGATATTCGGGTTATCTATTCTGGCGTTAAGGTAACTTACTAGACAACTTGCCTATTAGGTAAGTACAACTAAAAAGTGAAAAATAAAACTTTTTAACAAAAAAACACCACCGACTTCCAAATAACAAAACTACAAAGTGAAAAATAACTCTATTTTTGGAAGTCGGTGTCTTTCGTAGGAACCATATTTTTGCGTTATGGACACTATTTCTATGATGGACACCGACTTCCAAAAATAGAGTTATTTTTCACTTTGTAGTTTTGTTATTTGGAAGTCGGTGGTGTTTTTTTGTTAAAAAGTTTTATATTGTAACATTTTATACAGTACCCCATAAAAGATGATGCTACTTTAGCCAGCCTGAAACCTGGTTGGATTAATTGGTCCCTATTTCTAGTAACATAATTATGTTTGTCACCGTTTTTACTGAAAAGATGTAAATTTTTTCTAACGTACATGATGTTTTCATAAATATATTGACAAGGTACCGTCATGATGTTAATGTCCTTAAACAGTTCCCTTAGAGAATCGCGCCGGCGAAGATTGTATATCGCTCTGATGGCTCGTTTTTGCAGAATAAAAATTGAATCAATGTCTGCAGCCCTTCCCCATAGTAAGATACCGTAAGACATTATACTATGAAAGTAACTAAAATAGACTAACCTCGCGGTATCTACATCAGTAAACTGACGAATTTTTCTAACAGCATAAGCTGCCGAACTTAGCCGCCCTGCAAGTGATATTAAATGAGGACCCCATTGCAACCTTGAGTCTAGCGTGATCCCCAGGAATACCCATATATATATATTAATAATATTAATTTAATACCTTAGGGCTTAGACCTTAGCACACAATTATGAAATACATTTTATGGAAATAATAACGGTACAGAGGTAGTCAGTTTTATTAGACTTCGTTATGAAATGGTAGGTACCATTGGACACGAACTAATCCAATTATAATTTGTGTAGATAATTAGAAGCCGCTGACCGAGAAGTTGTGTGGAAATCGGTTCGTCATTGGTATGGGCATGTGCTGCGAAGGAATGAAGGGAACACAATGTCGTGAGGACAATTTTAAGTAACTAAGTCTATGAACGTATATGGTTATAAAAGTTGAGGAAGAAAGATTAAAGAGATGATTTATGTATTGTGTGGAAGATGATTGGAGCTGAGATGACGACTAAAATCTTTTATATCAATCATCTCACCTGCTATCTCCTTTTTAACCATTTCATCTTCCTTATCTATAACATTATAATTTTATAGAGAAGCACCTACAATAGAAGCCGCTGGCCGAGAAGTTGTGTCGAAATCGGCTTGTCATTGGCACCTCCATGCTGCTGAGGAATGAAGGGCATTGTGTTCCCTTCATTCCGTCGTGAGGACAATTTCAAATAGTAGGTACTATTATATGAATGTAGATAGTTATAAGAGGTGAGGAAGGAATGTTGAAACATGAAATTGTATTGTGTGGCTCGAACTGTAAAGATGACTGGTAGTAGGATGTATGAAAGTAATGATGGATGTATTGTGTAGAAGATAATATGGGTAGAAAGTAGATGACTACTTAATGACGGAATGGATAATAGATATTTATTGAAGAAAAAACCCGGCCAAGTGCGAGTCGGACTCGCGCACGAAAGGTTCCGTGCCATTATCGCAAAAAACGGCAAAAAATCATGTTTGTTGTATGGGAACCCCACTTAAATATTTTATTCTGTTTTTTTTAATTAATTAATTAAAATTTCAACTATCTAGCTATCACGGTTCATGAGATACAGCCTGGTGACAGACGGACAGACAGATAGACGGATCTTGGAGTGTTAGTAATAGCCGCCCGTTTACGAACATGCCGCATGGATTGGCACCACTAAGCTCAACCACCATGAAGGGAACCGAATGATCCAACACATGTGCCACTATCAGAGAGACATTAGAGAGAGATTGACACACTCTTAACTGCCAGGGCACACACAAGTCAAGGAACGACATAAAGGTACAGTAAATGGTAGATTTACAGTTGGTACATAGAAAGAAAGAATGAAAGAAAACATTTATTGCCAACTGTAAACAGAACATGAACAAACACAAATTAGCTCTGAGGCACAATATTATTTCAGTATTGCAAAAGGAGCGGGCTCAGCATATGCTGAGCAGTGGCTACTCCGCTGGTCAACGCTGATTTACAGCCAGCCCCCCATTCTCACAGCATTTTCACTATAAACAGTCTTTAACAGTTCCAACAATACTTCAAAACAATAATGTTCTCCTTATCACTTGTTATTGCGTCCTAGTGGTTGTGGAGCAGGACTAGCATTGAGCCAAGCATTTTTATCAGCGATGTAATCCCCCAACTATAGTGCCTGCCTGCAAAGTGTGCGTTTTATACAAGATTTAATTTTCGTCTCATTCAGTTCTAGAATGAGACGGAAACGATGGAGGTATTGTGTTGAAAATGACTTATAATATACATGTTTGGAAGAAAGAATTAATGTATTGTGTGGACGATGATATAGCTAGTAAGGAATTCAGAAGTGAGATGACGGTTAATAGAGATAGATGAAAGAAACGATGAATTTGTGGTGTGGACGATGATATATGCGTACGTAGTTAGAAAGGAAACGATGAATTTGTGGTGTGGACGATGATATATTCGTACGTAGTTAGAAAGGAAACGATGAATTTGTGGTGTGGACGATGATATATTCGTACGTAGTTAGAAAGGAAACGATGAATTTGTGGTGTGGACGATGATATATTCGTACGTAGTTAGAAAGGAAACGATGAATTTGTGGTGTGGACGATGATATATTCGTACGTAGTTAGAAAGGAAACGATGAATTTGCGGTGTGGACGATGATATATTCGTACGTAGTTAGAAAGGAAACGATGAATTTGTGGTGTGGACGATGATATATTCGTACGTAGTTAGAAAGGAAACGATGAATTTGTGGTGTGGACGATGATATATTCGTACGTAGTTAGAAAGGAAACGATGAATTTGTGGTGTGGACGATGATATATTCGTACGTAGTTAGAAAGGAAACGATGAATTTGTGGTGTGGACGATGATATATTCGTACGTAGTTAGAAAGGAAACGATGAATTTGTGGTGTGGACGATGATATATGCGTACGTAGTTAGAAAGGAAACGATGAATTTGTGGTGTGGACGATGATATATTCGTACGTAGTTAGAAAGGAAACGATGAATTTGTGGTGTGGACGATGATATATTCGTACGTAGTTAGAAAGGAAACGATGAATTTGTGGTGTGGACGATGATATATGCGTACGTAGTTAGAAAGGAAACGATGAATTTGTGGTGTGGACGATGATATATTCGTACGTAGTTAGAAAGGAAACGATGAATTTGTGGTGTGGACGATGATATATTCGTACGTAGTTAGAAAGGAAACGATGAATTTGTGGTGTGGACGATGATATATTCGTACGTAGTTAGAAAGGAAACGATGAATTTGTGGTGTGGACGATGATATATTCGTACGTAGTTAGAAAGGAAACGATGAATTTGTGGTGTGGACGATGATGTATTCGTACGTAGTTAGAAAGGAAACGATGAATTTGTGGTGTGGACGATGATATATTCGTACGTAGTTAGAAAGGAAACGATGAATTTGTGGTGTGGACGATGATATATTCGTACGTAGTTAGAAAGGAAACGATGAATTTGTGGTGTGGACGATGATATATTCGTACGTAGTTAGAAAGGAAACGATGAATTTGTGGTGTGGACGATGATATATTCGTACGTAGTTAGAAAGGAAACGATGAATTTGTGGTGTGGACGATGATATATGCGTACGTAGTTAGAAAGGAAACGATGAATTTGTGGTGTGGACGATGATATATTCGTACGTAGTTAGAAAGGAAACGATGAATTTGTGGTGTGGACGATGATATATTCGTACGTAGTTAGAAAGGAAACGATGAATTTGTGGTGTGGACGATGATATATGCGTACGTAGTTAGAAAGGAAACGATGAATTTGTGGTGTGGACGATGATATATTCGTACGTAGTTAGAAAGGAAACGATGAATTTGTGGTGTGGACGATGATATATTCGTACGTAGTTAGAAAGGAAACGATGAATTTGTGGTGTGGACGATGATATATTCGTACGTAGTTAGAAAGGAAACGATGAATTTGTGGTGTGGACGATGATATATGCGTACGTAGTTAGAAAGGAAACGATGAATTTGTGGTGTGGACGATGATATATTCGTACGTAGTTAGAAAGGAAACGATGAATTTGTGGTGTGGACGATGATATATTCGTACGTAGTTAGAAAGGAAACGATGAATTTGTGGTGTGGACGATGATATATTCGTACGTAGTTAGAAAGGAAACGATGAATTTGTGGTGTGGACGATGATATACTCGAACGTAGTTAGAAAGGAAACGACTTATTGAGATGACGGATAGTGCAATAGGGATGTATAAAAAAAACGTTGGATGTGTTGCATGAAAGCTGATATAGCTAGAAAGAAGAGAACTACCGAAAAGAGGCTTATAGCGATGTTTGGAAGAAACGATGGATTATAGAAAGGAGGTGACAACTGAGCATACCTACTAAACTAAATGTAATATGGAAAAAGACAGAAGAAAGAGAAATGCTGCAACGACCTCAAATAAATTAGCACAAGGGCAGGATGATTTAGTGTAGGCAAGACAAGCTAATGCAACATAAGAAGCTATTCACAAATAGCCCAAAAGTAATAATTACATGTTGCTTAGATAAAATAATTGGTTTAAAAAGCCCAGTTAATGTGACTAACGGTAGATGTGAACTAGCAACGCAGATGCATTTAATAAATGTGCGGAATCTTCGTTCCACGCGAACGCGTTCATACAGACTAGCCTCATGAGCATTTAGATAAACGTCTCACCATTCTGTTGGATCAAGAAAGACTCATTATACTTACTTACTAACTAAATGACTATGTTCTTTGTCCAAACCCAACAAGTAACCACACACTTATCGTTAAAAGCAGATAATTCACTGATATAGATAATTTATTTCAAGTAAACGGACGACTTCCTTTGAAAACTGGCTAAAGCATTACTTGGAAACTGCGGGAACTCGACTAGATAATTGCACTATAAATGTTTGCTTACGGTATGATAACAAGGTGCAAGATGTTATATTCATCACTTTTTTCTCGACCTATTTAGTCATTCCCGTCACTTTTGCTCCTGTATTCCATTATGTGGAGTTGTAGATACCGCCCAGAAGGATACTGTCTTGTTTGTATAAACCGCAACTATCTTGATTAAGTGAATTTTACTAAGAAATCCAATTTCATATTTTATAAACAATCAAGCATCGCAAATGTTGCGGTAAATTGTGTGTTAATCATTTGCTTAATGAGTTTGAGAGATAAGGGAATTTATAACAATCATTATCCTATTGCAATTTATTTGCTACATAGAACAAAACATAAATAGCTCACGTTTTGAGATCATCAATTCATTTAAGCACTGATGACCAATGCTAATTGCGTACGTAGGCATCTACTTTAACCTAATATGTTCCATAACAGTTCTAAGAACACGGCGTACGATCACCGCGAAGCCGACAATGACAACAATTCTGCCAAATGCAAATTATCTGCCTACACGGACTGCATGTCGCGTCGCCAACTGTTCAAATGATCATATACCTTCTCATTGTTAGGCTATTGACACTCATTATGTGTTATTACTTCTATTCTCTGCTTATCGTCGGATACTATGTAAGAATATATAATTTGTTAGCAAGCAACTACGTTTTTCCTCTAAATCATTGGTTTCGTTTTAAGACCAACTGCAGTGAACAATAGGGTTAAAGGTATAGTTATAAATACTGTACTTATGCAATGCTAATACTGCTATGGTCACAGGATGTATATTATTCTCGTATATCTATTTATTTATTATATGCTTTATTGTACACCATAAAATACATTAATAAAAATAAACTTAAATCTAATACACATACAATGGGCGGCCTTATCGCATACCGCGATCTCTTCCAGGCAACCTGGTATGGACAGTAATTGCTTGGACATGAAATGGGGCGGTCATTGGTGTAACAATGAAACAAACGTGCTTCATCGTCGACCACATCATCGCTTACCATCAGGTGAGATAGTGGTCAAGCGCAAGCCTATAATCAATAAAAAAAAAAAAAACAATAACAGTGCTAAAATGATATACTGCAATAGATACACAGATAAACACATAAGCTATGTAATAGATACATAAATACATACATACGCACTTAATATAAAGACAAATGAAAAGAAATACAAAAAATGACGACAATCTGTTGATAATCACAGTTCCGTTTGAAATTGACAAGCTAAGAAGAAGACAGCGACAGATAAGGCATTTGAAGTCGTAAGTTCTCTGATGACCTAAGAAATCTCGTGTGGGAATAGCGGAGAAACTGGAAACGATTCTTGAGGTAAAGAGGGGTGTAAACGCTATGCTGAACGATGACAGAAAATAGAAAATTTTCTGCATTTTTTTATACTCGAACTTGCATAATAATCTTCAGAGTAGGTAGCTGTTTTGTTTAGATTGGGTGGTGGTAGATTGTAATGCCGCTAATATAATTGTCTCCTAGGCATGGCAATTACACTTCATCAAACCCTCATTATTTTTTATTTTTAGTAAGTTCAACATTCTTTAAATACAACAGCATCTTTGGTCTAGCTGTCTAGCAAATTAACATCTAAACATCTAATAGATTAAAGTATAAACATGAAACTGGTACCATTATTCAATCACAGTGAAAGGTGATGACAGTTTTATATCTATCGCCTGAAGGAAGACACTTAATTCTAGATTTATATGAAATAACTTGTTTGCTTTAGCTCCAGTTTTGAGGAGCTGGTGCTAGATAACCGTTCGATAAACATTTGAATAAATTACTGCCTACCTCTACAGACATTTTTCGAGAGTGAGGATCAGCTATAAGGTCACAAATAAAGTAAAAAAGTCAAACTTACTACGATACCATTTCAAAATGGAGAATCAAAGCAAATAATATTTATTCAACAAAGATAATTACAAACATATAACAAACAAAAAGAAAATGTAAGGCTATATAATAGGACTTCCTGCATCCGAATTCCGAACTAGGCGGCAGCCTATATCTCGGATTGCAGTTTATAAACTGCAATCCGATATAGTAGCCTTTCATAATAAAATAATCCTATTTGAATGCCATTTCATATGTAGGTGTGTGTGTGTGTAAGGTGTGCAGGGTCGGACTGGCCCCATGGAGTACCGGGACTTTTCCCGGTGGACCGGTCCGGCTGGGGGACCGACGCTCACCCCCCAATTTTTATCACAGTTTGGGAGCAAAAACCGTGATAAAATGCTTGACTCAAGCCTATCACAGAGGCCGTACTCGCCCGGCTGGAGTCACTTGGTGTGCGGACAGAGTCCCCAGTCTGAGCGCCCGCGACCCCGGAGGTTTCGGCATTTAGGCAACGGAGCGGTTGCCTCCCCGACGCCTTTTTTCTGCGAGTGGGATCGGCTCTCTCACGATCCCACTAGGCGGCCGACTTCTGGACCATCACGGTCTCAAAGACGGTGGCCGTTACCCTCCAGTGTTCTGTCTCTGCCAGTATGGCCCTTGTAACCGCTGGGACCAAGACCTGCCGCTCAGAGGCCCACACAGGGCAATCCTCAAGCGTGTGCTGTGCAGAGTCAAGGTCGCCTCCGCAGTGGTGAGAGTCGCAAATTCCTACTAATGTACTCTCCGAAGCAACCGTGCCCGGTCAGTACTTAGTGAGCCTGTAGAAGATGCGCTCCTCTCTTTTCAGCCAGGCTTTGTAGTGCAGCAGGAAGATTTCTACAACGCGCTTGTGCGAAAAGTGCGGCTGCTGTAACCGCTGGCGCCACCGCTCGAGGGCGTGTCGCCGTTCCTGCCGCCTCAGGCTTACTACAGCGATTCCTGGCACGCTATCACCGTTCTGGCGGATGGCGCGAATTCGGTTATTAACCCTCGCGTCCATGTCCGTCAGAATATCCAGCGGAGGAAAGCGTGCCAGGAGAGTTGCCGCCTCAAATGATACCGTTCGGTAACCTCGTCCGATACGATTGGCCATTTTCCTCTGCAGGCGACTATTTTAGTCCTGCAGCGTCGGCAAACTGGCAGTCTGTTTGACTAAACAGGCTCACCATAAAGGATCATCGACGGCGTGACACTCCGAGGCGGCGAACTTCTTCCCGTGGTCCCCTGAGGTTGGGCAGCAGTCTATGCAAAGCACCCACTGCCTTTTCAACGCGGGGGACCAGTCGCACGAAATTCTCTTCGAAACCCCACCGACCGTCCAGGGTTAGGCCAAGATACTAAATGTATCGACTGACCTGGTCTTGCATGTCCCCAACTATCACTGATGAGCTGGGTGGCTCTCTGCTCCTCGGCAGTTTATAGAACCATAGCGCTTCAATTTATAAGGTGTTTTCTTAAAACCCAGCTCGCGGATCGATGCCACGAGTCTTGCCACCCCGAGCTCTGAAAGCTGGATGGTCTCATCGAAGGTGTCCTTGCCGGCTAACACCAACAGCCTTATTGCGTAATGAATTTGGCAAGGCAAAGAGCAAAGAGTATGAACAATCAACCAATCACATAGAGGTGAAAGGTGTAATCTGCGTAGCAAATGTTATTAACGTCGACGGGGAAACACGGTCAACGGTCAAGACCATATCGTATGCAAGATACCATACGAGATCCTAAAACCGACCCCTGCGGGATCCCACATGTGATTTCTCTCTGATATACTCTACCATCCCGGCCCACATAGCGAATGTGCCGGTCGCGTAGGTCGGCCCCGATGATACACTGCAGGTAGAGGAGCACTCTGTGATATACTAGAGCCGCCCTAATCGCATCCCAGGGCAAAGAGTTAAAACGTTGATGATATCCAAACATATCGCCAACGCCACCCACACTATCTGTTCCGACAGCGAGCGGACGCGTAGGATCGCGTCCACTGTAGAGCGCAGCTGCTGTCGGGTGCCATAATGGCAATCAGCGAGGTCGGGACGGTATGCAGAGGGCCCTCTGCCCCATCTAGGGGACATAGAACATTAGTTCAAGTAAGTCAATGTAATCATTTGATTTCATGGTTAAAAAATAACAGCCACACAGGTATATCTTCAAGGTTAACTGCCGGTTTCCTAGCTCTCAATTATCGGGCTGTTAACGTAATCGACGAATAATCGCCTGTTAATTCTAATTTCACCTATCCAAAAACAAGTTAACCAAAAAAAACGTGTTTACCCATCCAAAAACCGTCCTTGGTGAGGTTTGCTTAACTTGGCGGCTACACCAACCCAGCCGCTCAAGATAAAATACTATTTAAAGTTACTGATTACGTTATAGTAGTGAATGAATACCAGCTAGGATAGCCAACCGAAATAAATTGATGCTGATTATTTATTTATAATTGTCAGCTAATTCGAAATGTAACAAGCGGCTGGGAAACTGGGCCTAAGCAAAGCAATGCTTGCAAAATTTGGTCCGTGGATGGGTGACATAGGTGATATTTATTTAGGGAGATTTTTCCGTGCCTCAGAAAGCACGCCTTTGGTTTTGACAGCCGTTACGGCTAGTCAGATGCCAGATAATCTGGCACCAGTCTTCTAAACGGGTATCGTGTTATCCAGTTACTGAGTTGTGGATATCAGATAGGCAGTCGTTTCATGTATTATACTGGTACTCAGCTGCATCTCGTTATCTTGGAAGCCGACCCCAATATTAGTAAGGAAAAAGGCTAGGCATATTGATTGATTCTTCATCATCATCATCATATCAGCCGAAAGACGTCCACTGCTGGACATAGGCCTCCCCCAAGCGTCGCCACTTTGACCGGCCCCGTGCGTCTCGCAACCAGCGTATCCTCGCAACCTTCACCAGGTCATCGGTCCACCTGATTGATTGATTGAAAGTAATTAATTCAATTTAATTCAAACATAGCCTCCGATGGTTATTATATACACCCCTATTTTTTTCCTAGTGTGGGCCGCAGTTTAAAAAAAATGTTCCGTTTTTTTTTGGGACCCAGTCCGACGCTCAAGGGGTGAGTTGAGTGTGTGGTTTGTTTATTGGAATTAATATAAGCGATATAATGAATGATGACTTAGACCTAATCAACAAAGTCATCATTGGTGGATTCGTAAATTATAAAGTAGCATTCAAAAGTGCTCTTCTTGCAAGTTGTTAGTCATGTCCTAAGGTTTTTGACACACACCAAGCAATCATTCAACAAGCTGTGGAAGGCTTTCGATTTACTCAAGCAATGCCATGCATAAGATTGACTAAGCGACTAGTTCATTAATACCGATTTCGGACACTTCCATGCTAATATTAGGATCTTTGTAAAAATCAATGCAAAAATAAACGATACTAATTAAAATACCGAGTATCAAGGTAACGATTTTGGATTTTACACTTTTGAATTAATATGCTAATGAAATGCGGGTTTTCTACTTGAGATAATATTCCATATCGCTCTCATTCATTTCCTGCAAAAACCTGAACAACTTAATAACTCCATTGTTGTGAGGGTTTTTTTCTAACTTAATAATTATGAAGAAAAACTGGATTCGGAAAATCCTCCTTCCAGTTTGTCTCAAGTTGTGATGGCGTTTTAAATATTTTTCGCACAATTCCGTATCCAGTCCGAAGCAAAAATTCTTTACAATTATTATATTCCTCAGCATTGACTGGCTTTAAACCATAACATTAATTAGAATGATTTAGTCATTAGGTATTATTTAATTACAAGTACCACCAATTAAAATGTTTAAGCAAAACATTCTACTAAAACACAAGTTTTCTTACAATTCCCAAAAAACAACCGTTGTCGTGAGAATTTAACTTGAAATGCATTATCTGTCTAACAATTGATCCTACAAAAAATGGTTTCTATATAACAGCCTTGTAACTCTAAAAAACTGGAGTAGGTAAACCTCCGTCAAACAAAGCTTGCGGCATTTCAATGCAGCCAGACAGTCGCTGACACCTCGCGCTGTCCGTAGCCTGAAAAATCGTTACACGCGCTATATAGCAAAAAGTTTATTCAGTAGAGCGTTATATTTAGTAATTTTATTTAAAAAAAATACAAAGCTTTGAGACATAGACTTTTTCAGACATAGTGTTAATTTAAGTGAAATTACGAAAGACAGTGACTTTTTAGTGAAAATGCATCCGAAACATTTTGAAGACCCGTGGAGTTTCGTTTACAGGAAGTTACAAGAAAAAGAAATAATCAGCAAAACAAAGTGAGAGTGATTTTGTTTTTACATTGACTTATTTTATTGAATAATAATTAATAATTGAAATCATGTACAATCGATCACATTATTTTAGTTTTTTATTTCAATAATGATGTCATTTATGGTTCTTTTATCCTGTTTTTATGTATGGACAATGAACTCACCTGGTTCTATTTACATACGAGTATATAGGTACTGTTATTTTTGTGCGAAATCAGTACCTAAATAAATTAAAAAAGGTACTTATACATAGTAGAGTAGGTCGGTTCAGGAAAATATATTCAAAAATTACGGACTGCTCAATGAGTGAGATTTATTTAGCAAATAGGTTAAAATAAAACTTTAAAAGCAAACTTTGCTATTTCCTAGCTGTTTCTTTTGAAAAGAAACACCGAATCTTGCTCAGAGGTAGAACATTGGAAGTCGCTAAAGATTTTCATCTTATTCTGAGATTTTCAGCATTATTCGGTCAAATTTCCTTTTATGTCAATCACAAGCTTTTATTATCCTAATCGGCATTACACCTACCATTAAGTAAAAAAAAAACAACATATATTTACACATACCTAACAAAACAATACTCTATTCTTGTATCTTGGGTTTTAAAATATGAAGTAGTCGTCATAAGTAGAGCCCCAGTTATTTACAGTTAGCAATGCTACGGAGAAAAGTAATTTGTGAAAGGTCGGCAATGTTTTAATTGCTGCAGGCGAGGATTAATGAACACAAATTATATGTAGGTCTTGCAATGAATTCTCTAATTATTAGGGTTCCGTACCCAAAGGGTAAAAATGGGACCCTATTACTACTGCCCGTCTATCTGTCGATCTGTCTCTCTGTCTGTCTGTCACCAGGCTGTATCTCATGAACCGTGATAGCTAGACAGTTGAAATTTTCACAGATGATATATTTCTGTTGCCGCTATAACAACAAATACTAAAAACAGAATAACATAAATATTTAAGTGGGGCTCCCGTACAACAAACGTGACTTTTTTTGCAGTTTTTTTTGCGATAATGGTACGGAACCCTTCCTGCGCGAGTTCGACTCGCACTTGGCAGGTTTTTTTACAGTTCGACTTTGCCTACAATTTAATTATTTTTTTCTTCATATACTCCACACACGGAGCATGATAATAGCATTATAATTGCATTGCTTTTTTGGACTCGTATAATTCATCACTGTTCTCTATAAATAATCCAGATATTTTGCGTATTATGTTTACCATGACCTTAACCTTTTCATAGCCCGCAAAAACATAATCCTATGGTTTTTGGCTCATTGCCTGTCTCGTCGCGTCACCCGATCGATTGTAAGCCCTGCCCATTCCTTGCCATAGTTTCTCAAATGTACAGGCATTTTAATTTTATTATCTACTACATAAGATTAAACACATATTGTTATCATGAGACACTGATGACATCCCGTATGAGTAACAAAGTGCAAACAAATGCTTTGAAGAATGTTGTGTTGTGCCACAAACAAGACGGTGTCAATTGTTTAATCAAGATTTGGAGTATTAGGAGTTAAAGTATGAAATTGCCGATTTGTACTGAAAAATTGAAATTAGTTTTTAACATATTTATTTAATCAAAATAATTACCATTATTATCTATATTGCTGCCATCTAATAGGAAGGTCATTTATGCCTTTGCGATAGAACTCTGGTGATCTAGATTCGACAAACTGTGTGAAAGCATTTTGTACTGCCTCTGAAAAGAAAACATTTTATCACTTAGAAAATTGTCCAAATCACGAAAAAATGGTAGTCCGTTGGAGTAAGGTATGGCGAATACGGAGGGTGACGTATGGTTTCTAATTGCAGTTCCTGTAGAGTTGAAACGGTTTCTCGTGCTGTATGAGGTCTCGGTCTCATGGAACAATAATGGTGAAGATCGATTCATGAGTCGGAGCTGTTTCACTGCTAATTTTGCTATCATTAGTCGGAGTTCGGCACAGTAGACATCTGCCGTTATTGCTTGTTCAGATTGGAGAAAGCTGTAGTGAATAACACCATGCTGAGACCACCAAACAGTTACCATTACCTTTTTATTGGTAAGCTTTGCTTTAGGACATTGTTGTTTGACCTGGGGTCAGCCATTGCATTTTTCGCTTACGGTTATCGTAAAGAATCCACTTTTCATCACATGTCACAATTCGATCCAATATTCCTTCTTTTCTGTATCGATTAAACAAGGCAACACAAGTTCCAACACGCGTTCTTTCTGCAGATCAGTCAAATCAAGAGGCACCCATTTTTCATATTTTTTTATTTTATTGATTTGACGCAAATGAGTCAATATTGTTGGTAAGGTAATGTTAAACCATGCCGCTGATTCCTGGGTAGTTTGGCTCGGATCGGCTTCCACCATCTCTTCATTGTTATTCACCTGTGTGGGCGGTCTTCCACGTGGTTCAACTCAAAGTGTATCAAATCAAAGTTTCCATCACGAAAGCGTTTAAACCAAATTCGCACGGTGCGTTCATTAGCAGTCCCCTCTCCAAACGCAACATTGATATTGCGAGCTGTTTCTGCTGCGTTAGTACCGCATCGGAACTTGTATTCAAAAATCACTCGAATTTTCGAAGTATCCGTCTTTCTTGTCTAAGCTGAATAAAAAAAAACAACTGAAAGTCGATAATCGAATGTTGCACAGTTTTTAAAAGAAGATCTTCATAGGTACCATGTGAAAAAAGTTTTACTAAAAAATCTCAAACCATGAAGGTTCTATGTCAATTCGAAGTACCCATTACAAT
The DNA here is from genome assembly GCA_947562075.1 of Orthosia gracilis. Lineage (NCBI taxonomy): Eukaryota > Metazoa > Arthropoda > Insecta > Lepidoptera > Noctuidae > Orthosia > Orthosia gracilis. Next base: position 11,455,839 of record OX387270.1, read on the forward strand.
AAAACGGCAATTTCATACTTAAACCCCTATTATTTATCACCCGCTCGAGGGTGTTTACAACATACTTTTTCCAATTGAACCATTCTGGTACCTGCTTATGTAATTTTGTATTGTCAAGGTCGTTCGGTGTAAAAGATGAAGATAGATCTCTATGGAGAAGAACGTGCAAGAAACTCTACGGGCTCTCTTTTAAATCAATAAATGGTTAGAAATCATTAAAGCATGAAATTATTTAATGCTGAAGAGATTTAATTTATAATCTGCAAAAATAATCTTAAACTCTTCAGTGGGTCCAACAATGTTTTCAAAAGCTAATTAATTAGTTTGCGCGCCTTAGTCGTTGTGAAGCAGGAACAGCAAGCATTTTTATCATCAATGTAGGTAATCCCAAGAATACTTCGTCCTCCACTTCGGCATCCAACTCAGGATGACATGCTTAGCTGCATTAGCCTATGCGACTGCAGACCAACAAGACAGTTTAAGGAAATTCATGGTGATGTAAATTAATTGTAGATTATATTTTTACCATAAAGAGACGATTTAGTGTCCACGATTTACTGTGTTCATTACAATTACATACCAAGATATGTGCCCAGGAAAGCGTGTTAAGCCGTTGGTCCCGGCTGTCAGTTTTAGATCTTCTACAGTCCTTACGGTAGTCAGTGGCTATTAAATTTGACACCAATTTTGCCAAGGGGTATCGAATAACCCAGTGCAGTGTCAGTAGCCACAGCAGATCTTTGTGTCTGTGAAGTTGCTTGCAAGACCCTGCGCAGTAACAATTTTTTTTCCATGTTGACGGTGAAGATAGCATTCTATAACTGCCTCTTTCACTCGCTTACGTTTGTCGCATCGTCCTATCTCGCTTACGTATGCACGTGTTAGAATATGAAGTACGTGTGACGTTATTAAATCATTAATTTTCACTTATTAAGAACAATGGTTTGGTACAACTTTCTTTCGTTCTCTTTCTTTCCTTACAAAATACAAACCGTCATATTTATTAAGCATCTACCGACAAATGTCGAAGTACCTATCTAAATTATTATTGTATTGTCAAATACCTACAATTGTTAGAGTACCCACTTAAGTAAATATTGTTGTGTGGACAGGAAATAACTCTAAATTTACATTAAAGCCACAGTCATGATATTCTTATAAAGTATTAAGTAATTTGTAGTGATCATTATGATATATCCTGGATTTTATATTGCTATTTTAGTATTATAAGTCATTTGAGACAATTGGTACAAGACTGTCAGTTAGTATCAATATTCTTTCGAATATTGATTAAGAATGACTAAATGGGCAATATTAAATTCCTTAATTGACTTGATACGTTTTAAAAAGGTTTCATTACTTGAGAATTGATTATTGACCTAATTGTGAGATTATTTATAGCAGTGTGGAAAATGGTGGGGATACCGCACCATTTTCTAGCATTTGACGTATTGAGACAAGTCGACTCGTTACTATAAATAGTGGGTAATTTGTAAGTTGACGGAACACTTGGTTGTGAACTACAAGCCAGTATAGACCAGAGATTATATTGTGATATTGTTTTCCTGAATTGTTATATTTTGTGAAAGATGGACTACACAAGCTACACGTAAGTTATTTCATATTATAACTTGATTATTGCTAATAGTTGTGTTGAAACTCTATCCGTTTCATATTATGGTATTTATTCCTAATGTCCATAATATGGTATGTCATGTGAAATGTTACAAGATTCATCATATAATAGTAATAGTGGAATTAGATCTTTATTGTAATAAACAATATTTATATGATTATAAAAGATATCTATAAATACTATAGAAGAGCTTCCGTGGAGTTTCTTGCCCTTCTTCTCCACGAGAACTAGGTTTAGCGAACGGGCGGTAAGCTCTCTTGAGCCTCAGTATGAATTAATTGACAAGCCTAATTGAAATAAATACCTAGTCTTGTCTTTCTGTGCTTTTATTCATGAAACCTTTCCCTTATACACCACATACATAGGAACTCTGATACATAGTAAATAACCAGTGACCATCTTGACATATTATATCAATACTTTTACATGGAGTTTCTTCTTGAATCTATCATCAGAAGTGGGATTCAGCTCTAGCTTACACAAGATTTCTAATGAATATAATTTTGTCATTTTCATAAACAACTTGTCGACGAGTCATCGACTCCACTCGCACCAAGATGATGTCCTCGTGATGCTGCCCTGACCGATGGCACTGCGAGCTGCCTATCTTGCGGATCTAGAAGCTGTACGACATGGATCTGCAAACTTTGGTCAGAACATCTGATTCTGACTATGGACACCTGCAGCATGAAACGGCTAAAAGTGGTAAGGCCTTCAGAGGCTTTGTTTTTATGTACTGTTGAATATCTTTGGTATTATGTATAATATTATATTGAAACAGCGTAAATTGATAATTCCTAAGGTTTTCAGTTTATTTATCAGAAACTTGTCTAGATTTTTTATGGAAACTTTATGGGAGGGTATTTTTGCAAAAATGTACCCAACTTGGTAGAAAAACCGTTAATGGCCACATATGTACTTGAGAGGTACAAGGGATTTTCAAAGAATCGTTATTAGTTAATTGAGGCAGAATAGTAGTTTTTAGCAATATTCAATTATTGATTTCCCATTTATTTTGACATTGATACCACTGAGATACTTATTGAAATGTAAAAAAAAAAAAAAACTTTCCGCAATTCGGTAAATGGAATCGGAATTTTTATGCTACAATGATACAGTTATAATATATCCACTACTAGGCCTTATTATTGGCGCCATGAAGTCTCACCGGTAGTGGGTGAAAGCGATTGGCGTGTCTATTAATTTGGCTCAACCATTTGTTAATGGATCGTTAAATTGGTATCTGAGCAATCTCACCGATGGTGAATGTGGTAGATATGTCGAAGTATCTGGTAAATAATTTTGATGGCCTGTCTCGGTGCAGCTGAAGGTGACCACGATGTCAAATGTAAATTGGTTGCTTCGTTTTATAAACATTTAATTATAGAAAAGGGTTGTTAAAAGTTCGGTCATTACAATGAAGCTTGACATTCTGGTGCTAAATGTCAAAAATAATGGTTGGTACTTTTTATGACCAGATAATAATTTAAATATATACCCTCTGTTGATCTGATTTTAGTCGGAAGAAAATATCTACGTTTGGTACAATTTGCAAAGATATAGTCAGATTGGCCGAGCGATGTATTTTTGGTTGGTGTAATAATATTTAGAATAGTGATGTGTACTTTATTTTTGTATAGATAAAGTGAAACCCAAAAAAAAAAGAAGAGAAAGAAAACAAAAGTAAAATTTTGTTTCCGCTGGTCGGTCATTTGCTTGGTGCAAGTCTAACCCACTAGCAGCGGGTGGAGGGGACTTGACACGTCTAGGCAATTGGCAAAACAAAAAATAAAAATTCAGTCAAAACAAGTCCAGACTAGCCTCTGAATCTTTATGATTAAGCTACGATCTGTGACCTCTGAGTTTGATTTGAATTAGTTGGTTAAATAAGATTCAGTCAAAACAAGTCCAGACTAGCCTCTGAATCTTTATGATTAAGCTACGATCTGTGACCTCTGAGTTTGATTTGAGTTTTAACATTACTGCTGGTCGGTCACTGCCCTGATACCAGTCTGAAATTCATTCGCAGCAGGTGATAGGACTGGTATGTCAAGGCCAGAGGCTATTGTATGAATTGCTGGTCGGTCACTGCCCTGATATTAGTTTGAAATTCATGTGCAGCAAATGATAGAACTAATATGCCAAGGCCAGAGACTTCTTGAAAACAAATATAATTAATTGGGTACTTCGAGAGCGAAGTACAGGTCAGTCTGGCCGTGTTAGAATATGAAGTACGTGTGACGTTATTAAATCATTAATTTTCACTTATTAAGAACAATGGTTTGGTACAACTTTCTTTCGTTCTCTTTCTTTCCTTACAAAATACAAACCGTCATATTTATTAAGCATCTACCGACAAATGTCGAAGTACCTATCTAAATTATTATTGTATTGTCAAATACCTACAATTGTTAGAGTACCCACTTAAGTAAATATTGTTGTGTGGACAGGAAATAACTCTAAATTTACATTAAAGCCACAGTCATGATATTCTTATAAAGTATTAAGTAATTTGTAGTGATCATTATGATATATCCTGGATTTTATATTGCTATTTTAGTATTATAAGTCATTTGAGACAATTGGTACAAGACTGTCAGTTAGTATCAATATTCTTTCGAATATTGATTAAGAATGACTAAATGGGCAATATTAAATTCCTTAATTGACTTGATACGTTTTAAAAAGGTTTCATTACTTGAGAATTGATTATTGACCTAATTGTGAGATTATTTATAGCAGTGTGGAAAATGGTGGGGATACCGCACCATTTTCTAGCATTTGACGTATTGAGACAAGTCGACTCGTTACTATAAATAGTGGGTAATTTGTAAGTTGACGGAACACTTGGTTGTGAACTACAAGCCAGTATAGACCAGAGATTATATTGTGATATTGTTTTCCTGAATTGTTATATTTTGTGAAAGATGGACTACACAAGCTACACGTAAGTTATTTCATATTATAACTTGATTATTGCTAATAGTTGTGTTGAAACTCTATCCGTTTCATATTATGGTATTTATTCCTAATGTCCATAATATGGTATGTCATGTGAAATGTTACAAGATTCATCATATAATAGTAATAGTGGAATTAGATCTTTATTGTAATAAACAATATTTATATGATTATAAAAGATATCTATAAATACTATAGAAGAGCTTCCGTGGAGTTTCTTGCCCTTCTTCTCCACGAGAACTAGGTTTAGCGAACGGGCGGTAAGCTCTCTTGAGCCTCAGTATGAATTAATTGACAAGCCTAATTGAAATAAATACCTAGTCTTGTCTTTCTGTGCTTTTATTCATGAAACCTTTCCCTTATACACCACATACATAGGAACTCTGATACATAGTAAATAACCAGTGACCATCTTGACATATTATATCAATACTTTTACATGGAGTTTCTTCTTGAATCTATCACACGCAGTATACTCGATACAAACTGTTTCTTGCACAATAGTTCACAGAGCCAACTTCAGAGAAAAAAAGATTTGCTGTGACTACTGTACTGGGTTAAGTAGGCCCTCCAAGTAACTACTGGGATTCGGCTCCATACGGTTACGGTTGGACTGGGAGTAGACTCCAACATCATTCGTACATAATAATTATATAGTCGGGAAAAGGCTAGGCAGAATGATTGATTTACTGTGTAGAATCATAGAAGGATAGGAAGTCGTGAACTCAGAATTCTCGGATGGCGAAGCTGAAAAGTTATGGAATAGCGACCGCGAACCGGAGGACGATGCGTTGGAAGGCCTACACTAAGTGGACTGATGACCTAGTTAAGATTGCGGGAATCTGCTGGATGCGAGTCGCACGGGATCAGTCAATGTGGCGTCGCTTGGGAGAGGCCTATGTCGAGCAGTGGACGGCTTTCGGCTGAAATCATGATGATGATACGAAAGCAACAAATATGAGCCAAACGGTTTGAAACTGTCGCCAAACTAGTTCTTGGCTTGATCGTGATAGATACATCAAAGTAACAATACCTTTGGTCTACAAGGATACAGCTATCCATAATGTCTATCGTAACAGCACTAACAACCTGGCATACATCTTGGTCAACGTTCGTGTTTCGGTATTATGATTTTTGGGAAAAGTTTTCTCCAGTCAGTCCGGTCTCATAACTATTATAAACATAGTCTTGAATGCTTTAGATAGAGAATTTTGAGGCACCCGAAAATGTTTGTTTCACTTTATTATCGCTGCATCATGAAAGTGACCGACAAATGAAGGATTTCCTTGCATTTATGCGTTTCAATTGAAATGAACTACGCAAAGCAGTTAACCCCTATAAGTCATAGTTACCTGGGTATTTAGATCTACAATGAGCAGAATCATTTTAATCAAAAATGTTAATATTCTGTAAACTGCTGTGATGATGCACGAGTTAAAACTCAACTAGCTTTTCGTCCACAAATAGGTACTTGAGAGCGTTCAAAACAAAAAAAAAAACAAAGTACCACGAGTCTTAAAGTTCGTGTACCGTAAAGCCTGTGGAGCCTCACTTTAACCTTGAGCTTGAACACGACCTCGGGTTGGCTCAGAATTTGGACGAACTTTGCGTCATTCTCAGTTTGCTTAGATATCACTATCAGACGTTAACTAGAGCGATAATGTTCTTATTTTCGCTAATAAGAATATTATGAGATGAATACTGTGAATTAGTGAATGGTCGCGAATGTATCCTACATGTTTGTCTGTCTGATAGAATTAGTTACGCCCACAATGGAACAGATATGGCTAGGTAAGGTAACTATAACAAGCGAGTAGCGGTGCATTCGATGTTTGTTTTAAGCAGTCTTGTGATACTAGCAATTCCTTGTGTTTGCTTCCTTCATTGGGTTAAACACTTATCTCTTGATATAAGTACTCGTAGCTATGCAGCTGTAAACCAGTTAATATTATCTAGGCAAAAAATATGATTCTTTCAAAAGATTTCCTTAAAATGTTTTGTACTGAAGTTAGGTTGCTATTGGATTACAATTTAGGGAAGTTTTCATGCAAAATTGAGCCTTATAATTTATTAAAACATAGCTTTGTATTTATGTAGGTAGAAGTCTACCTACAAACTACATTTCCAAACATGCTGATGAATCAAATGACGTCATCTCTAGCAACGGAATCACCGTACTTCGTCACGTAGCTTGCCAGTCTGTTGATAAAAAGTAAAAACCTTTTACCATATTGACTACTTGCAAACCGTGCGGCACGCAAACCTTAGAGCGTTGAACAATGACCAGTACGAAATGACTAATGTCATCTTTGTCTCCTTGTGATACGGTGGACTGAGTGTTTGGAAGCTCTAGACCGGGGCCTTTTGGATGGAATCCTTATAAGAATATCTGTTGGCCATTTCCTTTATGCAAATTATACCTAAATCATGATCTGTATGGATAGATCCTGTCTTCTTAAATACCTCAGTATTCAATTCTATTCCTCAGTATTCAGAAAATGACTCATCTCCCTTTCTTTCAGTGACCATGGTGTTAAAATAACTTCACGATGGAAAGAATCATTGTTCAAATGTTTACAGATTGATTGTGTGACATTACAAAAGCACGTGTGCTAATGCAGAACATTTAGTTTGCACATTGTCGTGGCACGGTGTGCGGCGTGCCGAGTGCAGAGAACGTTCGCCTATTACAGCCACCTTGAAATGTCTTGAATTACGTCAGCCTGGCCCGGTTACCGAAACCAAAACAAACCGAGGCGCGTTTACGCCAAATAATTTTTCAATCTAATACAGCCTGAACAATCTTAATAAGTTGTCGCAAAAGTAAACGTCAAATTTATTAGTGTCTGTGTCACTGAACTCTCCAAGTGTATTCAGATGGAGCCGGTTGCTCTCAAACCGCGGCAGTGAATAACGTTATTTCCGGAACCACTCTAAGTCTGAGTTAGCTGGTACTGTTTACGTCATTTTCTTCCAGACCATATGACTCGATTACTTTTGTGATTCATTGTGTATATCGATGGCCGTGGGTATCTGCATATTATTTTAGTCTGTGTTGCTGGCCGGTCGCCTTTTGTTTTTGTTCTCAGTAAAAAATCTGTTTTTATTACATACAATTTGATCATTGTCTTAAATTTTTGTTTACCAAAATGGATGAAGAATCAATGTGGAAAGGTTTTTACGAAAAATTGCAGCAACAGAAATCTATTGAAGAACAAGTGCACGATAACAGGTGACTTTTTTTTAGTTTTGTATAATTTTATTTTTCTTATCACTGTGCAATTTGATTATTCCGGGATTAATGTAAATCAAGTCTGCTATCAGATTGCGGATATATGTTTATTTTTTTGTTTTCTAAAGACAGATTTAAATTGAAAAACATCTGGCAAAAGGTTAGGCTTATCAGTTCAGTAGATAGGTACCTATTTACCTAAACAACAAACCAAGCACGTCCATAATTGATTAGTTGAACAAAAAGGTAGGTTGGTAATAATGAAATAAGTAACCAAAAAATCTTCTTACAAGATCTAACTGAAAATAATTTCTGCAATTGGAAAATAACTGAAAATTGCAATATTTTCTTAGAATGTTCTTGTAAGAAATGTGATTGGAATGCACGTAAATAGGTTACTCGCTGAAATATCCACTTTACTGAAACTACTTTCTTTTACTTAATAAGTGAACTTTGATTTTTACGTGTTACAAAAACACACAAATTAATGTACTATTTTTCCTAGTTTTGATAAAAATGCTACGCGGCTAGTTTTGTTGCAATCGCTAACTAACGCCATCTAGCGCTTAGCGCTTACAGTCAGAGTAGCATTGTGGTGTATGTTCCGTATAAAATAATAAATATTAAAAGATATTTTTTTATTTTGTTATCATTTTTTGATTCTGCCATAACGATTGCTTTGGTATTTAAGAATTACTCATAAAAAATAATATTAACGTTCCTGCAGTTTTCAGTAAATTGTTTGCCTTACGCGTAACGAAACGTAACTGTGGATTCAGAATAGGCTGTGGCTTCTGTCAAATATTTATGTCAAAGTCAGCCGCGCGCCGAATCATTGTGAGAAAAAAAGCCCATTGATTGTGAACTTTGATGGGGCGGTGATCGTGCCGTAGTTTTTTAATATTTAAAGTGCCTAATTTGTCTTCCATTTTAACGACTTATATATTACATAAACATTAGATCGCCGAGGTCAGTGATAAAGTGTTATTGAGATAACACTTCGAGTTCTATCTGTAAACATGGTATTTTTGCGTGCCGGTCTCCGTGGAAATTTACTAGCCTACAGAATTCAGCAAAGGCAAATGCATTTACTAAGAAATCAAGCGTTCGTTGAGGGGAAATGGGTAGCTGCAGGAAGTGGACAAACGTTCGAGGTGTTCGACCCCGCCAATGACTCCGTTATAACAAAAGTGCCGGATATGGCAGCTTCCGATGCTAAAAAAGCTATTGATGCTGCCGCTGAAGCTTTTCAATCTTGGAAGAATATTACAGCCAGGGAGCGCTCTAAGATAATTAGACAGTGGTATCAACTTTGTGAAGAACATACTAATGATATAGCACAAATAGTAACAAAGGAGAATGGCAAACCATTAGCTGAAGCTAAAGGTGAAGTTACTTATGGTAATTCATTTCTGGACTGGTTTGCAGATTGTGCCCGTCATATAAATGGAGAAGTTATATCAAGTCCATGGCCCAACAAACATGTTATGGTTACACGACAGCCACTTGGTGTAGTATCTGTCATTACTCCATGGAACTTTCCTTTTGCTATGATAACAAGGAAAGTAGGGGCACTGCTGGCTGCTGGGTGCACTTGTGTTATCAAACCATCTGAAGATACACCTTTGTCAGCTCTTGCTGCTGTTGCATTGGCAGAAAAGGCGGGCATACCTAAGGGAGTGGTCAATGTTATCACGTGTAGCAGAAAAAATACCCCAGAAGTTGGAAGAGAATTGTGTGAAGATCCTCACATTGGATGCATTTCTTTTACGGGATCCACTGATGTTGGTAAATTCCTGTATGGACTAGCAGCAAAAGGTGTTAAAAGGGTTGCTCTTGAGTTAGGAGGAAATGCACCCTTTATTGTTTTTCCAAGTGCTGACATTAATCGTGCTTTGGATCAAGCAATGCTTGCTAAGTTCAGGAACAATGGGCAAGCATGTGTCGGAGCTAACAGATTCCTAGTACATGAAGATGTATATGATGAATTTGTGCAAGGTTTTAAAGAACATATTTTATCCAAGTGTGTATTAGGGCCTGGCTCACAGGAAGGAGTAACTTGTGGCCCACTTGTTAATCAGATGCAAACAAAGAAGGTATCTAATTATGTAAATGATGCAGTAGAAAAAGGGGCAAAAGCCTTGATAGGTGGCAAGATTGCTGAAAAACATGGCAGGAATTTCTTTGAGTCTACACTTTTAGTTGACATAACACCCAATATGAAACTATATAATGAAGAAATATTTGGCCCAGTTGCAACAGTTCTGAAGATTAAGAATGAGCAAGAAGCCTTGAAAATTGCAAACAATACCAGGAGTGGTCTAGCTGCCTATGTTTTTACTAAAGACCTTGGACAAGCATTCAGGATGTCAAGAGATCTAGAGTTTGGTATGGTTGCCATTAATGATGGCATACTGTCTGCAGCAGAGCCACCGTTTGGAGGCATTAAGGAGTCAGGCATTGGAAGGGAGGGCAGCATGCATGGTGTTGAAGAATACACTGATATCAAATATACCCTGATGTCAGGCCTGGAGCAATGAAAATTGAAAACATATCAAATGAAAAAATCTGTACTAAAGAAAAATCAGTAACCTTATTTCAATTATTGTAGTACAGATATTAGCATGTAATACTTGGTATTATTTACCACAGATGATTTCCCAATAATAGTGAATTGTTTAATTGGTGAACTGATATCATTTCAGAATAATTAAGTTAAACAATAATAAGTTTTTGTAAATAAAATACTTTATAGCATTATTTTTTGTAATTTTTGCAATAGAAGATAAATATAAGTCCATCCGTTTGGGTTTTAACATAGTAACAGTGATTTGCATAAAAGATTTATATTGCATGCACAGGTTGTTCAGTGCCATAATTAATTTTATTGTTATTAATTTATACTGAATGCTTTCAGATATTATAGACTAAAACAATTGCATTTATGTACCAGACAACAGTAGTGAATAAATATTGTAATATTTATAATATTGGTATTTTGACATTGTGTAAATTCATTTTAAGAATTTTCTTTATTTTTATTTATCCAAAATATTTACAGTCTTTTAAAATCCTTTGCAGCTAATTCTGTCATTAAACTGATTTTGTTTTGAAATCAGTACCTAATTTTTAAATTGTTATTTATGTTTGTTCCTTATTTTTTTAATGTTATTGTTACTTTTAATTTGTTATATTGATTGTTGTTGTTTATAAAATATAAGTTTGTACCATATTATCATAAGCTCAATTCCTAAAAGAAAGAATTTTTAGAATAGGCCTTAGATGTTATCAATCATTCCAGAATGTTACAAAATGAGACAATAAAATATGTTTACTCAGGTTATTTCTATTGAATACATAATTATGCGTTTATGTGAAACATGTGTTGTTTTATTTCGAAAACCTTGCACATTCAGTAGAATGGGCCTACTATGTATTTCCGAAACGCGTTTTTGGGAGGCAAAAACCCTTTTCGAGAAGCACACTAGATAGAAAACTTACGAAATCCGCTGGACAAGCAATAAGAAGGATGAAGCTTTCATTAAATTACGTACCTAACTAAAAGTTTTGAATAAACCGACCAAAATTCTTGGTTGGTAGCGGGTTCAACTGCCATCGGAACATTCTTTTAAATTTGTACTAAGTGCCCTAATTGTTTTGCTGTACATACATATTGCGCCCACTCTGACTATATCGCCCTAATCCATAGATTCACGTAATATTTATACCAAGTAAGCTACATTCTGTATTATTAATTGCAGAATACAAGAAGTAGACGACAGTTTCTTCGAAAAATTTGGTTCAATACTGAAACAAGCTTCGCAAAAGGCAGCACTCGAGGAATCTACACCTTTGGCACCTTTGAAAGAGGTTGAAGAGCAGGATGGGGAACAGAAAGTTGAGGGGGATCTGCAAGCAGAGAATAGAAGCATCTTACGCGATTCTGATAGTGGGAATGAGACCCTACTCGACACAGATTCTGAACCCGATGAGCACGACAAAATAGATCGTTATGCGGAGGCTGTCGGCTGGAACGTAAGTATCTACCTACAATCTCCAGTCACGTCGTTGTTACCCAATGCATCTTTTACTCATGGTTTTTACCCGACTGCTGAAGGAGGGTAATGTGTTTATCAGTCTTTAATGTATGTGTATGTATGTTTGTTCCTATGTGGCGTTTTAGAGACCAAACGTGTTGGCCGATTTTGATGATTCTTACATCAATCGATTCGTCTTATCCCTGTGAGTGTCACTGGCTGCATTAAAATTGGGTACTAGAAAAATAGCGGATTTTGGGCGCGATATTGTGGGGCACTAAATTATTTTTTCTTCCAAACCTATCGTGGGGGATATCAAAATAAAGGGTTTTGAGAGATGATAAAATACTTATATGTTTAAATGTACCCAACTAAAAAAGAACCTAAAAAGTTGTAAATATGTGTGTTTCCCGATAGCTACAATCTAGGGGTCTTTAAGTCAAGAGTGAATAGGTTACTTCTAGGCAAGCGTGCTTCACCGTCGACAACATCATCGCTTACCATCAGGTGAGATAGTGGTCAAACGCGAGCGTACAGATTATAAAAAAAAGAAGGTAATTCAAAAAATCTAAAAACCCGACTGCTTAAAAAGCGAACTAGAAAGACGTAAACAAGAAGAAAATCATGCTGTGCAGTCTGCAATCAGTTCGCTTTTTAAGCAGTCGGGTTTTTAGATTTTTTGAATTAACTTTATTTTATTATTCCGTCAAATCATTGAGTAGATTAACGAACATGCATGCCGCTTATCCACTTACGTTGCACGAATCGTTTATTGCAATTCACACTATGACTATCGGTAGATATAGTTCTAGCCAGACTTCTTGGCCGCCATGAAGTTCGCTACAATGGCTGCGCAGTACTAAATCTCATACAAAAATAGCACCTTTGCGTGCCTCGCGCATCCGGAAAGCCAACTTCAGGGCGGCCCAGAAGTTTGGCGAGAACTTTACATAGATTGCCGATGAATTTTTAAGCGATTAAAAGTGGTTCGGAGCGAATATGATCGAGTAGGTACATTTATGTAACCAGAATGACTGCCTCTATATTAGATTTTCAAATTCCGATATATCCCTTTTGTTGAGTGCATGGATCACAAAAAACCAAGGCACCTAATAGAACTAGTTAGTTTGATTGCATGCAAGAGTTAGAGCAAAACAGCTTCGTTAATCGTCATAGCACTAGCATTTTATTTCTATCTGGTAATCTTTAAGGTCAAGCAAGACTGTCAATATTACATAAACAAGAGTTATGACTCGTAAAACATTATTATTTATCAATTACTTGAACGAATCCTACATATCTACTACAGTAGGTAAGCCAGTTCAGTCTAGTACTACAGTTCGAATTCGTCTGAAGTTTTGAAGTGTAGGAAGAACAAGCCGTAATTTATTTACACGATTTGACCCATATCCCTAAATTGGTTGTGCAGGAGAGTGCACAGACAATAAACATTTCATCGGGGCGGAAATCATTGCTCTCGTAACCTACGAGTTAGCCGAGTGTCGGTCGTTACGACATCTGCGCTATTTGTAGATCAATTACGAGTACTACATGCAACTCCAGTCAGGCCTAGCTTCCAATTGAACTAGACATTGGGCTATACCTATCCTGGGAAAGTGTGTCACAGTTAATTTTGAGCTCCGCCGAAACGTTGCAGTGACATTAACCTGAGGTATTTGCTATCATGGGCAATATTCCAAGGTGGTGTCACGATTGCATCGCTAAACACGCTTAACCGTATTATTGTTTTTAATTAAACTTTTGTATGTGAATACGCAGTTGACAATGGAATAGAACGAAGGTCCATAATTTATCTCAATAGAATCAGACAGAAGTGATATAAAGTACAGACGAAAAGCGCCCATCTATAAGGTATTGTTAACAGTAGATCTGGTTTGCTGAGTGCTTTAGCTATATGTCTATATTCACCTTATATACCGTGTAATGTACACTTAATCAGTTTTCGTTGTGTAACGTCTTCCTTTTCTCAGTAAATAGTAGGTAGACACCTACACAGCTATTGTGTGATCTCAATCGCACAATGGTCGCGATACTCTACCGTGTTCCTGGCATGTATCCAGCTGATTTTTACTTTTCTCGTTTTATTTTGTCAACTTCCTCACCAAGGTTGATCTCAATGACCGTCGTCGTCTCCATGCGTCATTTCCAATGTCATTCCCCTTTTCTCTAAGTTGGAATTTCCGATTCAACTATTTTTACTCGACTGCCGAAGGAGGGTAATGTGTTTATCAGTCTTTGTATGTATGTATGTTTGTTCCTATGTGGCGTTCTAGAGACCAAACGCGTTGGCCGATATTGATGATTCTTACGTCAATCGATTCGTTTTAACCCTGCGTGTGTCATTGGCTGCATTAAAATTGGATAGTAGAAAAATGGTGGATTTTGGCCGCCATATTGTGGAGAACCAATTTTTTTTTCATCCAAGTCTATCGTGTGGGGTATCAAAATAAAGGGTTTTGAGAGGTGATTTCAAAATATATAACACTTATATGTTTAAATGAACCTAATTCTAAAAAAATCACTAAAAAGTTGTAAATAAAAAAAGTTAATTCAAACATATACGGATATACGGATACATCTGGTTTTGGTCAGCCAGATCGCGAATATGTATCCTCCGACTGCAGAGCATGATTTTCTTCTTGTTTACGTCTTTTAGTTCGCTTTTCAAGCAGTCGGGTTTTATTCCGTGTGTGGCTCGCCGGGATCGCCTAATAGGCGCTGAATTTGGTAATATCTGCAGATTTTATTGAATGATCACACCTAAATTTATCTGAGAAGAGAAGTTTAGAATCGTGGGTAATCGTGGATGCGTAGTACAGGGGTCCCTAATTCACAACATCCGCTCCTCTATCGAAAGTATCTATATATAGCTAAAATACACAAGTGAATATGAGGAGTTGTTAATCTCTAACCAAATAAGATCAGCTTCAAAGCTTCTTATTATTAGTACATTCTCTCTCTACGCCCAAAGTGCTTTTGTTTCGCATCATCTAGATTTAGACAGTTATACGCTTGATGTATTGCCTGGATATTCTCAAGATGCATTAACGTAATCTCGTAGCTGGGGTTGTAGTATCAGCAAACTGTAGGATAAAGTTACAGGGAGGCTCAGAAATACAAATCATCAATATGTTTCAAAATAGAACAAGTTTTAATCCTGATGTAGATGGCTGATTAGATATGAACCTAACAACTTTATTATCTTTTGCAAAGAGCACTTGAAGTCCTAAAATGACTGAGATTTTACGTTCTTATTATCTATCAAATACTGTAAATATCTATACAGTTGACTTTTCGCTGACAAGCTCAAGATAGCTAAATTGTAAAGGTACTGTGCTTTAATAGCCGTCCATCGGTCCCAATTTCTGATTGATCTTGTTGAAAAAAGCAAATGACGGAATTGTCAATAGTTCTAATTAAATTAATTACGGAAATACTAGACTTGCGAGGCCCTGCTCGCCTCGGTTCGATATCGTAAGAGATTCAAGCTTCAAAGTATATATTTAGCTAAAGCAGCACGTCTTAAATTCTAATCTTGTTGAGAATACACTAAAACAGTTACGTATTAGCCTCTACTGAAGTTCAGTTATGTAAATAAATTCGCAATAATGTAAGAGAGTAGTTTCCGTTCCCGGCGAGCCCAACCGCACGCGGTTAATAAAATAAATAAATCGTTCAGCACGCGCGCCTGTTGCCCTGCAAACTGGGAACCTTGGCTTCTGATTGTGTGCTGAACACTACTTACATGTATTGTAAACATTGCTAAGAAGTTTTGGGAAGCTTTGTTTTAAAACTTCTTTACCTAACCTAGTCTTGTCGACGTCGAGGTATATTACGACTGTATGACTGGTTTCCCCAGACTCGCCCGACAGACTGATTTTGGTTTTTTTATTTCCGTTGGAGCGACTCAGTATTCCAGTCTTCATCAAGGCTGGTTTCCACAGACTCGCCCGACAGACCGATTCGGGGATTTTTATTTCCGTTGGAGCGATTCAGTATTCCAGTCTTCATCAAGTCTGGTTTCCCCAGACTCGCCCGAAAGTCTGATTTGGGGATTTTTATTTCGGTTGGAGCGCCTCAGTATTCCAGTCTTTATCAAAAGTCAACAGAGATCACACTGTGTAGGAAATAACAATAGTATTTTTTAAAGCAGTTTTTGAAGATTTTTTATTTTCTTGCGAGGGGTTTTAGACTCTTTTTAAGAGGTGAATGAGGTAGTCTTTGTAGAATGGCGAGATCCATCATAGGATACCACATCCATCAGGTAGGTGTGTTGGTATTTAAAGTTTTATATTGTAATAAAAATTAAATTTATTAAACGCCATAACGGCCTGCCTCACGATTTATAGTTTTGGTTCAAGTGTTATGTATTTTTCGTAAGTAAAACTACATTAAGAATTCCATTAAACTTATGAGAATGTTCTGTTGTATAATGTTCTACCTCGCTGTGAAGAGGATCATACTCGTATATTACACCTTCTACATTAGTAGACGGATGTGTAGGTATGAGCGCTATAGAGTTTGAGCTAGTTCAGACTATTGCGTCAATGGATTGAATAATAAAGGTCAAAAGTAACTTTCTACTATATGCAATTCAGAAAAGCTATGTAGCTATATGAAATCAAGAAAAAAAAAGTAAATTAAAATCAATTTTATGGGTATACGCTGTTTGAATACCTTGGTGGGGTTTAAGTTGAACTTTTAACAGGCAATTTTGCCATTCCAACAAAGATGTCGGTCGAGTGAGACATCACACCAGTGGTGTCTTTAAATATTTTGGAGATTTTTTTATTATTTAGGTGTGCTCTCGTATTCGTCTTCGTTGGCGGCGCTTTGCAAAAATAGAATTTGGCGGCAGTGCGGGTTCAATCCCGAGTCCCAGTCGGCCGCAGCCAGTGCACCGGCAGCTCCCACCACTCTCATTTCTCTCCACTTTCCTAGTGTTTTTCTTCCCGAGTATCGACGTATCGATAACCTCAAGTGAACCGTTTAAATCATCAATGAAAAGATGACGGGTTACCTCATTTTTTTCGTTTTATGACCGTGTGCTTACAAGTTGTGTTATAATAGTGAATTTTGTGAATATGTGACAGTCAACATTGACTGAATCTTTAGTAAAAATGAATGGCATGGGGACACTTCGGACTAAGTTCAGAGGTGTGAAGAAGGAACTGTTAGAGAGACAGACCAGCATGCTGATCCAGTCTATGACAGTATGTACATCCTACACATTTTTCTTTAGCCACGCAAATTATTTTCGTTGTTTCAAATGATTGAGTATTCAAAAATATACCTGCTAGTCTAACTTTAGACATCTTTCGGTTTTGTAGCAAGAGAAATAAGCTTTACTTCTGTAATAAATCTAACTTTTATCGCGTTCGTTACGTGCAATTGCCACTATATAAACTTGCATTCGTCACTGCGTTAGTTTACCGCTACAATTGGTTCGAATAAGGTATAATTTAATCCAAGTCTTCGTAGGTGCCTATCAATGCTACGATTCAATTCAGATTCACTTAATGTCAATGTCAGAATGGCCTGTGGATTATTTATGAGAAGTCCTGTCAGTTTAATCGATGGGTTTTTTTTTGGGCATCAAACTCGTCAGCTAATACCTACTGGTCTACTATTGTCCTCGTACCTAAATAGCTCTTTATAAGATATTTTAAAAGTCGTTTCGTGACTCATGAGTTCATAGAATAGCGACCTTCTTACAAAATTCACTAGGCAATTAGTCTTCTGCTCTGTAGGACAAATACAGACCCAGTTATTTCGTAACCAGCCGGCTTGCTGTTGTAAATACCATTTTCTATCAGATCGATAGGCTTCCCTCTACGGCGCAGTAACCCAACTGGTTTGAGAGGGTCACTACAAACTCGGTGAGAACTGTTTCGGTAGCGACATTCGTGTTCGGTCGCGCAGGCGGGTCGTTCCGGTGGTGGTGTCGTTACCAGGACACCCTATCATTGCAAACTGTTGATGATTCATTCGGTTGTGGTTTTACCAGCAGTGCGGAGGATATTTTTGTGCAGCTTTTTACTCGTCGCTTCCCGATTCCTAAGACTGGTTTATGAAATTGCGATACTATTATGATTCGTCGGTAAGTGTAACCTCGGACTGTACCGATCTGCCTAGACTTGAAGCTTCGGATGAGTACACAGTGAGCCAACCATTCAAAATATCTCTGAGCTTCATTATTGTCACGTTTCGAAGTGGCTTCTTATGCAGATTCTAGTCAAGCAATTGATAAATAATAATGAGTGGATACTTATGGGTTCCTATCTTAAGTGGGTTGTGATATATCTACCTATACCGTAGAATGGAATTGTTCAAATTAAGTAGGATATTATCGGGAGCTTTATCTCTGGATACTCAATATCAAATTAATTCACATGCATTCTGCGCAAATCGACTAGTTTTCTTGACTAAAAGCGGAGTGTTACAAATAAATAAAATTAATCAGTGCAAAGTTTTCAGTGTTTTGTGATAACTAAGTTACTTAAAAGAAATCGTGATGGTGATGTTTGTGCAGTTCGAAACTATTCTTGCAAAAGCGGCTGTTTTTGAGTTCACAAAGGTCTCTGAGTTATTTTTTTAAACTAGAAAAGTTAGCTAGCTTTAATATTTGCTGTATTTTTTAATATTTCACTCCATATTAATATAATGTGGTATGATATAAACAAAAAGGTATAAGCACCTACTATTCCGGTGATAATTTTACTGACCAATATTTAACACCACTTTTAAAACAAGCTTTCATATAAAAAAGATTTTTTAAACATGCTTTTATATTTAAAAATTGCATTGTCACGAGAAAAAAATATGTTCAAATGTGTGTGTGCAAAATTTCAGCTCAACTGGACACCGAGAAGTGACTCAAATTTAACTTGCAAGATTTGTTTACAGATACCTAAAAAAGATAATTATTCACAAAGACATCTTTTTTAAAACAAGCTTTTTTCGTATTCCTTGCATCAAACCCTTTCATTTGATACCCATATCATGGCAGTGCACAAAAAATAACTAATCCGCCATCTTGGGCCGCCCGCCATATTTGGTTTAGAATGAGGTCAATTAGCTAACCATGCGTTGTCATCCAAACAAAACGTGTATGTAAAATTGCATCTCAATCGGTTGAGGATCACTGCATTAAAATTTAGATGCAAGATTTGACCCGAACACTCTTACATACATACATACATTGCAAGTTAAATAAAAGCTTGTAACTAGCTATACCAATGTTTCAGTTATACTGTTAGATCAATATGCCTATGCGATATGACTTTTATCATAAAATCATTGTTGTGTGTGAGTAGGTAGTAGTTATTAAGATATTCATTAAAATGTATAAATAAACATAACAGAATATCAAAAGATTTTTTTAGTTAACTTTTTTATTTATAACTTTTTAGTTGAATTTTTTTTAGTTCAATAAAAATGTGTTATATTTTTGAAATGTAAATTATACTTAAAACCCTTTATTTTGATACCCCACACAAGGGGTGTGGAAGAAAAAAATATCGAGCCCCCTCAAACTGGCGCCCAAAATCCGTCATTTTTCTATTTTCCAATTTTAATGTAATCAGTGACACTCTCAAGGTTAAGACGAATCGATTGACGTAATAACCATCAAAATCGGCCAACGCGTTTGGTCTCTTGAACGCCACATATGAACAAAAATACATAATTATAAACATAGACTGATAAACACATTACCCTCTAACATCTATTTTTGATCTTGCATAGACATTAATTTTGGAAACCTTAGGATTATATAACACCTGAGAAATTGATGTTGACAAATGAGTGGCTTACAATGAAATGGTTAAAAGCATATTTTTTTCATAATAATTGCAATAATTTGTAATACAGCTATTATAGTGTTTTTTTTTTAATGTAAATTGCTCTACTTATCTTCTACTTAAATAGCTATTATTAACGTTTAATTATAGTGTAGGTCAGGACTGCAATTAACATCATTTTCTAAACGAAAGTAAATTTTCAGGTCGATGAACTTTATCTGGAAGTACTTTACGAGATATTACACAATGTCGGGGGATGTGACGTAGGGTGCGAGGTGGGACAGCTCGCGATGTTGTCCTACATACAAGAAGCTTTCAAAATAGCCAATGACAAGCACACACAACTGCTTACACAGGCTGAAGCGAAGGAACCACCGGAACTGATGTTGAATGTAGAAGTGGTTGAAGCCAAAGACTTGGTTCCTAAAGACCCGAATGGTCTGAGTGATCCCTTCGTTACGATATACTTGATGTCCAACCCGACACATAGGTACAACACTTCAGTCAAGTCGGGGACTCTCAATCCCTCGTGGGAGGAACATTTTTCTTTGTAAGTATATTATTGTCTCATTATATTTAAGACTTAAGTAATCGAGGTCGTCATATAGATAAGTAGATTAAATCGTCAAATGTACAAAACAACATTCAGAAGATGAGGCATCTTACCGGTATCTCTTGCAAACAGTGGATTCAGTGTTTTCCGAGAAATGTAAATAATTAAAGTACACAGACAAAAGTTGGGAGAAACATAGCAAACGTCAATGAAGTCATGTGGGATACAAATATGCAGATTAATGGCGTATAAAATGCATTTTTAGATGACTTAGTGCAAAAAGACGCTATAAAATTTGATATGAGGATTAGAATCCTCATATCAAATTTTATAGCGTCTTCCAATAGATTAGATTAAAGTATTAGAGCAGGGGTCACCAATTACCCTCATTCGGGATCCGTTTAAAAAAATAATATGACCGTCGCGGTTCGTAAGGTTTAAAGCGACCACCCCTTCCCTCGGATTTACATCGTCATATGTATTTACTTTGTTAAAATTGCAATAAAAACCCTAAATATGTAAATATAATAAGTACATATAATATCAATGAAGATTATGATGAGATGATTGCTCCGTTGTTGAATCGACGGCAGTAAAGATAAAGCGCGGGATAAATTATTAAATTACGTACTCAAGTTACTCAAGAAAATTATATTGTACTGTTTACTTAATGTCTATACAAAATAGGTTGGCGGTCCGCCATTTAGTGACCCCTGTATTAGAGTATTCTGATTGTTACTCAAATTCACCGATGCATATGACCTTGTAACTGATTTACATAAACCTGATTACGTAGACAAAGAAATGCTCCAGATATCATAGTAAAATGTAATAGAGGAGAATGTTATCATAAAATTTTACGACTCCGTTAGTGCAACTACAAATATATACGTGGGGCCTTGTTCCTTGGCATACATTACACAAGATATAAACGGAACTTATTTATTATTGCTTGTAAATAAACGAGTAATTAAATAAATTTTAATGTTTTCAGACCTATGCCAGGAAGCGTTCAAGAAGACTCTCTAGTACTAGAAGTATGGTAAGTTATAAGACCACTTATTATTTAATCCTTTGCCTGTTGAATGTAATATATTTAAACAGCGTGACCAAAACAATCGAGTCACTAGAAAGAAAAAACCGAAACTAAACCGAGGGTTGTTCACCTCCGACTCCGTTTACAGCTGTGATTAGCGATTTCACTGAACCGCGTTACCTGTGTTTTAATTGTATTTTTATTAAGCGGTGTTACTTAGCACGCAACTATGTGTATGAAACATGTTCATATTCTTGATTTTAATTACCCAGGTGACATAAATCAAAAGTGATTAAATGTTTATGGCCTAGTAACAAATGCCATTGACTTTGTTTATGTAGTAAGAATTCCTGAAGTGAATGAAAACATGTTTTACCTTTTAGGGACTTCGATCCTGCGGAGACGGTAAAGGAGAAAATGACGAAGATATTTGAAGTAAAAGGAGTGAAAGGACTCCGGAAACTTATGAAGGAGATAGCTATCACTGCTTCTACGGGGAAGCATGATAATGAACTAATTGGAACCTCTAATATACCATTGAAAGTAAGTATCTACCTAAAAGCAACAGCTTTGTTCGTCATTTAATTTAGTACAGATTTCTTCAAAAACGTTGCATTGACAATATCTTAGCAGACTTACTCAAGAATTATGATTTTTTATCTGATAACTTCGTAACATAGCATATACAGAGACCGTTGGACAATAGTTTTCACAAAATGGGTGCCTGAAGGAGGATGGGGTCGCAGAGGCCGGCTCGGATAGAGGTGACGAGATGACCTAGACGCCCACTGCAGGGCCAGACCCTGCAGTGGGCGTCTAGGTCATCTCGTCACGTCCGAGGTCCGAGGTGGCTCAGAAAATTAACTTGGAATGATTTTGGGGAGGCCTGGGACAGTATGAAAAAATCGTAAAACAAAAATGTTTGTTTATTTGATAAGATCGATTTTATCCCTTGAGATGTTTAACTATGTTCTCTTATTACAGTCAATTCCTGCGGGTGGGATGATAATGTGGTTCAGTCTCAGCAAGAAAAGCAAACTAAGGCGTCAAGGCGTGGTAAAAGTGCGACTCAATTTCTCTTCGGAGAAGAACTCGCAAGTCGCTGCTCAGGAGCACCGACATCTCCTCAGAATCATTCTTCTACATGAGCTTGAAAACTCTAAGGTTAGTTTACCTACCTATTATATCTCCACTACTGGAATTCCACCTTTCTGTGGAAGTGTGCCGAAATCAACGATCCTGCGGCAGTATTGCTTAACTGAATACGGCAACGCAAAGAGTTTGACCGCTATCCAATCGACCAATCACCTGCGAGATGAATGACGCGATGTGGATTTCCGTCTTTGTGATTGGTCGATTGGATACCAGTCAAACTCTTTGCGTTGCCGTATTCACTTACGCGATACGGCTGCTGATCATGTGCTGGTTGGTGCCACAAGTCTTTAAAGTTATCGCATCAGGTTTTCCCGCTTTTTACCACGATGTTTTCCTTGTTCCTTTTGGAGTATGAGAATGCTGAAAAAAATTTCCCACTAGCAGTTCGTAAGATCGGTCAATTATCCTTTTGTCTGATCAGTTTACTGCGTAATTTATGTAGCCAGTATTATATAATAGTCGTAGTAGTTTAGTATTAGTCATTCATACAGTCGTTTGCGAGGCATGCATACTAAACGTTGACTTCCTATAGGCATTGACCTGCGTACCATGTGTTAGCTACTATGAGGTAACTCCATAAACAACATTAAGTTATTCACACTATTTTTGTAATGACAAGAGTTACATCGATGTCTCATAAAAATGACCTCATTATGCACACTGCATAATTCTCAGACCAAGTGTTTCAAATTCACGGCAATATGCCTTGCTATCTATACCTGGGTATTATTCCAATCAGATGATGCAGGTAAACGCGTTATTAAATAAACAATTGATAGTCTCATAGCTATTTTTGCGTTTGCATCATTTTATTGACTGACAGTGATACGAAAAACAATCGTAAAATTGCAGCTTTCGTGATTTTACGATATCTGAACGAAGTTTTGAATTCGATTGAACTAGATCTTACGTCAACTGTTTCGAGTTGGAATGTTTCGTTTTATGTTCGTATAGCTCTATCTGTTAGAAGTTTAACAGATAAACCACATACTAACCTTAACTTCTGAGTGTACCAGTTATATTTTCCGATCGTAAAAATGTCCCGGTTTTTGCTTCGGGATAAACAAACTAAGATCATGGTCGTGTTAAGACTAACGCAGACGTCTTAAGTATTAGATAATAGATACAACCTTCAATTAAACATGCAAATAAATGTTCAACTATTGATCAGAAACGCTGATTAATTCGTTTAAAATAAACTTTTCCTCTTAAAATGCGATAGTGTGATAAATAATTGTTTTTTGTAGGTCTGACGTCAGACATGGTTTTTCTGTGTGTAAATGCTTATCGAACATACCACTTTTTGTCAATTGACGTGTATGTTGAAATTAGGCCTTGAATCTCAAAATGGTGAATGCCAATTTTATTATGAAACTATCATAGTTCGAATTTGCAATTTATTAAGTCGGACTAATCTCGGCATAATTATTGAATGGGTGGGATGTGTTGAACCATTAACGTTTCGTCAATGTTGTCCTTTCGGTCACCAAACCGGTACTGCTGGTCTACTTTTGATTTTGAACGACTAGACAAGGATTTCCCCTTACGTGATAGCTTATTACTATTAGCGGAACAAACTTACTCAAGTAACAATGAATTTTGTCGTTCGTGTGCAACCGTTTCGAATAAGTAATTAGTACCGTCCATCGTATCTGTCCTGCCGTGAACCATGTCGCCTGTCCTCATACCGTCGTTGCCGTTGTCCTTTGTAGTTTCGAAGACTTACAATAAAATAGCGTGTTTATCAATATTCGAGATAAATTCTCGCTGTTACTGAGGGATATCGTGATAACTCCACCATACAGGTTATGAAGATAACCCCCTTAGACTATAGAATATATAGATAACCCATATGTGTTTAATTTTAGATAAATAGTTTATATTTGCCGGCAAATTTAATGGTGCGACCAATTTTAGCGTTCGAAATAATTCGAATACATGTGACATCCACCAACCCGTATTGGGCCCGCGTGGTGGATTACGGCCCAATCCCTCTCACAGAGAGAGGCCTGAGTCCCAGCAGAGGGAACTTTAAAAAGGCTGATGATGACGATGAATTTTAGCGCAGATGACCTCTACATCATGTTATTCGTCTTCTTAATTGCTGAACATCGTTCCCGTTCTGGTGATCTTTGACGGAATCATTGTAAAGCTGCTTCCTGGCTCTGTCTTTGGCTTTTCTCAGGGCAGTGGTCGCATTGAGTCCCATTATCACCTTAATCTGATCTGATTAGAAAGAAGATCTTTTTCCGTCTACTTTACCCTTTGCAACCAGTTTGCATCATCATCATCCTTTTAATGTTCCCACTGCTGGGACACCGGCCTCTTCACTGTGAGGGAGGGAATGGGCTTTAATCCACCACGCGGGCCCAGTGCGGCTTGGTGGATTTCGACGTTGTTAGAGCAGTGATGATAAAATAATTTAAACAAAGTAAAGCGCCTGACTAGGTTTCGAACCCACGACTTGCGACACGATAAGTCTGGGCCATCACTGCTCTAAACCAGTTTTAATATCCGATAAATAACTAACTAATGTTCCATGTTTGTTCTGTAGGTGGCACCATACTGGTGGTGTGGCAACTTCAGTGCCGCAGCCGAGGCGATCCTTACGCAGCACGTAGCTCAGTCAGGGCTCTCCGTCAACGATAACACGCTGGCGCAGTGGGCCGTGTACTGCGCCGTCACCACCGACCACCCACTCAGCTTCGCACTCTTCAACACCTTGCTGGATAAGATCACCAAGCCGTTGCAGTCGGGTGAGTAGGCCACGTCATCACCATCAAGCCGGAAGACGTATCCTCCTGGACACAATTATCACCTCAAGCATCGCCACAATGACCTTTTCTGTGTTTCTCAGATCTACCGGGTCATGAGTAAGAGTATATAATTTGGTAGGCTTATCTTACAATAATTTTATCGTTGATAAGTCTGTAGTTCTGTACTTGTGCTTTATTACAGGTATTTATATGTTCTGGATTCAATCCCAAAACGTCTTGAGTATTGGTGCCTCCAGTACTACAAAACAAAGTATAGTTGTTCTATCTCACGAAGGCGGGTTACGTGACTTTTATGACGTCGAAATAAGAGTCATTTTGTTACGATTCATCCGCCTTCGTTAATCTACGCGTCTCTTCGATTGTACTTCAACATTTTTCCCTTTTCCATTCCAGGTCTAGTAAATGAAGAGGACGTCAAGCTGTTCTGGGATGGCGCGAGGAAACTACTCCCAACTTGCTACAGTCACATTAGGAAACTAAGGAAGAAGACTGCTGGCGACAAGGCTGTCATGAAGACACTCCGGGAAGTCCTCAAAGTCCTTTACAAGCTGTCCGTTTTGGATGCTCCGGAGACTTTAGACTTATTCCCAGTTAATTTATATGGATGGCTGAGGGAAGATATGGGGAAGTTGACCATTCAGGTCGTGCTAGAACAAGCAATCATTCAAGGAGCTTCGGATTGGTTCGTCCATATTCTGGATAACAATGAATGTAAGGATGATACGGAGGATAATAGACTGCAGCATTTGATCAGAGCCATACAGCTGGTCCGTTCTGATCTGCAGCGCGCAGTCGAGTATTACGACAGAGTTTTCGTTGAGTAAGTATATTCATCATACAATTTTTAATAATAGCGTTTACTCATACTGCAGTCATACCTATTTTTAGCTCAATTTTCTTTGTTACTATGGTTATTATGCAAATGATATTTATTGGTTCGCTAATTCCTTGTAGTAATGGGTCTGCCACGTTAGTTGCAAGCGCGACTGATTTTAAGATACCTGGGGTCTTCCCATGCTAGGCAAAGAGTTAATTGATTTTATTGCCAGATTTTCTTTAACAGAGTTGAGTTAGGAATTTTGCCTTAATTTAATGGGGCACATCCAGGGCCGACCAATAAAATGTGACTTAGACATAACTAGAGAGAGTACCAACAAGTTTGGCTAACTTGGTGGCACTCTCTCTGCCAACTCTTTCGGGAATAATGACGTCAAGTTATGTGCATGCGTGACAACTGTATTTATTGGAACGTTCATTATTTTCAGGGTCATGAGCTTCCCCTATTCAAAGACACTGTACGGGTTGTACGAAAGCAAGTTAGCCTCACTAGTCGAGTCGGAGATAGTGGACGTATGTAAGAGTCTGAAGAGGTTGCGGTACAGTGAGGGGTCTACAACCACATTGGCTGGAGGCATCAATGGAGATACGGGACTTGGGACTTCGTCCGTGGGTTCAGAACCCCTGACTATGGGGACCACGCTGTTTGAACTGTACCTAACGCTACAGAGGTTTTTGACGTGAGTATCATTATAAAACTACTTTATTTCTTACTAATATTGTAATTTATCTGAAATAAAAATGAATTGGATTGAACATTTATACATGTGAAAGCTGGGATGTTTTTTTAATAAATCACACTTCAACGGCTATATAGATTTGGATGATTTTGGTACACAGATATACATAGCCTGGATTAGGGGATAGGTAGTTGGTTCCTGTGGGATAATTTTCGACATACACGCAGGCATAGTCGCTGGCAAAAGTTAGCATCTACTTAAACACACAGCGTATAGTGCGCGGCACGTAGGTAAGTTTAACAAAAATGTACTAACGTTTTATTGAAATTAAACGATTTAATTTTAAAATTGACACTTACGTGCCGCGCACTGTAGCTCGCTGCGTTCCTTTATTTCCGGTAACCCTTGTGTGACAGCTTAAGTTTACGCGTAAAGTCATCAACATGTATCTACGTATCAATAAAATATCTTTGTCTTTTAAGCCGTCCTTTATCTGTGATGAATGATTCACCTAAAAACGATCCTTTATACTCTTTGTTAAATGAGACTGAGTATTCTTAAGATAATTTTAACACAGTTCTTGTATTATTTAGGTCTCCATATCTTATATATTACGCGATAGCATTTCACGTCATTTAACATGAACTCATATTTTATTAAGATGACTGTCCTACATTGAAATAAGCATTACATTTATTGTCTTTGATACTAAAAATACCTTATGGGAAATACTAGTGCTTGCCCGCGGCTTCGCTTCAGTGGTCTATGTAACATTAACCTTGCATATAACCGAGATTAAAAGTACTTAGAGATCTTGTAACTTTTTATCAGTGAAAGAATTCCTAAATCGGTTTAGCACTGCCGGAGATTATCTCATACAAACAACAAACGTTGTATTTACTAGCTTCTGCCCTCGGGTGCGTCCACGTTAAAAGTGTTTTATCATATCAAAGAAACACACTACCGGGATAAAAACTAACCTATGTCATTCCCAGGGTCTTTAAACTTCTGTCTGGGTTGCGAATAATTTGAAAGAGTGTTACCGCGGCCCTGGCACAAGCAACTGAAGGAACACGGGTGGGTTTTATTCAGTAAAAGTCTGACACACCCTCCCGCTTCACCCAGAGCGGGAGAAGTCATAGGATTCTTCTTAGATTATTCTTCATAGGATTATTCATTGGGTCTAAAAAAAAAGTGTCTTTAAACTATCTCCATACCTTTCATCCAAATCGGTTCAGCCGTTTAGTCGTGAAAAGGTAACAAACAAACAGATTTTTTTCGCATTTATAACAATAGTATGGATAATATCAGTTGATGTTTTGATTACAAATAACACACAATGTTATCGATTCCCTCAATAAACACAGTAGGTAAATATTGGTTTTTCAAGGCGTGTTTAAAACGTACAATAACATAAAAGTAAACGAGTCATACAATGGACTAAATAGCCGTGTAATCTGGTTAAATATTTAAATGAACAGACCGTCGCGTCTACCTTTTTTCTTTGTTTTTAATAGCGTGAACAATTACTGACGGTTATAATTGTGTTTTAAAGCCATGTGAACCCACATAGGTATAATACTCGTATATTTGCGAAAACAACATGTATTCATTTTGAAATATTTGCGAAACTCTTAAATCTAAAGTGTTTACCAGATTATTATCTCTATTTACATACCTCCGTTGTCTCCATTACCTACTTGTATGAATGTTACGACTTACGAATGTCTGTGTGTATGTATTTGTTTTTAAATATTTACCTGATTCCTTAATCAAACCCCCTCATTTATAAGCTTGGCTAAAATTTAAATCTTGAAACAATGAATGGTTAAACTGAACTAAATTAACTTACCCCCAGTTTCCCAGCTCAAAATTATCGCAGAATTAATGTGACAAATTGTCAAGCACGCTTCATCTGCTGTGATTGGTTGAGCGAATTTTCAACAGCCAATCACAGCAGATAACGCGTGCTTGACAATTTGTCATATTAATTCTGCGATAATTTGAGCTGGGAAACTGAGGGTTAGGCCCAGTTTTTTGAGCCGTTGTTAACTCAACCAATGGTTTCGAATTTTGTTTAAACGCGTTTATTTATCAATTGTTGGTCTAACAAATGATCAAATAATTCATTCTCCAACTTATTTGACCATTTATGAGGCTAAAGATTGATGCATAAACGTGTTTTATCGAAATTTAAAACCATTGGATTAGCATATTTAATCATTGATTGATTTAACTACGGATAAAAAAAAACTAAAAAAAAACATTGTCTCCTTATATGTTAAAGAGAACTTTGTTTACTTTATTCCGCCGTCTTCTTACTCTTAATTCCTCCCCCTATTAATGTTATTAGTATTGTCTTCATACGCAATCTAATTGTACTAATTCTCCTTACAGTTTAGGTCAAGGCCTCAACGAGACGGACTGGCAATCATACGCCATATCTAAATTCCACGGATGGTTCTTTGGAGGCGTGGCCCAATGGCTTGACATCGCCGCATACAAAGCACTCACGCGCATTGAGAAGGCCGTAGACCTTGACAACTTGGTCCCAGTGGATACCAATGTGAAGTATAGTAGTTCAGGAGTTGATACTCTGGCGATATTCTACCAGATCAAGATCTTCTGGCAGCAGCTAGCATGGCCAGATGTTGAGGGCTGTTATACTTTTGTGGCTAAGATTATTGATGTGAGTATACTATATTATAACTTATCACAATTTCTGATAAAGAATTGTCTTTCGTGTAATTAAATGTGCATGCGCACGCGTTGATTACATTGTGATATTATAGAAAATGTCTCAAAAATACTCTATAATTATCATCTACTAAGATGAAAAGATTTCCACAGTGTGATATTGAATGAATGCATTGGAGCTTCGCTATCCGCGAAGCAGATGAATACGAATAAAACATTATCTTGACCCATGTGTGGACTCTGAATTTATCAAGACCTACTTCATGAACCCATGGCACACGAATATTACAGTACAATTGAATCATACCCCATCTAATTTCCAGGACATCTGTCGCTGCTGCGTCTTCTACTCAGACAAGATGGCGGGTCGCGTAGACAATGTAGGCCACGTGTCCAACGTGTTTGAAGAGCGCTTCGAAGTGACCACAGAGTGGTGCGTGGCCATCAACAACATCGACTATGTGCGCCAGAGCCTCACGCCCTTCGTCACCGAGCTCGGCATGGACGACATCATACAGAAGATGTGCGAGGCCAGGTCGCCCATGGAGGCGCAGAGGTCAGTCACTACGAGTATTAGTGTGTGTGTTACATTATCATCAACAACATCAACTGGGCAACAAAAGGGCGCACGGTTGCCGCAGTGGTTGAGCGATTGACTGCTGTGCTGCGTGTCGCGGGTTCGATTCCCGCACAGAACAAATATTTGTATGACCTACAGATAGTTGTTCCGGCTCTAGGTGTTTGTGTATGTGAGTTTATATGTTTTTAAACGCACCCACGATACAGGAAGAAATTCCTAGTGGGGGTAACGATTTAAAAAAAAAAAAAAAAACTGTGTTCAACTATATGTGCAACTTGGATGCGTATGTGAGACAGGGTATAAAGCACCGCAACATCTATTGAAAAGGGAGTATCCTCCGACCAGACGGGTTTTGTGTTTGGTGGGCAACTGCGGGCCGTTGTATATGTTCAAATCGCGCGGAAAACTTTGCTTGCGCGATGTATAATTTTTGTGACGTGAGGTCTTTTTTGGTTCGTATGTGGGCGACATACGAGTAGATGCCGCTGAAAACTCAACAAATCGCAGATAATTGCAGAATGACCTGGAGTGGCCTTTTTTGTGGTGGGAAATCATCCAATTACTTCTCCGGGTTAAGCGGGAGGGCGTGTCAGACTTTTACTGACTAAAACCCACCCGTGTTCCTTCAGTTGCTTGAGCCGGGGCCGCGGTAACTCTCTTTCAAAGCCGCAAGCCCGTGCCTGCATTGGCCGGGAATTGGCTTGCGAACCCCGACGCCCAGGGTGTCTCCTGCGGTGACTAGGGGCGCGTCTCCATTGCGACTCTCTCACGCGTTCCACCTTCTCCTTCGCGAGCATTACTGCTTCGCAGAAGGAGGTGACAACTTCCCATGCCCTCTCGCCTCGTACCATGACCTGAACCAGGGCCAGACGCGAGAGATCGCCACCGCCGATCGCCTCCACGATTACACAGCGGTATTCCGCCCAAGCGGGCAGATCTCCACCGTATGCTCCACCGTGTCCTCCGGGCGATCCACACAATGGTGACACCCGGGCTTTTCAACCCGCCTTATCCTGAACAGGAACCTCACGAAACAGTCGTGTCCGGTAAGAACCTGCGTCAGGCGGAATGTGAAGAGAACTGAGCTCTTATTATTACTCTACAATACCCGTTTTCTTCTGTCCGGCTATCCAGTCTAATAGGGATGTTGCCTGTGTAGAAAAATGATAATTCTATTCCGTCAGTGAGATTATCAAATAATATCGCTTTACGAAATCAAAAATAATAACAAAGTTAAAGCGCATCATAGTTCAGGAGTGGGGATTGTGACGTCACTAAGGCAGTATAAAGTGTACTAGCGGCGTGACGTCACACGATATTTCAACGCTTTATATCGTCGTCACTTTATGTTTACGTGTCAAAAGAAAAAATACATGGCCAATATTATTATTAATCTACCTGACGGACAATAAACTTATTTTCAGTAAACAACCCTATTCCGAAAAGGTCAGATTCTGAAAACCAGATCTTTTGGTTCTTTCCCGGAAAATCAAGTGTGAAATCTTGTAACTTAATGAATGCCTTATATCTAGCTGTTACGCAATTATTTGAAATTTACGTTTTTCACATCCAGTTTTATTCTTAATTTTCAGATGTAAGGAAACACTACAGAACGTCATAGCCAATGCAATAGACACCGTAAGAAATAAAATTGTGGATCTCTTAGAAGTTATGGTGAAAAAGGTGAGTTTCATTGATCCAAACTTTAATTCGATTTTTTGTCTGTATGTACGTCTTCATTAAGTAGATATTTCCTTTTTAATGCTTATATGAAGTTGGTCCATTCATACTATGCATCTGAATAGCAAAAGCGTCCCTTATTTGGTGAAGAGGACCATCCACCGGCCGACTTCGCCCACTTTTGAGTATGCTCAACAGAACAGTGGGCGAAGTCGGCCTCTCTTTTCTTACGCCAATCCCCACATTACTTGAATGTGAATCCCTTCGTTAGATGAAGGGAAACTTATGTACTACTGTCTCTGTTCCAGATGATGCCTTCCATCACTCGTTTTTTGATCGAAGGAGCGGAACTGCTCCATCAAGACTGTTCAAGCATGGACCGCGTTATGCGCTACCTAGAAGCCAACTTAGACACTTTATACCAACACTTGAACAACGAAAACTTCTCTAGAACACTTGAAATTGTTTGGGAACAACTTGGCGAAGTTTTATATGAACTTATACAGGCGAATTTAGAGGTCAGTACATTATCTTTTTATATTTGTTGTTAGCTGCTAACAGCTGTATAATAGCATTGTTTTAATACTCTGTAACTTTCTAATCAGCTGTAGTTTTATGCAACCTTTGTAACTAGACATGAGTTGTTTATTTGTGTGTTCACGATCGTCATACAAAAACAGTCTGGCACGATTTCAATCGAGCGGATTGCGTTGCGTCTGCGCAGGTTGTACTACTTTCAGTTCAACGACTACGTACTATCGGTGTACCAAGATAAATATTCATTCAACTAAGTTGACTGTTAGGTTAGCGTGGATACGTTTTTTCGCTAACCGATCGTACGCATACACAAAGCTCATATCTAGTTTTCAGAACTGAATTCAATACTTATTTATTTAATCTACTAATTTTAGTTAACAGTGTCAATTAATACCTAACGTTTTGTAATAATTTCCTTACATACACAAAAACACATTCATTTCTCATACATACCGTTTTTTTCACAGGATTCATAAAAATACACTTGAAACAAACTATCTTACAATACTAACCCATTATTAATTTTCGTTTGTAGAAAGAGAAAATCTCGACCCGTATTCGCTTGTTTAGGCGTAGATATTTTGGAAAAAACAAAGTATCCCCCAACTATATTATGTTCAGGGTAAATAATATTGCATTTGTATCGCACGCTATTTGTTGCAATCATTTTGTTTGTTTCAGTATACTTTAGAACTCACTGAAATATTTAGAAATAAAAAAAAATGGTCCAAGATCCCAGAAGCCCCAGATGTTCAGTTTAAATATATTTATTCTCATTCAAACAATAGTCACTTAGGTCAGACACATGAGAGCAATAAAAAATAAATTAGAAATATTATCCCAATGAGGGTAACAGAAAAACAAAATATGGTTAATTGTCGACTAGTTAGGATGCGAATTCACCACAATCCTTTGAAAAGGCGGTGGCCCAAGTTAATCATTTCAAAAATTAAATTTTAAATTAATTTTAAAAATTAATGTGACAAATTGTCAAGCACGCGTTATCTGCTGTAATTGGCTGTTGAAAATTCATTCAACCAATCACAGCAGATAACCCGTGCTTGACAATTTGTCACATTAATTCTGCGGTAATTTAGAGCTGAGAAACTCGGGTAAAATTAAACAATGAAATTCAATGCAGTGTCTCGACATTGTGTATATGTGTTACTGAGTTCTTTCTACACAAAAAGTGTGGAGATTGAGATAATCTCACACATTTTGCAGTAACGTCTGAGACGTCTGGGATCTTGCTCTATTACAAAGCAGTATACAAAATGTGGTTCTCAAGAAGCCACATCATGCTTGATTTTATTTTTAAACTACTTAGTTACTTTATTTAGAATTTAATCAGTAACAAATGAATATTAATCGTCAATTGTTCCTGGTTAATTAGTTTTATTTGCAGTGATGTTTGAAGGCCAAACGTCACAATAAATTACCTCGAAGCCAGTATAGAGTAGTAGAACACTAATTATAAGTATGAAAAAAAAACATTACTTCATAAGTTTTGTTGTTTAGAATTGTTTACGTTTTACTCAGGTGGTTGTTTCTTTATATCCTGATTAGTTTTTGAACCGGACGACATTCGGTCGGTTTTCGCCTCGGATCGGTTTGCGTCCGAACTATATTTGAATTCAGAATTCGAAATCCTTGTCTAATTTTGGAACACCTAACTCTATGTCATACGAGACAAAGTTCGAATTGCTTTGCAACTAATACTCTTCTTAAGACCTCTTTATTACAAATTTTCAATTAAGAATCGGTTTAGAATAGGTACAAAACGCTTAAGTCGATAGATGGATTGAAATGAGGGTTTTTAAGAAAATTCACGCCACTAGTTGGCGCCACATTGGTGAGAGGTCTTTTGCTTGGAAAATTTAACTTATGACATCAACTTGCTTGACGTCAATTTGACTAATGTCAAAAAACATAAGCATTTGACAGCAGCTTGGACCTCACGTCTCAGTGATGCCACCTACAGTCCGTCAAATCTAAGAAGTACCGTTTGACAGCTATAAAAATACGTTGTATAAACTTAAGTTGATGCTTACGAATGATACTCGTTGTTATAGTGTATAGGCAGCATAGTAATTAATTAGGATTATGAATTTGATTATTCGTAAACTTTCATACAAAGTTATCACGGCAAGTTAAATGAGAAA
Organism: Orthosia gracilis; assembly: GCA_947562075.1. Lineage (NCBI taxonomy): Eukaryota > Metazoa > Arthropoda > Insecta > Lepidoptera > Noctuidae > Orthosia > Orthosia gracilis. Next base: position 11,490,222 of record OX387270.1, read on the forward strand.
CGTCATCGGACTTCTTAGATTTGACGGACTGTAGTGTACATGATTTCAGAATACCCTCATTATCTCGAATTGTAAATTCAACTATAGTGGCAAAATCCAGAAACATACGCTTGTTTAAGATCGTAAACAATTATTTACATAAATGTGTCAAAAGTTAAAAAGAGTTTTGTTGTTGTTTTTAATAGCACCGAAGGGCAAAGATAACACGCTATATCGACCCGCGCCGCTTGAGTAAATCGGCCGCCGCCAGCCTCGACGCGGTAAACCATAGACCTAGCTAGCACCTTGTTTATGTTACTGTCTTATGTTATATTATGTTGCTGCTGCCCTGCCAACTTTACACGTTATTTTATATACATTGCGGAACCGTTAACTATAAACAAAAAAAAGGCACGTGCAAGTGCGTAATCAAAGAGCACAGAAACGCCTCGGCGGGCACTGCTTGAGTCAGCATTGTCAAAACTTTGCTTTTTTCCTGCCGCAGTCTATGTTGCCCGATATTTTTTTTCTTTTCTTATTTACTATAGGCTCGCGTTTGCGATGGTGTGGTCAACGGTGAAGGACGCTTGCCCAGAGGTAACCATTACTATTCACTCTTGACTTAAAGACCCCAAGGTTGTAACTATCAGGGAACAATGACTCCGGCAGGGAATTCCACTCCTTAGCTGTGCGCACAATGAAAGTATTCGCAAAACGCTTTGTACGTATGGGTGGGATGTCCACCATGTTCCGGTGGCTCATTGCCGTACGTCTTGTTGTCCGATGATGGAAAGGGCTAGGCAGAATCAAATTGTGCAGTTCCATCGCACACTCACCGAAATGTAACCGATATAAAACCGACAGACTGGCCACACGGCGTCGATGTTCAAGGCAAGCTTACCAATAAGGCTCTCATGCCAGACCGAGATGTCAAGGGAGACAGCAAGCGTTTCCCCGTTCCTCTCGATGGCCTCACTCCAGATGTGAATGGCATACGCTAGAAGATCCCCAGTTGAACGATTTCGCCGAAAGCCGTTGGCGGTCACTGAGGATGTCATTGTCTTCTAGGTAAAAAAAAAAAAAAAAAATTTACAATCTAGGGGTCTCTAAGTCAAGATAAAATAGTAAAGTCAAGTTTTCTTCTAGGCAAGCGTGCCTTGCCATCGACCACATCATCGCTTACCATCAGGTGAGATAGTGGAGTGGCCAAGCGCGAGCCTAAAGAAAAAAATACCAAGCGTGTCACTCAGTAGCGTATTTACCCTTAGGCCAAGAGGCCCATGACCCGGCTACTTGGCCAAGGGCGTTAAATTTTAAATACGCCACTAGTGTCACCTTGAACTTGTAGAAATTAACGACCCGTGATAATTTATGTTCAGTGCACGCATTTTTAAAAGTGGTGTTACTATTTGATGCCGACGCGGTGGTTCTGTGCTCTCTGTGAACGCAATGTATATAAAATGTGAATCGACTGTTGGACTTGGCTTCAACGTTCCTTGTATGGTGACTAGAATATTACACTAGTCGATGATTGACTATCTATGTTAGAATCCTAATCTGTCTTCGTATATAAAAATGTTTGTTCGCTTCAAATATTTAGCTTATTTTCCGAAGAATGTGAAATGTTATTCGACAGCATTGTTATCCTTCGTCCTGTGTCTTCCAAATTGTAGCATGTGAGATATAGTCGAGTTGCATTCTTCGTTCGTATATTCGTAAACTTTGAATAAGGATTATTTCTGGTTTATATTAAGAAGATGTTATCAACTATGCCAGCTTTGAAATACAACCTAAATATCTTTGATAATTTATTTTATACTTATGGTTGTATTCGTAGGTATTATTATTGCATGACCAGCATGTCTTACCTATCATGCGAACATTTCTAAAGCCCCATATTCGACATATGCATGAATGGTGATGGTTTGAATATTATGAACGCTTTGTATCGTTTAATACCTACTAGCATCTTGGTGATGGGACATGTGTTTAATTTAAAGTGTATTTTTTCATTACGTGTTTTTATTTGGTAAACAAAGAAGGCAGGATTTTTATAAAATGATTTTGGTTTAGTGGTTAATTGCAGTTTTTGATGTTATTTAGAAGATAAACACGTTCATAGCGTGTAATTGATTCGAAAACTTATAACTGTCCGTAATTGTTTATCAAATAAAGAAAATAATACACTTTTCAATTATTATCTCACACTGAAATAAAGGCTAATAATAAACAAAAAAACATTACAGAAACGCCGACCACCCTCATTCTTCTCGAACCTCCACGAATGTGTCAAAATTATGATCCGTTCGTTCCGACAAGACAACAAGGACACCTACTCATCTGACACCTTGAAACGTGTGGAGTACTTACTGAAGCTCCATGGTATGGAGACCAGGGAACTGATACACCAGTTCCATCTGGAAAGGTGGCAGGAACAGCAGACGATACAGGAACCTAAGATGGGGATGTTGACTGTGAGAGCCCAGTTCATTGATGATAACTTGAAGATTGAGGTTATGAATGCAAGGAATTTGACGCCTGCGGATTCTAATGGTAAGCGATACTTGTTTTGATGCCACGGTTTCTGCTCTTCACATTTGCGCGTCATGACTTAATACTCCTAAATGGGTCGCCAACTGACAGCACCGTAAAACTTATGTATAGATTCTTTTTGTTGTGCTTGTTAAAATATGCTTCGTTTCATAGAGAAAAAAATCAAGTACCAGCAATCGAAATATCGATCCCTCCCTCGAATGATAAAATGCGCAAAAAGAAAAAGAATTCGTTCTGCCATTTGTCGCACAACTCTGAACATTTTATTTATTTATGTACACACAAAACACTTAAAAGAGAAAATACATATAAAGATAGAAGAGCACAAAGGTGCTACTTATTTGAGTACGAGTATTTGTAGAATTTTGTTTAACGGCACTCGTTTATGATTTCCAGGTCTATGTGATTCGTACGTCCGAGTGGGCTTACTACCAGAGGATTCCTTCGTGAACGTGCAGAAGCCAAAGACGCAGACACATAATAAGAATCTGTTCCCGCTGTATGATGAAATGTTCCTAATGTAAGTATAAAACTAAGCTTTATCCTCATTCAGTAAGAAGTAACATTCATAAAATGTCATATTAACTTCAACCTCAGTCCTGAAACAGATAATCTTTGCTGTAGGTAGGTAATAGTCTCTTTTACCACTCTTCTTTTAAAAGTCAACTAAAAATAGATTATTTAAAAAGAGAATTTTCTGACTCAAAACCAGAGCTCTGCCATCCTGACACTAATTTAGATAGTTATATAACTGTACTGCAAGGTATATTTACTCTTAGATTATAAATATCGGCCCTAAGTGCTGATCTCGTGTGAGTTTTTTGCTGATATTCATAACAAATTTCTCAGCGGATTTGATCCTGCTAACCGACCAAGACTTTTCGTGTGGATGTGGCCTCTTCTGGTGTCAGAGTTAATAAAGCCGCCTCTGGGAACCCCACAGGCCTCTAACTTGGCTATTTCAGACTTACATTAACTATGTAAGTCCAGCGGCTTTATTGCGTAATGAATTCGGCAAGGCAAAGGTCAAAGAGTATGAAAAATCGATCTATTACATGCGAGATGAAAGACACGATGTGGATTTTTCGTAATAATACACAATAAAAGAAAGAAAATTAAACAGTAACAAACTAAACAGAGCAGCTATACATATAAAACTTTTCCTCTTGATTGTAGCAGTGACATTGACTTAAAAAACACCGATACAGATAACATTGGATAAAGTTCATGAATCGAAATAGACTAAAGATGCCGTAGGCCAAATAATGCACATTATTTGGCAGCGTGCCGCGTTGTTTATTTTCACAGAACTGTTTTTCTTAAAATAAGTTTTCAAATATTTTGTTATTTCTGTCAAGGCTATTTCTTACAGTGTCAGGGTAATGTCCTCTAAATTAAAATAGTAAACTTTAATAAATTCAAAATTATTTTATATTTTTCGTTATATCGCACATAAAAGTGTAAATTTACATATAAATAAATAAAAAAACACTCGGGTCACTGACGAAAACTTAAAACCGGTACGAAACCAAAATTTCACATAGAGATAGGGCCCGGAAAAGCTATCTATAAGCTACACAAATAAATATTACGTGCGGATATCGTGTCAAACACATTGCCAACCGATTCATCAACGTATCTCTCCTATTCAAACATCCAAAGGTACATAAATATTTACCTCCCGGTTACAGATTTAAGAATTTCAATTTAAGTATTTGTAAAACTCTATTTTAGCCTGAAAACCTGGCAAACGTTAGCATTAAAGTACGGACATGTTCTTTACTACGGATTCTCAGTTCAGAATACCGTCCATATATCGTACCGTCCCTTTATCCTTCAATAAACTAACCATCCGCCATCTTTCATCTCATAGGACAAGACACTGAATTTTGTAACACAGGTTTTATTTAGATCAAAAGTCAGGACTTCAATTTTTTATGTTGGTATAAACATATTTATTTGTCAATAAAAATATATTTGATTTGATCTTTATCTTCCAGTCCCCTAACGTCAGAACAGCGGCGCATCACCGACGGACTGATCCACCTCGTGATAAAAGACAAGGACATGTTCAGCGTCAGCAACACGTTCGTGGGCGAGGCGTACCTACACTTCAGCGAGGTGCCCGACACGCCGGCACCCATCTCCAGCCTCCCGCAACAGTTGCTACCGCTCTCCAGGCCCACTAGTATAGGTCAGTAGCACTTTTAAAGTACCATAATTTTATTACAAAATACCCATATTCTAAGTCCTTTCCGAGGCAAATTCCACCACTTCATTCGCCTGAGTCGCCATGACAACGGAAAAGCTCTAGTCGAACGCGATAATGATAATAAATAACAAGCTAAATTATTCTGTGAGGAAAGCTGAGTCGAGATTGAGTAGAGTGGAGGAAATGATTAAGAATAATGGTGTCAACCTTGGCCCAGCTGGGCGATAATATGGGCTACAGCAAAAGTCGACCCTTCCCCTTTATCTCAATTGATTTGGGATCGACGCATCATGACTTTCAATTTTCTCTTTAGCCGTCATCTCAGTGGTTTAGCTATATTATATGTCTAACAGTTCTGACTTTCCGAGTTTTCACTTTTCATTGGTTCTTTCGTCTACTACTGTTATCAACATACTTAAAAAAATCTGGCCTGTGTCATCAATACACCCGAAACACCTATTTTTCCACATCCTTGCCAATGAGAGTTTCTGCTTTTTACCAGATGGCGCCACTGACGAGTTAGGTCCTTAATCATAGCTGTTAAAAGTTGTTAATACGCGCACGGAAGCAAATTTTGAATGAAAATCATTTCTTATGCCGTAGAAGTGCGATTAAATATACTTTCGAGTATATTTTTAGTATAAAATCGGGTATAGTATAATTTTGTGCAGCCCCTTTTTTGTAAAAGAAGGAGGATTCAATTTTCTCAAACATAAAGCTCTATATCAATATGCAATTTGGCATTTTGAAGACGTCACTCTACACCAGCACTCCTAGCGGCAAATTCAAACGCGGTACCATTCTGCGTGTGCGTTGTGTGATTGTATCACTTCAATCTAATAGTGGCGACATCTATGATTATTCGTTCACAGACCGATTACGTAGTTCTTATGTGGCCGTACAGGTGTCGCTCCAAGTTATTCGTTATCGATGGCGGTAAGATTTAAAATTAGTTCACGATCGACTTTTTTATTATTTCGTTTGTGTAGCTAAAAGAAATTGTTTCGAATTTTGTCGCCATGCGATGTGCATGGCGACAAAATTCGAAACAAATTCTTTAATTAAAAATTAATATCTTTGTTACAGACGGCGAGGCGATCAAAGCGCTAGAAACCCGGCAAGGGGACAGACAAGCCAGAGACTTCATCAAGAAACAGAGAGCTAAGTTCCCCAGCACAAAGCAGTTCTTCTCACTCGGCTGAAAGTAATACTTCCTAATACTTAAGATTAAATAAACGGTTACAAATATTCTGAGTTGAAAATAGCACGAGAATCGAGGTTATGTTCAACTGACTGATGCAATTTGTAATTATGTACTGAGAATATGATTTGTAGATAAGGTTTGAATTAATTATCAAGAAACAGGCCGGTTTTGTTTATTGCCATTTATCTCATTTACTTCATTACCTACTTAGTTTATTTAGATCATGATCCAACACACAGCTGACGGCATAATTCTGCATATTATTTGCACATCGCAAAACATATGCAATCATCGATATTTATGCATAATCTGGTAGTCTTGATATGTCAGTAGCTGAGTTTCCAACATTATAATGTGAATGACGCTTGTTATGTACAACTCAGGTATATTCCGAGACTATATATATTGCTTGCTTTTGTAACACACAATACATGGCATGAAGCTCTTATACTAAAATCCGGGTTCTGAAAGACTGATCAACTCAAAAAAATTACGTATTCACTGTCTCACGTTAAGTGCTGTGATTGGCTGGACAAAATAACAACAGCCAATCAAATTATTTGATCTAATTTTTGAAAAGAGATTCAGTTTGACGTGATTTCAAAGACGGGGTTAACAGAGCTTAAAGTTAAGTAATGTTTAAAATCTAAATTAGTCTGAAAATATTTCTGGTTTTATTCCTAAATGTATGTAAAGAATTGTAATGTGTGGTTCCACAGATTGTTTATTTCGATTTCTCTTATTATTGTGAGAAATCTTTAACAATATGGTACGAGTGTGTATAGTTAAACCTGCCATTATACATTATTTTAGTACGTATGTGTATATCTACGTATGTATGGTTAATGTAGTATTATACCTTTTATGTGCATTAAAAAAATATCTGTTTTATTAAGAGAGCTTAAACGTTGGTCGCGCCATCTGATAGCCGTAGAAATATGATTTCGTGTATGGAAGCTATTAAAGATTGTCCAATATGAATTGACCTACTTATTTTTTTTATTTCCAAAGGTGAACGTTTTATAAGCTTTTACGTCAATTTGTAGTAGTCAAGCTTATAAGTATATAGGAATATTTTTATACATATAGGTGTATGAATTTACATTATGTTGTAAAAAGAAAATGTGCTGTAATTTTAAGCAATAAAAACGCATTGCAGTTAAAACCACGTTGGAGTATTAAGATTTTTAATTGATTTCACGTGTGTTTACTGCTAAAATTTATAAGAGCAATACATTGAATTAATTGTGTATATCGGGTGCTAGGTATTACAACGATATAAAAATTAAAATTGAGAGCCTAGTCTATAAAATATCAAAATTAAATATCTTGCTATGAAATTGTTCTACACAGAATCGTGACACTTAAATAGCGCGTGTGTGTAGCCCTTAATGTTCGTGAGTCACGGAATTTGAATCTCGAGGGTCTATGGCTCCACGTAGGGACAATAAATTATCATTATCATACATTTTCATTAGTGGTAGACATTCTTCTATCATTATTTAGATCTCATCTCATCCACATCAAAATTATGTTTTAGTTTTTATACGCCAACAGGAGGGGTAGGGGTGAGGGGGGGCTGGCACCATGAGCTCTTAGAGCAAGGTTATATCCAGTATGAGCAACAAATGGAAATAACCTTGCTTCTTAGCAGCTCATGGTACGGCTCCAGTAATATATTGTCTCCACAGATTATGTAATTATTTCGAATGCATAATTTAATTATAACCTAGCCATATGTATGAATAATGATAAAGTTTGGCACTTAATTACGTAAGATTCTAATTAGTTTTCCATATAACTATTCAGAATCTCTAATTAATTCGTTCTACTTAGTGCACAATGACCGGAGTTTGCGAACGTTTGAAAATTATTATTTTATAGATAAACAGTGTTACATAAATAGGATATTGGTTATTGTGCATTAAGTACATACGAGTGATTTTCCTTTGTTTATAAAGTAGTGAATCAAGAACACCTGAAGTGTGTATAGGTACTTTTTATACTGTTGAATAATATTGTATACAAGTATGTAATGTAGGTGTGTAGAAATTTTGTAGACGTTGTATTCTGTGATAAAGAGACGTGCCTTATTTTTTAATTGAGTCTTTAACTATTCATCTTAAATCGTATCTATATTTGAACAGGGGCATGTGATGCTGGCAACCCATTTTTTAACTGAAAGTCTGTAGAGGTTTGTTTAATTTTATAATTGCTGAGGTATATTTGAGGCATTACATAAATAACTATTTCTGTATGTTTGTTTATATATTTATTTGCAAATAAAATTATTGTTTAAAAATTAATAACATTTTTATTTAAACCCGTCCAACGCCAATACAAAATTATAATTATAATAATATAATGTATATTAATTATAATTTATAATAATTATTGTTTATAATAATGATTATAATATATTGTAATTAAAATGTACTAGTCTTAAAGATTTTCAAATTCAATTTTGTAAAATTTTCCTTGCGTCCAAAGAAGATAGGACGCAGGCCCGTAATTGCTACAACATCTACTAAAAAGTGTTGTGTAAACGTGTGCGAGGCACTAAACCAGTAAGTATGATAAAACAAAGTAGGAATGTATGGCTAATGCGAGTTGTTTATGGCAAATTAATTACACCAGACGTCAGTACACGCTCCTCTCAAAGGTACGGTGTTATTGCTTCATGCATATAAAGTAATAACAGTTACAATCTCTGTGTACTATTTCACTGGACTCCAAGGGAACGTACGTCACGGGAATTAAAGGCCACTTAAAAATGCTATACGGATAGAGGAAGACCTGAGAAGGATGTAAAGTGTGCAAGATTATAGGATTAAAAAGTAGGTGACTTTGCAGATGATGTTGAATAGTATTGACGAAGATGCTGCGCTGACCTTGGGTTAAATATGGATAACGGCATGATTATGATAATTTTTATAGTTCAGTAATAACTCGTCTAGTCGGCTTTTGGCCTCTTAATCTTGTTAACCCCCGACGTAAAAATAGGGTTGTTATACGTTTGACGTGTGCACCTGTGTGTTTGTGTATCTGTCTGTGGGATCATAGATCTTAAACGGAAGAACTGATTTCGATTTAGTTTTTTTTGGCTTGAGTGCTTTACCGAGAGTGTTATTAGCAATGTTTGATGAAAATTGGTTCAGCCGTTCAAAGGTTATGGACGTTTTTACTGTTCAATAACATGTTCAATAGATTGTTGATCGAAGCGTGTCTATCTAGATAAATTATGTAGCATGAAATAAAAATGTGTCCGGGGTATTTTAAATTTTGCTTGTGGTTATAGAGTTAAACCAGGACATTGGTGTAAATAACCTGCCTTGAACGTACGGACACGGATAACTTCAAAATGATTTAGTAGCAATTTTATGCTTGTCAATCTGCCAGACACCAGATAATGCTTTACACATTAGTACATACTATCTAAATGACACACCAGTCCATTACCACAAGCCCATCAGAATACTTTACCTTCGTCATTTAAATCTGTAAACGTGTCATTCAAAATTAAAACCAAATTAATTAAAATGTCACATAACAAAGGGTCAATCGGTCGTGACGGGCGGAGGTGGAAACGCGGCCTCAAATGAACCATCTCGGCGGACGGCGGCGGCGCCTTTCATGTTCCTCCCCTCGCTTTGATCGCGCCGCGCCGACAATCCGCTCGACTACTTATCGGTTCAGATTTATTGTGATTCGGAGGCTGTGGGCCGCGGGGAGTCGCGCGCGGCTACCGACTACTCGCCCATTCGTACTTCGCTTACAATGCTTATTCATGTGGGTAATATCATAAACAAAAGTGTTGCTATTGTTTATATTCGGCTCGTAACATACCATAAATCCGCAGATGTCGATAACTTTCAATTACTTCCGTGTTTATAAGTCTGCAATTTTAGTAGAGCTCATGAAAATAATTTCAATTAGGTACACCGTTTGGTGGTTTTGAAGCAATTCCTTCTAACACCTTGGATGGCCGTAGGTACATTGAAAAGCTGCTCCACAAAAGTTCGAAATAAAATCTGAAAAATGGTAGTTATTAAAATCTCAAATAGGAAGGTATAGGTATCTACTGAAATACTGAAGTGACCTATTTATAATCCATTTGTCAAGGTTCTACCCAGTACAAGATAATAGGTAAATACATAATTACAGCAACGAAGAGAATGATAACAATGTTATCAGTCGTCAGACCCAACATTGTGACGGTTTACGAGGGAGATACAGGTTCAATAATGACAAGGAACATGTAGGTAGGTAGGAGCGTATCTACCCCGTTTGAGTTGCGACTTCTTAGGTACCTACCCATTCCGCTATTATCAACATCCACAGCTTGACTTCGCCCAATGTTGGGCATAGGCCTCTATTTTTTCTTATGTCTCCCGTGCCACCCGCATCTAGATTCTACCCACAATAGCAACAATGTCATATGTAGGTTGTAGACAAGGTTGGGCAGTATTTGAATTACTTTTTATTAAAATATGTCATTCAAATACAAATAAGTAATTGGTATTTGTAATTCAATTACTTCTTAAAAATACAATTTGTAATTGGTATTTCAAATACCTGACGCTGAGGTATTTTGTAGTTAGTATTTCAAATACTTAAGGCTTCATAATACATTTGAACATAAACACATTTAGCGATCTTATGCGTACTACAGAAAATATCGCTCGAGAGCTTTTGTAAGCAAAATGGCGATCGCGTACGTCAAATTGTAGTATCTTGTCAATTGACATTTTCATTTCAAATGGTTTTTTTTACGAAACTTCTGTGTTAATTGTGTTTGTCGATGGATGATCGGCTGTATATTGCATTTTAAATAAAAATAGTTAAAATACTGTATTTTGTATTATATATTTCAAAAACACGACTTAGAAATATTTTGTATTTCGATTTTTAAAAACATGCGAGATAGCATTTTGTAATTTGTATTTTAATTAAAGCAAAACATATTTGTTTTTTGCCCAGTTCCGGTTGTAGATATTGGTTGTTAACCAATTTTTTACACTAACGCAGCTTTCAAAATCAATGTCTACTTATTCCCCAAGTACTAGAATAGGAGACCTTTTCTTGACGGGTAAGCATTCGCAACAAGTTGCCTACAATTTTTTAAGGTAGGTATTCCCCAGTCAGTTGACCGTCGAGTACCTACCGTTTGGTAAGATTAAGGATCCGTTTTTCATTATAGGAATTGGGCCATGTTTAGTTTTTTCTCAAACTCTGGTCGACCTGTAATTACATTTACAAGAAATTCAAAAAATAGCAACAGGTAATTGCATTTACTGTGGTGTTAAGGCGATGTTTTTCTAACATAAAACAAGGCTTGCTTCCATAACACGGTGTCGCATTAGGCGTTAATAGGATTAAATCCGGATCAGGACACCTCTTTCGGTTTGCCCTGTAGTGTCTACTGTAAATTATAAATATTATAGATGTACATAAATATTGTTTTCTAAAGTGGTTCTGTTAGAATCTGAAATGAGATGAAAATCATAAAACTGTCACGATCTTAAACAAAATATCGGTGATTTTGTAAAACAGGAAAAAACCTCTCACAAAAGCAGTTAAAACTATATTACAGCAATATGTCTGTTACGACTGTAATCCCGGAAAGAGATTCTCGGAGGCGTACTAAGATGTAAGCGTTGACCCTTGCCACAGTTCACCTACGATTATAGCTTCGTAATTTATTTTGTGGTCACTCGACGATTATCCTGACGTGATGGGCGGCAAGTCTTTTACTCACCATAGCCTCATTCCGACCCGGGGATCAAACTCAAGATTTCACAGCGATAAAAGAAACACACCGCAATATACTGCTCGATGTGATTCCGTCGGGAAGTGTACCAATCTTCGGCGTCACCGAGAATGAGCACCACATTTTTTTTGCCTTCATCAGTGCAAACCCCGGTAGCGATCGGAGCTACTGTAAAAAGTCCACCATTATTACTACATTCGCGAGGTGACTAGCGGTTTATTACTTTGTGATCCTTCTTGTTCCGATTGTACCTATAACAGGCAGCCAACCTACGGATAAATTACCAGTCTAATTCTTGTATTTATCTAAAGTCTGAGTTAGATGTACTAAACTTAGTTATTTATAACTTGGATCGGGAACTTCTAAGAGTTTATATCTGGAACATAAAACGAGTTAAATGTGACTGATGTTGTTGTATTATAAAATTAATGTGGCGCAATTTACCGCTTGCGAGAATCCCCGACATTTTGCCAAAACATACTTGAAATATGTTTTCACGATAGAGAAACAATAACAAATTACTTTAGGTTACCTAAAATACGGACAATATATTTAGCTAGTTTGTAAACACTCCTTTTGCTTAGAGAAATAACATGCTTAATATATTTGGCGATAAAACATGGAACAGAGTTGTTTTAATCTAGTAACAAGTTTTAGAACAAGAGTGTATTGGCTGTATCTGTACCTATACTATACGATTGTTACTTAGTTGCAAGACCTATTTGAGTTATCCTTAAAAGTACGTATTTTTATGGCAATCTAAGGTATTTACCAAAACTAAAAAGAGAAAAATAAAAAACTTTTTAACAAAAAAATCAAACCAACTTCCAAAACAAAACACTAAAAAGTGGCAAATTAATTTTATTTTTGGAAGTCGGTGTCAAAAACGAAAAACAATGGGTAAGTAGATACCAAAGACAGAAACTTCTTATAAGATAGTACCTAAATTTTTCGCTATGTAACTAGTGCTTTTTTTGTCGGTCGTCAAAAAAAACACTAGGTACATTCAAGTCGGTTACATTTTTTCCTCAGTTAACGATTTTCCCATTGGAAAACTTATTTTTTAATAGCACCGGCTATTGCTGCCACGTATGTATTAAAATTTAGAAAATAGCGATTTCTAAAAATGCAACTTTTTTGCCGATATAGTATCATCTTGCTATAATTCTGATTATTCTGTTTGATATTATCAGTAACCAATGTAAAATCTAGCTGAAACATTTAAGTTATTCTTCTTAGTTTTCAGTTCAGCGAGAAATGAACTCACTATCTACGTGTAGTTAGTGGAATACAAAGCAGTTAGCTCGTGTCCTCTCACGAAACAAAGTTTTATCATCATCCGCCACTTCGGTGCGCCGAGATTGAGTAGCAAAGTACACATCTTTGTGGTTAATATATTCTTTATCTTTGCTCTTGTTGAAGTTAGCCAAGTGATTGCTATTTAAGAGTGTCTTTCCCCCTACTTATACAGTGTTATAGCTGATAGTTAATTAAGTAGAATGTGGTTGTCAACAACTTATCCATTATTATATCTACTATCTTATTCATAATAATATAGTTTTAGTTTAGACTTAACCGATTTCTACCACGGAGCACATTGTTGCGTGCTCCGTGAGCTCTACCATTAAAATGTAGGTTATTATCTTTCCATGAAATGATCCGTTGATTTTCATGGAAACACCCTTAAATATCTACCTTTATTGAAAACTATACATTAGTTCTATAAGCTAAACGATTCGTTCTGAATATCTGGCTTCAACAAAAATAAACCGAGCAGTCACTTAACAAAGTATCTTCATTATCATGGATAGCTAGGCGTTGTTGCCTGACCAGCTGCAGTTAGTTTATTCAAAGTAGATTCAAACACTAGAATAATATTTTCATTTATCTTTGTGCTTTTCCTTGATGATGCAGCCATAATAGTTGTGACTTTGTGCTGGAGAGTTGTTGACCGGCGTTCAACAACTTCATATTATTGGCATCGTTAGCTGATTTGCTTTTTCCGTTCTTAAGATAAATTCTACCTACTATCCTACCTACTCGCGAAAGACTTGAAGCGTAATATTGCAAATTACAATCATAACAGGTCCAATAATAACTCGGAGGTCTTTTATTTTCCTTCCTTCAGTGTTAATTAATTGATTTAACCGGTTTCCTTTGTCTTCTGTATCTTTTAGTCTTCTTCGAGAAAATGTGTGGCTGGACACACAACTTTATCTACTGCGTTGCATCTAGGTGAGAACTCTTTTTAACCGTAGGAAAAAAAGGAGGAAGGTTCAAGTGGACTTGTGTATTTTTTTTTAGATCTGGTTTGACAAATTCTTTGTGGTTGTGCGACTAGGATGAATGGATGCTTTTTGAGTTTTATTTTTATACAATCTTTTCATACTAAGCCATATTGAAATGGTAGAGGATAGAGAGCCTGACGGGGTTCGTTAGGGCCGATGTCTTTATGGGTCGCAGATAAATTTGAAAGAGAGTTACCGCAGCTCTGGCACAAGCAACTGAAGGAACACTTGTGGGTTTTAGTCAGCGAAAGTCTGACACGCACTCCCGCTTCACACAGAGCAGGAGAAGTCATTGGATGTTTACCCCAAAAAAAATAAAGAGTGTAGAGCGAAGTAGCTGGTGACATATAATAAGTATCTGCACAAGGTAAAACCTATACAAAATCTTGGTGCATAATTATATACCTTGGAGACAAGAAAAGCTTTATGTTCTACATTTTAAATTTTTTTAAACATCTTTTATTGCTTAATGCTTATAATGATTAAATAATAAGCAATATAAAGGGAACGCGGAACGAAAAAATATTATGTTCATTGTTATGGATAATAGGCTTTTATATTAAAAGCTCTTTTAAAGAGGCCGTCCCACAAAGTCTTTAATGGGATTGAATAATAAGCTATAAAGATTCTGAATGGTCTAACTAAATGGTTTATTCTTTCCGCCCTGTTTCTGAGCGGTAGCGCGTAATTCTTTAGATGCCCGATCTACTATCCGGGATAGCTAGATTGTTGTATTGGGAGTCGATAAAATAAGCTTAAATGGGTTCGGCTCGTATATCAGAGTCGGCATCATAAAGGTGGGTACCAACTGTCAAATGGCTTATTGTGGCGGCTTGGCTTTATGATGGCATTTTTACAGGCAGGTACACGCTTTGAACGTCTGCCATGCCGCCCGCCAATTATATTCTACTTAACTCGGTGTCTACGTCCAGTTTTATACACTTCGGACAATTTGCTTTGAAATAACACCTGCGGCCCATACATATGTCAAATTATACGATAAAATCTTTATTGACTTGGAAACTTGGCTCTTAACGTTAAAAGAAATTATTTTACGACTCCTTGTTAAAAATGACCGTAAAATTTTAAGGGATTTCTAAATCATTGTCACTCTACAAAAACTCTTTAAGTTGCATTAAACGAAAGTTAGTTTGAAAATAATCGTTAATAAGGTGGTTGGAATATAATGTTAAATTACAATATTGGTAAAGATTCGAGAAGTTAACTCATAGATTTCATTTATGCTTGGTTATGGTTTTCATAAGCAATTAAATATTAGAAGTTTCACCCAGGTAGATAGTTCAGTTTTAATAATTGTCATAGACTGCGCTGGGGTGAACATCTTCTTAAGTGAGGACAGACCAAAAACCAAATTTTAGTTTAAATGTGAAATTCATTTCTGTCGGAATTTATTTCTTTCCGAAGATCTCAAAATAAAAGCTGTATCTGATACGAGTACTACCTAATCGAGTCAGCCGCTATTTTAGGGTCCCGTACTCAAAGGGTATAAACGGGACCCTATATCTAAGACTCCACGGTCTGTCTGTCTGTCTGTCACCAGGCTGTATCACATGAACCGTGATAGCTAGACAGTTGAAATTTTACAGATGTTGTATTTATGTTGCCGCTATAACAACACATACTAAAAACAGAATAAATATTTGAGCGGAGCTCCCATACAACAAACGTGATTTTTAACCGACTTCCCAAAAAGGAAGAGGTTCTCAGTTCGATTTGTTATTTTTTTTTAATGTATGAACACCGATTACTCAAAGACGCCTGGACCGATTTGGAAAATTCTTCTTTTGTTTGAAAGGGTATACTATTCATTTGGAAAGGAGGATCTGATGATGGGATCCTGGAGAAATCTAGGGTACTCCTCAAATATTATAGGCATACATATAGCGATTTTGGCATTTTCATCAACAATGCAATCATTTGCACTCAGAAAGTATCACTTGGTGAAATGGAACTGGTGAAGAAGACCACAGACGGCCAATGGAACTCTTTAATGCTAAGTATGTCACGGGTCTACGATATCTCGAATAGTTAAACGACTATGATGAAGCAAATACTTATAAATAAATAGTACTGATGAAAATTGTACCATCGAACTGATCTGATGATGAAGCGGGCAGGTAGGCACTGCAACTCCGAAATAATAAAAAATATCCTAGTCGTGTTTGGGCTTATTCAAAAGAGATAAATAAAGAAACTTTATGACAAAAAAAACAAATCGACTTCCAAAAAAAACACTACAAAGTGACAAATAACCATCTTGTCCGAAGTCGGTATCGGAACAAGAAAACAATAGGTACCAAAGACACCGACTTCGACATGTTTTGTTTGTTGGAAAGTTTCTTTTTTTGCGATAATGGTACGGAACCCTTCGTACGCGAATCCGGCTCGCACTTGGCTGATTTTTTAACTGACTTCGCAAAAAGGAGGAGGTTATCAATTCGACTGTATTTTTTTATGTTTGTTACCTTGGAACTTTTTATTGGGTGTACTGATTTTGATGATTCTTTTTTATTTGAAAATATGTCATGTGACATATTTTTCAAATAAAAAATGTGAGTCATGGGACCACCATTTAATTTTCATCAAGATCTGATGAAGAATTTCGGAGAAATACATCAGAACTCTTCAATAAATGATGGCAAGTAACTCGGGATAGATCCAATCGCATGTCTGTTTATTTTTTACACCATTTCATAACATAACATCAAACTGGTACACTCTAAAGGGGTACGCCTGTGTGAACAGTTCACCCTGGTATACTCTCATTGCACCGGTTTTGTTTAAGTTTCATGTTATTGGGTTAATCCATTCTAGCTTCACTTTGGGTACTATACGCGTAGGTACCTAGCCTATAGAACTGGTCCATTATGTACCACAACTAAAAAGTGAAAAATAAAAAACGTTTATACAAAAATTACAACTGATAAACCGACTACCGAACAAAAACACTACAAAGTGAAAAAATAACTTCAATTTCGGACGTCGGTGTCAAAAAACGAAGAAACGAAAACAGGAACACCGACTTCCGAAATTGAAGTTATTTTGCTCACTTGCTTGCTTTTTTTTGTCACTTGGCTGGCTTTTTTTTCTGCGTTCGCCAAATAGGCAATTCTTGGCAATAAAAATATTTGTCTGGAGGCAATGAAGCGTAGCTTTGGTATGGATATTTGTATAGTTTAATCACCAAACTATGGCCCCTGTTTTATTTTGTTTGTACTTAATCCGGAGTTTGCCGATGATGGTCGCTCTAATGAGGCGACTTTTCAGTTTCAGCGGTGCTTTGTTGGGTAACTTCGAGTTTTGCAAAGTTTCCACTGAAGTATTCTGCTTTGTTTGGTTATTTTTTCTTAATAACCGTCGTTTTATCAGCACTTTATTTACTTTTTTCGTAGTGCTGCATCATAGTACAGGCTACTAATGGATTCTATTATAGAATCGCCTGGTTCTGTTCTCTAAAAATATAGTTATCTCTCTATTTCAGGTAAAATACGATTAGTTAAAAGATGGAAGAAGAGATCCAAGGATCTACACCCTAGGGCTTCTTTATGCGATGATCTGACCAAGTGAAGCAACACCTGGGCATTAAGGTCTTAGACACACTACAAAGACCAACGATCGCTTAAAATGGAGGGAGATCCTCAGACATATCACGGCGCTCAACAGTGAGCGAACCACTGGAGATGGAGGACCATAAAAAAAAAAGTCATAGAATCCGTCCATCGTTTCATTGGGTCTTTATGGCCTCTAGCAATCCATCTTTAAAAAAAGAATATCTTATTCAACCTCGCAACATTTGCCCATGCCATAACAAACTATTCCCACACGTCTTCACGGGTTTTCTAACTGTCACAGGTGCCACTTCTTGCATGCTCATTATAAAACTTTCATTTCAGTTGTCATTTTTATTCATCCCTTTTGTGGCCCAACATTCTGATCTACACAAGACAGCACTTGCACTAGCAATGTTTTCTAGATCTATGGCTTAAAGATGATTTCTCCTAAACTCATTGTTCAGGAGTTTTCTACGGTTTCCGTGACCAGTGCACTGTCATGTCATTGCCCTGTGTTTTTCCCCGTTCTAGTCTTTTTCGCCATCCACTTGCAGGAGTGTATCCAGATACCATTTAGACTAGATCCTTAAAAGCTGCGATAGCTCCAAATCTTGGAAAGACTATCGAAATACCTGAATCAGTGCTCGGTTTTGATTCTGCTGTGTCAAATATACATTGTCTAGCATCAATTGACATATCTACAATCTACTTTGCATCTCAGAAAAAGTTAGCAAATAGCATGCTCTATGGCAACTCTTCCTGCCTATTAGATTTCAGAGAGCAACAGAAAGGAAGATATCTCTTTCTGTTGCTCTTTTTGTTCCTTCCTACGTAAGAGCACCGAGAAACGGTAATTTCCTGGTGCTCTCTAGGCTCTCACCTTTAGGATAGGACTAAGAGTTGATTTGAAATAGAGCCCATTCTTTTTCGTAATCTCCGTAAATAAATATTGTTCGGCAGTATCGGTTTAACTTACCTTGGAGCCTGTCTGTTTTGCAAAACTTTTACAATTTAATAAGGTGTAAAATTATGCCTAAAAGGAAGCATAATATAGATAATCTGTGAAGAAGGAGGCGGTGTGCGCGGCTCAGGCCGGAGGGCGGTCGTTTTGTTCGGAGTCGATGTCGTTGACAGGTGGAGGGTGCGCAGGGCTCGCGGGGCAGGCTGGGAGGGGGGAGGAGGCGCCCGCGCAGCTCGCGTGGCCCTCTCGCCTGAGTCACGCGCGCCTCGTAATGCTTGCATAATAATAATGACGGATGCCGATCGCGCGGCGGCTCCTTTGATCTGCGGCGCGTTTGATCTTGCCGCCGGAGCCGGTCCCGCGCCCCTGCCGCACAAACGAGCCGCCCGCTCGCCTACTCGGTCGGGCGGCGAGCGCTGGCCCTTCGCCCTCGCTCTAAATAGAGGCTTTATTTTGTAAACAGCGGGAGCGCTAGCGCTACCGTGCGCCGCCGGTGTGCCCAGTGGTGCGCCTGCGCCCGCCAGTATGGGGTGTGCAGCCCGCTGTCTCCTGTCCCGCGACTCCCGCGAGCGATGACGCGCCGCCGCGGCCCGCTCCGCCGCCACCACTGGATTGTTTGGTCACTCTGTGTACGCATTGCTTTATTATTTTGTGACATGTGCTTTTCACGCCGGTCTCAGATAACAGTGAGAGTAAACAGTGTACATCTCTAATGAAGCGGAAGTTTAAATGTTTGTGGTCATAGCCTATTGAGATTAATTTTTAGAGAACAATTAATGTTTAGGGTGATGTGTTTTTGTGAAATGTTGGTTATATTTTAACTACAAAATGTTGATAGAGTTTGCGATTACAGATGTAAAAGCAGCACAGATAAATTCTCATTTCTTAAATTTTCAGGGATATTTAAAAAAAAACTTATCGGCTACAATTAGTAGACAGTTCCAACTTTCAAGTTTTGGTTTTAGGCCACAGCAATTCACAGAATTTTAGAAACTATTGGACTATGTTAGTTCATAAATACTTCCAAGAAGACGTTATCTTGATTAACATCGGTGTATATTGACTCATTAGTTGTTTGGTTTATTAAATTGTCAGAGTGTTTATTAGATAAAATAATCTGTTTATAATTTTATTGCTACTGCTCTCAGTAGCTATCGATCTAAAATAGTGATTTTATAATGTCAAATATGGATTGGTTTTCTCTTGTTGGTTCATTGTTTTTATCTCGATACTTCTGGGAACCCACGATCGAAGTCTGCCTGCTATACTGATCTTACAACTGTTTCATTGTTGTTGCTATCCAAATCTATTCGACGTTATTTCTGCTTGTATCTATGATAGAAGCATTGATCTATAGTCTGGTATCGGTGCTAACTTTCGAACCTTTGTCAATTAATACTTCTTTGAATTAGCAGACAGGTTAACTTTGTGATATCAGTGATATGACCTAAGTAATAAGTCATTTTGAAAAAGGTAATTAGTTATTCAATAATTAATTTACACACAGTACACACGCGAAAAGGAAAAATTGAAAATAAATGTAGACAACAGTGTGTGAGCACACTAAGAGAAGAAAACTGAACGAATTAAACTAAGACTAAAAAACATAGGCATCTACACAAGTAGTGTAAAGGTGGATATATAAATATATACTTATATAAATACATAATTATAAAATATATAATTACTTAATATATCATATACATAAAAGTCATCTCTAAGAGGAGAGATAATGCTCTTTTAGTCGCTTTAAAAAAGCGAGATTGTTTTTAGATCTCGAATGCTAGGCGGAAGTGAGTTCCACTAGCTTACAGCATGGACGGAGAAGGAATGGGAATAATAGCTAGTTTTATGAGGATGGGATTTAAGGAGAGATCTAAGAGGCGATATACATGGTACGTCTCTAGGGCAAGCCTCATAAAATCGCACACGTGATGGAAGCTAGATAAGTTAGTAAAAACGGCAATTCGTTTCTATGAAAAATCCTATTCTTTGGGCAATATTCAATATAGCTGAGCCCCGCGGATTTGCTCCCGTCAACCTGCTATCTATCAACCACTACCTTTCTACCCTACAAACAAAAAATCTCTTCAGCTTTAAAATATTAGTATAGATTCCTGCTATTTGGCACAATATTAAACTAAGAAAATAATAGTTTTTCTAAAATATCTCCAATTGGGGAATGTTAAATTTTGTATCGAAGAATCTTATTCCTACCTGTCTTACGTTTAACTAAAACTTACATTACCTAGGTACTTACTTCACTTCTGCTAAAACACGGGTTTTGACATGAGAAATTGCTCTATTAAAGATACGGGATTTTATAAGCAGCTGCTATACATTTAAATAAGTAGAGTCTTGGCTAAAATCATATGCTACAGAAACTAGATCTACGAGAAATATGAATATTTTGTGTAAAATCCGGCCATTTGCACCATAACTTACCTATATACAAATCTGTATTGATATTGGCAACTGAACTCGTTTTAGAGGAAATTGAGCGAGTTAAGAATGATTAAAATAAAATGATCTAATGCACACAACTGCATCATTCATATTAGTTCGTTCATAATTTTTAAGACTTCTATACTCCATTTAAACTTAGTCTTTTATTTAAGTTTTAATTAACTTTTCGTGTCTACTCGGTAGAGGCTGCTTGGCACTTTTCTTGGTATAGGGTTGAGTTTCCCGGTATGATTCCACTTGAAAAATTCCTTCGTTACGTTTTGATAATTTCGTAATTCGTGAACTGGATGGCTCAAATGGAAATTCTTGTTTTGGGAAGTTTTGTTGTTTACCAACTTTCCCTAACTAAGGGAGAGTTGGTACGTTGGGATGGTTGATCTTCTTGAACTTTTTCTAAAGTTTTCTAAATTGCAAAACAAAAACAAAAAATATGCCTTTATTGATTGATTTTTGCCGACTTTAGAAAACTTTTTATCAGAAGGTATACATATGTAGGAGATATCTATTCATTATACGTATTGGTCGTGACTATACCTTGCCCTTTTTCCACTCGTAAAGGAAAGGATGTTGCAAAGTGAGCTCCGTGACTGGCTGAGTAACCCATTTTATAAATTATTTAGTACTTAATTCTATACGGACGTAATTTTATTAGATTGTTTCATGGTTTCGTGTAATTCTATTTGCAATTTTATTTATTTATTTATATATATACACTTTATTGTACACTAGAAAATACAGGAACCAAATGGGCCTTATCGCATTCGATCTCTTCCAGGCAACCTGAAATATATTATTATTTATTTTAGCTAAGTGGTTAGAACTTAAATGTTATGTGCATTTGTCTTTTAGTTCCTAACATGTGCAATGTCTTCGAAGTGGCTGTGCTTAATTTATATAAATAAATAAATCAAGTGTTACCATTGTTTTTCGAAACCAAGTTTTAGAAAACTTATATTTTATGAGAAAACTTATCACTCAGCACAGATTGTGCGAAGGTAGTAACCATAGAGATGTTAAATATTAGGACGGCAAGATATGTGGTTTTCGGAAGCATACGCCTCTTTGGTAGGCGAATTAACTTTATTCATTAACTTAATTAGAGTGCTACAGTAGTCTTGCTGTCATTAGAGAGCATTATGGGCTGGCTCAGTGAAAGGGTATCGGTAAGGGTCCTTCGTTTTGTGCTTGTTAAATCGCAATGGGATTATCGCCACCAGGGACCTTGCTCTGGTCGCAGCCGGTTTCTTTGTCCTTTTTTTCTTCAACTGGCATATTGAAGTATATTAATTAAATTTGTATTGTATGTGCTCTGCAGGTGATACTGTGTGGAGGGTGTGAGAGCTCGACCCCGCCTGACAGCTTGCGCCTCGTGTGGCTCTCCAACACTTCGCTCTCCTGCAACGATGGATCTCCTGCCGGGTACGATCCTCCATGTCAGTAATAACAAGTGGGAAGCTGATCGTGAAGCTAACAACCTAGCAAAGTGGGCTATCACTTCAACTTCAGATCTTATTTCATCGAAACTGGGCGGACTGAATTTAAGCATTTGTTATTTATTTAATACTCCATGCACACAACACAGAGGCGACTTAATACCTTAGGCATTTTCGACCAGTAAATTATTTGGTGAATTTTTGTTTTTGTATATAGTGGTAGGAGCAATATTGAAAGTTAAATGAATCAGGTACATTTCAATATAAATATAAACTATTGATACAATATGATTATACAATATATTAATAAACTCAATCAATGTATAAAAACATACTCATACATTAGTAGTAATAGATAAATAATTGAAAAACATTAGCACTGTGACGGTACTAGATAGGTACTGCAAACTTCTTACGAATGTGCTCACTAACTTTAACCTTGAAGGTTACCTAATCGGTTGGTCGCCATACTGATTTCCTGGGAGAGCATATTCCACAGAGAAATAGACTGGACTAGGAAATAACAGTGAATGAAGTCAGTGCGATGTGTGTACAGTGGACAATGAAGAAGGCGGTAATGTGATGACAGTACATTTTTATTGTAGTTGGCCCAAATGTATTTAAAGTGAGGGGCCATATAACTAGGGGAATTGGAAGAGTCGAGAAATGAGAACAAGTTAGGTAGTGCCCTTTGCTCTCTGTCTATGAGGTTCACGTGTGGCGGAACAAGATACTCGTATTGCACTTTTGCTACTTTGTTGGTTACCTTAATTTTGTCGTCTCCATAACTTTAACTGCTGAACGCAACTAAGATGTTTTAGCACAGTAATGTTTAAAATTGATTTCAGGTACTATTTCCGGCGCGGTACGAACAGTGACCACTGGGTGGTGTACCTGGAGGGCGGCGGCTACTGCTGGGACGGTGCCTCGTGCCGCGCGCGCTGGCGCCGCCGGCCCGCACTCATGTCGTCGGCGCGTTGGCCCCGCGCCCGCCGCGCGCCCGCTCTGCTATCCGCCGACCCCGCCGCCAACCCGCTGTGGCACGCCTCCAACCACGTGCTGCTGCCCTACTGCTCCAGCGACATGTGGGCCGGTACCAGGGACACGAGACATCCTGGCGCCGGGTTTGTGTTCGCCGGTCGCCTCATCGTCCGAGCTGTCCTCTCCGATCTGTTCCGCTTCGGACTCACTGGTCGGATGCTGCTCGTGGGCTCCAGTGCGGGTGGCGCCGGCGTTATGTTGCACGCTGACGCCGCCAGACGCGCGCTGCGCTCGAAAGGCGTTCGTGTGGCCGCTATCGCTGACTCCGGGTGGTTCCTGGACCGTCCCGCGCGCTCCCGCCGCGCCCCAGCCGCCACAGTGGCCCGACTCGGCCACACTTTGTGGCGCGGCAAACCTCCGACATCGTGTGTCCGCGAGCACAGCGCCGAGCCGTGGCTGTGCTACTTTGGCTACCGACTCTACCCACACATCCGCACGCCTCTCTTCATCTTCCAGTATTTATTCGATTCTGCACAGCTGGCTGCAGAGGGCGTGCGCGCTCCTCGCACCAGGTCGCAGTGGGACGCTGTCCACCAGACGGGAGCAGCGTTGTTGTCAAGTTTGGGTCCAGTACGCGCCGCCTTCGCTCCCGCATGTCTCGCGCACGGAGCGCTCGCGCGTCCTGAATGGCAAGCTATAAACGTTTCGGGCATAACATTGCCGCGCGCCATAGCGTGCTGGGAGCAGAGGCTGGGCGGAGGTCGAGCGCGAGCACGAGGTGGGTGCGCACCGCGGCGTCTGGTGGAGCGCTGCACGTGGCCGCAGTGCAACGGCTCGTGTCCGCGCCTGCGTGACCCGCGCACGGGCGAGGAGGTGGCGCTGGCGGCGCTGCTGCAGAGCTTCGGGCTGGACGTGCGCGGCGCAGCGGCCGCCATGGGGCTGGACGCGCGCGCGCTCTCCCGCATGAGTCGCGCTGAGCTGCTGCCACTCCTCGCACCACACATGTGACCAACTTTATTATGGACCACAGACATAAATCTAAATAGATAACGCAAGCACGGCACGTTTTGTTTTCATACAGATGGAGAGACCATCTGTATAAAAACCACGCGTGCCACTTTTCATACACAATTTAAAAACAAATTTACTTACCAATGATAGAGAACATCTCATTGGAAATGTTCTCTCTACATTCAACTTCAACTTTTTCTATACATTCTTTACATCTCAATATGGCATTGAAAGGCATTTTTCTAGATGTCGGTGGATTTCCGGTGCCGATAATTCTAATTGAAAATCTCAGATTACGATCATTTATCGTACCTTTAGTCCGTTTTATGGCACGCGAAGTACATACAATCGCGTCATCTCGTTAGATTTATGTCTGTGTTATGGACCTTTTAAGTGCTTTCGGGCACGGTGAATCTACCTCGTTTTTGTTGCACAAGTACAAGTAATATTACGTATAGATGTTAGATATTATTTATTGTTCGTCGAACTCAATGTATTTTAAGTAAAGGGCTGGAACTCTTTCATTTTTGTTTTTTTTTTTCATCTCCTTGTTGCTGCATAATATGATGAATTAAAACACAATATATCTTTGGCACACCTGTATTTTATATACAAATTATTACCGATCCTTTTAGAGGGCCGATAGACTAGTTTAGGTCTATGTACAAATAAAATATCTAAAAATATCTCACTACATGTCACTGGACGCTCTAGTTATGGCAGTGATGAGGCGGAAATTCACGATCAGCAGGTAACTAGATAAAGTGATTAGGTAAGTATAGCCGGCGCAGCGGTTCCGAGTCGTTCCGTCGGCGCGGGAGCCAGGGCGCGCGGCCCGGGGGGCCAGCACGCAGGTCCGGGGCGCCGGCGCGGCCACGGCTAGCCTTCACGTAGAGTCCCCCGCTACGAAAGCGTTTGTGGCGACGTCATAAACGAGAAGCGCGCTCTTCGCTGATCATTATGGATAAGTCGACGACATCGTTACCTAAGAAAAAGTCGGTGGATATGATGTTGGCTCTGGTCCGCCAGAGTGTCGCTAGTCGTGCGGAGACGTTGCGATTGACGTCGTCGGCGTTCTCTCGTAGGGAGCCGCGCAAGAACAGGATATCGAGCACGGTGGGCGTGGTCTGCGCCATCGCAGAGAACAGCGGCGAGCGCGCCATGGGCTGCGGCGACGACGCGATGGCGCTGTCTAAGTAATGGAACAGCTCCGTTGGACTGTTCGTGTTGGCCCATAAGTGAGGCAGAATCGGCCACAGCCACGAGTTTTCTGCAAACACATATTTTTTATAAGATTTGGTAGAATTACAAACAAAATATTTTGATTATATACTGACAAAGTAACTTTATAAGTGCCTATCAGGAAACATGCTTTATCATAATTTAATTATCTGACAATTATAATGAAGTATATACGTCATTTATTGCGCAAATGATTTAATTAAAATGACAGTGATTGTTTTTTCCTGTTTAAATATTCAGATAAATTGATAACAGTTAAGTACATAAAAATGATAAAAGAAAATATTATTATGATGAACGATATCATGTCATAATTACGAACATGTATGTGCGTCAAGTCGTCACGTATTTGAAACCTGACAAACATTAGGATGAGAAACTAGTTACAACCAATTAAATTGCTTTTAAGTGTTTAAGTTAGGTATGCTTGATTTGGTGATGGGTGGTACCCCCCGAAGAGGGTCTGGTGACGGACAGCCGCTGCAAGTTCGCGGTGAGTGCTAACGCGTGCCCGTCTACCCGCCATAAGCGGCGCAGGAGGACACCGTGGAGTTTTAGTGGGTTAGAGTCTCACATAACTGCACTATCTCCCCGTGGTAGCACAGTATGCATGAGCATTTCTCCAAGCAAAAAAAATACAAAAATATATATATGCTTGATTTTTGTGCACGAGTGATTCTATGATAGGGGCCTTAACTCCCTGCAAACCATGAAACTTCTCTTGCTTATTTAAAAGATCATCACGATAAAAAAAAACATAAGAAACGTCAGTTTTGTATACTCACGAGAAACTATAGAGTTATCGACATAGCTGAACAGCAAACGCTTATCGGCATTGATCAGTGTCTGTAGTGTGGGTCCCTTGGTCCCGACACCAGTGCCGAACTCATTGGCTGGAGCCAAGTGGGGGCCCAGTTCTCGCTGTATGATCTCTAGGAGGCCCGCATGCACGGCCCGTTGTGGAGCCCCGTCCGGTTGGTAGAAACCGACGGGGAAATGGTGAGCGTCTAGGAAAACTACCTGAAATCATGAGGAAGGCGAAATTTGTTTAGATTTTTCAGGTACTAATTATTTTAATCATCATTATAATATCAGCCGAAAGAATCTACAGAATCTACGGCCACTGCTGGACATAGGCCTCCCCAAGCGTCAACACATTGACCGGTCCCGTGCGTCTCGCATCCAGTGGATTCAAGGTGGTTGCTCACAATGGGCCTCATCCGAAAGCTTACGGTCACCCAAAGGGCAATAAGAGAGGGCTATGCTCGGAGTTTCCTTGCGTGATTGAGTCAGAAATGTAGAGATCCGCAAGAGAACTAGTGTTACCAACATAGCCCGAAGACTGGCCAAACTAAATGGCAGTGGGCACATTTCTCGCAGAACGGATAGCCGATAGCGCAGAAATGTTCTGGAGTGGCGACCGCGAACCGGAAGACGTTGCGTTGGAAGGCCACCCACCAGGAGGCCCGATGACCTGGTGAAGGTTGCGGGGATTCGCTGGAATGTTTTATCTATACGTAATTATTTTTCAGCAACCAATGTAGGCTCTAAAAGCTAGAATTGATTTGAAAATTATCAATCAATCTGTTCTTTCCCCAACTTTATTGGAGTCAGCTTCCAGTCAGATTTCTTTGGATACCAGTATTTTAAATAAAGCGACGGCCTATTAGTGCCTATCTCATCTCCACAACTCATTAACTGGCTTACACATTGGCAAGACTGGTGGATTTGAGGCTTCTCACTACCCGTAATAATAATCAAAGATCTACAGTTGACAGCCGGGTACAACGGCTTTACGTGCTGTCCGAGGCACGGAGTATTCTCAATATGTTTGGTGGTCTGCAGACTAATTGCGTAAGTGAATTCTGCAAGGCAAAGGCTTTGACCCCATGAAAGAGTATGACAAATTCTCTTTAAATATTAAGGTATTGACAAAAATAATTGGACGGTTTCATTGGTGAATGTACTCATATCGAAAGAATCCAATAATTTTGCCGAATTCACTTACACAATTAGGCTGCTGGTCACCCATCTACAGATCGACCTCGGCAAGCGTTGCTTAACTTAAAGATTGACCCGTGCAGCTGTTATTATTTAGCCACGAGCTTCACCTCATCTTGTCTAAAAAAATGCTTGATAAATTTGGATATGCGACAACTTTAAAAGCATAGCTTACCTCCTTAGTGGCATCAAGAAACGCCCTTATTTCTCTAAGAAGCGGCACTAATGGACGGACTCGAATTAAGTTGTGATTCAGCCAATACCTGGAAACGTATAAAGAACAAGATTAATACAGAAGTAAGAAATGTAATAATGATTATGGTGAGAGAGTATGGAATGTCAGTCTTGCCCGAATACTAAACAAGTTGCCAAAACACATAGTTTGTAAACTGGAAAACAAAAATAAAAGGCAGACCTATAACATATTAAAGCGACATTTAATGAATAATAATGGAATAGCAACTCCTTAATTGTAAAATCTTTTCTATTTATGTTTAAGATTAAGTTAAGAATTGTATAAAACTGTATTTACGTGAAATAAACAGCTTTTTTATTTTTTTATTTTTAAATAATTTTTTGCTACTTAGACCAAACATGCCTTTTCATTCCATTTGACAGTAAATTAACTTTGTGGAATACTTTTGCAATAACCTGATAACCGAAGTAGCGATGCGAGACCGTTGATCGCCTGACCGTGTAATGTTTATTTGGTATTTGGAACAAGAGGTTTACGGCCACATTATCTGCATTTGCTTCTGTTACATCACTTCCAAGCAACCGCATATTTACGTGCTTAGATTGGCATATTAAGCCGCGAACAATGTTTATTGACTGCTGTGACACTTGCCTAGCGCGAATGTGTCACGACTTGCGAGGTTAAGCAACATTTCGATGACTCGGTCAAGTGTTGAGTGAGTGGCAGTTCTCAACCCATCCAGGCTACTCCGGGCGTTGAAGAGCACTTTGGTCGCCGGTCCCGTTAGTATGACATAAATACATGCGGTGACTGTTGCGGACACACTGAGATCCGAAAATCTGTCAAGTGGTCTAAGTATAGGATACCAGTACTATTTACTACTTGGATGGGTCAGGGGACGATATTAGATTACAAACACACGAGAAAAAATTGAGCTAATAAGTAAAAAATAAAAACGTAAATAATATCTACCTAATAATAAGTTAGGTACCTGTCTTCCACATTTTGATAGAATTCGTAGTAAGCGATTCTGAAGTCGAAGTATCTGATGCCGTGCACGAGTTGGCCCCAGATGGAGCGATCCTGGCACAGGATGAAGCTGTCCCGCGACACGGAACTGACTTCTGTGTTGAACTTCCAGGCACCTGCATTATGCGTTCCCGCTATCGCTAAATCACCGATACGTAGGTTGTTGATTTTAGACCTGAAGTATGAAGAACATAATAGTTAGATACTGTTAACCTAAAAATAGAATACAACAGGCGTATTTTGTATAACATTTTACAAAATGTGCACTTCGGGTAAATGGCGCTTTTGATGCAGACGACGCGGCGACGTTGCAAAGGCGACATAATTAACTTGGCAAAATGAAGTCGGACTCGGGATATATCCTGGTTTTCTATTTTAGATAAAATAAGCACGACTGAGAGCCTTCAGAAATTTCTGTTAAAAATTTAAAGTACCTAATGGAAAATATAATATTTTTGTAATGAACAAGCTCACCCTGCGTCTTCCATCCAAGTGGGTTGTATTTTCAAGCAGTTGTAAGCTTGTATTTCAGCGATGGACCCGGCTGCCACCCATGGCCATAGACACTGGGGTCCTTTTGTCCCCACGCCCGCTGCCCAGCCTGCGGGCAGGGTACCTTGTCCCAGGGACATATTGGTCACCACATGCCCTTCAGTTGTTGTCACCGGGAATAATGATAGAGCGTTGTTCCATGACAATGGTCTGTCGTCAAATAGTCCAATCTGTGGATACGGAAACGGTAAAAGCTTTAGTACAGATATGTCTTTCTAAGTATCACAAGACATAATCTATTGAAAGAATAAGGTAACGGAAAATTAAATACTAATACTCATACTCATTTTATAATAGGCAATAACGACATGATTGCATCAATAGGAAATGAATCCAACAATACAATGGATTTTAATGCAGGTATTATTTTGTTTGTCCATTTCATTCTCTGGCTAAAACATGATACACGGCCATCGATTTCCTGCCTTTACATTCACAGGCAATTGTATTTGTTAAGTGGATATGATCATTCATCGGAAGGTGACACGTAAGCGAATACACTTCCACTATTATTATATTTCGTAACGCCTAGTATTTGAAGGAGCAGTGAATGATACCGTGAATAAAAATTGATCGCCAACGGACGACGCGTCACGTCCGTGTCGTTGTCATACTTTGTTACGTAAAATATGATTTGTAGAAATAGATTCTGTTTTGGTTTCTATTGTAACTGTACTTTTATGGCTCACTTTACCAATAATGTTGGATAAAGTAACAATTCATCATGTATGGTTGTACGAGCTATTTTAAGATACGGTTTATACCCACAAACGGACAATCGCATCGCTAGAAATTAGTATTACCCCATAACCGGACTGCAAAATGAGTTCATTACACGTATCATTGTCGCATCAACAGGACAAAGCAATGGATATTGAAGTGAGTATTATGACTAACCCGAGCTACATGTTACTTGTTATTGGTGTCAATTCGCGGCAAGAGATTTGTTATTTACTGTGCATTAGATTACCAAACAATGGGTAGGTATTGATCTGCTCAGAGAGTTTTATCCCTAAACTTTTGAACTGTCAGTTTTCATTAATATGTTGGTGAATGGTAAGACATTCTTCGGTGACCTTTAGTATCTATGGATCAAACTTTTTATTGGGAATTTACCCACCTAATTAAGAAAAATCGGTTTAGTGTGGGTTGGACTCGCGCAACGAGGGTTCCGTACATATGTACATATTACTTTAACCAAAATAATAGGGTAACATTACTTAATTCATAAATTATGACAGCACCGAAAATAACCCGCTCTGACGAAAAAAAAACTGGATTGAGAGAAAAAAAATAAGTTTACCGTTGAAAAGCGTTGCAGCAATAGGAAAAAATCCATCAATACAAAAGATTTTATGCGAGATAGGTCGCGGTCAGTTTAACAACTGCATTGCTGAGCTAATAAATATTATTTTTTATTTTCCTTTACTTATGCTATAAGCCATTGCTTCATGCCAAATTTCATGATTCTTGGTCAACGGGAAGTACCCTATAGGTTTCGCTTCCCTTGCGATTCGTCTAATATGCGACATAATCAGTTGATCTTTTGATTGCGTTGGAGTTGCAGACCTGAGTTTGATATTAATTTCAATTTGGTACCTCCAGGCGTTAAAGGTCTTAACAAACGGACAGACAGACTGACTGACCGACAGACAGACAGACAACGAAGTGATCCTATAGTAAGAGTTCCTTTTTTCCTTATGAGGAGCCGAATCCAAAAAATACTATTACTTTCTTCAAATTTTTATTTCATATGATTTGTATTTAATGTTTAAGTACCGGATAGTATTTAAAACATTATTAAAATTGCTTAATCAATACTGTAGGTAGGTAATTAAACATTGTAATCTGACGTACCCTGTAAGAAGATTATTTAACTTTATCATTTAATTAGTTATCTACGCTCACTGAATGCTATTATTCTCACAGCCAAATGCTTGTTTTGACGTTGAAAAAATGTATGCTTCGTTCATCTCCATAGGCCAGTAAAGAAACGTTACGCTTTCCAGTTCGGTAACTGCGAAGTGTGATGATTATGTACTACTATTACGTATGTGTCAATAAAGGTAGGCCATGCATCATTGAGGTGTGAAAATGTGACTGAATATGAAATAGTAGTTATGGAACGGTCATATAATAGGGGTTATTAAAACACGAGTGTGATAATAGTATCACACGAGTGTTTTAATACCTAATTATATGTAGTTGCATACACTATTTTATCTTCACTCATACAGTTGAAGAAACACAAAAGTGGAAACGGAAAAACATGAGGTATGGTGGGAAGTTTAGATTCTCATTGCGTATTACTGCCCAGCGCGAGCATCCATAGACAATGGCACTATTTTACTACATTAAGTCAATGAGCCCATACGCGTCATTGAATTAAGAAGTAAAAGTGTGCTATAAAAATTATAGTTATTTTATGATGCAGTTTGTTTTAAAGTCGAAGGAAAATGTTGCACTGTAATGTTTTTTTTTTAATTTTACCTATCCACGAAAAAATAGTACGTGTTTATACAATATTTTTTGAATTTGTATTTGGAACATTACAATTTGAGTGTAGATAAAGAAAATTAAGTAGTTCCGTATTACCAAAATCATATGTAGAACTTCATACTTCCTGAATCATCATTGTCAACATTGAATACTATTTTAATATTTTTTAAATAGTATGTAGTATTTATTGTCTAATGCTCCGCAAACAACATTAAAGTACAGTACTTGTATACTGAACTCATCAATGCGCTAAGTGTAGTGGTTACAATAACATTGATTCAAGACCAAGTCCAAACATTTTATCGAACTAACTCGCAGAGTTGGTCTCTACTTACAGAATTATTGAACGAAGTACTTACTTGTTTTGGTACAGAGGAACAGCCGTTGAAGTCCCAGTTTAGTTCTACTGCATCTAGCAGGGTCACGGAAGGCCCCAGCTGGATTTCAGGCGAGTGAACTGTCACCCATACTCTGCCACAATATGACTTCACTAGGATATGATTTTCTGATGCTGGAATCAAAATCGGAATCTCAAATGCCTGTACCAAACTCGTAAGTTATGCATTAGTTTTATAATTAGTATTTTGATTTATTTACAATTATCATGAAACCCTAACACAATTGGTTTCTATAATAATAATAAATATAGGTAAAATCAAGCTTTAGGTAACATACATTCAAAATGTTCACCATTTCGGATGCGATAAATCTGTGTCAAATACTGTATTTTATAATGTAATTTCAGCTTATCTCGACATATCATAATCTAAATATATATAACTCTCTAATATTATCTAACACTGCGAATGTTTAGATGCAATAATGATTGTTTGAAATTATAAATTGACTGGACTGATTTGGCTAGAATTTTCTATCAATGGAGTCAAATGGATGGAAAGAATGAAATGTGAATGAGGATGAGCTGCCGAATTGTCTAGTTTTCAATAGCCTAGCGTAAAGGATAAAAAAACAAATGTTAGTAATTAATTTAGTTAAAACTTGTTATAGTAGGATGTTTGCTATATACAGTGCGTGCACCCATCCACCGTTCGCGAACCACTGGAACCGAACACTTTACGTACATACACGTTTAAGAGTCCGTATGATCCGGCTCGGTTGTACAACCGGCACGACAACCGGTGACGCCTTCTGAGGTACGAATGAAACTGAAAACGGTACATGGATATTAAAGAGACGCATACGAAGTACTTTTTATGATTTAAGGAAGAATGACGAGTAGCCTGAAATGAAATTAAAGAAAGATGGTAAAGGAACATCTCAAGATAAAGGGGTCAGGAACGTTATAGACTGAGATTATGAAACAGTGAAGTATGATTGAGACGATCCAGGTAATTATAGAATTTATGATCCATCGACTGAGTAGCTTGCAAGATATAAACAACAATAAATTTAATGACGATTTTGTCTTTACGTAAAGTAATAAATCCGGAATTCAATTTTACTTTCAATGTTATATCATTGAACCTATCAAAACCCTTATACTAAGTGACTTAAGTAAATGAAAATCTATTAAACAGTCTGGATTTGGGACAACTTGCATTCATTGACACTGACATCGATGTTGTTCTGCCAATTAGCATTAATTTACATGACTCCGACACGGAAAACAATGAAAACTTTTATCAGTATCACATTTTGTACCGAGAGTTCCAGCAAACGTTAAGTAAGACGACGCTAATGACATAATTGCTCAGGCGATGTGTACCGAAGCATATGTATATAATTATGTGTTTAGTAAATCTACCGCGTGGACCTCCTTTTACGGATGCTACACATTATATAAGAACTGTTACAGTAGCCTTTGTCGCTGGACGAAGTGCTGTCGTAACGTATTGTTGCGATTTCGAAGAAGACGCTTGAGAAAAACGGCTACTGATGATCATAATGAGAAAGGTAAACTAAAAATATTTTCTTTTTAAGCTTTCCAATTTTAAATGAATTTTACGAGGAGGCTTAAGGCTCAATTTGATCTAAGTAGAGTTCGTTGTTTTCAGGCTAATAAATTATTGAATGATGGCTACTTTGATTATAAGGAATAATAATAAGCTGAGTGCTAATGGACTATAAGTACTTTCAGGCTTTTAACTAAACATAAAAGTCTTTAATAAGGCTAGCTACCTACATTACATAACGACGATCATATTCCCCGAAGGATCAGGCATAAAGAAGTGGAGCAGCTTTTTTTTTAATGTGGGGTGCCTTCAAAAGGCGCCTGGGCTTCTGGGGAAAAGACCAGAGAGTGTGGGATTTTTACCTCACATAAACCACCCGGTTATCACCATCAGCACGTAGCCTATCGGCCCCTTAACCTCTTAAAAGACCACCCCGGCACCCCCTCTGTGCAACGCCTGTTGGGGCAGATCCCTGGGGAGACTGAAAGAGCGCCTCCCCTGAGCCTTGCCGTGCACGGCAGCTCGTGATCGCTGTGCCACCGTCTTTGGTGGACGGACAGAGACGTGAGCGCCCGTGACCCCAGACTCCCACTTGTTTATAATGTAGGCGGGGTTTAACCGTTTTAGACGCCTTTTTCTCCTAGTGGGATCGACCCTCTCACGATCTCGCTCGGCGGCCTCGTTCTGGACCATCACGGACTCACAGAAGGAGGCCATAAGGAATTGGATCACCTATAGTACCCACATTTTGTCAGCCATTTTAAAGTCACATGTAATAAGGGGCGATCGTTTTTTTTTTTTTTTGTAAGTAATCCCAGTAGGGTAGACCGAGGCGAATCGGATCACTTCTTTTTTGAGGATAATAAAATCATACAAAACTGTAACATAAGTAATTTTTATTGACGTTAAGGTATTCAGTAACTAATCAGCTATGCAATCAAAATTTCAAAACTTAAAACATTTATAAATTCTCTTAATTATTGATGAAAAACTAATAAAAGAAAATATCCGATTCACCCCGGATATGTGGGGCGAATCGGATCGAACATAACAAGTCAACTAAAACTTAAATTACTTATCATAATAGCTTTGGAATCATTAAAAAAATATCGTTATAATTAACCGAGATCAGTTTTAGTTATTGGCACATAAATCACATATGTATGGTCCTTTTTTCCCTCCCGTATCAGCGCATTTTTCATGGCACCATTCTTCGCAGGAATTGCACTGAATCCAATCCTCTGATGGTGGATGAACGAATATTTCGGAACAGTAAATACAATGCCACTCTCTTTGTTTTCCCGAAGAACTCTTAATTTTCATCCCAGGTGTTGCTTTATTCTTCAGTTTCTTCTTTATATTTTCCTTTCCTTCAGCTTTTCTCTTATTTTCAGGGGTGTTCTTATTTGTTTTCAGATGTTTCCTCTTTTCCTTTTCGAGAAGATTAATCTTATTCTGCGGCGATGTTAAATGCAAAACCGGTTTTGAATTTCTATTGATTTTCTTAGACGTGGTTGGTGACTTCAAAGGTGATGGAAGAATTTCTTTTATAATCCCTGCATTGGGTGACTGGTCCTTGTCAGACTGTTGTGAGCTTGTGGAAGGCACTGCATCATCAAGTGGTTGTGTATTTGTGGCTTGGATTTGTACTTGCACTTGTTCTGTATTTGAGGATTGCACTTGAGGTTGCACCTGTTGAGTACTCGTGGATTGGACTTGGGACTCTAGAATGTCTGAATCTTGATCACCAATAAACTTATGGTCAGGTATTGCATTGGCGTTTAATGGAAATATTCCAGTCTTTTCAAAGCCTTTTACAGCATTCCCAACAGTGGCAGCTTGGTTCCAAGCCTGTTTGAAAAGTCCTCCGAAAGCGACTTTTGTGATTCCTTGATTTGGATGTGAATGTTGCCATGATGTAGCTTGTTGATGATAATATGCTTTGAGCGGTTTGAAAAACGATACATCGAGCGGTTGCAGAGCATGTGACGTGTGTGGAGGAAGAAGAACAAGCTCAATATCCGAAGACTCGCATAAATCTACCACTGAGAAGCTCGTGTGAGACGCGTGCCCATCCAAAACCAGAATAACCTTCCCTTGAGTGCGGTAGCGATTAAAATGTTGCAACCATGACTTAAAAGCTTCTTCAGTTACCCAGCCTTTTTCTGTCATGACAACTTCAGTACCTGATGGCATACCTATGAGAAAATCGTCTCGTTTACGCACTCCTTTAAACAGAACAAATGGTGGTATGTATTGACCTGTTGCATTCATACAGGCTAGGACGGTTACATTTTCACCTCTTTCAACATTCGTCATGCTGACGACATCTTTTGCACCTTTCTGGGCTATAATGTTGGGTGGGCGATTATTCAGGGGTATCCCCGTTTCGTCCACGTTGTACACACATTCAGGTCTTCCTCTCAAATTGTTGTTGTCCACTACAGCTTCAAAAGTCTTATAGAATTCTGACACTTTTTCCTTTTTCATCCCATCAATCCTTGCTCTGGACAGACCTTCCGGCTTCCGAATAGTTAATTTTTTATTCCTTTCCATAAAACGATGAAACCAGTCCTGGCCGGCCATTCCTGCTCTTTTGTTGAATTTGTGTTTAATTTTTTGACGTTCTGCAAATTCAAACGCGTATTTACGAACCGCTTTGGGTGTAATTCCGAAGCCACGACTTGCTAAGTGTAATAGCCGGTCAGCCAACTTCTTTTCCGCATTATCGTCTAAAGATGCCTGCCCACCTCGACGCTTAATGACACCTCTAGATAAAGATACTCTTCGTTGTAAGCTTGTGTATGGTAATTCGTAAATCTCTGCGGCCCGACGTAAAGTTAACTGTTTAGACAGGACTTTATTTGCAGCCTCTATCATCTTTTCTTGCGACCACTCTCCCGCATCAGTCTTTCTTTTGTATGTGCGAACCATCTATAATGAAATAAAATTAATCAGTTATCTCAAACATGCAATAAATTAGTTTCGAATAGTGATTCGATTCGCCCCTGATGATATGATCCGATTAGCCCCATAGGAAGACCTTTTGAAATAAATATTTAGGACATTAACCTCTAATAAGAAGCTTAAATGTGAATCGGTTCCCTAAAATAGACACCTTGCTCAACAATATAAACCATTAAGTTCGAAGTTTTGACAGAAATATTTCATATAACACAAATAAATTGTTTGTACTAACCTTAGACGAGCGCCTAAATTTCAACACACACAAACGTCCGAGTCGTTGGCGGGCGGCGCCGACACTGATTGACAATCGGGTTCGAAGTACTGTCTGTGTCGGATGGTGCGGGGTGAAAGGGGGGTGTACGGCGCCAGTTGGGTGCGTTCTAAGTCGATGCGAAATTTTAAAAATTAACGAATTTCTTATTTTGATCCGATTCGCCCTGTGATCCGATTCGCCTCGGTCTACCCTAACTAAAGTTTGCGACCACTAGACCAGTTAGTCTTGCTAGTCTGATTTTATTGGAACTTTGACCAGCAGGTTAGGTAGATTTTTAGCTGGATTCTTTTTGTGGCTTTGTGTTTGATAAGAGTGCATTTTGTATGGGCCCTAGAATATATGATAAACTGCCTAAGTACATAAAATAATCTAATAATTTCAATTTATTTAAAAAGAAATTATAAAAGGTTTTTCTTTCAATAAGCTTAATATTCTGTTAATGATTATTTAGATGAGAAAATAATGTAATAATTAACTTGAGTAATTGCCCAATAATAGAATTATATAAAGTATAGGTGAAACAATTTTCAATTAATAATGTAATATTTTATTCATTTTATTGTTAGTACCTAGACGACCGAGCTCTGCTCGGGTGAAAATAGAGAAAACGACGTTTTCTAAAAATGAAACCTAGCTAGATCGATTTATCACTCCCAAAACCCCCTGCATACTAAGTTTCATGAAAATCGTTGGAGCCGTTTCCAAGATTCAGATTATATAATATGCAAGAATTGTTCGTTTAAAGATATTCGATATTTTGCACACCTGCCATGGTAGGATATGGTCTAAAGAACTTTTATAAAAATGTCACCCTGAAAACTAGCCATATACATACATACATAAACTCTTGCGTTTTGTAGGCAGAAACTATTGAACGCCATCTCCACTGCCACCATGCTACGAACCTTACATACTTCTTTTGCTTAAACCAACTAAATTACTTCCCATATTTCGCAAATAAATGATTTGATTAGATTTGGAACATTCTTGGCTCTATACATGCATTGACTACAATCGCTTCTGCACCTACAATCATACATAATCATCAGCCTTCATTGTATCCGGTCAGTGTTTTTAGTGCCGAATCATTGCCTTGTGATGTTTGTATGTTCACGTTTTTGCATAACCCTAGATAAAAAAAACTCTTGGTAAATCTTAAGTATAGTCTATAAGATTTTCAATTGGTCTTCACAGATAATAATTGTGGCACTCCTTTGTACCTAATCTGTATATGGAAGTGACACAATGTTTTCTTGACCATTATCCTTTGTCAGGCCATTCAATACCAGTAGCTACTAGTTCTCTCAACTATAATAAAACATCCACGGTTCTAAATCCAATGCAATGTTTATATAACGCCGTTGGCAAAGTAATTGGCATTATACGGATCTTTTCAGTCACAATTCAATTAAGAGTTTAGTGTTTCAACGTGAAAGTGCACTTAAAATCTTGTAAAAAGCAAATTGAACAGAACGTGTATCCGTGCTTCTCAATTCTGAATTATTTTTGTACTGATGTTTTATCCATGAGTTCGAATATACAAATCCGACCCGTGTAACATCGGTAAGACCTTTGTGCTTTGGCTTGGGATCACATTAACATCCAAATCAGGTTATGAACGAAGGCATTTTTTTTTGTCCTTAATCAAATCACTTGAATCCACATGAAACTTATTTTCGTGATTTGTACTACATGTAGAGCATAGGATAAGAAAAAAAAAATACGACTTCGAAAACAAAATACTACAAAACGAAAATTTACTTTTTTTTTCGGCAGTCGATGTCTTTGGATTTTTTTTTTAAATTTTATTGGTATAGACCAATGTCTAGACAATAAACATACATGCGCTTGCAGTAATCCCGAGAGATTTGCCGTCATTTATTGAAGAGTTGTATATCTCCGAAGTGCCTCATCAGATCTCGATCAAATTTAAATGGGACCACACGAAGAGCACAAGCTTTCAAATAAAAAGGAATCATCAAAATCGGTTTATAATTTGTGGAGTAATCGCGTAACAAACATACAAAAACATACAGTCGAATTGAGAATCTCCTTCTTTTTGAAGCCGGTTGAAAAAACAAATGAGGAGAGGATAATATACACGTGCCTGATTAAAGGTTAAGTACCTACTTAAGTAATTAAAAAAATACAGATCCAGTAATCTGATCAAGTGTGACTATCGTAGAAGCTCATCTTGTACTTTATCATAAGCATGTCTAATTGTTCATGATTGATCCGGATTAATTAAACCGATACGTATTTGATAAAGTCGGATGTTGTTTAATTTATGATGACGAGCGATTTTGTGATGACGTATATAAGATTCCAACGGAGATTTCTTAGCGTCTTTTGCCAGTGATAAATATGTACTTATAATACGAAAAAAACCGGCCAAGTGTGAGTCGGAGTCGCGCACCGAGGGTTCCGTACAAACCATAGAAATATAAAATACAGGTACAAACAGTTACATTCACCAAAATAATTTGGTAACATTACTGAAGTTCGTAAACAAAGAAAGCACGGAATGTATAAACAGCTCTAACGAAAAGATAAACTGGATTGCGAGATAATATTAACTTTGCCGTTGGAAAACTAATTCCTCCTAGCCCAATCCATCATCGGACTACAGGACGTACGGCGATAAGTTATTGGTACATCCCTCCGTTACGCACTAAACGTTTTGGGAATACCTTTATTGTGCGTACAACTAAGGAGTGAAATTCCCTGCCGGAGTCTGTATTTCCTGATAGCTACAACCTGGGAGTCTTTAAATCAAAAGTGAATAGGCTACTTCTAGGCAAGCGTGCTTCATCGTCGACCACATCATCGCTTACTATCAGGGGAGATAGTATTCAAACGCTGGCCTATCAATAATAAAAAATGGTCGCGGTCAGTTTTCTAACAAATAAACAACTAACCGTTTTTTTTTGTTGTAGATTAAAATTTACGGTTTTCGGATTTTTTCCTTTACTTGCAATATAAGATATTGCTTCTTACTAAAGTTTATCATTCTAGGTCAACGGGAAGTATCCTGGTGTCAGATATGTGGCATAAACTGCCGTATCATTTGTTTGCGTTGATTTAGAATTTTGATTGTTCCACAACTCCAAGGCATTGCAGACCTTGATATGATATGATATTAATTTCAACTTGATGTACGCATTACTGAGAAAAGTTTTGACAGATGGACAGACAGACAACTAAGTTAAGGGTTCCTTTTTTTTCCTTTTGAGGAACGGAATCCTAAAAACATACATTTCATGTATTTGAACGTAACATCATTATAAAAAGGTAGTATATTCTTGTGCAATAAACTACATTATTAAATAAATATACTAGTTAAGATAGACAGAATTTTTTTTTTCCATATAGAACCTCGAAAGTACTATAGTCATGATGACGCGGACAAGATTTGATGTAAAATTGAAGAACTAATCTTAAGTCAAAATGAGGAATGGCTTCCCATTGTGGTTGGTCATTGTCGGGGACCATGATGCAAACCCTTCCAGACAAATGGAATAATCCTTTTTGAGAGGTGATAACCACTTATCTTCAGCTTATTAAAAGCACTATTTCAGACCTTTTAACCTAGCCGTTACTAAGGAGTATGCTTTAGAAAGTTACCGTTTTACGGCACTAAAGCGGATGTAGGCCCTTAAACAAATGGAGCAATGAATTCGGTTGTGATCGAAACTGTAATTTTGATTAATAAGTAATTAGGATACCGTGTTCACAATGGCCGATTGATTCTAACGAGGGTATTTGC
Organism: Orthosia gracilis; assembly: GCA_947562075.1. Taxonomy (NCBI): domain Eukaryota; kingdom Metazoa; phylum Arthropoda; class Insecta; order Lepidoptera; family Noctuidae; genus Orthosia; species Orthosia gracilis. The sequence goes on from OX387270.1 coordinate 11,531,091, forward strand.
ATTGAGGTAGGTCTGCGTATCAGACCAGCCCAACACATAAAATAATCCTATGTCAATAAAAGTTGAAACGATGAAGAAGTGAGACGATGTCGGAAATCGGCTTACCTGTTTAAAAGCAACCTATGTGTATCGTGTACAGAAGCACTCAGAAAATGGTTTCCTCTACCTTTCCTTTATTCTTCTTCAAAAGAAATAATTGTTAAGGGCCCACATACGCTTTAGTGCCGTAAAACGGTAACTTTCTGAAGCATACTCCTTAGTAACGGCTAGGTTAAAAGGTTTGAAAAAAAAAATATTATTGTTTCAGGTAAATTATTTTTTAAACATGGTTTTTTTATATAACAAATAATTTTACTTTAAAAAATAATTAGCAACACGATATTTTTCGCAACTTTTGGATACTCCTCCAAAACGACTTGGATGTTCATAAATATTTTTACACAAAGAAAATTGATGTGTGGAATTTCTTCACAACTGACATAGCATATGTAAATCAAATAATATTTTGCAAACAAAAATGTTCAAAAGGAGGTTCAATATTGATATTTTTGCAGCGAGCGGGCGCACGGCTAGTACTGCGTTTACACTGGGGCGTATATATCGCCTTAACATTAAAGTGACGTCCTATCAGCGATAATGCTCGTCAAAAGTTTAAAGGGTTTGGCATTGACCTCTATACATTTCAGTAGCGTATGACTTTTTTGTCAATCTTTATCGGTGATCACTGGGAGAAATAGAATGAAGAAAGAGGGGCCAAGGGGAGGAAAGGAACCCAGGCAAAAATATATAAAAAATATCGTTGAAAGAATATCACTTCTCTTAGGAAGAACATTGTTAGTGAGTTTGAAAACAAGTCCATTCTAGGAATTATCTTGTTGTTCTCCACTTAATTGCATCACATCACATCATCTTAATTGCATATTGTATACTATTAAACGAGCAATATTTGTATATATATATTTGTAATAAAGTTCTCGAAAACGGCTCTAACGATTTCGATAAAATTTGCAATAGTGGTCTTCGGGGGCGGAAAACCGATTTAGCTAGGTGTCGTATTTGAGAAAATTCGTTTCCTCTGTATTTTTATCCAAGCAGAGCTTGGTCGCTCAGGGTCAAGTCAATAATAAGAGCTAATTTCATTTATATATTGTTATTGAACAATGAAAATGTTCCTACACACAATGTAAAAATACCTTCCAAGTACGAGTATCGTAGAAACATTGTACGAAGTAATCTAGATAAACTTCCGGACCTAGGTAATACATAATATTATATTGTGCAAAGTGATGCTGTGTTGATTCTATCTATATAATTACGTAAATAACGAGTCGGAAATAGTTTACTATCGCTTTATGTAATCCAGTCTGCATCTATTCTTTTTTGCCTGAAGCGATAGCTATGTTTTGCTTTGCTGTTGATGTCATTAAAATATTTATAGTATTTAAATGTCCTGCGTCTTATATTTAATTAGATAGTATTTAAATATTCTGCGTCTTATATTTAATTTTAAATACTTATTTATTTTTATTCAAATATTATGCATGTTTTTCACGCAGACCTTCGTTGACGTTAATTGCTATGCTCTAATAAGTTATTCCTATGGAGAACTGGCTGCACATTTCAAAAGACTATCTTAGAAGGTTAGCTGAACTTTGTTTTTCGATTTTAATAACAAGATACGTTTTTTAGCAGTAGATTAAATAGCAATGCTGGCTTGAATAGAATAAAATAATGTCCAAAAATTGGAGTTGTCTTTTTACTATTTCATTTTTAAAGCAGAAATACATCTTGTGTTAACCGAAGAATACTGTGTATTTATATCGAATAAATCAAAAATCAAACACAAAATCTGAATTTGAAACACAACAAAAAATGAATGATGTTTGTTATGAAAACATAACTCACGTCCGATACTGGCACCGAGCGTGGTGGCGGCGAGCGCGAGCACGGCGTACCACGACACAGCCATCTCGCTGCGGATCTGTCGCGCCACTGAACCAAGAACCAACTGCGGTCACATTTGGCGTTCTTTCGCTACAATTGATTGCTGCGCAGGAGACGGGCACTCTGCGATCCGATCTAATTGCAACGCTTAGCTCGCCCCTTTTTTGCGCGCGCAATCCCAGGTTTGCACTTCTTGGCCCGGTAATGGATGGTGTTTCATTGAACTCGTCGTGCCCGAAGTGCGCAAGAGTACGGTAATGGTAGTGCGGGCTTCCGACAGCTCCCTCGCTTCCGATCGGGTGTCGCGTGCGTCGGCGACAGGCTGCGTCTCTGGACCACGTGCAGCCCAGCGGAAGTCCCTGATCAGCTCAGAACGGCTTAAAACAGATTTGTTTTATTGATCGAATACATATCAGTACACCCTCTTTATACTTTTTGAGTCATTGAATTGAGTACTTTGCGCTCTAAACTCTTGTGTCTTGGTAACTCCATCGTGAGGAGTTCACACTGATGTAGGACTATCCGACATTTTTGTATTTATCAAAATTCAACAAACACGCATACACACACCCACCTTCTGCATTATGTACCGAGTGTATACGCATCTCTTTGTCTCCACCCACCACGAAATGTACCAAACTTTTTTAATACACTGTCCAAAGTTAAATCACTTTGACCCAGTCAGTCACCAACAAGCGCTGAGCTCGCATCTTTAGAACGTAATTAAAGACTGGAAAAGAAGGTTCAAACAATTTCCTTTGTAAACAAAGTGATTAAATTATAAAATATTTGTTCCATAAGTCTGGGCATGGGTTATGCACAAAAGACCTTAACTTTCTTTAGAAAATCTCTAGTTATCCAAGTTCGTGAGGAAATTGAGAATTGCTGGATAGAATATTCTAAGGCTACAAACACACAATAGTTGTTTTATATAATAACGTACGAACTTCACGGTGGAACATCCGCAATTTAATTTATAAATTCTCTTACCATGAAATTCGTACATCGAAGCAAACACGTGTAGTTTTGAATTTTTAGTCTCCTTGATTGAAGTGTAGTATCTATTTATTTATTTAGATATTTATTTTTATTTTAGTTGTAATTTTAGTTTAAAAATAATGTAAATATGTAAATAAAATGTGTGTATGTAAAAAAAAATAAGCCAATAGTTATAAAACTACAGTTATTTTTCACTTTGTAGTGTTTTTATTTGGAAGTGAGTTTTTTTGTAAAAATGATTTATTTTTTATTGTGGTATAATATCTATAATGCCCACAGTTATGCCAGAATAAATTACCTGAATAACATGAAACTTGAACACAGCCGGTGAACTAAGTGTCTACCAGGGTGAACTATACATACCTACGTACCCTTTTAGAGCGTACCGCAGGCTTATTACGTATGAAACAGCAATTAGCAATAGTTGCGCAGAGATTGTAAAATCATCGTTCGATTATCGCTTTACGTCAAAAAATCAGCATGCTTATTTTTGCGAAATAATTGCTCTTATATCGCGGATCCGCATTATGTATGAGCGATAGCCACACCATAATAATTTTACGACAGCACTGCTAACAATAAAAATCTGCTAACTAAAATGTGCATGTATCGCAAGGTGATCGCGATCATTTCGTATTACGCATAGTTTTTGACAGCAGAGCGAGAGCCATCGGCGAGCAAATGTGTCTGTCAAATTGCGATAACTTATTCCCTTGTTGTTGGTCGATTGCCAATCGCTCGCTAAAGGCTTTAATTCTTTATAGTATATATAATATCTATATATTATTAATTCCTAGTAATGACAAATTGGTGTCGATTTGTGTCTCAAATGTCTACGCAACTAGACAAGTTGTTTAATCATTGAAACAGACGTGATCTCGGCAAAGTGGAGGCGAAATTGCCTAAAAAGTTGGCACACTAGGTATGTTTACTGCCAAATACTTACAAAGACATTAGAATGTGTATTGTCCGCAATAAGTATATTCTATTATTTATATTCTGCCAATGTCTAGAGTAAATTGGAAAACAAGTGTGTTCAATGATCTATTTTACGTTTCATAGTTCAAATATGAGATGATGATGTCCATTTAGTGATGTCCTAATGCGTTATCGATCCGATTTCTTATAACAATCGACTATTACGAATAAATTATTATCGATTTTACACATTTAGCATTTTAGTCATCCAATTATTTAAATAAATTTTTAAATAAATTATTATATTATGTAAATAAAATTAAAATATCCAATATTCACTGACATTTTACTGTTATACAAATACTTTACAACTGCAATTATTAATTTATCGGAATTTGGCGCTAAACATTAATCAATTGAATATTGTAAAAAAAGCGTCCATGAAGTATTGCATTTTCAAGTATTGGTTACTTAATCAAACAATATTTTTTTAAATCATTGTATTCATTAGTATAATAGCAAAAAAAAACACTTGACTTAAAGACCTCAGTAGCCAGTTCATTAAATTGATTGCGCGATAATTGTACAATTATTGCTGCTTGCTGTTCCTTTCGTAATAAGCCCGCGCAGTGATGTTATGATATCAAATGGTGTAGACAATAAACAGACATGCGATTGCAGAAATCCTGAGAGATTTGCCATTATTTATTGAAGACTTCTGTTGTATATCGCCGAAGTTCTTCATCAGGTCTTGATCAACTTAAATAGGTCCACATGAGAAGCAACAGCTTTCAAATAAAAAAAAAGGATCATCAAAATCGGTTCACCAAGTAAAAAAATTCTGAGGTAACATACCTATTCTGAGGTTCTTCTTCTTTTCGAGTCGAGGTCGATTGACTTAAAATAATAATAATAATTTTGTAGGACCTATTAAGCGACTTGTCATCGTCTCCCTGCTCTTAACCCATGTTACTTGGGGTCGGCGCAACACGTTTTTTTCTTCCATACCGTTCTGTACCCCGTCAAACTATCACTGACTAACTGTTATTTAGTAACTTCTACAACTCTATAATTGACCACATTTAAATCCTGGAAGGTGCAAGTTGTTCACGACGGGCAATAAAGGAAAGTAAAGTTAGACACTAAAAATAAGTTGATTGTTTGCTCCGGATTGTTCTAACAATTCTAGTTGAATTGTCGTACTAAACTTTTTCCAAATTATAGATTTATTAGGCTTCCGAATTTCTTTCGTAATTATTATTGAGAATGCCTGAGATCTTATCTTGACTTCATTAGTGTTTATCCTTCGATTATTATATAGTACATCTAGCAGTTCTTATCTGTTCGTAGGTGAGCGATATTTGGCTGCAGCTCTATTTTTAATTCATTCATCATCATTTACTAAGATAAGAATCTCTCTCTCTTTCTTTATCTCTACTTATCAATATGTAGATAAGAATAATTACATTAAAAAAATATAAATCAGAACACTCAGGTTAAGGTCACTTTGGTTTTGTACGATAAAAAGTAGTTGAGTTGCAAAGTAACGTATGTATAAGTCAACAGTACAAAAGAATAAATTGTTAATTACAGAAATGTCAAATGATAGAGATAAGGGCAAAAAAAATACAAATTGGCAAGATAGAGATAAAATAAGGTAAATATGAGTATAGCCTACCAATTCCATAAATTATTATTCCAACGGTACGTAATTATTCCTGTCGTCGTTCGTCGATTCCTCACATGTGGCATACAATACTAACGAAAATTCGTTAAAACGTGCAAACGGCACAAGACACGCCATTGCGCGCAAAGGAAGACTGACGCATTAGACCTGTGTGCTCATTAGTACATAAAATACAATCTTCTCGATCTTCCAAAATTAACCATCTTTGCATATTTATGTAGTTAGCGATCGACTGGTCGTATGTCTGTCATGCTTGGTACAGAAAACTCGAAGACTAATTACAATGATTGTGCTTGAAAACCCACAGTTAAGAACAGGTTGTGGACGCTCCTGTCGATTTTCTCGGTTTAGAAAGCCGGAGAAAAATAATCTGTAGGAGTACGGAAAACAGAGTTCGAAAATAATATAACAAGTAATTCGCAGATGTAGTATCCCTCTATTGTCAATCAATCTGCCTACCCTTTTCCCAACTATATTGGGGTTGGCTTCCAATTTTACCGAATTCAGCTGAGCACTGGTGTTTTACGTGGAGCGACCACAACCCAGTAACTGGGTAACACGGTACCCCTTGGCAAGACTGGTGTCAGATCTCAAGCTTCTGACTACCCGTAACGAAACGTATCAAAGATCTTCAAATGACAGCCGGGACCAACGACTTAACGTGCTTGCCGAGGCACGGAGGAAACTCGGTATGTTGAAAATGGTCACTCATCCACGGACTATACTCTATTATAGTGGTCTCAAAAATGGTAGTGTAAACATTAATAAGACATTGAAACATTGAAAAAGAACAAAAAAAAATGGACTTGTTGTTGTGGTGGTCCCACAGAAATATCCACCTATGTATCAATAAACAATTATTGTTAAGGTTTCAAAAGAGATTAAATATTTTTTTAATCTTTAAGTAAATATATCATATTTAAACCAGACATTGTAAAAGATGCTGTGGACCTAAGACATACAATTATTTAAATGGCTGTGTATATTTGAAAATTAAGATGTACGTACCTACAATATAAATTGGATTCCTTTCATTGTCAAGCGAACAGCTAAAATTAACATAATAAGTAATATCTATAGAAAAAAGAACTACGCTCTACTAACTACGACCGTAAAAAACATCAATCTTGTCTGATTTGACGTCGTATACGAGAATACCTACCGACGGTGACGACTAGACAAGAGGTCAATCAAAACTCACGCGATAAATCAGAGAGAAAAATATTTACATCACCTTTTCCTCACCTTTGCTCCTGTCTGTGCCATTTTGCATTGAATATCAATTAGGGGAGTATAATGTAAGCGCGTGGGTGTCATACAATTTACATTAGTGGTTATTAGTAGGTAGTTCTTTGAAGGAAACAGTCAGTTAAGTTAAATATTAGAACTTTAATTACTTTGTACATACAACTGGTAGTTTAAGACTATAATTCTCTACTAGCATTGCAAATTGCAAGACGTTTGTGGGCGCGCGGTAAGGAGCGCATGGGCGCGTGTGTCGTCGTTGGCGGTAGCGGAACCAAAAAAAAATCTAGGATCATACATAGGATTCAATCGTTTATCCTAAATATATGACCTCTAAAATCACCACCACCTAACAAAAATAAAAGTAGTCAACACCTTTCGACTAATGTAACTATTCCAATATTTCAAAACGATACGAAAAAAATTTAAAGACAATTTAATTATTTATATCTCATAAGCGCGTGGTCCGATTTACATGTTTTCATCCAGTTTCCCACCTTAAAATTATCGGAGAATTAATGTGACAAATTGTCAAGCACGCGTTATCTGCTGTGATTGGCTGTTTAAAATTCTTTCAACCAATGTGTGCGGACGAGTTAGTGTGCCCTCTTATTCTTATATACAGCAAATCCTTATCTTCTGGCGTATTCCCTCTAAAATGGAAATGGCTAAGATGGTGTCTATACGTAAATCAGATAGTAACGATGACATAACTAACTATAGACCTATCTGAATCCTTTCAACATTTGCTAAAGTGTTTGATTCACTGCTCTGCCCATATTTCCAAAACCATCTAAAATTATTCATTAGCGATCATCAGCACGGTTTTATTGGATCACGATCCACAAGCTCTAATCTGGTCCCTTTCAAGAAACTTTTGATTGAAGCTGTTGACTCTGGTCACCAAGCTGACATCATTTATACCGACTTCAGCAAGGCTTTTGATAAAGATGCCCACTAAATCTTATCTTTTAATTTGCGTGCTTATAGTATCTCTGGTAGTTTGCTTGAATGGGTGATTTCATACTTGAGAGGTACTGTGGTAAATGGTTATCAATCCAACGTATTTAATATCTCATCTGGAGTCCCACAAGGCTCTCATGTGGATCTAATATTATTCAACTATTTTATTAACAACATCCCCAACTATCTACGGCACTCTAGATTTTTATTTATGCAGGCGATTTAAAATTTTCTTATAATTGTTTAATCTACACCTCTGCCTCACAGATGGATCTTAATAGTCTTATTCAATGGTGTAAAAGTAATGAAATGTATTTGAATTCGAAGAAATGTTACCACGTTAAATATACAAGAAAGAATAATCCAATAAAGACGTTGCATTTCATAAATGAGGACAAAGTTAATGAAGTGCACCTTTGCACCATATTTAGATCACATTTCTAATAAAATAGTGGTGAGATAGTGGTCAAACGCGAGCCTTTAACAAATAAAAAAAAAAGGTTGATGGGTTTTGTCATAAGATAAGTAAAGGTTTTCGTCAAATTAAATACACACCAAAATCCAATAATTGTTAATTACTGATGTGGTCGCCTCTTCTAACACACTGGGTCCGTTATGTGAGAAAGTTATATATAAAATCTTACTTTATCAGAGTTTGGTACTTAGCATATTAGAGCTTGGTGCTTAGCATTGTATTGTAGTGTGTAGTGGCGGCCACACACGATTCTAAAAAGGCTTCGTTTGGCATCTGGCTTTTTCTGTAATAAATAAAAGTGCGTTGGGAAGTTGCGTGGGCAAGTAAACCACAGAGGTAGAACATGAGTTTGTTCATGTTGTCGACAAAACTCCGTTGAAGCTTCTAATAAAGTTACCGCCATTATATTGGGGCCTAACTAGGACATTGGACTAAAATCTAAAAAAACTATGACTTCTCTTCGAACGTGACTCTGGATGAATCATGCGAAACCAAAGCATTAAAAAAATGTCTACACAACTAGACAATTTGTTGAATCATTGAAAGAGACGTGATCTCGGTAAAGTGGATATATTTTTATTGTAGTGTTGGCTACCTCAGCGAAGCTTGCCAAAAAGTTTGACATACTAGGTATGTTTACTGCGAAATACTAACAAACACATTAGAATGTGTTATATCCGCAATAAGTATATTTTATAATATTCTTATTTCTATATGGCAAGCACAGGTGACGACTATTCTGCCAATGTCTGAAGTAAATTGGAAAACCAGTGTGTTCAACGATCTATTTAATAGCTCAAATACGAGATAATGACGTTCATTAAGTGATGTCTTAGTGCGTTATCGATTCAATTTCATAAAACAATCGACTATTACAAAGCAATTTTAATCGATTTTATACATTGACATTTTAGTCATCCAATTTTTCAAATAGTTTTAATAAAGGACAATGGCAGAAGCCCATACATTGTTTTAGTGAGGTTAAATTCCTATGTCAATCAATGAAAAATATCCGGTTTAACTCAGGGCCATGTTCTGAAATAGTTTGTGTGAAAATAGTTGTTCGAGAACGCCGAGAATAATAGATATTCATTCATGAACTTTTGTAGGTTACGTCTGGGTAATTTTTAATAATGTGTTTAATAGGTAATATTCTTCAATTTCGTTGAAGTAAAAGGAAAATTTGGCATAAGTATTTTCCTTATCTAGTTATTTCAACATAAATTTGAAAATATACTCTTTGAAAACAGTATATTTATTTACACTAAGCGACTTTGATGTGTATCAAAAGGTCCTCGTCAACAACAAAGCTATATTTTTTCTAGAATTTGATACTAGTTTGTTTGCCTATCATTAATTGAAAGTAAGTTATTCATTTATTTCTACTAAACTACCTCCCTGCAAGGAACGCCTAAACTTAGACATAAACTGTATTGTTAATTCATTTTATTATAATAACAAATACAATAGTGATTTATTTACTACAGTCACTACATGTCACTTGGCAGAATAAGTGTAAGATGGCAACACTAAGCTAATGAAATTTAACGAAAAAATCAAATAACTTTCATTTATAATATATTTTATATGTGTTGAACTAGTTAATGTTATACTTTGAAAAAACGTAGACAATTAATGGAATTTCTTTCGTATATAACTCACTTTCAGACGCTCAAATTTAAGTCAGCTGAGATTTCGCCATTGTTCTTTTTCAAATTAATTATTGTATTATGTTTATAAAATGAAACATATCCAATATTCACTGCCATATTTACTGTTACAAATACTTTACATCTGCAAATATTATTTTAACGGAATATTGGAGCTAAATAGTAATTAATTGAAAAAAAAAGCGTCCACGAAGTGTTGCATTTTCATGAGCTGGTTACTTAATCAAACAAAACTTTTATAAATCATTGGACAGGTATAACAGCTTCTGTTAAAAATTACTGTCAAAAAAAAGACTTGACATAAAGGCCTCAGTAGCCAGGTCATTATATTGATCGCGCGATAATTGCAAAATTATTGTTGCTTGCTGTTCCTTAGGTAATAAGCCCGCGGGTTTACTGATTGACGTGTACAACTGCCCATAGCACCTCTCAATCTCCCCCGGAAGCTTCGGTTTTGCGGATACGATCCTGACATCGTTGGTCTTGAGTTTCGTGAGCTGGTTCTTCAGATCTTTTGCAAACACCTTGGGCCCTTATTCCGCTCAATCGCGTCTTTAATACGCTCGGTATTAAAACAGCGGAGGTCGCTTTTCAAGGACTGAGATTGGGCTGCCGGTAATTCCACGCATCGTCTGAAGACTGAAGGATCATTTCACGCCTCTCCTTCGTGAGCTTGAGTGTCGAATCAGATAGTTTATGGTTCCTATTTGTATGGCCGGTCTTGAAAATCTTAGGTCCGATCATATTATAAACATATTATGATGATAGTTTCCACGAATCCATCGTTGTAATCGTTGTTATCCACTGAGCTCCCTAGGCAGTCGAAACGATTCTGGAGTTCGAACTGAAATCTTTCGGGGTTTTGGATCTGTGCTGGACGGAGCGTAGACCTGTATGACCTTCAGCGAATACCTTGAGGATATTCTGAGTATAAGGTACGCCACCCTGGTCGACAAATTCTCGATCTTCACTACGTTGGTCACAAGGGACTTGTTGGTGATCACAGTTTGTTATTAAGTGCACAGAGAACAATGCTGCCCATTCTCTGGTATGTCCTTTAGTCGCCTCTTACGACACCTACGGGAAGATATGGAATAGAGAAACTCTTTACGTCCGGCAACATACGGAACATATCTAACAACAACGGTCAAAAATCTTTTATCAAAGACGATCTGATTCATATGTTTACATTACTTTATCATATAAATATGACTAATATATCTGTGATCCTAGATAATATGATAGTGTAATACCCACCTTAGATAGGGATATCAGTTTCATAATTATTAAAGGTGTGTAGAATAATGTATCTATCTCGGTGTTATAAACTGCGACGTTTATTTACAATGAGTCTGTGCTGAGACTGATCCGCAGGTTGGTTAGTTTTGTTCTATTTGTAAACGACTTGCCAAAAATGAGGATGTTCTATGTTCGGGTGTACGTATGCGTTTTTTTTTGTGTATGTTCACCGATTTCTCCGTAAATTTTATATGGATTTTGAAAATGCCTTTCTCTTTTAATTTCAAAGAGTATGAACCCGAATTGGTCGCGAATTGGTTAAATTTAATAAAGATCTGATAAGAACTTGGGAGATATACAATATAACTCTTCAATCTTCAACATAAATCTTCAAATGCCCCCGCGATCGCATGTCAGTTTATTGTTTACATCAATTCAAAACATAACTTCACGCCAAAACACTCAAAAGGGTGCGCAGATGTGTACAGTTCACCCTGGTACACTCTTATTTCACTGGTTATGTTCGAGTTTCATGTTATTCAGGTAATCTATTCCGGTATAACTTTGTTATTTATAGGCACCTTACTATAGAACATGCCCATTACTACTAAAATACAATCGACTTCCAAATGAAATCATTACAAAGTGAAAAATAACTTATTTTTCGGAAGTCGGTGTCAAAAAACAACGAAACAAAAAATAGGAATACCGACTTTCGAAATTGAAGTTATTTGTCATATGGCTTCCCCGGGCCTCCCATACGATATCGCGGCTGAAGGTAGAAGGCCGCGGCGGGAGAGGAGTGCCGGTATTACGGTGCGCCACTCTCCCTACCTTCTGTGGTCTTTATGGCGTTGCCACAAGAGAGGCCGCAAGAGAGGTCCCTATCCCCTGCGGCCAAAAGTGGTAGGTGGCGGGGCCACTGACCTGACCCGTCACAGGGGGACCAAGGGTGCCATACACGGGGTCGCCTGACGCCCATGTGCTGGTTTGGTCCCTGGGGCGATCGCGGTGTGCAAAGTGTTCTGGTGCGCCGGTGATGGGAGGTAACACCGTGGAGTTTTAGTGGGTTGGAGTCACACATAACTGCGCTACCTCCCCGTGGTAGCGCAGTATGCATGAGCATATGTCGATAATAAAAAAGGTATTTGAAGAGTGGAATGCCTTGCCGGAGTCTGTGTTTCCTGATAGCTCAGACTGGAGATCTTGAAGTCAATAGTACTTTAAGGCAAGAGTTCTTCACCGCCGACCACATCATAGCTTACAATCAGGTGGGATGGTGGTCAACCACGAGCATATCAATATAAATAAAAAAATGCTTTTAACCACGACTTATCACCATTTTCTAAAAGCCAGCCACCTTGAAGAGCTTCGTTGCACTTTTAAGTGAATACATAACACCAGTGGTTTACGGCATGTTTACTGTTTATGTGCTGTTTCTTTCTTTATAACACCAACCATCCTATGCTTCTTATGTGCTATCTACTTCCTAGTACATTATCTAGTCTTCGAGTGAGCGAACCTTCTTTAGAGTTCAATCATTCGGTTTGGCCAACGTTTTCAAGTCTAGAAAATAGATTAGCCGAAAATTAGCGAACATTCGTCTGTCTATAACAACTTTAGTGCATATTTCTTGTATGATGCAGGGTTATAATTTTACTTAGATTTAAGCTTACTTAATTTTAAGCGAGAAAAATGATAGATACAACAAAGTTTAAAAGAAGTTTGAATCTTTCTTGTATAAACTTATGTAGTTATATTGGGCTAGACGGCTAGACGTGTGGCCCTCTGTTTGATGTTCCAGATTCTTATAATAAAACAATGAAATTTAACGATAGCTCAATGATTCCAAATTATATCGTTAGTCATGGTTGTGTAGGCTAATATGAAAGACATATTGATTATTTCACAAATCTTTATAACTTAACAATTCATCAATTCATTGTTAGTAAAAGCTGATATCAATAGTACTACAAAGTTTTTTCCATGAGCACTAAATTGAAAGATAAACTATAATCAGAATCGTTGAACAAATAAAATTTTGAAATAATTCAAATGAAGTAAAAACAAATCATTGAACTTCTTTCTCCAAATCCATGAAATTCTCAATAGATTTGGCTTGTCTGTTTCGTCTCTCATCACTTTCTGAGGAGGATGCGACTGATGGAGCCCTGCTGGGGTTGCGAAGGACTGGCTTTCGAAGCTGGAAGAAGTTCAGAGATGCCTTCAGCTCCTTGATGACCACTTCTTTGAATGTGACCTGAAAAAATGAAAAAACAATAGATTCAGGGACGTTTTGGTGGGCTTTCAGTTTGTCGTTTAAGTTTGGAATCATAATTGCGTTAAGTGTAAGTAGCTTGCAAGCCGTTGTGTGAGGGAAGGGAAAGTTGATATCGACGATGGGAAAAGTCCTTTTTTTATTAAGTTCATTAAAACACAATCATTGGAGGTTTTCGGTAAACTTCTCGACCACTTTATTATGAATAATCTTGTAAATTTTCTGTGCACACTCATCATGGAGAAGCACTATTGGGAAAAATGGCCTCAATGATTCTACCGTACACGTTGTGCAAGGTGCTGCACGGTAGAGCGATTAAAATATTTAACGCTTTTTCCCGTTTCGGGACAGAAGGTTTTTGTATCTTTTAGGACATCAACATCGGTTAGATATAATTATGTTAAGTGAGTGGACTTAGGAATTTTTAATAAAAAAAAATTAATCTCTAGGGGGCAAGTGCCTCTCCTCCCTGCTCCCCTCTTGGCGAAGCCCATGCCGTTATCCCTTTTACCAATCAAAAATGAATATGTATGTGTATTGTACTTTTTATTTTATTTGAGTTGGGTTTGCTCTTGACTCTAGTTTAGATCAGAGGTGACAGAGAGAGAGTCGAGGATGGCGTGAGCTTACCCAGAAGAAGCCTTTGGCATAATTTGTGGCCTATTTGTTCATTATACTGATTGGAATCTCATATTTGTCTTGGCTGCAATTTTTTTTGCTTTAAATTGAACTCAACATTATTTTTTTAACACTCCACAAAGCTCTCAAAACATGAAATGTTAATTACTGAACTAACATCAAACTAATATTCTAAAGGCGAAAGTTTGTGAGTGTATGTTTGTATGTTTGTTACTCTTTCACGCAAAATCTACTGAACGGATCGGGATGAAATTCGGCACATAGATAGATTATATCGGAATAGTACATAGGATACTTTTTATCGCGGGAATATGTTCTCTTGGGCACAGATAATATAATACTAGCATACAGATGCCTCAACCCATACAATGAAACCGTGCCGACGTAACTAGCATTTTTCATCTGATTATACCGATTATTTTTTGTTAATCGATCGCATTCGGTTTCGTTCCACGGTAATAGATAGATCATCATCTATATCCATGGAACGGAAACGAACGCGATCGATTTCGTCCGAGCGTTCGGTTTCGTTCCACGGCAATAGATAGATCATCATCTACATCCGTGGAACGGAACCGAACGCGATCGATGTATAAAAAATAATCAGTATAATCAGTACCTACAGTACGTCGGCACCAAGGATACTTCTAGACATTCACACGGTCGAAGCCGCTGCCAGAAGTTAGATTGAATAATAAAGACCAAACAACACTTACTTGTTCCCGAACCACAATATTCCGGCATTCGTTCATGAACTCGATGGCGGTCATAAACAGACAGAACACCAGCCCCACCACAAGAACCACAAACGCTCCAATCAGGTTCTCCATTTCAAGATCACCCTCTGTGTCGTTCTCATCGGTGACTGGCTGAAATATAGCAATTCCTATGAATTTTGTATGGTATTAATTAGGACGATAGCAGTAATTCATTTATTTATTATTTATTAAAACTTCATGCAACATAAAAGTACATAGGCGGACATAATGCCTGGGGTATTCTCTACCAGTCAACCAAGGTCGGAGAAGAGATAGCATGGCAGGTGCATAAACAATGAAATAATCTATACTAATATTATAAATGTGAACGTAAGTTTGTTTGTTACGCTTTCACGCAAAAACTACTGAACCGATCATCATGGAACTTTGTACATATATTCTTGGAGGTATTAGAAGTAACATATAATACATTTTAAGAAAAAAAAAATGGCTTTACTGCGAGCGAAGCCGCGGGTAAAAGCTAGTAATATTATAAACGTAAAATGAGTACATAATTATATAATAAAAAAAAATCATACTTCAATATTTACTTTAAAAATACTATATATAAAATAATATACGTCTCAGTTAAAACCCGTTTTTCGTTAGAACTCGTTTTACATAGTTAAAACTAGTTATTACTGAATGCCTTTGTTAAATCTAGAAATACCTAGTCAAAACTAGAATTTACCACTGATATATTTGATTTTCAGGTAGAATTAGTTGTCACGCCAAGCTTTAGCTAAAACTAGCACTAGAGAAACTAATCATGGACCAAGTGATTAATCAGGGCAGTATGTATAATGCCCGGGCATTATGAATCTAGTCAAGTCAAATCGGGCAATGTAATGAATACTGATTTAAACTCCTATATTTATCACATTGTCTGGTCATTATGAATACTGCTACGCAATGGTTGGACAAATTGGTAATTACGGTCAATGAATTAATCCAAGAGCGAGCGAAGCGAGCTCGGGAGCTTAGGGCACCCCGACACGGATAGGTTAGGTTCGAAGGAGAATCGTTAGGTTACTTTAGATCCTGCAAGCAGAAATAGGGGCTTCGTCGACTTTGTTGCTTAAATAGTAATCGTACTTACCTATTCTATATTAAAACCCTATGTCAACATTGAAATATAACGTTATAATAGTTTTAGTAAAAACTTGTTCTAACTAGGGAAAACGCGTTCTATCTAAACACTGGTTTTAACTGTATATATAAATTAATAGAAAGGCGCATATTAAGACGATTCTTCTATTCGTTTAAAAAATAATGCCGCAACTTCCACTTAAATGCGTACTGACTGGTGGCCGTCCTGACATCGAGAGGAAGCGCATTCCAGAGAATAATGGATTGAATATGAAAAGAAGAATGAACAAAATCAGAAGTACCTATAAGAAAGAAGGAGCAAGAGTAGATTCTTAGATGCACGCAGGATCCTAGCGTGTGAAATACATAGATATTGAAAGTGAGATATGAGATAAGGAGGTGTGGGAGGTGTGCGATTTTCTCTCTACTCAACGTAGAGAGAAAAGCGCAGTCTAGGCGCGCAAATTTCTTCTCTGCCGAATGGGCATCCATTTGAGTTCAGTTCTGCAGATCGACATATGTTCATATTTCCGGAAGTTGAATATGAACATGGTGCAGTTGTTTAAGTGCCTATCCAGCATATCCAGGAATACCAAGTTCAGCTCAAAGTAGCACACGTCACCATAGTCGATTAAAGAGAAAATTAAAGTCTGCACAAGCACAGTCTTCGTTTTTGCAGGTAGAAAGTTTCTCAGATGATATAGGCATCGCAAGGTCCCATTGACACTAGAAACCTGACTTTGCCAGTTTAGCGTCGAATCAAGATGTAGACCGAGATCTTTCGTAGTAATCTCTCGTAGATTCAAGCAGAAGATCTCTACTGAATAATAGAAAATCATTTTAGCTGAGAGTGTGTGCATAAAACACGTATGATTTTATTTGGTAAAATATTAAAAATAAAAGAAGTCTTATTAATTTACACTACTAAAGAATATTTTAAAACAAAAGGTATAAAAATAAATTTGAATACTTCCTTACATCACATTTTTTGGCTCCATATTTTTCAAGCCACCATTTATTTTTAATTTTGTCCAAGGTAGTTAATTCTTTAAGTCTCAGTATTGCTCTATTTATGTCAGTTCTGAATGGTGAATCTGAAATACAAAGATGAATTCACGCCTTTTTTCCATGATAGTAGGCAGAAACTTCAGAACGAAAATATAGGGTGGTATAAATTATGAAGTTTATTGTATATTGCTACCGCTAATAGCTTCAGTTGTTTTCAGAGTAAATTTGAGGTAACACTCACTAGCCGGCATTGCTATCCCATAATCTTTACTATCCAATTCGCCTCCAACTTTCTTCAAGTCACAGTCTCTTTTTAATTTGTACTCTATGGTACAAGACTCCATAAAGAAAGCGTACTTGTTTCTACTCTTGAGCACCCTTCTCTCGCCTTCGTCATTGCTCGACACTAGGACTGCCTTGTTTGCTTGCATAGTTTCATACATGTGTCTGAATGTTTTGTCTTTAGAGGACTGAAAAATAATGATAATTTTAATATTTGTTGATAGTGGTTAGAGTAACCCAGTGTCCAGTGTATTTCGTGGATTCTGCAATATGTGCATGTTGATTTTATATCCCAATGTGTCCAAGTATTGAAAATGTTTTACATTATATTTTTCTGGTCGTCAACCATTTTTATTAGCAAGCAAGTAAGAAAGAAAGAATTATAAGCACGAACTTACCTTAAAAAATTCTAGGGTTGACCCTCCGTCGATAGCTCCGTAGCGAATCTTGGTTTGCTTGGCCAAGTCTTCGACGGTGTTGATTGGTTCGTTTTCCAAGGCTGACGTCATAGAAGCTGACAGCTGGGCGATGTAAGTCTGACACACGATCACCGCGAAGAACCACCACATACCACAAACCCAGCGGGTGCCAAAAGCTCTGAAATTTTAAAGAGCGTCATAGATGTTTAGAGACATATGTTTAAGAGGTATACTTGTTTTGTATTATACTATTATTCATCGTGACAAGATTAAAATGTAAGATGAAATAATCTTATATCCTTATTATTTTCTGCTGTAATCTTGGGTCAATAACGTAAATATCTGTTAGTTTATAACCAAACGACGAACAGAACAAGCTCAGACAAAATTACTTGGGCAATATATCGCATCCTTGTGTCATGATTGAGCCCATCGTTAGCCAGGTGCAGTTCTTAAACGTCCATATATTCTCCAATTCTTCTGGGTCTTTCTCGCATGGTTCTGGGTTTTCCCAATCAGCTGGTGATATTCTGAAATAAGGTGATACCGTGTTACGGGAAAACTTGGTACAAAATGTAAAAAAATATATTTTATCTACACTCACAACGTAATGTTTCAAATATGAATTAAAAAAATATTGTATAAACACGTACTTTTTTTTCGTGGATAGGCAAAATTAAAAAAAAAATATTACAGTGTAACATTTTTCTTCGATTTTCAAAATTCATAAAATAATTTTTTAATTTTTATAGCCACTTTTACTTTTTAATTTATTGGCGCATTGTAGAAAAATAGTGTCGTTGTCAATAGATGCGCGCGCTTTGCAGTTATGCGCAATGAGAATCTAAATTCCCGGGCATCCGGTTTTCATTTCAACTGTATGAGTGAAGATAAACTAGTGTGTGCAACGGCATATAATTAGTTATTAAAACACTCGTGTGATATTATCATAACACTCGTATTTTAATAACCCCTATTATAATGCAGTTGCATAAACTACTACTATTGATAATAATTTTATAGCAATTTTTCGGGAAATATTTCAGTATAAGCCCACTCACAAGTTTTAAGTTTGACAGGATATAGCCTTTCAAGGAACGAATTTTGTACTTTCTATATTTGCAGACTCATAAGATGAAGGTATAAGGTTCAAATGGATAATGTGTAAATTATATACCTGGCACAAATGTAAAGAACCATGGAAACTAAGAAATAAGCAGTCGCTGTGTGCATCCAGACCTCAAAAGTATACGGATACAGGAAAGAAAACATTCCTGGCTTGACCTTACGATCCTGAGTATACAGGATACTTATTCCTAGAGACATGAAGGGTACTGAGAAGTCAACAACTTTTTTCCTCTCTTCCGTTATTGTTAAATCAAATACAGCTAAATCGGCTTTCTGGGAAGAAAAGTATTTTATTAGATAATTGTGGCACATGTGTGCTAAGTCATACTGACTCCTGCTTGATTAATGAATCAATAGATAACACATGGTGAGCAAGTTAAACAACTAGTGCTTGAAACTATGTCAAAAATGTTTGTACTACATGTACTTACTTTTTCTAATAAGACTCCAACGAGCTGTGCATAATTCATATCTTTTTCGTGAATGAATTTATAAGTGTAATTTAGCTTTTCTTCTCTAAGAAGTGCGAATATGTGTTTGACCAGGTCTACGGAGAAACCCTCAAATTTTTCGCTAGGATCTTCATCAGCTGCTTTACATTCGTCGGTTTCACATTTGTCTTTGTACCAGAACCAGGGTTTCGCTCTACGGGATACTACCTATGTTGGGTAACAAAGTTAGGGTAAAAATGTGGACTATATCTAGATTAAATATCCATTCAGTGGTTATAGTACGCTGCAGCAGATCTTTCTTCAATTCTATTATTTATATTGTATGTGTGAAAATTTGTACGTTTGAGTTTTAAACACGCAAAAACGACTGAATTTATTTGGACGAGTTATTGCGCTAAGTAAGTTTGTAACTTGTATTAACATATAAGATGTTTTTTGTTCCGATAAATTCGGTATAATGATCCCTTGGGACTTTAAGACACTTTACACGGGGGCGAAGCCGCGGGCAAAATCTAATAATAATTATATACTTACAATAAATTCCTTGCTTGCTTTCACTGGACCGGAACTACTGCCAGAACGTCTGGCTTCACTTTCAATGATGTCGGTTCCATTGGCAGAGTCCCACTGGCCGATGGTTTGTCGAACACCGACGTGTATTTCATTTACATATAACACGTAATTAATTCTTCGACCTTTTGCGTTAAATTCTACGTTACCAGTAATGCCGTAGGTTTTAGTCTGTAAGTGTGTGTAAGACTGAGATGATAATTTAACTATACATATCTCATCCAACGAGCATCAAGCAATTAATAAGTGAAATAGCATTTAACAAAGAAATTGATAAGGCGGCAACTATATTGACCCTCAGTTTCCCAGCTTAAAATTGTCGCAGAATTAATGTGACAAATTGTCAAGCACGCGTTATCTACTGTGATTTGTTGAATGAATTTTCAACAGCCAATCACAGCAGATAACGCGTGCTTGACAATTCGTCACTTTAATTCTGCGATAATTTTGAGCTGCGAAAATGAGGGTGAGAATCTTTTGTGGGCAGCAACAAATCCAACCAAGCTTGGCACTTTCTTACACAAATTTAATAAAGGGCAATGTCACCTCTAGTATCTTGCGTTGGTATACCGCTCCAAGAGCCCAGGGTTCCGCATCATCAGCACAACTGAAAGTAGGAGGCTGTATCCGATCTTTTAGCTCGTCAACTTCAAGCGCCTTTGCTAGATGATTAGCAATGTCATCCATTATCAGTGCTGCGAGCTGTATTATAATGAAAAAATATAGAACATAATAAGTATAAGTTCACGCCTGTATTCCGCGATGGGTTTGGTAGTGGTGCACTATAGTACATACGTAGACGGATGTTAGCAGTTATGTAAATGTTGAAGTCCCATATTATAATATTGCCATGAACCGGGTAAGTCCAGACTTCGGGCTGCTACTGAGGAATTTCGGATAGATAAAAAAGCTACTTAAAAAAATCGGAAAACTCGACTGCTTACGAAGCGAATTAAAAATACGTAAACAAGAAGAAAATCATGCTGTGCAGTCGGAGGATACATATTCACTAGCTGGCTGACTAAAACCAGATGTATCCTCCGACTGCACAGCATGATTTTCTTCTTGTTTACGTCTTTTTAGTTAGCTTCTTAAGCCGTCGGGTTTGTTTAATTAGCTTTTTTATTTTTATCTTTTTAGTTAACATTGTTTTTCGAATTGTGAATTGTGTTATGAATAAGAATAAGAATCTTTATTTGTAAACATAGGTAGTTACACGGTGTGCGAGATGTTACAATACTAGTTAGATTCTCTATGTTTTGCCGTGGAGCGTACAAATATCATAACATTTGATTTCATTAATTTACAAAAAAAAATATCAATAAGAAGTCATTTTCAATCATAAGAAGAGCTTTAGGTTACTATTAACATTTGTTTAGAAGAACCTTAAATGCAAATATAAATTGTCAATAAATCAAAGAAACATTAAAAATTAGACATCAAATAATGAATTATCCATTAAATAAAACAAATAATAATGTAATTAAAGATTAGATGTCCAGTAATACTGAATAAGTATCATCATTAAGTACACAACTGGATGTCGTAATCATATTGTAATTTAGTAAAACAATTAAACAGAGGTCAATATAAAAATATCACAAAAGTTAGAAGTTATGTACCTATATTAGAAATCAAAAATTATAAATATTAGAAACAAAAGTTATGTATATTAGAAATCACCTCTTAAAACCCTTCATTTTGATACTCCACACGAAAGGCATGGCAGAAAAATAAATTGGGCCCCCGCAACATGGCGCCATAATCCACCATTTTTCTATTTTCAAATTTTAATGTAGCCAGTGACACTCACAAGGTTAAGGCAAAACGATTAACGTAAGAATCATCATAATCGGTCAACGCGTTTGGTCCCTAGAACGCCACATAGGAACAAACATACATACGTAGACTGATAAACACATTACCCTCCTTCGGCAGTCGGAAAAATAACCCAATAACACTTTGCCCGACTCGGGCATCAAACCTAGGACCTCATGGTCAGCAGTAGCACTTCCGGTCCAATACCCATTAAAATATGAATAAGTACTCCAATTTAAATAACTGTTTCAAACTTGTTGTCACTTTTTACCCGACTGCCAAAGGAGGTTAATATGTTTATTCTCCTTACGTTGAACTGGACTACGGATGACGATTCCTCTTTAGATTGCCAGTTGCCCACTCTTGTTGCCAAGTAATGCCTCTGGTCCTTCAATTTTTCATATTGAGTGATACTGAGCCACGTCACGTTAGATGGCATCTTCACCAACTGATCAGCTACGGTAGATGTGTCCATGGACACGAAAACAAAGTGCTAAAACAAATTTGGAAGAAATAAATTAATCTGTTAATGTATGTGTGCTTAAGCCGAGTTTTTAACGTAGTCGCTTGTGATAACAACGATCTCTGTCAATTTGTATAAAAAATAAATAATTCATTAAAAAAAAACAAGCTTTTTTCGTATTTTTCTCAGCAAACCCTTTCATTTGATACCCATATCATGGCAGTGCACAAAAAAATAACTAGTCCGCCATCTTAGGCCGTCCACCATATTGCATTTAGAATGACGTCACTTAGCTAACTATGCATTGTCATCCAAACTAAATGTGTATGCAAAATTTCATCTTAATCGGTGGAGGATAACTGCTTTAAAATTCAGTTGCAAGATTTGACCCGAACACACTTATATAAAAACATACATACATGCATTGCAATTTAAATAAAAGCTTAAAAAGAGATTTCTCCTTACCCTTTCCTAGAGATTTTTCATCAGACGGCGCTTATCCAGTTGCAATACAAATTGACGTTGACGCGATCAACGCGAGAAAAATACCATATACACACACATACCTGATAATCATCAACTAAAGCCGCACTTTCAGCTTCATTTAGATAATGTAAAATACGATCAGCGTGACAGTCCAGTACGATGCGGTTTACACGAAACTGTTTTAATGCTTTGAAAATCTGAAAGAATAAAAAAATAGAAGACTTCTTACTTAGGAGTCGGTTAAGCAGTATTGAACAGGAGTTACTGTTATCAACCCGTAGTCAAAATCATATTGAATTATAAAATATATTTTAAAATTATTCCACAGTCTTGACTGTAATTACTTAATCTCCAGGACGTAGGTGTCCCAAATTGATACTTATTATCATCATCGACTACTTACTATCACCCGGGATAGATAGATCACCATCTATATCCGTGGAACGGAACCGAACGCGATCGATGTAAAAATAATAATCAGTATAATCAGATGAAAAACGCTAGTTACTTCGGCACGGTTTCTTTGTATGGGATGAGGCATCTGTATGCTAGTATTATATTATCAGTGACCGGGGTAAGCCTGAGGGCACGAATCGTGCGGCGAGGAGCGGCAGAAAAGCAGAGCGAGGGCATCAGAACAGAACTGAACCATCGCCATAGCCCCCGCTCGGTCATCACTCCAAGTCGCTCGTTTCGTGACTGCAGGCTAAGAGACAGACGTAGAGTTTAAAACTTGAAAAACATACCCGTCGGTTGTCGCCGTCTGGATCCAATTTATACATCAAGATTTGTGAATGTAGTGATACTTCAGATAGAATCTTTTGCACTCTTAATAAACCTAGAATAAAAGGCATACGTCAATATAGTACTTATTTAGTTATTCTATTCGCAAAAAAAAAACGAATTAAACGCATACCAAAGATATCTTCATAAAGGGCTGCAAAACTTGTCCATTTATAATACTTCAATAGTTTTCCATAAGCTAGCGATATGTCCTCGGAATCCGGATAAAAGTTTATTGAAATTTTTTTAAAAGCTAATTCTTCATTTTCGTCTTCATTTTCGCCTTCTTGTTCTTCTTCCTCTTTATCATTTTCTTCGCCTTCTGGACTAGTTTCTTCTTCGTCTTTATCATTTAGTTCCAAGTCGGGGTCCTGAGGTTGCAACGTGGCTTGAATGTGCGGAATGTGTGCAATAGCGCACTGGTCTCGAGTAGCTCCATCTGATATTGCATTTTGTGGACCAAATATAGCCACTGCTTGTATTCCATTGTTTGAACACACTGCAATTGTATAACAAGAACTTGTTTGTGCAAATAAAATCAATAGAATAATGTTTGTGCAATTTCTTTACGAGATTTGCTGGAAAATCTAAGCGTACAAGCAAAGGAAAATTATTTTGTTCCATTTTGTAGTGAATTATGAGTGTATATATTACTCCTAAAGATTTTGTTATAAGACAATTATTATTAGGCAATACAAAAATTAGTATCCTCAATTTGTAGTTCTTACGCTATTGATAAATCAACGTTAACAATGACAAGAAGGCTATCGGCATATTTGTCAAGTGGAAATATGTTTTACAGGAATTTCGTTTTTTCCTTAGTTACCTATAATGACACCAAGGAAAAAATCAGGATAATCAATTCTCGACAGTCAATAACAGGAAGCACCTATTCAGTAGTATAATATCAAATAAGTAAACAAGTGTCATAACCATCACATTAAGTAGACAAATGGCGTGTGATTTGAGAGGCCATTGCCCAGCTGTGGGAAGCTGATGACGACGATGAAACATTGATTTAATACTTACATGCTCTCCAAACCGAATAGCTATCATTCCTCATTGGCTGCAAGGTGACAGGTTTTATTCGAACCTCCTGAAGGTGTACATGGTTCAAGCTATCGTTGAATGCCGAAAGCTCGGTGATTGCCTCCTTCTCGAATATACCAGCTGGAAATATGTACATGGTATATTCCATCAGGCGAAATTCATTAACGAGGATCATAAAAACTTTTTACCAATTATCGTGTATCCTAGTTAGTAACAGTATAGGTACGCAATGCCGTGTATCATATTTTGTAACCAAACAATGTTGATCAAGTATTAAATATTTCCAAAAACACTTACCTATTTGGTAAGACACTTCAACAGTTTCCGTGATGATAAACTGCGGTGTACATTTTTGAACACAGAACAACAATATGAGTATATACCAGCACATGGCGTAAAATCTTTAATGCGAATGCATAGTTTACTTTATAAAAACTATTTCACTATAATTTGTGGGCGCACCGCTTAGCGAATGAACGTCTGGCTAGCCGTTCACTCAAATAAAATTAACTTGTTTCAGAGTTATGAAGAAATGGAGGAGGTATAAACGAAAGATGTCATGTGTTTCATGAAGGATTCACATTTATCAAATAAAAGATAAGCAGTTGCTTGAAAGTAGTGGTAAATTTTCGGTGTCTCAGCTTTAATTAGTCATTCAATCATGGCTAAAGTATTCCTATTAGTAAAAATTCACATGAATGATATTCCAGAGCCCTCCTCAGTCAAAGCACGCAGCGACGCGTGACGTGACGGCGCACGCGACATGACCTAAAACTGCTTTCCAAAAATACCTCAGACGGCGGAGAGGCGGCCGGCTCGCCACATGCCCGCCCAAACAACATTATATTGTATTCATAAACCAACAACTTCAACAATGATCACCTTCAAAGCTTTTCTCATTGTTACCTCAATTGTATTAATTCAGAATGCTCACGCACTCCGCACGGCCGCTTTCCCCATAGGTATGTGAAAATTTAAATATATTACAAACAACATTTTGACAACATAAACAATTGGGCTGTGCATGTTTTCAGGGGGTCTTTTCAACCGGGAAACGCTGCCAACTTCCGTGCAGGTATTCAACAATATGATTGAAGCTAACCGAATGACGACGTACCATGGTCGGTCCCTCAGCTCGAAGGTAGTCGACAGCTTCTCTACTTCTTTAGAACGTAAGTCATTATCATCATATACATTATAATATAGTTATATATATGCCCCCGAATAATAAACTGTTTAAGAAGATACAAAATAACTACAATAGTCAAAGAAAACAATCAGGATACTTGTGTCTATTATGAATTAAATTTTTCCCTTGTATTTCATGGACACTCATAGTACAGCAAAATTAATTGGATAGTGCCCTTAACATGCTAGCTGTCTAGTTGAGAACTCGACAAATATGACGCGGAAAAACAATTGAATATTCGTGAAACATCATTTCCAAATGTCAATGTTAGAAAATTAACTTCGAAGAGAACTTTACAATGTTCGATGGTAAGACTGCACCTGTCGATGCTGTATTTAATAACTTTATTTTTAGTTGTTCCACAGTAATATGTAATATAGGACTTATATAGAACTGTTGTTTCAGTGTGTCCATTTACTTCAGACGACAAGGGGATCGTGGCTTTAATAGACGCTCGTCCTACGTACGGCATGTGCGACACGACTTGTTTGTTGTGCAATAGATTAAATGTAAGTTATTTAATATTGGTTTTGTACCTTATTGGTTAGTTTTACTTAAAGATCCTTATTTAAATAAGAAGAAAATATCTTTTTGTATTATAATGGGAGATTTGGAGAGCTTTTGACGTTGATGATACGCTTGGTACACCCTTTGCGGTGAGGCGCAGTTCCAACTACATATACCGGCAAAATTAACACTCGAATGAGAATCGTGGGCATGGACACCTTACAAATTAATACGATTAGAAGCATTGTCTTTGGTGTTTTGCAAGCCAGCGAGCATTTACAAATGAAAAACCTAAAGAAAGAAACACATTAATTGCCAAACTGTAACAAATTTAGTTTTAGACAAACACAATTTTAATTCCAAATTTTTGACAATTCCAATATTTTGACAGTATGGCAAAAGGACTGGGCTCAGCAGATGTTGAACAGTGTGCAGCATGGCTACTACGCTGGTCAACGCTGATTCACAGCCCACCCCCTTTCTCACAGCACTTATTATAATTAAATCACAGTACCTGGGCGACCGAACTCTGCTCGGGTGAAAATAGAGATAACGACGTTTTCTAAAAACGAAACTTAGCTAGATCGATTTATCGCCCCCGAAACCCACTGCATACTAAATTTCATGAAAATCGTTGTATGCATACGACAGCATCACACATACAGACGATATTAGACAACACTAATTGTAGCCCTGACCAGCGATACATGATTGTGTGCAAAGACAAAGCTAGCAGTACTACGGACGGCGCTACCTCTGTTAAATAATGACATAATTAACATAGAACATAACTTCACGCCTGTATTTCTCGAAAGGTGGAGCACAAGTGTTACACCCAAAATATAATACAGTAACAACATACATAACACAATACAGTTAATGACGAACACAATGTGACATCATTTAATGATGAATCATAAAATCTGTACGATTCTACACGATGCAAAGAAAACGATTATCTAATAATTTCAGGTAACCCATTTGTATTTGGGATGGGAGCCGACAGACACTCAAGCTGAGGACTTCTATTCGTTTTCCTATCACCCTCCATTGGAACTGATCTCGAAAGCTTACGCAACCCTCATCAAAGACCTGAAGTGGGACAAGTTTACAATCCTTTATGAGGATGATGGCAGTGAGTTTATACTTGTTTTTTTTTTTTTTTAACTATATATATATATGCTAGCTGACCCGGCGAACTTCGTTCCGCCTAACAAATTTCTAAAATAAAAGATTTTTTCTAAAATAAACGTAGCCTAAGTTACTCCTTATTACATCAGCTACCTGCCAATAAAAGTCCCGTCAAAATCGGTCCAGCTATTTTAGAGATTAGACAGACAGACAGACAAAAATTTAAAAAAATGTTATTTTGGTGTATGTACCCTATATATATTCTTAAACATGTAGTAAAAAACGGTTATTTCAATATTACAAACAGACACTCCAATTTTATTTATATGTATAGATGTATAGATATATATATAAAACACCGGCCAAATGCGAGTCGAACTCTCACACATAGGGTTCCGTGCATACACCAAAATAATAAGGGTGTGACATTAATGAATTCCATAAGCAATGAAAGCCCCGAACATTTTTCGTACGGAAAGATAAACTAGATTGTTTTAGCTATACCTACATCGTTATAATATGTAGGTCGCGATCAGGTTACCAACTGCAAAAAGTCAAGGATATTTTTTTTTGAGTAGCTATAAATTCAATCGATTTTGATAAATGATAAGACTGTTGCTTCTTTCCAAATTTCGTGATTCTACATCAACGAGAAGTACCCTATTGGTTTTGATTCCTTTCCGAGCGTCCATTATGAGGCATAATTGGCCGAATCTTTAGATTTCGTTTATTTAGAAGTTAAGTTTTATCATAGCTCCAAGGGATTGCACACCTGAGTATATGATATTTATATATTTGAATTTGATACTACCAGGTATTCCAGAGAAAAAGGTCTTGAGACACGGACATACAGATACAGACATAAAGATAGACGGATAAAAAACGAAGGGATCCTATAAGGGTTCCTATTTTCCTAGTGAGTAACGGAACCCTAAAAGTGGCTCTGCATGATAGGTGCTATGGCATCGTCTCAAAGGGATTGGTTATTTTTAATACTACAATTTTTCCATATATCCATAGTTATCATTAATCGGTTGTATTTATTAATGCAGCCGTAACAGATGAACACTTAAAATTATTTACTTGAAGTAAGAAGAGTCTAACAAATATTTTTAAATTCCAAGCTGCTACTAAGAATTTCTAATACCAAAAGTTTACTTCAGTGACCAACCTGGGAATCAAATTTTAAATTGGATCTTTTCAGGTTTTTTACGGCTACAAGAAGTAATAAACTCGTGGCCTAGTGTTGGCGTGGAACCAATTCTCTTCAAAAAATTAGATCCTGATAGCGACAACCGTGAAACATTCAAGTATATATTCAAAGTAGCACGAATGTCATATCACGTCCTGAACTGTAACGTAACTAATATTCATAAATATATGAATGAAATCATACAAGTCGAAAACTCGACGGAGTATCAAGTATGTATAATGTTGCTATTATAACTGCTATATTAACGTTTTCTCAAATATAGCAGTGAAAGAGCACAGCTAACTAGAGATGCGATCCGTGTGCATCATAAATTTTTAAATTTTTCTTTTTTACAATTTTGTTTTAAAGATTTAATTAATGTCAGCTCGTTTCCTCGAATCCATTGTTCTACTCGAAGGACTATAAATTTCATACCAACACATAAAACGTCTTTTTTCAGAGCTTTATATTAACAAACCTAGATGCATACAGCCTTGACTTTAAAGGGATCTCTGCTCTCATGGCGAACGTGTCTACTCTGCACATAACCACACGGAGCGAGGCGACATGGAAGGACAAAGGAATGCTTCACACCAGAGCATTAGGGGTATCTCCATGACATATATTTTAGTAGTAATTTACGAATAAAATAATTTCAATATATCAGGAAAACTTAACGAAATCACTAGATGAAGTATTTTTGGATTTAATAAAATTGTCAACTTGAAAAAAATATTGTTTTCCAGCTTGAGACAGCTTTAGTAGCGGATGCACTAAGTCACTTGGAGAAAGCAATCAGAAGCATGCAGATTGATGAAAGCCCACCTGAACCACCCGCTCTGTGTCTTAAAAATAGTAGATCAGAGTTCGAGGATAGTGCATGGTCAGTAGGATATGATCTACGAGAAGCACTGCGTAAGGTAACAATTACACAAATTGAATTGTTCCGAGGAGTCACAATCCAAAACATATATTACCTGCCTCAGGACTTATTCAAATGTCATTTACATAGTTTTCTTTGAGCTATTTTCAGACAACCACCAAAGGATTCTCAGGACATATTGAGTTCGACGATGAGGGAAAAAGAATAAATTTCAGGTTACACTATTCAAAATTAAACAAGGAGAGTGATTTTATGTATGCAGGCGATTGGGACTTTAAAACAAACGTTATTACTTATCAAGATAACGTAGACGATAGGTCACTTGCTGCTAGCACCAATTCAAAAATAAGGGTAACAGTTATTTATAAATTGAAAGCTTATCCGACGTAAATAATTAAATTAACATTGATGATAATATCTAGACCCATTTTCGTTTAGGTCGTGACGAGAGTGGGAAGACCATATTTCGACGTAGTGAAACATGAAAATGGAACAGTTACATATCGTGGTTATTGTGTAGATCTCATTGATGCCATATTTAAACAAATAGAAGTAGCAAACAAAAAACATCTAGAGTATGAGTTTTATATAGCCCCGGGAAATAATTATGGTAACCAGTTGGAAGGTACAAAAAAGTGGAACGGAATAATAGGAGAATTGATGGATCATGTAAGTTACTTTTGTTTCATTCGTTTACTTATTTAATAACATTAAAAAAAGCAAAATCAAATCCAATTTTCATTTCAGAAAGCACATATAGGTATATGTGATTTGACAATTACCTCTGAAAGGAATGCTGTGGTTGATTTTTCAATTCCTTTTATGACTTTGGGAATTAGTTTGTTGTTCAGAGAAGAAGAGCCCGAAGCACCGAATCGATTCTCATTTATTAAACCATTGTCTTTAGATGTTTGGTTGTATCTGGCGACTACTTATGTTATTGTCTCATTTGTATTACTTATTTGTGCAAGGTTGGTATTTTTGTCTTATTTCGAATCCAATGTTTTTTAATCATACAGGTAGAGCTTTGTGGTCAGTCAAGTCAATATACATTAAACTTAGTTACTTATACGTTTGGAGGATGGGAGCTTCACGGGAAAAGAGTGTCCGACCGGCATTCAAAATAATGTGTGCAGTTTTTAGAAATGGCCAGTGTGGCATAACATTAGAACAGTTGGAAGATATTCATTGAAACGTTGTTAAATGAAGGCGCATGTCATCCATTAGTTTTAATGTTTTTTTGTTTGATCTTTTTTATTTAATTGTGCCTGTTCGGCTTAGCATAAACTTGCGGCAAAAAATTTGTGTCTGCCTTTTGTGGCAAGACACAAATTTGTTGCGGCTCAACCGCACCGCGGCGCGGTTTAAATCCACGCGAATATTTTGTGCACTATGAACAGATAGAAAGAGACATCCACGCGGGCGAAGCCGCTGGCAGAAGCTATACTCCATTTGCGTTAACATTAGACGTTTGAATTAGCCCATTTTACAGCCCGTTCAACCGATTTTGACTACTATTGCTTTGATGATACGACAAATGGTAGCTGTAGTAAACAGTTGGTTTTGGTAACAGGTTTATGCTTTTTATGTCATCCTCCTATCACGGGATAGAACTCAAAATCGGTTGAACGGACTGTAAAAAGATTTGGAAACATGTCTAATGCAATTTCAAATGGAGTTTAGTGTCTAAAAATATTGGAGCACTTCAAATTAAAAACTTATCTCTTCAGTTTAGGGAATGCTGCATTGTATTTGGATGTGGATGGTGATCATTATTTTAGAATTAACAATTTTTTTTTAGAATGAGCCAGGAAGACTGGGTGAATCCACATCCATGCAATCAAAATCCTGAAAATTTGGAAAATATTTGGAGTCTCTACAATTGCATGTGGCTTACCATGGGTGCTATTATGACTCAGGGATGTGATATTTTACCGAGGTAAAGGCATTTTCAACAACGTTGCACACGTTTTTATTGACAGGTAAATTAAAATTGATATGTTGTTGAACAGGGCAGCAGGCTCGCGTTGGATCTCAGGCATGTGGTGGTTCTTCGCTCTCATTGTGACGGCCTCGTATACCGCCAACATGTCCACGTTCCTCAGTAACAGCCGCCGCAGCAACGCCATCAAGGATGTCAAAGAACTCTCGGAACAGAACAAAATTTCTTATGGAGCTGTGACTAATGCCTCGACTTATAAGTTCTTTCAAGTACGGTTTGAAATTGTATTTAAAATGAAAATGAAAGTATCTAAGCTAGGTATTGACTGTTGACTGCCTTGTTGGTCTAGTGGTTAAATTGCGAGTGCAGAGTGCTGCACGTAGTCTTGGGTTCAAGCAAAGTTACGAGTATTGTTACATTCTATAAGAATTTCCGAATAGCTGCTAATTGGTGAACTAAACGCAGCGATTTCTGATTTTGAATACGGGCGCGATATTATCATTTTTATCTCATTCATTTGCAGTCGTCAAACGATACAGTGTACTCAAAAATTTGGTCCGTGATGAGTACAGCAAAACCTACAGTTTTCACAAATAATAACGATGAAGGGAGGGAGCGTGTTATCAAAAGTAAAGGGAAGTACGCCTTCTTCATGGAATCGACCTCCATCGAATATTATATTAAGAGGAATTGCTTATTGAAAATGCTCAGTTCTAAATTGGATTCTAAGGAATATGGTATCGCTATGCCAAAGAGTAAGTAAAGAGAATAAGTATTTAAAAAAATATTAATAGTATTGCAAATGATTAGCTTATTATTATATTTCTAGACACTCCAAACAAAGGATTGTATGATGGGGCAATATTGGCATTACAAGAAAAAGGAGATCTTGAGAAACTGAAAAAGAAATGGTGGGAAGACGAGGACAATGAAGAACATTGCGAGGTTTGATCATTTAACAATTGGGCTTATTTAGATAAATTAAGAACAGGGTGGAAATTCTTCCATTTAAAAGGAAGGATCTCTGACAAGACAGGTGTTGAGTCCGGTGGGCAACTGCTAAATGTTTGATGTCTGGCTATTGTATTAGTTCCAATCGCGCGAAATACTTTGATTGCGCGATGTAGGATTTGTGTGGCGTCTATAGATGGCGCTAAAACATTTTATACATGACCGATACATTTTGCGTTGAATTTTTTTACCGAGAAAAAATCTTGTTATTTTTTTAAGAATTGCTGTATCTTATCTGCTTCATGGAAACAATCGTATAATGCCATTCAATCTTAGGAAATAATTGTTATAAACCTTAAAGATTTTTTTTTGTTGTTTTTTTACAGAAAAAAGTCCAAGAAGAAGACGACAATGGCTCGCTACAGATGAAAAATACCAGCGGTATCTTCTTAGTGCTGGGTACCGGAGGTGTGCTGGGGCTGATCGTGGCCATTATAGACTTTATGTTGCACGCTCGGCAGATCAGTGTCAAAGAGAGGGTATGCTTTAAGTTTACGTTATCTTACATTATGGCGGTATATTTGAAATGTACCGGATTCGTCATTATAAATATGACGCCGTTCTATTTCAAATGCTTACTGGTTTGCAAATTCTCAAGGTTAATTGATAACGTTTTTATCTCATTAGATTAGCTAACACTCATATTTAGTTAACTAACCATAACTTATAGATTATAAAGTAACCGTCACGAGAGGCTATACATTTTGTAAATAAAGAACTTCTATTAAGTTACGTAGCGACAATTCAATCAACAATTTTTTTTTCCCAAATTCAATCAACTCAAAGTAACATACGTTTAATACGAAACTAACGAGCAATTTCACTTGGTAGGATTATATTTTAGCGATATAAATCGCTGTCGTTTAATGTTTTGTGATACTGGAACGCGTCTGTATGTGTTGTTGTACTGTGTTGGAACGCGCCTGTATGTGTTGTTGTGTTGTGTTGGAACGCGAATGTGTGTTTACAAAAGTAATAGCTTTTCGTGACGGGGACTTTAGATAGATATTGTTAGGATGCAGAATCAGCCTTTACGAGCTGAAATATGCCTTACCTAGCCTTTTTTTCACGACACTTTGGGGTCGGCTTCCACTCTAACAATATATCAGACCTCCACAACCCAGTAGCTGGGTAAAATGTTACCCACACGCAAAACTGTCAGATTTACTGGCTTCTGATTAGTAACAACTGTTAAAGATATAAAATAATGGTCAAGACCAATGGCTTCAGGTTGCACTAGTCGACGGCACGAACTATTTTGTGCACAGAGTTAAAATGCATGCTATCTCATCCGACAACACGTGCGAAAGAGATAGATGCTGTGATGAGCAATAAGAAGCTAATTCGGGCATGAATACACAGTTTTGCAAATTTGTAGCGAAATGGATGATGATTTAGGACGCAAACGATCGTGCGAATTTTATAAACAGACCTTTGGAAGTATGGATATCATGAAAAAATGACTAAATATATCTGTTCAAAATAAAATTATTTGCATTGTTGAACTACTAATCTATCCCTGTATGGTGACTGTTTTGCAATTTTACTTCTTCTATTTGCGCCGAAAGATGCGTTAAAATTAGTGTTGAAATATGGAACTTTCGACGCTCATAACTTTCAAATATCTTATAAGTATATAAAACTCTCGTGTCACAATGTTAGTTACCGTACTCCTCCGAAACGGCTTTACTGATTTTTACCAAATTTTATATGCATATTCAGTAGGTCTGAGAATCGGCTTCTATCTATTTTTCATACCCCTGGGGTGGGGTAGGTAGGGTAGGTATGGTAGGGTAGGTAGGGTAGCGTATGTTGGGAAGGGTAGGTAGGGTAGGGTAGGGTAGGTAGGCTAGGGTAGGTAGGGTAGGGTAGGTAGAGTAGGGTAGGTAGTGTAGGTAGGTAAGTAGCCAATTGACGGGAGCGAAGCCCCGGGGGTCAGCTAGTATATAGGGCTAGATAATGATGAGACAGATTGATATCACTTTTTATTTTGAACGTACATCGTCAAACAGTGGAGTAATTGCCAGATTACGTTTGTATGGAAGAATGATCGACTAGGGCAACCTTAACGTGCTTTACTTGGTCTCGGTATGTACTGGATGGTTGTCCATCCACGTATCAACATGGGAAAACCTAGCTAATGATGATCTTATTTTGCAGGTGACTTTCCTGGAAGCCTTATCAAGTGAATGGCACGCGTCTCTGAACCCTCGCGAGCTGCACAAGCCGGCTGCCCCGCCTCGCTCTGCGCCCCCCTCGACTGCCACCCCCTCTCCGCTGCGCGAGCGCTCTCAGTCCAGAGCAGTCTCCGTGCTTAGGGCTGCCTCGTCATTTATTAACTTTGATGAGATTTATTGAGAGACTGGAGTTAGGCCTTGAGATCATCAGCAGTGACAAGCAGCAGCGGTATGCGATAGCGAAAAATATTAGGTCTTCGTCTTCTTAGTCACATACTCCTGGTGGAGTGGTTGTGGTCATGAATCGTCTGATTGTATTATATTGGATTGGATAGCAATAGATTGGTTGCGGCTTTTGCGAGACTTCCACATCTCTCTTTATTCGAGGCACTGCGTTTATGTCCAGAAAGTATCTTCATACAAATTCATTGGCTTTTAAGGAGCCAGTAGCGTCGCTTGACGCTATCGCTGCTGCTTGCCTGTGACGAACTCAAGCCTTTAATGAGTCATCGCTGTATCAAAATCACTATCTTAGATTAGACTATAATCATATATTATATGAAACAGAATCATTAACGCACTGAGTTTATGGCCAATCGCTTTCATAAGCTTTGTTGAAAATTGTCAGTCCATTATTTGAGTTGAATATACAAGTGTGTCACAAAATATTTTATTTGAGCCCAGTGAAAACTTAATCGTCTATTTTATAAATAGTTGTATTTTATTTAAATAAGTTAACGTATTGTATCAGTTTTTTACTACCTCAAAATATTGTTAATTATATGTATACTTTAAATAAATTGTTACATGTTTTCATTCTTGTTGTCACTACTTTGTATTGAATACATTAAGATGGAACAAGTCAGCTGCGGATCGAAGCACGGAGGACGCTCTCGAAGCACGGTTGGAGCTCGAAGCAGAGGAGGAGGGACGGGAGTGCTTCACCGGCTTCTCAGTTTCCCAGAAACTTAGCGCAAACGATAGCTCAGCCCAAAATGCTTCTGATTGAGTCATCTGCAAAAATAATGTATCTAAGTAATACAAATGCACACTGCCAAATAGTTTACATTAAAAAAGAAAATACGGTATTTTTTTGGATCTAGTTTCTACTTCTGTATTCGACTAAGCTTTTAACATAATTTAACAGACATACCCAGAATAGAATATAGGGATGGTTTGTCCATTTAAAGCAATGAGTATGGGGTATTCAATGTGCCTAAGGTCTTATTCGTATTAGCATATGAATGCTATTTGGCGCTTAGTAGAATTCGTACCTTCTGCTCGACAGCGATTTCTCTAACGTTCCACAGGAATTCAAATATACCCATTGCGGTGGCCATACTGCATCCTAACGCCAATACTACGAACACACCACCTACATTATCTACTCCTAGTTCTCCGGCAGCACTTTCTTCACTTGCCTCTTCGGCCTGAAAAAAAAAGATTGAAAAGAAACAAAATATGCCTATAGCGACTGAAGTCCAAAGTCATAATCATCATCATCATCATCAGCCTTTTAATATTCCCACTGCTGGGACACAGGCCTCCTCTCTGTGAGAGAGGGAATGGGCCATAGTCCACCACGCGTGCCCAGTGCGGTTTGGTGAATGTCACATGTCTTCGAATTTTTCGTTCCTGCCACCTGCCTATGTTCGAACAACAGATAATATAATACTAGCATGCAGATGCCTCATCTCATACAAAGAAACCGTACCGACGTAACTAGCGTTTCTTGTCTGATTCAACCGATTATTTTTTCTCCATCAATCGCTTTCTTTGCTCTTTAACTTGTAAGTATAAGGGTTTACTCGGTTCGTGAATATTTTTTCTTTAAATACAGTGAAGGTTTCTTTTAAAGTATTTTTTGCACGTTTTTACTTTTACTTTACGTTACTTTGCACAGAGCAATCAGAGCAATCAGAGCTCGGTCGCCCAGATACTGGGATTTAAAACATAACTGGTGAAATGTGGGTGTATACCTCTGCCTAATTCTTATGTGATTATGTAAAATAACTATCAAATAATAAAAAGACTTACAACACAAGCCTCTTCCTTCGGTACTTTCCACCAGCGGTTTTTAATCTCCACCAGCTTACCACTTTCAGCTAATTTCAGTAAAGCATTGTCCACTGCCGTTCGGTACGACGAGTCTAGGAAAACATGAGTAAAATTCGCGTGATTAAAAACTAAAGCACTGAAGCAGTTATTGAAATAAAAGCTTCGATAGGGGTAAAGCGCGAGCCTGCACATCACTATCATACTAATCATCTACTTGTTCTTTTAAAATATTCGTATGGATTGTATTAGCATCCACTGTTTACTTACCAAACGGCATAGCTATACCATAGCCTTTGGAGTCAAGTAATCCGCCAACTTGCATAAGGTTGCAGTGTCTTTCTAACTGGTATTCAATAGCTGTAGATTCCATAAAGTAAGCATAATCTCTTTTGCCTTTTAGCACTCTGTCTAACCCCTCGTCGTTATTCTTGACGAAAACTGATGGTCGAGCTGATTCCATGGCGCCGTAAATTCTTTGGTACATGGAAACATTGGAGCGCTGGGAAAAAAATAATTGAAACTCACAATTTAGTTGGCGAGATCATTGGAACCATAATAGACCAGCATTTGATTTATTCGTACCAACATATACTTGAATATTATTTCAAAGGTTGGATTTTGTAAATAGAGTCAATAAAATATTATACCTTGAAAAATGAGTACGTGGATCCACCCTTCATGGTTCCATATTTAATTTTAGTTTGCATAGCTAGATCTTCGGCACTCTTGATTGAGTCATCCATTGCAGCATTGGTAAGGAAAGCAGCCAGGTTGGCGGTGTAAGAGGAACACATGATGAGACCGAAGAACCACCACATGCCGCAGACCCATCGCGTGGAATAACCTCTGTTGTAGAAAAAAAATACAAGTGTCTACTACAGTAAATATATCGAGAAATCACCACTGTCTGTACTTTGTTAAACTTACTTTGGCAAAATATCAGAACCTTGTGTCATAATTGAACCCATTGTAAGCCAGCAAGAATTTTTTATATGCCAAATATTCTCCAATTCTTCAGGTGATTTGTTACAAGGATGAGGATTTTCCCAATCATTTGGCGCCAGTCTGAATAAACAAGCAACGAGTAAATTCACAGATAAACATAAAAATAAATTTTATTGCAAGTGTGATTCGAAATCACATAACTCACCTAGCTAAAATATGAAGCAATAACGATACCATTAAATACGCAGCAGCCATATAGATCCATACGTCAACAGAAAATGGTTTAAGAAATGAAAACAGCTCCGGTTCGGGAGGAGTTGCCTTTAAATAAAGTATACTTATGCCCAATGTCATAAAAGGTGTCGTGAAATCTACAAAAGATCGGCGCTCATAAGTTATGGTTAAATCACAGATGGCTAAATCAGCTTTCTGAAAAAACAATATCAAAATGGTAGTCAGGACATTACTTAAAGTTCTTTATTTAAGATTAGATTGTAATGCTACTCACGTACCCTTTCTAAAAGATGTCCCACTAGACCATCCCACTTTTTTGTTTCTTTGACGTACGACCCATAGCCATTACCAGGCACTATTTCGATTTCATAGTTCAAGTGTAGCATTTCTTTTAATATTTCATGTATTAAATCTTTCGAATATCCTTCATATCGATCGTTACCGGTTAGCGTTTCGCCTTCCTTGGGGACCAATTCGACTAAGAACGGTGCGCCGGTGCGTGACACTACCTTAAACGTTTTGTTTTGCCATTTTTCGGCCAAGCGATCTGACGTTTCGTCCGCAGACCGAACGTATACGAAACCAGAATCCGGATTCCACTTTGCAATACTATTAAATCCACTGTTCGATAATTCCATTATTTCAACGTTAAAATTCACTCGTTCACCCGTTATATTATCTAAATTGATTTGGTTTGTTAGGCCGACAATAGGATTCTGCAATTAGGAATGGTTAACAGTTAATACGAGTAGCTGTTTGTGTTATCAAACATTATTATACTGATTGATATAAACATTGTATTTACCGTAAGCAAATGATTGGTAAACTGTTCACCTTCTTCCCATGTGTCCTCAGAATCACAACTTATTTCCTGGGCTTCTAATTTAAATTCGTCAGGAGCTTTTTCTACAGCATCTGTTATAAGTCTGGCTGCATCGCTAGCTAGTGCAGCTTCTACCTAATGAATTAAAAAGATCACACACTTTATATAGTTAAAATTGTTTATTGAACTATCTAAGAGATACTTACAGTGATTTCATGAGATTGTCGTGGAATTTTCACATTGTCCGAGCCTCTAACTTTCCAGTCTGCTAAGTAAGACGTAGTTCTGGAGTCTGAGTGATCAAAAATTCTCAAACAAGTTACGTTTGATAACCCATAGCGCAACTCTTCTAGATCCAAAGTGTGGGCGTCCAGAGACATTAAAACGTAACTCTGGAAAATATAACTTTGTATATGATTATTATACTCGTAAAAACAAAAAAACCCGACTGCTGAAGTCATTATTTGAAAAGAGAAAACAAGTACTATGAATAATTTATTTAATTCTGTGAACTGTTCTAGAATGCATCATAATAATTATATTGTTTCATCATAGTTATAATGTTCCCACTGCTGGGGCATCCTCTCTGTGAGAGAGGTAAGGCCCAATATATTGTTTAAGACATATTTATTCAATGAAATATTGAAATATAAATTTTAAAATAGACATTAAATATTATGAGGTGCTGCCAGCGGTGACAAACGAAGAGTTTTGGGAGTTTTTAGGGTTCTGTACCCAAAGGGTAAAAACGCTCGGAACCCTATTGCTATACTTTATAAAAGATAGCTTGATCTCTGCGACATATGTCAAACTGACGTATATGTTATTGTTAGCCTGTTAAGCGTTATTTTTACTGTATTGATACTGACAGCTGTCACAGAGATCAAGCTATATTTTATGAAGTATAAGACTCCACTGTCCGTCTGTCTGTCTATCTGTTTGTCTGTCACCAGGCTGTATCTCATGAACCGTGACAGCTAGACAGTTGAAATTTAAACAGATGATGTATTTCTGTTGCCGCTGTAACAAAAAATACTAAAAACAGAATAAAATAAATATTTAAGTGGGGCCCTATTCAACAAACGTGTTTTTTTTGCCGTTTTTTGATAATGGTACGGAACCCTTCGTGCGCGAGTCCGACACGCACTTGGACGGTTTTTTTCTATAATTTTCGTTTGTCTCCGCCTGTATTTACATAGCTGCAGGTTAAATCGAAAATATCCTTTAAGAGGTTGTAGTTGCACATTTTTGACTGATTTGACTATGAAACACCGTACCCCAAACTGAACTGTTTTCAAGATATTGGATTTTGAAGTTTTTTTTTTAAATTGCCGATTTTTTGTCCTTTGCCCTTTTTTGGGTTTTTTGCCTCAAATTTGTTAGTGTTTGCGATTTTTGTGTAATAGATAAGTTGCTTTATTGTTCTCAATACTAAAATTGCATTTAACTTAAAATCAATTGGATCATAGTAGACGATTGAAAGATTTTATATCTTTGAAATTGATTTATATTATGAAATAAATTCGTAACAAATATATTCTTCTTTTAGAATTATTTGGAATGAAGAAACCCACAACCTCATAGGTCTATTTCGACATAACTTGTAGCCCTGTATATCTATTTGGGGATGGGCAAAATTGAGAGGAATCCAAAGACACCTCATATGTCGTAATCCGTCAAGCCGTTTGGGCTGTAGAGCGTGCCAAAGAAATGGACATACGTACATACGCTCGAAAAACATTACCCTCCCGCCCGCGCCGTCGGGTAAAAATATAGATTTTATTCACCAGCTTAGCACTTACCTATTATATCTTAGAATAACCAACAGTCGTATATTGTATAGACGTAATATTATTTTTAGGATATTGTCGAGGAATTCTCTCGTTAGTATAATTCATTTTGTGGCTGTATTTGCCTTAATTTTGGGACTCCGTTCCGTTATGTTTGGGACTCCGTAAAGCTCGCGCTTTTTCTTGGTGACGATAATGAGGTACAAACACAGTGTGTTTATTCTGTGTGTTAATGTAATTTAGAGTTTAAAGATTACAGTATTCATATTATTTTTTATTAAAGTGGTAAGCTTTATTTTGGCACAAATAGTTACTTTATGAGTGTTATTTGGTGAATCGTTTTGATACTGAACTAAATTTAATAACTTAAAAAAGTAGTAAACAATAAAACATTGTTTTATGTAGGTAGCGAATGTTAGATCGTAATTTTATTTTATTTACATAAAACGAGTCCTTTTTAAGAACAAGGCCCATTTAAAGGACTCGTTTCTTTTTCGTGCCTCAATAAACATCAAAGAGATCACCAACTACTTAGGAATCATGTTCTTACCATGTAGTCTTCAAAAAACTTGACTTCATTAGCT
This sequence comes from Orthosia gracilis, assembly GCA_947562075.1. Taxonomy (NCBI): domain Eukaryota; kingdom Metazoa; phylum Arthropoda; class Insecta; order Lepidoptera; family Noctuidae; genus Orthosia; species Orthosia gracilis. Next base: position 11,571,920 of record OX387270.1, read on the forward strand.
TGGCGCAGATACTCCAGCACTCTATCGGCTGGACAGTCCAGGATGACCCTCGTTTCTCCTGTATTCTTCAGAGCTTTCAGTAAAGGTCGGTTGTCGTCACCAGGCACCAGTCTTCGAACCAGCCACTTCACCTCCGGATCAGATTGTTTTATTACCTCCTGGAGTCTTATTAAGCCTGAAAAAGATTTTAAAACAATAAATGTTAGCGTAGGTATATGGAGCTTTTGGTTGTTTCCATGATGTTATGTATCCTAAAGATATACCTTGAGATGATAAAATTAAGGGTAGTCTAGTGACTGTTAATGGCAAACTTTTAGTTTGACTCGTATATTGTTGCATGGAATTTGAATATTAATTATTTGTTTGTTATTTTGTACACCTACCACAGTGTAGGCTTCTTAAACAAAGGTTGACTATTACAGAATTTCTGATGCATTAAGTACGCCTGCTCACTACTTGTACACAAAATGTATAAATAAACTCTATAAAAACTCTTTCTTTCTGCCCGCGACTTCGCCCGCGTAAAAAGTGTTTTATCATCCCAAGGGAATACAAACTATCCTATGTCCTTCCCAGAGTCAAACTTTCTCCATGCCAAATTTCATCTAAATCGGTTCAGTAGATCCAGAGATTGCCCCCTACAACCTCACAAACTTTATCTCTTTATAATATTAGTATAGATAAATAGAAGTAAAAACTTACCAAGATCATCATCATACAGTAGTGTGTAAGACCTCCAATCATTGTCTGCAATAAATAGAGCCACGGCTTTAGAGAGGGCCACGGCTTCAGGATACAGGTTGAGTCCCGGCGGACTTGGCTTCTGCAGTCCTCGAACTGGTGGCGGTTGCCATACTGCCTAGAAATTAAAAATAATGCCTGGAAATTATTATTTTTTTTAAATTAATTTCTATTGCGGTTTCGTTCCCGTGCTATTTCACAAAAAGGCCGCATTTGTCCGGGATAAAAATTAACAAATGACACCCGCGATAAGGCAGGTTTTTAACAGTGAATCAATTTTCATAATCGATTATTTCCAGAGATTCCTTTTTCAATAAGAAGAAACATTTTACTTCCTTCTAATATTAATTAAAAAAGATTTAGATAGCAAATAGCTATTCTTCTATTATATTTTATTATAATTGTCCGATAGTCTTCTCAGAATACAGATCGATGGGCTTGCACGCCAAAAAAATTGGTAAAATAAAACAATGGAAAAAAAATTTTGCTTACCTCCTTTACACGTAAAGTAGAGATGCTTTTTAGTCTCGTCTATCCCATAGTGTGGGGTATCGTTGGATAGGCCATTCAAAAATATTATGGGCCTGTGCAAACCATTTTTCGATTCAGGGATCCGTTAGCGTAAAATTAAGCTTTTAATGGCAATAAGTGTCCCCTTAATGCCAGCTAAATGGTTGCGTTGGATATGATAAAAAAAAATCACGGCAGTTGTATATATAACGAAATTAAAAGGAAAACTATCAGAGCTAAGTAGGCTTCACAAGTTTACGAGTAATAGTCGATCAACTTATGAAATGTACTAGGATAAGTAAAAACATTGTATATTGAAAATTTATGTAGTTTTCGAACGGCAATGTTAATTTTGTCCCTTCGTTAGAGCAATGTTCGGTGCTTTCATTGTTTATGAACGTTAGAAATGTTACTTATTTATTTTGGTGAATGTAGCTGTTTATACAGAACCCTCTGTGCGCGACTCGCACTTGGCTGGTTTTTAAGTATAAGCGCAAGTAAAAGGGGGAAACATGGAGATGAATTTATTACGAGTAACTTGTTTGAAATAAGACCTGTCCTAACTTGAGAATTTCTCAAATAATTTACTTTACTTTTCTGAAATCTTATTTGGGCTTATCAGTCTGAATGTCAGCTAGCATCATCGTTCGCGGGACTTCAAAAATAACCCCAAAAGAAAAAATTATCGGGCTAAAACCTATAGATACCGGCGAATTATTGACTAAAATTGTTATTGACTTAATTGATATAAATTATATGAGCTTAATAACTATGTCTAATAATGAATATGAGGTTCACTAAAACATGACATGTTAAACGTATTTTTATTTTTTTGAATTATTTAATGTTAATTGCATTACCGTTACAATTATGTTCATTAATGAATGTATGATGAGGTTGACTAAACAATCAATGCAATGGATCACAACTACCAGCAATTTAGGAGTGTAATTCTATAAATAATAATTATTTTAACATAGCCAATAATATCGACATACATATAAATATTGTGTATTGTATATTACAGTGATACAAAAATGCTGATTGTAAGAGCTGCCTTTTCAAATGTGACAAACAATAAATAAATGAATTTGAATGACAAATTATCTTAGGTATCCAATCCAGGACATGGTTCGTCCGTGTGGCAAGTTTCATACAAACCTGTTCTGGCGTTGAGGCGTGATGGATAACAAAAATCCAGACTTTGACATTTATACTATCAGTAGGATAGAGTGTGTTTTTGAATACTTGTACAAATTTACAGGAAACAGTGGTGGCCCAGACTTACGTATTGTACAGTACGTAGGTTCAAACACAGATAAGCGCTTTACCTTGTGTGATTAATTTCATCACCACTGCTTTCAAAACGATGAAGCATGTTTTATTATAGTTTAGAAGACATGTGATATCCACCAACCCACATTGGACCCGCGTGTTGGATTACGGCCCAGTCCCTCTACCTGAGAGTCGGCCTGTGTCCCAGCCGTGGAAATATTATTCGTTGACTATGCTTATTCTATGCAAACGCACCTGTATATGAGGTACACCGGCAGCCCGGCAATGCGCTTCGACTGCCGTTGCCGACACCGGGTCAGTGGGCCCGAATACTGCGATGACACCGGTAGAGAGCAGTTCACATGCTGCAAATACACAGAATTGTAATGCTGTACTAATTACTTTACTACACATAAAGGTAGTAAGTATTTGTAGCTCTTAGGTAAAGTCTGCTATTACAAAAAAGCCATTCATGTATTGCCAATCACAATCTGTCGAAAGAACCTCTAATTTCTCTCCATTATATAAGATTTTGTCATTCATTGTCGTAGAGATGATAAATTGCGACTTGAATTTGTATGTTTTTTCACGACTTTTAGGCCTCACAGGTGTTATCGTTCGTCGTTTTTGGGTCTTGAAAAACATACATGAGCAAACAAGTTTCAAAAACCATAAATTGTCAAAGACGATGACCATATCCATGAGCTGTTAAATGAATTATTTTGTTTCGTAAAATGTCACAATCAGATAATTGCTAAATAATTTACTCTCTTTTTCTTTCTCGTGTGAAGATGTAGCTTCTAGGTGTCAGAATTAATTAAGGGCCTACATCCGTTTTGGTGCCGTAAATCGGTCACTTTCTAAAACATACTCTTTAGTACCTAACGGCTAGGTTAAAAGGTTTGCAAAAAAATATATTTATTATTGTTTCATGTACATTATTTTCAAACATGGTTTTTTCGTATAACAAATAGTTTTGCTTTAAAAAAATAATTAGCAACACGATATTTTTCGCAACTTTTGGATGCTCCTCCAAAACGATATGAATGTTTAAAAATATTTTTATACAGAAAAATTGATGCCTGGAATTTCTTCATAACTGAAATAGCATAAGTAAATCAAATAACATTTGCAAACAAAACGGTTCAAAAGAAGGTTCAATCATTGATATTTTGGCTCCGAGCGGGCGCAGGGTCAGTACTGCGTTAAGATTGGGGCGTTTTAAGCCGCCTCTGGGAAACCCACAGGCTATAATTAATAGTTTATTGAAAAGTGACGAACAAATGTTGTATACAAAATGTTGAATACAAAACTATTGTCTCTCCAATTATTTTCATGTAAAAATAAAGCGAATCTAAATTGCCGGCAATTGGCATAACCACAATGTGATATTGTGATCGGCGAATGCAAAATTGATCAAACACCGTGCTGTGTTGTTTATTCAACGTGTATTGTGCAAAATTAATCTAACAGTAATGGCACCAAATAATAGTGTGGCACATTGTTTGTATCAGGAAGCACCGCATGTAATTTGCTGACTGAGTTGGAAAGCTGTTTAATTTATAATTAAGTAAATATTTTAGTTTGCTAAACAAATATATATCGTTGTGTACGCGAAAATTGTTTCTAGTTTAATGTCAAACAAACTCAACTTCGTATTTCAAAGTGATGGAGTAAATTATGTATTGAAATTCAATTTCATATTAAATTTGGTTGATGAAAAATTTCTGTAGATAAATAGAAGTCATTTATTCATATATTACTAGTTTTAAATACAAAATAAATAACGTGACAGTCAATGCCTAGCATTACCTGGCCATCTTCCTCTAATCTTGTTTTTGAGACGGTAAAGGTAGATAAAGCAGGGCTGTATGCATTGTATGCCAACAAATTAGTGTTATCGTCAATTATCGTAACACTCTAAGAAAGGTGACTTGTTTAGAAGTGCAAACGACACTTCTACTTTGTTATCTACCACATAATAATACACAAACACACAATAATACATATTTACATAATAATATTATAATTAGTTTAGTTATTAGGTAGTCTATTTTAGTTTTCCTTATATCATTTACACACTGCGTCTTCGTCGATCATACAACTTTCCTGGCGCTGGTCTGCCGGAAGAAATTTCTATTGAAATAAGCAGTACCATTGTGCTCTTCTATCTGCATTCTCTGTTAAGTGTTTTGTGTGTGCATAGAATAAGTTAGAATTAAATAAGGTCTATTAGGTTAGATGGTAATTAATCATGAAGACATTTGTTCTTACTAGCTCACCTGCCTTAGAAGCTGCGAAGCTATCACCATGTGGGGAGTACATAGCTTTCATTACATAATGATACTTTTCGCTCTCCATCGAGGCTCGCGCCAAAGCTGATGCGAAGGCCACTTCCGTCACAGTATTCAGGGGAAATATTGCACCTGGACAAAAGGAAATATTTCAAGAGGAAATGCGGTCGCAGGCATCCGACTGAATTTCCTAGCTAAAAAGTGATCATTTGAGATTTGCCTCTCGCCTATTTCCTCCTCCAATATTGGACCAATATAAAAGATATTCCACAAACTGAAAAAGAAAGATATTGTACCTTTATGTTTCCTTGTTTGATGATACATTATCTTTAGAAGCATTAGCACCCTCAAACGATGCACAAAATTGCACTGTCAACAGAGGCCAAGTTTAAAAATTTCACAACTATAAATGAAAAAAGAAAATATAGGGGCACAATATATCGCCTATTTGACGGAGCCAAATCTCGAATTTTGACTTTTTACTTAGGAAATTCAGTCGGATTTCCGTGACCATTCATCTTAAGGACAAAGATAGGGACCTGGGGTCGGCTTCCAGCCAAACCGGGTGCTGCTGAGTATCAGTATATTACTTGGAGCGTCTACCTGTCTGACCTACACTACCCAGTTACTGAATAACAAAATACTTATTGATAAGACTGTTTGTTCGACTTTTGGGCTCCTTACTACCGTTCGTTACGAGTCAAACTGACAAAAATCTACTAGTGACAGCGGGGAAAAACCGCTTACCCTCGTTTTCTGAATTATGTATTTGTAGTTGAGTATTTGCCACACTCTAGTTTAGCCTGTAAACCTGTCAAAATTTGACATCGAAGTAGGGCTTGACACGTTTTTAACTACAAATACACAATTCAAAAATCCATCTTTAAGTCGACGACAGTGGCCAACGACCTTGAGGGAACAAAATGCGTACCTACTCGTTTCACACCCGCGCGACCCAAAATGCAATACTATTTCTTACTTTTCTATGACTTAAAAAAAGCCTTAAATCAAAATGTAGATAGTTAAATTGTCTTTGTTATGGTGACAATTTCATTAAAATACGCCCGGCAATTTTGGTGCGACTGTCGTTTTTTGTCAGTGTAAGAAAAGCTTTTCAAAATAATTACACTATGTTATACGAATAAAAATCAAAATTTTCTGAGATAAAATTATTAAGAAAATGGTCTAATCTATACATACATATAAATAAAATTGGAGTATATGTTTGTAATATTGAAATAACCGTTTTTACTACATGTATATGAATATATATACGGTACATACACCAAAATAACATTTTTGTCTGTCTGTCTGTGTGTCTGTTTGTTCCGGCTAAGCTCTGAAAAGGCTGGACCGATTTTGACGGGACTTTTATTGGCAGGTAGCTGATGTAATAAGGAGTAACTTAGGCTACGTTTATTTTAGAAAAATTATTTTATTTTAGAAATTTGTTAGGCGGGACGAAGTTCGCCGGGTCAGCTAGATTAACATAATTTCTTCAAAAAAATTATGACTAGCCGTTTAGACGTGATTCTCATTTTAAAATCTGCTACGGGGGGTATCTGCGCCTTAAAGTGCTTTCCGATGCATGGGGCCTCCGTGCCTATCCCAGACAATCTTGTCCGAGCTGCTGTTATTAGGCTGATATAACCTAAAAGATCAAAAATAAATCTAGCTAAAAACGCACGATCTACTTGTTCTTTTAAAGAACTGTAAACCGAGCATTTATTTTCGTCCTAAAGTTTAAGGCCAGTTTTATGGAACGATCAATCATGAATCCCTTTTTGATACAGGCTGATTTGATCCTAATCTTCATCCAAATCTAGATAAAATCGGTATTCGTGACTGAGCATTGTTCAAGAATACGAGCCTTATATTTGTTAGTATATTGTGTACGTCATTTACTTTTTCTTTTCTGTATGTTTTGATATCATTGAGTAGCAAATAACCACATTGTCAACATGATTTGCAACAGTTTTGTCGCTACGGATGGCGTTCTCGTTGTTATTCCAAGATATTGTGTGCACAAAGTTGTATCACAGTCGTAAACCAACTCACCGATGTTAACAGTCGTCTTCAGAGTTTCAAATTTCCGAAATACGGCACCAACGTTCCCCAGAATTAATATAATTGTTACCACCGTCACGTACACTCCTGCAAGAGCAATATTGTAGCAAAGAACTTTGTTAACATACTAACTGAAAACAGATTTAAATGTCGCCAAGATAAACACATGATTTCTAGTAAATCTCACTAAAGTAAAACTTGGTACTCGCCCCCGTGTAACATTTTCGAGACTGGATTTGCCGGAATAAAAGTAGTGAATTGGAACAATGAGATTCAGCGCGGCACAGCTGTCGCATTACAAGTTTGCCGGTCGTCGGTGGGTGTTTACTCGACACATGGCAAACATCGGATGCCCGGATGTGCGCGGATGTGCGCGGGTGTGCCTGGGTGTGCCCGGATGCAGGCCGTAGTCACCGAGCGTAATGTGCGTGATGCCCGCGCGGGGTGCTCCGCGAAACGTCCCCGCGCTTTCATGCACAGCTGTTTTGCCAATTATAGTCGGGCCTATTATTAGATAACGCGAACTAGTGTAGTAGTGCATTGTTCCAGTTTCAGGTTAATAGGTGACAACGATCAGCTGCAATTATATCTTATCTAAAATATATCACACTCCAGAGTAAAGAATACTCCACTCTGCACACAAAAAGGAAAGAGCATTAAGTACCACGCTTGCACATGACTGCTTATTTGCGGATTCTAGACGATTAAATCCAGGGTTCCTCATGATGTTTTCGTTCACTGTTAGTTAGCGGTGTTTTATCTGAATTTAGAAAGGAAGAAGTTGTAAAACACTTATCGCATCGCACATGATTTGTTGACATGAACCCAGAACCCCGGTTTCGTATTCTGTAAACATCCACTACGAAAAACGATGTTCAGTACCTAGGTACAAGAAAATTTTGTTTTAAAAATGAAATATTATATTTTACATTTCAGATTTCTGCGTTTGTAGTTAGTACCAATTAGAATCTAGCTTAGGATTTAAAACAAAATTTCGACAATATACTCAGCTTCAGAACCTTTTTTTTCTGCTAGAGTTTGACGTCGATGAAAATTGTCTGTTTATAAGTAGGAGTGATTCGAATACGACAATAGGGTTGATTGCTGGGTAAAAAACAATAATTAATATTCGATACGTATTTTATGCTCAATCAATAAAAAAATACTGAGATAAAGCCCATCAAAGTGCCCATTATAACGTCACTTTTGAGTAAAAAGTGTACTAAAACGCAGGTCATGCGAAATTTCAACGCACTGTATCCTCGATATTTTTTGTTTACGCGACAAAACAAAATACCTATACTTTTTATAAATCTACATGAAGGACTAAAAATATTTTTTTTTTGTTTTTTAATATTATTAATTGGCTCGCGTTTGACGATCTCACCTGATGGTAAGCGATGATGTGGTCGACGATGGGGCACGCTTGCCTAGAAGTAACCTATTTACTCTTGACTTAAAGACTCCCAGGTTGTAGTTATCAGGAAATGCAGAGGGAATTCCACTCCTTAGCTGTTCGCACAATAAAAGTATTCCCAAAACGCTTTGTGCGTACGGGTGGGATGTCCACCATATATCGATGACGCATCGCCGTTCATCTTTTATTCCGATGATGGAACGGGCTAGGCAGAATCAAATTGTGCGGTTCCATCGCACACTCCCCGAAATGTAACCGACAAAAACCCGACAGGCTGGCAACTCGGCGACGATGTTCAAGGCTCTGGAGCCCTGACTCGACCAGTGTCTCATTGCCGATGAGCCTCTTGACCCGTTTTTCTATTAATTTTTAGGCATCATCCTGTTTAGTTCCATAGGCTATATTTTATCCCAGAAAAACCCCTCACGATTCGTGTCGGATTGGTCACAGAAAAATCTAGATACAGTTCGTTATACAATTCCATAGTTAATTATACACATCTTTCATTGGGTACTGTGTTAAATTCTATAACAAAATACCTTGTGAGATATTAAAACTAAATGAAAGAAAATTTAAAACAATAGTTAAAACTACACTTTGTAAACAAGCATATTACAAATTAGATGATTATATTCAAGATAAAAATGCTTGGAAACATGCTGGTCCTGCTCCATAGAACAATCTTTAGTGTAGACAAAGTCAAACTGGTTGATTTGTATTATACTCATAATTATAGTAACGCTTTATTTTATATTTATCTACTCATTTTGTTTAAAAAAAATATGACTCGCACACTGTTCCGTTGTTGTTGAACTAGATAATTTAGCTATGATTGCAATATTTGTAAGTATGTGAGAACCATGTTCCTATTTTTCAAGTGAAGGAATTTACCTGTTAGTGCTTGTAATAATTATATGTAGTATAGTAGTGCTAGGTGCATCGTCCCCACGTATATGAATTTATTAATGTATGTACTTTAATATTGTAAAAGCTTATTTTTTTTTAAAAGAGTATGTATGGAGTTTCTTGTGCGTTCTTCTCCATAACAATCTACTTCCGAATGCACGGTAGAATAAATTTTTATTACTTGTTAATTTTAATTGTTAACGTTCGAAAGTGCCGCTTTGGCCTAGACGAAATAAATACATTTGACTTGACTTGAATTAAATTGAAGCATGCTAAATTACTATCGAACATACTAGTAGGTATGATTCAGAGCCGTGTCGCAAACCAGGTGATCTGAATCCGCCATGGTCAGACTAGTTGGCGCTGCTCCAGTGTATGTCGGCAGTCAGCTCTGTCTCGATTACTATTAGCGTTGGGACTGCTGACGTGTCAGAATTAACTGACCGAATGTTCCTAGTGTGTGTTCTGCTAAGTTGGCGGATATTATGGAATAGCTGATATTGTAGAGCAGGTCTTGTGTTTTAGGTTTTAATTAACTTATACACTTATTTGATAGAAGATATAAAATTATATTACATGTACGTTGTAATATCTTACCTACAATAGGGATGTTAACTGGTAATTAATTTTTTTTTGGTCGTGTAGGTTAAATAAAAAAATTGGACACGTGATTTTTCTTTTGACACGTAAACATAAAGTGACGACGTCACGCCATTAGTAAACATTATACTGACATAGTGACGTCACAAGCCTCCACTCCTGAACTTTGATGTGCTTTAACTTTGTATTTTTTTATTGATATGGTAAAGCAAAAAATACGTGTCCAGTATTATTTGATAATCTCAATGACGGATTAAATAGAATTATCATTTTATATCCAGCAAACATCCCTATTAATTAGGAAATACACACCATGTATTCAAATTGAAAGAAAAAAAAAACAGTGACGAAAAACATCTAGACAATAATAGCACCTTAGTGAACCCCTATGTTACCCCATAAAGTTCAATGCAAGCGGGCGAAGATTGTCATTGCAACCGAGGTAAAGGCGAGGGCGTCATGGAACCGAAACTACAATGTTAAATAGCAACAAGAATCAAGAGACGTTTTTCAACACACTTTACACGGAAAAGAAATAGAATGTCAGAAACATAATATTTGAGAAAAGTCTATATATTACGTCTCTCAGAATCGTTATTTCGTACACCGTGTTCGATTTTTGTGGTACGCGGTGGCTGCCAAACAGACTAATATCCTAAACCCACGCAGTTGTCCGCACGAGTTCAAATATAGTAAAAGAAATGCACTGCGCGTGAAATTCACTGATTTGCGAGCCTAAAAGCGGTGCGTTAACGAGTGTGTTGAAAATTACATTATATTTTACTACAAAATGATAATTTAACTAGTATGGTTAGTAAGTAATAGTGAATCTTCATTTCAACATAGAATTTGTCATGAATATTTAACAACGTTACACTACATTTTATAACCTCAGTGTGGGAGAACCATTAGCAGAGATAATTTATTATTCAGTTTGGTCGAGGTCGCTTAGTGCTCAGTTCCTATGTCCTACATCGGGTTGCTTCTGAAATTACTCGAGAGATATATCACCTGTGAATTTCTGTGAACCTAAATATGAAAGGGACTGCTTGGTACCTCTTACTAGGTATAACTTGGGATTTGGCGAAGCTTTTAGCTGAACCAATATTATAAATTTCTTCAAATTGGAGATGATCTAATCTTAAACAATATTAGGAATCTTAGTTGAATAAATAACGGTAGAGCAGTAATGGCCCAGTGGTTACAGCCCCGACTTACAGGACAGACATTTTATTTTGTGTAAAGGATTTCATCACCACTGCTCTAAGAACGGCGAAGGAAAAAATCGTGTGAAAACTGGCGTGTCCTACGACAAAAAAATTGAAGACATTTGTGACATCCACCAAACCGCACTGGTCCCGCGTGGTGGATTAAGGCTCATTCCCTCTCTCAAAGAGAGGAGTTCTGTTTCCCAGCAGTGAGAACATTAAAAGGCAGAAGATGATGATGAAATAACGGCAAGATATTGGAAATAAAAAGATTGGGTAGCTTAATTCATCTAAATGGAAATTGATGACTATGGGTGGGTCCACCACGGTCTGTGAATACGAGTATGTCTAAAAATTAAGTGAAAAGGGATGTTTCCTGGGTAGAAAAATTCTAATTCTATTTAGTCTGTCAGTGAGATTATCAAATAATATTGGACCCGTATGTTTTGCTTTATCAAATAAATAAAAACTGACAAAGATAAAGCGCTTCAAAGTGCAGGAATGGCTTGTGACGTCACTTTGTCAGTATAAAGTGTAGCACACCGTGACGTCACACGATATTTGAACGCACTATATCGTCGTATTTTTTTCTTTACTAGGCAAAAGAAAAAATCGTGTCCAATATTTTTAGGTTATCTAACTGACGGACTAAATAGATATTTTCTATCAACTACCTTATTCTGAGATGACGATTAAAAGATAAGTATGGAACAAGAAAGCATCTTGTTACTTGGTTACGAGTCGTTGAACGTCGACCCCAATTAAATTGGGAGAAGAAATGAGAAAGATGATGATCGTTGATATCTAAATGATCCATTAAAATAAAGTGCCCAAAATTCCTAACGTAGATCAGAGTCGCTTTAGAAAATTAAATTTATATCATTCCGATCCATCTTTAAACAAATAACTCCGTCAAAATATTATAAAATAAGAGTTGTTGGAACAGCAAAATCCTTTTCATCCCTTTCATCGTAATTTAACGAGTCTGGAAGTGACTCGGTAATGATCGCGGTGGATGTTATCATTCAACATTTTCGTCAAACTTGTAACTAACGAATACAGCCGCCATTAAAATTAATTGAATATGGTCTCTTGTTCTGATAACTTTTTGTTACAATTTATAAATATGATCGTGATAAAAGCTATAGGAATTAATGTGTAACACAAATGCAGTGTTTTCTAAAAAAATGTTAAAGCGGGAATTCTTTTTGTTTATTTACAGGGAGAAATTTCTAGACGTAGGTACTGATCCGATTGCAAAAATTCTAACAGTAACAGAATGCCACATTTTGCATTAGTGCCATAAGGCTATTTTTATTTGGAAAAAAAGAACTCTATTTTTGAGACATAGCACTGAAGCGAAGCCAGTGAAAAAGCTAGAGATTACAGATTAATTGATAAATGTAAAAAAAATCAGATAATAAGAAATAATATTTAAAAATGTAGACAGTAAGAAAATAAATTAAATAATAATATAATTGGTGTCATATTTCATCCTACATGTCTAACAAGGCCTCTGCGTACGCCTTTCAAAGGTCCGAGACCCGAGAAAACAAAAAAAAAAATGGCATAAAACAAATTACACAAAATAAATGGTCATGAATGGTGGTGATGACAAAATTAATCATTCCACTAGATAACGGTGATAAAATTGTAGGCTTCCACTTAGTTAATAAAAAAGATTTCTAAATGATTATTCTAGAACTACAAACTCAAAGTTATACGGGCAATCAGCGATCCACTAATTCATTTAGCATCATGGCATGTCAAGCATCATAATAAAGTAACCCGTACGTGAAAAGTGAAGCCGTTTTATTGGACGGGCGACTGGATTTAAAAAATGTAATAAACGTACGTCAATCGGTAGCGTTCATCGGCATCGCCGAGAAAAATATTTAAAACGTTTTTTTTGTTACACCCGGTCGCGCTTCAAAAATCACGGATACTGCTGGTGAACAATTTGCGATATAATATACCTACATACTATACGATATGTATCACATACAACAAAGGGTGGGCAGAAAATTGTACCTGTTTATTCAGAAATTGGTGATTGAAGTTGGCAGAGGAGTATTGAAGGGATTTTTGGGAGGTTTAATGACATAGTCAGGCCGGTGCTGTTAGTAAACGTTATTTAAGATTTGTGGTATCTGAAGACAAGATGGCGGCATTCGTCGTGATTTAAACTATGCGCGAAAAGATTCCAGCGTTATAGAAAATACTGACGGCATCAATTACAGACATTGAGAACAATAGTAAATAAAATTTTAACATGCCGTCAATCTCATGGAAGGGTCATGGGAGGAGCTTCGCCATAAAAATCGAGTAACGAAAGTATTTAAATTGTCGTCACGTTCTCATAAATCTGATCGACTTTAGAGAGCTCAGCCTGAATCATTTCTAATTCTGCGCAATTTCCATTTTAAAGTAGCGCGGGAAGCTTCCGAATTTCCGTTTATCCCCGAAGTCCTTTGGCGTCAAGAACTTAATTATAACGGGTTGGTTGGTGCGGTCTACTTCGCCAACCAACACTTAAGGCTCAAAGCACACTGAAACAGACACAAAATATAAAAATATACATAGCAAATTGACCCCTATCTCCACAACGCAATGCACACATTTCTATACAAATAAAAAAGACAATCGCATTCGAAAATTCGAAGGTCGAATGCGCGTGTCTTTTTTATTGTCATAGTAATATGTGCATTACGTTTTAGAGATAAGGGTCAATATGTATTGTACATTATTAGAAATCTGTTTCAACTCTGCTTCAATAAACTGTAACCCTTACTCGCGTGTGGTAAAAGGCGACCACAACTCCGTAATTGTTCGCACTCCGACGCAGCGAGACCCCAAACAAGAGTAGTTTCCAAACTTATATGGAATTTAAAGCTTCAGTAATGAATTGTGTTAATTTCTTCGAGTTTTGGGCGCTTCAAAATTGTTGTTTGATCTCTTTGTGGCGTTTATGTGGTGGCTTAACAAAGGATGTGCTTTTAACTGTGTCAAGAGTTCCGTCTATTCATGGTACAGATTTAAGGTAATTTCCTTTGTCCAGAGTTGGTTTAAAAAAAAGTTTGTACTAAAGTTGCCCGTAACCCATGCCCAACCCACCTACTTTTTGAGTACTACTGAGTGATGTTCCTATTTGTCACTGAAAGATTACCAACGAATTTAAAATCACCCTGTGTAATATATCTATTGAGAAAGACCGGCGCGCCGCCGCTTACGTACTTTGTGGTAAGACCGAACGAGATAAACCACCAATAATACACAGACTGAAGCCGAAGAATCGAACTGAATTACTTCCAATATATCTTGATTTTCTCCACAAATATCTTAATTCAATTAAAAAGCGGATTCGATTTAAAACCGACTGTTCGATTTCAGTGATCACGTGGTACATGCCGATAACGGATCACAGAGACTTTTCTCTTCGTGAACAAGACAAATTATCAGAACCGAATCGTTTGTTACGGGAAAGATTCAAAGTGTGAATGAGAGCATGAATCTTATCTTAGGCATGTCATTACCGTTTATCATATTTTTATAAGGCAACATTACTATTAAGGCCTTTACTCCGCTTTAGTGCCGCAAAACGGTTACTTTTTAAAGCTACACTCTTTAGTAACGGCTAGGTTAAACAATTTGAAAAAAAAGTAGATTGTTTATCTAGGGAGCAAAAAAATATTTTAAAGGCGAGAGTGTTTTTTTTTAATCCAGGGCGGAGCGAAGGATTCTAGAGTAGAATTCTGAGCGCACTGAGCGCAGTCAAATCACGTCAAATTACGTTACTCGAGCTTAAAAAAGTGTTGCTCCCGACGTGGACACTACTTTTTATCACCCTCTATGAGAAAATAAGTAACTGCAACTGATGAACAAGAACATTACGTTTATTTATTTACTACCTTCTGCCAGCGGCTTCACCCGCGTAAAATTCGAAAATTATCCCGAAGGAATTTTGTGTGTGCTATAAATTCCTATAAAATGCTAATCCTGACTACAATCTATTCTCTGTGCCAAATTTCATCCAGATCCGTCCAGCAGTTTGAGCGTGAAAAAGTAACAAACATACATGCACACACAAACTTTCGCCTTTATAATATTAGTGTGACAATCAGGAACCATTAGTCATAACACAGAAATAATTAGAGGCTAATGAATATATTTAAACAATTATGAAAGTGCATCGTAACAATTTCATTAGTACCATCCGTTACAGTTGTAGATTTATTTTTTAATATGGCTCGCGTGCTGTTTTCCAGCCAGTCACTTGTTCAATACAATGTTCCCGTGCGGCCCGAAAAAGAATAACAATAGCTCATTAGCCATTCACCTCATACATTCGTCGTAATCGATTTTAGCGATGTAATCCTATTTTGGACCGCATGCTTTGTGATTCATCTCTTAGTTTTGTTTTGAAAAAATAATTAACAACATGATACTTTTACTCTACTTTTGGATACTACTCCAAAACGGAAAAATGTACACGGAAAAATGTATGGCTAGAATTTGTTTTTAACTGAAATAGCATAAGTAAATCAAAGAATATTTTGCAAACAAAACTGCCCAAAAGGAGGACCATATGAATTATATCTATTAAATATTGATATTCTGGCTTCGAGAACTGCGTTAACATTGGGGACTATACACGCTATAAAAATCAAAATAAAACTTGTTTTTGCTTTTCACTAAGTCTTTAGAAATCTATTAAAAATTCCAGCCAGTGGCCTATTGACTTTAACCGCGGTAAATACGCGTCGACTTGTCGGTGTAAATTTGCTTAGGTTCATAAAGTGTGTTTCGTTAAGTCCTGAAAGGGCCGAAAATACTCTTGTATTATAAATATAAGTACTTTGTTATTGCGGTAAAGGTCAACGTTACGATGTCACCTTGTTGGAATACTTAAATATCAGACAGCGATTTTTAATAGCTTTATTAACTTATATTCTCACAGCCTCCTCTTTGTCTTTGTGAGACGGAATGATCCATAATCCACCGCGTGGGCCCAGTGTGGTTCGGTAGATGTTACATGTTTTTTGGTACTCGGTAAGCAGGCCATAAGTTAAGTTAAAACGGGCTGGTGCCCGCAACTCCACGTCTAAGCGCGTATTTTGCGTATAGGTAGGCTTCGTCTTCCTCACTCGATCCACCCCAGCTCCTCGAGGAATGCCAGCAGTGCCTTGGCGTTATCAACTATCCCCTGTACGGTATCTGTGTCATCGAGGAATTTGGCCCTGTATCCAGCGATTACTGGGCAGCTTAGGAGCAGGTGTGCTGCTGTTTCGTCCTCCTACATGCATGCTCTGCACAGTGGGCTGTCCGTGATCCCCAAGATAAAAAAATGCTTGTTAAAAGTCCAGTTGCGTGAAGTCCAGTCGTTACGACTGTGACTGCACCTAGCTGTGGTTTAATCAGTCTCAGGGCTGTCTGCGTTAAACAGCCATCTAAAGATGGAAGTGCCTCCTTGGCCTGTCTGCATACGCTGTGGTCATGCCACAATTTGTGGGGTTTCTCTTTGCTGCGATTTCTTACCAGATTGCGGCGGTAATCGAAAGGAAATGGCACGATGGGTTCCGGTTCCCTCACCGCCATACTGGAGCCCACCCGGGCCAGCTCATCCGCCGCATCATTACCTCAAGAATCACTGTGCCCCTTGATCCATACGCTGGCCATTCATCTTGATGTTTTCCTTCACCGTTTTAGAACCAGTGATGTTGAAACCAATTACCGATATAAAGTCGGATTCGGAGATTTCACCACTGGGTGACCACTACTCCTATATTTAATAATGTATTTACTTAATTTTGGGCATTTTGTACTAAATTGCAATGCATGGATTTGTAATTGAATATTTATATATACACATTACTTACGATAAATCTGAGCTATGTGTTTATTATTCATAAGGTTATCACAAAGAGGACCTAAAATGTAACAAAAAGCTCCGCGTTTCTAGGCCAAACTAAATAAAATTATAGAACAGAAGTCACCAGCGGTTGTTTTCACATTCGCGGTCCGACACTTACTTGTTTTCAATGCCTAGCCCAGATATAGAAGCATAAAATTTTATAGACTTGTGTAAACTCCGTCTTGTTCAAGTTGGAAAAGTGGTAATGGCACCGTCGGGTTAAGGTTCCTCTTGTAGGGGTAAGAATTGGAAACGGGAGAGTATTTTCATGTAAATCTAGTTGGTTATTGAGATTTATTAAAATGGGAAATAATTCCATTAAATGGTGAACGGTAAATCACTGACCTTTAACTTATTTAATTGACGTAGGTATATTGGATATGTATCCAAACAGACATAGATTTAATTAACAAATCTGTTCGTTTTCCTGCTAATTCGCGCAACGAGCAGCTTAGTTTTTCAATAGACATGCTACAAAGTGTTCGCTCACAAAGTTGTGGCTGACTAAGTTGGTCCGCAGCCCCAGCCCCGCTCGGCTGGATGGAATTTTAGCGTTTCTTAACAGCTTCATTACCAACGGAAAACTTCTAACTGAGAACCTGATGAAAACTACCCAGCTGAGACTAGCGTCTAGCTCTCTCGGTAATTGAAATTACTTCAAATGACGTCCTCTACAACATTACGCAAGATTTTGCTGACAGCACGTTCTGCGGATGTTACAATTATTATTGCGGCTACAATTTTATTCATACTACCTACGAGGGGGTTGTATGAATAAATTGTTTCCTTATATATGAGTCATATAATTCCAATATCCGCTAACTCCACTTTCAAACTTTTTTTTAACTATCTTGGTTTTTAGATAGTCTGTGTGAATTCTCGAAGTTCAGTCCGTTCGTTTTGTGCCTAAAACCGCCAGCTCCCGACTAAATTTGACATCAAACTTACGAATTTGTTCCAAAATCCGCTAGCTCCTTTCTTAATTACTTCCAAATCCCGCCACATCCGTTTTAACCAATCACGACACCCCATTTTGAAGATTTCAATATGGCGTTACAGTGCAAAACTATTGAATATTGTTGTTTGTTATTTGCATTTAATAATTAAAATAATGGAAGAACTAACTGTAAAAGTAAAAAAAGCAGGTCCTAATAAAGGAAGGAAAAGAAAAAGTCAGCCGGATTTATGGAAAAAGAAAAAATTGAAGGAAAAAAGGTTAGTTAAAGTTTGGTTTGTTACTATGGTATAGGTACTATTAGTAAGGTGACACAGGCTGTTTGTTTTGTTGACAATTTCTTACATTAAGTAAGTATATTAGGTAAAATGTACCTACAAACTTGTAAGATGTTCTTTTAATCCTTTGTGGGTTACTAATAGTGGTATAACTCACAAAATAGATAGGTACAGAAGACAATCTCTTCACTTTTTAAATATTAATCTATGTAACCGACTTCTTCATTTCAACATCCTGTATACCTATGCACAAAAAAATAATTCGTTACAAAAATCGCTAAATCCACAACTGGTGACATCCAAAATCCGCTAAATCCATTGGTTAGTTTCAAAACCCGCTATATCCATATTTTTTATATTTAAATGTGTGTTTATCTTCTTTTTTATTAATCAAATTACATAAATCAGGCTTATACACCAATTAGAATTACATTCCCTAGTGAAATAATTACAATTTACTTAAACAGGTACTCGGGAACAATAGAAACACTTTTTTGCTTATTCTGAAAATATATTCCGTATGGAGTTAGCGGATATTGGAATTATACGACTCATATAACGAAATATCAAGGGAGTCCTAGATAGTGTAGAAGCAATAAAATGTATTTTTTGCTGGAAAATGAAACATTTTTATCCACGAAATATAATATTTGCAGGCAGGAACCATTCACCGAAAAAACCTCGCTGACAGCTTCGCACGGAAACAAAAAAAAGGTTTTAGCATTGAAAATACCTGGTTTCGTATAAAGCGGTAACAGTGAACGTTAAATGAATGAAAAAACAGTAACCAACAATGAAAAGGTATCCTATTAACCGACTGAACTACGAATGAAAATCGTAGCTATCAAAAGAAAATAACGTTTGAGCGGTGTTCGTATTTGCGGTTTCTATAATTCGAAATACAATCCTGAACACATAGTAATGTGCCATTTAGATTCAAATTGAGGTGGTTGTTTGCTACAGAGGGATATATATCTGTAACTAGAATATTATTCATTGTTTCCACCTACGTAGGTATCACAATAGGTTGTAAGTAATCTATTTTAGTCACAGTGGCAATGTTTTATCTTAATGAAATACCTTTCGGCGGAAATAGAGAAACATCTGGGCGTAACGCAGGAAGCGTTTCTTATACGTGGACGATATACTTTTGTTTGGTTGTTTCTTGCAGGCTTATTTTGTTCTAATAATATTATATTATGCAACTAGTGAATAAAGGACGGATTTAAAGCGAGGGCCATAGATGAATCACGAACAAGTGAAGGATTCTAACAACTGAATTACGACCTCAATGCAATTAATATTAGAATTACAATCTAAATAAGTATTCACTAAACATCCTAGACCAAAATCAAAATCATTATTAAAATCCTTAATATAAACAAACTCAAAATTAAATCGACGAAGGAGTTTGAAAGTCGAATATTCTTTGCACAAGAAGTATTTTATGCACAAGGAGGTTGTATAGCATTGAGATGGAGGTCAAATATATATTGGTTTGTTTTAAATTCAAACACCAAAACAGTGATTAAAAGTCCTTTTATTCACTGTTTTCAGTGAATAAAATTAGCTTTTTGGAGGGGAGATGATATAACTGAGCTTTTTGAATACAAATATAAGAAATAAAGTGCCTTTTATAATCCTTTTAAGAAACAACAACTTCACGTGCATCCCAAAATATTATTCTACCTGATCTTGACGTAAACTCCAATTTCATTATGCATTCCTCAAGCATGTCCTAAGAGCAAAACGTCTCCGTGCTCGTCACGTCATTCTCGACGCTTGGCATGCATCCAGTCCTCGGCAGGGGCATGAGAGCTATCGAAATCTATCTACGAAGTACACCCTCCAATAATCCCTTACCTGTTAAATAATGGATGCTTCCACGTATTTATTCCTACTCTTAAGCACAGAATAGATAGTACAGAAGGTCGGCAGCAAAGCGCGAAGTTACGCCTATATGTTACAGCTATCTTAAACAATACAAACGTATGCCAGAAGAAGCATGCCAATGTCTTAATCAACACATAAGTATGCAAAAAGTTTCTAAGATATTTGCAAACTTTCACTTTTCACAGGTCTGTAAATATATATATATATAAATAGACATTGTATCATCATTTCAGCTGAAAAACATATATGCTGCTTTTTTTGGGACAATCCCACTGCAACTCCTGAAAGCCAGAATCAACAGTGGTGACCACCAGAAAAACGCCGAGGCAATAAAGCTCGACGAAGTCCCGGCGAATGTATTTAACTGTCTTGGATCCCGCAACGAAATTAATCAGAAAATAATAACGGAGGAGTAGAAAAAAAATACAAATTTCCACTTCCCTCCATATCAAGCAGGAGACAGAACAAACAAGGCCAATAGGCACAAAGGGTCGTTTACAACTGGGATAAGCCCAGTTGCCAGCACGGATAAAAATTAGCAATAATATTAATGGTTCCTAACATTGTGAGCTGCTTTATTTGTTTCCAATAATATGTGTGGCGAAAACGATTGAACGCATATATGCAGCTTGTCATTTGCCTCGAATAAGCGTCGCGATATCCATTGGTCAGGTTTTTTTCGCTTCTAGCGAACTCTCGCGGCCCTCACCATATCAACCGTCCACATCTTAGATATTATACATACAAGTGACTTACATACTGCTGCTCAAGTCACCTATTCCTATGAGCGTGTGTTCTGGCTTAAGTATTGTGAAGAGTCAACCTTCTGTATAACTTATCGATTCTGAGTCTCAAAGCTCCCCCGAGTCCAGTTTACCTACTCCTTATTTGAATCGCATTTAATGATGTTTACTACAATAGTCCGTAGGGTCCCCGTCGCTCGTGATTGTCAAATATTGAAATTGATGAGAATAGTTATTTAGTCCTTTGGGTCCGTCGTTTTGTATTTGATAGTTGTAAGTAAAACGTGTTTAATAATAACTTTTATAAATGAAACAGTAAAAACTGCTCTTTACTTGGAAGTCTTATTGCTAGAATATTAATAACTAATTAACAAAACTAATGTGCAATATTTTGAAGCACGTACCCAATGCTCGTTACTGCAAATGCTAGCTGCTCTATATGATGTATAGAAACTTCTATAAAGAAAGACGCAGGTGTTGAATCATCCAATATCTCCGTTATTTCACATCAGTGAGATGAAACGTAAAATCTAGTCTCGTTGGTAAATCTTGTTAGAATCTGTGCACCTGGATATCCTGTGCCTCGGTGTTAGTGGGATAAGCTGTTTATGTGCGAATGGCTACAAACTGATAACATTTTGCTGTGAACTCAATTAGCTTACCGGTAGTTTCCAAAACTTGCAGTGTCAACGGTATTGCTGTAAGCTAAGCTAAGTATACTCGTAATGAAATACCGGAGATAACTGTTCCAGTAACAGTAAATACTACTGCTTTAACTAGACTTAGATTAAGATAATTACTTTTCCAAAAGTATTTCGGGTCACTCTATGAAGTTAAAACGGATTAGATTGATGACAAGGATTATGGAAACCGAAGAAAGAAAAATGTCCAAAGACAGTTATAAGACTCGACGGAATTTAAAAGGAATGAGTTAAATGGAAAACGTTTTAGACTCCAACTTAATAAATTCTCCTAAACTTTGAAATGAAATTGATAAAGTGAATTAGCATCACTTGAAAATAATCTCTTTGTTTTGGGCGTTTTTACTTCGTTTCTTGAATGAGAGAATTAGGTTTTACATTGTCGAGCTTTCCATGAAAACTTGAGTTGTTTATTGGAATACCTAGCTGAGTAAAACTGTTCAGAGAATGCAATTGTTTTTTAAATTACATTATTCAAAGATTCTTCTTAAATAACTTGTCCTAGTTGCCGTTGTGTAAGCTGGTTGGAAGTTGACCTTCATCATACGAGTCTATATTTTGTTTAGATCTATTTCAGAAGAAGATATATAAGAAGAAATATAAGAAGGTATCTTATAGTTTAGACTAAGTTATTTTATAATTTTTTATATTATTTTTATATGTTTTTTTATAATTATATTATTTTTTGCCAGAAGTTTTAGAATTGGTAGTTATTTAACCTCTAGCAAGACTTAAAAGTCGACATAATAGTATTCAGCTGCTTCCGCTTAGACTAGAAGACTACAGCGTACTTAGGAAAAGGATAGGTAAGTACAATGACTAAAAAGCTGCAGCGCTGGTAGAACTAGAGTCTGTCTACGGGGTCGCTCAGACAGCGAGCGTGTCGAGGCAGAAAGATGGTGCTCAAGTAACGTGACAACTCGCAAGTATGAATACGTGAGCGTTCATTACACGCTTACACATTTGCATCTCGCCTGGCCGTGCGACGTACGTAACTTGACTCAACTCAATTTCCTAGCACTCAAACGGTTTCCCGGTCGAGGAGGGAGGAGGGATCGGGGGTATTACTCATTTCCGTATCATAAAGCACTTGTGCTATGCAAATTTGTTTACGCTTTACAGTACTCCGTATATAAGGTAATAACACTCGTATAATTGCTGTCGACGTTGATGAGTACGTAATTATAAATAAAATTAATTTTCAATGCAGCTACGTGCGTCGCGTCACGTTCGTGGATCAAGCGACAAAAATATGGTTCCGTAATGGAGGACGCTCGACGTGCGACGCGCCGGCTCCATTTCATAATTTCGAAATGTTTGATACAATAACATTCGAGTTTTGAGTTATGTTATTTATATTACAGAATATTGAGCTGCTCTTGTTCTTCAATTTAACCTGTACATCCCTTTTAAGGAAAAGAAGGTGCTTGGAAACCCAGTAGAATTAAGAAAATGCATAAGGAAAATTTGAAGTGGCCAGAGAGAATAACAAATAAAAATAGTTATTTTAAATTTATATTCTGTACCGCTTCCAGAAAATACGTGGTTAAATCTGGGGTCACCTAACAGCACATTCCATTCTTTAAGATTTTTATGGGACAATTTTCCTGGAATGCAAGGAAATGTTCCAAAAACGTACCAAGAAGGCTTCTATAAATAATGTTTGTGTTTCAGACATAATTCTCAAGAAGTCTTCAACAAGCCCTAACAAAACACGAGCCAGGATGGTACTCCGCCGACTAATTACCTTGATTATAATAGACTTTGATTTATTGCGACCAAATTAAATTGGCCAGATGATTGTTTAAATTCGGTCGCGTCGCCAAGACCATCTGTCAAAGCTTTTCTGTCGGAGTAATCGAGAGTATTACAGAGTGACTTAGGAACATCTGTCATTCCAACACGGTTCATTCCTGTACATTTTTTTCAGGCTTAAAAGGTTTTTATTGGTCATTAATCGTTTCAGTCATCGAGGGAAATTCTATTGAAGTCCATAAAATTTAAGTTAATTTGGAAAATAATTTGGTTTTGCCTGTGGGAAAATGGTCATAAAGCAGTTATTATTAGCATCTTCGTGGCCGAATGAAATGGGATATATCAGTTCGCCGGAGGGGTTTACAACAATTGCAACTTAATAAGCTGCCTAAAACAATCGATCAATGAGATTAAGCAGAGCTTTGTGACTGGTCAATTTGTGAATTTATGAATAGTCAATTTGTGCATTGGAATCATACCCTACTAATTTAGCCTCTTTTGGGAGTTATTGAGTACCTACATAAAACTGATTTCTCGTATCTGTGACATTTATTAGAACATTCTTGTTGCATAGTAACTGGGTCAGTCGTAGCCCAGGGTAGCTACCACATCCACCCGGTGGATTCCCGCATTGATCGAGGCGGGGAACTCAGTAGCCGGGGCTTGGTCATCCACGGTGAAGCGAAGGAGAACCCGAGGAGAGGCCGCTCGTCAGGGCTTTTACCGATTAAGCCGAAGACGCGACGTAGCGGCCAAGAAGTAGGTTGCGGTGCGGCTGCGGCTGAGAGTTGGAAGAGGGAGAGGAGTGGCTGTATTGCTGTGCGCCGCTCTCCTACCTTCCGCGGCATACGGGGATGCCACCGTCTGATGGCGTACGCGGTGGGGACGCAGGGGAGGTCCCTTGAAAAAAACCAAAAAACCAAAAAAACACCAAAAAAATTTTTCATGTAAAAAACCAAAAAAATAATCATAAGAGTCAAAAAATTCAAAATATTCAATTCAATAGCCGAAAAATTGGGCATTTTCATAAAAAATATTAAAACTCGAAAACGGTTAAGTTTAGGATGGGGGGTTCCATAGTGAAATCATTCAGAAATGATGTGTACTACACGCCCTTATCGAATCTAGGTCGACTTTTCCTGTAACCCTGTATATCTGTGACAAATTTCATCTAGATCCATCAAGCCGTTTGAGCGTGAAGAAGTAACAAACATACAAACACACACACACACTCACAAACTTTCTCCTTTATAATATTAGTTGTGATTCCGTGGTAGCTGTTGACTTGTAACCAAGTTCTGACAAAGATTTCTATCTACTCGGTAAGAGCGGCGCGCCGCCGCTCACGTACTTTGTGGCTAGAGTAAGAAGACATCCTTAATTATTTATTGTACACCAAAAACAATATTAAATACAATGTGATAAAAATGTACATGCAAAGGCGAGCTTAACTCAATGTTGAGTTCTCTTACAGCAAACCCTAGAGAGTGACAGAGAATGATGACAAAATAGAGACGTCGTGTAATTGATACTCTGCGTCATTTCACCAAGGGGTGAACGTGGTGAGCAGTGTCGCCTTACCTTGCAATAGTCCCGGGAAACGAATAGCGAGTGAGACCTTATATCCTGAGAGTGATACATGTGGTATGCGATAATGTTGTTGTATTGACGATCTCGGGTTTCGGCTGAAAATATGTAGTAATTATTGTCATTTTATAAGACTGGCAGCCATCCGCGGCTTCGTCTGCGTGACAGTCAGTATTATCCCAAAGGAACCCACTACCTGAATAAAAAGTACGCTATGTCTTAATTCAGATCAAAAACTTATCTTTGCTCCAAACTTACCAAGTGGCTCAAGAAGAAAGTCTATGGTCAGTGTGTGTAGCCAGTGATGACTTATGGCTCTGAGACGTGGTCGCTTACAATGGCCCTCATCAGAAAGCTTACAGTCTCACAAAGGTCATTGGAGAGGGCTATGCTCGGAGTTTCCTTGCGTGATCGAATCAGTAATGTAGAGATCCGCAAGAGAACTAGGGTTACCGACATAGCCCGAATAATTTTCAAACTTAAGTGGCAGTGAGCAGGACACATTGCTCGCAGAACGGATGGCCGATGGGGCAGAAAGGTTCTGGACCGATGAACTGGTGAAGGTTGCGGGGATCCGCTGGATGCGAGACGCACGGGACTGGTCATTGTGGTGACGCTTGGGGGAGGCCTATGGCCAGCAGTGGACGTCTTTCGGCTGATATGATGATGATTGCGCCAAACATATGCTTATTGCATACTCACAATTTTTCACATGTATAATATTAGTAGGAACAGCTTTTTCCTGCAGCTTTAAACCTGTAGGACCTACCTTGCTTTTTTCTAGTATGAAAGGTAGCTGATGACCGTCAGCGATACTGTAGTTTTCTATCAATAAAACAAAAATCGTCCTCGTGTTAGTAGGTACTTCCAGAGGTTTTATTTTACAAGCACTTTAACCAAAAAACAATCGATTTTTCTCTTTTTAGATTTCTCAGAAGCAGCTCGGAGTCTAGACCCACCCAGTTAAAGGCAAAACTCGCCCCTAACTTCAATGCACTTAAACATAACTGGCAAAATGAGGGTGAACTATTAACAAAACAAACCCATTCGCGAAATATAGTCAGGATGATATATTATGTATACGGTATTACTAACTACCTATAAGATTGGGATGGTCCCGATTATACATTGTAATCACTCGCTTTTATCCTTTCGTGTTACATTTGGTCTAGCCGATCCATCAGGCTTATTCCATTCATATCTTCTATTTTTTTTTCTTCTATTTGGGTTGCGAAATATTGTACTAATGGAACTAAATTGTGTTCTTATTGTACTGGTTTGGACGATTCACGCCTATTCTTTTAACAGATTCGTGAATTTGCAGGATGTTTGATGTCTGTTCTATTTCAGTAGATATGTAGGCAGTTGGGCAAACTTACTGAAGTACTCGTAAAAGCCGTGAAAGGTTTTTTTTATTTGTTATAAGCTCGCGTTTGACCACTATCTCTCCTGATGTTAAGTGATGATGTGGTCGAAGGTGAAGCACGCTTGCCTAGAAGTAACCTATTCACTGTTGTAGTCCGATGATGGAAAGGGCTAGGCGGAATCAAATTGTGCAGTTCCATCGCACACTCCCCGAAATGTAACCGATAGAAAACCGACAGGCTGGCAACTCGTCGTCGGTGTTTAAGGCTCTGGAGCTTTGAGTCGACCAGCGCATCATTGCCGATAAGTCTCTTGGCCCGTCTGTCAATCGACTCAAGTGCATCAAGTTGGTACCTGGCAGATCCGTCCCAGAGGTAAGAGCAGTACTCCATGCATGACCGTAGGTAGGTGCTGAATGTGAGATTTCTTATACTTTTAATAAACCTTTTAGCGATAGAGTAAGAAGTTTACTTCTACTAATAAAGTTACATTATCTATATTTGTTTGTTTAAAGTCGTTTCAAGCTATGGGTTTTTTTTGTTAAATTTTTGTCCCTCATTGGGCTTTGCACGGTTTATGCATTCAGCCAATGTCTTGTCGCTTTAATAAACTTTATAGGTAGGGCAACCAAAAGTATTTTTTTTTATTAAGTTTAACGGAATTTAAGCGGTTACTTTTAGAAATTCGAAGGTGTGAAAAAAAAAGACTTAACGCCGGGATATTCGTAGCTATGCCAAAATACACAGACACCCTTGACGTCTTAAGGTGAGTGTACACTAAACTCTGATTTTTAATTTCGTAGACTAAAATGACATTTGGGGGGTTGTCCTTGTCACTTTATCTTTACATAAAAATAGTGTCGTATCCTGACTATCCTGAGTGATCGAAAGTTGATCGAAAATGGAATAATGTCACCGCAAAAAAATACATTTGCTAAGAAACTAGGGGCCTTTAATTAGTTTGTACTCATTTATATCAGACTTAATTTTATCAATCGCATTTATTTTATTGTTTATTTCATATTTTACACAATATTTTTTTTTGCTAACTGTACTACCCGATAGACTTAAGGCGGAACCACACTTACGTGTCGTGGCGTGTCGTGGTGCCTTCTAACGCAGTTGATTGGCTACAAAACTCGTTGTGTTATGGACGTAGGCTGAAACAGAGTCGTTTGATTGGTGGATCCCGCGTGTTTGAATACTGTTATATTTAAAAATATTATGTTTATATTCATAAAACATTTATTTACATCAACTAGTAAAATTACATTGAGGAGTCATGTCTCATCGATTCGATGAATCACTTACGATTGAGTCTTGCCTACAACACAATGCTCCGCGCTAGCAACATTAAAAAAAAATAAGGTCATTTGCAGCTGTCAGTTTAGTCTACGAAATTAAAAATCACAGTATAGAGCATTTTCGCGAGCATAACAATTAAACGTTCTTATAAATGGTACAATACAGATAAATGCTCAGTTTCCTGAAGCATTTCCATGTAATGTAACGTTCTTGAGAATGTTCGACGCTGTGTTCGAAGTAATGTTCACGACGAGTGACCATTTACCTGTAACATTTCTTTGTATCTTGCGTTCATTATTGACCTCACTCCATGTCACCCGCGCTCGTGCCTTTGCTAGATAAAATGTTACACCGTAACGCTCGTTGGTTTTTAGTTTCAGTTTGTAACAAAACGTCGAGCGTCATGTTTGAAGTGTGGTTCAAGAAAATTTTCAAACAGCGAATGCTCGATGTTCTGTTACAAGTACATGCTCTAGTCTATACTCACT
Organism: Orthosia gracilis; assembly: GCA_947562075.1. Taxonomy (NCBI): domain Eukaryota; kingdom Metazoa; phylum Arthropoda; class Insecta; order Lepidoptera; family Noctuidae; genus Orthosia; species Orthosia gracilis. The sequence continues at coordinate 11,599,918 of OX387270.1, forward strand.
TTTAGGTATTTGCTATCAGTTATTATACAAAGAGATAACAGCAAGCGATAACATGACATGACATTAATGGATAATATGTCAATCTGTTGACAAATTCTCTCAGCGTGAGGTAAAAATAAACCACCTCGTGCTGGCCCTCCTGAAGGTCGAAAAATATTACATGGAAACACATTGAATATATATAAAGTAACCTTTGTCCTAATCTTTGTCCTACCTGTATTCCAGCGAAATCAGTTCAGTCGCAGTCGTGTTTGAAAAACAAACATAGAAGTCAAAGTCAAATAATTTACTTCAATTAGGCCACATTTTTCAAATGTGGCCTAATTGAAGTAAAAATAAAAACAATAATAATAAACAATGATAATAATAATAATTGTTCATTCGCAAAATTAGATTATCGTCGAATCATACAGACGTTCACATTTTATAACATGAGAATGAAGTAGGAAGGGTGGCCATTAACAAAAAGTCCTACTAAGAATCTTTGCTGAAATGTTTAAAATTATTATAACAAAGAAGAAAATGTGCCGACATCGTGTCGCTTGGCACTTGGCGATCTATTATATCAGTCCCTGTACAATAGTTTGTGTAGACTTCACTAACTTTACTTCTAGTTTCAATGATGGATTGCTCCCTTTGCTTTATGAATGTGAAGGTTGTTTAGCTCGCTCCTTTGTTGACCTCTTGTATAGGCCTATAAAACTCGAGGAGGTGGTAGTAGGTATAATTAAGAAACTTCTCAATTTTAAGTTAAGTTTTAAGAGTTACGTTTTTTGTGCTTTTTATTCAATACTAGCTGTCCCACGCGGCTTCGCTCCCGTCAACTGGCTAGGTAGCCATCCAACCTACCCATCTAAGCCGTTTACGCAGCGCACGCAACGGAAACTCTCAAAAAGGATTTTTTTTTTCCGTTTTTGCTACATTTTTCATTTATGCTCCTCTCCTATTGGTCGCAGCGTAATGTTATATAGCCTATAACCTTGCTCGATGAATGGACTATCCAATACAAAAAGAATTTTTCAATTCCAACCAGTAGTTCCTGAGATTAGCGCGTTCAAACAAACAAACTCTTCAGCTTTATAATATTAGTATAGATTTGTATTTCGGCATGGCATTCCTAATATTTTATAGAAAAAAACCAAGATCCATACTTTGGAGGACACGGTGAAGGGAAATCTTGGTAAAAACAATTTAATTTTACAATCCACACTGGTCCTAACAGCTCGTAAGATATATAGCGACATATGGAAAGACAAAGCCGCCTAAATATAAGTTCGCCGGGCGAGAACATTAGTCAACACCGCCGGTCGATGCTAAACAAATAATATATTGTCTTTGTCTGGGATCGCCCAGCGACCAGCGACAGCCCCATTCCCCGAATGTGTTTTTATTCTGTGTCGTGAAAACCTTTAACGGCCCTATCTTGTTCCTTATATCACCTCGGCTTTTAAACAAGCTTTGTAAGTTTATGTGCGAAATGTCCCGGAAGCTCATATACGTTGTTTTATAGGTCTAGACGTAGGGGCCCGGGGATTTATCGACATGGCTATTTATTATCCCTCGGTTATCTAAAGGATGTTTTGACATGGCCAAGTAAGATACGAAACTGTTTACATAAGCCACTAGCAGCCAATCAACCAGAAAACTAGGAATAACACCAGACGCTCGGCAAGTTCGAAATATGCGGCGATTTTTTAAAAAATAATTAAAAGTTTAGACGGAAGGAAGCACTGGAATGGACGCAGCGGAAATAAGAAGAAAAAGTATTAATAGAAGAGTTTGTTAGCTGTGGGCGATGTCAAGGTACTCCGGGGCTAAGGCAAGCTCGAACCATTAGAGTCCTCCTCGAGAGGCGAAAACGTTTACCATACCTTTAAAGCCTCAATTTTGCATACCCTTATCACCTTCCTAGAAAATTAGGAGTCGCTGGAAGATTTTTCTTTCACTGGACCATATTCTTTAAGCAGGTACGTAGGTATAATATTCAGTGCAAACACGATTGCTGAATGTTTTAATCCAAGAAAGTAGATGTTATCCTGCTTTCTTAAAAATAAAATAATGAGAATCCACAAATGACTCTTCCGTTTTTCTGAGTGCTACAATCTTTTCATAAGCCTCAAACACATTTATCTTACAGAAATAATACCTGCCAGTACAACAATAGAATACAAAAAATATGTAAAGCTTGGATTATTCTAGTTCTCACCATTTCTGCGAAGTGTACAATTAGAAAAGCTACAGACAACTGTAAGAAAGATGGCCGAAACGACGGGCTTAGTAATGACCTGGACATTCTACGAAATAAAAGTTGCGATAACATGTTGAATGATCTCACAGTTGCTATAGGAACTTACTAAAGAAAACAAAGGAAATACAAATAAAAACAAGAAACCTTTTCTATTTTTTTGACTTAATTTTACGTCTGAGGAGAAAAACAATCGCGGGTGGATTGGATAGGTAATTTAATGCGTTGTGTAAAAAATAAACGAATCGGAAAAATAAATAAGCTTTCGTGGGCTACTGAAAGAGTCTAATTTGTGGAAGTTATTGAAATTAATCAGCCGAGTGCTGGCCACGGTGGTTTGAGCGCTATTTAGCTTTCGGAAAACAGTTTGAATTTGAGGAAAAGTCAGCACATTTTCACGTTACCAAACAGTTTTTGCTGAATTATTTTAACTGAAACGAGTTTCAATTATTTTAACCTTTTCAAACATACATTTTATACGCTTAACAAATAAACTTTATCATACACACATACCCTCAAAAAAGCAAAGGTATGACGTTAAACCTGTCTACAAAGGGCGGTCTTTATAGACAACAATATCATAATGCTTACATAAATTACAATAATTATTTCTATTTCGGATGTCAGTATAAATTAGAACGATTATTACATCAAAGGCCACGAGTTTAAAGGCAATGTAACCGCGTAACGATTCAACAAGGGCTCGTAAAGCCGTGACTCGGTGAGCTCGAGCGATTGAATGAGATGATATCACGGAGAGATGAACAGAACCTCCGTACTATCTGGGAGCTTAGCACGAACTACCGCGATAAGACATATCTCACGGAAACGTCACGGGGTTTCGAATCTCTCGTGCCTAATTCATGCCAAACTCAAACAAATTGTACCATGATAACGGCCTTATGGCCAATAGACTCGACGAACATTTGTCGAGGCTGTTATTGTGCGGTTGGATCAAGGATCTGATACAGAGGGCAGTACGGCTCGCATTGTAAGGAGGTTCCTGTCTCTGCAGCCCTTAAGACCGGTAGCTTGGATCCTGCTCCCGACACTGGTGTAAAACCATTTTTTTTATATTTTATTTTATGATTTGTTTTTTCATAAAGAAATATTTAAAAATGTAAATAGAAAGTTTGTAGAAAATTGAATCAACGGAATAATAACTGGACAGCCTCGGTGGTCTAATGATCACAAACGCTACTGCTGAACATGTTGTCCTGGGTTTGATTCTCGTTTCGGGCAAAGTGTTATTGGGTTTTCCATCTGGTATTTCTCAGTAGCAGCCCGGAGTCTGGATTTGGGCCCGTTTGATGGCTATGGGGGCACACCTCTGCTTAACTTTACGGGGAATAAAGGCGCGATGTTATGTTACATAATAAATTCACAAGGTCATAAGTCCACCTTGTTGGAAGGCATTCCGATACATGGTAGCCATTGAGACTTTCGGGACCATCGACCATCCGTACTGCACTGCTTCTTTAGTAAATCTGAAAAATTATCCCAATGCAACAAAAAGTCAAGTAAAATTTAAATATTAATAATCCCGCGGCACATTTTTATTTCATGCTACATAATTTATCTAGTAGTAGACACGCTTTGATCGAAAATTTATTGAACACTAAATTATGACACGATATCTTGCAAAAATACCCTGTAACAGACAAACAGCACAACTTGTAATAAACAGTAAAACGCCCATAACTATTGAACGGCTGAACAGATTTTTATCTTATCTAAAATCACTCTCTATAAAGTCAGCTATCAAACAAAAAAAAACTTTAAAATTCGGTTCATCCATTTAGGAGCAAGGATGCCACAGACAGACACTGAAATACCAGATACACAGCAACACGGGTACACTACATACCTTACGAAAAAACTTTATTCCGTCAGTCACAAATACGAATTTCAAAATACCGGTTTTTATAATTCCGAATGGTTCAAAATGCCGAATATAACAACTCCGACTTATCATTACTCTTATTTTTATAATACCTAAATTTCAATATTCGTAAAGTTTATAATTTCTATTCTCAAAATACCGAGTTTCAATAAATCGAATAACAAAAAGTCCGACTTAATGATAATTCGAAACATCAAAAATACGACAGGCATGCAGCGTGCAAGTAGACACGCAGCATGCAAGCAAGCATGCACATGCAAGCAGGCATGCAACATGCAAGCAGGCAAGCAACATGCAAGCAGGCAAGCAACATGCAAGCAGGCAAGCAGCAAGATAAGATAAGATAAGATAAGCAAGCAGGCATGCAACATGCAGCAAGCATTGTCTCTGTCACGGCTCCGGCAAATGCGGGGTTTGGGCGGCGGTTTTAACGCTCACCACCGCAGCTTCAGCTTGCTGCCAGCCTCAGTCGCGGCGGCGGGCCTTCAATCCATTTTCCTCAGCTCGCGGGCCGCCCCACCCCTCCGCGCCTACGCGGGCTTAAATTACACTCTAGGGTAGGAGAGACAAGACTGCGTGAAGTCGGTTTTGAAGCAATTCGTTTCTGTCACTAAATTTTGTAGCACAACATGTTGACTTTTATTTTATTCGAAGTATTGAAAATCAGAATGTCGTTTTTCGGAACGAGAACCCTTCGAACATTTGATTCTTCGAAAGTGTGAAAATTGGAAAATCACATTTAAGACTTTCGGTAAAATAAATTTCGTGATTTTTAACATTATAATACTTAGGTATTATGAAATTTGGACTTGGAAAATCGGGACATCGAAATTCGGAATAAAATATTTCGGCATATTTGGGTGTTCCCCAGCAGCACACATCAATCTTATAACACCGCTATTTTTTCCGTCAGGGGTCTTGTTGAAGTTTTAGCAACACGCCTCTTAGTGGTTACACACCAATACATAACAAATGGATGCCCATTCGACAGAGAAGAAATTTGCGTGCATTGACTGCGCTTTTCTCTCTACTCAACTCTCCCACACCTCCTTCTTATCTCATACCTCACTTTCAATACCTATGTACTTCACACGCTAGGAATTTGCGTTCATCTAACAATCATCTCTTGCTCAGTCCTTCTGATACTTCTGATTTTGTTCATCCTTCCTTTCATATTCAATCCATTCTTCTCTGGAATGCGCTTCCTCTCGATATCAGGACGGCCACCAAAATCAATATGCATTTAAGCGGAAGTTGCGGCATTATTTTATAAACGAATAGCAGAGTCGTCTCAATATGCGCCTTTCTATTAATTTATATATAAATATATATTTATTATAGTACATATTAAAGTATGTTTATTTTAACTATATACTTTTGTAGTAATTTTGCGTTTAAAATATTATTATTTCATTTTTTTATGCACCTGCCATGCTATCTCTTCACCACCCTTGGTTGACTAGAATACCTCAGGCATTAAGTCTGCCTATGTACTTTTATTTTGCATGAAGTTTTTTATAATTAAATAAATACCATCGTCTGCCAGACATTCAGACGCCACCTTACAGAGCATGGATTTTGAACTACAAAATCTGATGTGATACCACCATATTAGACAGAGACGCAATTGGAAGTAGCTGCAATTATGTCTAGTCCTGCAATCAAACGGCAGAGCCTGACATGAAAGCCGTGCGATGGACCGACCAGATCAAGTGTGCAGTAGACGGTCCATTACATGAGTGCACAATTCACAGCCGACAGAGAGGGATGGCGTCGCATCGTGAGGCGAAACATGGCAGTCCTAAATCTCGCTGCAATATGATGACCACAACCGCTCTGCCAAGAGTGTAACGACGAAAAAGAAGAAGTTGATTTGTGAATGATAACAATAGGTCTATGGGCTGCGAAGTTGATGTTGCATCCTTATGATATTTCTTATATAAATTATTTATTTTATTTTTTACATTTTAGGAAAACTTGGCTTTAGAAATACTAATAAAATTATAATAACAAAATAAATAACCAAGATGAGAACCATGTTCCTATTTATCAAAGGAATGAGTTTACCTGTTAATGCTTTTAATACTTTATAATTATACGTAGTGCTATTATGGGTGCATCGTCCTCACATTGAATTTATTAATTATATGCAAATATTGTAAAACATATTTTTTAGGGTTCCGTTCCTCGAAAAGAAAAAACGAAACCCTTATAGGATCACTTTGTTGTCCGTCCGTCCATCTGTCTGTCTGTCAAGACCCTTTTTCTCAGAACGCGTGGAGGTATCAAGCTGAAATTTATATCAAATACTCAGGTTTATTGTCCCTTAAAGCTGTGAAAAAATCAAACTTCTAAGCCAACGCAATCATAAGATACAGACAAGCAATTTTCAAAAATTTTCAATACTCGCAAGGGAATGAAAACCTACAGGGTACTTCCCGTGAACTCAGAATCTTGAATTTTGGAACGAAGCAACGTCTTATTGCATAGATAAAGGAAAAAGTGCGAAAACCGTAAATTTTTAGTTATAACATAATAAAAATAGTTTTAATAATTTTAAACTTACTACCACTTTCCTCATGAACGCGTAGAGGTATTAAATTGAAATTCATATCAAATACTCAGGTCTATAATACCTTTAAGCTGAGGTTTGTACGGAACCCTCGGTACGCGAGTCCGACTCGCACTTGGCCGTTTTTTTTTTTAAGAGTTAGTATGGCGTTTCTTGTCCGTTCTTTTCCATAACAATAAGCTACTTGTACTTTTCCGAATTGACGGTAGAATCAATGAATTATTACATGTAAATTTTAATTGTTGACGTTCAAAAGTGCCGCTTATAGTGGCCTAGTTGAAACAAATATTTTTGGCTTTGACTTTAACTAAATTGCTAATAACAAGCTTCCACAGATAAATAAAAAGAAAAATTATTACTTCCCTATAGTCTAAGCTACGAGTTCTTCCTCAAAGTTAGCTCATTTTATTGTTTTTTAATTTTTCTTGTACAAAAATGGCTTTGCTAACAGTTTTCTTACTGTACTTGCATTGCTGCAGAATAGATCAATGCCAGGTTCATAAGAAATCTCATTAAAACTGCGACCGGCTCTGGGAAAGTATGCATGACGCCTATAATTAGTATTTGCATAAGGTACATGCAGGAGTGGTCACTGTCGAATTAGTGCGGGTCGTTAATTTCGAAACAAGTTGAGGACAGTCGACCGAAACCGAAAACTTTCATACAATCGTCTGTCAACTCTTTGTTACGCAATAGCGTAAATCATATCTAACTCAAAAAATATTTTATTTGAATCTCGACTAAGTTTTTAGTAAACATCCTTTAGCAAATCTTAAGAGAAAATCCGCTCGCAAGATTTGACAAACAGAACAATGTAAAGCTAAATAACACCTTGTAAAACTCTCAGCTCTGCAAATATACGGGAACTTTCCAGGACTTAACAAAACAACTTGTTTTACGAACATTCGTTTTAGAAAGCACCTGAATTAGGACAGCTATATTACATTACCTACACGTTTCAATTAATGGATTACCTACTGGTTTTAAACACAACAATAGCTTCTGTTCGCGGCTTCACCCGTGTGAAGAGCGATTTTAAACGTAAACCAAGGGTAGATAATAGATCCCAGTGGGTCGAAGTGTCCGAGTTATTTCTCGGCCCCTCCATAAGATAAGATAAACCAAGGGTAGTGACACGGGTGGGACAAAGAAAATTTGGTTCAAACAAATGTCACTAGATGGCGTGATATGCATCGATTCGTTATTGAATTGTGTGTAAAATTAACATTTTCTAGAAATGATCATAAAATTGTATTTTCTTTTTTAATTACCCCTTATAAGCACAAAATAAAAGAATATTGGGCTCTTAAATTCACCCTTCAAAGATTATTTGAACGGATCATTTAAAAATTGATTCCAATAAATGGCGATGGTTTTAAATTTCTAAGGCATGCCACTCGATTTTTTAAATTTATATTGGAACTGATTTTGGTACAGTGAAACTGAAAAAAAATTGCAAAAATTACTATAAAACAAATCAATATTGTATTTAAAGAAAAAAATGTCACGAACCGAGAAAACCCTTTTATTTGCAAGTCGCTGCTTACACTATCTACGGCTGTGGAACGGAACCGAACGCGATCGAAGTACTTATAAAAATAATCATTTTAATCAGACGAAAAACGCTAGTTACTTCGGCACGGTTTCTTTGTATGGGATTCATCCTATGGATTCATCTGTATGCTAGTATAATATTATCTGTGGTAGTGTACATATTTCTGAGATACTAACGCCCACTTGTATGAAAATCTTTACTCAGAGTTACTTGCTGACACGAGGTTAAATTAATATATTTCATACATAAATGTCATAAATAACACAGGTTTAGCTACTAACTCGGAGTAAGTAAGATAGTCCGAGATGGTACAAACGGTCCTAGGTATCCTTAGTCCTAAGATCATGGTCTGCTCGTGTGCCAAGTTTCATGCAAATTCAATCAGCCTTTGAGACGTGATTGACCAACAGACATCCATAATGTACATCCCAACATACATAGTCTCACGTTTATATCCAATATTGCTAGGAATATATAATGCATTTCAGAGTGGTACCACGCTTGGGTAGCGGAATCCGAACAGCATTTAGGTGTATCCCCTCCATTAACCCCTGGCGCGTTCATTTGTTATTCTTGTCGAAGATATTACTGCACCCTTGTTGTTCCACGACCGCACTCGTTTGTAATTGTTACTGGCGGTGGATAGCGATTAGCGGTTCATAAATGTTACGTTATTCGTTTCGCAGTGTAGTTTGTAAGGATAAGAACAATCGTTTGCTATAGAAAAATATAGCAAAAAGAAACTCTATAAGACTTGTACTGCAGCCATTATCGATATTATTTCATTCGAAAGATGTACACTGCTGGATTTAGGACCCATTTTTTTTTTTTTTTTTGGTGGGAAATCATCCAATGACTTCTTCCGCTCTGGGTGGAGCGGAAGGGCGTGTCAGACTTTTACTGACTAAAACCCACCCGTGTTCCTTCAGTTGCTTGTGCCAGGGCCGCGGTAACTCTTTTTCAAATTTATCCGCGACCCAGACAGGCATCGGCCCTAGCGGACCCCGTCAGATGTGCTGACATCTCTTTGAGGCGCGCGTGGAACACTACGCGCCGTAGTCGACTCGGGCCTGGTCCTTATCAGACGGCGAGCTACCCATTACTCGCCGTCCGCAAGCCCGCACCTACGGTGGCCGGGAATCGGCTTGCGATTCCCGACGGGATTTAGGACCCTAGCGTCGGCACATCGACACAGCTCCAATGCTTTTCGGATTCAGCAAATTCGTGTGGTCTTCACCAGGTCATAAGTCCACCTTGTTGGGAGGCCTTCCGATACGCGGAAGCCACTGAATCTTTCGGGACCATCGATCATCCGTTCGGTACGACTTAGGTGTGACTACCCACCCGCAAAAAGTTTTATCCGCGAATGAAACGTCACCCTTTTGAAATTGTAAGGCGGCGAATCATCCGCGGTTGGGATGAGTCGTCGTATAGTTAATATTGATGTGGTCATATCGGCCAACTAGACAAACAAATATTTGTTCAGAAGTGGGAGCTTGTGACGTCACTTTGTCAGTATAAAGTGTAGCACAACGTGACGTCATACGATATTTCGACGCACTGTATCATCGTAATTATTTGTTTACGTTGCAAAAGAAAAATACTTTCAATATTTTTAGGTTATCTAACTAACGGACTAAATAGATATTTTTTGTCAACTACGCTATTGATTCAACTAAAAAAAAATGTAATATTTAAATGAGATATACTTAAATTAAACTAGTTTGGCATATTGGCTTTTGCTTGCCGTGAAGCAGAATTATTAACATCACTTGGATCCCATACTCGCGCTTCCTAAAGTACATTTTTTTTCTGCAATTGTATAAGTCTTTTTATTCCAGGCTTATGTAGCCTTGAATAAAAAGAATAATACAATTGGGATAATTTTCAAATTCACACGGGCAGTGCCACTTGCAGAATCTAATATTTATTTAAAGTTAAAGTTACGGTCTAGTACTCCGCGCCTGCAAAACTCTTTTGCATGAAGATAAAATTATCACTAATCAGGCTTACATTCCTTGTACTCCTATCTGAAGCTGTTGAATATATGCAGCTCCTTGATGGGAGCAGGCTAAGTTGTCCTCTTAATGAGTTCTCGAAGCAAACTTTAGGCGTAAACTGCTCTTTTGACGAATTAATTTTGAAGTTTGACTTAATGGTGCTCTAGACAGACTTTTAACATAAAGCCGAGGCGCATTATTACTTTTAATAATGACTTCCGAAATACAAAGGAGATAAAAATGTTCGCGTTTTTTAAAACCATCTTTGTTAAGAAAGATTGAATAAATAATTGCACACCGTTTATTTTTTACGCCTCGAAATAAACAACTGGAAATCGCGCTGAATATAAAACAGTTATTTTTACACTAATGCTAATGTTCGGTGAGAGAAGCAATGTCAAGATCTTTTGTGAAACATTTTAATTAAACGTCACTTAAAAAACTTGCAGCTAAAATGGAATAAACAATTTAGCTGTTGACAGGAGAGTGCTGAGTATGCTGACCGCTTGGATTGCGGCCAGAGATACGAAATTTTGCGGCCATTTTTACACTACTTTTGAACGATTCGCGGCGTGTGTAACTCAGGCGTGCCTATATAACTGGAGCACTTTATATCTACGTGCTCAGACCAGTTGTAGGGTTGAAATATGGCTTTTATGAATGGACGAGTTTGTGCGGTTTTTAGGAAGCAACCTTTTGATGTTTGAGTAGCATTCCTGCTTTTAGCTCACTTTGAAAATTGTTTGTTTTTGCTTTGAAAAAAAACAAACCATTATCAAGTAGCTTACCTGCCTCTGCGTCGGTTTAAACTTTCATTCGTATGGGGTAATTGGTGAGAATTCGTAGCTCAGTAGCATTAAATTTTACCATTAACCTGAAACTTTACGGCGTTACACATTAATTACACTTGTAGTAATATAATTTAATTTGAGTTTAGTTTAAGTCGTTAGTTGGTCGACGGTCGGCTATTATTTTAGGTTGTTATGTTAGGGGTGAAATTAATTAAGTACGTACTTAGGGACTGCAAGTTTATTGCACTCTCTAAATACTGCCTGCACTTGATTCGCTACTTACCAGGCTTATTCTCTAGAATAACATAGAGTCAAACATTTACAAGCAGATTTTTCCCGGGCCACAATTTGTATATAATATGCTTAACATAAGCTGACCAGCTTGAGTGAACTCAGTCCGTCCTGCGTCTGGCCGCGACTCGAACGTACGTTTGAACCAATGATATTCTAGTAAACAGATACGTTATATACTCACAAAACCACCGAAAAAAGTGTTCCGCACAGCAGCGGCAGCACACATACACACTTTTCATACATCTGTCATTTCACTACAAGTCGAAAGGGATGGCTTGATTAAATCAACAAGAAAAAAAGAGACATCTAGTTTTTGTCACTTGCGTGTGAACGTAAACAAACATTATTCTGACCACCAATGTTTTTTTCTTTTTCTTACCTCCAAATATCAGAATATTAGGAAATAAAATAAATAAATTAGTAAATTGAGGTGTATTGCGTACTTACATATGGTATGAGATCCCTGCTGTTTTATGTACTTTGGTATCATAATTGGTACACTTTAGAAATACACATGATGGCATTATTTTAAATTTTGTTTTTGTTTCAACAAAGCGTATCGCTCTTCGCCATGCGTGACATAGACTAAAGACTATGCGTCCCAATTAGGACGTATCCGAGTCTTCACAATGTGCGCGCTCATAACATATCTGTTTACTAGAATATCTCGTTTGAACAGTATGTTTATCTATTTCTGACAACGGGGTCTATTTATATTTCTGTGATCTTTTAACCTACTCAGTGATAAAAATAAAGTTCGAAGTTCCATAGGTCCCAGCTAAAGTAAAATATCACCGTGTTTTTATTTCTTTATAATGATTACGACGTCTCTATTGGTAAAATCTCATTGATCCGCACAGTCAGTTTTATGTATACAAACTCCAGAAGAAAGTCGCGAAAAAATTATAATTTACGATGTACTATCATGAAGTTTAGCACGTGTAATGTCTCCTGAACACCACTCAATGAGGCATCAAAGTAGAACTTTCATAATTACCTCTCTAGCTTCCGAGACAGATTGCCGATAGAAGATTACAGTTATTACCTAAAGAACACGGTATAAACAACAAAATGCCCGGTATCTTACATGTAAATATATCTGTATTATCGCCTTTTGCGTTTCAAGCGCGTTTCATCGTCTCATGGGATAACAACCGTGTTTCCTTATCTTCCACAAACTATTTCGAAAATATACGCAAAGAATATTCTTTGTTCAGATGTCAAAGGAAATGTATGTGGATAGGTATACAATACAACTGAATTTCGCTATGTGGGTACTTTGTAGAGTATTTGTGAGAAATGTGTTCTCAGAAAGGATTTAACTATTATTGAAGGGGTATTACGGTGAAACCTGTGTATTTTATTTCCTAGAAATGGACTCTGAACGTAATCCTTCAAATGTTAACTATTTAATGTCAAAGGACATGTTGCAATATCTATACTTAGTGAAATGCTTGGTAAACGCTATTCGTTTTAGTAACACGAGTAGTAAGACGGACTCTGCTGCCTATTTTCTTGACAATCTCTAAGTCGTCTTTTATGGCAACCAGAGGAAGGACGTATCAAGAAATATTTCCACCCCTTGAAATTAAGTTTGGGAGTTAAGGCGCCTCCCCGAGCAAAACGCCGTGCTAGCCGTTTTTATGCAGTTTTTAAAGCTATCTACTCGTTTTTTTAAAAGAATTATCAATTAATAAAAATACATTAAATTTCTACATAATATTGATTCCATAATGGTAGTATACTTTTTTTTAAAGAAGTATATGTTTCACTAATCTCCTTCCAACAAAACCATAAAAATGAGAAATAATGATTGATACCATGCATCTTCTCGTAAAGTGTTAATTAATTAATTTTTGCACTAGTACTAATGGATAGACAATTTGATAACGAACATTTTGTATCATTTTTTTTCAAAAGACCTAAATTCGATTTTTAAAGATTTTTTTCTAAAATCTGGGCGAATTCACTACTGTTAATTCATGCGCCACCAGTGACTAGGAATGCTCAAGAATTTTTGGTCAGGGTACGGCCTTAAGGAGTGCAGTGTTGGCCTAGTGGTATCGGTCGCGACTTAAAAGTTGTAGATCGTGGGTTCAAGCTCAGGCAGGCGCGTTACTTTGTGTAACAGCTCTCAAAACGGTGAAGGAAAACATCGTGAAGAAATTGGCATGTCCTAGAACCAAAAATTCGAATATATGTGACATCCACCAACCCGCATTGGGCCCACTTGTTGGATTACGGCCCGTTCCCTCTCACATAGAGCAGGCCTGTGTCCCAGCAGTGGGAACATTAAAAATACTGATAATGATGATGAAATTAAATTGCCGGAGAAAGATCATACAACATTTTTGACGAATTTGTTTTTACAAAAAACTTTTTTTACAAAAATTACAACCGACTTCCAAACAAAAACACTACAAAGTGAAAAATAACTTCAATTTCGGAAGTCGGTGTTTCTGTTTTTGTTTCTTCGTTTTTTGACACTTTGTAGTGTTTTTGTTTGGAAGTCGGTTGTAATTTTTGTAAAAAAGTTTTTATTTTTCACTTTTTAGTTGTGGTACATAATGTACCAGTTCCATAGGCGGTACCTACGCGTATAGTGTCCAAAGTGAAGCTAGAATAGATTAACCCAATAACATGAAACTTAAACAAAACCGGTGCAAAGAGAGTATACCAGGGTGAACTGTTCACATCTGCGTGCCTCTTTAGAGATTACCACTGTGATATTTTGTTATGAAATGGTGTAAACAATAAACAGACATGCGATTGTATCTATCCCGAGTGTTTTACCGTCACTTATTGAAGAGTTCTGATGTATTTCTCCGAAGTTCTTCATCAGATCTTGATGAAAATAAATGGGACCACATGACAATCACCAACTTTCAAATAAAAAAAGAATCATCAAAATCGGTTCACCCAATAAAAAGTTCTGAGGTAACAAACATAAAAAAAAAAAACAGTCGAATTGAGAACCTCCTTCTTTTTGCGAAGTCGGTTAAAAATTAATTCAGAACATAGCCCGGACCCGCGACTAGTTTAAAAATTGATACTAAGTATCTATGCGTGTATTTTCGTACAGAAAGTACATAAACTATGCATATCAATTCAAAGAGGTAGTTTCAGGCTAGCCTACAACTAATATACATAATCTCACTAAAATCGGGGTTAACATAAAATATATCTACGTTCAAATTGATCCTTAGACAGTTCATAAAGGCCCACATTTGCTTCGCCTTTCATTCTCGCAATAAATGTGATGTTTATACTTAAGTGAAATCCGTCTGGTTCGAAATGCTTCTTGTTAAATGTCCCGAAAAATATATTTGTTTCTTATTCAGAGATTTCAAATTGCGATTACGCGCGCCATTTACTTTACATTGCTAAATCAGTATTTTATTGTTACCTACTGTGATAATTAGCAGACGTATAATGAGTAATTGAAACGCATTTCAGATGACACTTACAAAAAAAACTTGTCTATAAAATGTTGTAACGCCTTCTACCTATCTTCACTGATAAAGGGCTGTGAAGGTAAGATCTACAATGATTCTAATTGTAAACTAGCTAGTGTGCCTGCGGCTTCGCTCCCGTCACCTACTTACCCTACCTTACCTGTACGGAACCGCACATTATTTTACAGACTCACGCGCCGTGCATTCTGTGCGTTCAGCATTTTGTAATTTGTATAAGTAATTTAATTCAATAAATCAGTGTTCAACGGACATCGCGGTGGTCGGTTTCTCTAAATGAGTTGTTGAGGAAATTTTCTTATTCAGCTCTCTTTTGATGTTTTTGTAGGCCAATTCATGATTGGTGAACTCCTCGTCTTATGATAAGTCACCTCCAGCTAGGATATGATCGATTTGCAAATGTTGTGCATCGATCATTGTCCACTTTGCTTCGATGTTTTTGAGCTCGTCCTCAAGTTCCCATTTCTCTGATATCTGATAAATTTTGATACCTTTGACCAGACGAGTGAATGCCCTAAAGTTTTTTGTGCGTTGCAGTGATATTAATTCGTCTAACTTGCCATCAGGTTGAGTTGATTTGTTTGATTTACCGTAATACGAAATGAGATTCGGTACAGCTTGATAGTGATCTTTGCCCTTTTGATACGTGGTGTCGAGAAAATAGTCGACCGCCACATCCTTATGCTCCGATATTTTCTTATGGTTTTGCTCGAACTCTCCCCAGAGGTTGTCTAACGTGTTTAAACGTTTTCTGAGGTATTCCGTAGTTTTGCGGGAATCCGAGTCCTTGCTGAAGTTCATCTTGATTGTAGTGAAATTGGCGATGATTTCCGATTGGCGGGCAATAAGATCTTCCATGTCTTACTTGGAAATATGATGATCCACGTGATGATGATGCTGATTGCGGACGCTGAACCCTCGCGCCACCCGATGATGAGCTCCACGGAGCCTGATGATGATGATGATGTCACGACGTGATTTGTTTACCACGATCGTGCTGTTGACTTAAGCTAAGTTGCTCAGGTCTAGGATGAATGAATGAAAAAGTAGTAATTCACTAATTCACATACACAAACCGACCACCACGAATGTCCGTTGAGCACTCGCGGTGGTCGGTTTTATTTCATCATCATCTCCATAGAATCGCCCCGGCATCATCATTAAGTGTAGGGATCCCCTACACTACCCTACTTACGTACCTACCTACCCTAAACGTATCAACACCTACCGTACTTAACTTGCTACCTACCTTACCTACCAATTTTTTTCTAAGGTCACTCTTCCGCAGACAATCTTAACACTGCCATTCGCAAAATGATGTCAATTGCACAACTCCATCTATCGAATATGTTGTTCAACTCTCTGTGTATGATATTTTATTTCTTGAACACTTAAAATTAATGTAACTTTTGATAGAGTGAATCGATTCCGATGAAACAAACACTAAGTAATACTTCGAGTTACACACAATTTTTGTGTATAACTGTTATCTACATTGGGTTCGTACATTTTACGTTATGCGTGCTCAACTACACGGACAAACCGATAAACAGACAAATACTCCAAAAACGCTGGAAATGGGTTCTGTAGGTTATCCTTTAACACCCAGGATTTTTTTTTAAATATTTTCGTTGTACTAAAACGATTTTCTACAGATTTATTATATGTTTTGATGATGATGGATCGTAGTTAAGTATCTCTGTATTTATTACTAGATCCCGTACGTAATTCTGTCTGTTAGTAACGTCTTCACGCTTAAACCGCTGAACTAATATTGATGAATTTATGTATAGAGATATACTTTTTATCCCGGGAGAACGGTCCTTTGGGGTAATTTCTTAATTTCACACGGGTGAAGCGGCTGCCAGAAGTTAGTACCTATTAGTACCCTTCAACTCTTGTTTTGAGTATATAACAATTTATATACTCAAAACAAGAGTTGAAGGGTTCGTTAGGACGTTTGAAAAGTTCCAATTTTCACCCCATTTGAAACAATAGAGTCTGATTGTCGAATTAAAACAAAAGGCACCTTTCCAAAACCCTTCAAAAGAAAGAAAGATATTTTATTATTTTGAGTACACACAGCTGTCGATAAAGTCGTCACGAGGTTATCGAGAGGAACATTTTCTAGTAGGATTGTTTTGTCAGGTGTCAATCGTAAGTAATGCGTTGTCATGGGGGAGAGAAGCCATACAGGAAAATTGTTTATGTTTCAACCAATGGGGGTGAAAACATTTATGTCGCACCCGACACACTTTGTGAGATTAATCTTTGCACAACATAACAATATTTTTGAAACTAAAGTCTTGTGGAGGACTTATGTGAAAATATTGCTTAACTTTATACTGTAACAAATGTTAAAAACTTATTTAGTTTAGCCAGTGGTGTCTCATCGCATACAAAGAAATCGTGTCGACGTTATACACTGATTATTTTTTGTACATTGATCGTGTTCGCTTCCGTTCCGTTCCGTTCCACGGATATAGATGGTGTTCTATCTATCGCTGTGGAACGGAACCGAACACGATCAATTTACAAAAAAAAACGGTATAATCAGATGGAAAGCGCTAGTTACGACGGCACGGTTTCTTTGTATGGGATGAGGCATCTGTATGCTAGTATTATATTATCTGTGGTTTAGCTCAATGAAACATACAATAAAATATCTCAAACACTTTCAAAACGGAAAGGCGAACGCTTAAAGGCCCACAAAACAATGATCGATGAACGCCATAAAGGGTTATCTATGTATGAGGGCAATCTCCGAAACCAAAGTGTGATGAATTGATTGATTCTGTCTTCTCCACCGGATAAACAAACCCTCCCACAAATACACTGATTAGTAGGGAACAGGAGCATACTGCCAACTCGATTAACACCAGTTCCACCTGACCTAAAAAGGTTGTTTGTTTTCTTGGTTCGTGTACCGGTAAAAGGGATCTCGAGGGGTCTATGTAGCTGGTCGAACTTTCCCACTGATGGTAGGTTTCGTAGTTGCGGCTTTAACGTTTATCCGTTCATTTGTTCTTGTAGGTGTGTTTAGACATGAATTACGTCTGCCTCTAATTCACTCGTTTTCGAGGCAAGAGCCATTATTTTCACATTCAGCCGTCTAATGACTTATTCCACACATCCCTTACCCTTTTTACAACACATTCAAAGTAAGAATCACTTATCTATTTGGAGAAAAATAATAAAAACAAATACGACATAGATAAAAGAAACTTCCAGATCAAAAGGTTTGGTATTTGCATTCAAATGTGGCGGAACCCTTCAGTGAAACCAAATATAATTTTATTGTCAATGATTTCGGTGTAAAAGCTTCCACACGACTGCTAATATTGTACCACATGATATTAGGCGATGACTCGCGATATCTCGAATGTCGACCCTACGAGAATATTATTAGGTATATACTCATTACGAAAAGTTTTTATAAAAATCCGAGTGCCAAAAGGGACCGGGAACGCGGTGGGAAATTAAATTTCCGAGGACACAGAGTTTGATTGCTTTTCTGCGGAATTGAAAATTAAAATTGTAGATGTAATATTTGTATGTTAGGTTCTCACATTTGCTTTCAATTTCCTTTTCAGGAAATAGTAGCTGTAGAAATCGGAAATAAGTGATATTAAAACGAAGTGCTTTCGAAGCAAAACGCAACGGTTTTCGAATGAAATCTAACGTGTTGATTCTCTCAAGGGAATTATTTCATTGATAAATGGACAGCTGCATCCTTCTTTTTGGTGCATGGAAGCATTAGATTTATCACGTCTAGTCGTTTATAAATACTGAGAATTTCTTTTTGAGGATCCAGCAAAGTGGGTTAACTGGAATAATCTCAGTAGAAATCCGTTTTTGCGGCTCATCTATGGCATAAACATAATTAGTAACATATTGGTGCACTATAGATATGTACGTCTTTGGAACCCTTTCGAATATTAAAGCAGCATAAATAATAAATGTCTGTCATATTAAAAATGTCCTCAACCATACTAGGCGTAAAAATTACTACAATGCTATCACAAGCTCAGCACGTCAATCTTAAATCTACGGCGATCTACTCTCATGATGTGTTCGTAAGCCCCGAAAGGCTTCCAAATACAAAAAAAAGAACAGATATTTTCCCCGCGGCTGGCTATCAAAGCGGACTGGCGTGGGATTGGCCGCAGCACACCGCCACCGATTGCCAGAAGCTGGAAATGGATTCCGCCTCAATTCAGCTGGCTCTGTGAAATCTGGGAAATGGAAGCGAAACAGCGATAGATTTGTTTCTGTTTGTTGTATGCTTGATTATGTGAGCTGCATTGTTGGTGATTATAATTCTTCCTTTTTGGCTTAGCTTACTGAAAAACAAAGTACACCTTATCATCACCATCATCCCAGCCGAAAGACGTCCACTGCTGGACATAGGCCTACCCAAGTTTCGCCACATTGACCAATCCCGTGTGTCTCGCATCCAGCAGATTCTCGCAACCGTATCGTATCTACGCAACCTAAGTAACCCTTATACTTAAATGAATTGCTTGTTAAATTCTGTCACAGTGGCGATGTGATCATAATATCGTTTCAAACATGAGCTCAATCCTGAGCCTAGGCAACTGATGTTTTGCCATCATGCTGTCCGTATATATAAATAAAAGAGTTATTTTCGTTGGATTATTGGATTAAGTCTTACCCTGTAGTAAAATATTGAGCACCAAAAATATATATGTGAAAATCTCTTGTAACTCTTTTGGGTTTGCCCAAAAATACAAAAACAAATATTTACGGCAACGCAAATCCCATAACTGTTTTCACCGTAACGCTCGAAATGTATTTGTGAGTTTTGACGAGCGTATTGCGTAGGTACATAAGCCCCTATGTATTGATGTTGATAAAACTGAGATAGAACACGAATATTCGCGCGTTGATTCAGCAAAAAAGTAGATTTCAGACGTGTCAGCACAAACGAGGTAACGTTAATCTATTACAGATTACAGTAACGGGTGGAGGTACAGAATCTGGGTCACATGCTACGGCAGGATAGGTCTTTTAAATCATAATGATTGGTGGGGTTTTGAGGTAAAGGCGTGTTAGAAGGGTGCTCTGGTTACATAATGTGGGGGATTGGACATAAAATACGTGAAATCGTAGCCCGTCCTTTATTGGTAGGAGAAAAATGTGTGTGGAATGCCGCAGGTGTAGCGGCGTAGCGTGGCGTAGCACGGTGTAGCACGCCGTAGCCTTTCGTAGCTACACGTAGCATAGATATTCATGTATGACCTGAACGTCTTACATTCTGCTCATACAGGTCGCAAGTACTTCATTTACCTGCAGCGAGATCATCCCGTAAAATATATTGTTTTGTTTTATTAAAAGTATTGTTTATGAACTGCGATTTTAAGTTTAGCAACAACAACCTTTGTATTTTTTTTAACAGACAATATTTTCTGGTCGAAGGCTCCGAAGTCATTTCAGAAACTATCATTATTTTCTCGTGCCTCCTCGAAAGCCAGCTCTCACGCGTACGCGTCAATATTTACAGAAAATTAAATGACACTAAAAGCCCTTTATAGTAATTATAATAATCGTGATTCATCACGCTTAATCGGTTTATTCTGAAATAATTGATTATGTAGAACATAACAAATAATACATGAGAAATTTTGAATGCGGTACGCGTTATATTATTGGTATGAATATACTCGTAAATATATTTATCGCTGTTTAATTTGGGGAAATTTATTTGGGTCGGATTGTTTAAATATCCACTTTAATTATATTAAGCGAGCCATAAAAGATACTTAATAAACCTCTTTCATAAAATAAGGTTGTACGAGTACTAAGCAACATCCCTGTATGCCCGCGGAGTTTTTGTTTAAAATGTTTGCAAACATTTTCCTTATTAGAAGGATGCTTCAGAAGAATTTTCCCACAATTTCAACTCGACATTCTATGACTGCAATATTTTAAGTAGGTCTTCTTTTACTTCCTTTTATGTTCAATGTTTTTATAAATATGTATTACAATTTTATTTAGCGTAATTAGTTTTTTATTCAGGCTGTTGTTGTTCAGGAACCTCCTTGTCAGTTATCTAGGTTGAGCACCAAGTAGGCCTACTGAGATGTCAAAGTTCTTGGTCATACTTAGGTACCACAGTAATTATCGAAACCGAGTCAATACATTTCTTACTCAGAAAAAGAAAACTAAATGAGTGATTGTCTAAACAACACCGCCTAAAACAAACCGTGTAAGACACGTAAGCAACACACATTATGCAGCACTTCATGAATACTTAACAAGTTAATGAGACGCGTCAATATTACCCAGTAACTGGGTGCGGGCTACGCAAATACGTGTGGATACACGTTCTAAATAATTAGTGTGCCGAGCTAATAGGTTGCGGCGCGGGTCTAACGAGCGGTACCGGCCACATTTGCGAGTGAAGCGCGGTTCTGCGTCTTACGAACTAAGGAAGATGCTACATGGAGAGCGGGGAGGAAACCATAGACAAGGAACCACCATCAGCAAAAATCTCTTGGTCATTAGACAGTCTGTTTTACTAGTATTCTGCTGTTCTCTGCGCCATACATTGAAGTTATACAACGAAATAGCTCATGGTGCAACGAAAAGAAGAGCAGATTTTTTATTCAGCAGATGCAAAGCTTTAGAAAAACTTGCTTCAATAAGTTTCTAAAAGTGTGTGCAGAATAAACCTCTCGATATCATGCAGTAAAACAGCTACAGAACAAAAGGAGACAAAATGTTTTGGGCGCTCTATTAAATGATAATGTATATTATTCATATTACACATAAAAAAGTAGGTACCTAACCATTTTACTTTAATAAACATCACATAATAAGGACCGATGAAATAATAGTATAAAAGTGATAAGACAAAAAATGCGTGTTTACGAGCGTTTTTGACGCTTATTTACATGAAAAGTCATGATAAAGGTTTCGCTAATATTACCTGTAGTCTAGATATTATAAGGAATAAACAAACATGCATTTCATCAATAACACCACAATTTGTGTGGAGGGCCCATTTCGATACAAAAAAAGTTGTCTCCTTTGTATAAAGCGTGCTACCCCTGGTTACATCCAGTCAAGTTGCGCCTATCTGTCACTCCGAGCACGCCATTCATTCAACGTGATATTGCCTTCGCTCATCCCAATAGACATGACACCAGCCCGCTTTGTCCGCTCCGCTCCGGTTCCCTCGCGCAGTATAGCGAGGCCCATAATCAGCAAGACCTTGTGTCCCTCATAGCCAATATGACACCCACGACCTCTCCTTTGATAAATTATGAATATGTCATGCCTCGCGTCCTCGCATCATCGATGTTGTGACGGTTAAATAACACAGGCTTTTGCTCTTTAACACTCGCTAAAGGAAAATTTACATGGAAGAGGAAAAGAGAATATCTTTACACTGTCACACAGCTATGAAGATGTTTCGCGTTGTCTATAAAATATTCTTACATGTAAACGTAAGTGTAGCCAGTAAATAAAACAGCAAGAAAAGTAGGTAAATATTTCTCATTCGGATTGCTCTGTATCTGACGTGTGTTACTTCAATGTTAACTTCAATTGTGAGTGGGTTTCTGAAATCGCTACATTTCTTGTCTCTAACATGAATTTATAAGTTATTGAACGTTTTATTATCTTGGGACTACTGCTGAGCTGAAGTATAATAAAATTTGTTATTAAGTAGTAGAATATAATACGCCTACATACGCCCATGTCTATTTTTTATATAACTTGCTATGTATGTATGTGTGTTCGGGTCATATCATGCAACAATTTTAAAGCAGTTATCCTCCACCAATTATGATGAAATTTTGCATACACGTTTAGTATGCATATAATATGACAATGCATGGTTAGGTAATTGACGTCATTCTAAAACTTATATGGCGGACGGCCCAAGATGGCGGAGTAGTTATTTTTTGTGCACTGCCATTATATGTATCAAATGAAAGGGTTTGCTGAGAAAATACGAAAAAAGACGATGGGGCGATGTATTGTATGAGAAACGATTTACAAACAATAATTTACAAGCCAGTCAGCCAATGTCAAACTTATTTCTCCAAATTAATATGAAGCCTTCATCTTATTTGTATTTTGTTGTTATTGCTAATTGTCTTGAGTTAGGCACCTAAGTTTTAAGCTAACACTTTAGCAGAGTCAACAATCTCAGGGCTGAAACGCTAAAAATTTGTTTAACGTTGAATTCCTCAAAACCATTTCACGATGTTTTCTTAGGAAAAATTCCGTCATTATTTTAAGCCGAGCTCAATTTAACTCTAAAAACAAGTCCCCTGGGCGTATCCAAACAACCATTTGTAAACAGGCGGATCTTTTAACCGGATCAGAGCAGCAGCGGCGACGTCGAACATTTTAGCGTAAGTTCCTTTTTGTTTTGAGTATCTTTTAGTTAAATGAAAAACATCGAAGCGATACGACGGGTTCCGTGTCCTGAAAGGGCTGTATTATATACATTATTGCTCGGTAACGATATCTCAGCGCCGATATCACATGTCTGAACATCTTTGTGAGTAGAATGCCTTCCCCGGGGCGTGTTCAGCGTTGCTCGTCAATCTCGCCGAGATCCCTAAGGCTCGTCAAATCCTACAAAGTTGTCTGGTATTTTCAGTGCTTTACGTCCCCCTATTGTCTTTTAGAGGTGCACTAGTGATAAGTCGGGTAAAGGATTTATCGTCCATGTTTGGCGCGTTTAATGGCTCATACCTCATACATTATACACACAGTACATTTCCTCATGAATACTTAAGCTTTCATTCGTCTTGAAAATAGTACCCATATAGGCCTCAAGTCGGGTTTGCTTAACAATTTCCAGACTTAATTGTTGTAGACAGTGTCGTTTGTTGAGAACATTTGGCCGATAACGATGTGGTTAGCAATTTGTCGCCCCAGTGTTCGACTTAGGTGCTAGCAACTCCGAGGCGAGTGCTAATGGCTCACATGGAGAACAATAAATGTAGGTCTTAGGTACGCGTCGATTGTCATTTGTTTTAAGTACACAAATTTCATTTATAATGATTGGACGTTTGTTATTTCCAAACAATATGTAGGACAAAAAATATGGACGAATGAGTTTAGTAAGACTAGCTTCGGGTCTTATAAACGACGCCAAATCACGTACAAAATCTATTATAATATTGTTTTTTATTCGTATTTCTGGGTATCAAATTTTGTTTGTCTTTATAATAAGTACCTTTAAGACCCTGTATAGCGTAAGAACCTACTTCAAAAGTAAAATATATACAAAAAATAGATTTTATTTACTTCATAATTTATTGTTTACTGTTGCATAAGATATTTCTTGGACATCTAGAGCTTTTGAAAAGTCATAAAAGGATCTGGAATTGAAATCATACCCTTATCTACCTAAGGCCTTTCTTTACGCATAAAATATCTAGGTACCAGAGAATATGTCTGCTGAGTTACAAAGATGACAATACTAGTGGTTACATTTCCATCCACTTTTTGTACCCGTATGAATGAGTTCTCGATGATGAGATGTTTACGGCCCTGGAAGAAATCTCGGTAACAATCTGAAAGGAATTTTCTATACCTACATATCTTTTATATGGCTTACATGCTTGTAATTCAAGGAGAAATAAGTAGATATACCCGCATGCTCTTTTGTGCAACTACAGTACTTATGGTATAATCAACTATTCTGAATCCGATGACAAAAATAGTTTAATAGTTTTTGAATCCAAATTTTTAGCTTTTGATTCAACGCTTGTGAAATTGTGCGCTTGTGTAACAATGCATAAAAAATTATAACTTTCGTCAACCCGGACCAGGAAATCAAATAAATCTCTTTTTAGTTTTCCTTCTTAGGTGAATTTTGCGCCAATCGTATCTCACTAACTTTTCGGCCATTAGGTAGTGCACACGACCGTAAAAGTCACAACAAAAGAATTTCTTTTAAAACATTTTATCAGAAATTCTCATTGATATGCTTTCCATATAATTTGCCTGATAAAAAAAATCAGATAATGTGAGAATGTCGTCTGTTTTAGACAACTTTGTTCAGGGTACTATATAGTCAAATATTGTAATTCATGGAATTCGTATAGACGTAACTTTTCCGGCTTTTCGAAAAATCCTTTTGACAGAGCCTGAAATATGTATTCAACTATCTGTTATCTTTTGAATAAATTCATGTCGAGGTAATAATATGTTATTAGTACCCCTAAATACGGTGCGACGTGACAGAGGTTTATCAAAGGCTGAAGCAGCATCCCTCTGTGTGTGTAAGATTTGTATGTAGATTAAACTGAGATCACCAATTTGAGTGACAAACGCTGTCGAGTGACAATATAGAGTAACTACTTGAATTTGTGGAGACAAGGCAGTCTAGGTGCATATGCATTGTTACATAATATTCTCTTGGTCATATTGTTTATAACCTGTTAGTGCGCTTTGTATTACAGTTATTGGAAAATAGCTGCCTTCGCCCATGTTATAATTAACTCATATAATACAAGCTTTACTTAGTTTAGGAGTTAGAGAATTCCAAATTCTATGTGACAGCGTACAGCCTCTAAACTAAGATTCAAATTGTTATTAGATTAAAAAATTGTTGTACCTACCTTGATGGAAATAAATATTATTATATTAGTAACAACATTTTTATACGTTTTTACCATTGTGTTTTTTAAGCTAGTAAAGTTTGATCTAAATCCATTCAGTAGCTTTTTAGTGAAAGAGTAACAGACATCCTTCTATTCATCCAACTATCTATTCTCACTAACTTACGCGAGTTTATAATAGTAGAAGGATTCTGTAGCGAGGCGACTCTTTTTTGTTCAGGAAAATATCTAAAAATAAAAATAAATGAAATAACTAAATTTGCTTGGATTTCATTTTTAGAAATAAAATCCAGAGCAAATCGCAGCATTGTTCTAATGAAATCAAAAAATATTTTGTAATACACGAATTGATATATGTATTTGTTTACATGTAAGCGGGCTGCAGCGTTGTTCGGGTGGAACTACGCAGTGATTTGCATTTAAAGTACCTTTCAGGGATAGACGTTTGTGGGCAGTACACACCGATACTAAACTGTATATTTGTATATGAGGAATTTCGATCGGGTAGAGATACAAATACGTAACTACATGTGCGGATATTAGAAAGGTAAAAAATAAATAAATAAAATATTTATTTCTTATTAAATATAATAGAATATCTTTATTTCGGACGCAAATATCCATAGGGTGTTAGTAACATATAAAAATTTATTACCTAGTGTTACTAAAAATCAACCTCCGCACAAACTGCTGCACAATCGGAGAGCCGAAGATCTCAGCTACAGTTTTCAGGATGACGTTTTGACTGTCCCTCACTCTCCTCAGTAGCGACGCTGTTTTTTTACGTATAATCGCGTAGAAACCGTCTGTAAATGCATTTACATTATTTTGATCTAAATATGGCTTAAGCTAGTGTATAGCAACATTGTAAACAATGCGGTATTAGATAAAACAGATATGTAAACCCATCAAATACAACGTATTTTAAACCGTAGCTAAGGTTTTCTCAACTTCTGTCACTCGCCGTATTTTTATTTTATTCCAAAGTTTGATAAGTATTTACGGCTTTTTTCTTGTTTCATCAAGATTTATTTTTAGAAGGTTATAATAAATACCTACCCTATAACTTATGTTCATTGATAGCCCCTTTAAAATACTAATAATTATGAACAAGATGGAAATCCCAACATTAGCGAAATAACCGTTAGATTAGGAGCAGCAATAAAAATTCTTTAAATCTCCGTGGCATCATTAAAATGGTTTGTTTCAGTAGACATTCATCAAGCGGTAGTTTAATTAAAATGAAAGTCTTGTGGCAACACTTTTTGCTGTTGACTGACCCAACAGGGTAATGTGATTACAGAACGACGTAGAATAATAATGCATGGAGTATTCATATTTTTTAAAATCTAAGAATAATTTTCAGAGTTTTTGAAATTAACTAATTTTTTTTAGTTTTTTTTTGGGCATCGCTAATTTGCTGAGGATCTCACTGAATGCATGTCACTACTGGGCATGCCAAAAGGCTTATGCTATGAGTGGTGGATTGCTACAGGATGATTTGGTGGTGCTATTCAGAAATATGAGAAATTCAAAATTACACGTTGGATTGGATGGTACGAGTAATAGATAACTGTTACACCATAAATAATAACAGACGCCTAATTTGCGAAGTATGATATTTTTGCTGAAAGAGGTGGAGCGATGACCTGGTGAAGGCTGTGGGAACCTGGTGGATGCGAAACGCACTGGACCGATTACTGTGGCGCTTTCGGCTAAGATGATGATGGTGATAAAATAACGTTAGCGCAATGCTCATGCAAAACTTAGTGTTAGCTCGTGGATGAAAATGAGTGGACTGTATTTTTTAGGCGAATGGTTTAATGCCGTTATAATTTACAAATTTATAGCACCCCGGATAAACAATGCGAATTTAGGAAGAGGTATGGACTGTCGCGGTGGAGTCCGTGGAAGCGAGAGCCCCCCGAGGCCGAGCCGCGCCGCGTCGCCGCCTCGCTGCGCACACACACACCAGTGCCGTGTGGGTCACGCAGATGTGTGTTCAGCGTAGACAGCGCGCTCCGGCCGCCCGAAGTGTTGGGTTGAATTCTCAACACTTAGCTTAGGACTCCATTTTTTCTTATTCCATGTTCGGTGTCCATTAATTTATGCTAAATGCTGGCGGTATTACCCGCCGCTCGTGTAAACATAATGCCGGCCGATGCATTGAGGATAGAATTTAAATGTAAATTTGTACTTTTTGCCCATTCACGCCGCTTTTTTGTAACGTTTACATTTTACGATTCAAGGTTGAATTTGTATGGAATTCTGTGAAGAGGGTTTTTATGTTCCCCGGATGATTTGTATACGTACGAGTGAGCTGTATGCTGATTCAGATTCGTTTTAAACCGAAATAATTAAAAGTCTTTAATTTGAGTTACGAAGTCGTATTAGATACCAATTTTCTTTTTTTAGATAGATTGAATCTAAAAAAATAAAATTGGTATCTAATACGAATTCGTATTCAATTTGCTTTTCTTTGCAGTCTCTAAAAGACAGCTCAAAAATACAATGTATTATTTTGAACGTATTGAATAGGGTATAGTTTTCTGTCGATACGAAATAGAACAGAGCACAGTTTTATACTTCTCCCGAGGCGATAAAATGTATCAATGGCGACAATTCTTCGGCAAACATCGATAAATTCGTTTCAATGTGTATCCTATCTAGGCTACTAGTATTGACACCATTTGTGGTGATATCTTCTATATATTTCTCCATTTCTAACGATAAGTCATCCCTTTACGATGTCATTTTGTGAGTTGGGTATCTGTACCTTATCAATTTTCTCTTTCGATGAAGGAAAGAAGTTTTATAAGTATCAACTTACACTGACAAGCCGTTTGGTGACTATAACGCCTTCTTAACTATTTTGTTGGTTTTTTACTGGCAGAAACATAGATTTCCTAAAGAATAATGTAATACTTGACAGTTCAATCCTTTTTCTGTATATTCCAATTTATATATATATTTTTATTTATGATAGGCTTGCGCTTGACCGCTATCTCACCTGATGGTAAGCGATGATGTGGTCGACGATAAAGCACGCTTGCCTAGAAGAAACCTATTCACTCTTGACTTGAAAACTCCCAGGTTGTAGCTATCAGGAAATACAGACTCCGGCAGGGAATGCCACTCCTTTGCTGTACGCATAATAAAAGTATTCCCAAAACGTTTGGTACGTATGGGTGGGATGTCCACAACTTTTCTTTCATTGATTTTCCTCTCTCTATTATCTCTATGCGGTTTCCGATGCGTCCAACTGACCCCAACCCGAAAATTTACGTAGAGCACGTTAGTTGCGTACGTGAGTAAGATTTACGATGGTTCGACGAGATCGAAAGATTTGGCCATATCAGAGTAATCCGGGCTCGTGCGTCGGGCACGTTTGCATCATCAAATAAGTTTGCTTTGTCCTCTTGGTACAAGGGCCCTCGGGCCACGGGCCACAGCTTCGCACTTCCGTACGTGATCATTACGCGTATGGTACTTCCATTCAATTTGTTCAGCTAACGAGACGCCATATTGTTTTCTAAATACTGGCTGTTTATAGCAGGTCTTTATCAATGCATCAAGCAATAACTGTAGGTATAAATAATAATTTCGGCGCTATGTAAAGGTCTCTTTTTACGAGCGCAGAATTATAACCTGTAGGTTTTATTGCACAATCAAATTGTAAATACGTTTCAAGAGGGGCCTTTCATAGTAAGAGAGCAATATTGGAGATAATAAAAACATAACGTATAAAAATATAAATTGCGTAGCACTCGTCGCAGGTGCCGCGAAGCGTGAACACTGAGGTTATTATCAGAGCGGGTTCCGTCCCAAAAATCCTTTTCCTCTTAGCCGTCTAACCGGAAACCGGAAAACCCGTATTCAATGGGTTATCGTTGGAAATTGTGATTTGGAAAGCGTGTGAGTTTTACACCTCGTATTTTACATTTCGTCGCCCTAGTGCTTTCGAGATAAAAATGCGATTCGAGATGAATTGCTTTGAAATTTCCTTGCTTATCCAGTGCGAAAGGGTTTTTTTCGAGTAGTTTTACTTGTGAATGTCGGTAGAATTTTGAGCATGAATTTTCAGTCAAATTTGCTCTAAAAATGTGATAACTTTTTTTGATCTAGCTTTCATGAATGCCCCACATATGACGCAATATGTAAAAAACATTTTGTTAGATATTTAGGAACAAAAAAAAATACAAACCCAACATGTCCACGTTCAGCCCGGGGCATGAATACAAAATGTTAATATAACTGGCATTCTGTTAACATGGAGCAGCGTGGCCGTCCGTTACAAAGTAAACAACGTAAACACACAAGTTATCCGTGGCATGCACGTCTCGCTCTCGCCACGCGCTCACTTCGCTCCCGTCTCGCGCTCGTTTCGATCCCTTCTCGCCCGAACCACGTCGCGCCATTTTGTTTCGGCTAATTAACGTAGGATTGTCACAGTCCCCCGGGGACCTTGTTAATGTACCTATGTGTTGTACAAAATATCTAGCTAGGGGTTAAATTAATATTGTTGGCAGAATTTTTGGGGTAGGTTTATTTTTTTGTCAGTTTCAGGTAGGACGATATTGAAAAGTTGCACTGGCTGTAAAATTAACAATGAAGTTATTATAAGATTTAATATGACGTTATTTATAGCGCCTAAATTCCGTACTGAAAAAAGGTCCTACAAAGAAATAAAATGAAATATCAGGTCCAGCATAACATAATTTTTGCTTTGGGCAATCTGGCAAAATGGTATTAGTTTACAAAATGAAAGCTTTTGAAACAATATCGTTAGCTAGAAAGAGAAGAGCTTTTCCATCAGCAATATATCAAATATTAAGTTTACTTCAAGTCCTTAACAAAATGTTTTAGCCTCAGCTGTTTAGTCCGCTACATGGCATCTGTAAGTACTAAAATATGTAATTTAGCAGAACATACTGTTTTTACAAAGCTCAGCAAGATTTGCGCTATAACAAATTTAAGTGAGAGTGTAAAACATTTTTTTCCTTTTACCACAAAACGTGATCACAGTAATATAACTTTTATTCTCGGTATAAAAATTCTTAGCTTGATATACGACGCTGTAAATCATTCCTTTTACAGTAATAAGTCTTTTAAGACAGCCACACACTCTGATGTAGTGGTAACAAGCAAGACAGGCGATTGTGAGTTACGCCGTTGAACTTCCAAGTCGGAAGGCAGGCTTTATTACGTATTTTGCAAGAGCAAAACGATAGCGATTTTTGCACAATAATTGCTCTTCATTACAGAAGTTTTAGAGTGTTTGGCAGTTTTTTTTAGAAATAGGTGTATTTGACAAACAGCGAGCGATTAGCAAACGATTGTGTAGTACAATACCTACACTGTAGGTAATTCCGTTTTTTTTTTAAACTTTGCCCCACACTAGGAATTTCTTCCTGTATCGTGGGTGCGTTTATGAACATATAAACCCATATACACAACACCCAGATCCGGAACAACTATCTGTAGGTCATACAAATATTTGTTCTGTGCGGGAATCGAACCCGCGACACGCACCGCAGCAGTCAATCGCTCAACCACTGCGCCAACCGTGCGCCCAAAATATTATTTTATAACATGAAGCGTTTGGTCGCGCGATGATTGCTGATTTCTGTTGCTTACGTAATAAGTCTGCGGGTTAGAGCTTCATTATGGTTTTCCACTAAAGAAATCCGCAGTATCCTCTTCATCATCTATCAGCCATTTTCCAACTATATTAGGAACGCCTTCCAGTCTAACCTCTAAAGGCTCTAGACAAATCTCATTCGATGTCAGCAATTGCGATGGCTGAAATTTCGTAATTTAAGGAATTGATCACGTTATTTTTCGATATAGCTTCTTTTTTATTGGACAATACCAATACCTCCGCACTAGTCCCAAACCACTGTTTCTCCTGAAAGCCAGAATCAACAGTGGCGACCACCAGAAAAGCGCCGAGGCAATGAAGCTCGACGAAGTCCCGTAGAATGAATTTAACTGTCTCGGATCCCGCAACGAAATTAATCAGAAAAGAATAATGGAGTAGGAAAAAAATACAAATTTCCACTTCCCTCCATTCCAAGCAGGAGACAGAACAAACAAGGCCAATAGGCACAAAGGGTCGTTTACAACTGGGATTATCCCAGTTCCTTAGCACCACGGATAAAAATAAGCATTAATATTAATTGGTCCTAGCAACAAGCTGTTATATTTGATTCCAATAATAGGTATGGCAAAAACGTTTGAACGCACGGAAATTTGTTCTAGGTTCCTCAAGGTCCGTATAGTAAACAACTCGTGATGCAGCCTGTTCATTATTCAACATAGCATTGCGTTCATTCTGCCAAAGAATACACTGCCATAAGATATGATGTGCATATTGTACATATTCGCAGTCAGATGTAAAACACTGACATAAAGGCGAGGCAACGAGATTGAAGGAAAATAATTTACTTTTAAAGTTACCATGCCCTGTGAGAAATTGGGCAACAAAGTGATCCGCCTCCAGCCACGTCCTCGCTAGCAGCACGCGAACGGATGGAAAGAATTGGTGGAGGTGTCGGCCCTTCATGGAATTATCCCGCTTTCGGATAAAAGTTTATCTCAGACGTCAATATGTGTTTTGAATAATCTAGAGATCGATATAGCTTGTCAATTTTGCCTTTTCGACAATTGCTATCGCAACGCTTTCGATGATAGAATGTCACTTGTAGGGCCTCTGATACAGTTAAAATAATATTAAGTATGTTACAAGGGGCGATTGCCTATCTGACATCGACAATAGTCAAATTCTATCTGACCTCGACAATGGAAAAATTTCAGTTGACCTCTTCAGTGGAAAAATTCTATCTGACCTCGACAATTGTAAAATTCTATTTCACCTCAACAATGTAAAAATTCTATCTGACCTCGACAATGGTAAAATTCTTAGTAAGTTCTCAGTAGCTCCTGCAAATAATAATATAGTAATAGACAAAGGCTAGATGTAGGTGCAGATACCTTCAGTAGCTGTATTTAAATTTTTTGTAAAAAAAATAATGTTATATAAGACCATTTTCTTAATAATTTGATCTAAGAACATTTTGAGTTTTATTTGTATAATATAGTAAAATTTATTTGTAAAGTTCTGTCTAAGTTGAACAAAAAAAAAAACGACAATCGCACCAAAACCGCAGGGCGCATTTTAATGAAATTGTCACCGTCTGAATCCAAGACAATTTAATTATCTTATATCATTTTGAATTAAGGTATTTTTTTAAAGTCGTAGAATATTAAAAAAAGTACAAAAACTACTGAATTTTGGGTCGCGCGGGTGTGAAATGAGTGCGTGTTTTGTGCCGTCAAGGTCGTTGGCAACTGTCGTCGTCTTCCTTACTCCCTGCCAGTAAACCCGTGACGTCAAGTCATTTACTTTCTAAAACGCCGCCAAGTTCCACAATATAAGCGACACTTAACACATTGAACGTCGAGGGGCGCATGGGGTCACACACGCACTTACACAA
Source organism: Orthosia gracilis (assembly GCA_947562075.1). Taxonomy (NCBI): domain Eukaryota; kingdom Metazoa; phylum Arthropoda; class Insecta; order Lepidoptera; family Noctuidae; genus Orthosia; species Orthosia gracilis. The sequence goes on from OX387270.1 coordinate 11,632,857, forward strand.
TTTCTTCATTGCCCTTTTGGGGGTAGGAATGACCGCATTACCTATGTGTACTTATGAAATAGAGCAGCCGTCACACTGTAAAAAATTGCCAGCGTTTTGCCGTAAGCCCAAATAAATGGCCTATTACATAAGAAAAAAGTGTTTGTGAGTAGAAAAAATAAACTATTTTCAATGTTACTTTTCTTGCCTTACTTACATTATTTTTTAGTTGCTGACTTTTCCAGTTCTCCTTTTGTTCGAAAGTATCGAACGAATCAGGCTTTTTTGTAAGGAAAACTAGGACTCTTTTTCAGCAAAAGTTCCAATTCTTAATTAGTTTCCAAATTGGTCTTACTGATATTGGATTTTGAACTAAGTTTTGATTTTATCATACTGCTTTTTCTTTTCTGTCTAGGAGTCCTTTCAGTTATACGAGTATCTACCTCACAGTCTGACAATTTCATTTCTTCGTTTAGATATTAATGTGTCACCGTAGATGTCAGAACATTCGTATTTCCAGGATCGTTTTAACGGATCCGTCGCTACTGGAGGTGATGTTCACACCACATTTACAGTGCCATTTAAATGGATCCGTCGCTACTGGGGGTAATGGTTTCACCGACCAACTTTCTACAAGGGTGGACGTCCGATAAAACGGATCAGGATTTCAATACTGTGTGTGAACTCGCTCATACAACTACCTACGCCATTGCCGAATAATAACGGATACGATAAAGCGGTCCTGTAAAATAGACTGCTGTAAATTTTGTCGGATCGGTATTTTTTACTGGATTCGGAATACTGTCATGTGTTTGAACTCGCTTATACATCTACATACGTCAGCGCCGAATAAAAACTTATACGATAAAGTGGACCTGTAAAACGGACCTCTGTGTGAACGAGGACTTAGTCGAACATCACACATACGTAAAACGAGTCCTATACCAAAAAATATTTGAGAGAGAAGATCAAATGTCTACAAAAATAAAATAAAGACAACTTTACGTCCACCGTTACAAATATACTTAGTAAATATTGCAATAGGAAATACAATATTATATTGTGTGTGTCATAAAATATAAAAAACACTTTACGCCGGTGACAAGGCAATATTTTGATAGGTGTTTTGGTTTACTACCTCGTATAACTGACGGCAGAGCGTAACGGAGCGGAGCTAGCTAGCTCGTATAAAAGTTGTAAAACGGTCGTGAACTAACTGTAATTCATCTACCTGCCTTCTATCTATTTATTTTATTCCTAGTTTTACGTTCTGCACCTGAATCACTTATTAACTAGTCCTACCCCTAGCCTACTAATATTATAATTGAAGTTTGTGAGGATGCCCGGTAACACCTTCAAATTTGGGCCAAAAAATAAAAGCACAAATGCGGTTGTGGTCTTATTTCAAATTAGTATGGTCCAATCATAGCCAATGTTAAGACTAAAAAATGCCGCAGTGTGTTTTCAAAAATTTTGCAAATAACCATCGTACCACCGAGATTTTGGAAGGAATATCGGTAAGTTTATATCATTTAATGTTTTTCATAAAGTTTTCAATTAACAAATATAATAAAATTATGTGTTATTGTTTGGCCAACGTTTGCGTCGACAACGCGCTAACAAACAGCGACTGTTCTAGAACTTTGTTATTAAGACTTTAAAACATGCGTGTAACATTAAATTTGTTTTGATGTACCTAAGTGTGTTGAGCAACGAAGAAATTTAAAAAAAAAATGCTTTTTGTACATAGCTATGTGAATGCAACTTTAAGCGTTGCATATAAGGTTGAATTTGAATTAGTGTATATTTATTTCAACTAGATTTCTTAGAATTACGTAAACAAAGATGGCGTCAGTTTTAAAGAGAAGTTTTGTATGGGATTGTGTATCTATTTATGTTATTGATCGAAGGTGAGGGTGGAATATATTTGTTACTCACGGATAAAACTAGTTTCGATGATTTTTTACAGTAATATAGCTTACATAATCAGAATAACAAGTGAGTCATAATTTAGAAAGATATAAATAGTAACACCACGCGGGCAGAGCCACGGGCGTCACCTAGTTTAGATAATAAAGGTATGAAGACGATGAGAAGCCCTTCTATCTTCAAGGTTAAGCAACGCTTGTCGAGTTCGGTCCGTGGATGGGTGACGTCTGTGATGATCTTTGCATAGCGAGTTTCCTCCGTGCCTCGTAAAGCACGTTATGCCTTTGGTCCCTATGTGGCTGTCATTTGAAGATCTTTGACAGTCGTTACGGGTTGTCAGAAGCTAGAGATCTGACACCAGTCTAGCCAAAGGGATATCGTGTTTCCCAGTTACTAGGTTGTGGAGGTCAGATAGGCAGTCAAAAAATACTGGTACCCCCAGCTGAATCCGGTTAGACTGGCATGTGACCCCAACATATTTGGAAAGGCTAGGTTTTTTTATACCTGGCTTCTCGCAATTCAATCAAACTGATTGGCTACTGCTGAACCGAACTTCCCTGTGGAGACTAAACTAGAGCCTCCAGCCAGGCACAAAGAAACTTAATCTAAGCGACCACGCTGAGGGCTACCCCCTATGGGGTCGAAACTCGGCTGGGGGGACAACTAGGGCTGGATCATGATTAAGTGATTCTACCATCCGACCTACGCGGAGAATAACGGACAAGAAACTCCATTTATCTATTAATTTAACTACAGTTAAGTATTCGCGGGCTGGCTTAATTTAAAGACAAATACAACGCGGCGGGTCTCGGCGACGAAGACGGAACGAATGGGGTCATATGTATAAACAATTTGTATTCTACTCCCGACAGCTCTTATGGAGCAGAGTGGAGGGGTCATTGGGGGTAAAAGAGTATGCCTCAATTGACGAAATCATAAGATTTGAAGGAAAAGGCTTGGCAGATATTGAAAAGTATGAACAGAAACTCACCTCTGTTATTCTCTTTTTAATTGAAATAGTATTTATATTTATAGAAGAGGATATTTATCTGGGATTTAATTTAATTTTATATAATAACTTCGCAGAAATCATTACAACCGTTCATTTCAACTGTTTGTGTGTATTTTCCTCATCCATATTGGGTTCCCGGGTGGCTGGAGGTTCATTTACACAACATTGTACACACATATAATATTTAATAACACGGATATTAAATAACAAACCATGGTTGTTAATAAAACAATTTATTTATTTAAACTCGGCAATGTAAACTTACAAAATATAATACAGACAGTGAACAGGATATTTGGCACATGATGAGCCGTGGAAACGTTTCCGATAGTGTACCAATTACAAGTGTATTACACAGAGTATCATGACACAGATAATGCTCTCACGTTGTGATCGGTTCGTTAAATTTCATCGTTATTCCAATTTACGCTAAGTTTACACCCAATTAAGTATACCGTAAATATATTATTTAATATCATTTAAATTTTCCACGATTCAATTTAATTTGATCCATCATTACTTATAGCGAAAATCAAATGATTGAACTTATTAATCCGTTGTAAATTTTCCTAATTATTTATTATAAATCTAATTTGGCAGTACCACTGTATCGATTTATTTACAGATTAATATAACTGGAATTATTAACATTCTCTTAAATTCTATTTTTAATGAAATGTCAATTTATTCTAATCGATTTATAAAATATCGATGTATCTACTGATTTTGTAACGCATTTCTCAATTCGATTCGATATAAAGGTATATAAGAATTTAAAACCGTTGATTAGAAAATTATTTCAGACGCGCCAAGTGTTGATAACACGTTCGTATGTCTTACAGTAAATCGTAAAATTTGGCACATGTAACTTTGGCAAGGGGGTCGCTACAAATCTAGAGTCATTATCAAAAGAATTCGTTGGAAACAATATCAATTTGTAACATCGGTTCGCGTAAATTACAACAGCACTTAAGACTATACAAATAAGATATGAATTTATTTACAATAATATATCGTAAACAACTACGCTACTCGAGTCGACAAACGAACCTTCAGCTAGTTTGAACATTCACAGCAGGTTGCGGGACCGTTGCAACTGATGTCGCGACTTGCTCCAGCCGTTGGCTAGCAGCGAGGGGTTTATGGAGCGTCCGCCGACCTCGCCTACACGTCGCTGGGCGGCGAGGCGGCGGGCTCCGGCCGCTAGTGCAGCTGGCTCTTGGTGCTGAACCCGTAGTGCAGGTAGGGTGAGCCAGCGCCATCGCGGGTGCCGCCGGGTCCACTGCCTCCGCCACCGGCACCCCCTCCCGGGCACTTCAGCGCAGACCGAAGCTCTGACGCCATCTCAGAACACAGCGACGCCTGTGCAAGAATATAAATGCTTTAGAAGATACCCAACTGAACACTCAGGGAGTCCACTGCCAGACGAAGGCCTTCTCAATCGCACGCCATTTATTTCGATCCTCGGCTACTCTCATCCAACCATGGCTGGTAAGAACTCATTGCGAGGACCGTCTCGACTCAAACGGGTATCGGTTTTACATCTATTAGGTATAACTGACCCTTAACGAAAAGTAATGTATTAAATAATAACGTACCTCCTCCTTCTGTTATCCAGGCAGCAAAGAAAATACAGAATAGTATTGAGTTAAGATCGAGCAAGATACCTTAGTAGTGTGCAAAAGAAGGCATATTACATTCCGAGAACCAATTTATAACTTCGAAACTCAATAAAAATAACTCTCAAGTAAGTAATTAACTTCAATATCTAACTAAAAGTGCCTGAGCTACTAAACAAACACAAAGAAATCAACACATATTTGGTTTGCTAATTACAGTCTGTCTAGCTTCTACGAAACGAAAGTAATAAGACTCACAGCAAAAATGTTACCAACATTATTTAAAAATAAACCTAGAACAGAACAAAAACATAATTAATTATTAAAATAAAATAATAAAAGAAACATGCACATCGATGTACGCATTAATCAGAAATTGTAAACAATAAATTAATTTTGATATATAAGGTAAATTAATGTCGCCCGTCGAACTTCAACGCTGACCTGAAAAAATGTGAACTACGGGCAATTTTCCGGAGGAGGATGAATATTATTTGCATGGAAGCGTTAAACATCCAGTTCAAACAAAAGGAAACATCACCAACAAAAAGGTCGGTTGGCAACAAATATTTGTAAAGCATACATAGTTAGTTCTATGTTCGGCACCGTTAGATCTGATCTGAACAAAAATCTGATAATATACGGCAAAATCGACGGCCCGGACAAATGAAATAGAAAGAAATCGTAGAAATTAGAAACAGTCTGATAGTTTCGTTGTGTGTATGTGTGTACATTTCAGCTCAACTGGCTCAGATTTGTCTGTTCAAACTAATCTCTTAACAAATAGTATAGCCTTAACGAAACCACAGTCTGAAAAACATCTGTAACAAATTAGTGTTTAAGAGATCACTCACCCGTTCATCCACGGCGACTTTACGCGACTTCCAGACGAATTCGCAGACGGCGATGACGCAGGCAACGCCCATACCTCCCATTAGAACTACGAACACGCCGCCAACATTGGCCAATCCCAGCTCATTGGCCGTTGATGACGACTTTGATGTCTCGTCCTGTGATATTTAAATCATTGGAAAAGGAACATGAGACTCTAGATAAACTGACATTGTGTGACAACGACTGTCAAATGACATTTTGGCAGCGCTTGTATAGAACTACTAGCTTCTGCCAGCGGCTTCATCCGCGTGAATGTTGATAATTATCCCGAGGGAACATATGCCCGGGATAAAAAATATCATATGTGCTATTCCTGTCTATAATCTATCTCTGTGCCAAATTTCATGAAAATTGATTCAGCCGTTTGAGCGTGAAGAAGTAACAAACTTACAAACACACACACACACTCGCAAACTTTCGTCTTTATGATATTAGTGTTATACAAGCGCTGCCAAAAGTCAATCCAGCATGGTCTTCCATGATTTGACAAAATGTTCTTCTCGAAAAGGACAAAATGTTAAATCAAAAAACCCGACTGCTTAAGAAGCGAACTAAAAAGACGTAAACAAGAAGAAAATCATGCTGTGCAGTCGGAGGATAGGTATTCGCGAGCTGACTGACCAAAACCAGATGTATCCTCCAACTGCAACTCCAACTTTTCTTCTTTTTTTTTGTCTTTTTATTTGGTTTCTTAAGCAGTCGGGTTTTTTGATTTAATGAATTAACTTTTTTTTATTTATAACTTTTTAGTTATTTTTTTTTTTAGAATTTGGTACACATAAATAAATAAGTGTTACATATTTTTGAAATCACGAAAGAAAATTTTGGCACCCAAAATCGCGCCACTGATCACACTCGCAGGGTTAAGACGAATCGATTGACGTAAGAATCATCAAAATCGGCCATCGCGTTTGGTCTCTAGAACGCCACATAGAAACATACATTCATAGACTGATAAACACATTACCCTCCTTCGGCAGTCGTGTAAAAATACGGTACAGATACATAATGTCCCATTATTATACTTGTCGGTAAGTACTCTATATGTGAAAATTACATTAGGACGATTTATCAATAAGCGTCTACCTTTTTGTATTTTGCCTTTCAGTTCTATTGATCAACAAATCTTGAGGTAGCTTTGATGTATGACTCCAATAAAGGTCCCTATTTTATTTTATTTCGTCATGATTGAAACATTGTTGTGTATACGTGACACATCCTTGCCCTTCTATATCCTCTATAATGCCCCATAAACATTTAGTGACGGCTCCTGACGTTTCCCGAACAAAAATTCGAGTTACAAGGAAAATAATTCGAGTTCTTTCGATGCTGTGAAAGGAAAATCGATGGGTTTTTAATGAAAATTCCTCCTTTGAGGTAGCTTTCAGTATTTTCAATGTGCTTAGTGTAGAATGGAGCTTAAATAAAGGATGCTGCCAATTAATAAATTAAGCTCTTAGTGAATTAGTGATAGAAAACTTTTGGTGTTTGCTTCAACCAAAGCTATATTTTTTTGTGTAACACGTTTCTACCTTGCTTTAATTATATAGTGAAACCCAAAAAACAAGAATTCTGAATCGTCGTCTAACCGTTAAACACCGCAGAGCGAAACTACGGCCACTACGAGTAGCTAACGACGCCGTTTTCCCTTTACTTACCCTACAAGACCCTCCGCCACGTTTCTCTTTCCACCATTTTGTTTTGAGAATGTGCAATTTTCCTTCCTCTTGCAGTTTGAGAACGGCCCCGCTTATGGCTGTACGGTACGGCGAGTCTGAAACAATTACGTAATAAAGACGCGGAGGTATGTAACTAGATGTAACTATGGTACTTACATTGAGTTAGAGAAACAGTTTGGCATATTATTGAGACTTCTTTGTCATTCATACTGTGTAACAGTTCTTTTCTAAATCTCGGTGAAACGTTAACTAATAACCATATTTTTCATAATCCCGCCAGCACATTTTCAAACCTATATAAAAATACTTCAGCACACGTCGATAATCCTCTTTCACAAAAGTCTATATTGGTACACTACGTTTTTGCTGATACAGTCATAAAAGTTTTCTCATTATTCCAAGCATAAGTATGAATTGTTTGCACTGTAGTTCTGACCGTTTATACTAGTTTAGCAGAAATGAATGGAATTATAACTTTTCCATTAATATTTTGTGGCATTCATTAGGATTTATGTAATAGGTATTACACAAAAGGAGCTTTTATAAAAATGCTGCTTCTCTACCGAAATAAACGAAAAGTTTACGAAAACATTTTGGGTTTACTTACTGGGAGGCATTGCTATCCCGTATCCTTTCGAGTCTAGCATCCCTCCCACTTGCGTAAGATCGCAGTTCCTCTCCACCACATATTCGATAGTGGTAGACTCCATCAGGTATGCATATGCACCCTTCCCTCTCACTACCCTCTCTTCGCCCTCCTTGTTACTCGTCGCGAAAACTGATGGCCGGGCAGATTCCATGAATGACCACATACGTTGGTATGTGGAGAAGTTTGAATCCTGTACAATAGAAAATTTATTTACCTAGATCCTCTGATTTAGAATCAAAAACATGTACCTAAGATTTGTTACTTTTTAGGAAACTTCTGTCTTAAGCCTAAGTCATAAGCATCAAAATCAGTTTTATGGCACTCGTACTCGTACGTAAGTAAAAAAACAAATCTATAATCACCACTCTTTTATTCGATAGCTACCAATAAATTTAACCTTTTGAGAAGCCTTGAATAGACTTTTCAAAAGAAGCCTGTATCAACTTAATATCAACTTAATATCAAAAAGTCAACGATGTCTAATAAAACATGATACACGCTAGCACACCATAAAACCTTGACATCATGCTTAACAAGAGAACAGGAACGTTTCATATTTATGAGGTACTTGAGCCGAACCTAAATTCATAAGGTAAACTCTTATACAAAAAGATTTATTTTATGAGACAAAAATACGTAATCGCAATCTTATTTCACCTTCTCAAGACAAGTGTTTTCAACACTTGTCTTTCAGACATTTAAATTAAAGGGTTGAATCATCTTTCGGTGACTTAGAGGTTTGCCTCAAGTCTACCGAACGCAAATTACAAGAATTAGAATTCGTTTCGTTAAGCTGTCACCACCGTCTGATAGAAATCGAGGAGAGTAATGGAGTAGATTACGTTTCGGTGAAACAAATTACCAGATTTTGTTACTGAAATGTAATTTGATTTATAATCGTCTTAAATATCTCGCGTAATATTTCTGAGTAAGAAAACGAATAGAAATGTTTGTGCCAACAACTAACTATGTGTCTTTTACATATTATTATTATTTTGGCAATTTGGCACCTACGAGAGTGTACTCACCCTGAAAAACGCAGCAGTGGAACCACCCTTCAGCGCACCATACTTAATCTTGGTCTGTTTTGCGAGGTCTTCAGCACTCTCAATGGGTGAGTCCATTCTCTCCACAGTCAGGAAAGCGGCGAGGTTGGCGGTGTACGAGGATATCATGATCAGGGTGAAAAACCACCACATTCCTGCCACCATGCGGGTCGATACCGCTCTGGTACAAACAACAGTGTATTAATAAACAACTTCAGAACAAGAGCTTAAACTAACGAGCACTGTTAAAATAACTATGTTGCCGTGGGACTTGCACTGAAAACACTGTGGCATTTCAAGTATGTAAAAATATTGTGTTGCAGATGTACCATATTGGTTTCAGTGCAGTTCCAATTTCTATAAAATTGTGTATTTTAAGGTGTAAATGCAGTAAATAAACGTGTGTTTCTAAATTAAACAAGACATTAATTCCACATTGAAACTGGTGTAGACCAGTGCGTCACAATATCAATGTGCAATCAATAACTCAGTCTCATAGTATCTAACAAACTTTGATGCAGCAAGCTGTGGATACTGCACAAGCAAGTTTCGGTGCGATATCAGTTACGTTGTCGAAACTAGTTGTTTAATTAGCTACTAAATCAACTGTACGTATTTAGCTAAGTACTGTGAAATGGAAACCAAGGCTAGTCGAAATAGCCGACACGTCTCTATTTAAATTGGACGCTCTAGGCGACTACCGATGCTTGAAATTCACAAAGGGCTGTGGTCGCTTTGAAACTAATTAGTAAAAGGGAGTTCTTCATCCAAGCTCTGCTACTGAAGGCTACATTTCCGTTTTGTTTTTATCGCGAGATTACTCTTCCACTCAATTATACCCATTCTTAGTATGTCAACGTTAAACGGCGACGACTTTGGTTCAAATTTGGTCAAATAAATGGATTTGTTGGTTCGCTGGCTGTTTGTGGGCTGTAGCGGAATTGTAGCCATCAGAGGCGTAAGGGACTTACTTCGGCGCGATATCCGAACCTTGCTGCATCAAGGACCCGATAGTGAACCACAGCGAGTTCAAGAGAGTGAACTGATTCTCCAGCACCGGCGGCTCGTCTAGGCAGTTCCTGGGGGCGTCCCACTCGTACGGGCTGAACCTGTGCCCAAATACTGCCCGTCATTCATTTACAATGTATCTCGTGATCGCGCGCCAACTTACTTGTAGTGGAATTTCAGCACTCGGAATAATTTTACCAAATGCAGCGTCGCACAAACATTCCAGTTAACGAGAATACTTTTACGGAAAGTACTCAAATGGTTCACGCAATTTATATTAATTATAGGGCAGTCGGTCGTTTACAAGTGTTCTAATAGTTTATTTAATATGAAATATTGTTTTGAATGTAATGAAACCCCAATTCTATGTGGTTGAACTCATAAATTAGATTATGCATACGTACACAAATAGAGTACCTATGCGTTTAGTTCTATAAGAGCCAAAGTGAATACATTTAATAAAACGCTTCCAGAATTGAAATTCACTTGCGAGTAAGTTGACAAATGATTGAACAAGCCCTCTCTTATGTTCATCTTGTGGACATCGCTGAGTTCACTATTTTATAACCAGAAATGAAACGCGTGTTTAGAATACGAACCAAGTTTTTATTAGATTCCTCTCTTTTATAAAATTTAAAGCGAAAACATGCTTAATTTCATTTCCGGCAAGGAACTGCTCGTTGGCAGTCTGGTACTAATAAAAGTTAATGTTAGGGGACTTTCTAAATTATCTTACTTGGGCAAAAAATCACAGCTTTGCTGCATAAGAGATCCGATGGCAAACCACAAACAGTTTGCTAGAGAGAAAATATTTTCCATTTTCTCACCATCAGGAGTGTGCGTTGGATGCCATTCGTATGGAGTGAACCTATCGGACAGATACATTTAGCAACCTAATTACAGTCGGCACTCGTCCAACTGAGGCAAGCCGATGCTTCAGTTGAAACATCGTCTTGCAGTAGGTAGTTGGCGCCATCTCCGATCCAAAGACCGAGAAATATACGGGATGTTATACGCTGCATGGTGTGCACACGTTGCCAATTAGAGTAATTTGTTCAAAGTGCCAATATTAATAAAGAGAATAAAATAAAGTGAACTTTCAGTGTAAAAGTTTCCATTTGATGTAGGTGATATACACAGTGTGTCTACGGCTACGTACCTCGCCAGTATGAAGAGCAGTACGGACACCCCGAGGTACGCTGTGGCCATATAAATCCAGACGTCGAGGGAGAGCGGCGATAGGAAGGAGAACAAGTTCGGCGGTTGCTTAATGGGCTTGCGGTAAAGCACGGAAATGCCGAGATTCATGAACGGCATTGTGAAGTCAACCACTTGCTCTCTGCACAAACGAAAATAATACAATGAATAGGGTAAATACAATGCGCTTCAATGCGCCACAAAAGGTTGCCGGTTGAATAGTAAGCCAGATGCAAACAATACCGTGCTGCAATTGTTTTTCATTTCCAAAAAAATATTTTCTGGAATGGAAAAATTGGGGAACTTATAATTACATATTTTCATTAGTACCTGTCGTATGTAATGGTGAGATCAGCGATGGCGAGGTCGGCTCGTTGTTCCAACAATTCCCTTATCATGCCGTCCCACTCTTTGGTCTCCCGGTTGTAGGACCCGTATCGACCGTCAGGCGCCAGCTTGAATGTATAATTGAAGCCCAGAATTTTAGATATCTCGTGAATGAGATCAATGGCGTAACCCTCGAATTGCGCGTTGCCCGTTAGCTTCTCGCTGGCCTCCCTCCTCATACAATACGGCGAGCTCTAGGGATTAACAGAACAGATTACATATGTGAATGTGTTAAAAAAGAATTACTACATGAGTAAACAGAGTTTACATACTTGGGGAATACACGTGAAATGAATTCGTAAACAGCGAGCCTGAAGAAATGAGAGAGTGATTTTTTTTATTTAAATACAGGTTTGTCTGTCTTCTGTGTATCTGTTTAGGGCTTCGTATGTATCAAGTCATGAATACGGATATGTCTCGCATGAATGTTTTCTCTCAGGGAATATATTTTTACTGTGTGCCAGTCTACATAAATCCCCTTTTCGCTTCTCGAGAGAACACTCATATATATGTGCGATACGCTAATTTTGCTTTTGTGGGCCTCGAGAGAGCAGTAAAATGTTGCCGGTAGATTAATGCCTATATCTTGAATGTTATTTATAGCTTACCAAAATGGTTGTTACGATGAGCGTCTTATTCTGCAGTATCTCCACTATTTGCTTCTGGTTCTCGCCGTATGACCTTGTGTAATTAACGCCTTCTGAAGAGTTCCAAGTTCCAGCTTTTTGCAGGCCGTCCCTTGTTAATTCAATTATATCTAGAGTGAAATCGCTTCTGAATCCTTGATGGTCAAACTTTATCACGCCGGTTAAGCCTTTCATTTCGACCTGTTCATTGAATTAACGAGTTGAGTATTGTGGAAGTTATTTTGGTTATCAAGTTTTGAAATCTATAATAATTAAGTTATACGTACAAACTTTTGGGTCTAATGTAGGTACGTTACAGTTTCGGTAGACTTGTTGTCCTCGCTTATAGGGATTATTACTTATTGATTATTGTTAATTGGAAACTGATTCAATTACATACACACGCGCTAACAGGAAAGTGAGACCCATATTTCTGTTCTGATTTCGTCCATTCCATCGTTCGTGAGGTAATTACAATGACGGGGGTTAAGTTAATTACCGCTATTGAATTACCAATATTGAACCTATCAATTTGATCTTCCAATATTACGCACGGCGGCGTGGAACAGCTTGCGTTTAATTTAACATACATCGGCTACGTAGATAAATACGTGTTTACATTTGCTTTTCAACAAGTTCCTTCCTCAGCTAATTACAAAACAAAGTGCTCGTAGAAGCACACCTAAGTTAACGGTTAGTAGAAGAGCCGCACAGATTGACATAAAAAGCGAAATCCTGGGTGCTTAAGCTGAACATTGCTGGAGCAGTTAATCCGTCAAGTCTCACGTTCCAGCACTTAATCCCACTATGTTGGTCGCAGCTTTGTTCAATGACCACTAAACTTCTCTTTTTATTGCGAGACTTCAGTACGCTTTGAACGGAGAACGTTTGTAGGTAGACTTTAAATAAAAAGTTATTGGTCCGGTGTTAAGTAACTTTTGAACGAGAGATTTTTATAAAATAAGTAATCCTCCATACTATCAGTATGGAGGAACTTTGGAAACGTTGTCAAGTCATCAATCGCCCGTTAAATTCTAACAGATTTATCCTAAACAACAGTGGATTTTTAACGAAAGATTTATACTATGAATTAAACATGTATTCGAGATCGAACTTACGATTTTCATGTAATTGATGAGGCTGTACCCGTGGGGCCAAGTGTCTTCAGCCTCGCAGGAGAGGGGTCTCACATCTATCTGCTGCGACGTATCAAGATCATGTAGCGCCTTAGAGAACAGATGTACTGCATCATACATCAGGGCCGTTTCCGTCTGTATGCCAACAAAGGATTACTCTCAGAGAAAATTAAATAAAAACTTTACTGTAATGAGGGTCAAGGGAAATGTAAATACAAATGGGATCTAATTGAATCGAGTGAAAAGGAATTACTAAGGGAGCAGAAATTCTAAAGAATGCTACAGAATTTTATGGAATTAAATTTTAGCATAAATTTAATGACGATAATTAAATAGTACTCACCTTAATAAAGGTCATATTCTCCTGTAAACAAAAAACAAACTTTAATACTGCTCTGTTTATGTTTACGGATACAAATAAACTTATCATTGGCCTACATTCAGATGGGTGATTACCTTAGCCGTAGTGTGTCCCAGTTGGAGTTTGCGTCCTTTTCGGGCTTCGTCGTAAACCCAGTCCCTTACGACTCTTTGGACATCAGCACGTTCAGGGTCAAGTAATCTTAAAGCTGTAATATTTGTGCCGCCATATTTGAATTCTTCTAAATCTACGCTGTGAAGGTCCTGTTGACAGTTTAAATTTTCGTTACACAGAATATTGATATCTACCTTGAATAAATGTTGTTGTGAAGACTTACCAAAGAAGTAATTAAATAACTATGGTAATCGGACATCATTCCTATTTGCTGTGCCTGTTGAAGTACATCCCTTATCCTTTCTGTGGCACAATCCAATACAATATGTGACTCTGCTGAATTCTTTATTTGTTTCAAAAGTGGCCTGCAAAGGACATTGAGCTTTAGTACAGGCTGTTTAGTTTTAAAGTTCTCTGTAGTTCAAGACGTACCTGTAATCATGAGAATCTGGCAGTTGTCTCACAGCAACAGGCAGTTCGGACGGCCCGTGTGCCTTGAGCAATTCTTGCAGGCGGACTAAGCCGTCACTGTTCTCGTATACGATTGTGAAAGACTTCCATCCCCACGCTCTCACTAAATCCACATAAGCCTAAAATAAATGAATATCATAATTTTTGATAATTTTATAAACCGAATGGAAAATTGACAGCCACAATATTATATTCATCAGTTAATTGCCGTTAATTTCATTACTACCGTGTTGCAGATTAGTATTATTACCGATTTGTTTAGTAATTAAATTAAATCCAATGTTCCATTGTAACACTAATTGTGAACCCATTATACTCATGATTTCATATTGAAATCGTGAGTTGAATAATTGGTGTTTGTTTCTTGATGGTCCTTGCTTGCAACATTTGAATGGTTTTGTATATGTGTCCGTGCTATACAAAAGGACGATCGACCTAATTGCGGATGTCCAATCTTCCGGGTGGGTGGACAATTTCATTTTTACCAACGACGGAGCCACCGCCACATGTGCCTTTAATGGCCGTATCGTTTTAGGATTAATTTTTATGTGGTATATAGTATTTCTGTATCAGAGATATGGCGTTTGATATGAAACCGTTAATTATACATATCTCGATGATGTGTAATCCAAATGAATAAAAATATGCATTGGTGCTCCCTCGCCTGGAGCATTAGCATGTAATGTAAAGTTACAGAGTCGAGAGTCGAGTCAGAGTCGAGGAGTTAGAGAGTCGAGCATTATATAGTGAGGGAGGAGAACCGAGCATTACAGTACGCAACCTGTAATGTTACAGATTCGAACATTACATTGCTAAGGAGAGAACCGAGTTATGTGCGCAACTTGATGATACAATGTGTAATATTTTGATACAACTTGTAACATCAATGCGCACCTCTTGTAAACATTGTGGAATCAACTTAATACTCAACATCGAATGTAATGTTTTATAACAGATGAATGCTCGTCAAGACAGGGAGGCAGTACTGTAATGTAATGCTCGAAATCGAATCAGAAATGATACATTACAGGCGAATGTTTCAGGTGAGGGAGCCCTTTATACAAATGCTAATCACCATCGAGATTTTTATAGAAAAGGACCGATGGCTAAAATAAACGGAAAAAAGGTTGAAAAGTGACGATAAAATAATCATACTATAGAAAACGGTGATTTCAAAGACTTTCTATTAACAGAACAATGAAAACTAAGTTTCCTTTCTGTTTTTGTAAAGACCCGCTGGTAACCTTTTTTTATTACGATCATGCTTACAAAAGGCAATTAAAATCTTTGGAATGCGTAACAATTAATTCATAGAAAGAGTCAACTTTAATTATGGACAACGTTTTGAAAAACAATGAGTTGTTTTAAGCCTTTAAGATCCTAAGTGCTGAGATTTAATTAATTTTTAATCTTCATTTGAAGAATTCTGAACTGAGAAGTTGTGAAGTGTTTGAAACGGAAAGTGGATTAAACTGTTCTGGGTTAGACGATGGCATTGTTTTAATAATTTGGGTGCCACGTATAAATCACTTATTTATTACAAGCTGTTTCCCGCAACTTCTTCTGCATAGCATTAGTACTTCGAATAGCGTATTTTTATATATTTTTTTAAATATTTTAGTTTATATAAATCGCGTATACTGTAGGTGTGCCTTACTGATAAATTGTTAGTTCACCATACAAAATTCCACCCCACCTTAAGGATGATTTCCGGGCTAAAAACACTATGTCCTTTCCAGGGCCTAATTTCATCTAAATCGGTTCAATGACAGCATAAGACAACAAAGGAACTGAAACCTATACGAGAACTTCCTTTGACCCAGTGTCTACGTAAAACAGCATGTGGGTATTCCGGTTTTTTTCCGAACCTGAAAAATTCAATCGACTTCCAAAACAAAACACTACAAAGCGAAAAAAGCTTTCTTTTCGCAAGTCGGTGTCTTTGGCACCTATTTTTATTCGTTTTGGCACCGACTTCCGAAAAGAAAGTTTTTTTTCGATTTGTAGTGTTTTGTTTTGGAAGCCGATTTAATTTTTATATTAAAAAGGTTTTTTATTTTTCTCTTTTTAGTTTTGCTACTATAGAGTACCATAAAAATACGCATTATCAAAGATAACTCAAAAACTCCTCGTCAGATCTTGATCAAATTTAAATGGTACCACCAGCTTTCAAATAAAAAAAGAATCATCAAAATCGGTTCACCTAGTAAAAAGTTCTGAGGTAACACACAGAAGTCACTTAAATACAGTCGAATTCAGAACCTCCTCCCTTTTGAAGTCGGCTAAAAATATATTGGCATGTTTATTTATTTTTCACTGTTTCCCGATATTGTCGCAAACATGAACCGTCCCTTGGGGAAGAATTGTCGTCTCCACAAGGAAAACATTTCAATGTGTAGGCCATTCTCGCGATAGGGTCGACTAACTCTCGCATACCGACGCCACTTCCCGCAATTAAGATAATTAATTAACAAAGTTTTCTGTGACAGTTTCTAAGCCCTGCAATATAGGCTTTCATTACTTGGCGACTGGTCAATGTTTACCGCACAAACTGTTTTAGTGCTCCTGAGTTTTATACGATTACATTCCTGAACTTGTAACTCTTGTACGGTCTAAAATTAGATTTGAGTTGGGGTTAGTGCCTACGGACAGTCAGCCTAGAAAGTTTGTTATTTGTTATTATAGAAAATACTTCTTAGGTCAAGTATCTATGGTCTTCTGAAAAAAGGCTTTTGTTCAATTGTGACTAGTTAAGATAGGAAAACGAATGGTTTAGCTAATCCGTGCCTACATTGAAAGAACGATTGTTATTTTTAGTAAGTTGTATGAATTGGCTTCAACACGGCAGATCGTGTCAATTTGATAAACAGTTTTTGCTGGCATGAGACGAATTTTGCTTATTAATTAATTTAGCATAGTGCTAGATATTGAACACAAGCCAGTCAGTCCACATACATACGTTCATTGAACTGTCCTAACGATGCCTAATTAGTTCGCAACACACGATTTCTAACATTCGGGTAAATAATTCGATAATTACCTAGCTAATATGAACTCAACCCGTTCATACATATTAGTTCTAATATGTGTATTACCAATATGGTTTGTTACGCTAACAGAATATTTACACACGTTTCCCCTACTACACGTATGGGGGTGGGCAGAAACAAGAGAGCACTTATACCACGGTTCATTATATTCCCCTTGAGGGACTTCCGCATACATGCCGTAAGTGCCTATCGCCTCTTCGACACGGGTGTCAGGTTAGTGAAATGATAACGGTGGGAAGTTATATTGGAACATGGGTAGTTTTGCCATACATTTACACAGGCTAGTTTTCCATGGAATACATTAATTATCGAAACATATTTCGTTATTTAAATCCAAAGTTTTATTGAGCATCTAAATCCAATTCACATTTTCAATAAAAAAACAATTTTGATCAACAAGCCACGCTTAATAAAGCTTACCGTTTGAAAGCTAAAATCCCTTTTCGAACAGTAATTAATATAATTTTGTCAATAATAAAAAATTCAAACACTCACTCGGCTCAACGCGGCTGGGTGTGGATAAAGGTTGACAAGGCAGGATTCTCTTCGCGTGCGATAATCCCACCTGGTCTCCAAATGTGGCAGTTCCATCGTGTCACATATTGACTGGACGTGGGCGGCAGCTGGCGCGGATTGGGGACCAAAGATGGCCGCCACACCGCTTCGTAGGAGGTGACATACTGTGTGGGAAAAAAATGTCAGTAGCCATATATTTCTAAGAACTTATGTTTCTAGTACCGTTACATCACAAAGGACGGCGCAGTCTGAAGCTAAGGGGCAAGTGCTCTAAAGAAAAATCGTTTACGGCTCAATAATACTCATTACTGGGCAATCACTTCCCATAGTGTCAGTGTCCAGTTCAGGTTTCCTGGAAGAGATCACTGAATGCAATAAGGCCGGCCATTATATATTTTTTAATTTGCTTTTTGTTATGTTTCAGGTGTACAATAATGTATATTATAAATAAAAAATATTGCAGAACATTCCAGCTGGAGTCATATCTACATACCTTACAAAAAAAAATAGCAAATTAATAAATTATTCTTAATACAATCTAAACAAAGACTTGGCCCAATATACTAAGAACAACAGCATAAACGAACCACGAACAACGAATTAACAATATGACAACATCTTACAAAATACACAGTAAAATAAAGAAAAGCTTCACGTACGGTACGGTCACGTTGTCACGGCACTGTGTCGTACGTGATCGCAGGGGGAAAACTATTAGGTCACACACCCGCTCCCAACTGATTGTATCCGTGCGGGATCGGACAACCGGACCCCGGGACTCGCACGGTCATATAAGGCACTGGCCAGGGTGAGGAGCTTGCGCGGGTACTTAGATGGGCGTGAAGTATCATACTTATGAAACCGCCGTTTACGTCCATAGTAAAGTGACTTTGGCGAAAGCCTAGCGAGACGTGACTAAGCGACCTCGCTAGCAAGTGATCGTGTTTTGTTTTATCCTGAGGAAAAATGCCTAGAGTCTACTACGCAATCCACCGTGTCTGCTTAAGACTAAAGACAAGTGACATTATATCAACGAAAGTTATCCAATCAGCAGCAGTTATCCAATCTCTGTCATCATCATCAGCCTTTTTAACGTTCCCACTGCTGAAACACAGGCTTCCTCTCTTTGAGAGAGGGAATGGGCCATAATCCACCTTGCGGGCCCAGTGCGGCCCAGGGCGGTGCGTGTTTTCGTTCACCGTTTTTAGAGCAGTGGTGATGAAATAATTTACACAAAGTAATGTGTCTGCCTGGGTTTGAACCCACGAACTACGATCACTATCAGCGATTGGCAAAATATCAAAACAGTATGGAGTAGATAAGCGCTTTCGAAGTATCACGTGCATTTTGGCATTTCGAAAATCAACATCGCTCGTTGAATGACAAATTGACATTCTATCATCGAAAGCGTGGCGGTTATCAAGAAGGTAAAATTGTCTGGGATAGAAAAGCGATATCGAAAAATCACGTGATCAATCCCTTACATTTTGACATTTCGACGGTTTAGGCGCATTAGGGCTAATTCTCATTTTGGCAACCGACTCGCTAATGGACTACTTCTCACTATGGCCATTTCTCATTTTGGCTACTTCTCACTTGGGCTACTTCTCATTAGGGCTACTTCTCAAAATTTGGGAATGTTTATTGAAATAAGTACTGTCTTTATGTATATAAACATGTTTATTCATTCATAAGAGATCAATTATTATCGCCTTCGCTGACATCGAATCCCACTAGTCTAGAGTCTCCGTCTAATCACTCTCGCCACCACGCTCTCGCCCGCTCTAGTCACCGCGCGTTCACTCTGGCCCAGGCCTAAAACGGGCACAACTACGGACCTTATTATAACGAGGACATTACTTCTCACCCAGCTTTGAACCGAATAAAAGGCACGTATATTTTTGTGATTTTTCCAAGATTGATTGCGAATGGTTTATTTGACAGCCCTTCAGCCTTTTTTTATCGTGACAGTATAACAATAGTAAATGTTTCAGCAATAACTTCAGCGAATAACCAACTTATTTTGGACTTATTGTTCTTGTTTTAGTCAGAATCTAAGACGTATTATATAGTTTTGTTTCGTCATGGTACCTAGAAGAACATGAAGATTGAAGAGGCTTTTTTTATGTGTTGTTTGTGTGTGGTGTTCTCAGTTTGAATTATTTTTCTAATAAAAAAGCTATGAAAAGATTGAAAGTAGTTCTTGTAGAAAGAAATTTTGATAGAAAGTACATAAGAAATACTGAAAAAAATGCCCAGACGATGCCAATCCAAAAAAGTTACAACGTCTCACTTTGGAACCCTTCTAACCAGAACCCAACAATCAAACATACAATAATACACGTCAAGCCATTACCACAAGTCACAAGAGCAAATGGTCAGTGTCTGTCATCCGTTAAGAGCTATATCAGACGAACATCCATCTATCTTCATTAAATAAAGGGTGAGAGGGACATAAAGAAACGCCGGGTGATATATTATGGCGGAAAGATTATGGCTTTGAAGTGACGCCGACGGTGACGGCGCGATAACGTTCTCGCGTTAGCGGTACCCTACTTTGAAATTTGCCTCTCTAACAACTGCCAACCAAGATTGGTGGGGAAACTTACGGGTATAAGTTTGAACTTCGAAGTCACGTAGAAGTTATTGTGCCAATTTTAAGCAAATGGGATCAAGTTGAATGTGTAACAGTCTTGATTATTTGCGTATAAAAAATGTAAGCGCAGAATAGTCGTAATGTCGCATGACGTCACGCCTATGTACATTTTACACGAATACATATTATGACGTAGCGAGCACCCAACCCCTGCGCATTGTAACATAGTGTTCATTAATACTGATTAAAAAAAAAAAAAAACAACTTAACTTAAAAATAAACAATTAAATAAAACTATTTACAAAAAATAAACAATCTAAATAAAGCTATTACTTGAAGCTATAAAATAACAATTCAATTATATTCAACTATTATTGAAATGTAACTATTAAAAATAAAAATAAAAAACCCAAGTGTACAAGTAATGCGGACAACCACATTATTTTATAGATACGGAAATAACCGGTTCCTCATCGCCGCCCGCCAGCGGCCGCGCGTCGCGCGCGCACGTAGCTAACACAGGCAGTCCGTAGCCGAACCTCTCGAGGCACGGACGCTGTCGCCTTGACTAATTTTCTCGCTGTACTACCGTCATTGCGAAATATCAATTTTGCACGTGAAGTTAGTTACGAATATTTAAACTATATTATCAACTTAAGAGTGGATTGCCTTTGTCCATATACTTAAAACAGTTGTAATTATTAATTAAGTGACCGTGATTCCCAAACTTGGGTGAGTTGTGCACATTTATTTATAAAGATTTCTAACGGCCGTTACCTACCTGTTGTATTTTCTTTGTCTTAATTTTAGAGGTACGAGTCCGAGTAGATATTGTAGCTTTATTCTATCCTGTGTGTAATGCTTATAGTTGCCTTTCTTCCATTATGTTCTACTTAAAACTTTCAAAGCTTAACGTTGTAACCGTCTCTGCTTGCTTAAATTTACTATTAATTTAGATTCTTTACACCTAGAATTCTTCCCGCCGTTATAAGCCCTAAATTGCCAATCTAGTTCTTGCCATGCATCCTAGCGTTTCCCGTGCGCCCCTTATACCGGCAGCTTAATGATTCGGCTTTTGTTCCTAGGAATTACGTCACGGTTCAACTGACTAACCGGATTCTCATTCTGTCTCCTTCATCGCCTGTGTGGAGTGGCCGAGCTGACCGGGACTACGCCTGGAGGACGGGACTTCGCCAGGGAAGTGTGGAAGGCTAGACAAGTGCGCAACGACCTAGGCCGAACCTTACTTTCTTTTTTTTAATATACCGTTTTTTTTTTATAACTTCAAACAGAGTTTCATTTCTTCTCTTTTCTTGTTCACGTCCTATATACGTGACAATGGCGCCCATAAACGTGGTTTAAGGTCTTTCGCACTTGGTTTTGGTCTTTTTAGTGGTTCTATGTGGTGGTGGTTTTTTAGCAGTGTTTGCCTACTTGTCTTAAATTTCTTAGAACTTTAAGTAATTCTGTCATTTAAATAATAGGTTTAATTACATAAACTTTGTGTAGTTTACCGTAATTTCTATTGTGTTGAACGGTAGTTATAAAATTTTGAGTCGCTTAAAAGTAACTTAGTCGTTTAAAAGTAACTTAGTGTATGTCACCTGACTTCACCTGTCTTATTATTTTATGATTGGTTTTTGTTCTTAAATAAATTGTAACAGAGCGGATTTTACTTGATTTATGTTATTAAATTGTGCATAACCTACCCAGTTTTTTTTTCTTATTTTTTTGTTTTTTTTTTTTAATTTAAATAACAATATGGCAATTCCAATAAAATATTTACAGCTTCAGAAATCTGAGCTCATGTATGAAGTTGCTATCCGTGGAGAACTTCCCTCTGACAACGTAGCGGGTTTAAGACGTCAAGTCACTAAATTGACTCAATTATATTCGTCTGATGACATAATCGATTCGGTTTTCCAGTTTTCAGAGGATAGTAAAGGCTCTCAAGAGACGCTAGAGAAGGTTAGGGCTAATCTGGATGCCTTAAAACTTAACTTTGATGAATCTCTTTTTAGTAGAACTAAGTCTCTTCTACATCATTTATATTATAGGCTTCAACGTATTGAAAAACCGCAGGCGGCTGATGATTTATCGAAATTAGATAAAATAAAGAAAATTTACGAGGGGTATTATGAGATGCTTTTGAGCCTTGATAAGCCAAGGGTCAAAGACCAGAAGCAGCCCACGTCTTCAGTTACTTCTGAAGAGGATTTTTTAGATAAACCTAATTTATCCGGGATGAATATTGCAGTTTCGTGTGATCGCGGGTTAATGGGAGAACTGATTAAGTTAAAATATGACGGAAAATCTTGTGTCAGATCTTTTATACAGAAAGTTGAAGAATTCCGTACGTCTAAAAATATAACTGAAAATAAAATGCTAAGTTCTGCTACTGATGTTTTCATTGGTGATGCACTTCACTGGTACCGTAACATCAGGGGCAGTATCGGTAGTTGGAATGAGGTACTAATTGCGTTAAGGAATGATTTCGACGTCCCCGACTACGATTATCGCATGGCCTCAGAAATTCGTCAGCGTACACAAGGCGAGGAAGAGAACATAACAATTTATCTATCTATAATGCAAGGCATGTTCTCTAGGCTAAGTAAACCTTTAGAGGAAGACGTTAAACTCGAAATCATTCTGCATAATATTCGTCCTTGCTACTCTACTATTATAGCTGCTAGTCCTAATATTAAATCACTTGAAGACTTAAAATTAATTTGCAAGAATTATGAACGCATAAAGGTTCGTTCAGAATTCTTTAAGGAACCACCTTCGGTTTCGGCTAATACCTTGGCTCCAGAATTTGGCTACCAGTCTTCAAAACGTAAGTCGACGACTAGTAGCCAAGGTAATTTTTACGCTCGTAGTAGGTATGACGGTGCTCACCATCAAGGGTCACACAAGGTCTCTGAAATTCAGGCTCCTGAAGTCGAAACTTCGGCAATCACCAAAGTTCCCTACTGTCATCGTTGCCGTGTTAATACGCACTCTATGAAAGACTGCGCTGCTGAGCGTAAAATTTTTTGCTTTAAGTGTGGCATGAAGGAAGTTCGCACACCAGAGTGTCCAAACTGCAAACCAAAAAACTAGTTTCTGAAAATTGTAGGAAACATGCGGTTAGTCATACAGATAGCTCGAACTGGAATGATTGGCTCATGTTTGTAAAAAACTTCTTTTCTAGAAAACATATTTCTACAATTTTCAATGTCAAACCGAGTAATGACCCTAGGCCTTATGTGAAGGTAGGAATCAATAAGGATTTGTTTTTGTATGGTTTGTTGGATTCTGGTTCCGCCGTCACTATCCTGGGTAAGAACTCTCATGAACTTTTAATAAAATTAGATCTGATTTTATGCAACGATGAGAGAATAACTGTTACTGCAGCAGGAGGTCAAAGGATAACATCCCTTGGTTATATTCTTCTACCCTTGACCTTCGAAAGAAAATTTTCTATTATTAAGGCGCATGTTATTCCAGCGATCGAAACCGTTTTAATCTTAGGAATCGATTTTTGGAACACTTTTAACCTGTGCCCTAAGTATTTGTCAGAGAAAGAAAACTTATTCTTAACTGACACCGGGCTCTCGGAAATTTCTTCGTCATCTATTCATCACCTGTGTGGCTATGACGCTTTGAATACTTCTGAAAAGCTGTTAGCTGACAATATCGTAAGTCATTTTAAGGACATTTCGTACGCAGAGAGAGGTTTAGGTCGTACTCACGTCATTAAACATCGTATAGATACCGGTGACGCTGAATCTATTCGACAGCGATATTACCGCATGTCACCAGAAAAGCAACGTATTGTTGCTGAACAGGTTGATGAGATGTTAGCGTTAGACGTTATTGAACCTTGTGAGAGCCCGTGGTCTTCCCCGGTGTTAGTGGTCGGCAAGAAGGATGGAAAGCCCCGCTTCTGCTTAGACAGTCGTAAACTTAATGCTGTTACAAAGAAGGACGCATATAAGCTGCCATATGTGTCTGAAATATTGGATAATCTAAAGGATGCGCGTTATCTTTCCAGCATTGATTTATCTAAAGCTTTTTGGCAGATATTAATCGATGAAAAGGACAGAGAGAAGACTGCGTTTTATGTTCCTGGTCGAGGAACTTTTATGTTCAAAGTCACAGCTTTTGGACTTACCAATACCCCTGCTACGCAACAGAGACTTGTTGATCTCTTATTCGGGCCTGAATTCGAGCTCAAAGTCTTTGCTTATTTAGATGATGTAATTATCATTAGCAGAACTTTCGAGGAACATGTAGAACTGCTTCAGAAGGTTTTCCAAAAATTACGTTCGGCTAATCTCACTGTCAATCTGGACAAGTGTCACTTCTTCCGAAGTCAATTACGTTATCTTGGCTACATTGTGGATGCTCATGGCTTAAGGACTGACCCAGATAAGGTCAAAGCCATATTAGACTTCCCCACTCCTACTAATAGGAAGGAGGTTAAGCGTTTTCTGGGTACAGCGTCTTGGTATAGGCGTTTTATTCCACATTTCAGTACCGTAGCAGGTCCTCTAAATAAGCTTACTTCTAATAAAAAGAACGCCCCTGCGTTTCAATGGAACCCTGAGGCTGACAAGGCTTTTCTAGAATTAAAATCCAAACTAGTTCAAGCACCTGTCCTTGCTTGCCCTGACTTTAACCTTCCTTTTGAGGTGCACACTGATGCTAGCAATTTTGGTATCGGTGCAATGTTGGCCCAAACTATTGATGGTGTGGAACATCCAATCGCATACATGAGCCGTTCTTTAAGTAAGCCGGAGAGGAACTACAGCACAACAGAACGGGAGGCTCTTGCCGTTCTTACGGCCCTTGAATACTGGCGCTGTTACCTTGAGACTGACAAAACCTTTTTAGTCTACACTGACCATTCATCGCTTAAATGGTTTATGTCTCTCACTAATCCAACCGGTCGGCTCGCAAGGTGGGGAGTTCGCCTTTCTTCTTTTAATTTTGAAATAAGACACCGCCGTGGAAAGGATAATGTTATCCCAGATGCCCTTTCTAGATGTGTTCCAGTTGAGGTTATTTCAAACGGCGATGTTCCCGCGGCTTCAGGCCCTGATACTCAGGATTCTTGGTATCTGAAGATCTTCCAGGGCTGCCAGGCTAATCCTATAAATTTTCCAAATTACAAGGTGGAGAATAATGAATTATATAGGTACATGAAAACTAAGGTTGACCTTACGGTTGAATTTTCTTGGAAGAAGGTTATTCCTAAAGAACAACAAGCAGACATTTTAATTGAGTGCCACTCTGAACCTATTTCTGGTCATTTCGGCGTGTTTAAGACATATAAGCGCTTAGCACTTCGTTTTTATTGGCCCGGTATGTATTCTAGCGTAGTTCAATTTGTTTCTAACTGTGAAACATGTCTAGCTCATAAGCATTCTACACAAGGTGTCTCTGGAAAAATGGGTAGGCCTAAAGACGTTTCTCGTCCCTTCCAGGTTCTATCAATTGACTTGGTTGGTCCATTGCCTTCTTCTCGGAAACAGAATCAGTTTATTTTCGTTGTGACTTGCTGCTTTTCTAAATATTGCCTTCTTTTTCCACTTCGTCGAGCTACCTCAAATTTAATAGTTAAACACCTTGAGGATGACGTCTTTCTCATCCACGGAATACCTCAAACTATTATTCTTGATAATGGAAGTCAGTTTATTAGCCGAGAATTGGATAAGCTTTTCAAAAAGTACAAAATTCCTAGCATACATTTTACTCCAAAGTACACTCCACAAATCAACACAGTGGAAAGATATAATAAAACAATAATAACTGCTGTTTCTAGTTTCGTAGATGGGGATCATAGATCTTGGGACTCCAACCTTCCTCAAATCCAATTCGCTATTAATAATTCTGTTAACGAAAGCACTGGTTATACTCCATCCTTCTTGGTACACGGAAGAGAGTTAGTCGTGTGTGGTTCTCATTACATCGAATATCCAGATCCAGCAGACCTTATATTTCTACCACGCGCTGCTTATGCTGCAAACCTGGGTCAATTATCGCCAATATTCGATAAAGTTCAGGTTGCTTTGTGGGAAGCTCATGTAAAAAATACACAGCATTATAACTTGCGCCGCAAACATGCAGAGTTCAGTGTGGGCGATATCGTTTGGAAGCGTTGCTACTTCCAGAGCGATAAAGATGCTCATTTTAGTAAAAAAATAGCTCCTAAATTTCAAAAATGCCGGGTAAAAGTTAAACGATCACCATTAGTTTACGTTCTAGAAGACATGAATGGTCACGACCTTGGCGTTTGGCATATTAAGGACCTCAAGCTTAAGAGATACCCGTAGTAAGTTAATAACATTTTTTTTTTGCGGATTTCAATAAGTTGAAATCCTTTTTCTGGGGAGAGGGGTAATGTAACATAGTGTTCATTAATACTGATTAAAAAAAAAAAAAAACAACTTAACTTAAAAATAAACAATTAAATAAAACTATTTACAAAAAATAAACAATCTAAATAAAGCTATTACTTGAAGCTATAAAATAACAATTCAATTATATTCAACTATTATTGAAATGTAACTATTAAAAATAAAAATAAAAAAACCAAAGTGTACAAGTAATGCGGACAACCACATTATTTTATAGATACGGAAATAACCGGTTCCTCATCGCCGCCCGCCAGCGGCCGCGCGTCGCGCGCGCACGTAGCTAACACAGGCAGTCCGTAGCCGAACCTCTCGAGGCACGGACGCTGTCGCCTTGACTAATTTTCTCGCTGTACTATCGTCATTGCGAAATATCAATTTTGCACGTGAAGTTAGTTACGAATATTTAAACTATATTATCAACTTAAGAGTGGATTGCCTTTGTCCATATACTTAAAATAGTTGTAATTATTAATTAAGTGACCGTGATTCCCAAACTTGGGTGAGTTGTGCACATTTATTTATAAAGATTTCTAACGGCCGTTACCTACCTGTTGTATTTTCTTTGTCTTAATTTTAGAGGTACGAGTCCGAGTAGATATTGTAGCTTTATTCTATCCTGTGTGTTATGCTTATAGTTGCCTTTCTTCCATTATGTTCTACTTAAAACTTTCAAAGCTTAACGTTGTAACCGTCTCTGCTTGCTTAAATTTACTATTAATTTAGATTCTTTACACCTAGAATTCTTCCCGCCGTTATAAGCCCTAAATTGCCAATCTAGTTCTTGCCATGCATCCTAGCGTTTCCCGTGCGCCCCTTATACCGGCAGCTTAATGATTCGGCTTTTGTTCCTAGGAATTACGTCACGGTTCAACTGACTAACCGGATTCTCATTCTGTCTCCTTCATCGCCTGTGTGGAGTGGCCGAGCTGACCGGGACTACGCCTGGAGGACGGGACTTCGCCAGGGAAGTGTGGAAGGCTAGACAAGTGCGCAACGACCTAGGCCGAACCTTACTTTCTTTTTTTAATATACCGTTTTTTTTTATAATTTCAAACTGAGTTTCATTTCTTCTCTTTTCTTGTTCACGTCCTATATACGTGACAGCATCACCATATTTTTTTTCATAAATTTAACAAAGCAAAATACAAAAACATATTTTTTTTACTGTCCAACTGATGGACTAATTAGCATTTATTTTTTCGTACCCCACAATCATCCCTTCTTTAAAAATATACGATGCCATTATGTAGGTCTTGTATTTACTAGGCAAATCATACCTCTGGCATACCTCTCTTTACATGTCTGTCGGCTAAAATAGTCCCACGTGACGCAGGTGTCCACAGGACATTTGTCGCCCAAGTCAATACGAACCTTTACTTTTTTTAGCCTTTTTATTTACACCGTTAACCTTTTCCAGGCTATTCTGGGCCTGGCTACCAGACTTTTTATTACTACTGGCCAAAGGCCTATTTACCCTGCTTCTATTTTTTCTTTTAAGCTACTAAACGGCCTGTATTTTTGTTCAGATCATCCAGATGTTCCCGTCCAGAAATGTGCAAAATGGTTTAAGAAAAGTATTTAAACACAAAATTAAAATACGTTTCTGTCATACTATTTCAAACGCAAAATAGTTTTGATTTTTGTATTTTAAATACTAAATGCAAAATATGTATTTACAAAATACTTTATTGGAATAAATACTTTTTGTTGATTTTCTTTATTTATTAAAAAAAATGTAACAAATTGTTCCGAAACACTGTCACTCGTCTTTCTCCTGTGTAATCGCATAAATAAACCACAATACAAAAAGTCTCTTATCTTGTGTTTGGTAAACATACATTATTGTGTTGTGTTTTAAGTACACTTCTTTATCGTTAGATAAGTGTGTAATATCACCAGGCATGTGCCCTTCAATCTTTTAAGTATTGAAGAGTTTTATTCTAAGTCTGTGATAGTATTTGCACTACTAGCACTACTGATTACTGAAGAGTCAGAATCTAGAAACATGTAGTAAGACTCTACATGTTCTTATTATTCTATTCTAAGATTCAGTTTTCTTTCTGATGACTGGGGTCCAATTCAAGTCTTCATGTTTTATTGTCCACACTTCTGTAATAAATAGCCGCCCACATGCTCCTTATTAGTCTTTGGCACCCATTTTAACTTGAAAAACACTTTTGCTAAAATGCTATTTTTTG
The DNA here is from genome assembly GCA_947562075.1 of Orthosia gracilis. NCBI lineage: Eukaryota > Metazoa > Arthropoda > Insecta > Lepidoptera > Noctuidae > Orthosia > Orthosia gracilis. The sequence continues at coordinate 11,661,728 of OX387270.1, forward strand.
GCTCTCTAGTCTTCTAATTTATATTTTTCCAACCGGTTTTGAATACTTTTTTTTTCTTATGTCGATTAACATGCCACAATGCGGGTGAGTACCTTTAAGGGTTTGTCCAGTTCCATTGAGTCCATTTTTTGGTATTCTAAATTCAGGTTGCAGGCATCTATAAATTAATGTTCTCTGGTCAACTTCCACAGCTCCTGATGGCTTCAGCTTTTGGCCTTGAAGTCTTAACATGTTCTAAATGAAATTTGACAGGTATTTTTGGCAAAACATGACCGTGAAGTATTTCGCATTTAGCAAATAGAATATGCATCTCGAAAAGCATTTCAAATAAAATACAAAGTGCTTTAAAAAAAAGTTCTTTAAATACAAAATAGGTATTTTGTATTTGCATTTCAAATACAACTATTTCAAATTAGTCACATCACTAGTCCCGTCTCCTCGGTTACCAGACTAGTTTATTTATTAAAGACTAAATTTAGCCCGCGGCTCTGTGCTGCTTCCGTGGCCTATTCCATAGAAGTAGCTTTTATACATAAATAGATAAATTCATGCGTTTTCTCTGGACATAATGCCACGAATTTTCCAGGTAGTCTATTTTCTGCCTATGGAATTCAGGCTTTCTGTCAGTGAATAAATTTTCGGATTAAGATCACTTCCAAAGATTACCTTTTACCAACATAAAAACAAACGATGTTACCTCTTTGCCTTTTGTAGAATATTATTTATTTTCATAGATAATGAAAACTTTTTTACAAAAAAATACTACTGTCTTTCGTAGGTACCATTTTTTTGCGTTACGGACACCGACTTCCAAAAATAAAGTTATTTTCCACTTTGTGGTTGTCTTATTTGGAAGTCGGTAGTATTTTTTTGAAAAGATTTTTATTTTTTACTTTTTAGTTGTACCTACCTAATAGGCAAGTTGTTTAGTAAGTTACCTTAACGCCAGAATAGATTAGCCGAATGTCATGAAACTTGAACAAAAAGGTGAAATGATAGATCTGCGTACCTCTCAAGAGCGTCCTGGCGTGATGTTATGTTATGAAATGGTATAAACAATAAACAGATATGCGATTGCAGCAATCCCGAGAGATTTCCCGTTATTTATTGAAGAGTTCTATTGTATATCTTCGAAGTTCTTCATCAGATCTTCACCAAATTAAAATAGAACCAATTTCGAGACAACCTCTTTCATACAAAAAAAGAATTTTCAAAATCGGTCAACAATTGATGGAGATATCGATGAACATACATAAAAAAAAGAAACATCCATGAAGTCGAACATAGAACCTCCTCCTTTTTGGTAAGTCGGTTAAAAAGATATACAATGATCACTTAATTTAGTATAACTACACTTAAAACAAAACTCCTAACTAAACTAAAATACTACGTCAGAAAACTCCTCCACATCGCTATCGATTGATAACAGTTAGATAAGTTTTGATACAAACCTCGTTTCGACGCATGGAAACTGTCCTGCGGCGAGATGGTCTCGACTTGCGCCAGTAGCTTGGCTCGCGGCAGCACTGCTCGGTCTGCATTTACCCTCTCCACCGCGTAGCGAAACGCTACCTCTTGTTTGTCATCCTCCGGGTGAAACAGACCCCCTGAGATAAAAGGCAAAATTATTTACAATTAATTGATTATGACATCTGCGTGTAAATATTGACCATTACAAAACCAAAACATCACTAATTTCATCTTAGATTTCACTGACATGGGCAACGGAAAAACAAAAAGAACGACTGAAATTAATTACTTGGTAACCCATTGCTTCATATTATTTAAAAAATCCGTTGTCTACTCGAGAGCATAAACACGCAATAGAAACTGCTGTATTAACAAAATGAAAAGGTTTGCGATTGATTGCACGAATTTATATTATACGCATGGTGTCGGTCGTAAAGAATTTCACTATCCCATGTCTGCCCGCGGGTGTCGTAAGAGGCGACTAAGGGTCAAACCAGAGAATGGGCAGCAGCGTTCTCAATGTATTTGTAACAGCCATACTTCGATAACCAACCCGCCTGCCAAGCGTTGTGATTATGGCAAAACCACCCCCATGAATAGCATAAATAAAAAATTGCCCCTAGTCCCCGGCAAGTACTGGACTAGGTATCAAAGTTAATTTCAAAGTCAAAGTCAAAGACAAATATATTTATTCATCTAGGCTAAAAAGCGGCACTTTTGAACGTCAAAGAATTAAAATTTACAAGTAATAAAAATTGATTCTACCGTGCATTCGAAAAAGTAGCTTGTTATGGAGAAGAACGCACAAGAAACTCCATACTTATTCTTTAAAAAAAAAATGTATTTTACAATATTTACATAAGTACATACATTAATAAATTCATATTTTTGATGACGATGCACCCAAAATAGCACTACACACTATACTACGTACAGGTATAAAGTATTAAAAGCATTAACAGGTAAATTTATTAATTTGATAAATAGGAACATGGTTCTCACATACTTACAAATATTGCAAACATAAGTAAAATACCTAATTCAACAACAACGGAACAGTGTGTGAGTCACATTCTTAAAAAAAATACAATAACTATGAATAGGAATATAAATTAACAAATTTGAGCTTTGTCTACGCTAAAGATTGCCCTATGGAGTAGGACCAGCATGTTTCCAAGCATTCTTATCTTGAATATAATCATCTAATTTGTAATATGCTTGTTTACAAAGTGTGTTTTTAACTAAAGTTTTAAATTTACCTTCATTTAGTATTAATATATAACAAGGTATTTTGTTACAGAATTTAACACAGTACCCCATGAAAGATGGGTGTACTTTAGCTAGTCTATAAGATGGTTGATCTAACTTATCTTTATATCTCGTATTACAATTGTATCTATCACTGACTTTACGAGAGATGTATATTTTTCCTTACATACATAATATTTTCATAAATGAACTGGCAAGAAACTGTCATGATATTAATATTTTTAAATAGTTCCCTAAGAGATTCTCGATGACTTAACTTATATATGGCTCTGACACCTCTCTTTTGCAATATAAATATGGATTCAATGTCAGCCGCTCGACCCCACAGTAAAATACCGTATGACATAAATCAAACATAATGGCGATAAATCAATTACCTTCTCGGTTTTGCGACGACATAATGGTCATTGCTGAGACCATGGTGGACCTCAGTACAATGCTCGATGACCTCAGTAAAGCTTCCGAAAGAGTGGGTCTTAAAATGAACTTTGACAAAACCAAGGTCATGGTGAATGCCCATGTACCCCACTCCTATCAAGATCGGAGATTGTACACTCGAAGTTGTAGACGATTATGTCTATCTGGGAAAAACGGTCCAGTTGGGTAGGTCTAACTTCGAGAAAGAGGTCAACCGTCAAACCCGACTCGGTTCGGAGGTGTTCGGGCAGTCGCGCGGTATCTTCTGGTCCAATTTAACTCAGTATACGAGTATCAAGACAAAAGTCTATAAGCAGTGTGTGTTGCCAGTGATTACCTATGGGAACGAGACGTGGTCGCTCACAATGGATCTCACCAGGAAGCTTAAAATCACACAAAACCAAACCAAAGTTACCGACATAGTCCGAAGAATTGGTAAACTTAGGTGGCAGTTGGCAGGGCACATTGCTCGCAGAACGGATGGTCGATGGGGCTGAAAAGCTATGGAATGGACCACCGTCAAGTGGAAGTATATGCGTTGGAAGGCCTCCCACCAGGTAGACCAATGCCCTGGTTAAGGTTGAGGGAATCCACTGGATACGAGACGCTCGCAATCAGTCAATGTGGCGACGCTTGGGGGAGGCCTTTGTCCAGCAGTGGACGTCTTTCAGCTGAAATCTTGATGATGATATGATACGCAATTACCCCACCGGACTGGGTATAATTCTGAAATCACAGTCCGCTTGATCAAGCATATTGTATTTTATCGGTGATCTATACTAATGCCTTGTGTATGGCCTTTGCCATGCAGTGGAACAATATTAACATTTATTTTTCTTTTTTATTACTAAGTGCTATCTCTATCTCCGTTAAAGTGAAGATTAATTAAAAAGTAGCATGGATTGAAAATAAAATTCCTACATAAAAGATTTTAAATCGTTGCTTTGTATTTGAATAATACTGTTTGACTTTCTATTCTAAACGGAGCTTTTTGGGAGAAGGTGATTACGTATGACTTACTGATCATGCTTGATAAAGAAATGGTGATTATTGCCGCAGGGATGATGTAATTAGTGCATAGAAGGTAATTACTGTTCACTTATATTGTTTATTTATTACTCAATTTAAACTGCTTAAAGGGTTACCAAAGGCTTATGTCCTGTCAATGGCTTATTAAAACCGTAAACAGGTAGGCAATCAACATAAAGATATTTAAAGACCCTCCATAAACAATTATGACCCAGTAGCTTGTAGAAATTTGCCTTTAGTAGGTAAAATTAACATTGTAATGACACCGGCATGTCCTAGAACCAAAAATTAGGAGAGATGCGACACCCTTTAACCGGCACTGGGCACACGTGGTCGTTTACGGCCCAGTCTCGTTTACAGAAAAGGGGCTTGTACCAACATGCTTATGAGGTAAGATTGAGGCTTGAATCTTCGTATTAACGCTTGTATTAACTTCAATAATATTGGTACGATGTTAAACAGTTAGATGAACCGTGTTTTCCTTTCATGCCCAGAAGGCTAGATCAACAGTTACTTCGTACTTGTTCACGAATACAATATTATTATCTGTAACTTTTGACATACCTACCGTTACGTACATATTGTATTATTAGGTTACGTCAGTATTGAAATGGAAAACTTACGCAGGAATGTTAAATTAATACCAAACATTTATGCTTTGGATAACAGTAAGAGTATTTACACGATTCTAACATTAGAACATAACTAGAATTATCACCAAATCACGCACAAAATTTGAGTTACAATACACCCAACAGTTTATGAAAATTTAATCGCTCCAAGATTGTATTCCTAAATCCCAATTATGTTCTGATCATAACTTTAATATAGATTTTTGAAATATCGCCCGCGATTAAACATAAATCAACGTTAAATTCAGATTTCGGTTTAATTAATTAATTATTATAATTAACTCAGTAATATAATCCTTACCTATTCGGATGGTGTCGGGTAGGGCTGAGAGATGGCCGAAGAATAATATAAGGAATATTGCGTTCGCCCCTCTCATCCTGAAACAAAGAGAAATGACGTCATTCTATTGGCTAGAAGCTCAAGAGATGGATGGCAAGATGACTTATCATGTTTAATTTAAGAAAATACTGATTGTTTTACTTTTTTTTAAGTAATATTTATGGTGTAAGGTTTTGCCTGCGGTTTTGCAAGCGTGAAAGTCGCAAAACATCCTAACGAAATTTTCAATCGTGATAAATAACTTTAAATATCCTGAATCCTAATGCAGGTTACCAATGGTCTACCTGTGTGCGAGTTTCATCTAAATCCGTTCTGCCATTGAGGCGTGATTAATTTATCAAATATCCATAAAACATACAGAGTTTTACATCTATATAAAAAACCGGCAAAGTGCGTGTCGGATTTCGCACATTTAGCATTCCGTACCAAAGCGCAAAATCAAGTTAGTTGTAATAGGAAAACTATGGGCATTTCAAAGAAAAAAATGTGATTTATCAATATATTGGTATTTGTTAGTAAAATATACGTAGGTAATAATAAACATTATAATCAAATGTTAAGTTTATAGATCAATACGAAGGTAAAAATTTCTTCGGAACTAAATTTTGTTAAAACAGCTGCGGGTGGCTTCTCATTCCTTTGTTTTACAATAGTATTAAAAATGCAGTTTGTATCTACACAAAGAACTCTAAACAACGATACCCCAGTCAACGGGGCAGATAAAAAAAAATTCGCGCCCTCTTTTTGCGAGCCCCCCTTAAAAACATAAAAAATATATTTTTACAATTTGTATGGCTTTAGGTCAACAAGGTGTTTAATAGCTGCCATACGCACCATATATACGTACAGCAAAGGAGTGGAATTCCCTACCGGAGTCTGTATTTCCTGATAGCTACAACCTGGGAGTCTTCAAGTCAAGAGTGAATAGGCAAGCGTGCTTCATCGTCGACCACATCATCGCTTACCATCAGGTGAGATAGTGGTCAAGCGCAAGCCTATCACCAATAAAAAAAAAATATACTGTGAAAATTTGAAGACTGTAGCTCCAGTCGTTTGGCTATAAAACTTGTGTGACGGACGACGGGCAGACAGACGAACACGTGAGTGACAGCAAATCAGTTAGGACCCTTCGGGTACGGAACCCTAATAAAAATCAATTGTCGAATTTATGTAAGCGCATCACTTCAGAACGGTTGCACTTATTTCGCATTTTTTTTTTTTTATTTGTTATAGGCTCGCGTTTGATCACTATCTCGCCTGATGTTAAGTGATGATGTGGTCGAAGGTGAAGCACGCTTGCCTAGAAGTAACCTATTCACTCTTGACTTGAAGACCCCTAGGTTGTAGCTATCGGGAAACAAAGACGCCGGCAGGGAATTCCACTCCTTAGCTGTACGCACAATGAAAGTATTTTCGAAACGCTTTGTGCGTATGGGTGGGATATCAACCATGTAACGATGGCGCATTGCCGTACGTCTTGTAGTCCGATGATGGAAAGGGCTAGGCGGAATCAAATTGTGCAGTTCCATCGCATCGCATCGCATCGTTTTCTTTTTTGTTGAGTTTGCAAATGTCAGAAAAGGATTGTATGAAACAAAATGTTGAAAATCGAAAAAAAGGATTGTTAAGGGAAGATTTGGTCGCATTTTCTTCATTAGTAGGTACACCCGTCCGAAACCGGGGCAGGCAGTTTATAATATTACTAGGATTTATATTTGAATTATAATTTTGTATGTGATCGACTTTGTAATGGGTCAATTTTATAACGATGTGAAGTTTTAACATGAGGGACAGCTAACAGGATCAAAAGTTAATTTTGGGTACATTTTCAATACAGTCAAAATAAGACACAGAACATAATTTCTAAGACAGAGAAACAGAGAAATCCTTCACCACTTTGTCTTCAATATTAAACACCGTTAACCTCACATTTTCCTTATGTCTCATCGAAAACTTGACCCTTAGTAATGTTATGGCACTTTGAAACTTAGAATTTATTTTCGAAGTCTTACACATTTTCCTGAGGAAGTCGTGGCTAAATAATAATTGCTGCTGTTTATGCCGATCTTCAAGGTTAAGCAACGCTTGCCGAGGTCGGTCCGTGGATGGGTGACCGTATTAACATACCGAGATTCCTCCGTGCCTCGGAAAGCACACTAAATCTTTGGTTCCGGCTGACTATTGTAGATCTTTTACAGTCAAGTATCTAATTACCTTTTTTACCCGACTGCCGAAGGAAGGTAATGCTTTTATCAGTCTGTGTATGTATGTATACAGTATGTATGTATGTTTGGTTCTATGTAGCGTTCTGGAGACGAAACGCAATGGTTGATTTTGATGATTCTTACGTCAATCGATTCGTCTTAACCTTGCGAGTGTCAATGGTTTAAAATTGAAAAATAGAAAAATGGCGGCTTTTGGGTGCCATATTGGAGGAATTATGGCGCACAATTTTTTCCTTACAATTCCATCGTGTGGAGTATCAAAATAAAGGGTTTTAAGAGGCAATTTCAAAAATATATACCACTTATATGTTTAAATGTACCTAATTCGAAAACAAATGTTAATAAAAATTTATAAAAAAAGGTAATTAAAGAAATCAAAAAACCCGACTGCTTGAGAAGCGAACTAAAAAGACGTAAACAAGAAGATTTGTGTGTCGTCATTTGTATGTCTCCTTTAATATTGTTTAAATTTTTGCGTACAATAAAGTAAACACATTAAAATAAATAAATATGGCTCAATATTTTTTTGTAAATCAGACTTTAATTATTTATCCCCTTAAGGTTGAAAGTTACTTGTATGTCATAAACTGAAATCTTATGTGTCTTTGTGACTGTCAGATAGTTTCAACCTTATCAAAGTTTCAGTTTTCTAAGATATTTTTTTTCAAAGTGGTGTAACAATAATTAATCGTCCTGACTTTAGATACAAGTGTTTTCTGTAACGTGGAAAATATTATTATCAGAATTTTACTTAGAGTCTAGTTTTGGAACAATACAATTCAGTTAGATACAGACAAAAACGAGAAAATTGTGAAAAGTTTCATGATTGATTCTACGCCACCTGTGACATTTTGTTACAAAAAAAAGAGACTCTTGTTGATACCGTTTCTCAAGAACATCATTAACCTAAAACTACATAGAAATAAAAACTAAGGAAAGTACATCCCGTAAAAAATATTGTAACGGTGTACCTATTTGTTGCATATATTACATATTCGCTATGGCTGACCAAAACCAGATGTATCCTCCGACTGATTATCATGGTTTTTTTCTTGTTTAGGTCTTTTTAGTTCGCTTCTGGGTTTATTGAATTTTTTAATTAACATTTTAGAAAAATCATTTAGGTTACCGTGAACCGTAGAGTTGTGTTATCCGTATTTACAAGTTTTGCGGCTTTTCGCAGTTAGAAGTCAGAGATATTAACAGCTTTATTTGTCGATTCTGAATTTAATTCAATTCGAAGTAAAAACTACGGAAAGTACATCCCGTAAAAAATATTGTAATGGTGTACCTATTTTTTGTATTATAATAATAAATTATGGTAGCGGAATGTTTTTTGAAGAGGAAAATAATTTTTTTTTTGATGCAAAACTATTCTAAGGTATGTAGAAACGGGAGTAACAAAACCAGTTTACTCTGTTTTTTTATTTTATTGAAACTCCTTATCAAGCTAGGCTAGCTCAAGGGAAAAATTTTCCCACCAACTTGCGGTTGACGGAAGCAAAATCATAAAAACTACCTGCGGACGTATGAGGGAAACGCCGTAAAGCATATTTCGTGTACGTATGTAGATTGCTAAAAGAGCGAAATAAAAACAACAAAGAAATTGTTAAAACGTATATAAATAGCGATGTTTCCTGGGTCGAAAAATGATAATTCTATTAAGGCCGTCAGTGAGATTATCAAATAATATTGGACCCGTATTTTTTGCTTTATCAAATAAATAGAAAATTACAAAGAAAAAGCGCATCAAAGTTACTTCACTTTGTCAATATAAAGTGTAGCTTAACGGGACGTCACACAATATTTCAACGCATTCAATATTTTTAGGTAATCTAACTAACATACTAAATAGATATTTTTTGTCATTATCCCTATTGCATAGATTTCTAATAGAGATAACCTCGAACCCAAATAGGTACCTAAATTGGAAGGAGAACAATGACCGTTGAAATTAATTTCTGACATGAAATAGGTTAGATGACATTCAGCCTTCTATTTTACTAGTATCGCAATTTCTCTTCACAGAAGTTGTAATTACTAGCTTTGTTTAATAGTATTTGTTTTGAGGTAAAATGTCCACAACCTGTTACCCAGTTTTCAATTAGCAATTATTTTGGTCGCTATCAGCCTGTAACAAAGGGGCTGGATGATACCATTAATAGCTAGTTCACATAACTACATAAATAAATGTAAAGCGTCTAAGGTCGACGTCGTTTCATAAAATAAGCAAAAAAGGTTCTAAAGATAACGTCTCTAAATGTACCCAAATTATTCCTCATCCTTACCGCCCACTGTCGTTCAAGAAAAGACGTAAAATATACAGTAGACATGACAGATCCCGAGAGGAAAAATACAACTAATAACAAAAGGTTATCTGTCTGTGTGTTGCTAATGTATGCTAACTTTAAAAGTAATTACAACGTTATATCGTACAAAGATCACAGCAGTTTGCAAAGTTAGTAATAGGTGTAAGTGGAGTCACGTCTCGGAATGTAGCGAAATTGTCGTTGTAGCTAACTCCATACACGGTGCAACTGAACAAACTGTTAACTACGTTACAGGTATTTTAGCTGCACGTTATTTCCATTAGACTTGCTGATGAAAATACAGATAGGTGTTGTATCGTGTAATTATTTCGTGTTATTAAAATGTTAGTATTCGAGCAAAACTAAAGCAACTGACTGAAACTAAATTTGATGGGCTTAAAGCTTAATTACTACCGTTATTGTAAACGTAGTGTAATTGTATTAAGCATTTGGTTTTGGGAAAGCTGTTTTAACAAAGGCAAAACCTGCTGAAGCTACGTAAAGGTTAATTCAACCATAAATACTACGTTATTGCAACTACTAATGATTCTGAGAGGGGGAAGGGATATGTGAAGATGATTCTCTTTTTTCCAATTGACGTTTTGAATCAGAGCTTCTATGTCCTAACACCTATTGTCGATTAATTTATTATAGTCCTCTTCACCGTATGTGGTAGCGACTACCCAGACAGAAATGGAATTTCCTTGTTGCGTCAGCTTTCTGATGACTTATTCATTGATCATCCTTTGCTATTCGGGTTTGTTACCCAAGAAGTTAGGGCAAAGGGACATCGCAGAAATTCAATAATACTAGTTAGCGAAACCCCACAGTCAATAATTAATTCACGGACTGGTCCATTCAACGAGTCTTTGTCAACTGCTTAAGCAGTGGAGAGCTGTTAGTTAGTGCATGCTGTGAAAGTGCCCGACCGAAAGACGGAATCTTGCCAGAATTCTAACCGCTCTGTGGGATAAGTGCCGTAACGGTAAGCCAGTGGCTAGAATAACTTAGAAAGATGTTTTGACAGTGAAAATAGTGTTGTTCTACCTGCCAAGTTTTGGAATGAAATGTGTAACAATTAAGGACCCTTTAACAATAGTCTTGACTTGATTCCGTGGCGTTTGGTAACTGGACTTATCCCAGTTTCTTTAATACCCAGCTCTGTTATGTCTCCCATTTGTCATAAAGGAAGGTGGAAATGAACTATATTTGTCCCCACTCCTCCGCTGTTCTCTGATTAGTATCGTTTTGGGATACAAGTCAGTTTAAACATTTCTCCGGGACTTGTAGAGCTTTACTGCCTCGGTGATTATCTGGCGGTCGCTACTATTGATTCTAAGCTTTAAGAGTTGCAGTGGTTAAGAATAGTGTAGCAGGCTTGTCCCATAAAAAAAGCCTTGAACGTTCTACTTCGTTCAAGAAGTAGGTCAGCAAACATCCGAGCCGCCACGACTTCAGTAATTAAAACCAATGGCTTGTTCTAAACACGGTAGCAATTGTTTCTAGTTCAGCTCAAGGCTCAAGTGACACCTTAGAAACTTCTGCTTGTAATCCGAGAGACAAAACTTCCAATGACATCAAACGGACCGAGTTAGTTCGAATTTGTTGATCAACTTAATGTTAAATAATCCGAGGTTATCGTTCCAGGTTCTGCCGAAGTATATTGCTTCAGGTCATCTTACATCTATATATTTTCTTAGTAATTCTGAAGAAAACTCCTTCCACTACACGTTTGACAATTCAAAAGTACCTCTAAGGTTTATTTGAAATAAACTATTTTGATTTTGATTTGGTTCCACTCGACAAGCCAAGACCCTGGATGTCAATAAATAACAAGCCATAACTGTCAATTTGATTAAGGACTTAAGGGAGGCAGATTCGAGGTTGTGTCGGAAATATCAGACTCATTTCCTCCACTCGACTCAAGCTCGATAAAAATAGAGGTCGGACACTAATTTGTATAGTTATCACATTATGATCGATCTGACTAAGTTTTTTTTTTACGCCTTGTCCCTAGCTAGGAATTTTTCCTGTATTGTGGCTGCGTTTATAAAAATTTAAACTCACACAAGACACCCAGATCCGGAACAACTATCTGTAGGCTTTACAAATATTTGTTCCGTGCTGGAATCGAAACCGCGACATGCAGCGTAGCAGCCGATCGCTCAACCACTACGCTAATTAAAAAAATCCGATTTTGTTTTTCTTCTGAGAGTCGGATAGGAAACACGGTTTTTATATTTTGTTTTCTTGTGATCTATCCTCGCGTCGATTGCCCACTGCTGGGGGTCGTGACCACAAAAATTTATCTTTGATGATGTTTCTCCACCTGCTCCTATTCTCAGCAACATGTACGGCTTCTGAGGCTTTGATGTTCAGCGAGGTTCAGATTTGGCCTGACCAGTGTAAACGATTTCTGCCTCTAGACCGTTTACCCTCGACTTTGCCAGTGACAATTACCTTTAGTAACTTGTCACCAGGTTTACGGGCAATATGGCCATCTAAGTCAAATATCTTGCGGAGGCACACATTCGACAATCTAGACCTTTTTTCAATTTTGAGGTCCTGCAATATCGAGATGTTCGTCCTGTGTGCCGGCCACGAGATACGCAACATCTTCCTGTAACACACACATTTCAAAAGCATCGATGCGTTTGCGATCAGCGGCTTTTGGAGTCCACGTCTCAGCTCCGTACAAGAATAATTTGAAGAAAACAAATGGAGCTGACGAGTGACAGTTTTGTCTTGTTCGAAATGTTGTAGTCCCTCCATACTCTCTCGAGTTGTGACATGGCACTCTTTGCCATTCCAATGCGCCTGCGTGTCATCTTCACACGATCCATTGTTATTTATACTAGAGCCGAGGTAAATAAAGTGATTAGCTGTTTCGACGTCGAGTATACCACTGAGCCTTAGTTTGGATGTGCGGTCCACAACCATGGTCTTCGTTTTGGACCGGTTTATGGAAAGCCCCATCTTACCACTGTACCATTCCATCCTGTTACCTCATCTCGGTTTCGTCTGCTGCAACAAGATGGTGTCGTCAGCGAAGCGCAAATTGGTGATTTTATTGCCATTGATGATAACACCCCTGCCGTTCCAGTCATCGCAGGTTTTACGGATTATGTACTCATACAAAATCCGTATCCGATTACGTACCATTAATGTTAAACAGGTTGGGTGACAAAATACAGCCCTAGCGCACTACCTTGCCAAAAGGGAATGGCTTCGAAGACGTTCTGTCCATCCTTACCATGCCTTGGCTGCTTGAATATAGTCCCTGTAAACAGAGCAATAAGGTGTTCAGGCACTGCCATTTCCCATAAAACTCGCCACAACCGATTCCAGTCCACATAGTCAAAGGCTTTGGTGTAATCAATAAAGCACATCATGACTGGTACATCAAACTCGTAAACCTTCTCAATGAGTTGCCGGCGATTGAGAATCTACTCCCGTGTGCCCAGCCTGCTCTTGTGGGATCTGCCAATCCAGGTAGTATGGGATTCGGTTATGTGACAAAGTGCAGTACTTTTCACACCTCCATGTCGATCCCTTTTAGTGCGAGGGGAGGACTATTAACTTTGTCCAGTCCAGGGGCCATTTACCTGTGTCTCAAACGCTATTGCACATTCTGTGCAATATATCGACACCAGCATCACCTAGCGCCTACAAATTTTCTCCTGTGATCTCGTCAGGGCCGGGGGTCTTCCTGCTTTTCAAGCTAGATATGGCTGAAATCTCTTCGGATCTCAGAATGGAAGGTTCACGGTCCAGTCTTTAAAAAACATAAGGAACGAGTTTATCATAGGCGATGGTGACTCGCCATCTGTCGGCTACTTTTTCTAACTCGTGCAAGGGCTTTTCGTCCTTGTCTTCAAGTACCCAACTTTTCGGTTTGTATTGCCTTGAGAGTAAACGGACTTTTTTATAGTGGTCTGAGTTCTGCAGTTCGTTCGCAAGAGACTCAACTTCACGACATATGATTAGTATGAAGTTGTTTTTGTCATTGCTGCTACTTCGTTTGATCCTTTTACACAGGTCAGAATAGTCTTTCATAACCTCGTTGTTTTGGAGACCACGACACTTTATCTCTTCTCTTCTGGACTAGTTCCCAGGTTTTATCAGAGAACCAGATTTTTGATCTGCATTCTTTGTGTTGAGGTTGGCATTTTACTAGAACGTCAATCACTGTAGATTTCAAAGATTCCCATTGAGCGTTAGTGTCTCGAGAGACGGTTGGGATTGATTCAAGTCTTGACTCTACAGCTTCTCTGAATTTTGGGCGAAAGAACGGATCCAGCTGCCTGGGTATCGGCGGTGACGTTTTCTTTTTCAACTTGAGTCGCAAGACCAACCAGGCAACCAGCAAGTTTTGGTCATAGCCGCATTCTGCGCCAGGAAAGGTTTAGAGGTAGAGGTAGAGGATTTCTTTTCATAGGTAGTATTATGTCAAACCAATTTACAGAAACAAATATCTTTTATTGATGTGAATTTGTTGCCGGTTTTTAGGACAAAACCTGTTTTATATGCAGCCAAGCTATTTGAATGTCGCATTTCAGTTAAGAAGCTGCACCAACTACTGATGCTGTAAGACAGTTGTCAGATTTGGGGCGACTCACTCGCCGACTGTCACAGATATTCACAATACAGCTGGGACCATTTTGTGTAGTTCCGTATTTACTACATTTCTCTCGGTTTCGATTTAGCATTGGACTGGTTTAGCAATGCCGTTTATTTAAAAAAAATAGTAGCTCTGCTATTGCTATTTATGGTTTTGTTTAAGACCCAAATCACATAATTTTAACCCGTAGTTGTTCCCTATTAAATGAATTTGAAGCTTCCGTAAAATGTATACAATGGACGATTAATGACAGAATTGCTATAATCACCATCCATCTTGGCTGTCGTGTTTTTGATGGCTCATGCCCGTTTAATGGATATTTGCAAGATGCTGTATCCTTACTAATATGCCGCCAAAGCCAGATCGATACATATAAAACACTAGTCAACGAACTATCTTTAATAATTTCTGCCCAAAAATGGAGCCTATCTCTAGCCTAAAACCTAGTATATTTGACGAGCAAACAATTTTTTTCATATCTGGCTAGATATTTCAGGTAAGTTTGAAATGTTTACCTACCAATGTATTGGTAAACTTGTCTGTGACAGGATGAAAAGTGTTTACCGTCGTATATTAAGTTAAAAGATTTAAGTGCTTGTGACTTTACTATGTTTGTGAAGAGGACCCAAATTACATAGAGAACCCTCACCCTCAGTCCTAACTGCTCATAATCTTCACCCCTCAGAGCTTATTATACAAGACATGTAAGACGCCCATCACGAAACACTACAATATTATAACAACGGAGGAGTAATCCTTTTTGTTACGGGAATTAACACTTGACTAAGAGCTCTTAGTTGTCTTGAGGATTCGCCAACTAACTATCTAATAATTTTATGCCATCAGCATGTATTTTCTTGTCTTCGTATTATATTCAGGCTCGGAATCGCAGTGATTAGAGGTTGAGGACCGCAGTCGGAATTGTCACGTAATGACAATTTCTTAGTATTAATAAATGGTGACTGAAACACTCACACGCATGCCATATCTAGCAGTAGTCACCTAGATGTATCAGTGTTCTTTGGTAGATATTATTAATCCTGAAACTTTCGCAACTGAGTTAGGTGTCTCCCAATCCTACCATGACCACGCTTTCTAGATGGTTTACTCAACGCAGGTTAGAGATATATCCTTGTTATCCCGAAGGCTCTTAGGCCCTTCGTTCCGTCGAAAATAATGTTTTGTCATTGCAAGTTATCGATATAGCAGCAAGAAGGCCACTGTTCCACATCGTGATGCCTTTTATGTCCTATAGTATGCTATTGAAGTGAACTGTTGCCATAATCACCACACCAGGCGGGTGAAGTGCACCCCGCCGGTGGGTTCCCGCATTTTCGAGGCGGGTTGGCTCAGTAACCGTGGCTTGGTCACCCACGGTGAAGAGGAACCCGAGGAGGGGCCGGTCGGCTTTTGCCGACGTAGCGGCCATCATGTAGGTGCTGCCTGAGCGACATCGCAACTGAAGCGGGCCGCGATGTCGTATGGGGTCTCCCAAAACCATACGATATCGCGGCTGAGGGTTGGAGGCCGCGGTGGGGAAGGAGTGCCGGTATTGCAGTGAGCCGCTCTCCCTACCTTCCGTGGCCTGGACGAGATCGCCACCGTCTGATGGCGGACGCGGTGGGGCAGCAGTGGAGGAGGAGTGTCGGTATAGCGTTGGCCGCTCTCCGTTGCCCCTGCGGCCGAAAAATGGTAGGTGGCGGGGCCATTGACCTAGACCCGTCACAGGGGGACCAAGGATGCCATAAACGGGGTCGTCTGACACCCATGTGTTGGTTTGGCCCCTGGGGTGGTCACGGCGCACAATGTTCTGGTGCGCCGGTGATGGGGGTTACACCCCAGCGGAGGGTCCGGTGACGGACAGCCGCGGCGGATTCCCGGTGAGTGCTAACGCGTACCTGTGTTTCCGCCATAAGCGGCACAGGAGGACACCGTGGAGTTTTAGTGGGTTCACTTGGCAGGTGAATGCTGTAATATGTAATATAATCGTGTAAATTAAGCAACCCATCGAGGGAAAGGGGCCACTGCTAAACAACCTGCTTTGAACAATACCCAGGCTGTATTATGATGGTGGCCTAATTCCAGTGATTAAGTCTGCATAATATGGCCGAATAGCTAATCATTATAATGATGCTGTAAATGGGCTCTACTGATACTTATCTATCCTCTTACACAACATTAAACTGACCTCATAATGAAATTATACTGCAAGGGAAGCGGGAATATTTAATTTCCAATTACACCACAAGGAAAAATCTCCACAAAATGAGCTGGGGTGAAATAATAACAGAATAAAATTAGAATCTAATAAAGTATGTAAATATAGATGTAGATGGTAGGTAGGTATACCTACCTTCGTATTCCATGCAAGGTCTTATGAATGGAAAGGTTTTATGAGACAACGTATTACATAAAGAAAACTCAGACACAAAGGGACGTTTGTATATTTTGTCTTCAGTTTCTTCTTACGGCATGATTCGCTAATGCCAGACGTCAGACATGTCACATTATTACACGAAAACAGTCTTTATCAGGTTTCAGGCTATTTAGGGTACGAATAAATAATATTCCCGTGTGTATCTGACAGCACAATAATAAATATATATATATTTTGTCAGTTTCAGACAAGACATACTTAATCAACCTAGTTTATCAACATTATATTCCATAAAAAAGATTTCATTGTACGTTTTGTTGAATACGTTCCGATTGTACGTTTTGTGAAAGATTTACAAAAGAAAGGAAACTGAAATGCCCGTTAATTTCAGTTTTCATGTAAATAAAGGAAAATTGCTTCGTTTTTTTATGTTTTCTCTTGTTTTGCAACAGTCTCATGAATAGCAAAGAGGTAGGTAATATTATTTTATAACCTTAGAAATAATAAGATTTCATTACAACTCTAGCTTAATAGTTTTACCTAACTGAATGAATCGGAAAATGACATTCCTTATGAGCAATTCAGATCCGTTGTTTTACATTTCTTGCTGTTTATGTTAATCACAAAAAAGCAGCGATACATACCTGTAAAACTACTTAATGTCACTCACTCACGAAACACCTGTGTTATGTACACATCGTCACCAATTAATTTACTACTGCACGTTCACACCAACCATTCACTAACACCAGTCACAGATAACATTTCTACATTATAATTAGGGCTGATTTAACTGTCAATTGTTGTTTTGAGCATAGAATTCGTTTGGCACGTTAGTTGTCTTGATTAATCGGATACGTATCGATTTGTATTCGAATGGAATCGAGTCGTGTGTGTGTGGCCGGGTCGCGTGGCGTCCGCCCGCGCTCGTGGCGTCGTGAGGCTGCCGGCCGCGGGGCGCAGGAGCCTTACCGCGCCTGCGTGCCGACACCCCGCGACGTTGGTCCACCATCCACTAGGATTGTACACTAAATCGTTTTGAAATGCTTGATTTGCATCAAATATGAACGGTCAATGATATCACTATAGATTTGTTACGTAATTATTTTTTTGAAAAAGGTTAGTTTTTATGTCTATTTATAAAAATCACTACACTGCACTGTTTAAATATTATATAGAGATTTTGAATAAAGAATCCAATAAACAGTTACTAGACAGCTCAAATATTTTTATAAATATAATGGCCTAACTGTAGATTTTTTTGCGTCAGTTTTCAGGTTTATCTTTTGTTTAAATGTTTGCCGAAACAAAGACCAAATAATTAACATAAATTCAATAAAAAAATATCTACTAAGTAGTTTAGATTTAAGATTTAAATAAAAGGACGGAAGTTCTAGTGTGCCTAAGTCTGTCTGCCTCGCACGCATCCGGCCACCGTCCATTGAACTTGCGTCGAGGATTCGCATCGTCAACGCAAATTGTCTTTTCATTATTCACACCGCGATTACTTCGCCCTTTGACAGTAGACAATAAAAGTTTGTGCACAAGAATGAAAGCGGCTCTATCGTGGAGACCTCAAAATCCCTCTGCATGGAACGGAGAGAGACAGAATAGTACGATTTGTCCGTCCCGGTTTATTTACCGTTTCATAATAATGATACGTTGGTTTTAAGGAGAATTTGATATGGCTAGTTAACCAATAAATCAATAAGTACGAATTCTGGGAGTATTTTAAGTAGGTTAGTACGAATATATCGAGCAGTAAGGTAGAGTTTCTTCAGTCGAAGCTTTCATGAAATAATTTTAACTAAAATCTATGCCTCTTTCCATTTTATTTGCTCGAAATTAATCACCTGTAATCGAAGGTTAATAAAACATGAAGAATTGAGATAAAACTGTTTTCGAATGTCGTTAAGGGTCTCAATTTTCATTCAAGTTAATTTTCGGTGCGAAAATCCAATTAGATTGCTCCATTAATTTTTTAATTTCAATAAGTCTTTACCCTCTTTGTCCTGTCAGTAAGTTATAGTAAAGTGGAGGAGATTGTAAGCGTTGTTAGCGGTTGATGTATCAGCTACTCGAGCCGAGCTTGTTAAGATCTTCGTTACAACCAATTTCCTAGGAAGTTTGATAAAGTGCTGGGATTGTACGTAGAACTTGTTTGTAAGTCAATCTAGTTTTTTACGTCGACAGGAAAATGAATAGAGTATTTCCTCTCAATCATATTGGGCTTTTAGAGATAGATTTATGTGAAGCCAAAAGAACTAGGTTTTGTAAAATGCGATGGATACAGGTCGTGTCGCTGTCATTTCCATGTTGGACACCCGCCAATGCTGATACCATTACCTAGCAACGTTTGCACTGAAAACATATAAAAAATGCCAAAAGAGGACGAAGCGTCCAAAGTTCAGATATTATTAGGAGACAAAATTAGATTATACCGTTACGACGTGACGAATTTATAAAGGTTTTATTATTAGATTGCCTGATGTAGCCGAAAACTTGACGGTGGCTCGTGAAGGATTTTTAGGGCGATAAGTTGCGAAGGCAGAAAATAATCGCTTTTCTTAATATCTGTTTTCTGAGATTAAAATTTTAATAGTAGTAGGTAAGCAAGATAAAATTTCTAAAGGATACCCACTTGTTCATAAGAAAATATCATTTTACTCCATTTGCGATAACATTAGACTTTTAAATTAGCCCATTCTACAGCCCGTTCAACCGATTTTGACTTCTATTGCGTTGGTGATACGACAAATGGTAGATGTAGTAAACAGTTGGTTTTGGTAACAGGTTTATGCTTTTTATGTCATCCTAATGTTTACGGGATAGAACTCAAAATCGCTTGAACGGACTGAAAAAATATTTGGAAACATGTCTAATGTTATTTCAAATAGGAGTTTAGGTAGCTTCTACTTAGAAGGCACTTGAATCTCTACTTACTACTTATAATAATAATTTATAATCTAATCTATCTTTACTATTATTGTAAACAGGAAAGATTTGTAATTTTGTGTGTAAAGAATAAACTTAAAAACTACTGGACCGATTTCAAAAATTATTTCACCGTTGGGAAGCTACACTATCCCTGGGTGACATAGGCTACTTTTTATTACTGTATTCATACGGGAACGGGAACTACGCGGGTGAAACCGCGAGGAGTCCGCTAGTATTATATCTACACTAATATTATAAAGAGGAAAGATTTGTACCTATTTTTGTATGTTTGTATGTTTGTAATTAATAGGCTCAAAAAGTACTGGGCCGATTTAAAAAAATCTTTCACCAATAGAATGCTACATTCTTCCAATTTGACATAGGCTACATTTCATTTTGAAAAAAATTAGGGATCCTTGGTAAAATTTGAACAATGTAACCGAAGGTGTAGAAAAATGAGTCTTAAAATGTCTTTCGTCGAATGCGCTGCCGAAACTATTAGCGATAGAACAAAATAATGTACAACAATATTGAAGAACATCATAATGTCTGCAAAAAACTCCGCGGTAGCATATGGCCAACTATTGTAGTTATGTCACTTTTTTTAATAAATAAAAATATTTGTGAAAAAAAGTGTTTTATATCCAAATTTCCAAAAATAAATAATTGTCTACCCCGTGCGAAGCCGGGACGGGCTGCTAGTATATATATATAATAAAAAAGAGGAAAGATTTTTTTGTTTGTTTGAACCGAATAGGCTCTGAAACTACTGGACCGATTTTAAAATTTATTTCATCTATAGAAAGATACATTATTCAGAATTAACATAGGCTGTAATTTATTTAAAAAAAATTAGAGATCCTTATGAAAATTGTAATAATGTAACCCAAAGTAGCAAAATTTTGCCTATAAATCTCATAATTTGGCGTGCGCTGAGAAAGCTATTGATGATACATAAAAATTAAGTACTACATGATTAAACTACTCATTATTACAAATTAAGAGAATACATCTAACTATCATAGTTAAATCACAAGAGCAGCTTGTGTTCTAAAATTTAATTAGATCGCCGCCGCCCTGTAGAAACAAAAGTTGGTTACATTCGTATTGTAGTATTCATTCTTATTCAAATAAATAGTTTAACAAATTGGTAGGTAGGTAGATAGGATAGGGTAGGTAGGCTAGGTGGGTAGATAGGGAAGGATATGTAGGGTAGTATAAGTAGGGTATGTGGGGTAGGGTAGGATAGGTAGGTTGTTGGGCAGGGCAGGTGAGTAGGTTGGTAGGTAGGTAAGTTAGGTGGGTAGGTACGTAGGGTAGGTATGTGGTAGATTAGTAGTTAGCCATTTGACGGGAGTGAAGCCGCGGGAGTCAGCTGGTATTTAATAAAATAGTTTTATCATGTTTAAAGTTTGTCTTCTCTTATTTCGGCTTTTATCGGTTACATTTCGGGGAGTGTGCGATGAAACTGCACAATTTGATTCTAGCCTTTTCCATGATGGGACTACAAGACGTAGGCAATGCGCTACACGCGTACATGGTGGACATTCCACCCATACGCACAAAGTTTTTTGCGAATACTTTCATTGTGCGTACAGCTAAGGAGTGGAATGCCCTGCCGGAGTCTTTATCTCCTGATAGCTACAACCTAGGGATTAGGTGAATAAGTTACTTCTAGGCAAGCGTGCTTCACCGTCGACCACATCATCACTTAACATCAGGAGAGATAGTGGCCAAACGCGAGCCTATCACAAATAACAAAAAAAAACATAAGATGTCTTATCTGTTCGCTAAGCAGCCGTAAAAGTATGCTTTTAGTAGGACTTTTCAATAGCACCACGAGGGTACTAAACTTGCCCGACAAGTTGAGTACCAATCCGGCTCTGGCTCTTGTCCAAGAGATAGAAGTCAAGTCTACCGCAGCAAACGTACACAGCGTAGTATTTTATCAATTTCCTGCCCACGTTTGATATTAATCATCCGTGCAAGATTACCTACTCTGTGACAGAACGGAATTTCCTTTCAATTTGTTATTTTCAACACTATTACACTGAGCTTTTCCGGTATCTGGCAAGGTACCTACTGCTACGGCTTGCAATTGAATGAAGTAAAGACTAGTAGAGCAAATGCAATGATATTTTGTTTTGAATTGGAACAGTCCCCAAAGGTACACTTTATTCATAAATAACAATTCAAATCGTTCCGCAACTTCGTCCTGCGCTGCGGAGTTCTAGATTTGTTTGTTTTTCTTTCATATAACTGAAGTTTGAATAGGTAGCAAAAGTTTCGAGCCTTTAAACAGCACAAAGGGAGTAGGAAGTATAGGAGTTATATTTCGCGAGGCACACTAACAAGCAGTTACTGTATTTCAAAGGGAACGCCAGAGAAAGATGCGCGAATGTTGCGTTTTCTGCTTTTATGTTACGATTCGGAAATGGCTAGTTTCCTAGAATTATTTGATCTTTACTGCTATATAAGACTCTATTGATATTATTTTGTAATCGGTAAAGACTTCGAAGGTTTCATATGAATTGTTTTGGCTCTATTTTTGTACCTAATGTCTATTTAACTTTTGCAGTTGGACAAAGAAACCAGTTAGGAATAGTTAGGATGTCTAATATAGAACGGTATCAATGAGCCGTCTCATATAACATAATGCCTCTGTGGCGAGGTTTTTGTCAGGGTCTAATAGACTTATAAACTACGTTAACAATGGCCTACTTACGTTTATCGCACATTACGTAAAGTTAATGTTAGTGAAGCTGCTTTATTGAACATGATTAGTGTGTCAAATACTTAAAAAATGGGACACGAGAGTAAGTAATGTCTACTTTCTGCGTATTTATTTATCCATCAAGATAAGTTTATATATAAAACCGGTCACCGAGGTTGCAGTTCTTAAGACAGTTTCCAAACTCGCCGGGGACGTCTTTTACGAGCTCTTTTTAAAACTTTTATATCATGTTTGTAACAGTAACTCCTTATGCAGGCAAGTTATACCCCGCTAAAGTTATAATTGCATGCACTTGGCTTTAAATTAATTTAATACTGTGTGCGAGAACGGCACATATAGTTAATTTCCAGGATTATCTCAGTGGAGCATATCTAATAACGTGCTAACTCGTAAACAGGAATACTGCACTGTGGTTTGCATTGTCTCGGTGGGCAAAGTTACGATCGCGCAATGCGCCTCCCTTTGTTCCCAACTTGATTTTATTTTTACCTCACGGTGGGCAAGATTAGTGGCCCTATACAATACTTAATCTAGGTTGAACCCGGCTCACGGATAGTTTATTTATGACCCTACACATTCTGGTAGTGAGTTATCCTTCCGGCAGGAATTTGATACTTTCCGGCTTTTATGTTTTAGGTTGGATTTCTATCTCTAAGCAGGTTTTAGTGTAAATAATCTAACTAGCTGAATAATGTAGTATCTACGTTTAGTGTGATCTACATAGTCAAGTTTTGGGTAGAAAAACAAATTCAGAATTAATGTTATCATCAACTACATTGCCTAAACTCAGAGTTTCCTGAAGCGATCGGAACATTTATGAAGCCATCCGCAGTAGCATTCAGATTACCGATATAGCCCGACGAATTGCTAAGCTTAAGTAGCAATGGGCAGGGCACATTGCTCGTAGAACGGATGGTCGACCGATGACCTGAGTATTATTCTGTAAAAATCTTGAGTGATAAGTGAATTTTTTAAAGGATACAACGGCTGGTAGCAACATAAGATGCGATGACGCTTGGGGTATGGGTGAATGACTATGTCCTGCCCCCCTAGCCAAGTTACAAACGTATCGTATCGAATCTCTTTCTACAATCGTTAACGCAGTCTATTTGTATGGTCTCACCACGTGACTTAACGTTTAGATGTGTCATTCCCATACATTGATTCGTTTTCTATTAGCGTTATCGATAGTAGATTGTCAACTTGGCTACAGGTGCAGAATTGGTCTTCGGCTTGAAATTATGTAGTTGATATTTCTTAAAAATTGTTGCTCTTCACTGTTACTCTGAAATGAGAATTCTCCATAGTGCAATTCTCCCAAAATTGACCAAAATAACCATTATTTTTTTCGCCCCCAAAGCAATTGCCTCTCTATAAAAGATAGTAGAACTACCCTAGTTCTCCAATGTGTTAAGCGTCGTAGCGTCGGGAGGCATTCGTGAGAACTGTTATTGGCATCTAAAATTGAAATGAACCATTAGGGGATGCTGTTTCTCGGTCAGGAATTCAATTACGTAATGGCTATGTGAATACATCTTCATGATATCGACGTTATTGGATGAGGAGAGGTACCTAGTTTTAATCTCAAGTCTTGTCATTCTATTTATTAATTCATTTATTTCATTATGTTAAAATAGCGAAACATTAAAATATCAAATAAAATCATGCATCAACAAATCAAGAGTACCTTTTTTTTAAACATTAAATTATATCTAAACATTAAAATAAATACATTTAAAACATTAAATTAAATCAAATTATTAACTTAAATTTGGTCAATACATATGCTATGGTTATAATGATTCGTTGATCAGTTGTCAACTGCTACCATGGCCTTCACTAGGATCTCTGCAGTAACCTATACCTAAATCTTTTAAATTTTGGCGGCAACAGAAACAGAAACGGATGCACAAGCGGTAGTGTAAATACTATGAAAACATTTTTTTTTAATTCTATCATTATTTAAAATTAAATTAAGTTAAATTATATTTTAATTATTAGTTTTGCCGCCTTATACCCAGCAATCTGCTTCGGTGCTCTTCATAATTTGCTAGTCCACTTGCCCACTCGCGTATCACTATCATTAGGTTCCGTTTAATCTTGCGTTCTAAGAGTTGCGGCAGCAGAAGCAGAAACGGATGTAAGAGAGCGTGCTGATTTGCCGGCAACAGAAACAGAGGTCTGTTGCATCACTAGTTACGATCATCCAGCCTAACTTTGGTTCTTGTATTGTTTATTTTCTGGAAGACATAATAATACTGTAATTTTTTTGTTTTAATTTTCACCGAAATTCAATTTCAACCCATAAAAGTCTAGTAATATCTTCAGATATTAAAATTTATCGTAATTAAACTTGGCAGATGCTATAATGTTTGCAAGGAAACATCTTTCAGAACATTTTCATCCAGAATGTAAAGAACTTCCATGGAGCTTCCTAATTAAGAAATTTCTTAAGCTTCCCATACATAACCGTCTTTGAAATAAAAATTGTATGAAGGTACGTATCAAATGATAAAGAATCACTAATGAGCTCATTAATTCAGTAATATTTATTGAAATAACACGTACAAAGAAAATATAGCCAATTAATAATGGTTTAAAACAAGCTTATTTATTACATAATGTTAACAACTATACCACAGGCAAAAACTTTTAAGTATTATTACATTGTGATATTGATGTAAAATGTTTGTTTTTGGAATAATGGCAATGAATGAAACCGAACTTTTCAAAAACCACGTAACCCTAATTTGTTAGAATTTAATAATTATGTTTAAAACGTGAGCTTTATCAAAGTTTTCCAGGCTTTACTAAAAAAAGAATGGTGACCGTATTACGGTAGTGTTTAGATACAGATTTTTTTTTTTCAGTATTTCACTTAATCGCCTGACTTTATTTTCAGGTTCCAGTTTTGTTTGCGTTGGAAATTCCGTAAAATATTTTACGAATACTTTTTTTTGACGTTTTGTTCGCTTTGAAAGCGTTGTTTCGGCTAAAAGAACCGTGCAATGTTCTGGAATACACAGCCATCGCCAATCCGGCCTATGACACTCAAAGATACTTTACAAGCTATTTATTAACTTGTAATGTATGTATATATGTATCTGTGCATATTCGAGTCAAATCTTGCAACTGAATTTTAGAGCAGTTATCCTCAACCGCTTAAGACCATCTACTTTTGTTCGAATGACAACGGTT